>JAVANC010000013.1:16853241-18225741 GCA_033319125.1 Parnassius glacialis | reverse complement strand
ACACACACACACAGACACACACACACACAGACACACACACACACAGACACACACACACACAGACACACACACACACAGACACACACACACACAGACACACACACACACAGACACACACACACACAGACACACACACACACAGACACACACACACACAGACACACACACACACAGACACACACACACACAGACACACACACACACAGACACACACACACACAGACACACACACACACAGACACACACACACACAGACACACACACACACAGACACACACACACACAGACACACACACACACAGACACACACACACACAGACACACACACACACAGACACACACACACACAGACACACACACACACAGACACACACACACACAGACACACACACACACACACACACACACACACACACACACACACACACACACACACACACACACACACAGACACACACAGACACACACAGACACACACAGACACACACAGACACACACAGACACACACAGACACACACAGACACACACAGACACACACAGACACACACAGACACACACAGACACACACAGACACACACAGACACACACAGACACACACAGACACACACAGACACACACAGACACACACAGACACACACAGACACACACAGACACACACAGACACACACAGACACACACAGACACACACAGACACACACAGACACACACAGACACACACAGACACACACAGACACACACAGACACACACAGACACACACAGACACACACAGACACACACAGACACACACAGACACACACAGACACACACAGACACACACAGACACACACAGACACACACAGACACACACAGACACACACAGACACACACAGACACACACAGACACACACAGACACACACAGACACACACAGACACACACAGACACACACAGACACACACAGACACACACAGACACACACAGACACACACAGACACACACACACACACACACACACAGACACACACACACACACACACACACACACAGACACACACAGACACACACAGACACACACAGACACACACAGACACACACAGACACACACAGACACACACAGACACACACAGACACACACAGACACACACACACACACACACACACACACACACACAGACACACACACAGACACACACACACAGACACACACACAGACACACACACACACACACACACACACACACACACACACACACACACACACACACACACACACACACACACACACACACACACACACACACACACACACACACACACACACACACACACACACACACACACACACACACACACACACACACACACACACACACACACACACACACACACACACACACACACACACACACACACACACACACACACACACACACACACACACACACACACACACACACACACACACACACACACACACACACACACACACACACACACACACACACACACACACACACACACACACACACACACACACACACACACACACACACACACACACACACACACACACACACACACACACACACACACACACACACACACACACACACACACACACACACACACACACACACACACACACACACACACACACACACACACACACACACACACACACACACACACACACACACACACACACACACACACACACACACACACACACACACACACACACACACACACACACACACACACACACACACACACACACACACACACACACACACACACACACACACACACACACACACACACACACACACACACACACACACACACACACACACACACACACACACACACACACACACACACACACACACACACACACACACACACACACACACACACACACACACACACACACACACACACACACACACACACACACACACACACACACACACACACACACACACACACACACACACACACACACACACACACACACACACACACACACACACACACACACACACACACACACACACACACACACACACACACACACACACACACACACACACACACACACACACACACACACACACACACACAACGTGTCCCAAAGTTCAACGATAAGCCAAAACCGGAGGATAGACCTGCCCCGGACTAATCGGGGAAAAAAAGAAAAAAATATGATATATATACCATGACCACAACTTTTTAAATATTTTTTTCTTTTTTTTTTACAGTCAACCTGAATAGTACTGCTATCAACCACAATTCTTAAAAACTCCAGAATAACTCTTGTTTTATCACGAAAATTAATGAAACTTATTTTATTCCCTAAATTTTTTGAAGACTTACTTTTAACCAAATTTAACTTATCGTGGTGTAAAAAAAAGTATGAACACTAGTATGGCAAGTTTTTTTTAAAAATTGATGCAACTAACCAACATTCCAAAATGGTATAATACTCTAGAAAAACAAGTTATAAAAAAATATTGGCCTATTATTTCTAAACAGGGGCCAAATGACGGTCGGGTGTAATAAAAGTATTAGTTTTTAACAGTGGTAGAGCCACGCGGCGGCTTTTTCTGTCGCACGGATGGGCCGGTTCGAACCGGGGTGGTACCACGACCTCACAGAAAACCAGCGTGAAGTAGAGGTTTACCTCTGCGTTTCGCTTGGTGAGTGTAGGTGGCCGGAGGCCCTTTTTACTGGAAATGAGGCATTCCATCTTAGTCCTCACGGGTGACAACGCATCTACATTTTGATTTGTAATAGCGGATAAATGTAGATGTCTATGGGCCACAGCAACCACTTACCACCAGGTGGACTGTGTGCTCGTTTGTCACCCTTAGCCTAAAAAAAAAAAAAAAAAAAAAAAAAAAGTTCTTGAAAAATGTTTAATATTTCAAAACAAATGGTACAAACAGTTTCACGTGTAATTTATTAAATTATTAACATTATAGCAAATGTTCGAACTGTTTGCCACCAGCATTAATACATGCACGACGAAAATTGTGGTCATGGTAGTGAAAAATATCATAAACGGTCTCAATTTCTGAAGAATTTAATTTTTTTATATAACTTAAAATATAATTGGGATATATTTTTTTTTTCTTTTTTTTCCCGATTAGTCCGGGGCAGGTCTATCCTCCGGTGTTGGCTTATAGTTGAATTTTGGGACACGTTGTATATATATATAAAACACGAGATAGAATGCAATACCTTTTTGCCCTTGTTGCGTATCTTGACGAAGCTGCCGTCGGGGCAGGCCTCGGCGATCTCGAGGTCACCCTTGGCACTGGAGGTGACGCTGAAGTCCTGCAGGCTGCGCTCCTCGGACTCCTCGAGCAGCGTGCGCTTGCGCGCGGCGCGCAGCGGCGTGGCGCGGCGGCCCGGCGTGCCGCGCGCTGCGCTCGACGCGCTCACCGACGCGCGCGACTCCCGCCCCTCCCGCCCCGGCGACGTAGCCGTCAGGTTCAGCCTGTCAACATTAACTTACATTACATCATGCATGTAAAACTCCAAGTCATTACTGGGCTAGATGCATAATACCGTATAATCAGTACGCCGCAGACCCCTACCATAAAGAAAAAAAACCATGTGTGCAGTTAACACATGGTAGAAGTGAAACCATCAGAAAAAGAGACCGAGATAATAGGAAACCATAGATTTAGTATATACTTACATTAGATTGGCTATGTAAAAGAGAAAGGGCATAGCATATGTTTACGTTAGAACGAGATAGAATGGCTAAACCACATACGTACACGCTATAGAGCTATATCGGGCTGACGTCATTCGTTAATGAAACAATTACCACTGAGTTTCGCAATATCTTTGACTTTGAAGTATTAATAAATATACCTGAATGCAGTTCATCGAGAAAAGAAAATCAACAAATTTATACATTTTATACATAAAGGCAATTAAAATGTTTAGCACTCTAATTGCAATATTTTAGAATTGGTACAAATGTTTTATACACAAATGAATAGGGAAAAATATTGCATATTATTACGATAATGCTCTAAATGCGTAAGAATTATATTAAAATAATAACAAATACGTGAATTCTCGCTCTTTCTGATCAAATTTTTGTAAAGATTGACACTATCAATACCATCTTATCGATAACAGGCAAAGGCATATCTTTGGATGCAGCCTCTTGTAACTTCGTAATTTTTTTAAATTTTCTATTTGCAATTTTTAGGGTTCACTTATAAACATGAATGACCTAGGTAGCCTTGTTTATTCCTCTCAAAACTTTTATGAGATAGGTATTCATTCTGAACAAGTTTTCCGAAAACATATGAAAGGAAAAATTGTAAACGAAAATATGTTTCGAAAATTAGATAACGAATGTCTTGTGTCCTGCAAAAACATTTTTAACATACTTAACATACTTATGTATGATTCGCCAGCAATATCAAACTGAAGCATGAAGCAAAATTGCAAAATACCTCTAAGGTGGACAACATTTAGGTACTTCCATCAATGGGTTTTGGTGAGAACTTGACTGCCGGGTGAATAGCTGCTCCTGTTTTATAGTTTAAATTGGATTTTCATACGTTAAAATGAATGTGCATGTGAATTATTAGTAAAAAGGATTAAACATGCTCAGATGTTGATATTAACCTTAAATTATTTCATCCGCTTAGGCGTCATAGGAATTTAAAATATTGTCGTCATCGACTGTGTACTAGCTCAAGTTGTCGTCAAAATCTCCCAAAACCACGCCTAGATTTCTGCACTCATTCTCTACATGAGTTAACTATGCTAAATCTAAATCTCACACTTCTTGCGCGTACTATTCTTAAAAAAATGCATAGTGTTCTCTTCTCATAATAATATATAGATAACATAATATGATATGATCGGCAGTATCGGGAGTACCTGTCCTCCTCGCCCTCGAGGAGCGCGCGGTAGGTGGCGATCTCGTGGTCGAGCGAGATCTTGATGTCCATGAGCGTGGCGTACTCGCGCAGCTGCGCCGCCATCTCGTCGCGCAGGCGCGCCAGCTCCTGCTCCAGCGCCGCCAGGTCCTCCGCGTGCCGCGCGCGCTCCGACTCCAGCTGCCGCTCCAGCTCGCGGCACCGGTTCTGTCGCACACAACACAACTCACTATTACTCTACCTTGCTGTAGGTACACTCAGCGTTAAATGGAAACTACCAGTCAACATGATTAAACATTTTCAAATATCCAAAGTGATCATTAATGTTCAACCATACAAAGTAGTAGTTAAATTATAGTGTGATCACTAATCTTACTCAAATATATCAGCTAAAGTACTCAAAAATGCAGGTCACAACAGGAAAAAAATATCTCAATACGATCACGCTCTTACAGAATACCAGCGCAAAATGGCAACTTAATGCTGCTGTTTTTCGTATGGTGAGTGTACAAAATCAGAGATCCCCTTTACTAGAAACGAGGCATTCCATCTTCGTCCTCAAGGGTACCAACACCTCGGCATTTTAATTCTTTATTGAGTATAAACGTAGATGTCTATTGTTACTCTTATTTTTATATTTAAAAAAAAAACACACTCGTTTGGTGTCGGCGTAAGAGACCATGGGATATGGCAAAAAGGTCTCATGGCTTCCGATATAACCATCGATGATATGATGGATGGCGTTATAACTACCTAGTTTATATCAGTAAAATACCCAGTGGCAGCAAATTCAAATGTGCGAAAAGTCTGACACTGTGACCGCCAATTCGCAATTAAGTCAAATCCTCTCTACGAGACCTCTTCTGGCCCGTGAACAGTAACATCAATTTTTATAAGCTGGTGAAGAAGGAGACATAAGCCGGTATATTGCTATAGTCTTTGCGTTATATAGCATGGTGCGGCTGACAGGTTACTACAACCTTATTTGCGTGCGTTTGCAAGGTTACGACATTTTTAACAAGACTTAATTTATTTTTATTTAATTTTGTTCTATTCTGTTATGACTATTATATTAACATTAACTTCAAAAATCTCACCTATTATAGTTTTTTTACTAATAAAATTATAAAAGTTTCATTTATTTCACTTCCGTGCGCAGTTACATATTATGCATACTAGCGGTATTTTTTTAATTACTAGAGTTGTGCCCCATAATCAGACGTAAAAACTGTCAAGCGAATATAATTATAATCGCTAAAAATAAGTAAGATAATTTTATTTTATATCTCTGCTGCAATACTGTCATATTCATGTTTATTAAATTTAAGTAACTTACGATTAATGTACTACAATAAACAAATAAATAGAGAAAGTCGTAAAATTAAGAGAAAGGAATTAAATAATTTTAAATTTATTCCGCCATTTTGTGGATTTCGCTTAAAATAATCTCGAAGGCGACTCACTAATCCCCCCGCTTGATTCGCCTTAACAATGTGTTTGTTCGTTTTGGAATTTTAAATAAACAAACTCAACAAATAGCAAAATTTTACTTTACAAAACACAACAATAAACTCAATAATCGAAAGTGAAAGCAATATAATCTCAACTGGAAAATGTTAGGCGCTAGCATAGATTAGCTATTATATAGATAGCAGAGATTAATGGTGCCAGGTGTCCCAATTTGCGCCGGACGTCCCGATTTTCAGGGGTTTGGTGACACGTCCCGATTCACCCCTGATCGGAACGCCAAAAGTCCGGATTTTTTACTAATCTCATTAGTCCTTTGTACTTCGATCGATAATTATGACGGCAAAATGAATACATCTGTAAGCTGTTACTGTGGCTGTTACTACATTTAAATATTTTAGCTTCGACATTTCTTATTTTTTCAGCAAACTCGGACTAAACAGAAACATCAAAGTTTTAAATTTTACGCGTAATGTGTTGGCGAGATACAGATATCATTCATGCTGTTTTGTTTTATCTATCATCGAGTAATGCCGCCCGCCCAGCCACGTTATGCGTCGACGTTGTTAATTCGACTATTGTTTATTATTTAATTCTTTTAGTAGTAAATAGTAAAGTACCTAACTAACATGCTGCGGTTTAGATAAGTATGTTTAATAAAATGCAAAGGTGTCTTTTCTTTCTTTTTTAAAACGTTACCCTCACACTAAGGATTTTCTGAAGTATAAAAAAGGCAGTTTACAAACATAAATTGCACAAAAACAAACATCCAGACCCGGAACAATTATTTGTAGGCCATACAAATAGTTGTTCCGTGCAGGATTCGAACCTGCGGTCCCCAGCGCTGAAACTCATCGCTAAGCCACTGGGCCACGGTCAAGGTTTTGTAGGTTAGTTCATCCACTAATCAATTCCTTCAAGCGGTTATAGGTATCGTTGTTTTCAATAAATAAAGTGACATTATGCGTGCAATGGATAATTTGATTATGAATGAATGTGTGCTTTGTTATTGTATGATACCGTTTTAAAGGGTTTTTGAAGTGCATGCGTTCTAAGTTCATAAGATTTATTACTTTTTTCAGAATAACATTAAAATAAGTCAATCAGAAAATTCAGAGTCTGCAACGATAACCAATCGCTCAAAATGTTCTGATTTGCCAAAAAAATAAAACGCACGTATATGATTATGCAGTTTTTCCGATAAATTATTTTTTGTTCATTAGCTAAGTCCCAAAAATAATTACATTGCGCATTTTAAAATAAATATAAGAAATCATCACATTGCGCATTGTGTCAGAAAGACTAGTATAACTCATGGCGGTCGAAATGGCTACAAAAAGCCCATTTTTTATTTTTTGTTGGAATTGTAAACCAAATTCTCGATTATTTTTACCTTCCGTCTCGATATTTGACCTACTGGACCTGGAAACACTTATACACACTTATAGGGAAAGGCGCTAGCACTCGTATCTTGAAAAGCTGCAGGTGTTGTCAACGCCTTACAAGAAATCATAGGTGCTGGCAATCATTTTATTTTTCTTTTAATGTTAAGAAAAATGTTTCAATTAACATAAAAATATCATTTTTATTATCAAATTAATACATAGTATAATATGTAACTATAATGTCATAATTTGTATTAAACTGAAAATAAAATTTACATGTATTGTAATTTATTTATAAAGAAATATATTATATATTCCAGTAATAATTTTTTTTTTCGATAGCTAATCGATAATTATTGCTTTGCTCTGTGTATCGTTAATCGCCTTTTTAAATTCGATTTAACATTGTTCCATCTCTAGAAACGCTAAGCTGTAAGCTGTTACCTGCACCATGCTATAACGCGAAGACTGTAGGTATATATAATTTTTATAATGGTCGAGTAACAAACGATCACCGAGTCCTCCTCAGTTAAATCCGGTCAAATACACTGAATTTACCCTTGAGGCCAAAGGCAAAAGCAAATTCAGAGGCTATTTGCAGTTTGAACTCAAACCCCACAATGTCAATGTATTTGTATACTAGTTGATACCCGCGACTTCGTCCGCGTTGCTTGATATATTAACAAAGTTTTCGTATGTGCGAAGGAAAAAACATGAAAAAGATATAATTTCTTCTTAAACAATGTTATTCATTGCTACATTTAAAATATATAAATTATCTGGGTTAGTAACGCGAGAGCAAGCGACGTACAGTACACCGTGTGAAAAACCCCATATAAAAATAGGTGTTTCTTAAAACTTTACTAACTTTATATTAAATGAATATATAGCAATATTTTTTTTTAGATAAGGGCCGAGTGTCTAAGAAATAAAACTTATAAAATCTAATTGAAAACTATCCAGTAGTTTTTCCGTGATGCGTGCTCAACTGCAAATCTCTATCATTTTATTTATATAGATTAGTATAAACTAGACTCAAATATTGACATTGTAAGTTTGATATAAGTATTAAAAGTTAAAACCCCGATCCCCGACAGTTTTAATGCTTACATCACTATGTTTTATCACCAACTTTTGAAGTTATTATGTGGAAATAATTTTATTATTTTTATTTCTTTGAAGTCGGTTATTTAATCAAAGTTTAACAATACTAATCAATTTTGAATTACAGTTTTATAAAACACTTTTAATAAAAATGAAAAAGAATCCAAATCAGTTATTATATTAACTGGATACACATTTTATCTCTAATTAACGAAGTGATTGTTTAAGTTCGGCAATGGGATAAGACATTATTTCGAGTTAAGTAGGTGTATGAACACGACTTACGCTCAGCGCAGCATTCTTGTTCTCCAAATCGTTCAGCGTGGAGTTGAGGCTGTCAATGCGCGTGCGCATTGTACGGAGCTCTTCCACTGCCACGGTGGCTGCATTGCTGTTGCGGTTAGAGGCAGCCTGCAGGTTCTTCAGCTACATGTATAAGACAAAAGTTATAGGAATTAATTTTGATAAATTAAAATAGGGTAAATAGGGGGAAGGGATTTTAAACTGTGATTGAAGCTTTAAATTTAAAACATTACAAAAAATATTAAATGTCTGCATGCATCTAAAATGTAGATTATAAATATATCGATAATAGTTTTCGTTATGTACCTTATTTTCATAGAGGGCTTCAATTTCTTCCCTGTTGGCTTTAATATTGGCTTCCTGTTGCTCGCGTAGTTCCTGCAGACTCTGTTGCAACTTGGCCTCATACTGTTGAGCCAAGCGACCATCTAAAAATAAAAAATAAACCATGAACTCCATTATATTTGATTCAAATCTTATGACTCTGATGTTAATGTTATTTATTACTGACCGATCTCCGAGATCTCGACCTGGCGACGGGTGCGAGTTTCCTGTAGTTCCTGTTGAAATACTTGATCCTTGAAGGAAAGCTCTTCGCGCAGACTTTGAACGGTGTTCTCCATGTCGATACGGCACAACATCTCTTCTTCAAGTGTTTTGCGCGTATCGGCGTAAACCTTACGCAGTTTCTCCAATTCCTTAGCCAATTCCTGAGGAACATTAGAGATAATTACGCAAACATAGATAAAATGTCGTAAGAGTAAGTAGCATGAATAAGTTAAATTCTGTTATGAAAAATAATTCACAAGCGGATTATTCAATTGGGAGGTCAAAAGGTTCGCAAAATGGAAGAATTGGAGGGTATGAGAATGCTCATCCAGGAGAAGTTATTCATTGAGTGACTCAGTATATATATATTATATACTAAGTTTGAATCTAATCAACTCATTAACTTTTATACACAATTAACTGGCAAACACGTAATTTGGAAGAAACCAGCCCATATGACGAAAATTTAACATCTAGGGATGTTATCTGTTAGTGTTGCCATCTCTTGGTCAGGCCGGAAACTTATCAATCCACCCTCGTATATATATATACTATAATATATATATTTCTGTATTTTGTCTATGGCAATAGATAATGAAGGCTATTTTATTATAAAATTGAAACATTGAGGCGAGTCTATAGAGATTAATATTGAATAAAAGAAATATATTTAGAAAACGATTGAATAGGCTATGTTATAAAACTAAAAAAACATTTGAAAATTATTTGACAGAATAGGTTGTATGTTCATTGATCATTGCCTATTCCAAAGGATAATTAACTTGGTAACTTCGAGTTTCAAACAACTTGTCATGCCCCTTTGGCATTGTGGCTGTGTTTGTGGATAGATTTCGTGGATTTATTAAACTTGACCCTTGTATTTTCTCTCGGCTCATAAGACAGTTATGTTACATAATGACAATAATGTGGTACTTAAA
The DNA here is from genome assembly GCA_033319125.1 of Parnassius glacialis. Lineage (NCBI taxonomy): Eukaryota > Metazoa > Arthropoda > Insecta > Lepidoptera > Papilionidae > Parnassius > Parnassius glacialis. The sequence continues at coordinate 18,215,103 of JAVANC010000013.1, read as the reverse complement.
TTTTAAGAGGAATAGAGCAGTCAATGTACAGCCTCCGGCTGCTTTTCTAGATGACAGTTTGTTAATAGTTGCAGAAAATAGTTAAACAATTAAAAAAGGTTGAGTTTTATTTTACTTTATTTAATAATAACTACAAACTGCATGCTTTGTTGCATTTTCAATTTAGTCAAACAACTTATCACAAGAACGAGTGATTTTACTATATAACCTACAAATCATATAACATAAAATAAAAACAAAACCCCAGGTCCTGCAAAAATATGATTTTTTGACATAAGTAGCAAATGTTTAAATCTTGAAAATAAGACATATTTGAACTTTGTTGGCGCCGGGCCCAATCTTGTATGGAATCAAGTTCATCTCCTTTAGATGGGAGTACTTGCAAGTACTCGTACAAAGATTGTGATAGTGAAGAGATTTTTCAAGAGATGTTAACTGTAACAGGACTCTACCCCTTTTAATGGTGTATAAATGACATGAGCTTTTCAAGCAAGGATGGGAATCGTTTGAAGAAGATGCTTAATCAGGAGGGTTGATTGAGATGGCTACGACAGAAATCTCAACAGTGGTAGAGCCACGCGGCTTTTGCTGTCGCACGGATGGGCCGGCTCGAACCGGGGTGGTACCACGACCTCACAGAAAACCAGCGTGAAGTAGAGGTTTACCTCTGCGTTTCGCTTGGTGAGTGCAGGTGGCCGGAGGCCCTTTTTACTGGGAATGAGGCATTCCATCTTAGTCCTCACGGGTGACAACGCATCTGCATTTTGATTCGTAATCGAGGATAGATGTAGATGTCTATGGGCCGCAGCAACCACTTACCATCAGGTGGACTGTGTGCTCGTTTGTCATCCTTATCCTATAAAAAAAAAATCACTAAAATAATATTTAATTTAATGATTTAAAGATGTTGAAGAAGAAGTAGCTTTTAGAAATTGTTGAAATATCAGAATAAACAATTTAAAAGCATCCTTTTTTTTGTGGGGAAATCTTTAGGATATCTTCCGCTGCGGGGGCAATAAAAAGATTTTGCCAGACTGACTCCTACCGGCTTAAACCCCATGGTGGTCACCATCAGCAAATACGAGAGGATCCCCAGATCTCCATTCGGAATACAATGGGGGGCCCCATCATAGCTTTGCTATTACTTTAGTATGTCCCGGATTCAGCACTTGCTGCTACCAGCACCCTCGCAGAGGCATCAAGTGCTACCACGATGTCTCGAGACCAATTCAGAATCATCGTCCTCCTCGGGGATTACATTACTAGGCGATCGTGGCCCCCACCCCGTGCGTCTGCAACCCCAGAGGCATGTTTCTGGTAAGGGGAAACTGGTACGGAGGGCTGTGACGAACGCCTTGCCGACGTCATCTCCGAACGGGATCCTCTCTCTCCCGATCTGGATCATAACGGATTCATAGAAGGTGGCCGCCACCCTCCACGCCGGATCTCACCTCAAGCATTGCCGATACGACTGCTAGCAGGGAGAGGTTCACCGAGATCGTTTGTTGCAGTTACACATACCGCGAGCGTATGGGACGCGGAGTTCTGGTCCTGCCCACCTCAGTGTAAACAGTTCGGCGTAGCGTCCGATCTTACACAGATAATCACCCGTGCCTGGTAATTATCTGTGTAAGTCTGCAGGTGAGTCTAGGAAAACTCGTCGCGTCATCCAGGCTTCAAAGACCGGCAGGACTGCTCCAATGACGCATTTGCGTTCATAACGCTCCCCTTAAGTCGAGTGTGCCATGTCGCCAAAGCATTTTACCGTTCCTGCCGTTTATTTTTTCCGAGCGCCTCATCTGGCTTACTAACAACCGCTCTGGTGGAGGGTCGTACACCCTCGCGTCCATAGCCGCCAGTTTGTCTAGAGATTAAAAGCGAGCCAGGATTGTCGCCGCCTCGAAGAATACTTATAATAAAAATCCTGGCGACCATCTTTTGAAATACAGAAGGAATCCTATTAATCAACTACGCTTTTTTACGAGAACAATTGAAGGGAGCTATCAAAGAAAAGAATAAGTACCAGGGTGGTCTGAAAAGTTTCCGAACTCAACGTGAAGATGGCAGCACTCGTCAATAAAAGCTAGTGAATGTAGTTGCGCATTTTTTGACAGTTACGCACCAAAATCTCAGCTATTTTGGACGCGTTATTTGACAGTCGTTTGAGTGAATCGATATGAGTGTTTTTGTGAAAATGGAAAAAATATTGAGTATTGAGCTGTTATTACATTTTTGTTTTTGAAAGGCAGTACGCCTACGTAAAAGAAAGATGAGTTGGACTCTGTGTTTCATCTGCAACATCATTTACCACAGTGAAATTTTGGGCAGCTGAATTTAAACGTGGTCGTGAGAGCATGGGAGACAATGACGTCCAAAAACTGCAACTACTGACGATAACATCGCTAAAGTTCACCAAATGGTGCTTAGACCGCCGAATTAAAGTGAGAGGGATAGCAGAGGCTATTAAAACGTCCAAAGAACGTGTTGATCACATATTAAATCAACATTTAGGCATGTGAAAGCGCATTGGGTGCCGCGTTTGCTCACGTTAGACCAAAAACGTGTTCGAATAGAAATTTCCAACGTTATTGTTTAGGCGCAATAAATCTGAGTTTTGGCGCCAATTAATTACTGTAGATGAAATTTGGATACACCATTATCCGCCCGAAACAAAAATAGTCAAAACAGTGGACTGCAAAGGGGAACCGGCTCCAAAAAAAGCAAAAACTATTTTTTCGCCTGGGAAAGTGATAGCGACTGTTTTTTGGGATAGTCATGGAGTTATTTTAATAGATTATCTCCAAAAAAGAAAAACCATTACAGGAGCATACTACGCAATACGCGTCATTACTTGACAAACTGAAGGCAGAAATTGCGGAAAAACGATCACATTTGCAGAAAAAGCAAATCCTGTTTCACCATGACAACGCGTCGTCTCACACCTCAGCAGTTGCCATAGCAAAAATTCACGAATTACAGTTTGAACTGCTTGACCATCCGCCTTACTCACCAGATCTGGCCCCAAGGGGCTTCTTTTTATTCCCTCATCTAAAAATTGCGCTTGGAGGTCAGAGATTTTCGTCAAATGAGGAGGCAATGACCTTCGTGAACAATTACTTTGCAGAGAAAAACGCCGAGTACTATTTGTACGGGTTAGAGAGATGGGAGACGTGTGTAGAGTTACAAGGAGACTATGTAGAAAAATAAAATTGTATGAAAAAATATCTTGTATTTTTGTTAGGTCAGAAACTTTTCAGACCATCCACGTTTGATTGACATTGACAAAAATTGTGCTCTACTTACTAGAAACGCTTTCGTTCACGCGAGCCATGTAGCGACAGTTGCCATTTTATTTGATCTGGCTTTTCTCTTATGCGACTTTAATGACACTATCGGTATGAGTTGGTAATCTATTCTCTTTTGCCGCCTTTAAACAGTAAACTATTCCATATTTCAACGATTTCTACTGATTTCTCTCTTATGAACCTAAAAAATTATTTTTATTCATAAGCCCTCATAATATGTACTAACGGTGGACGGTTAGCCGACGGCTGTTCAATGTTTTTTGAAAACGACTTATATCGTACGCAATAAAAAAAAATAGTATAAGTATGATTGCCGTTGCAATCTTAGGAGAATTATTAAAAATAAAAAGTCAACTAACCCTGGCTTCATCTTGAGCTTTCTTCTTGTCTGCAAGAGCATTATTGTATTTGTTACTCTCTTCTGTGTAACGTGTTTCATAATGACGGGCCAAATTCTCCGCCTGCTGACAGTCCTTGGTTTTCTTATCCAATCTGAAATATTGATGTCATAGTTATTTATACACAAAAGTGAGTATGTAAAGGTTAGGTGTGACTTAATCTAACTTGACTATCGGGTGACGAGGTCAGCTAACAAATTAACAACCTTATACTTTATTGAGTAAAGCATAAAAATGAATGCGTGTTTTAAAAGTTTGTCTTGGCTAATATTGGCTCGTGTTCGTGTACATGCGAGGCGTCTATTGCGCAACGACACACGGAACGGAATGTTATTGTAAACACGTAGACAATTCAGTTCCTCTCTACTCATCGCTTCTTTTGCAGATTGTTTTAGCAACAGGATTTAGTTGAATAGGCTAATTTATTTTATATCACGTGGCAACTATAGGGTTGCTTTCCCGTTGACCTAGAATCATGAAATTTTGCAAGAAGCAGTTTCACAATAATAGTATAGAAAAAAATTCAAATATCATTAATTTGTTGTTAAATTACATAAAAAATATTTTTGATCTTTCGATTGTGATATATGTGATGTATATGCATGAGAAAACAATTTTTCCAATGCAAATTAAGGTTTGTCCGTCAATCCGACTAGGCATTTTATACCCATGACGCGACGCGATGCGAGCGACATCCATGCGCCGTCGACCAAGTTAACATTCGTATTTCGCAATAATTTGAATTTGCGAGGACTTACTGGCTTTTTTACCGTGAAAAAAAAATGGGTGTAATAGGTGAATAAGTGAACGAAGTAGAAACCAAGAAAGCTATAGAATATATATTTTGAAAATTAATTAATTTTTTGATGACAGATTCTGGAACAGGAGACGGGCAGTAGTCTTACTGATTACAACTTAAAATAATAAAAAAAAAAAACTGAAAAACTGCGGTCGCCAACCCGCTTGGCGAGTGAGGCAACAATAGCAAAATTCACCCTATGAGGCAAACTGGGAGAGGCCTATGTTCAGCAGTGGCCTTTCATAGATTGTAATGGAATGGATGCAATGGATCTATCAATAAATACTACAATTGTTTATGTAATGTTTATTTTTACCTACCGACCGGTTCAAAATCAAGGGTGTCACAATAATTCAATGTTCAACCTCATTTTACACATGGAAAGTACATGTAATGCGTAAAATGGGGTGCACAAAAGTCAGCCGGTATATTTTCGCCGTGTAGTGGCATCGTAATATCGTCAATAGGTTAAACACGCATCTCGATAATGATGAGCAGATCTGTGAGCGATATCAAAACGTTATTTGTTAGGAAAAAATGCGATTGTCCATACGTTTTCTTAGGTGGCACGTTAAAGGATACAAAATTGCCGATATCTAAACGATATCGGCAATTTTGTATCGCGCCGCGTCATGAGTAAATAGCATAATAACAGTTAGAGCAATGTTGGTGCTTACTATAACTATGATTTATGATATCATGTTAATTATATTTTGGTGAAAGTAGGTACTTATTTAACTGCTTACATTGTTAGACATACGTATACCTATTGTATAGAAATCATTACTAAAACATTGATCCGCGAAATGGATGAACGAACTATCATCTACACACATAATTAAGTTTATTCGCAACTCTCAGGACGCCAGTACTCGCCCTGGTTCGGTTTTTATCTTTTGTTTTACTTGTATTTTTTTGTATTTATTATTATTTATCTTCCAATCTATTTTATTAATTCATCATTATTTCAAATCTATAAGGTGTCACTGCGTACTATACTTATAACAAAACCAGCAAAACTATATTGGGTGGCACCTACAACAAGCTCAGTAAAAATCCGCGTGGACAGCCTTGGCCGACATTCAGTTTCAGAATCGTAGACGTAAAATCTATAATTATGTTACCCTATATTTTATAACGTCGCGCATAAAAGCAATTTTTAGAAAAAGACTAATTCTTTTATCTATATTGGTTCTTTACTTAAAGTGTATTATATTGGTAATACGAGTTTGTATGTATGTGCTAGTAAAAATTACAGCAAAAAAATTTGTATCAAATAGACAACGAAAAAATTCAGCGTTTAAAAATACAAGATTGAGCCAACATTGCGACAGACGAAGTTATACCTTCGTCTTCGTCTGAAATCGTACTTATTTCGCAAATGTTTAATATAATAATTTTTTATGAGTTTTTCATCTAACATATTATTTTGTTTTGGAGGATTTATTTTAGGTAAACAGCATTCTGATGGCAACGGAATTATTTCTTGATGCGGAATGCTTTTTATTAAAAAAAAACCACTCTGGGTCGCGGGTAGCTACCAGTGTAAAAAAATATAAAGCTATTTTGTATTCGCTAAATAAAAGAATATGGATGATATTAAAACACATGTGCAAGAGTTAATAGACAATTATAAATAAATTAGACATGGTATACTACAATGCGGGAGGAAACTACGTGGGGTAGAGGACGATTATAACTTTCTTATCTATTTTGATAAGATAACGTGATATAACGGCCTAAATTGCTTTAATTTTTTTTTGCGTTTTGACAAATTTGCAAAAAGAATGTTAAAGATTATTTATATCAACTGTTGCTATTGAATTTGGAAACGAATTTTACATTAAAAATAGTTATTTTATGTGCATCTGAAGTTAAGGGTAGTTGACTAGTTGCAGCCTATTTACGTCCCACTGCTGGGCACAGGCCTCCTCTCATTTCTGAGAGGGTTTTAGGGCAAGGAAATGTCCGCCGCGCTGCCCCAATGCGTCTTGGCGAACTTCACATGTCTTCGAAATATTTTTTTTTATTTTTCAGACATGCAGGTTTCCTCACGATGTTTTCCTTCACCACCGAGCACGTGGTAAATCAGCACTTAAAATTGCAATTAACAATTTCATTGGTGCCGGAGGGGATCGAACCCGGGTTGTTCGAGTACTGTGAAGCTTACAGCGAGCGCTAACCTTCTGAGCTACCACGGCTCGGGTAGGGTAGGGGTAGGGTAGTTGACTACTGACTTTAAATATGAGATAACTCACAATTCATTCCCCAACTTCCTATAGACGAGAATTTCCAACAAAAACATAAATAATTATCATCATCATCATCATCATCATTACAGCCCTTCACAAGTCCACTGCTGAACATAGGCCTCCCCCAAAGAATGCCACAAAGCACGGTCCTGAGCCACCTGCATCCATCGACTTCCTGCATGTCTTACCAGGTCGTCACTCCATCTCGTGGGGGGACGCCCTACACTTCGCCTACCGGTACGAGGCTGCCACTCGAGAACCTTTCTTCCCCATCGGTTGTCGGTTCTTCGAGCTATATGGCCGGCCCACTGCCACTTCAGCTTACTAATCCGTTGGGCTATGTCGGTTACTCTGGTTCTACTGCGGATATCCTTATTCCTAAGTTTATCACGCAGAGAAACTCCGAGCATAGCCCTCTCCATAGCTCGCTGAGCGACCTTGAGCTTCCTCATACGGCCAGCAGTGAAGGACCATGTCTCAGTACCATAGGTCATCACTGGCAACACGCACTGGTTGTACAATTTCGTTTTAAGGTTTTGAGGTATGTCTGACGAGAAGATGTGTCGTAGCTTCCCGAACGCTGCCCAGCCGAGTTGAATCCGTCGATTGACCTCTCGGTCGAAGTTGGACTTACCTAGTCGGACTATTTGTCCCAGGTAAACATACTCGTCAACAACTTCGAGCTTAGTGCTCCCAACAACTACCGGCATAGGTGTGACATGGACCTTAAACATGATCTTTGTTTTGTCCATGTTCATCTTAAGACCTATCCGTTGGGAGACACTATTGAGGTCATTGAGCATAGTGCTTAGGTCCTCCAGCGATTCTGCCATAAGGACTATATCGTCGGCAAATCGAAGGTGAGTGATGTATTCGCCATTGATGTTAATACCGCATCCTTTCCAGTCCAGAAGCTTGAAAACGTCTTCCAATGCAGCGGTGAAGAGTTTCGGGGATATAACATCACCCTGTCTTACACCTCTCTGCAATTGGATGGGTTTCGTACTCTGGTTCTGTACTCGGATAGCCATCGTAGCCCTACTGTACAAACACTTCAGCACTTCGATATACCGACAGTCAACTTGGCACCGCTGAAGGGACTGCAGCACCGCCCAAATTTCGACGGAATCAAAGGCTTTCTCATAGTCCACATACGCCAGACATAGTGGCAAATTGTACTCTTCGGACTTCTGTACAATTTGCCGTAGGGTATGTATGTGGTCTATGGTGCTAAAGCCCTTTCGGAAACCGGCTTGTTCGGGAGGCTGGAAGTCGTCAAGTCTGCGCGCAAGACGATTCGTAATGACTCTCGAAAACAGCATGTAGACGCGGCTCAGAAGGGAAATCGGTCTGTAGTTCTTCAAGAGAGCGTTGTCACCTTTCTTGAAGAACAAGACCACCGCACTTCTGCTCCACGCCTCCGGTGTTATGCCACCATGGAGGACGGAATTAAAGAGCTTCTGAAGGACTTCAAGTACCAGTCTTCCACCCGCTTTCAGAAGCTCCGCTGTAATTCCATCCTCGCCTGGGGCCTTGGCGTTTTTAAGGTGCTGGAGAGCCATTCTAATCTCGCTCAGACTGACGTCCGGGATATCTTCGGAATAGTGTCGGATAAGACTCGCTCTTGGATCGTTACTCACACTTGCGTGTGGCTCCAACGATGACGTGTACAGCTGCCCATAGAACCTCTCAATCTCACTCAAAATCTCAGGTGCCCCGGAAATGATGCTGCCACATTCGGTCTTCAGCTTTGACAGTTGGCTCTTTCTGGCAGACAGATCTCTGGCAAAGACTTTGGAGCCTTGGTTCCGCTCGATCGCTTCTTCAATACGAGCTGTATTGAAGTTGCGTAAGTCCCGCCGCATGCATTTGGAGATCTGTTTGTTCAGTTGCCTGTATGCTGTCAAATCTGTTGAAGAATGTAGCCTCATCTCCCGTCTAACAGCCATGAGATTAAGAGTGTGATCGGAGAGTTTTTGTGTTCTTCTGCGGCGGGTCTTGCAGAACTTAGCTCCGACCGCATGAACAGTTTCCACGAGCTTGTCATTCATATCGTCCACTTCATTGCAGTCTTCTAGGCACTGAAAACGGTTTCGTAACTCGAGCTGAAAGGTTTCGGGACTTTGGATTAGAGCACGAGGGGGACGGAGCGTTGACTTCATCAGACGAGACCTCTCCAACTTAACATTTAGGTTCAGTGTGCCTCTAACCATTCGGTGATCGCTGCCGTTTTTCACCCTCGCGATCACTGAGACATCACTGAACAGTTGTCGTCTGGTCGTCATAATGAAGTCAATCTCATTTTTTGTCGAACCGTCGGGGCTCAACCAGGTCCACTTCCTGTGCGGCCGCTTCTTGAAGAAAGAGTTCATCATAAAGAGTCCCTCTTTCTCCATGAAGTCAGCCAGCTGCTGGCCCCTTGGGTTCCGTTGCCCTATTCCAAATTTCCCTACTTTCAGCTCACCGTTCTCTCTTGTGCCTAGTTTTGCATTGAAGTCTCCCATTAACACCGTATATTGGGTTTTGGAGGAATGCATGGCTCTAGAGATATCCTCATACATTTCCTCCACCTCCTCATCGGGGTGTGCCGAGGTTGGTGCGTAAACCTGTATGACCTTCAGCGAATACCGTTTGGTGATTCTGAGTATAAGGTACGCAACCCTCGTCGACACACTCCCGATCTTTACAACGTTGTTAACGAGAGACTTGTGGACGATAAACCCGACACCTCCTTGGGACAGATGGTCGCCCTCCCGGTGATAGAGCAAGTTGCCGGATTCGAGGATTACCGTGTCCTCCCCCTCTCTTCGGACTTCGGATAATCCTATAATATGCCAGCGCAACTTGTCTATCTCTTCTTCCAGCTCCACGATCTTCTCGTCAGTCCTCAGGGTGCGTGCGTTGTATGTTGCCAGGTCGAGTCGTCGTAGGTGGCAACCAAACCTCCACCGGAGATTCTTAGCACCCCCTGCCCCGCCGTTACCATGGTCGCCACCGTAGCCAGGAATAGCGGGGCCGCCGGGGACTGGGGGCCGTCTCTTTATTACATCCATTCATAAGGGGGGTATTTGCCATAGTTGCCACGCTTGGCGAGCGGGTTGGCAACCGCAGTTTTTTTTTTTATTATAATATTGGCTATTATCAGGAAGATGCTGCTGCCCATCTCCCACCTGTTTCCCTTTGTCGCCTTTTACGACACCCACGGGAGGATATGGGGTAGTGGATATTCTTGACCGCCACTACACGGCTAATATAACTAATAATTATGCAAAACCATAATTTTTTTTTCAAACCTAAACATAATAATACCTATAAATAAGAATATTTATTATGCTTGTCGTTGTCATGAAGCCTATCTATGTTGTAATGGAATGAGCATCTGACGTTAATGTTGAGAAGAGAGGAGTGTATATTTGTATTTGTTTAAGGCACTACTATGTACACTACTGTGTATGTATGTAGTAGATGTAGCTTTTAATTTTGCGCGAAGTCGTGTAGAATTTACAGGAGATGGGCAACTTCATCTTTCTGATAACAACACAAAACAATAAAAACTGCAAACTATGGCAAATATCCCTACTATGAGGCAATCTATGAGGAAGTCCTATGTTCAGCAGTGGACTTTTGATAGGCCGTACTAAATTAATGGATCAATGAATAATAGTACAGTTTAAAACCCTTAACACGCGATACGCATTGATTATGTATTGCTATAATCCTATTGAGAATAATATTAAGTCAAAAAATTATTGTATTGTCATTGGTTCCGGCAAAATTTCCCTTATTTACACGACCGGAAGTTGGTAAAAACTGAATAAAAAAATCCATTACATTCACACAAATACATAGAATAAAAAAGCGCAAATAAAAAAGAAAGTTTGTTTATAAAACATTAATTTAGTTCTAAAGTTCATAAGTGAAAGCATTATGATTAGTAGGGAAAGAACTACAGAAGTGACTCGCAAACAAGTGTATTTTTTGCCATTTGACAGCAACAGTATTTGTGGCGTAACCTTATACGTAAATATTCCACGTATTAAGTTCCATGGTCAAAGCAACCCTTACTTAAATCAATACAGTACAGACTATAGGAGTAGATTTGACCTTGCATTTTATTGCACACAAAGGTAACAATAATAGCAATTGCCACATTTTAATATTAGAAAAAAAAATTAAAATAATTATATTGCTTACTAGCTGTCCCCCGCTACTTTACCTGCGTGTAATTTAGGGTTTTAATTTTTTTGTACGGAACCCCAATATTTTTTTCTAAAGTAAAAGTAGCCTAAGTTACTCCTTATAATATCAGCTATCTGCCAGTGAAAATTCCGTCAAAATCGGTCTAGCCGTTTCGGAGATTAGCCGGAACAAACAGACAGACAGACAATTTTTTTAAATTGTATTTTGTTATAAGCAACTTATATACTTTCATATGAATTTAGTAAAAAGCTGTTATTTTGACATTACAAAGAGACACTTCAATTTTATTTATTTTGTATAGATTAGTTTTACCGACGACGTCGTCGACGCGCCATTCAAGAGCAAATAGGTAGATTATTAAACTTATTTTTGCCTTGATTTTGATAAAGTACGGTGGTTGAGTCTATTTTAGTTCCGTTAACTTTTTAACCCACTTCAAAAAGGAGGAGGTACTCAATTCGACTGTATGTTTTTTTAAGTGTGTTACTTCGTAACCTTTTTCTACGTGAAATGATTTGAAAGCTGGTGCTTCTGACGTGGTCCTTACCATCATATCGACTGTTAGAACCTAACTAGAATTAAAAACCTCCCGGAGCGTCTAGAATTTCGCACCAGCTGACTCACGACTTGCGTATTTACTATTTAGTGTACACTAGCTATGCCCGCGGCTTAGCTCGCGTGGAATAAGATTTATGCCAAAAACACGTTTTATCAGCAATCGGAGCGTTGGAGAGGAGCGCGCATCCAAGCTCCGAAGTTACATTTTAACCATGTATTGTTATTTATAAAACAGGTAAACAATTTAAGTAAGTATGACAGTTTAATATCTATCTTTAAATAGTACGGTGGCATTGTATAGAGTCCATACATCTATTATTCGTTATTTCTTTTCAGAAGCTTATATTACATACCTATTTAACTTTTACAACTTCAAAAATGAAAGACTTGCATTCTTATTTTTAACCGATTTCTAAAAGGGGGAGGTACCCAATTCCACTGATTTTTTTTGTGTTACCTCATAACTTTTTTCTAAGTGAACCGATTTTAATGATTGCTTTTTTATTGCAAAGCTGTTGCTTCTCATGTGGTCCTTTGATCTTTGTTATGTGAATTTGTTCCAGGTCTGGCCAGTAGTTTTTGAATTATCTTTAATAATTTATATAGAAGTCGGTTGTACAACATTTTTAATTTTACCACTTGTACCTCTTTAGCGACTGTATTTAAAATAATAGCTTACTATTTTCTTTTCTGCGGTTCTCCGTATCAAGTTTCAGTTTCGACAATAAATAAGATTGATATCATTATGATGACTAAGCGACGACTGTTTTGTGATGTCGTAGTAATGGCGAGGGTGAAAAGTGTAGGGGTCACCTAATGTTGAGAGGCACAATGATGCAGATGGCTCAGGATCGTTTTGTGGCAGTGTTTTGTGTATAGTAGTGGATCTGTGAAGGATTGTTATGATGATGATACACTTTCAACAATACGCCATTAAGCTTACTTTTGTATTTTATTGAACTTTGGTACATTGTTGTAAGTTGAAATTCAACAATTGTACCTTGTTACCCTAAATTGATTGCTCGATATATTCTCTGTTCCAGTAGTCGGCGAACCTATCCACCTCTGGTGGATATGGAAAACCATAATGATACTATGTCGCGCATGAATGTGCTTTAGTCAAAGAGTACATAATCACTATATTTCAGTTTCAGACCCTTACCCTCAAATACTGCTGTGATATCTAAGGGTCTGGGTACTCTCTTCATATTTTTTAGTATCGACGCCAGTAACTCGTTTTATTCAGATTTAGGCGCATGTAAACCAGTTCACCCGCAATATTTTCGTTTTCGGACGACTACTTAATATTACGTTCGTGTCACCACACAATGTCTATACCGTCATGGTTAAATACAATAATTACGTCAGCGGCCTTACAAACCGTTGCTGCATTATACTCGTTTACCGTATACTGCTAACTAAAACCAGATAGTCTTTATCAGAAGTGAATTTTATCAAAACGTTTCAGGTCATATACATATACATATATATATTATATATATATATATATATATATATATATAATATATATATATATAAAATATATGTTTTTTTAATTCACAAATAGTGAAGTTGTTTCCATAACTACCAATAAAAGATGCGCACAAATATTAAAAATATTTTTATTACCTCAACCTTTTTCGTCATTTATATATTACGACGCTGAGATCTGGTTAGTATGACGTAATTGTCAGGGTCAAACACCTGAAGGATGTTTGTATGCCCTAAAATATTAGCAAGCTCCCACACTTTTCATTCCGATATGGTTTTTACTTACAAAGTTAGTTGCAGCAGTATTTGTGAATTTATTGTGGTCTTATCTATGAATTCAACCGGAAAGTGAATAACATTAATCCAATTCATTTGGAAAGGTGCAATGCAATTGAGGTCATTGCAGTAAGCGTATTTCAAGGCCAGATGAAATGCAAATTCAGTTAACATTTCTTTTCTTTTACAGTGCAGCAAAATATAATCTATCATCCCGTAATGTTCCCTGGGTGCCAAGTGTTGACTTAAATCTATTGAAGAATACCCAATCTCTGATGAGATTTCGGAGGGTATAAGAAACAAATTCAAAAAATCTTTTCAATATGTTATTTAGACACCTAGTTACACACATTTCGTAATAATGATTATTTTTCGTAAGATATTTGAACTTGTAAGGAAAAGGCTTTAAAATCGGCTCACACTTTATTAACTTATCAGATTTGCCATGTATCTGTGGAATTAGATAATGTATCACCCATTTCATCTCATTTATGTCATAAGAGACGACCATACGAAAATCCAAAAAAATCTTCTGACTTCCCATAGTTGACAGAGCAATTTTTTTATTTACAGCAACATCAAAGGTGTGAACAAGAGTTGCCATACTGCAAATGTGGTAATTAAGACAAAACCTCCCTAAACTAGAAGAGGCCGATATCCTGCACTAGATTTCATACTTCTATTTTATCCAGAATTTGGATAACTTTTGGCAGGAAAAAATTCAATACCCAAGAGGCAGTACAAAATGCCTTTGAAGAATTTGTTGCGTCACATCCAGCTGATTTCATCATCTATTATTATAACAGACAAATCAATTGCATTGGTGATTACTTTGATTAATAGAAAAAATATAGAAAAAAAATGATGTTAACTTATTTCATACAAAATGGCAACTCATTAACATTTAAATTAAAGAACTCTTTCTGCCAGAAAAGGTAACAAACAGTTTGACAGGCACCAAGGGAGTTAAAGATACTGGTTGTCCTTCTCATTTGATGAATTATTCTCAAGACCTAATATCACTTGCACATATTAATTTAAAGAATTCTTAGGATAGTGAATGGATTAGCTCCAGACCCACCCATAAAAAGGCCATGGTTTTTTAAACAAACATATCCACAAATCATCATCATTTTTATAATTTGCCATCTACGGCTTTAAGCATGCCTGCACTCCTGTATTTTTATATGAAACAAGTGTTAAAGATCAATCTCACATTATCTAATTTTCAAATATCATTGTTTGACATCCTTCCCAAACTAATCCCTCAACTGGTTATTTCGAAATAAAAAGTAAAATATTAAACTGTAATTATTAATTCTTAACATCTTCAGGGTTATTAAATCTCTCCTTTCACACCAAGAAGCCTCAAGGTAAAATGTGATAGACAAAGACCAGACATTTTTTGCTACCTAATCACAATATGAAAAAGCCATAATATGAAATTAAAAAATTCCTGTAAATGAAATTAAATATAAGTGTGACACATAAAACATTTTAAATTAACTAGTAAAAACTCTCATTTTTAAAGGCAAGTTTGTAACTAGTACACTGATATAATGTAGCTAGGTCATCATTTCACCTTGACATCAATTTAATATTTATACCTCCAGTCTTTACTAAAACCTTAAACATAGATTACATGATTTGACGACTCTATAGTGCAGAGGCTTAGTAATGAGTTGTGGTGCTAAAGGCCGTGGGTTCGTATCCGGAATGGAATAAGTATTTGTAGGGCTTACAAATAACTGTTCTAGGTCTGGATGTTTTTGCTTGTGTTATATATGTATGTACTGCCCCCACAATACAGAAGAAAATACTAATAACCACTAATAACCCCTAGTGTGGTGATAACATTTTTTTTAGAGAAAAAAAGTGTGTGTTGATAAAACAAACATATAGAATTACTTTTTTTCTTGCTAGGCCATCTAAATTTTTAATATATAGTTTGGCTAAAGACGAAAAACTTTATTGTAAATGAACATTATGTTGAATATTAACCAACAAATAAAACTGGACCTAGTTGGCTAATCTCAAGTTTAGTTTATATACTTAGGAATGTATGTATGCATGTTATACACAAGTTAGTTATACCAGTTACTCAACTCCAAAGGGTCAGGAATTCCTTCATGTGGCAATGTATATACTTTTACAACTAAGTCCCAAAAAATATGCAGATCTTTTCTATCAAAAGCTATAAATTATTTATTAAGCAAAAATTGTCTAGTAAGGGTTATTATACTAGTAAAGAGTATATGACTGATAATAACCCCTGGGAATGAGGTGATTACTACCATGCTGTTTCTAAATGTTTTCATAATAATTGTATAAAATATTATATAGTAAATTGTGCTTTTTAAATAAAAAAAGTCTCACTGGGTTTCTTGCTGGTTCTTTCCAGGACAGACATTTTTTTTTGCAAACCAGTGGTAAAAGTAAAAAATTACTTTCGATAAGTATTATATTCTATAATCTATATTGAATAAAAATGGTTCTATTCTATTCTATATTATACATAATAATTACAGTGTGAGTATGAGAGAACTCATACTGCAATAATTTGCACATGAAAAAAATGCACACAATTTTTTTGCAGATGCTAATTATGATGTTGGGATTAGTGGTGATAGGGATGGTGTGTACATTGAGGGAGGGCCTCTTCAAACTAGGTAAGACACCATTTTATTTTATTATGTCAATCTAATTAATTTTTAACATGTTTTTTGATATGAGACTATATCCTATATTCTTTCCCATACAATTGTTACAGAGCAATATATTTAAAATGAAATCTATCTCCCCATTAATACTGAAAATCAAAGAACTCATACTAAATCGTGATAAGAGTGGGCTTGAGGTAGAGAGTGTGTGGATTCCTAGTCATTGTGGCATAGAAGAAAATGAACAGGCTGACTCCTGGGCTAAAGGAGCTGTAGATACTGGCTGTCCTTCTCATTTAATGAATTACTCTCATTATCTAATGTATTTCTAGTTAAGATTAGAATCAAAGATCATTCCCTCTGTGAATGTGGTCTGGATGAAGGTACCCCAGACCACATTTTCTTCAATTGTCAAAATCACCAAATTTCTTTATATGGCATTCTTTCCAAAACAATCCCTCTATCAGTGAATATTAATTCCCTCTTAACTGCCCTAATTCCATATATGTCAATATGATCTCAAAATATATTCAAATGTATAATATTAAACTCTAATCATTGTGTACTAAATTTAGCTTAAACTAAATCTCTATTCCCTGCTCAGGCTAATCCCCTCCTATAACTAGATGTTTGCTCTATATGGTGTGGTCCACAATTCATGTATTTAGTTGCTTTGTTTCTATCCACATTTTCACCTAATAACCGCTAACTCTTTTCCCACCGAAAATCCTCAAAACAAGGTGTGATAGACCAAAGACCGGTCATTGGCAGAATTATTGTGACATACCAAGGGCCATATTGATAAAAAAAACATGTTTTTTGAAGGAGCCGTGGTAGCTCAGGGGCTAAGTGCTCACTGTAAATTTTACAGTATGCGAGCAACCCGGGTTTGATCCCCGCCAGCACCAATGAAATTGTTAATTGCAATTTTAAGTGCTGATTCACCTCGTGCTTGGCGGTGAAGGAACACATCGTGAGGAAACCGGCATGCCTGATAAATAAGAAAAAAAAATTTGAAGGCATAAATGTCTTAAATTTTTTTTTCGTTAACATGCATTGGAACAGCATGGCGAACATTTCCCTGCCCTAAAACCCTCTCAGAAATGAGGGGAGGCCTGTGCCTAGCAGTGGCATGTATATAGGCTGTAACTTTAACTTTTAACTTTACGTTTTGATATAATTCGTATGATATTTGTAACCAGATAGTAACCAAAGATAAAACCTCAATTTGTCTATATAAGCCCAAGCCTAAATAAAAATCAATGCAATGGGGAAAACAATAGGTCACCGAAGATGTTGAAAGTTTCATAGTGCAAAAATTGGCATTTAAGATAATGGTCACAATGTACTATGCTAGTGAGGGAATTTTATAATTTTTTTGTTATTGATATTGATTAGGAACTGCAATTAATGGATAACAGAAGACAAATTTTATTGGATCAAGCACATGAGGTATTGAAGAGATGTGTCAAATTAGTATGCGGTGTAATAATACATGAGTACACACCTCTCGGATTGCACTCGCCGTAAATTTTTTCAACTTGCCCTTTAACACAGCAGAATACTAAGAAATGCTTTCCAGTGTGTAATTTTTTTTAAAAACTACAAGTTCTGCTTCCTCCTTTAACAATGGGGTATGAGCCAGAATAACCTGACATGCTTCAGAAAAAAGATATGCATTTCTGGTGGGGAAAATTGGTGGTCCCCTTAAAACTGTTTTTAAAGTTTTGTTTCTATTTTACTCTGAAAAATTATTTTTATTACATACTAAAAATGTATACAAAAATCCCCCATTCATATGCCGCAGCATACTAGTCATAAACACACTCCAAAATATAGTTAGACTAACTAAAACTGCACTAACTTGGTATAGCTATACACAGATAGTTACACTAAGTTAGTGCATTTGTTTACACCAACATTATTTACAAATATGAATGTGAATATGAATTTGGAATGTTCTTTACAATATTGTTTTACTTGAGTAAAAAATGAATATCGGATTGTGCATTAGCACACACAAGTTTGATTAATATATCGAGCTATGATGTCACTGTGTCGTAAAGGCGAGGTCGCGCGCGCTCGTCATCGCTCGCTCCCGCGCTGGAAACGCCGCCGATGACGTAAACTTTATGCTAAGGTTAGCCGGAAGAAATTCCTATTATAAGCGCCTAGAATTTAGATAGCGCTAAAGCCAATAATTATTAATTATGCTAAAGATTAACTAATTGTTTGTTAAATGTATGGAAAACTACTTACCGTTTCTTCAAATCATCGTTTTCTTCGTACAATCTTTTAAGATCTATTTCTAGCTTAGCTTTTTCACGAGATGTGTCATCTAACAACTTTCGGGCATCCTGAAGCTCATGTTCGTACATTCCCTTGATATTAGACACCTCGCGTGTTATCACCTCCTGTGTAGTTTGAATTTCCCGACGCAAGCCTGAATTTTCACTTTCGAGTTGACGAACTTTGTCAATGTAAGCCGCGAGGCGGTCATTGAGATTTTGCAAAGCATCTTTTTCTTGTAAACGACTGTGTCTTGTAGGACTAAGTGGACTGCTAGGACGACCGGCAGAACTCGAAGGGCGGCTGCCAACAGGAGTGCTTGATTGAGGAGGGCTTTGCACAGATGACACAACACTTATGTTTGACGACGATGTTACAGTCTTTTTTGTTTTGGATGACATTATGAAATACTTTTTAAGTCACAACAAACAACTTAAGCGCAAAAATAAATACTACCCAAGCTCGCAAATCTATGCAAGCGTTGGATTCCCAGATCACTCAAATTCTAGCCAACCCAGTAAAGACTTCTCCACTCCAAGCGTGATCACGTGACCATGAGTCATAAAAAATGTTGCCATGCTAGGAATGTAATACAAACGAATAAAAAAAACGTTTTTAAATCATCGATGTATCGTAAATTGTGGCAGAAGCATATGCACCGAGTATTGAATAAAATACTTTTAGTTGTTAAAGATAAAAAAAGTGTAAACAAAATCTTATTTGATGATTGTGGACACAACACCTTAATCCACTCTCACTTTCAAACTATTTCACAACTAATAACTTTTACATAAACGACTGTATTTGCTTGATAAGTTGTTACTTAATTTTAATGTAAAGAAGAACATAACTGCTCTTGACAAATGTTCGAATGAAAGAGGTTAATTCACAGATTAATTAGTGGATTCTACCGAATGGTTAATCCTCGAAAAGTTTATACAAATATAAACCAATAATATGGTAGCCCTGCTTTTATAATAGTGCAAGTGTAGGTGGCATAGGCTATTCGATTGAAATAATTACAAAATAACGTCCACTTGTCATCAACGATTCGGAAATGATCAATATTTTTAATGTCAGTGAACTTATGGAGGGACCCATTATAAAAGAGATTTTTTAATTCTCGTAAAAATCACTATAATATTTCAAATCCTCATTTACGTGTCGAAGGTATTATCCTTTTCTAGTCTTAGTTCAATAGCGATAAAGAATATACATGAATATGTTTGCCCTTCCTCTCGTTTAGATACAGATCTAAACAAGAAAAATGGCAATTACATACAAAAAAGTTCATTCTACCGATCGCGTGCGCTATTTGAAATTGTAGTAAATAATATACCTACTAACATAATTTTAAGTAACAATAACAAAATATGAGTCCTAGTTACTTGATCAAATGAATTCTTATTTTTCAATGATTCCATAGAACATCAATCGTAACTCGGGTGTTTTCTGCGCCCCCTTTTCCCAAAAGAGGGTCGCTTCCGATTCGGCAGAAAAGTCTCATAAGCCAATGCCAGCCTCACAGGTGGTGTTTAGTGGGTAGGCACTTAGGTTTTCGCAGTGAGTCCCACATAACCACGACAGCCGGCTGTCAAGTCAGTAACGTGCACTGGTTGTGCTTTACACACCGGCTGTGCCTTGTGCTAAAACAAACTTGTGTCTGAAGTCGAGTCTTTGGCGGATAAGGTCTTGGATTGTGGCGACTAAATCTAACTAAGTATTGAACTTAATTAGATTTAGTCGCCACAGTCTAATCCATTTCAATCCCAGAAGACACAAATTTGCGCGTTTACAACTAAAAAGAATCCCTTTGTCGTAACTCCTAAACTTCAGGGTACTCCCCTTGTTACCCCAGCCAGTATTGGAATCTTCGGCGTTGACATATCGAATAATGTGAATGTTGCGGACAGCTAGAGACCCGCCGCCCCGTCGCCCCTTCATACCCCGTTGCGCGTCGCATACCCCGTGCACCGGAGCCGAGCGACGACCAATGGGAGTGCAGCATCGTCGCACGGCACTACTCACAGACTGAGACGCTCTCTTGCGGGATATAAGAAGGGCGTTTTGGTCTGTGAGTTGTTCATTTCTGAAGCGGCACTCGAGAAGACTACAAAGAAGACTCAAGACAGCAAATCAAGACTCCACAATTGAAGACCTCTCTCTGTACATATTATATAGTTTAATAGTGCCGAATTATTGTAAATAGTTTAATACAGTATAGTCAAGAGTACCATCTTTTCTTCACGCAGTCCCCTAGCATAGTTAACCTCAGATCAGTCAGTGAATTAGTAAATACAGTCCACTAGCTACAGTAACAAATAAATACAGTCCACTTAGATCCCTTATATTCTTGGTCCATCGTCGCCGGATTCAAGCCAGAAGATTCAAGCAAGAAGTAAGAAGAAACAAAAAAGAAGGCAATTATAGAAGAAAGAACATAATTACAGAAGAAAGAAGATCATTACAGAAGATCTTCAAGGAAGAAAGAAGTTCGTCGACGAAGAGAGAAGACCGTCGGTACTAATTTCTTCCCTATTTCTTATTAAGCCTACGTCATATACGTCATATTGTCTGTTTCCAGACAATTTCTTGTTTCTTAAACCGCGTTTACGCGGCCAGGTGGTTGCTCCCTAACGGTGCCAAACTGTGACCATCTGGTAACGTCCTTGTGGCGGGAACGACGTCCAATACGTGCGTCTTTTTGAAGACGATACGTACGTCTTTTTGAAGACGATCGGAAGTCGCAACGAGGGACGTCATGAGGAAAACACGAAGCCAGAAGACACGGAACGATGACGAAACGCCGGTAGGAATGCGGATATTCGAAGAAGCACCCGCGTCCCCGTCCGATTATCTCGCGTTGGCACAAGCGCCCTCCGCCGCGCCCCAGGCCCCGCTCGCGCCCGCATCTACTCCCGTGCCCGCGCCCCTCTATGTCCGTGTCTATGACTGATCGTTTGGGAGAGGTTAGCACATCCGCGCCGCGCACAGAGACACTCGCCGCGATTATAGAAGATCTTCCGACTACAGAAACTAGTTCGATAGTACGTACCGTCGTGCCAGTAGCAGACGTACATAGACCCGCACCCCGCGCCCCGTCGGTCCGATCAGTTCGTTCAGCCCGGTCGACAGTTAGCGCAATAGCAAAATTAAAGCAAATTGAATATAACGCCGCGGAGAAACTAGCTGCAATTAGAAGGAAGCAATTACAACTCGAAGAAGATCTTATCAAGAAGAAATACGCTAGGGACGTCGCTCAACTGCAAGAAGAAACAGATAGGGAAAGTATTGACGAAGACGATTTAGTTGAAAATAGGGTACGCGTTGATAGGTGGTTAGAGAACGTAGAGACTGTGCGGGGGGAGCCGCCCTACCGCCCGTCTCAGCCCGCGCCCCGCATCGAGATAGAGCAGGCCCTACCGAATAGGGAAACCGGTTACGACCACGCTGAAGATGCCCAGGGGAGGACGTTAGCGAATGATGTTCAACCACGTCGCGTAGAAACGATACAAAGGGATAGTGGAGTCGTCGTAGAAATGAACCAGGTGGATCGTCGTGTACGGGTTACGTCGCTGTCGCGCGTCCAACGCCGCACTCTATCGCCTATACATAGATCGCCACATCGCCACGCGGATCGTAGATCACCGTCGCCGTGTCATAGGGATGTAGGTGTACATAGGACGCCAGCGCCACAGCGTAGGCTAGAGGGAGATAGTCCCCTCTTTCCCTCGCTTACTCCGCGAGGGAAAGAAAGGGGTATAGATCGACTAGCGGAAGCTCTAGAAAACATAATTAGAGTCAGGCCCGCCGCCGCAAAGCAGACGCAGGACTTGCCTATTTTTAACGGTTCGGCCGCGGAATGGTTAGCTTTCAAAGCCGCGATGAAAGAATCCACGCGTTTATATGGATTCATAAATACGGAAAATATGGCAAGGTTAAGAAATTGTCTACGTGGTGAGGCTAGGGAAGTAGTATCGGCACTGCTGTTTACCGCAAAGGATCCGGCAGATATTATGCGAACATTGGAGCAGTGTTTCGGCCGCCCGGAAGTAATTATAGATCGTGCGTTAGAGGAACTGAAACGCCTTCCGCGACCGGGTCAAACCGCTCAGGAATTAAATTCGTTCGCGATTAAGTTACAAAATATAGTGTGTATTTTGCAGAACGTTGACGGCAAAGGATATTTACAAAATCCGATGCTAACTAGGGAAGTCACTAGCAAACTTAGCCCTCACTTACGGTCACGTTGGTGCGATTATGCGGAGCACTACGGAAGTGCAGACGAACCGGATATCGTCACACTATCTCGGTTCATGATGAGAGAGGCTGACCGTGCGTTGAGTCATGCCTATACGTCCGTAGTGCCGACTAAGGAATCGCCCGTAAGACGAGAGGCACCGCCGTCGAAAAGGATTATAGTGACACGCCGCGTAGAGGATAGGGCCCGCGACGTAAAGACGTTCACCGCCCAGGAGGACACCGGTAGTGCCTCATGTATGTGTTGCGGGGGTGAACACGTAATCGCCAAATGTAGGAAGATAGCGCAAATGGGTTTGGACGACCGGTGGAAGTGGGTTAAGGAAGATGGGGTGTGTTTTATGTGTTTAAATAGTAAACACCGACGATTTAGATGTAAAGCTAAGAAATGCGGCGTCGACGGCTGCAACGCTCCCCATCATGCCCTCCTCACGCCCGCAAGACCCGCGCACCTGAGACATCGGCAAAACCGGATGAGACCGTGCTCTTCGCGTCTAACGTTGGTAGTAATGCGTCCGTATTGTTGAAAGTGTGTCCCATTACATTACGGGGACCGCGTGGTAGGGAAATAGATACGTATGCGCTGCTTGACGAAGGCTCTACTATTTCGTTAATCGACGACAACTTAGCGCGCGAGTTAGGAGCGGAAGGACCGGTAAAGCCGCTGAATATTAGAGGCGTAAATAATAGTCAGCGCGAGGCCGATAGTAGGTTAGTTAACATAGGCATACGTGGCAAGACGCGCAGTGAGGTGTATTAAATAAATGCGCGGACAATAGCAAATTTAAAGATAGGTTCGCAATCCGTAAGTACGGAGTGTTTACGTTTAAAACACTTACGCGACCTACCGAGTTCGGTTTGTTACGACGACGCAAAACCGAGATTATTATTAGGCGCCGACAACTGACATTTAATAATCACCCGTAATTTAAGGATAGGACGTCGAAGGCAGCCTATAGCTGCACGTACGTTATTAGGGTGGGTAATACAGGGAACCGTGCCGCGATTCACGTGTAGGGAAGACGGTGAGACTGTATTACACGTCGTAAGCGTTAGCGGACGGTCAGATAGGGACATCCGAACGTTTGCCAGTCAGGACGAGGAGCTAACGGAACTCCTCAAACGGCAGTACGAGATATATTCCATAGGTATCTCGCTAAAGAGTAGGCTGCGACGGGAAGAGGAGCGCGCTGTCGAGATAATCCAGCGCACCATCAAGAAGGTCGGCGAGCAATACCAAGTTGGACTGCCATGGAAGGACGACAACGTGCGGATGCCACCCAGCTACGAAATGGCGGCTCGAAGACTACGGACGATTGAGAGAAAAATGGACCAGTCACCGGAGTTTCGAGACGCCTACGCAGCCCAGATAGACAACCTCCTGGCAAAAGGATACGCAAGGGAAGCCGAGGGGACAGAGAGAGAGGACCCCAAGAGCTGGTACCTGCCACGCTTCGCCGTACGGAACCCGAACAAGCCGGGGAAGACAAGAGTAGTGTTCGACGCGGCAGCGCGCGCATCCGGTAGATGTCTTAATGACTATCTTCTCGACGGCCCCGACTTATTACGGAACTTACCGGTTATACTGTTTAGATTTAGGGAAAATGAAATAGCCGTGTCCGCGGATATTAGGGAGATGTTTTTACGTGTGAAGATCGACAGTCGCGACCAACCCGCGCAATTGTTTCTGTGGCGAGGTAACGAGCGATCCAGCCCACCGCGGGAGTACGTTATGACATCGATGATTTTCGGTGCGAGGAGCTAGCCGTTTCTCGCACATAGTGTTAGAGATCATAACGTGCGCGCACACGAAGAAACACATCCGTTGGCGCTTAGCGCTATCGTACGTAGTCATTATATGGACGACTACTTAGACAGTTACGCTACGGTAGAGGAAGCGGCAAGGCAGGTTACGGAAGTGTACCAGAAGGCCGGTTTCACCTTGGCAGGCTGGAATTCTAACCACGCAGCCCTATTGGAAGACAAGCCGGAGGAACTACTGGCGAGCAAGCCTAAGGAAGTAGGCTTAAGGCAAGACAGCCCAGGCAGGACCCTAGGGTTGTTATGGATGGCCGACGGAGACGCCCTGACGTTCAACACCACTATGAATAGGGTGCCGCAGGAAGTAAAGGCGCTACAGCGACCACCGACTAAGAGGGAAGCATTAAGCACAGTCATGTCGGTGCTTGACCCACTCGGACTGCTTAGCTACCTCACCATCACCGCCAAGATCCTGCTACAAGACCTATGGCGAATGAAGAAGGTCGGATGGGATGATGAACTACCCGAGGAGGCAGCGGATGAATTCCAGAGGTGGCTGCGAGTCGTCGAGGAGGTGTCACGACTGCGACTGCCTAGGTGCTATGCTCCTACGGGGGGAGTGGTAGAGCGTCAACTTCACGTTTTCAACGACGCAAGCGAACGTGCGTACGCATCCGCGGCATATTGGCGTATACGTTATTGCGACGGAACGATTAGGGTACGATTAGTGGCGGCCAAGGCGAAAGTCGCCCCGATAAAGGCGCAAAGCATACCGCGTTTAGAGTTGCAGGTGAATTTGATAGGCGCGCGACTCGCGGAATTCGTGCTAGGCGAGCACAGAGTGGTAGCCGATAAGGTAGTGTATTGGACATACTCCACTACGGCGCTCCACTGGATACAGAACGATACGGCGCGTTACACCCCATACGTGGCTCATAGGTTAGGGGAGATAGCAGAGAAGACGTCACCCGAGCAATGGAGGTGGATACCGCCCGCAGACAACATCGCGGATCAAGCGACGCGCGTAAATTATATGAACAAGGAAGAGAGCGACAGATGGTCCACGGGACCGCCATTCCTGTACGAAGATGAAGACAGATGGCCTCGCCGGCAAGAAGAGAAGGCAGGGAATGAAGATGAGGAACTGGAGGACGTTGTGGCACACCAGAGCGACACCAAGGACGCTCCACACCTGCCGGACATAGAGAGATTCTCTTCCTACGAGAGATTAATCAGGGCCACTGCACGGATACTACAGTTCGTCGATGCCATAAGAGGAAGGGCGCACGGACTGACATTGCAGCACATCCAGAGAGCAGAACGGATGTAGATAGAGCACAGCCAAGATGAGAGCTTTGCTGAAGACATCAGTCGACTTCAGCGGGGGAAGAACCTGGCAACCGGCAGCGCATTAAGGAAGCTCGACCCCATACTGGAGGATGGCGTATTACGAGCCGGAGGAAGAATTGACGCAGCCGACGTGGACAGCCAGATGAAGAGGCCCATCATACTAAACGGACGCCACAATTTTGTTAAGCTGCTTGTGGACAAGGCGCATCAGGAAGCAAGCCACGCCAACAGGGAGAGGGTGGTAAACGACATACGCACCAGATATCATATCCTTCGATTACGACCAACAGTAAGAGAAGTGGAGCGGAGATGTCTGCGATGTAGGGTACGCAAGGCGACACCACGGCCAGCGGTTATGGGGGATCTACCACCTGAACGATTAGGGGCATTCGAGCGACCATTCACCTACACCGGAATCGATTATTTCGGGCCTATAACAGTGACTATAGGACGTCGGCATGAAAAACGGTGGGTAGCGTTATTCACCTGTTTAACGACGCGCGCTGTGAGAATTATTTTACTCCCTTACGACGGACTCGGCGATATCGGCATTGCGGCGCATGGCGGCTAGGCGTGGGTGGCCACGGGTCATCTACTCTGACAACGGAACGAATTTTCATGGGGCAGATACCAAACTGCCACGGGCAATGGAAGAGTGGGCACCACAGCTGAAGGACTACGCGCTGACTCGGCGGACAGATTGGAAATTCATCGCACCGGGCGCGCCGAACCAGGGATACGCATGGGAGCGTCTCGTGCTCTCAGTGAAGACCGCACTCGAAGCCACTCTGCACCAGAAGAGCCCACGGGAGGAGACGTTAGCAACGCTCCTCACAGAAGCAGAGAACACGGTGAACTCTCGACCGTTGACGCACGTACCGGTCGATATCGACGAGGAAGAGGCGCTGACAACCAACCACTTCCTGCTGCTGGGACCATCGAGCCTACCAGTAACCGCGCCGTGCACGCCTAGTGATCGTCGGGCGTGGAGAGCGGCGCAAAGACTCGCCGACGAGTACTGGAGGCGCTGGATGAAAGAGTACCTGCCGACGCTGGTTGCGCGCGGGGACTCGCGGGATGTGCAGCAGCGCCAGATCCATGAAGAGGACCTCGTCGTGGTGGCAGACAGTAACATGCCAAGGAACGTGTGGCCGCGGGGCGTTGTGACAAGGACCTTTCCCGGACCAGACGGCGTGGTGCGCAATGTGGAAGTGAGGACCAGGGGCGGATTGCTGCGGCGGCCGGTCAGGAAGATCGCCGTCCTCCCGAGAGAAGCTTAGGCTCGCAAGCTACACCGGGGGGAGGATGTTGCGGACAGCTAGAGACCCGCCGCCCCGTCGCCCCTTCATACCCCGTTGCGCCCCGCACACCCCGCGCACCGGAGCCGAGCGACGACCAATGGGAGTGCAGCATCGTCGCACGGCACTACTCACAGACTGAGACGCTCTCTTGCGGTATATAAGAAGGGCGTTTTGGTCTGTGAGTTGTTCATTTCTGAAGCGACACTCGAGAAGACTACAAAGAAGACTCAAGACAGCAAATCAAGACTCCACAATTGAAGACCTCTCTCTGTACATATTATATAGTTTAATAGTGCCGAATTATTGTAAATAGTTTAATACAGTATAGTCAAGAGTACCATCTTTTCTTCACGCAGTTCCCTAGCATAGTTAACCTCAGATCAGTCAGTGAATTAGTAAATACAGTCCACTAGCTACAGTAACAAATAAATACAGTCCACTTAGATCCCTTGTAGTGAAGTTTCGTGGTCACTTGGAAGGGAAGAAAAATCTTGGCGTTCTTAGTAGAGCGGGACAATATTTTATGCCGGCACACTGCATCGTAGGAGCAGGTTCGGTCTTACATGGAATACTGTTCTAATCCCTGGGCCGGGGCTTCCTAGTACCAGCTCCTTACACTTGACCGCATCCAGTGCAGAGCGGCTTGAATCATCAACGACTGACGAAGACGAAAGATGAGACGAAGAGATGTTCCATCACTTTGCATTTTCTATCGCATTTACCACTGGAAGCGTTCAGCGGAATTGTTCGGATTAATTCCAGCCACAAAAATTCATCACCACTACTGTCAGACCGATACGACTTAGGAACCTTCAAGAAACGAGCTTACTCCATTTTAATAAGCCGGCAACTCCCCTGGTGTTGTATTTGTTAATAGACGGAGGTCGACATTTTCCATCAGGTGAGCCGCATGCTCGTTTGTCCCCCTCTTCTATATAAAAACAATAAAACAAAGTAGAAAATAAGCTTTATGTTATATTTATATTCTGGAAGTGGGAGTAATTTTTGTGATTTCAGTTCGAGCCGTTCGCGGTCAGTGGCCAATAAATTGAACCTCGAAAATTCTTTATACAACTAGGATATTAAATAATTTTTCGATCGTCGTTCTTGGTGGCTGAGGGACCCCTTTAGCTTGGGGCCCCTTAGCCACCAAGAACGCCCCACTTAGCCCCTTAGTAGCAACGCCACTGCTTGTAGTAATATGATTAGGTTTGGATTTCATTATATTAATTATAAAATGGGGTCACCATCTACCTGGGATTTCAGATAACAGGATCTAGCCAAATTCTTCAATAAAATTAGGATATTTTCGATTTTATTTATTCACTCTTTATTGTACACCAAAATACAAAAAATCTTAATTTTTAGGCGATAGTAGAACATACCTTGCGCTTCCGCTTAAGGTATGCAATAACGAGTACAGTTAAATTTAAAGTAGAATATATACAACAGGCGGTCTTATCACTTTGAAAGTGATCTCTTCCAGACAACTTTAATAGTCTCTCAATAGTAGATTTTAATAGTCTCGCAAAGCATTTTTGATAGGAATCGCTGGTTTCACTCAGTCACTGTAATTTAAGTGTGGAACCTTAAGCTTATTGTTGTGCAATATTTACTATTAGTACGCGCTTTTCTCGATAAAAGTTATATTCTGACGTGTCCATTACTATCGTAGCATTTCCTTTATCTGTTCGAAAGCTTGTGAATTCTGGTCTGGTGCGTAAGTTTTTCAACGCTTTAAATTTGTCTTTGGGGAGAAATTTGTTTCGGCGCTAAACTTTCACGCACCAAAGACGAAATGTCTTGACGCATGATCTCCAAATCTTTCCTCCCAATGTCGTTTTTAAGCAGACAATTCTCAATGCTACAGATAATTTTTTTCCACGGGATTCTTCGTGTAATACTTTTATTGTTAGTTCATCCGGTGTTTGTTTGGAAAGATTATAGACCATAATTATATTGCTTATTATTTATGTCTATGGCGTTTTGTATCCTTCATATTTTAAATAATTCACTGATCTCAACCATACCCGTGCACGCTCGCACAAGTAAACAAAGAAAATAGTAGATTTGAAACTTCGGAAAAACTTAAACACACAAATATAAAATAGATGTGAAGTTTGGTAAATATATGAAAATTTCAATTTTAAAACTATTATTAAATTGATGTTTTGTATCTTGGGGTACTTTTCCTAATAAATAGTTCCTTTTATCAAAAACACTTATTGCATACCCAGCGCAAAGCGCGTGGGTATGTTCTACTAACGCCTAAAAATGAAAATTCCACCGTTTTGTCGCATGAAATCGTATCCAGCAATCATATTACACATATAAATGATATAAAAAGCACATTGTTAGAAAGATAAATGATTGTTGAACTTATTAATATTTTTTTTAACTCGATTAATTGCTATTTTTAAATAAAAAAAGGGGTTTTAGTGGCTTATGGTGTGGATTTATCATGTCCCCAAGGCTTGTAAACACTATAACTTTTGTAAATATCAATTGTTTAACTCAATCTATTTATTAATCTCTTCATCTATCATGTGGGAAGCCACTGAATGTAAATGGCAGTGTAATTTTGTTTTGTTTAGCTATAATTAATTTTTTTCGGCTCGAAAATGGCGAAATTTTCGTTGATTTGATAGCCTCGTATAGAATTATTTCTGTAAATGGGGATATGCAGCCACAGAGTAGTTTACTCACTAACTCAGTTGGCCATCGCCATAGGTTACTGTATATATCAGTTCGCCGCATTAGCTTGCTACATTTATATTTATCTATGGTTCGCCGTCAGTCGCCGTCGTGAGTGAACATTATTTCGGTTGTTTGCAGCGGCTCAAAAAGATCGCTGTACAAATACACAATATTCGAATAACCAAATTTCTTAAATACTTGATTATAATAATAATAACAGATTTTTTTATTACAATATTTTAAAAGCACAGAATAAATAATAGTAGTACGTACTAAAAGTAAGTAGTATCAATTTTTTTGTCATGGGTGAAATTTTCATGGTTTTCGAGGGTGTTGAAACCGATAGGGTTGTCGAAATGTAAATCCAAGATGGCGGCCGCAATATGTATCATTTTTTTCAATATGGGTGTCATTTTCATGGTTTTCGAGGGTGCTGAAGCCAATAGTGTTGTCGAAATGTAAATCCAAGGTGGCGGCTGCAATAGGTATAATTTTTTTCATCATGGGTGTCTTTTTCATGGTTTTCGAGAATGTTGAAGCCGATAGTGCTGTCGAAATGTAAATCCAAGATGGCGGTTGAAGTAGGTACCAATTTTTTCATCATGGGTGTCATTTTCATGGTTTTCGAGGGTGTCGAAGACGATAGTGCTGTCGAAATGTAAATCCAACATGGCGGCTGCAATAGATATCAATTTTTTCATCTTGGGTGTAATTTTCATGGTTTTCGAGGGTGTTAAAGCCGATAGTGCTGTCGAAATGTAAATCTAAGATGGCGGCTGCAAGGGGTATCAATTTTTTCATCATGGGTGTCATTTTCATGGGTTTCGAGGGTGTTGAAGCCGATAGTGCTGTCGAAATATAAATCCAAGATGGCGGCTGAAGTAGGTACCAATTTTTTCATCATGGGTGTCATTTTCATGGTTTTCTAGGGTGTTGAAGCCGATAGTGCTGTTGAAATGTAATTCCAAGATGGCGGCTGCAATATATATCAATTTTTTCATCATGGGTGTCATTTTCATGGGCTTCGAGGGTGTTGAAGCCGATAGTGCTGTCGAAATGTAAATCCAAGATGGCGGCTGAAGTAGGTACCAAGTTTTTTCATTATGGATATCATTTTCATGGTTTTCGAGGGTGTTGCAGCCGATAGTGCTGTCGAAATGTAAATCCAACATGGCGGCTGCAATACATATCAATTTTTTCATCATGGGTGTCATTTTCATAGTTTTCGAGGGTGCTGAAGCCGATAGTGCTATCGAAATGTAAATCCAAGACGGCGGCTGAAGTAGGTACCAAATTTTTTCATCACGGATATCATTTTCATTGTTTTCGAGGGTATTGCAGCCGATAGTGCTGTCGAAATGTAAATCCAACATGGCGGCTGCAATAGATATCAATTTTTTCATCATGGGTGTCATTTTCATGGTTTTCGAGGGTGCTGAAGCCGATAGTGCTGTCGAAATGTAAATCCAAGGTGGCAGCTGCAATAGGTATAAAGTTTTTCATCATGGGTGTCATTTTCATGGTTTTCGAGGGTGTTGAAGCCGATAGTGCTGTCGAAATGTAAATCCAAGATGGCGGCTGAAGTAGGTACCAATTTTTTCATCATGGGTGTCATTTTCATGGTTTTCGAGGGTGTTGAAGCCGATAGTGCTGTCGAAATGTAAATCCAAGATGGCGGCTGAAGTAGGTACCAATTTTTTCATCATGGGTGTCATTTTCATGGTTTTCTAGGGTGTTGAAGCCGATAGTGCTGTAGAAATGTAAAGCCAAGATGGCGGCTGCAATAGGTATAAATTTTTTCATCATGGGTGTCATTTTCATGGGTTTCGAGGGTGTTGAAGCCGATAGTGCTGTCGAAATGTATTTAAACTACTTTAAAAAAAATCCGTTTAATCACGCTATACGTTATTTTTAATGCGAAGGTATGCTCAATTGGATTTACCAATATATATTGTAATATATGTTTACTTAAATTCACTATTTTGAAGTTTTTTTTTTATTTATACAATACTTTTGCTCAAAATAATAAAAATTTTAATTGGAATAATACACGAAATGATAGTTATATGATATCAGTAGTTCGTTTAATAAGAGGATCTTTAACGAAATTGATACTCATTAATATCGATTCTAGAAATCGTGGAATCGATTCTATAAATATGTAGTATGAATCTGGTACGAATATTTAATAATGGCAGCACCTTATATTTGTTTCATTTTCTTATATTTATTTATTTATCTATCTTTATTTAAAACTTCATATCACTCACAATTTCCCTTTATAGGACAGTTACTATACTCTTTGTTTCATATACACATGTGGTATATAGGCGGACTTAATGCCTAAGCACTGATCTTTATATATACAAGTACGCTGGACTGGTAAAGCCATACAAAATTACAAAATGCTTATGCCGATTTGAAACGCCCTCATTGTCTGTACTGGGAACCACAGAGTACTTTTTTATATAGGAAACTGGGAACTAAAGATAAAGATGACATAATATGCCAAAGTCTGTTTTATTCATAGACTTAGAATAATTATCACTGACTTAGAAATATATGGACTGGGCATACCAAAAGAATTAGCGCGACTACCTAAACAAATCTGGCGCGTAAAATGGCCGCCTTTTATAGGGTTGTAACTCAGCAATATGGGCAGCTGATATCGATATTTTTACTAATATGAGTTTGTTCTTATTTCATATAATTATAGAAATTAAATCCATAGCCTAATTGCGTAACGCACCTAAATTGGCAAACCATACCAATTTGACAGTTTAACAACATCCATTGCGTGGTTTTTGTTATCGAGCAAACGAATTTTTCAATCACATGAAGCAATGGATATTTTTGGGTTGTTAAATTAGATTCGGATTACTATTCCTTATATTTCGCTTGAGCTATTTCACGAGGCTTCACCGCATATGTACACTTGCGCAATGCACACTCTGCTACATATTTTTTGTGTTAGGTACTCAGTCAAACAATGAGTTAAGTATGCAGGCAGCTAACTTGCAAGTTGTTTTAAACAATGTTCTGAGTGTGCTAAGTGATTACTTAAAATTTGAAGTTATACTTCTTTTGGCGCGTTTCAGAAAAATGATGAGTGTGAATTTTCACATTTTCAATTGGAAATTGTCGGTCAATTGTTAAGTTTTCCTGAGAACTGGTAACTATATTCGAGGTAGTTATTCAAATATATATTAATGTATAAAACGTGTTTTATTTTAGTTATTTTTGTTTTGTTATGCTAAAGAAATATAACTTCTTAAGTAAGTACATAAGTACACACACACGTTTTGTTTTATATCAATGTGAACAAAGTTAAAAAGTTATAACGCACACTATAAAAATGATTATTGACAGAGTAGTGGGAAAATTAATATTTTTGCTTGTATACCAAATACCTTTAATGTATGGAGATGGGATGGAGATCCTTGATTCCATATTGTAATTCCATATTATAATATTTTTATATAAAATAATAATGATTACTGAAGTAAAAATTAAATAAACTATCTTTAAAATCAATACTTATTTATTATAAATTGGTATATAGGAAGGTTTTGCACATAATTTTTAACAAATGGTAAGTTATATAAGCATGTTCGGTCCTGCCGGATATCATATTTTTTTTTTTATAAAATTAATTTTGTTTATTTAATTAAATATTTTTATTTTCGCAGGTACATTAATTTTGTTCATTTAAAATTAGAAAATCTGGCATGATCATGAAACGGTGGATGAAATATGATATCCAGGATTTATAAACTATTATTATTATTATATATTCATTACTGAACAAAATTAATTTCTTAAAATAATTTCTATCGACACCATGGATAAGAGTGTACGACACTATTTCACTACTTTTTTGACAGTTTGACAGCAGATCTACCTCAAAACATGGCGCTTAACATGGCGGCGCAGTCTCGCAAGGATGAGCTAATGACGTCACACGAAAGTATTACCAAAATAAGCACTTTACAAACTGTACATGTTTCTCTTTTCTATTGCAGCTACAGCTTTGTTAAAAAGAGACAAAACTGTTTTTGACAAGTGTGTGTCGATATTATAGATATTTGTATAACTATTATTTCTATAGTGGAATATGCCCTCTCCATAGGTATATATATCTATGATAATTATGGAGTGTAGAGAGAATGAGGACCATCTCTATATATGAAAAGTGTCCCTAAAAACGTGTCCAATAAGGGTGGCGCTGCAGTAGCATAGGATAAATTTAAAAAAAAGCGTCAAAAGTAATTAGAATAAGATGGAGAAATAAACAAGGACCGACCAATTGGCTTGGTTTTGTACTACGTAAATAGTTGAGATTTTATTTACTGGCATTTTACTAACTACTCTAATCATGAAATTTTTTAAATATTTGAATTCAGCTGACTTCACTCCGTTTACAACAGCTATCTTCATATCGTATGTTTTCAGACGCCAGCGCTATTGTGATAGGTTTGGAACCTCTATTTTCAGTAAATCGTAGGACACTTTTTTAACTTTCGCCCCTTATAAGATGGTTCTCCTTGTACTCTACACTCCATAACTGTACGCCAGTATATTCTAAGTCTATGGTTGTATTATTTAAATCATGTCTCTTTATTTTGAATTTTTAAACTAAAAAATGAAGGTATTTTATGTGGTTTGATTATGTTTGATTTTAATTACATAATAAGAATTATTTTTAGTAATAATTAGTGTGCGAAATATAATATGTAAAACTCGTTACCAAAAGTAAAGTAAGATAACATTCCAAAAGTAAGTGAATTTGCAGCTAATATAAAGCAAATTAAAACTATTATATATAGATAATAAAGGCACCTACTTAAAAATATGTTACTAATCTTAATTTTGTAATTACCAACTTGTTTGTCTTTATATTACTGAGTTTTGATAAACAATAAAATTCAATAGGGTTGTCGAGTTCCTTGTCTATAATACTTATCGATGTTCTTTTCTACCCATATCTGTTAACAATCAAAGTCGCCGACAACAGATAATTAATTAACAGGTTTCCAACTCAACTAAGAGTAAAATTATGGCTAAAAGCACAAATTTGTGAATTCGCAACAAAATTATTATCTTTGTTCTAAACACTTCACAGATGACTATTTTATTGGACACGAGAAACGCACCACTTTGAAAAAGTGCAGTATACCCACGATATTTTCTGGTACGAGTAGTACCAGTAACAGTAAGTATAAAAGTATTAGATTATAATTTCGAATGTCTTTTATTTCTTCGCTACTTATTTTCCTCCAGAATCAAGGGCCATAGCCAAGTGTAGAAAGGTCGCCTTATGATGACTTTGTGTACACAAGATGTAAATTTGTTAAATATGTATAATTATTATGACCAATTTATTGTATCAAGGGAACAAATTTATATTGAAACTGCAAAATTATTAATGTCCTTAGTGAGTCTGCGTGATTTTAGGCGAGAAATAACTCCTCCCTGAGCAGGTTCCCGCTTTGTCGTGGCGGGGTGAGGGGGGGTTAGTAGCCGTGACTTGGTAACCCCTGGTAAACGCAGGGCGACTGACATGGCTGGCCCGAAGTGCAGGGCTGGACCAAGGTGGTCACTCTGAGTTGGCTTGTCGAGCCCTTGGATGTGTGTTAGTGGGCTGCGGCTGGTGAGAGTCCTCTCTCTATATCGCTGCAACCGAGGTCGCAAGGGAAAAGGATTGTTATAGTATGTGCCAAATCGATTGAGAAAAACGGACAATGACCTTTCGGTCGTTTAACCAGGGGTTACAAACCTTCAATATATAGGCACATTTTATATGTAGTACTTTCTTTATTAATAATGATTTTTTTATAATGATTGATATAATATATATTTATTAACTATTATTAAAAAGTTATGTGAAAGATCGCTGTAGAAGAAAAATCATCTATTGTTATAAAGTACTTTATTCATTTAAAAACAAAAAACATTAATTTATAACACATATAAAGATTCGAGTGATAACGACACCGAATAAGTACGTACTTATGCAAAAGATAAAACTTTATTTTTAATATTATATAAGAACTTTATTTTTATTCGGTGCAATCATCACTCGTATCTTCACTTGATGAACTATCTGTAACATTAATTATAAAGCGATCTGCAGTTTGGTCAATTCTATCATCCATGCCACGCATTTTTTGTTCAACCTTAAGGACATGCTGAACACAGTTTTTCCATTTATCTGGCGTGATTTGAGTTAAACCATCTTTAAGTAAATTTTTAACATCTTTTAACTTGAAAGTTGTATTTTTTCGTGCAACGTACCCTTTCACATCTGCCCACACAAGTTCAATGGGGTTAAGCTCACAGTGATAAGGAGGTAACCTTACCACTGTGATGCTTTTTTCTTTTGCCATCTCGTCGGTGACGTAACTTCGATAGTTATCTTTAACTGCCTTTATTTTTTCCATTAAGTGGGTCTTTGTGTCCGAGGGCACGTATGCGATCTGTTTAGATTCTAGCCATTCCTGCATATTTTGTTTCCGCCAAGACATTGTTGGGGTTTTTTCTAAACGTCTGGAGTGGTAACTAGCGTTATCCATAACTATGACATCGCCGCTTTGCAGTTTTTCTATTACTTTTCTAAACCAGTCCTCGAAATGGAGAGCGTCCATACTCTCATGGTAGTCACCAGTAGATGATGATTCAAATACCCAATCACATCCCTCCAAAAAGCCATTTTCATTGCCAACGTGTACAACTATTAATCGCTTTCCTTTACCCGAAGGGGCTTTCGCGCCAGTAGAGTAGCCTTCTAACCGTGATTGACGAGAAGATTCAATTGTGGTGTCTTTCCATACCTTTCCCATAGTATGACCTGCGTTAATCCATGTTTCGTCAAGGTAAAAAATGTTACGTCCCTCGTTTCTTAATATTTGTATTTCTCTCAAATATCTGGTACGCCACAGAACTATCTCTGGGCGATCTATTAGACCACTTTTTCTGTTTCTCTTTATATATTTGAATTTTAAATGGCGCAACACACGTCGCAGGGAAGTTTTGCTCAAGTTTGGCAACTGGTCATCTTGATTTATACTGAGCAAAATTTTGTCTAAAGTCGGTAATTCTCCTGCAAGAAAGAACTGATGCACTTTCGCTCTTATAGCCGATTTATCAAAATCGTCCAACTTGTCAATTACAGACTTTTTTCTTTTATTAATTATTCCCTTTTCTGGTATTTTATGGGAATCTCTATACACGCTTAATACGCGATATATAGTGCTCTTGCTGACTCCTGAGATCTCCGAAACCTTTTCTACCATATTAACGTTTGAAGGATACACGTCTTCGGGCCAGGTGTTTTTGACATATTTGTATACATTAATGATAATCTCTTGTTCCCCGACCGACAAAGTGGTAGGTTTTCTCTTTTTTACTGGTGACGTTAAAGGTGCTCCAGAAGATGGGCCTGTAAATAAATGACAAAAATATACTACCATAGTACTACATCACATAAATACATATTGTTTTAGAAAATAAATACCACATGGTCACATAAAAAGAGCGCTTTAAGAAATAGAAAGGCTACGTCGTCGCATTTGTACCTATTTGTACGTACCTGCTACGTTTATTATGGGTCGGCGACGTCTCTTTCCACTTGATGTTGAAGGACCGGGTCCTTCACCAAATTCTCCTGAACTCATGTCGATTTAGTAACGACCGTCACAGTAAAACTAATATAACAGATTCAAAAAACAAAAACTTAACGATATAACAAATTTAACAGTAAAAACTCAACTAAAACAATGCAATGAATGCTATGAATTACCCGAGACGTACACACGCAAGCGCTATCCGAACACGAATGAAAACAAAATGGCGGACCGGCCCAAAAAAGGTGACGCATCTCTGGCTGCCATTGTCACGTTTCTTTTAGAACGAACTGACGTAACGCGCGTTTTGTTTATTTTAAAGGGATGAATTTGCAAAAGCTCAATATGGTGATTATATTGCTTCAAATATTTTTTTAATATGAAACTGTTATTAAATGAATTGCTGCGTTACTTACCATAAATTGAAATATAAAATATAACACATTTTTCGCGATGTACCGTAAGATTTTACTATGTTTATAGGAACCACAGACAATATTATTTAAGAAACAAAAAAACAAAACATATGTGCTGACCTAGAAGTGGGAATAATATCAATATTTAAATATTGTTATCACATCTAAATTGAGATTTTGTAAGTTACGCCTTTTGACACTCGGCTCATATCTGAGGTCATTGTCCGTTTTTCTCAATCGATATGGCACATACTATAGTATGGAAATGCGCCACTCGACTATCTTCCGCGACTTTGGCGGGACTGTACCACTTGGTGCTTCCGAGTGTTCTTTTTTTTCTTGGCTCCATGGCCTCCATATATAGGGCTCGGGAAGTCGGGGAGGAAAGTCCTCAACTAAGAAGGGGTCCTCGCTGGTGGGGCCGCGGATGTGCTTGAAAGCGTTTGAAACCAGTCAATGTGTGGTGAAGGTGGAACATCATGGGGTTTTAGTAGGTGCAAGTCCGACATAATCCGTTTATGTTCCCGTATTGCAGGTATCCGTAGGCATTTTCTCATTTGAAACCCGGAACAAAATACGGTCTCTAATTACGAATAAAAACGTAGATAGATCAATACAGCGTCGATCTTGATTTCATATAAGTTATAAAGCTTGCGTCTAGAGGCCTAGGTATTAATTGATACATTTATTTATTGTATAACATTATATTAATATCATACATAAATAGAATGTAGGTTACGGGTAAGCCTGGGTATAGAATTGTTATCGATATATTTTTTCACACTGTCTTATCTCTATTATTAGTTCCGTGGACGTTCACTTCTGCTGTCAGCGCCAAAATGGCGAAAATCAAATCGCCTCATTATGCCACGGTGTATAGCCAGTCCA
Source organism: Parnassius glacialis (assembly GCA_033319125.1). Taxonomy (NCBI): domain Eukaryota; kingdom Metazoa; phylum Arthropoda; class Insecta; order Lepidoptera; family Papilionidae; genus Parnassius; species Parnassius glacialis. Next base: position 18,176,580 of record JAVANC010000013.1, on the reverse strand, counting down.
TATTATATAGAGGTCAGTGTGCCTAAGGCATTCTCTACTAGTCTACTTTGAGATGATGCAGAGATAGAATGAAGTAGGTGTAATAAAAAGTTAATATGCGAATACTAACTAAAATAACAAAAAAATTGTAATACATGGAAATAAAATACATAAGATATAAATGTTACATCACAAAATATATATAATAAATTATAATTAAAAGAATAGAAAGAAAAGAAAAAAACAGGTTACACAAGCACTACCCAAGATTACACAAAAAAATGAAAAAGTAAAGATTTGTAGCGAAAGGAGCTAAAAACCATCACAGCGTGTACATTTTTCAAAAAATAAATACTGAAGTTTAAAAAATACATGACTAAGATGATGATTTGTCCTATCACCCGATTCCGGCTTGACGTCGACTTTTGGGACCCCCTTTATATATATATATATATATATCTTTATATATAAAAATTACGTGTCACGTTGTTTGTCCGCGATGGACTCCTAAACTACTGAACTGATTTCAATGAAATTTTGCACACTGTGTGCGTTTTGATCCTACTTGAAGGAAAGGATAGTTTTTATCACGAAAAATGACCCTCAAAATTTTTTATTGCGTAGTTAAGGATTTTTATAGGAAGGGTCTTCGGAAAGAGCAGAACAACGTCTGCCTGGCCAGCTAGTTATTATAAAAATTACGAGTCACATTGTTTGTCCGCGATAAACTGCTAAACCACTGAAATGATTTCAATGAAATTTGTGCATACTGTGTGCAGTTTGGTCCAACTTGAAAGATAGGATAGTTTTTATCCCGATAAGTGACCCCTCACTATTTTTTTATTGCGAATTTAAGTATTTTTATAGTAAAGGTTCGACGCTAAGAGCAATACAACGTCTGCCTGACCAGCTAGTATAAATATATAAATAAAGTGTTACTATGATGATTCTGCCAATTTATTAATTAAGTGTTCTCGAACCTTCATCTTGAACGCGTAACGATTACTAGAGGTCCTGATTTTGAGAGGTAGTGCATTCCAAAGAAGAAAAGATTGAACGTGGAAAGAAGAATGAACAAGTCCAGAGCTATGGGAGGGACATAGGAGAAGAAGGTTATTTGTAGAGCGGAGGTTTCTTATGACTAGCGCTAGCAACCAAAAGTAAGGAGATAAGTAGGAAGGGGAAGTTGGAGACATAAGGATCGAATAAAGGATGGTGAGTGCACGCAAATTACAGCGTTGACGAATAGGTAACTATTTTAATTGAGATCGATACGTGGATACATAGTCATACTTTCTAAGTTTGAAAATGAATCGAATGCAAGTTATGCAGAAGATGGTCATATTTGTTAAGATCTGCATTCAGGTCAAAATAACACAAATCGCCATAGTCGATTAGGGGAAAAATTAAACTTTACACAAGCATTGCCTTAATTGCAGATGGTTGAAATTTTTTTAGGCGATAGAGAGAACGCAGGATACCGGTGACTTTCTGGCTAATGGTCGTTGCTTGGTCTTTCCAACGTGGAATTAATTAATAAACCTAGATCTTTCACAGTAGAACACAATTGAATCTCAATATTATTAAAAAGATAGGAGGTAGAGCTACTGTTTTCAATCTCTGAATCATCCGACGGCTACCAATTATTATACCCTGACACTTCGAAGGGTTGACCATTGGGCCAAACCGGTCAAACCAGTTCTTAATGTACTCAAGGTCCCTCTTAATTATGTCCACCGCTGTAGAAATATTGTCAATACTAGCTTGTGTGTACAATTGCAAGTCATCGGCATACATATGATACGCAGACTGAAAGTTTTGGGTAATGAGATTAATAAATATAGAAAATAACAAAGGAGATAATATACCGCCTTGAGGAACACCAGCATGTATGTCAAGCCAGCTAGATGATAGCTCATCAATGCGAACCGACTGCTGGTGCTCTCAAAGATATGATGAAAACCAATCCAGTGCTTCGGGTGAGACCATATAAAGAGAAAGGATGGAAATTAGGATGTCATAACTGATGGTATTAAAGGTGTTCGAGAAGTCAACTAAAACCAACACAGTGACTTTAATGTCCTCTACGCCTGTCCTAATATCACCAGTTACTTTCAGGAGTGCGGTAACGGTACTATGACCGGGCCTAAGCCAGACTGCAAGGGACTTAATAAGTTATTAGATAAGATGAACTATGAAAGTTGCTTGTGGACACAGGCCTCAAGGGTCTTGGATAAGAAGGGAAGGATGGATATAGGTCGGAAATGATTGGGTAAAGTGCGATTTGGGATCTTTTGTAAGGGAATAACGTAAGCCTTACGCCACAGTGAAGGAAAATCACCAGAATCCAAGGAGAAGTTAATGATGTGCGAGATAACTGGGAGGATGTGGTAAAATATATAGATAATCAACCGTCGGCTGATGTTGTCGCAACCTACAGCATTAGATTAAATGGAAATGATTGTATTCTTGATCTTATCCACAGCTACTGGAGAAAATTGAAATAGATCAATGTCGGGACGAGGTAAACCCATTAAGTGTTCAACAGTAAGACGCTTGGTCTGGTGATCAAGAGGACTGTTGGAGACAAAATGAAAATTAATATCATCCAGACCAATCGTTTTCTGAGACTCACAACGGTGTCGTTTACCGATACCTATGGTTCCAAGGAACTTCCAGATATTAGCAGGGGAAGAAGATGAGATGTTACTAAGAATAAATTGGCGTTTGGTGTTGCGTATCATCTGATTGCACCGATTCCTTGCAACTTTATAAAGACTCCATTTTTGATCACATCGATCTTTTCTAAATTCGCCGCAAGCTCGATCCCTACGTCTCATCGCAATTAGAAACCCAATCGTCATCCATGGCGCAGGTGGATGCTTAAGCTTCACTTTTTTAATGGGAACATGTGCATCATTTAATCTAAAGATAGCTTCATTCAAAGCCCCAACCTTTTCGTCCACAGTAGGTGCAGAAACCACGCTGTTCCAGTATATTTTGGATGCATCCATACAAAGTTTTTCAATATACAAGTGACCAAAACAACGCATGTGAAGAAATTTAGCTGGAGGTTTAGGAGGTTTTAGGACGAATGGAAGGAAAATGAAGTCATCATAGGAGAAAGCAGGTGCAAAGTATTGACCGTAGGAGAAGACAAGAGAAGGAGCAGAGGTAAGGATTAAGTCAAGCCAGGTATTCTCTACATCAATACTGTGGTAAATGGCTTGTAAAGGTAAAATGTGGAGGCTAAGCGACTTGTCAATTTGAAGGAGCTTAGAGGAACGGGTAGAGTGCGGAGTCAGGAGGTCTGTATTAAAATCGGACATGATAATGTCATGTGAGTATTCGGACCCCAAGGATTCCAGAATCTTTTCAATACTGGAGAAGTAATCGACGGAAGGAGGACAGTAGACAACACTAAGTATCAATTTAGCTCCTTTTACGCAAACTTCAAGGAAAATAAATTCTGCTGATATAGTATAATAGGGGGAAGAAGAAGCTAGAATTTTATAAGAGAAGTCGCAACGAAGATATATAGCGACCCCACACCCTCTCCTATCAACTCAATCGTTGCGTTGACCGAGTGATATATTTTTTATAGGATAGGGTGACAAACGAGCACACAGTCCAGGTGATAGTAAGTGGTGGCTGTGGCCCATAGACATCTACATCTATCCTCGTTTGCGAATCAAAATGCAGATGCATTGTCACCCGTGAGGACTAAGATGGAATGCCTCTTTTCCAGTGCAATGGGTCTCCGGATCTCTACAGTCACCATACGAAACACAGCAGTGTTAAACTGCTATTTAACGCTGGTATTCTGTGAGAGCGTGGTCCTTCCCTGGTCGAACCGACCCATTCGTGCTACAACTATACTACTAATACGGCTGCGGCATTGCTCTACCACGTATAAAACAAAAAAAAAAATTACATCATATTTCGCCCCCTGTACCCCGCACACCGTATACTCATTTGTATTCGTAACTTTTCTTAATAGAATTCATTAAAAGGTCTAAATTCATCATATTCCTCTCTAAACTTTATAAGATGTGATATCCAGTATCGGCGCTCCCTCTTCTTACTTAATAGTAACACACATAAACCGAATTCTGCATCATCTCCCTCTGATAAACTGTCGAGGCTATCAAGCAAATATCTATTTTGTTTGAAAGACAATTTTGTTTGTAAACGAGTGCGGTGTAAATGTAATCCAATGACGCAAGCACACTGGTTAATAAATATATCTCAAAGTGTGAAAGCCAAACGCGGGATATAATTTATATCTCGGAATATAATATATAGTATATTCCATAGTGAAAAGCGAGCTTTATAGTGCATAATCTAATATAATAAGAAGTGCTAGCGCAAGAGTATAAAACCATGTAAAACGTAGTAATTGTATTTTTTTGGAGTTTATGGATCTAGACCTTTAGGCCAAAAATCGTAGTGTTTGTATACTCCTTGATAGTGTGACCAAATTAAACAGATTTTTAATTATTTGGTAAATTAACTTCGATAGAAATATGTCAAATACACATTACATAGTATGTATGTATTATTGTATGTAAATATATGTTATATTTATATTTATATATATATATATATATATATATATATATATATTTAATATAAATACACTTTATTTATGTATTATGTTTTGCACCTGCCTACAATTGTCTTTGGCACCCAGGGTTGACTGGCAGAGAATGCCATATGGCATTAAGTCCGCCCTATGTACCCTTTACCTTAACGTGTTACATTTAAGTTATTAAAATAAATAAAATAAAAAATCTACCAAAAATATTGATTTGTTTTATCATCGGTATTTCTGTTCATAGTAGTTTTACAAATAGGGAATTCCCCTTAGGAAGTTTAAATTTATTAAACGGGAATTACCACTACAACTATCATCAGGTGAGCCGCATGTTTGTTTGCCCATAAAAAAAATAAAAAAAAACGAATGTGGATTTTGTTACAAAGTAAAAAATGAACATTTTATTTTGCATTTAAGGTCATAAACCAAATATAAGTATAATAAAAAAAGGTGGCCGGTGTGTGACGCCTGGCAGATGTGAAACATCATAATTGATGGTGGAATTTAAAATGAATTTAAACATATAAAACTCATATCGAAAAACTACGAAGTGTATAGTATACGTGCATGCACACATATGGGATTCGTGAGCGTTGGGGTAGAGGGGCATGACGCCATAAGAGAAAATCACGCTCTTTGCCTTCACGAAATACTAGTCGGTTTTACTGTCAATGCGCACCAATAGATATTTCTCATCAAAAGTAATTCCGAAACGCACGGTTGATATCCAATGTGTCAGTGAGTTAGTAGCGAAATAAAACCAGTACACCGTGCCACGCCTTAGCCAAGACTCCCTTTTCCAAGCTTTTTTTTTTGCGCCCAGATTCATGGAAAGGGCTACCCTCCGGAAAGCGAGGAAGGGAGGTCGTGAATGTTCTAAGCATACCATGACAGCCGGCTATCGTGGTTATGTGGGACTCACTGCGAAAACCTAAGTGCCTACCCACTAAACACTACCTGTGAGACTGACACTGCCTTTCGTGGCTTTTCTGCCGAATCGGCCGACCCTCTCTAGGGACAAGGGGGCACTCTGGTTTCCCTTTAAAACGTATAAGTCTTTCACCTTAACAGCGGCCGCTCTGTCCGTTTTATAAAAGCAAAACTAGTAGCTAGCCACACAGGCGTAATTGCAGATGCAACGCGCAGGTGTGCGGTGCATATGTTGTTTACAAAAACTCATGCTAAGCATGAGCGACGGAGCGCAACGAGCAAGCGAGACAATGTTTTTTTTAATGCAACGTAATGCTAAAAGTTTGGTAGATATTGCGTAGCAAATAGCTTTTTTGTTAGTAGAATTTGGTGGATTTTTGCTGCTCAATTTAGTAGGTTTATTAAAAAAAAGCTGGTCATGCTTAAGGCATTCACATCAGTTACTAGGAGTTTTGGCGGGAACTTGATCGGCGGTGGTTTGCTGCTCCTGTATTACAGTTTAAATAATAGTTTGAAGTGGATTTTGATATGTAAAAGTGGTGCGATTTTATGTATTAACTGTCTACGCATGTGAACTATTAGTGGAAACGGTGAAACAAGTGCTCTGATGGTGATGGATTCTCAAGATAAGCTGTTTGCATAGGCGCCTTTAGATACCATCGCCAACTGTCAGCTGCTTGCTGGCTCAAGTTGCCGTCAAAATCTCCCAAGGGCTGCACAATGTGACGCATCAACATATTGTGAAGCAGTGAACTATGAAGGATAATAATACATAAAGACAAGGCTTGGGGAAATTATAATAAACTGAATTATAATACTCAAGACTTGGCCTAAAGGTCTAGATACCAGGCCATAAACTCCAAAAAAAATCTGCTATACTCTTTGATTCACATTCAGTTAAGGGTATGAGGCGTAGATTGAGGATTGACTAGATAAAGCATTCGCGTATGCTTTTGAGATAGAAATAGGCGGGAGGTACTTTCACTGGGTTACCAGATATTGTTCCATTTCCCCCGTTATGGGTTTATTTATATTCACAGCACTTACATTCATACAAAAAACTTAATTGTTACCATAAAAAAATGTTCTTTTATAATTCAGATGATTAATTCATTTCTCTTGAAAATACATTCTATGACTAAAAACTACGGGCGAAAACGACGTAAAAACAGAATCATCATTCTGTATTCAACGGCGCAACGACGATTTTACTGGACATTCAATAAACTCTTTGGATTTCGACGGCACTAAGTGAAGACGCTACTAGCACAAAGTGTGATATTGCTAATAAATAACAATATGTTATGTATGTACTTAAATATTAATTAAGAATAAAAATATTAAATAATAAACAAAAATTTCCTCGTGTCGAGTTTTGTTTTTACAAAAAAAAACAATAATGTTTTAACATACCATTCCATCACAAGTTCAGTGCTGAACACAGACCTCCGAAAGGAAAGGCTTTCCATTTAGATTTTGTAGTACAAAACACGGTTATGAGGCTACTCCCGCGATTTCCTGCATGTTTTGCTAAGTTAGTGTCTTGTGTGCGGCAAGTTGTGGCGTACAAGAGAATTTGTCTGTACACGGAATGATATTACCCCGCGTCGTAAGCAATAATACAAGATGGGGATGGGGCAGCAACACTTTCCCGATGAAAACTTAAAATAATAAATAACTGCGGTGGCCAACCAGCATAACGCATATTAACACGCAGGCGTGGCAACTATGGTAAAAGTCATCCAATGAGGATATCTAGGGAAGGCCTTTTTAGGTGACTTACTTATGGTTAGGTGGCTTAATCATGTTACCTTATGCTTAAGGTGGTAAAATGTTTTAGTTAATATACGTTGTAAAGCATCAACAAAGGGTTTGTTTTTCTAATATGTTAGTATATTAAGTAAAAACGAATGTTTCATAATATTCTATTTTAATTTACCATGCAGTATAAGATTACCTGCTACCTCATATCATTCCATGGGTGGTGTATGAGCCGACACAGGGAAATATCAAAGAGATAAACAGCAGCATTTTCAGATAACAGCTAAATAAAAAAAAAACAGTGGTTGACAACCCGCTTTCCAAGCGTTGAAACTATGTCAAATAACTATAATCATGTTTATGTTCAACAGTGGACTTTTGATAGACTGTAAAGATATATTATATTCTATTCAAATGAAAATATACATAGAAATATAAAAAGGAAAAAGAACTAAATTGTTTATACTTACACAACATTTAGAAATATTAAAAATGTTACATTAAGTAAAACAAATGAAAACATAATTATATATTAAATATAATTCAGTAACATTAAAATAAACATACAATTATTTATTAATTTTTCATCACATTAATAAACAAATTTAACAAAATTTTTGTCTTCTTTCTAGAGCATTCGTTGTAATTCTTGGTTTGAGTAGCTTTAGAATTTCTCAAAAATATGCATTTGTAAACTTGAATTATACTTTTGCATGGCAGAAATTCTTGGGTGCTGGTTGTTACAATCGGATTAGAAGGGTATATATATATATATATATATATATATATATATATATATATATATATATATATGCCTTGTATATAATATATTTTAATGGTATAAATAATAAGGTACAACTCCTAAATTATACTTAGTTAGGTAATACTTATCTCTTGTCAAAAACATCTTTATTACATTATTTATGACAATTAAATAGAAATTATCATAATTATTACATTTATTTCCTAATTTATTTACACATTATTGTTTATAACTCCTTTATAAAAGGGATTCAGGGTGGCCTGAATGTCCCATTGGTAGGCATTCCCAGTCAGTTTTACAATTATTATTGCATAATAAATTATTCATTTGTATTTTTGTTGTTGTTATTATTTGTATTTAGGTCAGGACTTTAAATTATTTATTTATTTCTTTTATTTCATTCTTTATTTGCATAAAACATGGTAGTACAGATAAAGTTCCAACATTTGTAAATGAGGATTCATGTTTAATCAATCCATCTATAAGTAAATAATTGTCATGCAACCAAATTATTACAACTCATAATAATACAGAATGTCAGGATTTGAAAATAAAATAAGCAATGCTCGTCAATTTTTCATACATACAGAACAATGTCAAAAATTATAACTACTAACAAGGTCAAACTTATATCACTTATGGAGAAACAACAAAAAATTATAACATTTAAAAAATATATCTTAATTTTATTATAAATTACATAAGTTAAGTATATTTAGTCCACCTAAACAATGAGGCTCATAATGTTTTGAGCATACACTGCTAAGTTTTGTTGGTTACCTATAATTACTACCAGTAGCGATTATCCAACAGTTACGGATAGCTGATTCCTTAGAATAGCTGTGAAATAATATATTTAAAAGAAATTAATATATTAAATATATAGTACACTTTTATATCAAGGCATTTAACAAAAAAAAATCAAGTATGGGTCAAGTATCTGTGCATAAATACAATACCTATAACAACTAATACTATATCAATTGATTTAATTAAATAGCAATTATATGTAAATGTAATGATAATATTACTCATACCAAACATTTAAAAAAATATGTACATATTAAGCGTTAGATATTGTTAATTAATACATTTACAGCCTAACATAGTTATGTCCTCCACAGCTGAACATAGGCCTCTCACACAGTTTGTCTCCAAATAACTGCAGTTGCCAATTCTCCTGCCAAGCTAGGCAACTATCACAAAACCTATAACTTTTGACTTTTGATACTGACTAATGGTATATTATCATCAAATTTTTTCTACATCATTAATTGAGAATATTATCTTATGTCGTTGTGTTATTGTGTACCTTAAGATTAAGACTTATTTATTTATTTATTATTTTATCTATGTTTATATTTATTTTTATATTAGTATGACATATTTATTTATTTTTTTAATAAATATTGTAATGTAACTGTTGCTAATGTATAGTAGAATTAATGGAATGCAATAAAGTTTTGTGCATCTGATTTCAGGTAATACATATTTTGTGAAATTAAATATACTTTGCCCAATGTTTATGTACTTGAATCCAAACATGTTTTCAGGTTGATACTTACATATTATTTGTGACGTCTATGTAATATGGAAAATGATTGAAGAGCTGTAGGGCAATAAGGAGTTTCCTTTAAAGCTGAACATAAAAGTGTATGTATATGTATAAAATTATGTGATTCATATTTATGGACATAACTACTTATCACAATAACAATTATTATTCTACAATGCGAAAACATTTTTGTACTCGCTGATATCCCTAAAGTTTCTATAATCCTACCAAATCAAAAAGTACACGTTTTTTATGACTTTAAGCTTTCGAATGACCGTTCAAATTAAGGAGCATTATCATGAAGAATTTACAATTTGGGAGTCCAAATATTTGACAAAATACATCACAAAGTTCATTAAACACATGAAATGTTACACTTTATATTCAAAACAATAGATATTAATCAGTACAAGTAGCAAATGTAAGCACAAAACAAACTTACCGATGAAAGGTAATATTATCAATTTTTCGTTGACTGATGCTGTTGCATCCTAAAATGCTACAACTTACCATCTTTTTAACCTTACCTAATAACTAAAACCCACAAACAACACTAAATTCAATTACCCGTTTGCTTATAATATCAATGTTATTTACAAGAGCTTGACATCGTTAATGTCAAATAAAGGAGGGAAAACAATCAAAAACGCATACCTAGAAAAAGACAAGAAATATAGATTTGCTTCTCCCTTACTCTTATGTCTAACTATATACGTGCATTCCTTTCACACGCTGATGACGTCACGGTATGTTTAGTCTATAAGATACAAAGTCTATGGTATGAGGGCATCCACGACTTTTTCTGCCACCAGGGCGGCGCCACTTTACAGTGAGGTAAAATATTTGACAGATTTCATAGCGGGGACGATAATTTCTTAGGAAAATGTAATCTTTAAGGTTTCTTTCTGTATTATTAGTTATATTTTATTTTAATTACTTTAGAAATGAATAAACCAAACTGTAAATATAACTAAAAGACTACTTTAAAAAAAAAGAGTTATAATGTGCAAAAAATTAAAAATCAAACCACTGACGCATTGTATTATATATTAATATAATACTCTAGATAATGCTAAACTATTATTCAAAACTAATTTCTGAATTAACTGACACTATGTAACAAAAAACTTTACCTCAGTCGCTACTAGCGACATCTAGTGAGTGGAAGATTATTAGCCCTCATTAGGCTGGCTTTTCACTATGGGATATAATATATATTATATCCCGAAATATAAATTATATCCCGCAATTGGCGTTCACACTGTGAGATATATCTTTTAACCAGTGTGCGTTCGTCATTGGTCATTGGATTACCCCCCTTTACCCCGTACACCGTTCTGCGGGGGCGCGGAACGGTGTGCGGGGTACAGGGGGCAAAATATAATATGAAAATATCGCTCGGTCGATCGAAAAAATATTTTTAGCTAGAGATGTAATATATATTATAGCTAAGTGTAAACGGTTCCATATGAAATGTATGGTGAGCGATATTAATTTATATCTCGAGATGTAATATATATTATATTATATCCCGTAGTGAAAAGGGGGCTTTAGTCAGTTTCACAATATTGTGGTGAAACGACACCAGACGGCGCTAGTACTCCTCGGTTGACAGATTTCGCACGAGTGGGCTCTCTTTTCCTGTATAGGACAGTTACTATACTCTTTGGTCAGTTTCTATATAGTTTGTGGTATTAGTGTTCTGTGATCAGGCCCGTGACAGCTTAGTTCCATTCTACGCCATTTGGCGCTACCGTCGCAATTTGTTATCTGCCTACGGACGCCATTTTGAGCATTTTGAGACGCCAATGTCAAATCATTTGTCAAAAGTCAAAGCTATCGATATAGATTGATTGCCGCCAATATTAATGCGAATTTTCCTCAGTTATTAAAATATTCTGTTTTTGTGCTGCTCGTGTGAATATTGCATATACCAACATAATGGTATACGAAAAGTGTTGTGTTGGTGGTTGCAATACAACACATGAAACGCACCGGCTTTTCAGATTCCCTAAGAACGATAATTTAAGAAACTTATGGATATCTTTCGTAGTGCCGACAAATCCCCAGCTCATTGTACTTTCCAAAGAACAGTTACTTAACAAACGTGTCTGTGAAAAACATTTTGATATGTTTCAGTTCGACAATGAAGGCAGAAGACTTCGATACTCTTACCCGTGCTTGCTTACTGACAATGAAATAGCTCATGGTGTGCCTCTGACTGCAACAGGTGAGTCATTTTATTACTTTCAATCATGGTACTTAAAGGAAAAAAAGACATCTCTATACATTCTCGGGCCCAAGTGTTAACAAGATGAAAGTACGTATTATAAAGCGTGTATATAAACAATTCCTAGCTAAAAATCTGCAAGATTTGTCAATCTAGGAACTAAGTTATTGTAGAATAAGTAAAAGTGAGATTATCTATTGGCTACACTGTAACAGGTGATTTTTCACTATTATTACACAGTAACAGGCTATTTTTCACTATAATTACTTCAATATATAAAAGCAGGATCAGTAAAAAATCACCAAAAAAGCTGTGGTTAATAATTAAACGAAATGGTGAAACGATTAATGAAAGTTAAAACAACAACAACTAAGTGGAGTGAATATTAGGAATTCTGATCTTATAGATGTGCCAACTTAGAAAATTATGACTTGATTTAACCCAAGTTGAAATCCACGCAACTTGAGTTAGCAGTACAAATCAGAGTAAATGATTTGTTACAAACTACTTTTTTATAAATTTGTTTTTCTATCTCTTTGGTGGGTTGAGATAATTATATTTCCTTTTTTATACCTATTAAAACTTATTATGTAGGATTGATATAAAAAGGTATATTTAGTATGTATCATATACTTATGTATTAGTCTAGCTTTAAGATGTATAATATTAGTCTAGCTTTAAGATGTAGGTACATAAGCTATTACTAGTTTAATTACAAAAGGTTGAAGTTTATAGTCAAAATATTCTTAAATAAATTCAATATATTTATTGTGAGTTGTGTTACATTTGGCGTTAATTTAAAGTATGGTGACACTATATTGATCATAGTAAAGTTGGAGCCTATTTACGTCCCACTGCTGGGCACAGGCCTCCTCTCATTTCTGAGAGGGTTTTAGGGCAAGGAAATGTCCGCCGCGCTGCCCCAATGCGTCTTGGCGAACTTCACATGTCTTCGAAATATCTTTTTTTATTTTTCAGACATGTAGGTTTCCTCACGATGTTTTCCTTCACCGCCGAGCACGTGGTAAATCAGCACTTAAAATTGCAATTAACAATTTCAGTGGTGCCGGCGGGGATCGAACCCGGGTTGCTCGAGTACTGTGAAGCTTACAGCGAGCGCTAACCATCTGAGCCACCACGGCTCAGATGGTTAGCGCTCGCTGTTCATATTGATATTGATCATAATTAATCAAATTTATAAAGGGAATTAAATTACACAACTAGCTATAATAAAATTCTAAATAACAAATTGTTTTGGTTGTAGCTAAATACTCTTTGAAATGCAAAGCTCTCACACAACGAATGAATTACACTTTTACTCTTTTGCTAGCTTACTTGATCCGTTCATGTACCACAACCCAAACTCAAGTTAGGAAGATTCAACTCGAGTTAACTCATTACTAATCGATCTGAGATCTATTACTTGAATTATTGTTTTAGCTGTTACTTGTTGGAATGTTGATATTTTGTATTTTTTATTATTATTTTCTAGACAAGTATGCAATTATTTTTTATCTCCCTAGTTAACACAGAAAAATAATCAAAAATAGATATTAAAATGATCAATTTAAACGAGAATTGATTATTATATTATAGATATTATGTAATAAACAATATTGAATAAAAATCATTCTATTCTATAAAAATATCTCAATATCGAAAAAGCAGCAATTTATTAGAAATTTCCAAAGATTGCATGTGGGTAAATTTTTTTCCAGAATAAGCATTTTGTGGGTTGGCTAACTAAGGATTCTCTTTTTACTCTTTGACTCTATGCTTAGTAAAGTACAAATGTCATTGACTCTACATCGTTATTTGCTATGATTATGTAATGTTTTCAGGATGGGATGTCACAACTGAACATAATTATTGTAAAGTGCAAGATGACGATGATTTCACAGAAGCTGTGGTATTGATTAGAAAGCCTGGTATGTACAAATATCTTAATTGATGTTAATTGTAAATTATAGTAAACATATTATGATGAACACCATGATTTCTAAAAATATTTTATTTAAATTTCAGTCAGTGGCAAATTTTTCAACATTTTGAATAATGTTTTCAGGAAGTGATGTTACGATTGAACACAATTACTGCAAAGAGCAAAATGATTGTTCCAAATCATCGGTAGAGATTGGATCATCAGGTGTGTACTAATATTCATATAGTACTAGTTACGAAGTAGCAAAAAAAGCTTTCTATGCCATCAAAAACATAACTTGTAAAAAAAGCCAAATCTCGCAACTCAGTTCTTCTACCGTAAAAATTTGTGAGATCCATGTAATACCAAGTCGGTTAATTTATTCAGTCCATAGATTGATACATAGATTAACTTGGCAATCGCATGAAAACACAATATATCTCACAAGTAATACATATTATATTAAATTAGATTGTTTAGTGCGATTGCCAAGTCAATCTATGGACTGAATAAATTAACCGACTTGGTATTACATGGATCTCACAAATTTTTACGGTAGAAGAACTGAGTTGCGAGACTTGGCTTTTTTTACAAGTTATATTTTTGATGGCATCTCATTTCTTTTTGTAGATAGTTATATCTAGGTAGCTATTTACACCTATTATTCCATTATATGTACATATATAGGTACACTGATTCATTAACTGCAACTGTAACTTTGTAATACTATATGTTTATATGGGATTACAAAGCTATTTATGCAGTTGGTGTATCTCGAAAACTAGACCGAAATTGTAAAATATTTTAATTTTTCCTTGATTTATATACTAAACAATAATTAAATTCCAAATTTGAAGTTTCTATGTCTGCTAGAAGTGCCTTGATGATCGGTCAGTCAGTGAGTGACAAAATTAAGAAACTTTGACTAGTTATAATTCTTAAACTACTGGTTCCAATTTAATGAAATTTCAAATATACCGAGTTCATACAATTCCTACTTGGTTAGTAAAAATGCAGGCTTCTAGTTTTATCCATAACGAAGTTCTAGGGTTTCGGAAATGGCCTGAACTGCTTCGAGAAAAGGATGGTACGGCTGTGCCGCTTTTTTGCTCGACTTGGCGGGGGCACTGCCGTGCCCCCAGATTTCATAAATTTACTAACCGTTCATTTTCTAATAATGTGTTTGCCTAATCATACTGACATCTATAAAAATGCAAACTACAAATTTCAGATGTTAGAAGGTCGCATGAACAGCCTTCATGTTCAAATTTTTCAACTGTTGCAACAGATGTAGAAAATAAAGGTATGTGAAATTGTATTGGACATAATTATTTATACATTTATGTAGGGATCAAATCAAAAGAAGTACTAATATATCGGGTAATAGAAAAAATACTTTAAATGCTTAAAAACAGGCTGTGGACTGAAGGTGTCACTGCATACCTAGAACTGCATCAGTTCTAGAGTATGGTTATGTGTATTTGATCCTAAGTTGACACTAGGATAATATTGCATGCCTTAAGCGCAACCATTGAGTTGTATGTACTACGTACTAGAGAAGCCATTCCAAACAAAAATTGTGTCCTACTCTGTCTTCGCGCATGCGCGACTACTACCCCCGCGCATGCGCGAAGACTTTAATTTAATATAAAATAAGATATTACTATAAAATAAATATAAGAATTTAATATAAAATATCTTAATTTAATCTAAACAAACATATTTCTAAATAAAATGTAATAATAATTATTTTATGGAATTCACAAATCTTCAATTTACGCAATATTTAGTTTGTATGGATTGCACTACAGTTCAGTTGAACATAGTCAATGTTGGGAATGGCTTCTCTAGTACGTAGTACATATAACTCAATGAGCGCAACGCACGTAGGTATGTTCTACTAGCGTCTAAAAATCAAGATTTCAACGTTTTGTCGCATGAAATCGTAGCTAACAATTATATTTGTTTATTTTTCAGATGCATTCCTGGAGCAACCACCAAGTGCAAGTACCAAAGGCATGGAGGCAGATGTTCTCGAAGAAGTCGTAGGTTTGTCTGCTTATACTAAACTAACTTTTATTAACTAGAATATATTTTATAACTAGATATATTACTAACTATATTTTACTAACTAGACAGGCCTGTTGGTCTAGTGGTTAGTGACCCTGACTGCTATGCCGTTGGTCGTGGGTTCGATTCCCACCCAGGACAAATGCATAGTATAAAGACAGGGAAGTACGTTATCTTCAAACAAATGCACTGCGCGCGGCTTGTATGTGTGCGCCATAGTATCTATGGGCGCCGCACGCACACTTAAACACAATCTCGGAATGTTTCTCACTACGCCAGTCTGGGCTAACACCGCACGAGGTTCGCGCGTTACGGCTTTTTTACATACAATTACATATTTTTGTTGTATTAGTTGTCTATCAGAGGAAGAATAGTAACTAAGTACCTACTTACGGTTATAAAATCGTAATTAATTATAATTGCAAAAGTTATTTATAAGGATGCGGATATATTACACATTAAAGTTTAATAATAAGTCGTTTCGTAATAGTCAAAACCGAAGAAAGTATTTTTCTGTAGCTAATTTGTAATTTTGTAATAAATGTGTGATTCAATATATATATGCTTGTATTAATTAAAAATAAAAATTAATATGGTCCTTTATGTGTGCAAATACTATATTATGCCTATTAAAAATAAAAAATAACTAGAATATACTAAGTAAATAATTTAAACACGAGCTCACACACCGCCCCGCCGGTTTATTTTATCCCTTTTTTTATAAATAATACTGCTCTGAATCTTAATACATTTCTGTATTTGTTAGGAAAACCATTGTTGAACTTTATCGACTAATGATCACTGAATTAGTTATACAGAGATGTATTATTTTTGGTAAAGGCCGGGCTTTAAACTAATGATTTGGTGACAATGACAACCCTGAGACAGTAGGCAATTATATCGCGGATTGGGCCGGAGACAGCCTACTTCCCTGTCTTTATACTATGACAAATGTTTGTGTGATGAGCACGATCATTTGTTCTGTGTCTGGGTGTAATTTATCTATAATATTTATGTATTTAGAAATATATAAGTATGTTTATCAGTTGTCTAGTACCCATAACACAAGCTCTGCTTAGCTTGGGACTAGATGGCGTTGTGTGATAGTTGTGGAATATTATTATTATTATGGGGTATCTATATAGTTTTCTCATCTGGTTGGGCTGTATAAATATATAATTGTAAATGAAAATGATAAACATACATAAATATCAACAAAATAAAATAAATACATAAAAAATACATAAATAAATAAAAACCCAACCAGATGGAAGCCCTCGGCAGGGGAGACCAAACGGCCGAGGGTTAGGGGGAGAGGGAAAGAAACCGGCGGACGATGCGGGCGGTATCGAGGAGCACCGCCTTCTGCATTTGAGCTTGGAGCGGTCCGTCACGGAGTCCCAGTCGCCTCAGATGACCCGAGAGGCTGACTGGGATTAACCCGTTCGCAGAGACGACTACAGGTATAATTTCGGCCGGCAATCCACCCCACATGTCGGTCACCTCGTGAGCCAGGTCCAGATATTTAGTCAGTTTATCTGTTTCGGCTTTCACGAGGTTCTCGTCATAAGGAATGGTAATGTCGACCAAAAATATCCTTGACTGTGCCCGGTCCATCAGCACAATATCAGGCTTATTCGCAAGAATAGTCCTGTCTGTGATGATGGCCCGGTCCCAGTAGAGCCTGGCGCGGTCATTTTCGAGCACGGCTTCCGGCAAGTACTTATAATACGGCAATTTCCGATCCACGAGACCGTATTTCAGAGCGAGCTCCTGGTGTAGAATCCTGGCTACTAAGTTGTGCCTGTGCAAATACTCAGAGTTAGAAAGCGCCGAACAACCGGAGATGACATGCCTAAGTGACTCACCGGGATGGCGACAAGCTCGACAGACGTCAACGGTGCCATCCTTTAGGATGTATCTCCGATAATTGTTGGTCTTAATAACCTGATCCTGTATCGCACAGACAAAACCCTCGGTTTCCCCAAAGAGGTCACCGAAACGTAGCCAGTGGAGGGAGGCGACTGTGTCTACGAAAGGCTCATGTAGAGCCTTGTAGAACCTCCCGTGGAGCTCTTTCTCCTTCCATACGGTCTCCCGGTCGGAAATGCTCTGTACTGCCGGGTATTGCCATTGCTCGTTGGCTAAGGATAGAGGGGTAAGTCCTTTATCACAACAAATAACGTCCCTATAGTATGGATCATCCGCTCTCGTCAGAAAGTAATTACGGAGGCTGCACACTTCGCGATTATGCATGGTAAGCGCGCTTAAAAAGCCGCGTCCACCATGCTTCCGCGGCAAGTACAGCCTCATTACTGACGATCTCGGATGATGCATCCTGTGGGATGTCATTATAGTGCGGACTTTTCTGTCCAGAGCGTTTAGTTCGGTTTGAGTCCACCTGAGTATGCCAAAGGTATACATGAGAACAGGCATGACCCAACCGTTATATGCGTGCGTCTTATTCACACCGGACAAAAGGCTGTTAAGCACTTTGGTCAAGCGTGCATAAAACACATCGCAAACTGACTGTTTCATACCCGCCTCATCTACACCGATGTTCTGTGACATACCCAGGTATCGGTATGTTTCAGCCTCGGAAAGGGTCCTTATGTTGATGGGCATAGATAAGTCTATGCCCTCCGAGTTAGCAACCCTTCCCCTTTCAACATGGAGGACCGCACACTTATCCGTCCCCAGCTCCATTCTAATAGAATTGCTAAAATCACAAGTGATGTTTAGCAATTCCATAAGATGAGAGCGACTGGAGGCGAATAACTTGAGATCATCCATATAGAAAAGGTGGGTCACTTTTGTACCTCCTCTCCGAAGCTGAAATCCCCTCCCGGAACCCTCCAGTAATGTACTAAGAGGGTTCAGAGAGTTATTATTATTATTATTAACAGTAGCTAGATTTAATGTAGACATACAGAGAAGCATACATTGTAAATTTATTATTTAATATTGAGTTTATGTTTAAGACCATAACATTCATAACTATTGCTTCTTTTCAGGAATTGATTCTAATGTTAATGTGGTGAATGAAATGTTGCCAAAAGGTAGTACATGTACAAAAAAGCAAAAAGGTATGATAAATTCAGTTTATTCATAGACATAATTAGAAAAAGTTTCAATATCTACCAAATCACAATAAGAGTTCTTTGTTCTTCATCTAATCCCAAGATTACAATTCCACTACACTTCAATGGTTTTATCAACAACTCCTTTACTGTTAAGGTTACATTTCTCTGGAACTCTACCCCTGATGACATCCACTTTATTTGTTATCTTTTCAAAGTAAATACATTAAAAGTTTAAAATAAAAATATATAAATAATAAATTAATATTTTTAAGTGTATCATTCAGTCATGAAATATGAATATAGAACTTAATTATTTTATTTATTTCACTTCAGGTTACATGGTGAAGAAAATAGTATCAAGGAAAAGAAAATTGGTTAAAATTTTGACTAATATTGCAACTGAAACTTTAAGTGACTCAGTATCACAAAGACTTGATCAAGCACAATCCCTGTCAAGAAATAAAGACCTTTTGGAAAACTTTTATTTGTTAAACAAACAAGCGCAGACTTTCTTGTTTATGCAATTAAAACAAATTCATAAAAGCAAAATGGCCAGAAGGTTTACCTTAGATGAAAAATTAATGGCGTTGCTCATAATGAAACAAAGCCCCAAAAGTTATAAACTATTAGAAAAAATGTTTGCCTTGCCTAGTAAACGGACATTAAATAGACTTTCTGAGAAGGTTTCAATACAACCAGGACTCAATCCATTAATATTTGAACATATATCAAATACAACCAAAAAATGGGACACTAAACAAAAGCTATGTACAATCGTTTTTGACGAAGTCTCTCTGACACCACATTTAACTTTTAATGAAAAAGATGATATAATTAATGGGTTTGTAGATATAGCTGGAGAGAGAAAACTGAAATATTGTGATCATGCTTTAGTTTTTATGCTAAGAGGAATATGCTCTCCATGGAGACAGAGTGTAGCATTTTATTTCTGTGAAGGCACAGTATCAGCAGCAGAGCTGCAATGCATTTTAAAACAGATTGTGTCCCAAGTAATACGAACTGGGTTAATACCTTTAGGACTTGTTTGTGACCAAGGGTCCACATTTCGAACAGCAATAAGAAGACTTAGGGAAGATACAATTCGTAGGCGGAATATTCAAGGTGTTCATGATGGTGTGTACCATTCTTAATTACTTAAAAACTAGTTCTACTTCATGACAAATAGTATTTATTTTAATTATTTTACAGATGGGTCGGTTAATATTGCTGATCACGATTTAAGCATATTTTTTGACCCACCTCATCTCTTAAAGGGTTTAAGGAATAATTTTTTAAATAAAGATATAATTTGGGAAGAAAAAACTGCCTCTTGGAAAGATATTGAGTTCATTTTTGATTTGGATAGCAAATTGGGACACACAAGGGCACTACCAAAGTTAACGGCTCATCATGTTGATCGCCAAAAGATTAAAAAAATGAAGGTCAGCGTAGCTGCTCAAGTATTTAGTGCTCGAACTGCTGCTATGCTCAAATATACAAATGCACTCAGTAAGTAACGATTGCTATATTGATTTGTAGACTTATTCAATTTATGTATATACTATTGTAAAATTTGACCATAAGTCTCAATTTGTAAAAAAATGGTTAAAAAAGTATGTTGTTGTAACCAAATACGAAGTGTCTTTTGGCGAAAGATTTGCAGTTACAACTGTAAAAGAAATTAAATTAAAAATACTTTTTTTCAGATTATTTTCATACTGCAAACTCTGACGCAACAATGGCCACAACAGCGGAAGTTGTTGAATTCTTCGACACACTGTTTGACAGCGTCAATGGCTACCCGGGTGGTGTGCAAAGAGGAAAGTTAAGACGAGCGGTTAAACAAAATTCACAACATCACAATTTTTGGATTGAGGCCATTAATAAAATAAAAAAAATTGTTTTTGTAGACACCAGTAGCAAACATGCTACAAAAGCAGGAAAACCTCGACTTGTGCGAGTGCCATCCCAACAAGGATGGGTTACAACTCTTGAAAGTTTTATAAGGGTCTCCAAATTATTATTTGAACAGTATAATGTAGAATATTATTATCCGAGGAATATTAATCAAGACCCATTAGAAAATTTTTTTGGCCGTATAAGAGCTATAAATTATAGAAATGTTAACCCAGATGCAAACACATTTATATATGCCTTTAAATCTTTGATATTATCTAACATGCTTAGTCCACATTCCAAATTCTCTAACTGTGAAGAGGATAATGGAGAAACATTATTAAATGTTAGTGTTCTTTTTAAAAACCTTCATAATAATAAAGAAAATGATTCGGAAAACACTATCAGTGTTTCGCGAGATCTCCCATCTTCTTCACAAGCAAGTTCAAGTGAAAAGTTGCTGGTGAATGATGTTGTCATGGAAAAAATCAAAGTCCACTGCTCAGCTTACACTGCTGGATACATTTGTCGGAAAATAACGAGAGCGATTCGTTGTAAGAATTGCATCAAAACATATATTAGCAGTACGGAGACAAACATTCACTCTTACATTAAATTTAGAGAGTATAAATTGTTAAAAAATAATAATTTGGCATACCCTAACGAAAAATTCCTTATCTTGTACAGGGATGGTACTCACTTTATTCATAACTATTTGAATTATAGTTGTATTGGAAGTAATATAAAAAGTAATTTGAAAAGAAAAATATTGAGCACTTTGAGTTTTTCCTGCCTAGGGTGTGATAAGCATGCCTTTATTGTAAAAAACTATTTCACCAATATTTTAATTAGATTACATGGACACAATTGGTGCAACATAAATAATAAAATATTGAAGGGTGATATTGATGAAAAATATGTATCTAAAATGGGTGAACCCCAGAAATTGGCCTTAAAGAAGTATAAAAGTCTTAGGTTAAGAAAAAAATTTTTAAGTAAATAAAATGTTGATGAAGTGACGACCTGGAAATGCAGGTGGCTTAGGACCGTGCTTTGTGGCATTTCTTGGGGGAGGCCTACGTTCAGCAGTGGACTTGTGAAGCGCTGTAATGATGACGGTGGTTAAATAGAATGTTCGGATTCCTGAAACGTAAACGCTGTTTCAGGTCCCCGCAAACCAAGTATATAACGAGGCGATATTGCGAATGGCTATGTTGTGTGTGCCGGACAGGTACGTGTGGTGCCGGAAGCGGCCCCCACCATTCGAGACACCGCGCGCACGTACCTTCTAAACGAGGCCCACTGACCAGAGTGCTGCACATTAAATAAAGTAGCTCAGGATGTAGATTTATTCTCCTGTTTCTTTGGTGAATTTACCTAAGTGACATTATATTACGTATTATGTTATAATAGTAGACTTCTAAACGAGGCCCACTGACCAGAGTGCTGCACACTAAATAAAGTAGCTCAGGATGTAGATTTATTCTGCTGTTTCTTTGGTGAATTTACCTAAGTGACATTATATTACGTATTATGTTATAATAGTAGACTTCTAAACGAGGCCCACTGACCAGAGTGCTGCCCACTAAATAAAGTAGCTCAGGATGTAGATTTATTCTGCTGTTCCTTGGGTGAATTTACCTAAGTGACATTATATTATGTATTATGTTATAATAGTAGATAAGTTGTGTTCTGTCCTTATTAAATTAGATAGTTTAATGTGCCTACACTGTCGTATTAGGTACGCCTGTAAAGACAAAGGTAGAAATAAATAAAGTTACTCCCTAAAAATCTCTGGTCTGTAGCAACCTATAATATGCTTCTATAGCGCGGAGTCGATTTTATGCTATATTACGCTATTAGCATCTTGAGCATACTTGTTATTTTTAATGTTGATGTCGATATTTGTTTATTTTTCAGATGCTTATCATGGAACAACCTCCAAGTGAAAGTACCAACACCAAGGAGATAAATGTTCTTTTTAAAAGTAATTTATGTTACCATATAACTGAGTTATATGATAATATAGATTACTTTTTAATTAAGATTATACTAAACTGTCGTTAACAGTTAATATATACAATATAGACGTATACATTATATATTTATTCTTTAATTTTGGGTTCAAGTATAAGAGCATAAAATTCACAAATATTGTTTGTTTTCAGGAATAGAAATCTAATGCTGATGTGGTGAGACAAATGTAGCCAGATGATACAAAATGTACACATTGGCAAAATGGTATGATAAATTCACTTTATTCTAAGACATAATTAGGCAAAATTTCAACATATCTATTATATCTATATTCAGCATATCATCTATCCTCAAATCACAGTAAGATTTCTTTATTCTTCATCTAATCTAAATATTACAGTTCCACTACACTTCAATGGTTTTATCAACTACTCCTTTAGTATTAAGGTTACACTTATTTGGAAGTGCCTGAAGACATTGAGAAAGCTCCTGATAATGGATGTATACAATGTTAATATTTATATATTTTTTATTTCTTATTTACTGCATCTACCACTTTATTTTCACCACACCATGGCTGACCGAAAGAAAATGCCAACTGCCATGAAGCTGCCCTTTGTTAATTTAATATGAATAATATATGATTTATGATTATCGTTCAGTCATAAAATATGAATATTAGACTTTATTTTTATTTATTTCTTTTCAGGTTACGTGGTGAAGAAAATGAAATAAAAGAAGAGATGTTAAAATTTAAAAAAAGATTGTAACTTGTAGGTGAACAATCCTCACAAAGACTTGCTTAATGTCCAATCTATTTTAAAACTATAGAGAATTATTTGAAAACCTTTATATGTTAAACAAATAACTTTCTTAGTAATACAATTAAAACAATTTTGTAAAAAAATGGCCAGGTTTACCCTACATGAAAAGTAAATAGCATTGCTTCTAATAAAAAGTAACTTGAAAAGTAAAATATTAAGCACTTAAATATGATTCATGTGGTTTAATTTGCTTTATTTAATGAACTATAAATATTGCTCTGTTTCTCGTCAAATTGTACTTATTTATGTTCAATGTTATGTACAATTTTCTAATTTGTTTATATAACTTAGTGTGCCTTTAATTTAATCCTAAGATTACGTATGTATATGATGTTGGTGTGCTTGAATAAAAAATAAATGTTAATGTATTATAAGTGTTTCATTAAGTAATATTAGTATTCCTGTATAATGCACTTCTGTAGATATCGACAAAATAAGAACACCACTAAACATCGATATCGATGATTTGAAGGATGTGTGCTTGCAATCTCTAAGCTATATTTTTTTTTATTACACATCTGTCAAAATGGGCGACTGCAGCGCCAAAACGCGTAGTTTGGAAACTTGACTAAAAGTCACTGTCGTATCTGTAGCTTGCTACATATATATTTATCTATGGTTGGCCGTTACTAGCGATCGTTGCGGGTGTAGTTGAAAAAAGTGTTGCTCGCTTCAAAGTTAAAGAGTGCTTGCCAGTTAGAAAAAATATTTATTCGAAATGTTATGCGTAAGACGAAATGTTTTCCTTTCAAATTGCACTATTTCTAGTTATAAAATTATACCGAAACATTAATGAAGAAAAAAAAGAAAAAGATATCAAATACGGAACACTCAGTTTTATTATTGTGACTTGGGAACAGGGGCGTAGCTACCGCCGTATCAGCCGTATCAATGATACGGGGCCCCCGGGCTACAGGGGCCCCCAACGTGTGTAAGCAAAAACTCCAAGGACTTCTAATGGGACAGGAAAGGCTATCACTATTCTCTAAAGAAGTAAAGAATTTAGTAAAACTGAAATCGTCTTCAGCTATGTTCGCCGAACAAAAGGCACGAAAATTAAATTGTTTGGCTAGCTTAGTTCCTAGGAGTATTTATTGTAAGTAATAACTCATAAGCCCGTGTAGTGGCGGGTAAGAATACTCACAACCCCATATCTTCCCGTGGGTGTCGTAAAAGGCGACAGACGGAAACTGAGGCAGAGGATGGGCAGCAGCATCTTTCTGATAACAGCAAAACAACAATAAAAAAACTGCGCTTGCCAACCCGCTCGCCAAGCGTGGCAACTATGGCAATATACCCCCATGAAAGTAACGAAGAGATGGCCCCCAGTCCCCGGCAGCCCCGCTATTCCTGGCTAAGGTGGCGACCATGGTAACAGCGAGGCAGGGGGTGCTAAGAGTCTCCGGTGGAGGTTCTGTTGCCACCTACGACGACTCGACATGGCAACTTATAACGCACGCACCCTGAGGACTGACGAGAAGGTCCTGGAGCTAGAAGAAGAGATAGACAAGTTGCACTGGAATGTCATAGGATTATCCGAAGTCTGAAGAGAGGGGGAGGTCACGGTAATCCTCGAATCCGGCAATTTGTTCTATCACCAGGAGGGCGACCATCTGTCCCAAGGAGGTGTCGGATTTATCGTCCACAAGTCTCTCGTTAACAACGTTGTAAAGATTGGGAGTGTGTCGACGAGGGTTGCGGACCTTATACTCAGAATCACCGAACGGTAATCGCTGAAGGTTATACAGGTTTACGCATCAACCTCGGTACACGCCGATGAGGAGGTGGAAGAAATGTATGAGGATATCTCTAGAACAATGCATTCCTCCAAAACCCACTATACGGTGTTAATGGGAGACTTCAACGCAAAACTAGGCACAAGAGAGAACGGTGAGCTGAAAGTAGGGAAATTCGGAATAGGGCAACGGAACCCAAAGGGCCAGCAGCTGGCGAACTTCATGGAGAAAGAAGGACTCTTTATGATGAACTCTTTCTTCCAGAAGCGGCCCCACAGGAAGTGGACCTGGTCGAGCCACGACGGTTCGACAAAAAATGAGATTAACTTTATTATGACGACCAGACGACAACTATTCAGTGATGTCTCAGTGATCGCGAGGGTGAAAACCGGCAGCGATCACCGAATGGTGAGAGGCACACTGAACCTAAACGTTAAGTTGGAGAAGTCACGTCTAATGAAGTCAACGCTCCGTCCTTCTCGTGCTCTAATCCAAAGTCCAGAAACCTTTCAGCTCGAGCTACGAAACCGTTTTCAGTGCCTAGAAGATTGCAATACAATGGACGATATGAATGACAAGCTCGTGGAAACTGTCCATGCGGTCTGAGCTAAGTTTTGCAAGACCCGCCGCAGAAGAAACAAAAAGTCTCCGATCACACTCTAATCTCAATGGCTTTTAGACGGGGTATATAGCTGCAGTCTTCAGTAGATTTGACAGCGTACAGGCAACTGAACATACAGATCTCCAAATGCATGCGGCGGGACTTGTGCAACTTTAATTCTGCTCGTATTAAAGAAAA
Organism: Parnassius glacialis; assembly: GCA_033319125.1. Classification (NCBI taxonomy): domain Eukaryota; kingdom Metazoa; phylum Arthropoda; class Insecta; order Lepidoptera; family Papilionidae; genus Parnassius; species Parnassius glacialis. Next base: position 18,150,459 of record JAVANC010000013.1, on the reverse strand, counting down.
GATCGAGCAGAACCAGGGCTCCCAAGTCTTTGCAAGAGATCTGTCTGCCAGAAAGAGCCAACTGTCGAAGCTGAAGACCGAGTATGGCAGCGTCGTTTCCGGGACACCTGAGGTTTTGAGTGAGATTGAGAGGTTCTATTGGCAGCTGTACACATCATCGTTGGAGCCACACGTAAGTGTGAGTAACGATCCAAGAGCGAGTCTTATCCGACACTATTCCGATGATATCTCGGACGTCAGTCTGAGCGAGATTAGAATGGCTCTCCAGCATCTTAAAAACGGCAAGATCCCAGGCTGGATGGAATTACAGTGGAGCTTCTGAAAGCGGGTGGAAAACCGATACTTGATGTCCTTCAGAAGCTCTTTAATTCCGTCCTCCATGGTGGCACTACTCCGGAAAGGTGACAACGCTCTCTTGAAGAACTACAGACCGAGTTCCCTTTTGAGCCGCGTCTACATGCTGTTTTCGAGAGTCATTACTCCCGAACAAGCCGGTTTCCAAAAAGGCTTTAGCACCATATACCACATACATACCCTTCGGCAAATTGTACAGAAGTCCGAGGAGTACAATTTACCACTATTTCTGGCGTATGTGGACTATGAGAAAGCCCAAAGACTTTCAATCAAAATTACGTCGAAATTCGGGCGGTGCTGCAGTCCCTTCAGCGATGCCAAGTTGACTGTCGGTATATCGAAGTGCTGAAGTGCTTGTACAGTAGGGCTACGATGGCTATCCGAGTACAGAACCAGAGTACGAAACCTATCCAATTGCAGAGAGGTGCAAGACAGGGTGACGTTATATCCCCGATACTCTTCACCGCTGCATTGGAAGACGTTTTCAAGCTTCTGGACTGGTAAGGATACGGTGTTAACATCAATGGCGAGTACATCACTCACCTTCGATTTGCCGACGATATAGTCCTTATGGCAGAATCGCTGGAGGACCTAAGCACTATGCTTAATGACCTCAATAGTTTTTCCCAACGGATAGGTCTTAAGATGAACATGGACAAAACAAAGATCATGTTTAATGTCCATGTCACACCTATGTCGGTAGTTGTTGGTAGCTCTAAGCTCGAAGTTGTTGACGTTTATGTTTACCTGGGACAAATAGTCCGACTAAGTAAGTCCAACTTCGACCGAGAGGTCAATCGAGGGATTCGACTCGACTGGGTAGCGTTCGGGAAATAACGGCACATCTTCTAGTCAGGTATACCTCAAAACTTGAAAACGAAATTGTGCAACCAGTGCGTGTTGCCAGTGATGACATACGGAACTGAGACGTGGTCCTTCACTGCTGGCCGGATGAGGAAGCTCAAGGTTGCTCAGCGAGCTATGGAGAGGGCTATGCTCGGAGTTTCTCTGCGTGATAAACTTAGAAATGAGGATATGCGCAGTAGAACCAGAGTCACCGACATGGCCCAACGAATTAGTAAGCTGAAGTGGCCATGGGCCGGACATATAGCTCGAAGAACCGGCAACCGATAGGGAAAAAGGTTCTCGAGTGGCGGCCTCGTACCGGCGGATGAAGTGTAGGGCGTCCCCCCACTATATGGAGTGACGACCTGGTAAGACATGCAGGAAGTCGATGGATGCAGGTGGTTCAGGACCGTGCTTTGTGGCATTCCTTGGGTGAGGCCTATGCTCTTTAATGGACTTATGAAGGGCTGTTATGATGATGATGATGATGATGAACTAGTGGAATTAGTACTTTTGCCGTTGTCGTGATAATTGACGATAATTTATGTGTACATAGAGAACTGAAGACCATTTTTATGTATATGTTTTTTATTCCTTTATTCGTTTTTTCATTCCTTGGACTTATGAAGGGCTGTAACGATGATGATGAATAACTTAAAATCAATATATAATAATTTGAATTCAATGCAAGCGTTTTTGTTCCTTTTATGAAATCTTTACTCTTCATTGGGGCCCCCCAACAAATTTTGATACAGGGCCCCTCGAAGGCACGCTACGCCACTGCTTGGGAATATAATCTGAAGCTACGCTCAACCCCGAACGGAACAGACTAGAATAGAACAGAATAGAATACCAGAGTAGAACAGAACTGAACAGAACAGAAGAGAACAGAACAGAACTGACAATAATAGAAAAGAATAGTATAGAATAGAATAAGTTTTCCACCTTAAGAATAGATTTTCGAAAACAGTGCGCTAAAGATCTATTGTTACGTTGGTTGTATGGCACGTTGCTGAAACCAACTGTCATCAATGTCAACCTCTTTAATTTTGGGAAACAAAAAATCGCTTAGCGCGGTAGCGAACGCCATTCACTGTAACGGCATTTTCTTGCTCATTTTCGAAGAAAAATGGCCCAATAATGCCGTCAGATCAAAATCCGCACCAGACAATCACTCCTTGTGAATGTATTGGTTTCTCCACGATGACGTGCGGATTTTTAAAACCCCAAATACGACAATAATGCTTATTGACGTATCCTCCGAGGTGGAAATGAGCTTCATCTGAAAAGATGATTTTTGGTAAAAATCCTCATATTCGATCAGGCGGTCTTCGGCCCATTGAGCAAACTGAAAATGCCTCGCATGGTCATGCGGCTTCAGTTCTTACACTAATTGAATTTTGTACGCATTCATACCGAGATCTTTATGCATAAATCTTCTCAAAGAAGTGCGTGAATTCTTCAGTTCTTGAGCACAATGACGAGTTGATGTTGATGGTTGTTTACGTACACTCTGAACAACAGCCAACAGCAGCGATGTTTTCGGTTGAGCGCACTGGAAGAGTAGGTACACGGGTTGTGTTTTATCCAACAACGATCCAGTTTTACGAACTCGCTTCACAAATTGATCCACAACCAATATCACACAATAGAGATGTCGTTTTTCTAGTAAATCAGAAGATACGAGTATACTTACTCGTATACTTCGCATAGTATAAAGAGACCAAAGATGACCACTTGACATTTCTATTTACATGCATGAATTACAATTACAATGACATCACATCATCATCATTACAGAACATCTTTCAATACATTTGTCTATTTTTGCCTTATGTAAAAATTAAATTAGAAGAAGCGAGACAAGTATACTGACTAAATTTATGTATGATTGTAGATTCTCTCTATGCATACGTATGTATGTATGTAATTACTTTAGCATATAGACAACAGTAGTGCCAAATTAGGCGATTTTTTGCAATTTAGACTATCTCGAAGGGTGTCTCGGAGGCCGATTATTAAGTTTTTTTTCTTTTTTTAGGATAAGATTGACAAAAGAGCACACAGTCTTCCTGATGGTAAGTGGTTGCTGTGACCCATAGACATCTCTATCCTCGGTTACGAATAAAAATGCAGATGCGTTGTCATCCGTGATAACTAAAATCGAATGCCTCGTTTCCAGTTAAAAGAGTCTGCGGTTCTCTACACTCACCATACGAAACACAGCAGCGTTAAGCTGCTATTTAACGCTGGTATTCTATGAGAGCGTGGTCCTTTCCCACTTAGCTGACCCATTAGTGCTACAACTATACTACTAATATAGCTGCAGCATGGCTCTACCTCTTATGCTAAATTAATCTCTCTCTTTAAATATGCCTCATTTTTAATGCGTGTAATGAATCATATGTTTTGGTCACAGAAAAATGTCAAAGAAAACTAGATATAAAGGTACTTAAAAATATACTTTAATGGTAGTGACATAGAAACCAAGACAAATAGATATATTTTGCATTGTTTGCTCTAGGCGCCACCGCCACGTCGGGTATTCCCTTTCCGTTCCCTGTACTCTACATTTTCGATTGTTGGTTGATTTCGTTTATTTTACGTAGGTAACCGAGTTTTCTTGGATATCACAGAAAAACTTGTTGCAACAATTTCACATCTACAGAACATTGATAAAACTGCACAGTTTCCATAATGTATAACTAATTCTAAACACGACAGACTTGACGTTCAATCTGATTCTTCCACCCTTCTTACTGTTCGCCTAGCTCATCATTAAGAAAATGTATGATGATGATGATGATGATTATGGAAGCATTTTAGAAGAAGTTCTCTTATTGGTGAATTATAATAAATTATGTTCATCTACTTCGTTGATCTCTTTAGTTGTAAGTAAAATATTTCGTTTCAAACATATTAATAAATAATAATAATAAACAGACAAAATACATTTTTTAATGTGACCTTCTCTTCCACATTTACAAGAAACTGCTTTAAATTTTATCATGTTAAAGTACAAAACAAGGTCGATTAAAGTAAGTCTACTTTTAAAAAGAGCCTTTATATGCTACCTGACATCGGTGATTTCAGGCTACTTATCAAAAAAACTTTGCGTGAAATTTTTGCCGACTCGGACCGACGCGCGTGGCAGGGCGCGTCGCGACGTGGCAACACTGATGGACAAAAACACAAATAAATTAAATATTTTAAAGAGTTACTTGGCTACTTGGTTGCATGTTTACTGTTATACGAATTCCCCGTGAAACCCAGTATTCCACAATAAGTCTAGGAATAATTTGGCAGAAATATACCGCCTGAATTAAAGTACATTTCATAATGAACTTTTCACGATACATTTGAAATTATACCATAATATTGCGAAATTTCACATTATTCGACTATGTTTTTGTTGAAAGATATCAGATGAAGCTTATCTATTAACGTTCATTGATATAAATAATTGCGAACTGGATTAATAAAAATCCATAATGCTAAGTCACAGACTAATTGAATTTATGAAATGATACAATAAATAGAAATACCTCCTACGGCGAAATTGTGCTAATGCACTTAAATTTTTACATACCCTCACATCCGTTATAGCTTCTACCCTTAGCTTCTACTCGTAACAAAAGTATTTATTACTTTCGTATTACAATAAAAAAATATGTGGCGGAATCGGAGTGAAGAATGGGAACGCCGGAAATCGTATTTAGTCCGAAGCCTCTTCGAAGATTTGCCAAGTACGTGAAAACCTTAGTAACTTAATTACATTCTCTTAATTTTTATTTTAATACAGCCTATCAAAAGTCCATTGCTGAATATAGACCTCCTCCATATATTGCTTGGTCGGCAAATTGGCAACCGCAGTTTTTTTTTTTAATTTTGATTTCTTATTCACATGGCCTATCTCACAGATTGACTCATAGGGGGGATTTTTGCCATTGTTACGACGCTTAGCAGGTGGTTCGGCCACTGCAGTATTTGGATTTTAATGTTATGAGGAGAGTGCTGCTGGCCATCTCTTTATTCATTTCCCTTTGTCAGCTCATACGACACCCACAGATTAAGACAGGTAGAATGGAATAGAATAAAATCATTTTTATTCAATACAGATTTTCTCAAAAATACTTATTGAAAGTAATTTTCTTATTTACCACTGGTTCGGAAAATACCTCTTTCTGGGAACAACCAGGAAGAACCAAAGCGGGTATTTTTTAATATATTTCATTTTACAATAATTTTGTTTGTACAATTTTTAAATGAATTTTAATAGAACCAGCATGGTGGCGATCACCTCGTTTCCAGGGGTTATTTTCATTAACTACTACTTGCCTTACTACCTCCCATATTTTTATCTCTGCTTAGCCTAATGGTTGACTGGGGAGAGAAGGCCTTAAGACATTAAGTCCGCCATATGTACGTTTTTTTTGTGCATAAAAGTTTAAATAAATAAATAAAATAATATGTTTTTAAATATTATGTAATTCTACTTAATTGCATAGTATTAGATTCTTACAGTCGATCTAGAATCTCCACTTAATAACAAGATAACGCGACAAAGACGTTATTTAGCTTTTGTTAAAAAATTATTCAATATTTCTATGCTATTTAGACATCGTCTTCATCATTATACCCCTTGACAAATCCACTGCAGAACATAGCCGCCCAAAAGAATGCTACAAAACACTGTCATTATGCACCTGGCTCCATCGTATTGCTGCATATCATGCCAGATTGTCACTCCCTCTAGTGGGGGCTGCTCTACGCTTCGCTTACCGATACAAGGTTGCCACTCGAGAACCTTCTCCGTCTGTCATCGGTTCTAATGGTAGTTAAAATAGCAATCCATTTCAGCTTACTGATCCGCTGGGCTACGTTAGTGGCTCCTGTTCCTCGGCAGTTCTTGGTTCGGTTCATCACGCAGCAAAACACCTATTACGAATAAAAACATCAACAGTATTGCAAATCAAATTAGTTATTTAAATGTGTAATCATTTACACTAGTAGCTAATCTTAGAAAATTTATTTTACAGGGTTATCGCCTATTTCTGAAACAGATGAACTGAGATTACCTTCAGCAGAGGCTTCGTCCAGACCATATAGTCCCCTACCAGATCTTATTATAGAAAGGGAAAAGAACCGTCATGATGAACCGGAGGAATACTATCAGTTGTTAGAAAAAAAAATGTTAAAATTATATAGAAAATTATTCTATGATGTTGAATATGAATCAAATTCCGAAGATGATTCTTATACTAAAATCATTGAATTTGATAATACTGAGGCTGATTGTGAGAATTATATTTCTACAGATGAATATTTTTCAAGTAAATCTACTGAAGTTAGTACCTCCAAAACAAGTTCAAGCAATAGTAGTGTATTAAATGAGGCTGCTATTAGCTCTGATCTCGATGTAAGTGAATATTCAGACTTGGAATTTGAATTTTTAAAACCATTATTTAAAATAACTCAGTCAGCAGAAGTGGAAAATCTAGATCAACCCACCCACGATATTATAATAGCACATTATAAGCTGGAAGATATAGGTAATACTAAACCTGGTCCTCAAGTTAGCCCTACATTCTCTGATGGAAGCCTAATTATAAAACATAGACAATATCGAAAAAAAAGCTTACAAGAATCTGAAACTTCGCCTGAATTGCAGATTTCTGAGAGACTTGCAGAAACCCAAGGTTAGTTTCATAATAAATATTTATAGGGATTTTAATATAATATTATTTTTATGACAATTATGAGCACGCAACTTTAAGTGTGGATATTGAGCAAGTCTTCCGGGAAATGCATGCCAGTTTCGCATTTTTTGGGAACCCTTTGTTCAGCAGTGATGTTAGAAAGACTGAGAATAAAGTATAAGCCGTGTAATGTTTATGTTTTTGGGGAGATTAATTGAAACGATACAATAGCATGCATTCGACTGTTTATTTCCACCTACCTCCCTTACAACCAAACATTATCTCCTCTACATTTACCCACATTCCCCTCCTTAAATAAATCAATAAGCAAAGTAGCACAATACCTTAGAATTAAGCACAATACATAGTACATCATTTATGTAATAATAGATACAATCTCTTTAATAAACATTTACATTTATAAATGAAAAAAAAAGAAACATTAATTTGACTAGGAGACATCAATTGCAATAATCATAATTTATGAGCGAATGGATAAAATCCGATCCTTTTTTTTTATGTTTCACAAGTTTAGATTAACCTCACTTAAGATTATGGAGTTATTTTAATTTCATTGAATAAATTATATAGTATTTCAGTTTTATTTGATACAACCTTTTCTTACCTACATTTATAATACATGCAATGGAATTTAATATAATTGAGTAAAGTAAATAATATTTCCATTTTAGAATGATACAAGATTTTTTTTTTATTAGTACTTCTTACTTCCTGTTTTTTTTTTCGTGTTGCCTGTCGCACTGAGCGACTTGTTCAGGAATATCCCCACCGATCAGGAACTTTCACTACCCTGCCGGATTGAGTAACGTAAGCATTAGTAGTAGTAGTAGTATATGGAGCTGTGGTTGCTGTGGTGGATATATTGAATGAACGGGGCGGGGCACTGGAGCTGGCGGGAACGGTATGCGAGCGCGGTGATGTGTTGTTGCTAATACGTCATCAAAATCATATGCTTGTGTAACGGTTTTATTTTCCGGCCGTAAATAGCTGTCGCGGATAATATGCCTTCGATTTCGACGTATGATTCTCCCCGACTGCAACTTTAATACGTATGATCTTTCTCCTAAAATGTCTATTACTATACCATCGACCCATTTACCATAAATACGGACTTTAATTTTATCACCTTTGCTTAAGGGTTTTAGAAACTTACTGCCCCTATCGTTACGCGCTTACGCGGCGCGTGCACAACTGGTTGCGCATCGTCGGCCAGCCTAATCCTGTAAACGCCAGGTAGGCATCCCATACCCTCAAACACTTCTGGATATTCATTTAAAATTTTGCTTGATTGGTTATCATCAGAGGTCACGTTTATGGCTAGGATCCGTTTGACGAGATTCATTTCTTCACACGATTTCTTACCTAGTATTGGCGGAGAATTAACGTCAACCACTATGAATTTAGCTATATATGATGTATCTTTACATGTAACCTTTGTAATACATTTGCCTAGTACTTTAAGATTTTCACCCGAGTAACTTATTAACTTCATATCCGTTGGCAAAAGATCACTTTCCTTAACACCCGTTAGTGGTAAAAAACGGGACGGCAAGACATTAACGTCAGCTCCAGTGTCCAATTTAAAACGAATTTTACCGTTACCTATTTGCAAATCTGTAAACCATTTATTACTAGCGCTCTTAATACTTCTACTACGTACCTGATTTGTGGCACACTCCTGCACCTCAAACACACGACACACTCTTGCGAAATGATTTAACTTTAGACACTTGGCACATCTTTGGCCATACGCAGGACACGCAAATTTGTCATGCCACAAACCACAAAAACCACATGACATGTTTCCGTTGCCACGCTTTTCACGTTTTGCTTGTGTTTTCTGCTGCGAAGACGCAGGGCGGGGCACGGGCACTGCGAGGGCGCGCTGTTGCTGCAGCGCTCTTGCCTGCGACCTTGATCCATCGCGCGCGCCGCTTCGACGCGCAGCGCACCGGCATACAGCACGTGCGCTCGCCTGTTGCCGAATCCAATACATGGCAGACTCACCATCGTCAGCTTTCTCTTGCACCGCATATATATGAGATTCTTTCTCCTGTTCCAACTTCACTGAACTTGCCTGTGCTCGAGACATCTCGGCGACGTTGCAAATGTCTAACGCTTTTTTCAATGTAAGATCGTGTTCTCGCAATAATCTCTCCCTCAATGCCTCCTCCCTTATGCCACATATAAGACGATCTTTTATGAGATCATCTTTTAAATCTTTAAATTCACACGAAAGGGCCAGCTTGTTTAATTCAAATGTGTATTGGTCGACGGTTTCATGTTCCTGTTGATTGCGAGTAAAAAATCTGTGACGTTCTATTGTAATGTTCTTTTTGGGCATGAAAAATTTATCAAATTTTTCTAAAACTGTTTCCACTGATTGTATGCTTTTGTCAACTGCAAATTGTTCGTAAACATCCCGACACTGCTCGCCAATGATGTGCAAAAGTATGTTTATTTGAACCTCCTTCTCTTTTGTTTGAATTTGGCATGCTTTGTAATATATCATGAAGGCTTTTTTCCATTTTGACCATTGTCTACTTAAATTTCCAGATGTAACACTCGGTAAATCTTTTTCAAATGAAAATGGCGGCGGTGGTTGCAGAACTGATTCCATTTTCTTCTCGTGTTTTTCTTTTTGTCCTGTCTATGCACTGTACTCCACTATAACCAAAGATTATTGACTGTCCACTATCTCTTTATGCACTTTCCGCGATGTATCCTACCGACTGCGCCATGTAATGTTTATGTTTTTGGGGAGATTAATTGAAACGATACAATAGCATGCATTCGACTGTTTATTTCCACCTACCTCCCTTACAACCAAACATTATCTCCTCTACATTTACCCACACGTGGAAGATTTGCTGATAATCACACCTCCCACTTCCGCCGACCACCTCCCGCGCTTGTGCATGTCTAGTAACGCTACGATCGATGCGTGACATCATGTCAAAGTCTGTGATGCTCCGATCTTAAATGATCTCGTATAAAATGTTCTCAATTTTTTTAATTTCTCGAGACATGCAGATTACATTATGGTTTGCTTGAACACAGAGCACCTGTAATATCAGAGCTTAAAATTACGACTAATTATTTCAGTGATGTCGGCGGAATTACAACTTGTAGCTTAAGAGCCACTGAGCGGCAGACTTACGGTATTTCAATAAGCTTCACTTTTTTTTCAGTTAATCCCCTATACCTGAGGTACATGAAACGGGGACTCTTTAGTTTGACCGGCGGTCGATATAGAGACGCTCAGGTGTTAAAGGTGTAAATAATGACCCAAAAAAACGTGATAGCAATAAGTCCGCCGCTTTGACATCTTGAAATATTTAATAAAAGTTACCGAAAAATAACATTGGCAGACACCTATGACGGTTTCAAGGTCAAGGCAGTCAGGTTGAAAAGTACATTTTTTTATTAATAATTTACGTTATTTCAATAAAGCTGCAATTTATATATATTGTCGATAATATTATTTGACATGTATAATTTTCACGGCAGACACATATTGTGGTTGTATCAACCAGGCAGACAACAAACTTCTGGGGCGCCCATTAGCGCGTGCTATAATAGCGCTCGCTAATCCAGTCTTTTCTTTATAGTTTTGTACGCTCTGATACGGATATCGTAAAAATCATGCTTGGTAATATGCTACATTTAAAAAATAGCTCTTCTCAAGTATGGATTCTCACGGGAACAGGAAATAATGAACAATTCATAAATATTTCAAAAATGTATGAGCAACGTGGTGATTTATTGAGTGAAAGTTTGCATGGTTTCTATGTATTTACGGGCTGGGATTATAATCCAGGATTTTTTAAAAAGGAAAAAAAAACGACCCTTTACCTTAATACAGAAAACTCAGGTATACCAAGAACCATTCGCAGCTTTTGGTGACAGTAATTTAGCTGAGAACCAAAAACAACAGCTTTTTAATGTTGTCCAAAATAATGTTCACTTGTCAAATATATAATGCAAAGAAATCAGTAGATGTACATGTAGATGATGGCAGGTTCCATCTTTTATAAATAATTATACACCAGAAGATCACGATGAAAACTTTAGTAAGATTTTACACTGTTTTGATGGAAGCTCTTTACCACCGTATAAACGTGAGCTGTATCAGCAATTTTTACATGCACATTATATTTAGTATATTATACATTTAATATATAGCATTTGGAAAAATGCTCACTAAACATATCCAGTATTATTAGATCCACTGGAGCGCGGCTGGATTGAAGAAAATGATACGTATTATATATTTAAATGGTTAATGGCTTAGTGTGCGTCCACAGTGAATGCGCGGCGACTTGAGCCTATTGCGGGCGCGACGGCGGGCGCGTGCCGTGGCCACAGTGACGAGCGAGCTGGAGCGAGCTGTTAATGTGCTTAGACGTATTACAGGTGTTGTAAACCATGGACAAGGATTTAGTATTTCTACTAGACAGTCCGATCCTGAGATGGGAGATTTTGAACTAATGTTCAATGTTTTTATTTATTTCGTTATACGACACGAAACGTTATACGAAACGAAATAAATAAAAACCGACAAATAAATGGTGAATTTTTTAATTTGTATGAAGAATTGAGATAGTACCCTAGAAAATTCTTTGAGTATACTCGAATGTCCGTGTCAACATTTGATTACGTCCTGTGTAAAATATCACCTAAATCACTAGAGAAGATACAAATATTTTAACAAAAAAAAAATAAAGACGCGCTTACGCCGAGCGATAAGACCGAACCGGTTTGATACCCCCGCACCCGCGCATTGGATCGCTTGCTTACTAGGCCCGTAGTGTGGCCAAAACGCGCGGACAGGAACGTTTGAAAACTACGCACGCTATATCGCTCATGCCCGTCGCGCTAGGCGTCCGCCTTAGTCACTACACTATGGACGCAAACAGCGGTTTCATATGTTTGATATTTCGCGCCCGTCGTCGCAACCGCGCTAGGCTCGCACTGTGGACGAGGGCTTAGAGTATTCAACTTTAATACTCTAAGGTTAATGGTTAAATGGTCGCAGATCTACCAGGTAATTTTCTTTTATAAGAATTTATACTTTTAAATCATTTATTTTATTATAATTGGCTTGATTTATAAATTGAAACTTATTATTTGAAAAAATAACAACATCTGATATTGACTATGTAGATTTCGATGGAATTGATGCATCTGACGATGAACCTGAAGGCTACAACTCCTATAGTCAAGAGTAATATGATTTGAATATTCTTAAAATTAATGGGGTTGTTATAAATTAATTTGCTTAATTCCGCGTAAAGAAAGAAAATGATGTGTCCTGCCCAGCTTTAAGGGGGACCTCCCACTCTCCCTCAATCGCGCGCACTATACCCGTCGCCGTCAATTTAGCGGCCAGCCTCCGCAGAGTCTACTTCACCTGAGGATGCCTCGTGTAGAGGCGAAACACGTGTCGTATTTTCGAGAGTGGTGTGTCCTGCCTAGTGTGGTGGTGCTGAGGATGGTAGTGCTGGGATTGACGGCGACGGGTATAGTGCGCGCGATTGAGGGAGGGTGGGAAGTCCCCCTTAAAGCTGGGCAGGACACATCATTTTCTTTCTTTACGCGGAATTAAGCAAATTAATTTATAACAACCCCATTATAATGGATTTCCGCAAAGTAACGCCTGATTCTATCAATTATTCTTAAAATTATTTCCTTTTTTCATTATTTATTACTTATGGGCGCCCCAGAAGTTTGTTGTCTGCCTGGTTGATACAACCACATTATGTGTCTGCCGTGAAAATTATACGTGTCAAATAATATTATCAACAATATATATAAATTGCAGCTTTATTGAAATAACGTAAATTATTAATAAAAAATTGTACTTTTCAACCTGTCTGCCATGACCTTGAAACCGTCATAGGTGTCTGCCAATGTTATTTTTCGGTAACTTTTATTAAATATTTCAAGATGTCAAAGCGGCAGACTTATTGTTATCACGTTTTCTTGGGTCATTTTTTTACACCTTTAACACCTGAGCGTCTCTATGTCGACCGCCGGTCAAACTAAAGAGTCCCCGTTTCATGTACCTCAGGTATAGGGGATTAACTGAAAAAAAAAGGGAAGCTTATTGAAATACCGTAAGTCTGCCGCTCACTGGCTCTTAAGCTATTGCTGTAATATCAAAGAATGAGGATCTACCAGGGATTTTTGGTCTTTAGAAATTTTATTTTCCTATTTCAGTAAATGAATAGTTAGGCCACTATAAGTAGGAAATCAAAAAGTTCATTATAACTGCTATGAAACTTGACATAACATTATGCAAATATCGCCGACCCGTCACAGTCTAGGAGGAATGGGTGCATGAGTACCGAAAACTATTCCACCTCAATTTTTTATGCGTTTTTCTGTAAAATGTCCTACTGATGATATAAATATACATTTTGACATTGGGCAACTTGGTGCCGTATTATTTAAACCAATTATTTTTTTCAATTGCAAGGAATTGTTATATTCAAACTGGAAAAAAAATATATTCTTTGATAAAATACGAATGAAATAGTCCTTTGACTTTTTACGATAAAGTTAATATTTTCGATGTTAGGAATTTATTTAATTTGGGATTTTTCCAACATTCAAAAATTCTTAACTCCGAAATTAGTTTTTTATTTAATCTTTTAAAATTTTATCATAAAATGGTATAAGATCTTTTTTTATTTTTATTTTATCCAAAAATATAAAAATTGTCTCAAATGTAAATAATAATTCCTTGCATTTAAAAAAATTTGCTTAAACAATATGGCACTGAGTTGCCCCATGGCAGTATACATTTATATCATCAGTAGGCCAATTTGAATAGAAACGCATAAAAAAATTGAGGTGTGACAGTTTTCAGTACTCATACACTGATACCTCCTGAACTTATCACACACAAACACTACACACGCACCGAATGGCCCTAACACCGTTAGGGCAACGGGTGGGATCACTTGTTCCATAACATATATACAAATAATATTGATGAAAACTGAAATATAACATGATCTAAATTAATTAAATTCAAAAATTTATACGAGCGGTTAGCCTTGTATACGTTGTAGAGCCATGTTGCAGCTATATTATGGTTGTAGCACGAATGGGTCGACCAGGGATATAGCAGCTCAATGCTGCTGTATTTCGTACGGTGAGTGTAGATTACCGGAGACCCATTTTACTGGAAACGAGGCATTCCATCTTGGTACTCAGGGATGACAACGTATCTGCATTATGATTCTTAATCAGGGACAGATGTAGATGTCTATGGGCCACAGCATCCACTTACCGTTAGGTGAACTGTGTGCTCGTTTATCACCTTCATTCTATAAAAAAATAGTTTGATTCGACTGAGAAAGGGCTATGCTCTCACAGAATGCCACTGCAAATACTGTGTATTTCTGTGTTTGCATGGTGAGTGTAAAGAACCGGAGTCTCTTTTTCTCTGAAAACGAGGCATTCTATCTTAGTTCTCAGGTGACAATACACTACATTTTGATTCTTAATCGATGATAGACGTAGATGTCTATGGACCACAACATCCACTTACCGGTGAATTGTGTGCTCTTTTATAGTCCTCAGACAAAAAACCTGAAATTTCTCATTATAGAACAGAAACCCTCCTATCAACACGCATGTTTCCATGAAACAAGACTCAAGCATGCAATTAAACAACTACCCGACCTCTCATTTACCTTGGTTACAAGCTTACAAGTAATAACGTAGTACACACGTAGTATAATGTTTTTTAGCGAATCTATCTTTTTATTTTTACAGCAAGAAATAATCAAGACTTAACCGGTTCAAATGTAGAGGTGGACACGGATGATTCAGGTGAAATCGAAACTCTGAGAAGAGATAAATGTGATTCCAAATCACTAGGCTCCACTCCATATGATGTGGTATCTAGTGAAAAAAGTCTTACTCCAGTTATTGAAATAGAAAAAGAAATGTCTTTTATGGAAAATATTACCCAATCCGATGAATCAATAGCAGTACCGGTAAGTAATACAGGAACAGGATTAGAGTCAGACGAGGTGCAACAAATGACAATGAATACGTTACAGCACCCACAAAATTCTGAAAAATCAAATAGCACTACTTTAAAACGCGTCAGTTCTGATAGCTGGTTGAATATTGCCGAAGATGCTCCAAGTAAAATGAAAAAATATGTAACAAAAGAAATTCAGACCAGCCCTTTGCCTGATGCAGAAGTCGTTTGGGAAGAATTACGATCAAATTTTTTTCTAGGCACGCCATTAGTACATAGTCTTTGTAATTGCGAAAATCATGTCTGATTAAAGAAGAAGAGCGAGGACCGTGTTGGACAATTTTTTTATATATAATTTATTCTATTATGATTTGCTGCTATGATGCAACTTTATTTACTAACAAATTTTTATGTTTACAACATATATTATTAAATTGATTACATTCTAGTTTTTTTTAAACCTTTGTGTGTTTTTTTTATAGGATAGGGTGACAAACGAGCACACAGTCCACCTGATGGTAAGTGGTTACTGTGACCCATAGACATCTACATCTATCCTCAATAAAGACTCAAGATGCAGATGCGTTGTCACCCGTGAGGACTAAGATGGAATGCCTCTTTTCCAGTAAAGAGGGTCTCCGGCTAGAGAGCCGGAGTGCTGTGTTTCGTATGGTGAGTGTCTCTACACTCACCATACGAAACACAGCAGCGTTAAGCTCCTATTTTACGCTGGTTTTCTGTGAGAGCGTGGTCCTTCCCCGGTCGAGCCGACCCATTCGTGCTTCAACTATACTACTAATATAGCTGCAGCATGGCTCTACCACGTCAAGCTGAAGCATGGCTCTACCACATCATATATACATAAACGGCTTTAGGGAGGTTCAAGAGGCGTTCAAGTATTACGTAAGCCGACTAAGGGGCGGGGATCAAAAAAAACTGCTGCACATAGGCCTCCCCCAAGGAATGCCACAAAGCACGGTCCTGAGCCATCTGCATCCTCCGACTTCCTGCATGTCTTACCAGGTCGTCACGTCATCTAGAGGGGAGACGCCCAACACTTCGTCCGCCGGTACGTGGCCGCCACTAGAGAACCTTCTTCTCCATCAGTTATCGGTTCTTCGAGCTATATGACCGGCCCATTGCCACTTCAACTTACTAATCCGTTGGGCTATGTCGGTCACTCTAGTTCTAAAATAATATCAAAAATCTTACGTAAAATGAAAAAATTATATAACAATAAAAAATATTTAAAAAAAATATTTATAATCTAAATTTATATTACTAGTTTTATTTTTTTATTGAGGTATGTGAATTTCATTTCATATTTCTTACTAAAAATAAATGTGTTTTCCATTATATACTCGTAAGTAAAGAAACCGACCAGAGGCAAAGCTTTATACAACCGCGATATGATAGATATGTTACTGTAAAAGCCCGAATTTTGGTGAATCTTAGATTTTACTTTTAAATCCTTATTATGATTACTTTGTTAAACAGAAGAAGATACAACAAAATCAACAAATATTTAATTACTTCAGCTTTAAATATACCTATGTTGATATTAAAAAAACCCCTACTAAATAAGTAAAACCATTTTAACTGAAACACTTATTTGAAAGTTAATTGAGAACAGAATATATTATTACTCTTCTTTTAGTTTTATTATTATTAATAAGAGATTTTACTTATACATAATTATAATATTGTGAGAGTCGTATGGAAGGCTCCTTAACTAGTTCACTCACCCTTTCAAAATGCAGATCATAAGAAAATCTGTTGAATATAAAATAATAAAGTTATATAAAAGCCGGAAATGGTTATCGTTAGGAACCACAATAAACGGTAACTGGGCTTCCTTGCAACTGCACACAACAATCTAATAAACTTGATGAGTACATAAATTTGTACACAAATGTTGTGTACACGTTTATATAGGTACTACATACACAAATAAATAAAATTGAAGAGTCCGTTTGTAATGTCAAAATTACAGTGCATATGAAAGTATATAGAATAGGTAGGTACTTACAATGAAAATACAATTTAAAAAAAAATTGTCTGTCTGTATGTATGTTCCGGTTAATCTCCGAAACGACTGGACCGACTTTTACGGGACTTTCACTGGTAGATAGCTGATGTCATAAGGACTAACTTTTATTTTAGAAAAAGAATTAGGATTCCTCGCAAAAAACATAAAACCCTAAATTACACACGGGCGAAGTCGCGGGGAACAGCTAGTAATTAATAAAAAATAACCAGATGTTTATAAACACCCAAATTTAGGAATTCCCATTTTGCTGAGATTGTCAATACATGACCAAAATTATTATGGCAACATAAGAGCAGCAACTCACATTTGTATGTTCGTTGATTTTGTACAACTTGTTATTTTTCAAATATATTTTCATATCACCTTACTGTTCATACCTACCCTGAATTTATGTTACCATCTTAAATACATCCAATTACAAGTCCATTGCTAAACATAATGTCACCAAGCAGAGGACTCAAGAATGTGCTTGGTAGACTTTATAATTGGTGCAATGACATAAATGTAATAAAAGAGTTATAAAATAATATTATGTTAATATCAACCCTGTAATTTTTATGATAGTTTGTAACTAGTGTCCGACAGAAATAGGATTTTCAACAGAAACCGAAACCGAAAACGAAACTTCGGTCTGGGTGTCAGTTTCGGCCGAAACCGAAACCGAAACTTAATTAGCCATGTTAATTTTATTTATTGTATAATGAAATCTAATATATTTTTATACATATACAGATAGGTAATGCATGTTAAAATGAAAATATCAGTAGGCAGCTTATCGAACGGACGCGTACAAATTTGCTCGTAAAGTTATTTAATTTACCGCTAGTGCAAACAGAATCTTAAATTCTGAAGCGACACTCGAGAAGACTACAAAGAAGACTCAAGACAGCAAATCAAGACTCCACAATTGAAGACCTCTCTCTGTACATATTATATAGTTTAATAGTGCCGAATTATTGTAAATAGTTTAATACAGTATAGTCAAGAGTACCATCTTTTCTTCACGCAGTTCCCTAGCATAGTTAACCTCAGATCAGTCAGTGAATTAGTAAATACAGTCCACTAGCTACAGTAACAAATAAATACAGTCCACTTAGATCCCTTGTAGTGAAGTTTCGTGGTCACTTGGAAGGGAAGAAAAATCTTGGCGTTCTTAGTAGAGCGGGACAATATTTTATGCCGGCACACTGCATCGTAGGAGCAGGTTCGGTCTTACATGGAATACTGTTCTAATCCCTGGGCCGGGGCTTCCTAGTACCAGCTCCTTACACTTGACCGCATCCAGTGCAGAGCGGCTTGAATCATCAACGACTGACGAAGACGAAAGATGAGACGAAGAGATGTTCCATCACTTTGCATTTTCTATCGCATTTACCACTGGAAGCGTTCAGCGGAATTGTTCGGATTAATTCCAGCCACAAAAATTCATCACCACTACTGTCAGACCGATACGACTTAGGAACCTTCAAGAAACGAGCTTACTCCATTTTAATAAGCCGGCAACTCCCCTGGTGTTGTATTTGTTAATAGACGGAGGTCGACATTTTCCATCAGGTGAGCCGCATGCTCGTTTGTCCCCCTCTTCTATATAAAAACAATAAAACAAAGTAGAAAATAAGCTTTATGTTATATTTATATTCTGGAAGTGGGAGTAATTTTTGTGATTTCAGTTCGAGCCGTTCGCGGTCAGTGGCCAATAAATTGAACCTCGAAAATTCTTTATACAACTAGGATATTAAATAATTTTTCGATCGTCGTTCTTGGTGGCTGAGGGACCCCTTTAGCTTGGGGCCCCTTAGCCACCAAGAACGCCCCACTTAGCCCCTTAGTAGCAACGCCACTGCTTGTAGTAATATGATTAGGTTTGGATTTCATTATATTAATTATAAAATGGGGTCACCATCTACCTGGGATTTCAGATAACAGGATCTAGCCAAATTCTTCAATAAAATTAGGATATTTTCGATTTTATTTATTCACTCTTTATTGTACACCAAAATACAAAAAATCTTAATTTTTAGGCGATAGTAGAACATACCTTGCGCTTCCGCTTAAGGTATGCAATAACGAGTACAGTTAAATTTAAAGTAGAATATATACAACAGGCGGTCTTATCACTTTGAAAGTGATCTCTTCCAGACAACTTTAATAGTCTCTCAATAGTAGATTTTAATAGTCTCGCAAAGCATTTTTGATAGGAATCGCTGGTTTCACTCAGTCACTGTAATTTAAGTGTGGAACCTTAAGCTTATTGTTGTGCAATATTTACTATTAGTACGCGCTTTTCTCGATAAAAGTTATATTCTGACGTGTCCATTACTATCGTAGCATTTCCTTTATCTGTTCGAAAGCTTGTGAATTCTGGTCTGGTGCGTAAGTTTTTCAACGCTTTAAATTTGTCTTTGGGGAGAAATTTGTTTCGGCGCTAAACTTTCACGCACCAAAGACGAAATGTCTTGACGCATGATCTCCAAATCTTTCCTCCCAATGTCGTTTTTAAGCAGACAATTCTCAATGCTACAGATAATTTTTTTCCACGGGATTCTTCGTGTAATACTTTTATTGTTAGTTCATCCGGTGTTTGTTTGGAAAGATTATAGACCATAATTATATTGCTTATTATTTATGTCTATGGCGTTTTGTATCCTTCATATTTTAAATAATTCACTGATCTCAACCATACCCGTGCACGCTCGCACAAGTAAACAAAGAAAATAGTAGATTTGAAACTTCGGAAAAACTTAAACACACAAATATAAAATAGATGTGAAGTTTGGTAAATATATGAAAATTTCAATTTTAAAACTATTATTAAATTGATGTTTTGTATCTTGGGGTACTTTTCCTAATAAATAGTTCCTTTTATCAAAAACACTTATTGCATACCCAGCGCAAAGCGCGTGGGTATGTTCTACTAACGCCTAAAAATGAAAATTCCACCGTTTTGTCGCATGAAATCGTATCCAGCAATCATATTACACATATAAATGATATAAAAAGCACATTGTTAGAAAGATAAATGATTGTTGAACTTATTAATATTTTTTTTAACTCGATTAATTGCTATTTTTAAATAAAAAAAGGGGTTTTAGTGGCTTATGGTGTGGATTTATCATGTCCCCAAGGCTTGTAAACACTATAACTTTTGTAAATATCAATTGTTTAACTCAATCTATTTATTAATCTCTTCATCTATCATGTGGGAAGCCACTGAATGTAAATGGCAGTGTAATTTTGTTTTGTTTAGCTATAATTAATTTTTTTCGGCTCGAAAATGGCGAAATTTTCGTTGATTTGATAGCCTCGTATAGAATTATTTCTGTAAATGGGGATATGCAGCCACAGAGTAGTTTACTCACTAACTCAGTTGGCCATCGCCATAGGTTACTGTATATATCAGTTCGCCGCATTAGCTTGCTACATTTATATTTATCTATGGTTCGCCGTCAGTCGCCGTCGTGAGTGAACATTATTTCGGTTGTTTGCAGCGGCTCAAAAAGATCGCTGTACAAATACACAATATTCGAATAACCAAATTTCTTAAATACTTGATTATAATAATAATAACAGATTTTTTTATTACAATATTTTAAAAGCACAGAATAAATAATAGTAGTACGTACTAAAAGTAAGTAGTATCAATTTTTTTGTCATGGGTGAAATTTTCATGGTTTTCGAGGGTGTTGAAACCGATAGGGTTGTCGAAATGTAAATCCAAGATGGCGGCCGCAATATGTATCATTTTTTTCAATATGGGTGTCATTTTCATGGTTTTCGAGGGTGCTGAAGCCAATAGTGTTGTCGAAATGTAAATCCAAGGTGGCGGCTGCAATAGGTATAATTTTTTTCATCATGGGTGTCTTTTTCATGGTTTTCGAGAATGTTGAAGCCGATAGTGCTGTCGAAATGTAAATCCAAGATGGCGGCTGAAGTAGGTACCAATTTTTTCATCATGGGTGTCATTTTCATGGTTTTCGAGGGTGTCGAAGACGATAGTGCTGTCGAAATGTAAATCCAACATGGCGGCTGCAATAGATATCAATTTTTTCATCTTGGGTGTAATTTTCATGGTTTTCGAGGGTGTTAAAGCCGATAGTGCTGTCGAAATGTAAATCTAAGATGGCGGCTGCAAGGGG
Source organism: Parnassius glacialis (assembly GCA_033319125.1). Lineage (NCBI taxonomy): Eukaryota > Metazoa > Arthropoda > Insecta > Lepidoptera > Papilionidae > Parnassius > Parnassius glacialis. The sequence goes on along the minus strand of JAVANC010000013.1, from coordinate 18,129,351 downwards.
TATCAATTTTTTCATCATGGGTGTCATTTTCATGGGTTTCGAGGGTGTTGAAGCCGATAGTGCTGTCGAAATATAAATCCAAGATGGCGGCTGAAGTAGGTACCAATTTTTTCATCATGGGTGTCATTTTCATGGTTTTCTAGGGTGTTGAAGCCGATAGTGCTGTTGAAATGTAATTCCAAGATGGCGGCTGCAATATATATCAATTTTTTCATCATGGGTGTCATTTTCATGGGCTTCGAGGGTGTTGAAGCCGATAGTGCTGTCGAAATGTAAATCCAAGATGGCGGCTGAAGTAGGTACCAAGTTTTTTCATTATGGATATCATTTTCATGGTTTTCGAGGGTGTTGCAGCCGATAGTGCTGTCGAAATGTAAATCCAACATGGCGGCTGCAATACATATCAATTTTTTCATCATGGGTGTCATTTTCATAGTTTTCGAGGGTGCTGAAGCCGATAGTGCTATCGAAATGTAAATCCAAGACGGCGGCTGAAGTAGGTACCAAATTTTTTCATCACGGATATCATTTTCATTGTTTTCGAGGGTATTGCAGCCGATAGTGCTGTCGAAATGTAAATCCAACATGGCGGCTGCAATAGATATCAATTTTTTCATCATGGGTGTCATTTTCATGGTTTTCGAGGGTGCTGAAGCCGATAGTGCTGTCGAAATGTAAATCCAAGGTGGCAGCTGCAATAGGTATAAAGTTTTTCATCATGGGTGTCATTTTCATGGTTTTCGAGGGTGTTGAAGCCGATAGTGCTGTCGAAATGTAAATCCAAGATGGCGGCTGAAGTAGGTACCAATTTTTTCATCATGGGTGTCATTTTCATGGTTTTCGAGGGTGTTGAAGCCGATAGTGCTGTCGAAATGTAAATCCAAGATGGCGGCTGAAGTAGGTACCAATTTTTTCATCATGGGTGTCATTTTCATGGTTTTCTAGGGTGTTGAAGCCGATAGTGCTGTAGAAATGTAAAGCCAAGATGGCGGCTGCAATAGGTATAAATTTTTTCATCATGGGTGTCATTTTCATGGGTTTCGAGGGTGTTGAAGCCGATAGTGCTGTCGAAATGTATTTAAACTACTTTAAAAAAAATCCGTTTAATCACGCTATACGTTATTTTTAATGCGAAGGTATGCTCAATTGGATTTACCAATATATATTGTAATATATGTTTACTTAAATTCACTATTTTGAAGTTTTTTTTTTATTTATACAATACTTTTGCTCAAAATAATAAAAATTTTAATTGGAATAATACACGAAATGATAGTTATATGATATCAGTAGTTCGTTTAATAAGAGGATCTTTAACGAAATTGATACTCATTAATATCGATTCTAGAAATCGTGGAATCGATTCTATAAATATGTAGTATGAATCTGGTACGAATATTTAATAATGGCAGCACCTTATATTTGTTTCATTTTCTTATATTTATTTATTTATCTATCTTTATTTAAAACTTCATATCACTCACAATTTCCCTTTATAGGACAGTTACTATACTCTTTGTTTCATATACACATGTGGTATATAGGCGGACTTAATGCCTAAGCACTGATCTTTATATATACAAGTACGCTGGACTGGTAAAGCCATACAAAATTACAAAATGCTTATGCCGATTTGAAACGCCCTCATTGTCTGTACTGGGAACCACAGAGTACTTTTTTATATAGGAAACTGGGAACTAAAGATAAAGATGACATAATATGCCAAAGTCTGTTTTATTCATAGACTTAGAATAATTATCACTGACTTAGAAATATATGGACTGGGCATACCAAAAGAATTAGCGCGACTACCTAAACAAATCTGGCGCGTAAAATGGCCGCCTTTTATAGGGTTGTAACTCAGCAATATGGGCAGCTGATATCGATATTTTTACTAATATGAGTTTGTTCTTATTTCATATAATTATAGAAATTAAATCCATAGCCTAATTGCGTAACGCACCTAAATTGGCAAACCATACCAATTTGACAGTTTAACAACATCCATTGCGTGGTTTTTGTTATCGAGCAAACGAATTTTTCAATCACATGAAGCAATGGATATTTTTGGGTTGTTAAATTAGATTCGGATTACTATTCCTTATATTTCGCTTGAGCTATTTCACGAGGCTTCACCGCATATGTACACTTGCGCAATGCACACTCTGCTACATATTTTTTGTGTTAGGTACTCAGTCAAACAATGAGTTAAGTATGCAGGCAGCTAACTTGCAAGTTGTTTTAAACAATGTTCTGAGTGTGCTAAGTGATTACTTAAAATTTGAAGTTATACTTCTTTTGGCGCGTTTCAGAAAAATGATGAGTGTGAATTTTCACATTTTCAATTGGAAATTGTCGGTCAATTGTTAAGTTTTCCTGAGAACTGGTAACTATATTCGAGGTAGTTATTCAAATATATATTAATGTATAAAACGTGTTTTATTTTAGTTATTTTTGTTTTGTTATGCTAAAGAAATATAACTTCTTAAGTAAGTACATAAGTACACACACACGTTTTGTTTTATATCAATGTGAACAAAGTTAAAAAGTTATAACGCACACTATAAAAATGATTATTGACAGAGTAGTGGGAAAATTAATATTTTTGCTTGTATACCAAATACCTTTAATGTATGGAGATGGGATGGAGATCCTTGATTCCATATTGTAATTCCATATTATAATATTTTTATATAAAATAATAATGATTACTGAAGTAAAAATTAAATAAACTATCTTTAAAATCAATACTTATTTATTATAAATTGGTATATAGGAAGGTTTTGCACATAATTTTTAACAAATGGTAAGTTATATAAGCATGTTCGGTCCTGCCGGATATCATATTTTTTTTTTTATAAAATTAATTTTGTTTATTTAATTAAATATTTTTATTTTCGCAGGTACATTAATTTTGTTCATTTAAAATTAGAAAATCTGGCATGATCATGAAACGGTGGATGAAATATGATATCCAGGATTTATAAACTATTATTATTATTATATATTCATTACTGAACAAAATTAATTTCTTAAAATAATTTCTATCGACACCATGGATAAGAGTGTACGACACTATTTCACTACTTTTTTGACAGTTTGACAGCAGATCTACCTCAAAACATGGCGCTTAACATGGCGGCGCAGTCTCGCAAGGATGAGCTAATGACGTCACACGAAAGTATTACCAAAATAAGCACTTTACAAACTGTACATGTTTCTCTTTTCTATTGCAGCTACAGCTTTGTTAAAAAGAGACAAAACTGTTTTTGACAAGTGTGTGTCGATATTATAGATATTTGTATAACTATTATTTCTATAGTGGAATATGCCCTCTCCATAGGTATATATATCTATGATAATTATGGAGTGTAGAGAGAATGAGGACCATCTCTATATATGAAAAGTGTCCCTAAAAACGTGTCCAATAAGGGTGGCGCTGCAGTAGCATAGGATAAATTTAAAAAAAAGCGCCAAAAGTAATTAGAATAAGATGGAGAAATAAACAAGGACCGACCAATTGGCTTGGTTTTGTACTACGTAAATAGTTGAGATTTTATTTACTGGCATTTTACTAACTACTCTAATCATGAAATTTTTTAAATATTTGAATTCAGCTGACTTCACTCCGTTTACAACAGCTATCTTCATATCGTATGTTTTCAGACGCCAGCGCTATTGTGATAGGTTTGGAACCTCTATTTTCAGTAAATCGTAGGACACTTTTTTAACTTTCGCCCCTTATAAGATGGTTCTCCTTGTACTCTACACTCCATAACTGTACGCCAGTATATTCTAAGTCTATGGTTGTATTATTTAAATCATGTCTCTTTATTTTGAATTTTTAAACTAAAAAATGAAGGTATTTTATGTGGTTTGATTATGTTTGATTTTAATTACATAATAAGAATTATTTTTAGTAATAATTAGTGTGCGAAATATAATATGTAAAACTCGTTACCAAAAGTAAAGTAAGATAACATTCCAAAAGTAAGTGAATTTGCAGCTAATATAAAGCAAATTAAAACTATTATATATAGATAATAAAGGCACCTACTTAAAAATATGTTACTAATCTTAATTTTGTAATTACCAACTTGTTTGTCTTTATATTACTGAGTTTTGATAAACAATAAAATTCAATAGGGTTGTCGAGTTCCTTGTCTATAATACTTATCGATGTTCTTTTCTACCCATATCTGTTAACAATCAAAGTCGCCGACAACAGATAATTAATTAACAGGTTTCCAACTCAACTAAGAGTAAAATTATGGCTAAAAGCACAAATTTGTGAATTCGCAACAAAATTATTATCTTTGTTCTAAACACTTCACAGATGACTATTTTATTGGACACGAGAAACGCACCACTTTGAAAAAGTGCAGTATACCCACGATATTTTCTGGTACGAGTAGTACCAGTAACAGTAAGTATAAAAGTATTAGATTATAATTTCGAATGTCTTTTATTTCTTCGCTACTTATTTTCCTCCAGAATCAAGGGCCATAGCCAAGTGTAGAAAGGTCGCCTTATGATGACTTTGTGTACACAAGATGTAAATTTGTTAAATATGTATAATTATTATGACCAATTTATTGTATCAAGGGAACAAATTTATATTGAAACTGCAAAATTATTAATGTCCTTAGTGAGTCTGCGTGATTTTAGGCGAGAAATAACTCCTCCCTGAGCAGGTTCCCGCTTTGTCGTGGCGGGGTGAGGGGGGGTTAGTAGCCGTGACTTGGTAACCCCTGGTAAACGCAGGGCGACTGACATGGCTGGCCCGAAGTGCAGGGCTGGACCAAGGTGGTCACTCTGAGTTGGCTTGTCGAGCCCTTGGATGTGTGTTAGTGGGCTGCGGCTGGTGAGAGTCCTCTCTCTATATCGCTGCAACCGAGGTCGCAAGGGAAAAGGATTGTTATAGTATGTGCCAAATCGATTGAGAAAAACGGACAATGACCTTTCGGTCGTTTAACCAGGGGTTACAAACCTTCAATATATAGGCACATTTTATATGTAGTACTTTCTTTATTTATAATGATTTTTTTATAATGATTGATATAATATATATTTATTAACTATTATTAAAAAGTTATGTGAAAGATCGCTGTAGAAGAAAAATCATCTATTGTTATAAAGTACTTTATTCATTTAAAAACAAAAAACATTAATTTATAACACATATAAAGATTCGAGTGATAACGACACCGAATAAGTACGTACTTATGCAAAAGATAAAACTTTATTTTTAATATTATATAAGAACTTTATTTTTATTCGGTGCAATCATCACTCGTATCTTCACTTGATGAACTATCTGTAACATTAATTATAAAGCGATCTGCAGTTTGGTCAATTCTATCATCCATGCCACGCATTTTTTGTTCAACCTTAAGGACATGCTGAACACAGTTTTTCCATTTATCTGGCGTGATTTGAGTTAAACCATCTTTAAGTAAATTTTTAACATCTTTTAACTTGAAAGTTGTATTTTTTCGTGCAACGTACCCTTTCACATCTGCCCACACAAGTTCAATGGGGTTAAGCTCACAGTGATAAGGAGGTAACCTTACCACTGTGATGCTTTTTTCTTTTGCCATCTCGTCGGTGACGTAACTTCGATAGTTATCTTTAACTGCCTTTATTTTTTCCATTAAGTGGGTCTTTGTGTCCGAGGGCACGTATGCGATCTGTTTAGATTCTAGCCATTCCTGCATATTTTGTTTCCGCCAAGACATTGTTGGGGTTTTTTCTAAACGTCTGGAGTGGTAACTAGCGTTATCCATAACTATGACATCGCCGCTTTGCAGTTTTTCTATTACTTTTCTAAACCAGTCCTCGAAATGGAGAGCGTCCATACTCTCATGGTAGTCACCAGTAGATGATGATTCAAATACCCAATCACATCCCTCCAAAAAGCCATTTTCATTGCCAACGTGTACAACTATTAATCGCTTTCCTTTACCCGAAGGGGCTTTCGCGCCAGTAGAGTAGCCTTCTAACCGTGATTGACGAGAAGATTCAATTGTGGTGTCTTTCCATACCTTTCCCATAGTATGACCTGCGTTAATCCATGTTTCGTCAAGGTAAAAAATGTTACGTCCCTCGTTTCTTAATATTTGTATTTCTCTCAAATATCTGGTACGCCACAGAACTATCTCTGGGCGATCTATTAGACCACTTTTTCTGTTTCTCTTTATATATTTGAATTTTAAATGGCGCAACACACGTCGCAGGGAAGTTTTGCTCAAGTTTGGCAACTGGTCATCTTGATTTATACTGAGCAAAATTTTGTCTAAAGTCGGTAATTCTCCTGCAAGAAAGAACTGATGCACTTTCGCTCTTATAGCCGATTTATCAAAATCGTCCAACTTGTCAATTACAGACTTTTTTCTTTTATTAATTATTCCCTTTTCTGGTATTTTATGGGAATCTCTATACACGCTTAATACGCGATATATAGTGCTCTTGCTGACTCCTGAGATCTCCGAAACCTTTTCTACCATATTAACGTTTGAAGGATACACGTCTTCGGGCCAGGTGTTTTTGACATATTTGTATACATTAATGATAATCTCTTGTTCCCCGACCGACAAAGTGGTAGGTTTTCTCTTTTTTACTGGTGACGTTAAAGGTGCTCCAGAAGATGGGCCTGTAAATAAATGACAAAAATATACTACCATAGTACTACATCACATAAATACATATTGTTTTAGAAAATAAATACCACATGGTCACATAAAAAGAGCGCTTTAAGAAATAGAAAGGCTACGTCGTCGCATTTGTACCTATTTGTACGTACCTGCTACGTTTATTATGGGTCGGCGACGTCTCTTTCCACTTGATGTTGAAGGACCGGGTCCTTCACCAAATTCTCCTGAACTCATGTCGATTTAGTAACGACCGTCACAGTAAAACTAATATAACAGATTCAAAAAACAAAAACTTAACGATATAACAAATTTAACAGTAAAAACTCAACTAAAACAATGCAATGAATGCTATGAATTACCCGAGACGTACACACGCAAGCGCTATCCGAACACGAATGAAAACAAAATGGCGGACCGGCCCAAAAAAGGTGACGCATCTCTGGCTGCCATTGTCACGTTTCTTTTAGAACGAACTGACGTAACGCGCGTTTTGTTTATTTTAAAGGGATGAATTTGCAAAAGCTCAATATGGTGATTATATTGCTTCAAATATTTTTTTAATATGAAACTGTTATTAAATGAATTGCTGCGTTACTTACCATAAATTGAAATATAAAATATAACACATTTTTCGCGATGTACCGTAAGATTTTACTATGTTTATAGGAACCACAGACAATATTATTTAAGAAACAAAAAAACAAAACATATGTGCTGACCTAGAAGTGGGAATAATATCAATATTTAAATATTGTTATCACATCTAAATTGAGATTTTGTAAGTTACGCCTTTTGACACTCGGCTCATATCTGAGGTCATTGTCCGTTTTTCTCAATCGATATGGCACATACTATAGTATGGAAATGCGCCACTCGACTATCTTCCGCGACTTTGGCGGGACTGTACCACTTGGTGCTTCCGAGTGTTCTTTTTTTTCTTGGCTCCATGGCCTCCATATATAGGGCTCGGGAAGTCGGGGAGGAAAGTCCTCAACTAAGAAGGGGTCCTCGCTGGTGGGGCCGCGGATGTGCTTGAAAGCGTTTGAAACCAGTCAATGTGTGGTGAAGGTGGAACATCATGGGGTTTTAGTAGGTGCAAGTCCGACATAATCCGTTTATGTTCCCGTATTGCAGGTATCCGTAGGCATTTTCTCATTTGAAACCCGGAACAAAATACGGTCTCTAATTACGAATAAAAACGTAGATAGATCAATACAGCGTCGATCTTGATTTCATATAAGTTATAAAGCTTGCGTCTAGAGGCCTAGGTATTAATTGATACATTTATTTATTGTATAACATTATATTAATATCATACATAAATAGAATGTAGGTTACGGGTAAGCCTGGGTATAGAATTGTTATCGATATATTTTTTCACACTGTCTTATCTCTATTATTAGTTCCGTGGACGTTCACTTCTGCTGTCAGCGCCAAAATGGCGAAAATCAAATCGCCTCATTATGCCACGGTGTATAGCCAGTCCATATTATATAGAGGTCAGTGTGCCTAAGGCATTCTCTACTAGTCTACTTTGAGATGATGCAGAGATAGAATGAAGTAGGTGTAATAAAAAGTTAATATGCGAATACTAACTAAAATAACAAAAAAATTGTAATACATGGAAATAAAATACATAAGATATAAATGTTACATCACAAAATATATATAATAAATTATAATTAAAAGAATAGAAAGAAAAGAAAAAAACAGGTTACACAAGCACTACCCAAGATTACACAAAAAAATGAAAAAGTAAAGATTTGTAGCGAAAGGAGCTAAAAACCATCACAGCGTGTACATTTTTCAAAAAATAAATACTGAAGTTTAAAAAATACATGACTAAGATGATGATTTGTCCTATCACCCGATTCCGGCTTGACGTCGACTTTTGGGACCCCCTTTATATATATATATATATCTTTATATATAAAAATTACGTGTCACGTTGTTTGTCCGCGATGGACTCCTAAACTACTGAACTGATTTCAATGAAATTTTGCACACTGTGTGCGTTTTGATCCTACTTGAAGGAAAGGATAGTTTTTATCACGAAAAATGACCCTCAAAATTTTTTATTGCGTAGTTAAGGATTTTTATAGGAAGGGTCTTCGGAAAGAGCAGAACAACGTCTGCCTGGCCAGCTAGTTATTATAAAAATTACGAGTCACATTGTTTGTCCGCGATAAACTGCTAAACCACTGAAATGATTTCAATGAAATTTGTGCATACTGTGTGCAGTTTGGTCCAACTTGAAAGATAGGATAGTTTTTATCCCGATAAGTGACCCCTCACTATTTTTTTATTGCGAATTTAAGTATTTTTATAGTAAAGGTTCGACGCTAAGAGCAATACAACGTCTGCCTGACCAGCTAGTATAAATATATAAATAAAGTGTTACTATGATGATTCTGCCAATTTATTAATTAAGTGTTCTCGAACCTTCATCTTGAACGCGTAACGATTACTAGAGGTCCTGATTTTGAGAGGTAGTGCATTCCAAAGAAGAAAAGATTGAACGTGGAAAGAAGAATGAACAAGTCCAGAGCTATGGGAGGGACATAGGAGAAGAAGGTTATTTGTAGAGCGGAGGTTTCTTATGACTAGCGCTAGCAACCAAAAGTAAGGAGATAAGTAGGAAGGGGAAGTTGGAGACATAAGGATCGAATAAAGGATGGTGAGTGCACGCAAATTACAGCGTTGACGAATAGGTAACTATTTTAATTGAGATCGATACGTGGATACATAGTCATACTTTCTAAGTTTGAAAATGAATCGAATGCAAGTTATGCAGAAGATGGTCATATTTGTTAAGATCTGCATTCAGGTCAAAATAACACAAATCGCCATAGTCGATTAGGGGAAAAATTAAACTTTACACAAGCATTGCCTTAATTGCAGATGGTTGAAATTTTTTTAGGCGATAGAGAGAACGCAGGATACCGGTGACTTTCTGGCTAATGGTCGTTGCTTGGTCTTTCCAACGTGGAATTAATTAATAAACCTAGATCTTTCACAGTAGAACACAATTGAATCTCAATATTATTAAAAAGATAGGAGGTAGAGCTACTGTTTTCAATCTCTGAATCATCCGACGGCTACCAATTATTATACCCTGACACTTCGAAGGGTTGACCATTGGGCCAAACCGGTCAAACCAGTTCTTAATGTACTCAAGGTCCCTCTTAATTATGTCCACCGCTGTAGAAATATTGTCAATACTAGCTTGTGTGTACAATTGCAAGTCATCGGCATACATATGATACGCAGACTGAAAGTTTTGGGTAATGAGATTAATAAATATAGAAAATAACAAAGGAGATAATATACCGCCTTGAGGAACACCAGCATGTATGTCAAGCCAGCTAGATGATAGCTCATCAATGCGAACCGACTGCTGGTGCTCTCAAAGATATGATGAAAACCAATCCAGTGCTTCGGGTGAGACCATATAAAGAGAAAGGATGGAAATTAGGATGTCATAACTGATGGTATTAAAGGTGTTCGAGAAGTCAACTAAAACCAACACAGTGACTTTAATGTCCTCTACGCCTGTCCTAATATCACCAGTTACTTTCAGGAGTGCGGTAACGGTACTATGACCGGGCCTAAGCCAGACTGCAAGGGACTTAATAAGTTATTAGATAAGATGAACTATGAAAGTTGCTTGTGGACACAGGCCTCAAGGGTCTTGGATAAGAAGGGAAGGATGGATATAGGTCGGAAATGATTGGGTAAAGTGCGATTTGGGATCTTTTGTAAGGGAATAACGTAAGCCTTACGCCACAGTGAAGGAAAATCACCAGAATCCAAGGAGAAGTTAATGATGTGCGAGATAACTGGGAGGATGTGGTAAAATATATAGATAATCAACCGTCGGCTGATGTTGTCGCAACCTACAGCATTAGATTAAATGGAAATGATTGTATTCTTGATCTTATCCACAGCTACTGGAGAAAATTGAAATAGATCAATGTCGGGACGAGGTAAACCCATTAAGTGTTCAACAGTAAGACGCTTGGTCTGGTGATCAAGAGGACTGTTGGAGACAAAATGAAAATTAATATCATCCAGACCAATCGTTTTCTGAGACTCACAACGGTGTCGTTTACCGATACCTATGGTTCCAAGGAACTTCCAGATATTAGCAGGGGAAGAAGATGAGATGTTACTAAGAATAAATTGGCGTTTGGTGTTGCGTATCATCTGATTGCACCGATTCCTTGCAACTTTATAAAGACTCCATTTTTGATCACATCGATCTTTTCTAAATTCGCCGCAAGCTCGATCCCTACGTCTCATCGCAATTAGAAACCCAATCGTCATCCATGGCGCAGGTGGATGCTTAAGCTTCACTTTTTTAATGGGAACATGTGCATCATTTAATCTAAAGATAGCTTCATTCAAAGCCCCAACCTTTTCGTCCACAGTAGGTGCAGAAACCACGCTGTTCCAGTATATTTTGGATGCATCCATACAAAGTTTTTCAATATACAAGTGACCAAAACAACGCATGTGAAGAAATTTAGCTGGAGGTTTAGGAGGTTTTAGGACGAATGGAAGGAAAATGAAGTCATCATAGGAGAAAGCAGGTGCAAAGTATTGACCGTAGGAGAAGACAAGAGAAGGAGCAGAGGTAAGGATTAAGTCAAGCCAGGTATTCTCTACATCAATACTGTGGTAAATGGCTTGTAAAGGTAAAATGTGGAGGCTAAGCGACTTGTCAATTTGAAGGAGCTTAGAGGAACGGGTAGAGTGCGGAGTCAGGAGGTCTGTATTAAAATCGGACATGATAATGTCATGTGAGTATTCGGACCCCAAGGATTCCAGAATCTTTTCAATACTGGAGAAGTAATCGACGGAAGGAGGACAGTAGACAACACTAAGTATCAATTTAGCTCCTTTTACGCAAACTTCAAGGAAAATAAATTCTGCTGATATAGTATAATAGGGGGAAGAAGAAGCTAGAATTTTATAAGAGAAGTCGCAACGAAGATATATAGCGACCCCACACCCTCTCCTATCAACTCAATCGTTGCGTTGACCGAGTGATATATTTTTTATAGGATAGGGTGACAAACGAGCACACAGTCCAGGTGATAGTAAGTGGTGGCTGTGGCCCATAGACATCTACATCTATCCTCGTTTGCGAATCAAAATGCAGATGCATTGTCACCCGTGAGGACTAAGATGGAATGCCTCTTTTCCAGTGCAATGGGTCTCCGGATCTCTACAGTCACCATACGAAACACAGCAGTGTTAAACTGCTATTTAACGCTGGTATTCTGTGAGAGCGTGGTCCTTCCCTGGTCGAACCGACCCATTCGTGCTACAACTATACTACTAATACGGCTGCGGCATTGCTCTACCACGTATAAAACAAAAAAAAAATTACATCATATTTCGCCCCCTGTACCCCGCACACCGTATACTCATTTGTATTCGTAACTTTTCTTAATAGAATTCATTAAAAGGTCTAAATTCATCATATTCCTCTCTAAACTTTATAAGATGTGATATCCAGTATCGGCGCTCCCTCTTCTTACTTAATAGTAACACACATAAACCGAATTCTGCATCATCTCCCTCTGATAAACTGTCGAGGCTATCAAGCAAATATCTATTTTGTTTGAAAGACAATTTTGTTTGTAAACGAGTGCGGTGTAAATGTAATCCAATGACGCAAGCACACTGGTTAATAAATATATCTCAAAGTGTGAAAGCCAAACGCGGGATATAATTTATATCTCGGAATATAATATATAGTATATTCCATAGTGAAAAGCGAGCTTTATAGTGCATAATCTAATATAATAAGAAGTGCTAGCGCAAGAGTATAAAACCATGTAAAACGTAGTAATTGTATTTTTTTGGAGTTTATGGATCTAGACCTTTAGGCCAAAAATCGTAGTGTTTGTATACTCCTTGATAGTGTGACCAAATTAAACAGATTTTTAATTATTTGGTAAATTAACTTCGATAGAAATATGTCAAATACACATTACATAGTATGTATGTATTATTGTATGTAAATATATGTTATATTTATATTTATATATATATATATATATATATATATATATATATTTAATATAAATACACTTTATTTATGTATTATGTTTTGCACCTGCCTACAATTGTCTTTGGCACCCAGGGTTGACTGGCAGAGAATGCCATATGGCATTAAGTCCGCCCTATGTACCCTTTACCTTAACGTGTTACATTTAAGTTATTAAAATAAATAAAATAAAAAATCTACCAAAAATATTGATTTGTTTTATCATCGGTATTTCTGTTCATAGTAGTTTTACAAATAGGGAATTCCCCTTAGGAAGTTTAAATTTATTAAACGGGAATTACCACTACAACTATCATCAGGTGAGCCGCATGTTTGTTTGCCCATAAAAAAAATAAAAAAAAACGAATGTGGATTTTGTTACAAAGTAAAAAATGAACATTTTATTTTGCATTTAAGGTCATAAACCAAATATAAGTATAATAAAAAAAGGTGGCCGGTGTGTGACGCCTGGCAGATGTGAAACATCATAATTGATGGTGGAATTTAAAATGAATTTAAACATATAAAACTCATATCGAAAAACTACGAAGTGTATAGTATACGTGCATGCACACATATGGGATTCGTGAGCGTTGGGGTAGAGGGGCATGACGCCATAAGAGAAAATCACGCTCTTTGCCTTCACGAAATACTAGTCGGTTTTACTGTCAATGCGCACCAATAGATATTTCTCATCAAAAGTAATTCCGAAACGCACGGTTGATATCCAATGTGTCAGTGAGTTAGTAGCGAAATAAAACCAGTACACCGTGCCACGCCTTAGCCAAGACTCCCTTTTCCAAGCTTTTTTTTTTGCGCCCAGATTCATGGAAAGGGCTACCCTCCGGAAAGCGAGGAAGGGAGGTCGTGAATGTTCTAAGCATACCATGACAGCCGGCTATCGTGGTTATGTGGGACTCACTGCGAAAACCTAAGTGCCTACCCACTAAACACTACCTGTGAGACTGACACTGCCTTTCGTGGCTTTTCTGCCGAATCGGCCGACCCTCTCTAGGGACAAGGGGGCACTCTGGTTTCCCTTTAAAACGTATAAGTCTTTCACCTTAACAGCGGCCGCTCTGTCCGTTTTATAAAAGCAAAACTAGTAGCTAGCCACACAGGCGTAATTGCAGATGCAACGCGCAGGTGTGCGGTGCATATGTTGTTTACAAAAACTCATGCTAAGCATGAGCGACGGAGCGCAACGAGCAAGCGAGACAATGTTTTTTTTAATGCAACGTAATGCTAAAAGTTTGGTAGATATTGCGTAGCAAATAGCTTTTTTGTTAGTAGAATTTGGTGGATTTTTGCTGCTCAATTTAGTAGGTTTATTAAAAAAAAGCTGGTCATGCTTAAGGCATTCACATCAGTTACTAGGAGTTTTGACGGGAACTTGATCGGCGGTGGTTTGCTGCTCCTGTATTACAGTTTAAATAATAGTTTGAAGTGGATTTTGATATGTAAAAGTGGTGCGATTTTATGTATTAACTGTCTACGCATGTGAACTATTAGTGGAAACGGTGAAACAAGTGCTCTGATGGTGATGGATTCTCAAGATAAGCTGTTTGCATAGGCGCCTTTAGATACCATCGCCAACTGTCAGCTGCTTGCTGGCTCAAGTTGCCGTCAAAATCTCCCAAGGGCTGCACAATGTGACGCATCAACATATTGTGAAGCAGTGAACTATGAAGGATAATAATACATAAAGACAAGGCTTGGGGAAATTATAATAAACTGAATTATAATACTCAAGACTTGGCCTAAAGGTCTAGATACCAGGCCATAAACTCCAAAAAAAATCTGCTATACTCTTTGATTCACATTCAGTTAAGGGTATGAGGCGTAGATTGAGGATTGACTAGATAAAGCATTCGCGTATGCTTTTGAGATAGAAATAGGCGGGAGGTACTTTCACTGGGTTACCAGATATTGTTCCATTTCCCCCGTTATGGGTTTATTTATATTCACAGCACTTACATTCATACAAAAAACTTAATTGTTACCATAAAAAAATGTTCTTTTATAATTCAGATGATTAATTCATTTCTCTTGAAAATACATTCTATGACTAAAAACTACGGGCGAAAACGACGTAAAAACAGAATCATCATTCTGTATTCAACGGCGCAACGACGATTTTACTGGACATTCAATAAACTCTTTGGATTTCGACGGCACTAAGTGAAGACGCTACTAGCACAAAGTGTGATATTGCTAATAAATAACAATATGTTATGTATGTACTTAAATATTAATTAAGAATAAAAATATTAAATAATAAACAAAAATTTCCTCGTGTCGAGTTTTGTTTTTACAAAAAAAAACAATAATGTTTTAACATACCATTCCATCACAAGTTCAGTGCTGAACACAGACCTCCGAAAGGAAAGGCTTTCCATTTAGATTTTGTAGTACAAAACACGGTTATGAGGCTACTCCCGCGATTTCCTGCATGTTTTGCTAAGTTAGTGTCTTGTGTGCGGCAAGTTGTGGCGTACAAGAGAATTTGTCTGTACACGGAATGATATTACCCCGCGTCGTAAGCAATAATACAAGATGGGGATGGGGCAGCAACACTTTCCCGATGAAAACTTAAAATAATAAATAACTGCGGTGGCCAACCAGCATAACGCATATTAACACGCAGGCGTGGCAACTATGGTAAAAGTCATCCAATGAGGATATCTAGGGAAGGCCTTTTTAGGTGACTTACTTATGGTTAGGTGGCTTAATCATGTTACCTTATGCTTAAGGTGGTAAAATGTTTTAGTTAATATACGTTGTAAAGCATCAACAAAGGGTTTGTTTTTCTAATATGTTAGTATATTAAGTAAAAACGAATGTTTCATAATATTCTATTTTAATTTACCATGCAGTATAAGATTACCTGCTACCTCATATCATTCCATGGGTGGTGTATGAGCCGACACAGGGAAATATCAAAGAGATAAACAGCAGCATTTTCAGATAACAGCTAAATAAAAAAAAAACAGTGGTTGACAACCCGCTTTCCAAGCGTTGAAACTATGTCAAATAACTATAATCATGTTTATGTTCAACAGTGGACTTTTGATAGACTGTAAAGATATATTATATTCTATTCAAATGAAAATATACATAGAAATATAAAAAGGAAAAAGAACTAAATTGTTTATACTTACACAACATTTAGAAATATTAAAAATGTTACATTAAGTAAAACAAATGAAAACATAATTATATATTAAATATAATTCAGTAACATTAAAATAAACATACAATTATTTATTAATTTTTCATCACATTAATAAACAAATTTAACAAAATTTTTGTCTTCTTTCTAGAGCATTCGTTGTAATTCTTGGTTTGAGTAGCTTTAGAATTTCTCAAAAATATGCATTTGTAAACTTGAATTATACTTTTGCATGGCAGAAATTCTTGGGTGCTGGTTGTTACAATCGGATTAGAAGGGTATATATATATATATATATATATATATATATATATATATATATATATATATATATATATATGCCTTGTATATAATATATTTTAATGGTATAAATAATAAGGTACAACTCCTAAATTATACTTAGTTAGGTAATACTTATCTCTTGTCAAAAACATCTTTATTACATTATTTATGACAATTAAATAGAAATTATCATAATTATTACATTTATTTCCTAATTTATTTACACATTATTGTTTATAACTCCTTTATAAAAGGGATTCAGGGTGGCCTGAATGTCCCATTGGTAGGCATTCCCAGTCAGTTTTACAATTATTATTGCATAATAAATTATTCATTTGTATTTTTGTTGTTGTTATTATTTGTATTTAGGTCAGGACTTTAAATTATTTATTTATTTCTTTTATTTCATTCTTTATTTGCATAAAACATGGTAGTACAGATAAAGTTCCAACATTTGTAAATGAGGATTCATGTTTAATCAATCCATCTATAAGTAAATAATTGTCATGCAACCAAATTATTACAACTCATAATAATACAGAATGTCAGGATTTGAAAATAAAATAAGCAATGCTCGTCAATTTTTCATACATACAGAACAATGTCAAAAATTATAACTACTAACAAGGTCAAACTTATATCACTTATGGAGAAACAACAAAAAATTATAACATTTAAAAAATATATCTTAATTTTATTATAAATTACATAAGTTAAGTATATTTAGTCCACCTAAACAATGAGGCTCATAATGTTTTGAGCATACACTGCTAAGTTTTGTTGGTTACCTATAATTACTACCAGTAGCGATTATCCAACAGTTACGGATAGCTGATTCCTTAGAATAGCTGTGAAATAATATATTTAAAAGAAATTAATATATTAAATATATAGTACACTTTTATATCAAGGCATTTAACAAAAAAAAATCAAGTATGGGTCAAGTATCTGTGCATAAATACAATACCTATAACAACTAATACTATATCAATTGATTTAATTAAATAGCAATTATATGTAAATGTAATGATAATATTACTCATACCAAACATTTAAAAAAATATGTACATATTAAGCGTTAGATATTGTTAATTAATACATTTACAGCCTAACATAGTTATGTCCTCCACAGCTGAACATAGGCCTCTCACACAGTTTGTCTCCAAATAACTGCAGTTGCCAATTCTCCTGCCAAGCTAGGCAACTATCACAAAACCTATAACTTTTGACTTTTGATACTGACTAATGGTATATTATCATCAAATTTTTTCTACATCATTAATTGAGAATATTATCTTATGTCGTTGTGTTATTGTGTACCTTAAGATTAAGACTTATTTATTTATTTATTATTTTATCTATGTTTATATTTATTTTTATATTAGTATGACATATTTATTTATTTTTTTAATAAATATTGTAATGTAACTGTTGCTAATGTATAGTAGAATTAATGGAATGCAATAAAGTTTTGTGCATCTGATTTCAGGTAATACATATTTTGTGAAATTAAATATACTTTGCCCAATGTTTATGTACTTGAATCCAAACATGTTTTCAGGTTGATACTTACATATTATTTGTGACGTCTATGTAATATGGAAAATGATTGAAGAGCTGTAGGGCAATAAGGAGTTTCCTTTAAAGCTGAACATAAAAGTGTATGTATATGTATAAAATTATGTGATTCATATTTATGGACATAACTACTTATCACAATAACAATTATTATTCTACAATGCGAAAACATTTTTGTACTCGCTGATATCCCTAAAGTTTCTATAATCCTACCAAATCAAAAAGTACACGTTTTTTATGACTTTAAGCTTTCGAATGACCGTTCAAATTAAGGAGCATTATCATGAAGAATTTACAATTTGGGAGTCCAAATATTTGACAAAATACATCACAAAGTTCATTAAACACATGAAATGTTACACTTTATATTCAAAACAATAGATATTAATCAGTACAAGTAGCAAATGTAAGCACAAAACAAACTTACCGATGAAAGGTAATATTATCAATTTTTCGTTGACTGATGCTGTTGCATCCTAAAATGCTACAACTTACCATCTTTTTAACCTTACCTAATAACTAAAACCCACAAACAACACTAAATTCAATTACCCGTTTGCTTATAATATCAATGTTATTTACAAGAGCTTGACATCGTTAATGTCAAATAAAGGAGGGAAAACAATCAAAAACGCATACCTAGAAAAAGACCAGAAATATAGATTTGCTTCTCCCTTACTCTTATGTCTAACTATATACGTGCATTCCTTTCACACGCTGATGACGTCACGGTATGTTTAGTCTATAAGATACAAAGTCTATGGTATGAGGGCATCCACGACTTTTTCTGCCACCAGGGCGGCGCCACTTTACAGTGAGGTAAAATATTTGACAGATTTCATAGCGGGGACGATAATTTCTTAGGAAAATGTAATCTTTAAGGTTTCTTTCTGTATTATTAGTTATATTTTATTTTAATTACTTTAGAAATGAATAAACCAAACTGTAAATATAACTAAAAGACTACTTTAAAAAAAAAGAGTTATAATGTGCAAAAAATTAAAAATCAAACCACTGACGCATTGTATTATATATTAATATAATACTCTAGATAATGCTAAACTATTATTCAAAACTAATTTCTGAATTAACTGACACTATGTAACAAAAAACTTTACCTCAGTCGCTACTAGCGACATCTAGTGAGTGGAAGATTATTAGCCCTCATTAGGCTGGCTTTTCACTATGGGATATAATATATATTATATCCCGAAATATAAATTATATCCCGCAATTGGCGTTCACACTGTGAGATATATCTTTTAACCAGTGTGCGTTCGTCATTGGTCATTGGATTACCCCCCTTTACCCCGTACACCGTTCTGCGGGGGCGCGGAACGGTGTGCGGGGTACAGGGGGCAAAATATAATATGAAAATATCGCTCGGTCGATCGAAAAAATATTTTTAGCTAGAGATGTAATATATATTATAGCTAAGTGTAAACGGTTCCATATGAAATGTATGGTGAGCGATATTAATTTATATCTCGAGATGTAATATATATTATATTATATCCCGTAGTGAAAAGGGGGCTTTAGTCAGTTTCACAATATTGTGGTGAAACGACACCAGACGGCGCTAGTACTCCTCGGTTGACAGATTTCGCACGAGTGGGCTCTCTTTTCCTGTATAGGACAGTTACTATACTCTTTGGTCAGTTTCTATATAGTTTGTGGTATTAGTGTTCTGTGATTAAGATCAAAGAGAATATAATCACTACGTTTAAGAGGCGGGACTTCCATAGTAAAAATAATTACATGAAATTACGCCAAGCTACTCTACCATCATCAAGATATGACATTTAGTTTTGATAAACAGTGGTGACAACATTGACGAATTACAATAGTGCTGTAAATGTCTATCCTCGAATAATTTTATCGATATAACCTTTACCGATATATTGTTTATCGATATTTTTACATAAGAAAAGTTAGATCTCTATACTGAATTATTAATAAGAAATAAATTTTTAACGTGTGGATTGAGTAAAAATGCCGATGAGGATAAGAAATCAATGTATTTTACACACAGTAATTTGTAATTATATCATCTCTATACTTAGGTACATAAATATGTATAAAGAATATATAAAATATAAAACGCACTTTTATACTAGAAAAATAAATGACGACTCCGTAGCGCAGTGGCTAAGCGTTTGGCTGCGGCATTGCAGGACCGAGGCTTCCTTCCCGCACTGAACAATTGTTGCTATGCTGTAAAATAAATAGTCTGCGTCTAGATGCTTGTTTTCAACGTCAGTTATTTTAAGGGTAAAAATATTGGGTATTTAATACTGATTGGATTAAATTGCTTTTATGTGTAACAAATACTATGTACAAATCGCTAGGCTTCTTCACAGAGGTACCTATGTACATACTATTCGCAGAGATCGTTTACTAATTGTCGCTTTCAAAATGTGTGCTCATTATAGCTAATGTTTGTAGATGAATCTATAAAAAAAAATTATTTATAACCAGGTAATTACAAATAACTTTGAGTTTATTTATATAATCGAATTCTTACCAAAATGTGACTTTAGAGGTATATTATCTTTTTGCTACATGTAAATGAAACCTAATTAACATACACATAATTGTAGAAGTTTAAATTAAGTCCACTGAAGAAATAACAGTTCGTTTTAGTTGGGTTCAAATGCAATAATTGTCACAAATATGTCTTAACGTGTGAATCTTTTCAATTGGTGCATCTGCCAGCTATTTCACCCATTGCTTGCATCTGAAAAAATAATATAAATAAAATCACATTTTTATTGAACAAATAGAATGTTAGCAATCAAAATTGACTGTGTAGTTTCTAAGTATAGTTCGTTTCGGATTGCCATACCATCGAACTATCAGATTAAGGAAATAGTGTGTTTATATTTGTGCAAGTTCGAAGTCCTAGTCCAAAAGTTGGCTAGTCCAAAAATGTACTCGCGTTAAATATCATATTACTATTAAAATTGAAATGACCACATACCTTTCATCATCTAAGGGAAATATTGCTACGAATAGTCTTTTCATGTTATCATTTTTTTCCGCTTCTTGCACCATTTAATTGGAAAGTTTTATAATGCATACTAAATTTCTTAACAATTCTGTAAATGAACAACGGCTCCTATAGCAAAATTAAAAGCAATCTTAATTAATAAAATATATACAAATATAATTGTTTGATTTGACATTTGAACCTATTTTTCATTTGACAATGTCGTTATAACAGACATATTACGAAAAGCAGAAAGAAGAGATAACCGTCATTAAAATTTGACCCGAGTAGTACATATAATTTTTACTATGGAAGTTGCACCAGCCTGATTAAGATTTTGTTTTTGTTCCGACTGTTACTGCATATGTCTCGTAAAGTAAATAATAACAATTTATTTTATTATTAAAGTTGAAGAGACTTCTTGGTACATATTATTGAGGAGAGGAATGTCATGCTGTATTAATTTAGTTTGTGAAAATGCATTTTTCTATCCCTGACGTGCAGCAATTTCGTGATGATAATGGGATTACTTATACGGTAAATAACATCCTCCTTCTTAATAATCACATTGATAAAAACCTATTTTTTGCAAGACCTTGAAGTCTGCTATCTTTATTGTATAAATCTTAATTTTGCTTTGAAAATAGTAATTACAAAATTGTATCCGTGTTCTTGCTTTTAGGCGTTTAACATCTATATTGATGGATTTTTTCATTGTGCTGCTCGCTACAAGCAGTTGCTCAGTCTTCATGAACAGCTTCAATCGCAGAATCCCTATTTGAAACTCCCCCAGTTTCCACCCAAAAAACTTTTTCTTACAAGTTCACAAATAGAAGAAAGAAGAATCTTATTAGAAAAATACATTCAATTAGGTGGTATTCTTTTGCCTAAGTATTCGATTTGTTTTTAGTCAGGTCATAATTTTTGTATAGTTGTGGTCTTGATTTTCAAAATAAGTGAAATTTTTAATTTAATATAGAGATAATTTTATTTTTCTTCTTAATCTGTGTTTTCTGCTAAGTTGCTTCTTACATTTCATCAATAATCAAAATATTTTCATAAAAATAAATATGTTGTTAACACAAAATAAGAAATTTCTTTTAAGATAAAAAAATTTAGTGTCTAATACTATCAAACCTTTCAATTTATTATAATTACTACAAAGATTACACACACTATTATACACTATTATAATTCCTTTAAAATAAAAATTCTTATGATTTTAGAGCCAATCATGATCTCTGTTTTAACTGTTTCAGTGGGACAAAATCCTGTTTTGGCTTACTCGGACATTCTCATTACATTCCTTTTCTCTGCACAACAAGAAACTCATTGTGTCAGAGTACATGAGGTGGACATTGAAATTTCTCTGATGAATGGCTACAGAATACCATTATCAGTATCATCAACAGACTCCTCTGGTACTGTGTTAGATATCGCCTGTAATTATATAAATTTGCCAAAAGAATATGTAAAGTTTTTCTCCTTATATCTTTTTAATTGGAGCTGTGCAAAGGATGGCCAACCATGTTTAAAAAAATTAGAAGAATATGAATCTCCATACATATCTCAGAAGTATGTTAGACCTGATGATAAAATAGTGATTCGTAAAAGGTAGTATAATGTTGTCATTTAATTTTCAAGCTTTTAACCAATTTAAAAATAAGTAGTTCTGTCTTTTTTATTTATAATTACAGTTTCAACTCCTTGTCATCTAAGTATATATCTGCTCTATAATTGAAGTTAGCTATATTCTTTTAAAGTATCTCATTGTAGGTTAATTTAACATTTTCTTTCTTAGTTACTGGGATCCTCGTTATGACATTGATGTAATGTGTGATAGAGTTGCATTAGATCTTTTATATTTACAAACAATAGAAGATATTGATTTAGGATGGATCTATATAAACTCACAAACCAAGGACCTATTAAATACACATGAATCAAGAAAAGAGAAGAAAGAGGTGAGTTTTATGCTTGTTTTGTTCTTATGTTATCTTAACTGCATTATTAAGGTGAGTTTGGCCTGTTTGTTCAACGCAAGGACATGTAACTATAACAATAAGTATATTTTATATTGGTAACAAATGTTCTGATCATTTCTTTTAATTAAAATTGTTTTAGACTGTTGTAAAATGTTTCTTTCAGTTTCTCTCTAAATTGAGATGTTTAATATAAATGCTGTACATGGTGGAAAGATTATTGATTACATTTAATAGAATTGTCATATTTTATATACCTGTCACTGTGTTGTAGTGGCGTAAAAGTTTCAATATCAGCCCATGGGTTTCATAACAGGCATCGGAGGGAAATGAAATAGGAGAAGGCCTACATTTTCCTGATAACAAAGCAAAGCAACTTCGGCAAATATTCTTTTGTATACTTGTCCTATGTTCAGTAGTAGAATTGTGATAGACTGTCATGAATGATTATAAATGAATGATAACTTGTCACTTCTTCTTCCTCATAACTGTGAAGTCCATTGCTGTCCATAATCACCGTGTTTGCTAGGTTCCCATCACCAGTATAGGCATTTTATGTTTTTTTTTGTAGAATACGGGTAACAAATGAGTACACAGTCCACTTAATGGTAAATGGATACTTTGGCCCATAGTCATGTACAGCTATCCTCAATTAAGAATCAAAATGAAGATGCATTGTCACCCCTGAGCACTAATGTGGAATGCCTCGTTTCCAGTATAAAGGGTCCCCGGTTCTCTATACTCACTATGAAACACAGCAGCATTGAGTTGCTACTACCCCGCAAGAGCAGACCCATTCAAGCCACACCTATAATATAGCTGCAGTATGGCTATATATCATTGAGTGTTAAGTGAGTGTAAATGAAATGGTTACACTGTCAACTAACAAAAGTCATGAGATTTATCTATCTATCCATAGTCCCCTCATACTCAAATATTATGTTATCATAGGGTTATGGGTTGAATACTATCGCTAGTTTTTTTATTGGATAATCATTATCAAAATGGTTTTCTTGCTTCTACCTGCTCCTGACAACTATTGCAAATATCCACCCTAAGAGGCAATATGGGATCCCTATGTTTAGCAGTGGACAGGCTGTAAGGAACAAATGAATGAATGAAATAAAACCAAATGAAAATTGATATTTACTTGGTTGGGAAAAAAGTTTCTTCGTATTTTATATACAAATCCAATTTTTTTTTCCAATTTTAATTACATTTAATTATTATATATAGGTGCATTTTTGTTTGATAACTTGTTTCTATTTTGTAGGTAGGTAGTGACATAATCCCGTTGCTGTAGAAATCTTGGGATTTGATAAAAAAAATGGAACAAGTAGTTTTGACAGTCCTCTCTTGATGTTAACAAAACAGGTGAAAATCTGAGGGTGTAAATTGAGGACTATATGGTGTATGCATTAACACTTCCCAACTAAGCTCTCAAATTTTTTGCTGATCAAAATTTTGCTTTATCATGATGAAAGACCATTCTTTTTCTGTTGGTCAATTCCGGCCGTTTTTTCTTAATTTCTTGCTTGAGTCTCTTTAGTCGTTGGCAGTAGAGATCCGAATCGATGGTTTTCCTGGTGATAAAAGCTCATAATACACAACGCTCTTTCAATCACACCATACACACAGCATCACCTTATTACGAGTTAATCCAGGTTTTGCTACAGTCTGTGGAGCTTGACTACCCTTTGACCATGATCTTTTTCACAAGTTCTTATCGTAGGTGATCAACTTTTCATCACCAGTGATCAATCTTTTCAAAAATGGTTTGGTTTTATTTCATTTTAATGGAGAATCGCAAATGAGTACACAATTCATTACATTTGTTTCATTGTGCTTGTGTGATACACAAATGTCGAGCTTTTTTGTATAGCCAGACTTTTTTAAATAGGTCAAAACTGTTTTGTGGTCAATCTTCAATTCCTCGGCTGTGTCGTAACTACTAATATGCCGATCTTTCTTCACTTTTTCAAAAATGACATCGACTTTATCCATATGAGGGCGACCAGAGGAGTTGCATCTTTGACATCGAAAATCCCGGACTGAAAACACTTGAACCAACTTTGTGCTACTCTTACTGACACTGCATTAGGTCCATAAACGTCAGAAATTTTTTCGCGGATTGAGTCGCATTTTTGCGTTTGTTATACAGAATAAGGGTGACAAACGAGTATACAGCCCACCTGATGGTAAGTGAATCAAAATGGAGATGTGTTCTGAAACCTGAGGACTAAGATAGAATGCCTCATTACCAGTAAAAAAGGTTATGGTTCTCTACACTCACTACGAGACACAGCAGCATTCAGCTGCTGTGTTTGAGGTGTGTGTGGCACTTCCTTGGCCATGTTGACCCATTCATGCTGCAACCATAATAAAGTTGCAGCATGGCTATATACGACTAACATTAGTAGTGTGGCGGCGCTGTCGTCGCGCCACAAGCGAACACATCGAAGCCTAAATCGCGCTTACGAAGTTCCGAAGTTAAAGCAGCATATATAGAATAGCTCCGAACTACCAATCGGAGTGTTGGCCGCTCCCCGGGCAGAACACCTTGCCCGGCGGGAGATATCCCCTTTTCCTTCCACCGCCACAGTGGTGACCCCGACGTGATATGAACACGCAACTAACAACCCTCGGAAACTACAACTTTAAACCTTCGTCATCATCCTCAAGTACCCCATTCATTCGCTCCCGAGCCGATATTGTCTGCAGTCTTCACATTCTGCAAGCCATCTAGCTTTGCAAAGGTTCATCGCAGCACTGGAATAATAATGCTTCGTGTTCCTTCAAGCTATTCTCTGCGCTACAGTGTTCGGCACGGCTCTAAGCCTTACTGCTCGCCTCTGATTCACAGCACTCTCGCAGATTACTTGCCTTCTTCTCGACTTACCGCAGACTTACAAGGCAATTCCCTGGCACTTGCAAATTCGTCGACATCTAGACTGCACTATCGACCTCCGGTCTGAGCAGGGGGGTGATGTGGCGGCGCTGTCGTCGCGCCACAAGCGGACACATTGAAGCCTAAATCGCGCTTACAAAGTTCCGAAGTTATTAAAGCAGCATATATAGAATAGCTCCGAACTACCAATCGGAGTGTTGGCCGCCCCCCGGGCAGACCACCTTGCCCGGCGGGAGATCTCCCCTTTTCCTTCCACCGCCACAGTAGAATATACCCTCTTTTTCCATGTATTTATCTGCATTAGCCTGCCAAATATTTGTCGCCGCCTACACTTGGGGGTAGTGTGGTACATGGCCTTATATCGGGCTCCCGTAAAATGCTTTTTTTCTGAGTGTTTCTCCAAACACTCAGAAAAAAAACATTACGGGGTCATACGAGGATACTGCCCCATTTTCCAATGAGGCGGCGTGTTTACTAGTGACTGTCCTCACTAGGACGTATAGGCGGAGTTCGGTCATCCATCTCTCTCCCAACCTTGATAAAAGCTGTAGGTATGCGTGAGGTCGCAGAACTCCGATATTACCTTCAGCGAGCAGGTGATATCGCTGAAGGATGCTGCAGAAAGCTGGCAGATATCCCAATACGCGGATAAGATAAGGGTCGGGTGATGGAGGAAAGCATATCAGACCCTCCTCCAAGCTCAAAGGCCTGGGTGGTGAATAAGGTGATTGTTTGTTGCTTCAAACTTAAAGCAATAAGGTGGCGCATACGAATTTTCCGCTCGCCGTTATGTGAAAAAGGACTTAGAGAGCTCCTTCTCCACTCCCTAAGCGAGGAGAAGTCCATTTGGACTACCGTTGTCGGTACTTCCATAGCCCTAGCAAAGATCACCGAAGGGTATTTCATCACGCAAAAAAAGTAGCCTAAATATTATTTTTAAATAAGAAGTAAGTTCTACGTTTTTAACGAGATCAGGTTTCGTTTTACTAAAAGTCTTATTTTCCACTATTCCTAATTTTAGCTTAAAGGTCTTTCTTTCCAACTGAACTCTAAAAGGGTAATTTCATTTGTAATTTAATAATTATAATTCAATTTATCGGGTGTTCACCCGGACATCTACCGGACGGCCCCTGAACGTCCGCCGTCCTCCGTCCGTCACACTACAATAAATCCGGGGAAGCCTAGACAGATGGTAATCCTAGTTTGAACCAATTTTCGAAACTCTTTATCCAGTTCGACTTAAACATCTCTTCCTTAGAAGATGAGTTAGCAGCGTTTGAGCTGGTTACGGCTGTTTTCCTTTAGCTTCTAAGGGAAAAATGTCACATGGTACCAAATTAGGTAGGGAGGGTTACTCAAAACCCAAAAGTATAACCAGTGTGCAGTTCAGGACGTCCCTCGTTTAGAAGCGCAGACGCAGTTTTAAATGCAGAAAAAAAAAATAAAAAACAATTTGACTTGTTATTGTCAATATAGTAATGTAAAAAGATTTTAAAGTTACTACGTTTTGAGTCATGATCATAACACATTGCCTGTTATATCAATAACGATGAGCCAATTGGGGATAATTTTGTGTCGTCGTCATCATCTCAAATTACTGTAAACACTCAATGATTTATTTATTGTTCAGACAGACTAAATCTATTTCTGGACAATTATTTTAGAAAAATATCACGAGGACTAAAGGAGCGTAGCGGAGCTCCTGCCTTAGCCTCCTGACCTAACCCGTCCGAGTCTATGAATGAAACTAGTTTTTTAGATGTAGATGCGTTGTCACCCGTGAGGACTAAGATAGAATGCCTCATTTCCAGCAAAAAGGGCCTCCGGCCACCTGCACTCACCAAGCGAAACGCAGAGGTAAACCTCTACTTCACGCTGGTTTTCTGTGAGGTCATGGTACCATCCCGGTTCGAGCCGGCCCATCAGTTTTACGGATTCTATCGCGTTTTATTATCTTTTTTTATATTCCCGACGTTCAACGAGCCTGACTGAGGTGTTTAACGTCCTAATGTCATAATTAACCACGGCTACCTTCAGTTTAAAATTACAAATTTTTGGTTCAATCTGCGCTCAGGAAACTTATAGTATCTTGAAGACTTGCAGTTGTACGCTTGGGTTGGAAATTAATTTTATTAATTATAGGATCCCAAGCTGACGGTTGAGCCATATTCTCTCTTGAAATTATTATGTTTTTTTGATTTTATAGCCTCGCTAATCATCTATGGATCGTTGTCCTTTAGTGAGAATTTTTGGTTTACGAAATCTGATGTAGTGCCGGAGGCGATTCTGTACGTGTTCACGGGCTGGAAACTACTTGGTGCATCGATATTTACATCAGCTATGTGTTCTTTTACGCTAGTTTATCTTATCATGGTATTGGTAAAAACTATTTTTTTTAATCTTCGGCGGTTTGAAGTATGTTTTAATAGAAGCTGCTTCAAGGTATAGCTATTATTATCTGTGACAACTCTGACATATGGTAATACAGCAGACATACGCTAGAATGTGGTCGGATTTACTCGTTCACATTGACGTAAGCGCGGGAACCGAAGCACAGAATAAATAATATTACTACGTAATCGAAGCTCGTTGTCGTGCAAAACTTTCTTGTCGTGTAGGAGTTTCGGCGGCTAGGTATTTATTGTCACAGAGCCTACGTGCTCTTTGAAACAAAGATTGATATGGATGCAGCACGAATGCGGAGATCCGGAGACTATTTTTACTGGTGACCAAGGATTACATCTATCAATAACTATTTACATTTCATTTCTTAACCGAGGATAGATTTAGGTGTCTATGAGCTACGGCATACATTATCCAGTTAGTATGAGGGTTACAATATGGGTTTTTGCAATATTTACCCCGGATGAGATTCAAAACTATAGCGCACGATGTAGTTGCCAGGTACTCTGACCGCTACGCCACGTGGTCGTCATAATCATGCAATATGAGAACGCCGTAGACTTAAATCATTATGTAATTATTTTATAATTTAAGCACGTAGCATTTGTTATCAAGAGTGTAAAGAAATCAGTATAGCTGGAATCAATGCTTAACCTCACGTTTAGTGCTTTAGTCACGCTATACTTTAACTATCATCAAAATTAAGTAACTGTTTACTATGTTACTTGTGAAAGAAAATCACCATATGTACTCTAAAAAAAATTTGCGAAACAAATAGTTTTATGAGCCTGTTGTTGTCTCAACCTATTTTGGATACTGATAGCTTCCAAGTAGTGGGAATGATAATATAACAAAGCTAACTACCGCAACCGAATGCAGTTACAGCCTACATACGTTCCACTGCCATACTTACAACAAGCAGGACTGTTACCAGGCCAGGAGTTTATAAACACCAGCGCCTTCAAATAGGTTGACGGGGGGATCACACCGCCGGCTTTTCCGCATTGTGTGTACCCTGTGTCCGATATCGCTGAATAAGTCAAATGGACTTACGGAATAACCCCCAGTTGTTATTGTGAGGACGTGTGCTCCGGAGATGGTATTGGTTCTTACGCGTCTATTCTGGTACTCGCTACTCCTCAAGCGTTTTGTCAAGTCTTGGGAAACTGCTTTTGTGCACCCAACACTAAAAAGTTAACCGCTCGGATCCGTCCTACCGCAGCCATATCGCTATAACCTTTTGTTCTCTAAAATAGTGGAATCGATTATTAACTGCCAGCTTATGGAGTAACTTGAGGAACACCAAATATTTAGTGACCGCCAGTACGGTTCCCGTCGGGGTCGCTCAGCTGATGTTACCGCTGCTGGAGGTCATTTGGACAAAGCGAAGGCTTTCCATCGGGTTTGATACAAAGAGTTTCTTTAGAAGCTTCCCTGTTTATGTGGCTTTCCACAGATCTACTCACATTCCACAGATCCGAGCATCAAGGTCGTAGTCGATGGTACATGTTCAGACACAAAACTTGAATGCTGGTATACCACAAGGCTACATGCTATCACCTACCCTGTTCCTTTGCAAACAAAGTCCTTATATTTGATAGAGCCGTTGCTTTTCCTACCGACTTCAAAAAGGAGACGGTACTCAATTCGACTGTATGTTTTTTTATGTGTGTTACCTCCTAACTTTTTTCCGGGTGAACCGATTTCGATGAATCTTTTTTGTTTGAAAGCTGGTGCTTCTCATGCGGTCCCATATAAATTTGATCAAGGTCTGACCAATAGGTTATAAGTTATTCTTAATAATTTATATTGAAGTCGGTTGTACCAAATTTTTAATTTTTAATTATTTGGCGTCTGCTGGTGTTTTAAGAATATTTTCTCCCATCTGTTGCCAAATTTGTAACACGGCCTTCAAAGCTAATAAACAAGGTGGATCCTCTTTATATACTTCAGCACCCTGCAAAACATCCTCTATATCTTTCTTCATCGATAATGTTACGGGACAGCAACTTTTGCAGCTTTCCTATTCTTTGCAGCTGAGCTCTGGGAAGGCTAAAGGTCATTTCATTGAATAAATAATCAAGAAAAGGAATATACAAAGTCGGTAATATTTTCAACAGACTAAGTTTGAATGTTCGATCTATTTGTTTGACGGCTGTTATTCTACGTACCGTGATACCTCATATTTTGACAGAGGCCCAAAAACTCCGTCGTGTTGATTGGTGTCGTGAAATGGTTCAAAGATTTAAGGGAGGTGACTCAAATGCTGCGTCAGTTTTTAATTTTCTAAGAACTTTCAGTGTCAACCTCGTAGCTCTTCTATGTTGCTCAAATGTTATCAAAGCGCTGTCGTATTAATCTCCCAGTTATTTGTTTTATTTAAACCCTTTGGGGGGGGGGGGGGCTTTGTGCCTCCACCCCACTGGATCCGCCTTTGGTTCTATTTTATTTTCATTTTTTTTTAAATAATATAACGTAATATTTCTCCGAGGTTAGTTCACATATTTTTGTATATAACTTTTAAACGAAACAATGTACGCAGTGTTTCCTAAATCTCAATAAGATTAGAAGATAACTGAAGTCTGTTTATATTTTATAATAATCTAAGAAAGTTATTTAATTTTTAATTATTTCCTTAGTACATAGAACTGGCCCGCAGTTCGAGGCACTACGGTCGGGTGCCGGCGGGCGAGGCAGTAACGGACATGCGTCACGTGACCGACGGAGCGACAAGTGGGCCGTGTCGCGTTCGTGTATCGCTCGCTTCCAAGGAGCTCACGCTAACCAGCGTTGGCCAGCCCTCGCGGGAGCAACGCTACAAAGTTACGAGGATGCGCTGCTGGAGGATAACCACGCTGCATACTGTAAGTATGATACCTTATGGGTATTTAAATAGTATTCTCATCTGGTTAGGATGTTTATACATAATACATAAACACTCACGCCTGTCCCCCAGAGGGGTAGGCAGAGACTACGGACTTCCGTTTGGCACGATCCTGACATAACTCTCTCGCCTCCTTTACTTCCATATATCTACGCATACACGCTCGTCGGTGAAGGGTACCTACTCCTAATCTGGCCCATTTTTAATATATCGTCAATTTGGCCGATAAACCTTCGTCTAGGGCGTCCCTTCCCGACTCTGCCGTTCACTTCTGCAACATAAATTTGCTTTGTCACTCTTTCCTCGTTCATTCTTTCTACATGACCGACCAAATCACCGAAGCATTCCTTTCTTAATCCTGGTCACAACGTCATCTTAAAACCACACTTTTCTCTTATCACACATTTTCTCACCCTGTCATTCAGATTCAGCCCTAGCATACTCCTTAATGACCGCATTTCTACAGCATTTACTCTACTCTCGTGCTTCTGCTGCCAGACCCAACTTTCACTAGCATACATTAAAGTAGGGACTATGAACACAGCATTATGAATTGCCATACGTGCCTTTTTTGACTCATTCTGACTTTTCATAATAGCGTGTAGAACCCCATTCACTCTATTTCCTCCGTTCACTCGTTCTATATCCTTCCTGTTAAATACACGTCCCAAATATAGAAACTCATCCACTTGCTCAATCAACTCCCCTTCTGTTCATATTTCACATAACGTTTATTTTCTTCTCTTTCAAAAACCATATCTTTTGTCTTACTTGCATTCACTTTCATACCCCTTTCTTTTAATGACCAGTTCATTAATGTAACTATACTTTGCAACTCGGCTGCCGACGATGCAAAAAGACTTGATCATCGGTGTACAAAAGGCATTTTACGGTTAACTCACCCATTTTCAACCCACATTCTTCAACTTTGAAAGTTTCCTAACAACTGTCATAAATAGGTTGAACAGTCACGGGGAAGCCACACAGACCTGCCTGCCAACTTTTTGGATACCAATCCAGTCCGAGTAGACACCGTTGATCCTGACACAAGCACTAGAGTCCCTATAAAGAGACCTTAATGCCTGTATCAAACCAGGGCTCAACCCAAATGAGTTCAGTGTTTGCCATAATACATTCCTGTCCAGTCTGTCATAAGCCTTTTCCAAGTCCATGACCTACAAGGCTGTCTCTACGTTATGTGGCTAAAAATTTGATATTTTATCAGTAGTCCTCGTAATAATTTATTTTTCTATACAAAGATACAAACTAATTACTACCTTACAAAACTAACGGAAATAAAGGCTTGTGCTGGTACCTAATTTTACTATATTTTACCTATATAGCAGTATCTCACGTATTCAGTTTAAAATATTTGATAGGGGTTGAACAGAATAAATAAAACAGGTTTAAATTCTACGTTGGTTCTGTTCATTCAATCGCCTTGTTACAGATGTGCAACTGACTAATATTTACGACATGTATTATTGGGGTTTTTTAATTGTCTTTTGTTCCATTTAATGAATAGAATAGAATAGAATAATTTTTATTCAATATACATTACATGTGTTCTTATTGAAAGTCATTTTTTACTTTACCACTGGTTCGAAAAAATTCCCTCTGTCCTGGGAAGAACCAGCAAGAAACCCAGCGGGACTTTTTTTTTTAAATAAATTTTACAATATAAATGATTACGAACTATTTACAAAATTTATTTTAGAAACTGCTTGGAAGCGACCACCTCATTCCCAGGGGTTATTATCAACCATGTATTCATTTATACTATAATAACCCTTTTTATACAGTTTCAGCTTAATAAAACATTTAAACTTGGTAATAGAGAGAACCTGTACACTTTCCGGGACCTTGTTGTAATAGCGTATACATTGCCCCAAGAATGAATTACTGACTCTGTGGAGTCGAGAAACTGGCATCACTAGCTTGTGTTTGTTCCTAGTGTTTACAGAATGTACATCACTTTTTTTACTAAAACTATCTTTGTTTTTGTGAACATACATTAAATTTTCGTAAATATACTGAGAGGCCAAAGTTCATATATTAATTTCTTTAAATTTATCTCTAAGAGACTCTCTCGGTTTTAGATTGTAAATAGCTCTAATGGCCCTCTTCTGTAAAACAAAATTAGTTTCTGAATCAGCCGCATTTCCCCACAGCAAAATCCCATAAGACATTATGCTATGGAAATAACTAAAATAAACTAACCTAGCTGTCTCGACACTAGTGAGACCTCTAATCTTTTTTACAGCATAGGCTGCAGAACTTAGTCTGCTTGCTAATTTGGATATATGGGGGCCCCACTGAAGCTTTGCGTCAAGAGTGATGCCAAGAAAAACAGTGAATACAACAGGGCTCAATTCCTCCCCATTTTAAAAACACATTGGTATTCAGATTTTTAACATTCGTTGTTTTAAATTTAACACAATTAGTTTTATTTCCGTTCAAATGCAGATTATTAACGTTAAACCAATGCACTAATTTTGATATAGCATTATTCACTTCGTCACATTTAAATGATTGACGTTTAAGTTTAAAAATCAAGGAAGTATCATCAGCAAATAATACTATATCATGACTATCCCCTACAAGGTGAGATAAGTTATTAATATACACATGATATAATGGATTCTCATCCTTACATATAATTCAATTAAAGATCGTGATAAAATCAATCCCATGATTATTAGAATTCAATTTTACTTATAGCGTCATACAATTTTTTCCAATATTCCAAAATAATATCAAGTAATATGTTGCTGCGTGGACACCAAAAGCGTGCAACTGATTCCGTATCGTGACACTCACAGACTAATATGATGCTTACGCTTTGTGATTACTTACATATTATGGTGACACTCCTAGACAGGCGTACCGGTACGCAAGCGAAACCTACCGGTACTACCGCAGACTTCGCGGGCAGGGGGAGGATCCGTTCTTCTTCATACCGTGCTTTATCGTTGCTCCGTCTAATCGCCGAGTTGACTCACTTTTAGTATTTATTACACATTATGCCAATATCATATTGGCCTCGAGTGTCAGTTACGATCAGGTGAATCGTAAAGCTGCGTATCCACCGAAAATGTTGATAACATTTATGTTTCCAACTGTTCGCAACTTAACAAAAGTTACCAACATTTGTTTCCGATGTTTCCGCACCGAATTGAAACATGTCGCCAACAATTTGAGAAACATTTTATTTAACAACTTACTGTCTCCACCAGTTTTGTTAGCAACAATGTCTTCAAGTGACGATATTATGCAGGCAGCCGCAGTATTTATAATTTTATGCAAAAAAAAACAGCAGTAGTTTTGGAGTTATCCTTAATAATGCGTATTAATATTGAAGTCGGCAACTCATTACTAAACCACTGCGCCACTGAGCCACTTGTCTGTTGCACATTTTTTGCTATGTACAAACATGCGATACGCGACTGCATTATTAATGAAAGAGTGGCAATGAGAAGTATTAAACTAACTACTAGTATATTATGCTGATCTTGAATTAGTAGGTAGTAACTAGTACCGGGATGTCTACTTACACTGAACAATTTTTTAAGGTCATTGGCACTATACGTGAAAAAATCGAAAAATCAGATAATAAATCTAACTATGGCGTCAGTAACTAAGTACCTAATTATCTAGATCTACCTATAAATAATATTATAATTTTGATTACACACATCCCATAATATATATTATGGACGATATAAATTAATTAATGTGTCGATTAACTCGTTCGTCCACGTGACAGATATGTTGCCGACAAATGTTTCTAACAAGCGTCTCCACAGAGGGAACAAATGTTTTCAACAAGCATAATATTCCTTTGATGTTGCCGGCGAAAATGGAAACACGGTTCCCGACATTGTTTACAAGTTTTGTTGCCAACATTAGGTACTTACTAACAGAAACATTTGTCACCAACACGTGTTGACAACACAAAAGTTGGTAACAAAACTTTGGTGGAGATGCGGCTTAAAGTTTGCTTGTCACTTTTGCTACAGCCTGTTTAAATATTATCTGACGTTTCCATGAATGCACCAGTTGCAGGCATTTTTTTTAAAGGAGCCTACTGTTGTAGTTATCGTTATAGTGGCAATATGATGACCTTTATATTTTTATGTTGACATAAAAACAAAAGCGTATATTGAAACTTACTAAGAATTTCACATTTATATGTTTATTTGTATGTCTGTTCTTAAATTCTGCTTGAACTGCGGGACTTGTTGATTCTTATGATTTTTTCTCGTGTAACAGAATATTATGCCGTGGAATAGCACATAAGTGTACTTTTATGTATTATAATATGTGTATATTAATAAATTACGCCTAGCGATGCGGGCGCTTATACCCGTTCTAAATTTTCTTCACTTCACTCTATAGGTGAGACGTGTACACTATACATCCGACATTATCATAAAATCATTACATTGGCCCTGAATAGGTTGAGGCAGTGAGTGTTTCGTCATGCGCACCCACCTTATACTGTAATTTGTCATTCACAGCTTATAATTTTCGACAGTGATATATGTGGCATATTCGGAATGGAAAATGAAACATGCAAATCACAATATTTTTGTTTATTGCTTAGTATTTGATAAGTAAACACTTAAATTGCAAATATAAATTACGTCATCTTACTCGGGTTGCTCAACAAGCAAAAATTTACTTACAAGGCCATACAATCCCCTTTTACTTGTCTTAATTGATTGATAGTTTTACTTTTCTTTTTACTCGATTGCTCTAGAAGGGGGGTAATATTTTTTGAGTCTATGTATGTATTTTTGTATGTCTCTTTCTTTGACTTTGTAGCCTAATTGGCTTGACGTATTTTAACATAATATGACGTGTCGTTAGATTTGTCTTAGTTGTGAAAGTGACATGGATATAAAAGTCACTTCTATATATATATAAATATAGGTTTTTTTTTTAAATTACTGTTTTCATCAGTGGGCTTATATGTAGTGATTGATTTCAAGGTGCTTATCCCTACTAATATATCAAAGAGCGTAATATCGAAACAGCTTACATAGTAGAAATGAATAATTAATTTACTGAACTATTTTCTGATTAATGTTATAATTATGTATTAAAAGGTGGTATTACCTCACTTCTCATAAGAATTACCGTCACAAGTATGGCCTACTACTTAATCACTGTTGAATGTGCATTCTGCTGCATGTTGTTTTAAAAAATTGAAGATCGCGAGAACTTTGTTACTCTCCTGACGATTCTATTATTGTTCTGTGGTCACCAGTTATTGTAATCGGACAACTAAATAATTCTTACTTCAGTTCTTTATTACAAACAAAGAGTATCATTCATAATTTCAAAACTCTTAAGGGAAACTATTGTTATCCTATGGACACTCAAACGACCTCTCTTAAAAGAATAAATGGTCGTATGGGCATCTTACTGATTTAATCATTCACAAGTGGTTTGAGTGGTCTCCTTCCGGTACTTTTGATTTTGTTGTCTGTGAATTCGTTTTATTCTTAAATAACTCATTAGTAATGAATTAGTATATTATAATATGAGTACAATATATTACAAATACTTGTCAAAATCTACCTAAAACAGTTTTTCTTTTATTTGAATTCTTTATCCCACACATAAACACGCTGGAATTTTTCCTATTTTGTACAGGTATTTTACTAATAATTAAATTGCACATGAAAGAATATTCAGACCCAGAAAAATTATTTTTTTGGCCACAGAAATACTCAATATGTGTGCGATTCGAACCCACGACCAATTAGCTACTGTGTTATAGAGCTGACCTGCTGGCGAAGCCACATACTTCCTATTTTGGTTATGTTAAAAGTCGACCTCAAAGGTTTAGTAGTTACCTTAATGTGGGTGTCATCACGGCAATAGTGATTAGAATATTGTTAAGTCATTGCGCTTTACTATCTTCAGCTAAGATGTAGGTCAAGCACTGGCTTATAAAACTTAAAAAACGAAGATGATTATAGCATCCTACAAATGGCAGGATCAACATCGCCATCATTGCATCTCCCATCATAATGTCACCGGTAAACATAGGCATTGCTGTTTCGGCTATCCCGAGGAATGCCACAAAAGTCGGTCCCGTGCCACCTGCACCCATCTTCTAGGGTTTTACCAG
Source organism: Parnassius glacialis (assembly GCA_033319125.1). NCBI lineage: Eukaryota > Metazoa > Arthropoda > Insecta > Lepidoptera > Papilionidae > Parnassius > Parnassius glacialis. The sequence goes on along the minus strand of JAVANC010000013.1, from coordinate 18,092,300 downwards.
GTCGTCGCTCCATGTAGTGGGGCTGCTCTACAACTCGCTTGCTGGTACTAGACTGCCGCACGAGAAGCTTTCTTCCACATTTTTAACGGTGGTAGAGCCACGCAGCAGTTTTTGCTGTTGCACGTATGGGCCGGCTCGAGCCGAGTTGGTACTACGACCTCACAGAATACCGGCGTGAAGTAGAAGCTCTGCTTCTGCGTTTCGTCTGGTGAGTGCAGGTGGCCGGAGGCCCAATCCCCCCCCCCCCCCCCCCCCCATCAACATGGTAGCGGAATTACATATTAGACTACCCCAGGAGGATACCCCAGTACCCCTGGAGAATCCCTCGCTGAGCATCCACGACCATGTTATTCCAATCCTGAGCGTGGGTGCTCAGGCTGCCCCGCGTATTCTGGGGGAGGGGGGGGCAAAATTCCGCTCAAAAACATAACTGCTCGGGGCAAATTGAGCAACAATACCAAGGCGACCACTGCCACGCTATCCGTGAATTTCTGCAACATCAGGGGACTTCACTCTAACCTAAACGCCGTCCACTACCATCTCGAGACGGCGAAGCCGGCCTTGCTCTTCCTGACCGAGACGCAGGTTTCCTCTCCGGCTGATATTTCGTATCTCTCCTACCCGGGGTACAAATTGGAGCACTCCTTTGTGCCTCGGGCTGGAGTTTGCGTGTATGTCAGAGAGGACATCTGTTCTCGACGCCTCGGCAGTCTTGAAGGTTCGGACCTGTCCATCCTTTGGCTACGCGTAGACAGCGACCTCACAGAAAACCAGCGTGAAGTAGAGGTTTACCTCTGCGTTTCGCTTGGTGAGTGCAGGTGGCCGGAGGCCCTTTTTACTGGAAATGAGGCATTCCATCTTAATCCTCACGGGTGACAACGCATCTACATTTTGAATTGTAATAGAGGATAGATGTAGATGTCTATGGGCTGCAGCAACCACTTACCATCAGGTGGACTGTGTGCTCGTTTGTCACCCTTATCCTATATAAAAAAAAAAAAAAAAGCGACGACCATCCGCGCGTCTACGGGTGCCTCTATAGGTCCCATAGCGGTAATGCCGAAACAGACCGACTCATCGACCACGTCCAAATGGCTACAGATTCCTTGCTACAACAGGTCCCATCCGCAGAGATCGTGATCCTTGGCGATTTTAACGCCCACCATGCCGAATGGCTCGGTTCACGTTTAACCGATCATGCGGGGAGATCTGTTTATGACTTTGCCTTGGCATATGGTCTGACACAACTGGTTACTTCGCCTACGCGGATTCCAGATGTGGAGGATCATACACCTTCCCTGTTGGACCTTCTGCTGACCTCTCATCCGGACGGATATCACGTTTCCGTCGATGCCCCTCTCGGCTCTTCGGACCACTGTCTGATCCGGAGTATGGTGCCACTCACGCTCCCTTCGCGGTTGCGTTCTGCAGGTTGACGCCGTGTTTGGCATTACAGGTCGGCGGATTGGGACGGAATGCGGTCTTTCTTTGCATCCTACCCATGGGGGTGGGTTTGCTTCTCGCCGGATGATCCCAGCGCTGTTGCTGATTCTGTCGCTGATGTGGTGCTACAGGGAATGGAACTATTTATTCCATCATCTGTGGTACCCATCGGAGGCAGATCTCAGCCTTGGTTTGGTCGCTCCTGTAAAACTGCATTACGTAGTAAGCAGGAGTGTTATCAAGCCTGGGCTGCGGCTTCGGCGACTCGGGATGTAAACACCAGCATACTTAAAAAGAAGTATAACTTCGCCTCCAGGTCCTTCAAAAGAGTTATTGCCAAGGCAAAGTCAGAGCACATAGGCAGAATTGGCGAGAAACTAGTTCGCCTTCCTTCGGGAACCCGTGCATTCTGGTCTCTCGCCAAGGCTTTCCAAGGGAATTTCTGTAAGCCATTACTACCATCTCTGCACAGGGAGGACGACTCACTGGCCCATGACGCAAAAGACAAAGCCGACCTTTTAGGCTCCCTTTTTGCGTCCAACTCGACTCTTGATGACGGGGGGAAAACACCGCCGACCATCCCGCGGTGTGAGTGCTCCATGCCGGATGTGCTGTTCTCACAGCGCTCGGTTCGCAAAGCACTTCTCTCCCTGGACATCCAGAAGTCGAGTGGGCCTGACGGAATCCCCCCAATTGTGCTGAGGACGTGTGCTCCGGAGTTGGCACCGGTCCTAACGCGTCTTTTCCGGTATTTCTACTCCCAAGGCGTAGTCCCGAATTCATGGAAGACAGCTTTTGTCCACCCGATCCCTAAAAAAGGCGACCGCTCAGACCCGTCCAACTATAGGCCTATCGCGATCACCTCCTTGTTCTCCAAAATAATGGAATCCATTATCAACTGCCAGCTCATCCGGTACCTTGAGGATCACTAGCTGATTAGTGACCGCCAATACGGTTTTCGTCGGGGTCGATCAGCTGGTGATCTTCTGGTCTACCTGACCCATAGATGGGCGGAGGCAGTAGAGTCCAAGGGGGAGGCGTTGGCCGTTAGTCTGAACATTGCGAAGGCCTTTGATCGGGTTTGGCACAAAGCGCTTCTTTTGAAGCTCCCTTCCTATGGGCTTCCCGAGAAATTGTGCAATTGAATCACCAGCTTCCTTGCAGATCGGAGCATCAAGGTCGTTGTAGACGGTGCATGTTCTGACTACAAGCCTATTAACGCTGGTGTTCCACAAGGCTGTGTGCTATCACCAACGCTGTTTCTTCTGCATATCAATGATATGTTGCTAACTGGTAACATTAATTGCTATGCGGATGACAGCACTTGTGATGCTCTATACACCGGCCGTGCTAATATTTCTCGGGAAAACGTCTCCGAGTACCGGAACAAACTTGTGTCTGAAGTCGAGTCTTTGCTGGACAAAGTCTCGAACTGGGGGCGACTAAATCTAGTCCAGTTTAATCCTCAGAAGACACAAGTTTGCGCGTTTACCGCTAAAAAGAACCCCTTTGTCGTATCTCCTCAGTTTCAAGGCACTCCCCTGGTTGCCTCAGCCAGTATCGGAATCCTCGGCGTCGACATATCGAGTGACGTGCAGTTTCGTGGTCACTTGGAAGAGAAGGCCAAATTGGCCTCTAAAAAGCTTGGCGTGCTCAGCAGAGCGGGACAGTATTTCATGCCGGCACACCGCCTGCAACTTTACAAGGCGCAGGTTCGGCCTCACATAGAATACTGTTCCCATCTCTGGGCAGGGGCTCCCCAGTGCCAGCTCCTTCCACTTGACCGCATCCAGCGCAGAGCGGCTCGAATCGTCGACGACCGAGTCCTTTCCGATCGGCTCGACTCATTGGCGCTGCGAAGAGATGTTGCATCTCTTTGCATTTTCTTTCGCATCTACCATGGAGAGTGTTCTGAGGAATTGTTCGGATTAATCCCAGCCGCCAAATTTCACGAACGCACATCGCGGTAGATCTCCCGATACCATCCACACCATCTGGATGATTCTTTGAAGCTACACGAATTGCAGGGTGTAGTGCAACTTGTATTGATAATATTTTTACAGGTGTTGTACCAATCAACAAATCAATAATTCAAAAACTTAGTTCAGATCACTGTGGACAACTGGTTTCATTACCTTATATGCACAAAAAACAGGAAATTGAGAAAATTGTGTTTGTTCCTATTAATGCAAAACGCCTGGAGAGATTTAGAAGTAATATGGTAAAAAACCTTCCATCGCTTTCTTATAAGAACAATGCAGACTTTTTATATGGAGAATTATTTACCCTTATAAGCAATGAATTTAAAAAAATATTTACTTCTAAAACATTCTCCGGAAACAGTCGCAAGGCATTTAATGAGTGGGCGACAGTGGGAATTCATAAAAGCAGACGAAGGTTATATGACCTTTACCATGAAAGATCATATAATCCTTCTGATGCTTTTAAAGAATATGTCAAAAATTATTCTAAAATGTTTAAAAAAGTTTGCTCCACAGCCAAATCATTACATATTAGCAACAAAATTAAGACGGCTAAGAATAAAATTAAAATGACGTGGAGTATAATTAACAGCGAAACCGGTAAAGAAAAACCTCGTAACTCGAACTATCAATTAAAAATTAACAATGAATTGACTAAATCAAATCAAGAAGTCGCAGCGGTGTTTGAGAAATATTTCACTGATATTCCTATTTTGACAACAAAGTCTTTGAATACTTCTCCAACTGTCGCCGAGTCATTACTCAAACAGAATGTTAATATCTGTTTAAAAGAATTTAGATTCGAAAAAGTATTACCGCAAGATATTGTAAAATACTTTAAAACCATTGATGTAAAGAAAACCGCAGATTTGTGGGGGATTTCCGTGACAGTTATTGCGTCCATAATAGATTTAATTGCACCTCATCTTGCTATTATTTTTAATACTTGTATCGATTCTGGTGTGTTTCCTGATTTAATGAAGTATAGTAAAGTAATACCTTTATTTAAATCTGGTAGTACATTGGACCCCGCTAATTTTAGACCTATTTCTGTACTACCAACTCTTAGTAAAATTTTTGAAAAAATAATTTTGAATCAATTGTTAATTTTTTTTAATACAAATAAATTACTTCATAAAAACCAATTTGGATTTACAAGGGGTCGCTCGACGTCTGACGCCGGTGTTGAGCTTATGAAATATATTTTTAATGCCTGGGAGAATTCACAGGATGCCTTAGGTGTTTTCTGTGATCTTTCCAAGGCTTTTGATTGTGTTCATCATGAAACATTAATCAGGAAACTACAACATTACGGTGTAAAAAATTTGGCGCTTAGACTTATTACTTCATATTTAAGTAACAGAACTCAAAAAGTCTTGATAAATGGTAAAGGTTCCTCCGGATCGGTAGTATCAATGGGCGTTCCTCAGGGCTCGATTCTTGGCCCATTCCTGTTTTTAATCTATATTAATGACTTACCTTATCTTGTAGGGGACAATCACGATATAGTATTATTTGCTGACGATACCTCTTTAATTTTCAAACTCAAACGGCAGTTAATTAATTATGACGATGTAAATAATGCTCTATCGAAATTAGTACATTGGTTTAACGCCAACAATATGCTCTTAAACGGCAATAAGACTAAGTGTATTAAATTCACAATACCTAATGTAAAACATTCGAATACCAATGTGCTATTAAATGGGGAGGAGTTGAGTCTTGTGGATACCACTGTTTTTCTCGGTATTACTATTGACGCGAAACTTCAATGGGGCCCCCATATATCTAAATTAGCAAGCAGACTTAGTTCTGCAGCATATGCTGTAAGAAAGATTAGAAGTCTCACCGATGTTGAGACAGCTAGATTAGTGTATTTTAGTTACTTTCATAGCGTAATGTCTTATGGAATTTTGCTATGGGGTAATGCGACTGATATTGAAGCTATATTTGTTTTGCAAAAGAGAGCCGTTCGGGCGATTTATAACCTAAATTGTAAAGAGTCCCTCAGACAAAAATTTAAAGAAATAAACATATTAACTTTGGCATCGCAATATATTTATGAAAATCTAATGTATGTACATAAAAACATAAATAGCTTTAATAAGAATAAGGATGTGCATTCTTTAAACACTAGGAACAAACATAAGCTTGTAATACCAGTTACTAGACTCCACAGAATCAGTAATTCATTTATGGGGCAATGTATACGCTTTTACAACAAAATCCCAGAACATATTCAAAGTTTATCAATAAACAAGTTTAAAAGTTTTATTAAAGAAAAACTGTACAAAAAGGGTTATTATAATATCAAGGAATACATGAATGAAAATAACCCCTGGGAATAAGGTGATCGCCACCATGCTGGTTCTATTAAAAATCATTTAAAAATTGTATAAATGAAATTATTGTTAAATGAAATATGTTTGAAAAAAAAAAAAAGTCCCGCTGGGTTTCTTGCTGGTTCTTCCCAGGACAGAGGTATTTTCCGAACCAGTGGTAAATAAAAAATGACTTTCAATAAGAATTATGTAATAATCGATATTGAATAAAAAATTATTCTATTCTATTATTCTATTCTATTCTATTCTATTGGCGGTCCACCACTGTGCGATTTAGAAGATGTTTTCTTCCTCGCACGACTTCCTTGTGGAATCGATTACCATCAGCGATTTTTCCGGACCGATACGACTTAGGGACCTTCAAGAAAAGAGCGTACTACTTTTTAAAAGGCCGGCAACGCATCTGCAATTCCCTCCCTGGTGTTGCTTTTGTTCATGGGCGGCGGTAGCCACTTACCATCAGGTGAGCCGCATGCTCATTTGCCCCCTCTCCTATAAAAAAAAAACATCGACTATCGGTTCTTTGAGCTATTTGGTAGGCCTATTGCCACTCCATTTTACTGGCGAAATTGAACAATTTAAATTGTTAAAACTATTTTTAAACGTAATTTTGCAGATTTTGTCGCGTTTAATTTTGATATTTTACTAACCCAAGGTCTGAGTGCTTACAACGATATAAATAAATAGCAATTTGCTTACAACAATAGCATATTTTAAATTTGGTAAATGGTTACTAAAAAGGTACGCAACTCAGCATAGCCTTGGTAATGACAGTATTTCGAGTTTCGACGTTGATGTGAATGTGTAAAAATCCTCATTAACAAAAAATAAATGTAATTGCATTATTTAGTAAACAATGTTAATTAAAATGCATACAAATATTTCAACCGTTACACATTGTACACTATTACATACTTATCTTTATATATAAAAATTACGTGTCACGTTGTTTGTCCGCGATGGACTCCTAAACTACTGAACTGATTTCAATGAAATTTTGCACACTCTGTGCAATTCGGTTCAACCTGAGAGATAGGATAGGTTTTATCCTGATAAGTGATACTCAATATTTTTTATTACGAATTTAAGGATTTTTTATATGAAGGGTCGTCGAAAAGGGCAGAACAACGTCAGCCTGGCTAAATAGTTTATAATAAAAAAAAATAGTAATTACATATTATAATACTAAAAAGAAACCAATAAACCGAATAGAAAAGTGTGTAAGAGACAGTGTATATTTTTCATTATGTTGATTTTTGAATATTTTATTTAGTATGTATTGTTGGTAGTTATATTATTTAAACGAACCAATTTTTCGGTTCAATTTAATTGCTTCAATTGTTCAATTCAATTGTTCGGCATTGCAGTTCAAGTAGTCACGGGAGGACTGGGATGTTCAATGTCTTAATGTCAGTTTACCTAGCCTAGGTTCACTTTCAGCTTTTAAATATTATTTTTTTGTTTCATTATGCCAGAACATATTTAGAGGGCAGCTTCTGCTACCCTTAATCCATTTGCTAAGCTAGGGCGAATCTCTTCAACTTAGGAAAAACTTTATTTTCACTTACAGACTGGTATAGGCTGGTGTTTTTTAACCGGTTCAGTGCGAGTGGCACGCCAGGCGTGCCATTGATTATTTTTGTGTGTGGCGTATGTCGTGTCTAAAAATCATTATAACTCGCTCAAATTGCGTTTTTGGAAAATTTATCCCGAACAAAATATTCATTATTTTGCAAGTAGTTCATGCCTACGGCTTCGTTTCTGGATATTTTGAAAATTTTAAATTTTTAGGGGTTGCCAACCTTTTTTTAACTTCTTCTTCTGGAAAAACCTGTGCATCAGGTAGGCTCAAATATACAAAATATTGAAACGACACAACATGAATCTGAAGTTGTACAGGTCACCCAACCCTGTACCAGTGGTGCTCAATCTCCAAATACTAAAACCTGTCCAACCACTCAAACTACACTAGAAGATTCATTTATTTCCAAATCGCGATTCGACGACCCCAGATCACTTCCAATTACAAATTCAATTGCTGAAATGATAGCAATGGATAACCAGTCAATTTCTACAGTCAAAGATAAAGGCTTTAATCGGCTCATGCAGTTGGTAAGACCCAAATACCAACCACCGAGCCGAAAATATATAGGTGCAACAGTGATTCCACAACTGTATGAAAAATTGAAAAGCACCCCAAATACCAACCACCGAGCCGAAAATATATAGGTGCAACAGTGATTCCACAACTGTATAAAAATTGAAAAGCACTATCCAAGGTGAGCTATCTAAGACCAAATGTCTATCGGCTACATCTGAAATGTGGACAAACATATTCGTACATTTCAATACAGTGGACACTTTGAATACCACTTTTACGATTTTCGGTGATTTACCCGAATATTCGGCCGAATACGAATATTCGGTAAAACTGCCGAAAATACCGAATATGAAACGAATATTCGGCCCATCTCTACTTATAACTATCATATATCTGAATAAACCTACGAAGTACCATGTTGTGATATGGTATAAGGTTTATTTTTGCTTGAAACAATTCGAAACCGTCAATGCATAAAAAAAGTTCGCCAATCTTCTTTTGTCAATCCGCCGCCGTATAGCGCCGGCGTGCTTTTTCCTTTTGAAAACATTTGATTTGCTATTCTTACTAATTACACGTTTACAAATCGACTTTACTTTTACATTTGTATGACATGAAATAATATTTAACATTTGTAAATATTAATGAATCATAAACCTTATTTTTTCCAAATTAAGATTCTTGATTGTTTGATATTTACAAATATTATTATTAGGTGAAAATTTAATTTAATAAAAACTAAGGTTTTCCAGGGTGATTTAGCTGTACCTACTTATATAAATTATTTTTTTATAAAACAAAAAATAGTACAAAATGTCTGTAATCTCTGCATAAAAAAAGTCACTTACTCTCAATTTCAAAGAAAACACGTAGAAAAACTCGTAGTTGCCCACTAAAAACAATTATCCTTCCGTTTGTAACTGATGTTTGATGTCAACTAAACTTAATTAGGTCTAAACAAGTGAAAAAATCATAAAAAAGAACATAACTTTTACACATGGCTGATGGCATAATAGGCGTGTCATCAACTGTGGCGTGTGTGTCTGTGGCGCTTGACACGCCAAGCGTGTCGTTACATATTTGTTCGCCGCCACAGCTAAAAGTTGTCGAAAATCGGTGCCCCAACGAATCGGTTAAAATATCATTGTAGTGATTAAGAAGCTCGCAGACCTGACAGTAAGTGGACATTCGCCATGGAGGACAGTCTGTAGCCTATTCCAATCATAAATGCAACAAAATGAAAAAAGTGAAAAAGAATGCTCTATTGATAAGTAGGACTTATAAAGAATAAAAACTAAGCAGTGTACAGTATCTCGTAGATCATTTTTTTTTATAGAAAAAGGATTACGAACTAATACACAGTCCACCTCATGTTAAGTGGTTACTGTGGCTCCTAGACATCTATCCACGGTTAAGAATCAAAATTCAGATACGTTGTTATCCCTGAGGATTAAGATGGAATGTCTCATTTATAGTAATAATTAAATAATAGATTTAAAAACTAAAGAAACACGCTAAAGACAAAATTACTTTATTTTATCCTGGTGATCCTGGTCAGTCATCGGTCATTGATACGAGGGCAAATTTTCAAGTCAATAAGCAGTCCACAAGTTGGTGGAAATTAAATTAGATTCCGTTATATAGCTTCGCGTGTATCTATCTAACATGTGTGTATCTATAAAAGCGTGTTAAAAAGGGTCTGAGCTGCTGAAAAATCTTTCACATATATTTATATTGGAATAGTCAGCTGCATCAATGGCGCTGCCGTCTGCCTGTTGCATCGTGTCAAGACTTCTGGTACAGCAATCCTCAAGTCAATCCGAAGTACTGCGGATATACAAAATAGCTCTGAACTACCACACTGAGTGTTGTCTGCTCCAAGGGCCGAACACCTTGTCTGTCTGGAGATCTTCCCTTTTCCTTCCACTACCAAAATCCATAAAAATATCAGTGATATATGTCCTCTATGCATAATACAAAATACCTAGCTAAATGATAAATAAGTGGTTGTAATTTTTTTATCTGAATTTTTTTTACAGACGGACATACACCAAACAAACGGCCACGGATCTTTATTAGAAGAGTCCAACAAACACTTCGAGCTCTCTTTCGAATATCTCATTAGTAAAGACAACCTGGAGTGGATAACACTGCAGACGGAGCACGCGATATTTATTAGTGTTTGTTTGCAGGTGAGTTCTTATTGTCCTCTATTAAACGGCTTTTATGTAGCTAAATGTAATTGTAGTTGTAATTGTAAAATGCTGCAGAAGGTCACATCCACTAAATACCTAGGAGTAATACTGGACCATAGACTATCCTGGCATCCACATATTGAATATACGAACGAAAGAGTACGTAAACTTATTTGGATTTTTAAAACTCTGAGGCATATTACATCTCATAAATTAATAAAACAAATATACATTTCTTTAGTACAATCTGTCTTAGGATATTGCATTCCTGTATGGGGTGGGGCAACTAAAACTAAGTTCCTAGAGGTTTAACGTGGTCAACGCTGCCTTCTTAAAGTCATGTACCACAAACCACGTCGGTACCCCACTATGGTATTATATAACTTTTGCGGTGTGCTAACCGTGAGACAGCTATACATTTTACTAACTACTCTAAAAATACGTAAAACCATACCTTTTGACCCTACCGTAGAAAAAAGAAGAAGAAAAAAAGATGTAGCAAAAACTATTCGCACTAAAACAGTCTTTGCCAAACGTCAAAATACTGCGAATTCTGTTTACCTTTACAACAGCATTAACGGTTTATTGGACATTCATAACACAACTCACCGCGATTTCAAAAAATCTGTAATCGCCTGGTTAAAAACACAGAATTACGACGACCTTGAGGCACTCTTACACCGTACTTCGTAAATTGTAAATTAATTAACCAACCCACACTCACACATACACACACACACACACACACACACACACACACACACACACACACACACACACACACACACACACATACACGCACACACACACACACACACACTCACTCGTACGCGCACACACACACACACACACACACACACACACACACACACACACACACACACACACACACACTTGCGCGAGCGCGCGCTCGCATGCACACGCACACGCAGACGCGCACACGCACACGCACATGCACACGCGCGCACACACACACACAGACACACACATACACACCATTCATAACACATAACATTTGCGCTTACATTTAAATTTATTGATTACCTTATTTAAATCGCCGCTAATCTTAAAAATGTAATTGATACAGGCGACTTCTGGTTTAATTTGTGTATATAAATGCTTTTAGTTAGTTAAGACTGTCATAGGATAAGGAAGAGCGGGAACTCCTGACACAGGTTTTCTTTTAAACTTACTAGGAGGACCCATCTACTATATTGTTTATTTGTAATTTTAAATAAATAAAAGCATTATATTATTATATTATTAAATGGGCTGTTGCAGCAAAATGTGACACCGATATGGTTAGAACCAATCTTAGCAGCCTCGAGCACAGGCGTAATGTAGCTAGCCTTTCGGTTTTTTAATAGTATAAATTTCTGAGAGTATGCGCAGGAATTCCTTGACTTTTCGTCCCTCTCCATTCCATTTCATCGGACCATCAGACGCTCGAGACTTCTTTGCTGTCGACATACCACGCATTTGAACCAAACGGTTTGCTTCGTTGTTCATAATGCGTACAGAAAAAGAGGTAATAATTTGCCAGCATCGGTTTTTCCATCCGATTATAATGGGAGCAGTGGCGTAGCGTGCCTTAGATAGGCCCTGTATTAAAATTTGTTGAGGGCCCCAATGAAGAGTAAAGATTTCATGAAAGGAACAAAACGCTTGCATTGCACTAAAATTATTATATATTGGTTATAGGAACTAAGCTAGCCAAACAATTCAAATCAAATATACACTTTTCTTGCCTTTTGTTCGGCGAACATAGCTGAAGACGATTCGGAGGCATTCATAGCTGAAGACGATTTCAGCTTTTCTAAATTATTTGCTTCTATAGACAACAGTGATAGCCTTTCCTGTCCCATAGAAGTCCTTGGAATTTTGGCTTACATACGTTCGGGGCCCCTGTAGCCCGGGGGCCCCGTATCATTGATACGGCTGATACGGCGGTAGCTACGCTCCTGAATGGGAGTGTCTGCAAGGCTAGAGTTAATAGGCTTTTGTTAAGCTACTCGTAATTTAGTACGATTTACATCTTCGGCTGCATTAACACTTACCATCGTGGGAAGTAGTCGAACACAGGCTCGTAATAGAAAAAAAATACTATAGTTAATTAACTGATATCAAAGTTTAGCATGCGGTGAGTAATATGTAGGCAAGATTTTGTCAAGAAGTACTAAGAATTTAGCAATTCTTGACTACCTACAGACGCTGTGCAATACATTTTATTCAATTAGTCATTTATCAAAATATTATCAAGGATTATATGTTGACCTTTGAGTCATGACTTCTATTTAATTTTCATTGCAAAAATTATCCAGTAGATAAACATTGTATAATTTATTACTTTAATACGTTTATAAATTATTCATTTTTATATTAGTCACATTCATAATATGGTTACATTAGCGCGTTTTCTAAAACGCAATTTGAGCACTGGTGCAAACATATCCCTGAATTAATAAAAAATTAAAATATAAAGCAAATCTCACTTTTCATTCCCTCTTCTCTCATTTCAACGTTAGTTTCTTCATATGTTCTCTAAATATTTTTAAGAAATTAAATATTCTTATTTCTTACGATATTTTCTGTCACTCAGTCCTCATAGGTAATAACGAATCACAGATCCTACAGCCCTTCTTTGTTTGAAGTTGACTGCAAGTGCTCATCAACTGCAGTCATCATTTACCATTAGGTGAATTGCAAATTCGTTTGTTCCTTATTTTTTATAAAAAAGGAATAACTCTTCTAGACGAAAGTGCAATAGACACGATATATTGCATGCGAGCGTTGGTTTTTGATCCTGTGCATGTCTTTTTAATTTTGGGTAGATTCACTATTTGTCAAATGTAAAATGTATTTGGTATTACAGTCAATAGTGGACGAGCTGATGAGGCAGAAGAGCGGCAGTGGGCCAGCGTCGCCCCGTTGTAAGCGCGGAGGTCTCACGTACCTGCGTCGCGACGGTTCCAGCCAACTTATCACATCTTCATCCTCTAGCGATACTTTAAGTTCAGTTGTGAGTATATCCTACTTTTCAATCGTGTAAATTGTTAATCGATTTTATATTTTTGAGCGTAAGTAGGATGATATAATTTCTTTTCTTGTCTTGTTTTTATTAACAAACGTATGCAAACTAGTTGGCACCAGACATTCTTGGCTTTATATTTCGTTTCAGAATGTTACAGGTAAGGGGGCGTCCATTAATTGTGTTAGGTACTCTTGGACCCCCTCCATCCCCTCACTTATTAGTCTGTGGTCAAACAGTTGCACAGAGTAGAGATTGTTGCCAACAAATATTTACTGACAGATCAACAAAATGAGCTGTTGTGTGATTACAAATGTTCCTTTCGCAATAATCTGATGAGAGGCAAAATACTAGAGGATGCTAACTTACCGGCGCGGCTGGGAACTCCCCAAATGAAATCTGACACTTGTGTGGCGTTTGTTTTAAATCGGGGAATCGCGGGCATTCATAAATTCATTACTACCCTGTGTTCTCACACTTAGTGTGCACCTGCCTAAGTGTGCTCGCACTTATTATCTCTCGCTAAGATCCGGCCGGCTGTGCTAGTCACTTGCGAGCACAGGAACGGGCGGAGCAATAAGACTTAGATAACGAAGTCAGAAACGGTCGCTGTAGTGTGTGATTTTAAATTTAAAAAAAAATCATTATTTTTGTCGTTAAGGGCCGTTAATTAATTACGTAAGGATGATTATGGCGATTTTTGACCCCCCCTACCCCATGTACCTGCGACCTGATGCTGATGCTGTTTAGCTGTACCTACCTTGATCAATTGCCAAGTAGTTTCCTATTGTAGCAGTCAGTACAAATAAATGAAGGTAGAACTATACGCACTAATTTTATTTTATACTCGAATTACAATTTCGGCAGAGTTTCGTTTTATTACGAGCGGTAGTGTGATAACTCTTCAAAATTGAGCTTGTAAGACGCTATATAGCACTACCCCACACCAGAGACATCCGGTGGTTAGAGTGGTGGCTTCCGCTTGGCTTGGCTAGGTTTGGCTGGCTTGAATGGTGCGCTGTGATTGGCTGGCTTGAATGGTGCGCTGTGATTGGCTGTGGCGGTGTGGCGTAACACTATAGTTTTCTCAGTAATTTTTCACCGTTAAATAACTAATTTTCATATAACTCGTTTTCTTACAGTCGTCTTTATATATTTATTATTATATATGTATCTATCCAGAACTTTGTTAATATATTAAGCAACGCGGATGAAGTCGCGGGTATCAGCTAGTCAGAATAATAAAATGTTGTTAGAAAAGGATCAATTACACTACAATTCACAGTTTGACGTAAATCGAAGTTTTTTTTTTTAATTTTTTAACAGATAATTTAGGTTTTTTATTGCTATTAGTATTAGATAAAGATCACTATTATGCTCGTATTATTATTAGACAACTAGTTGAGATAGTATCTAGTCTTTGGAATAACATCATAATTAAAACTAAGTTTTTAAGTAATCTTAAAGTGAGCAAACATAATCTGTTAAACAATCTACAAACGAATAATACTTTTAAAATAATGATCGACTAGTTTGACTTAATCTTATAGAAAATTAATTACACAGTAAAATACGGCAGTAGAGGGTAAACGAGTGAGTTTAAAGCTGCCAGTTTTTGAACAACATGGAAACTACGCAGGATTTTTAAAGTTATGAAATAATGTTAGTTTGAGTAAAATAATATGCTATTGTTGCTTGAAAATAAAAGAATCATTTTGAAATAATTAAAATAAGATTAACACGCGGGAATAATGAATAATTATAAAATGAACACATTTAAGATTTTGATAAACAATAAAAATTTGTAAAATAGATGTAAATTGAAGTGTACGTTATAGAATGAAGAAAACCATTCGGCATCCGGAATGGAACAAGATTTCTAATATTAAATTTCGACTTTTCGATTTCGTAAGAATTGGTTTTACCCCCCTCCACCCAAGATAAGGGTACGTAGAGATTTTCTTAATACCCCCTCCCCCTCGGTACCCTTACGTAATTAATGAATGGCCCCTTAAGCAGTTAGCGGATCATCATTGTCTGGAAAATTCTTAAACATAAAGGCTATAAGTTTAAGAAAGCCTGTTTTAAATAACGGTTTGAAGGGGATTTTGCTATGTTAAACAGGGACTTGAAAACGAAATTAATTTAGTTTCGTTACTCTAAATGTTATCTCATAAAGTTCCAAAGTTTGTAACGATACTAAATCCTAAAATTATCAACAATGTTATAAAAAATAACGTTAGGGAATATCATTTTCGTAGAAGAATATTTTTCGTTACTATATAAAATATGTAAAGTATGTGTCATAATCTTTGACAGGTTAATAATGATATTATATCGTTATATCAAATTGTTGTAGATTTCGTTCCGTTTGTTAGTATCATTACAGCAAAGGAATTAGTTTTGTTACGATCCTAGTGGAACGGTACGAATTATCGGTACTGGAACTACGCGTAACTTTATTTTGATTAACGTTTCAAGGACCTGGTTAAAATTGTTTAATTGTATGGATATGGCCTATGGACGTGAAATTATATTTATGTAAAAAATGAAACTCGCACTTGATTCTTAATGGAGGATATCTATGGGGTCGCAACATCCACTTGCTATCATGTGGACTGTGTGCTCGTTTGTCACCTTGTATAAAAAATATACTATGGTATCATTGGTTTTTCAGTTAATTTCAGGTAAGTAAACGGTTAATGAAATGTATATACGTATAATTTTAGAACGGCGACTCCATTACATCGGGCAGCTCGCGAGAGATATTTTCCGTTCAAAAACTTACTCAGAAGTTCGCCTCGGTCGCATTTAAGAGCGGAAAGGATTGCGTGGAGAATAACGCGTTTGAAGCGATAGGAGATGAAGAACTATGAACTGGTCTCGAAATATCCTTGTAATCTCTCATCATTATGTAAAGGACTCACGTTGCCAATGATACAACAGGTGTAAAATTTTAGAATATTCGAATATTGTACAGTCGTGTACCTTATTATGTATATATTAAGTTTTGGATAAGTTTAATGGCTATGAATCTTTTTTAAAGATTTAATTTTACATTACTGCCATCCACTTGCCATGAATTATGAAATGTTAGCCATTCCTAAATTCTAAAAAAGGTATTATTTAAACAAGTCCAAATATAAAAGTGAATTAATGTTTATAATGAAATGAAAGTTTTGTATAAGGTATTTTATGAAAAATAAAATCATCCTCTGAGGTATTTTATTAAAAAAAAAAACAGAAACTAATTAGTTATTTTACATACTATTATACGTATTTGTAGTAGGCCTAATATTAATTGATTATAGATTTGTTACCTGTCATTATTTTTGATTACTGTTTAATAACTTTAAAGTATGCTAACAGTTGTTTGCGTACAATGAAAGTTTTATTGTACATTCGTAAAGTCCTAGAAACTCAAAAACATTATTTATTAATATTTTGCTATTTGCTTGATAAAATTAGTGGTCATTGAAACAAATTAATGTTTTCCCTACTTAGTCGAGCCCTTGTAACAAAATTATTTATTAAATAAGATAGACGGAGCGCCGCGGGTAGATGCTATTATTTTACTATTCCTTTTCACTGATTAGTTTTACATGTACGCGCTACATCTCATCTAATCTTATTATTGTTGTCCAAAATCCAGCCTTTATAAGAATACCACATGGTTGATCATATTTTTAAAAACGATTTACTTATTATTATGATTATGTATGAATATTTTAAATGTTTATAGTCTGTTCGCTAAGATAGTGTCGGTACAGCCGGAGGCGCAATTATTATTTTGTTTTTATTTTTTGTTATTTTTTAACAGTGTTTGTTAAATAAATGTTTTTCTATTCTAAGAATATAAAAGAATACTATTTTATACTTATTTTTTTTATTGTTATTGTGATAAAATATGTATATAAATAATAAAACAAGTTAGGTAGCAAATAACCTTTCACTACGGCGCTTCGTTTTAAAATGCCAAATTTTCCTTCGGGTGTACGCCGCACGCGGCGACATTAAGTGTCGCCGCGGCACCTTTCACAAACTGCGGCACGTGCCAAGGCGGCGCGACACTAAGGCTACCGTATCTAAGCGAACAGACTATATTTGGTGCCATTGTTAGCTTGTTGTTGAAATTCTAAAAATAATTAATGACTTTTATCCAATTTTGTCTTTTTCTTGTAAATATTTAAATAAGTATTTTTGTTATCGAATATTTTTTGAATCGTAATTAAAGTTGTAATCACTATGTAAGAGAAATATAACTTAAGGGTAGTATTAAACTAATATGAAATTAATAATTCATGTAGATTTCAGTCATTACACATTTTCTAGGTGTTTATATGTGGTTACTGACCTGCCTGCCGCAGGGGCAATCTAGGGTGTAGGAGTGCCTTAATTGCCTCCTTAATTGTGATGTGTGTAGGCAAGCAGGGGCAATTTTTTAAGTCGGCACTGCGACCTTCGATATTGCTCCGATCGCTGTGCTTCCTAGATCGCCCCTGCGGCAGGCAGGTCAGTAGCCGGCTTAAATAAATGTCATGTATATTCATTTCTAAGCTTTTATTATTAAGACAATTTAATACGAAAAATCAGAATCATTCTGAATAATCATTACCACAAGAGATTTTTGTATTTGAATTTTGAGGAAACATTTTATTGTTTACAGAGAAAGTCATTAATAATTAATATAAGACTGGAACAAGTAGACTGCATTGCTTGAATAGCAATGAATAAAAGGTTTGCTTCCTTTTTTCAAAATTTAAATTTATATGATGTACATACCTATTAGAATTTATTGGTTAAGCCACATTTTCGAATTTTGTATAAGCGTAATTTTTATGTGAGCGCTATGGAATGTACAATGTAATTATTATAAATGGTAACTTTCTTGTTTATTTCAATTTTCTAATTTCAAATAATTTTTATGTACTAGCTGATCGATTTCCCATTATTTTCAAAGTTTTTAATGATAATTATATGACTCCAAAGTCAAAGTCGATAGTTAACGTTAGCTTGTCACATTATTAAAATGCGTACACACGTGTTTGTTAAACAATTCTATAATGTGCCAACTTTTGTCAGTCATAGCGACCGTGAACGAATTATAAACGTAACTTATTGGTCTTCTATAAGAAATTAATAATATGTAAAATTACAAAAGGGTAAGAAAAAAATTGGCGATAATTTTACATGTTACATGTTTAGATTTGGCAAATTTAGCTCGTCTGTTGTTTTAGAATCTAAAGCATAACTTTCTAAAAGAAAATTATGCAAAGATTCGACTTTTGTATTTATACTACCCGCTGAATTTGTGTAAATAAGTATATTTAGTGGAATCTGTACATATATTCAACATTTTAGATGTGAAACAAAAATATCTGTTTGTGTACATTTTTACTGTTTTACAATTAATAAAATAAGTACGTAACTAAAAGGTTACGTAAAAATATTTATAGTCCATCTCAGAAAGCAACATGTTTATTTATTTGAATTTTCTATTGTTCAACATGAATCAAATCTACATTTGTTTTTCCTTTTTTATGAATTAAAAATAAATATTAATTCGAAAAGTTTCCATCCATTGAATGTTGTACCATAAAATAATTACTGCAAATTATTATACCTTTATTGACATATTTTTATGGGACCACTTTAACAATGTATGTTTGTGTATTTTGTTAATGATATTTTTAATATTATTCCTTATTGTTTATTGGGTTATAAATAAACTGCTATATTTTTTTTTCTGATATTTCAGAATGTTTTACATTTTAATGTGAATTATAGAAATACAAGCACCAATTTTTTAAATAACTAGTAAAATCATTTTTCAAAAGCTTATGTATTTTTTTTCTTATGCAAGTGAAACAATTAAAAATAAATAAACAATGATCGCGAATATTCTGTGGCAATTGCTGCTCGATACTAGTTATCTACTCGATTTGCGATAAAAATTCCATATTTTAGACTTTTTTTAAAAAAATATTGTTACAAAGTGAGCGGCTTTTTTGACAAGTTGTTATAAGACAAGTCCACTGCTGAACATGAAGGTCTATGTTCAGCAGTACACTTGGAATGCCACAAAGCACGTTCCTGACACCTGCATTCATTAATTTTTTGCATCTCTTACCACGTCGTCAATGGAGTGACTAGTGGGAGGGCCACCCAACATTTAGCTTACCGGTACGAGACTTCAATCGAGAACCTGATTCCCATCGGTTGTCGGTTCTTCGAGCTAAATGTATGGTGGACCTATTGCCACTTCAGCTTATTGATCCCTTTCAATATGTCTGTTAACCTGGTTCTACTGCGGATATCCTCATTATGAAGTCTATCGCGCAGAGAAACTCCAAGCATAGTTTTAGCTAACGTCACCCTGTCTTACACCTGTCTGCAGTTAGATAGGTTTCGTAATCTGGTTCAGTACTCGAATACTACCACTTCGATAAATCGACTGTTGACTTGACATCGCTGAAGGGACTTCAACACCGCCCAAATTTCGACGGTATTAAAGAGCTTTCCTTATAGTCCACATAAACAAAACAAAGTGGCAGATTGCTCTCTAATGTCTTCTGTATAATTTGCCGAAGGTTGTGTAAGTAAGACCGGGAGTCTGTAAGTCATCAAGACTGCATGCGAGACGATTCGTGATGATTTTAGGGTCAGCACGTAGAAGCGGCCCAGAAGGGGGGAAATTGGTCTGTAGTTCTTCAATAAGGTCCTTTCTTGAAGTACGAGACCACAGCACGTCTGCTTCCCGCCTCCGAAGTAGTGCCCACCACGCAGAGAATTAAGGAGCTGCTGGAGGCCTTCTAGTTCCGGTTTTCCACCAGCTTTCACAAGCTCAGCTGTAATTCCATCCTCGCCAGGGGCCTTGCCGTTTGTAAGGTGTTGGAGAGTGATTATAATCTCGCTTAGTTTCACGTCCGGGTTATCATCGAAATATTGTCTAATGAGAATTTCTCTTAGCAATGGTCTTCAACTTCGAGAGTCGATTGGCGGACATACCACTAGCAAAAATACTATATTTCAAGTTAATGTTTATTCATCTTGGTCGATGAAAGGTTGCTTAAACATTTGTTTCGTTTCATCTATTTAAATATATAGTAAAACCTGGAAAATATTACATAAATATTATACACCAGAAAGGTACGTACATACCTAAGTTAGTTCATATAGAAGTTATTTGTGTGTGGAAGAAAAGAGTAAAAGTTCTTAAACAGAAAAATGTACCTAACTAAAGCAATCTTCATCTATTCACTG
This sequence comes from Parnassius glacialis, assembly GCA_033319125.1. NCBI lineage: Eukaryota > Metazoa > Arthropoda > Insecta > Lepidoptera > Papilionidae > Parnassius > Parnassius glacialis. The sequence goes on along the minus strand of JAVANC010000013.1, from coordinate 18,071,946 downwards.
ATATTTTTTTGTATATACACCGTTCATTTTGTTCTCGTTTAGATTTTCTTAATTATTATAAGTCTGTGCTTGACTGCTATCCCACCTGATGTTAAGGGGTGAGGCAGCTGAAATGAGTACTGAATGGTAAAGCGCACTGACTTAGCAAACGCCTATTCATGCCTCCTCCTCTTGCCTTGAAGACTGCACCTACATCAAATTATTCCACTGCATAAAATAACAAATCATATTGGTGTCACCAATAGTATGCTTTTCATTGAGTGTAAAGCCGCTAGGTGGCATTATGCAGCACTAGCTCATATATTATTATGGCAGTAATACTCTATATATAAATGGACTTCTTTATATAGTGAAAGCAACCGTCGCGGTGGGAAGTATCGTCGCACCTTTGCAAGGACACCCTAATTTCTTTGCAGCTGATTTGACACCACCGCACGACGTTCAGTTTCGAGAAAATGTCTACCCCCAGCAACTGAAGTTTCTAACAACCCGTGTTACTGATTATAGCTCGCTTAATTTATAGATTAATTATCTTTACACCTATATCTTTTTCTTTTCTACCGACTTCGTTTTTATTTGACTATGTTTTTTTATGTGTTACCTAAACTTATTACTGGGTGCACCTATTTCGATGATTCTTTTTTTATTTGAAAGCTGGTGCTTCACATGTGATCAAGGTCTGACCAATAGTTTTTGAGTTATCTTAATAATTTATATTGAAGTCGATTGTACAAAATTTTTAATTATGTCATTTGGTAAACAGAGAAAGAGTATCTAACTTTATGCGTTACTTAAATTGACGTTGATTTTTATGAAAAAGTCCGCGTCTTTTTTTTTTCAAATATTGGAATAAGTATTTTCTCCTTTATAGTGCTGGCGTTATATATTACATAAATTGTATGTGAAGATAAATCCAGATCCGGAATAATTATTTATGGGCCTACAAACATTACGCAACCCTGCGGCGCCAATCAAACGCTAAGCCACAGTGGTGATTGTAATCGAATATTAAAGCTACCGAGCTGTAAAATTCGATTACAATCACCCTAATTATTAAGGTTTTATCTGATCGGAATTCAGCCTTTCCGATACGATTGAATTAGCTCGTCTCATAACCATAGAAATATTAAAAAGAGGAGAAGTGGCAAGGGGGCGTGTCTGTGTCCGCACGATATGATCAAAATGCTCAGGTTCTTTTCAAACGGCCGTTTCTGCGTATTAGTATACTTTCAACCGTAATCGTGAAACAATATCAGAATGCCGTGTTATTCAGTGGTTTCTTGTAAAAACGGAAGCCAAAACAAAATCTTTGTAGATCATGGAATCACTTACCATATGTAATACGCAAGTATTTTACTATCTTTATCTTTAAAATCATGAAAAACAACAAATCGTAAAATATTTTTTGCTCTTAATGCGTTATTTTTGTTTTCAAATATCACTGAAACGGTACTATTTTGTAGTAAATACATTGCTCCTTAACCACTACTTATGTATATCGCTAAGCGCCTGAACAAGCAATGTAAACATGACAAAACGATACTTTATTTATGGGGATGCATCGTGTAGTATGGCCACTGTATCTTGCGATGAGTTAGTGTTGTGCTTGCGCAGATCCACTAACGTATGCTATCGACAACAATGTCAATTGGCGAATTGCTATTATAGTTTATTCTTTCAATTTGTCAACCGTTTCAGCCCGGTGGGAAGACTGATGTGACATAATGGTATTTAATTGTTTTGATTATTTTCACCGTTTAGTACACTGAATTCGTAACTAGCGATCATAAAGGAAGTTGCTTAAATAATTAGGTTAATCATCGGTGAAGTATTTTGGGTTGAATTATAGTATATTATGCCTTATCTTCGTGTTAATTACATACTTTTATGTTTTCAAAAGCTTCGAATGCGTTATTATACCTAATTGGCATGGTTCAGAATTCAAATAATATTATAATAGTGACTTTTGCTAAAAATAAGTCAACGTGATTCTCCTGGCTATTTATTTATTATGCATAAGGGTGTGTTTGTTTTCATATATTTAACAATATCTTAACCAACCAGGGATTTTTTAACAAAGGCTTGCCAAGTACATGGTGAGGTTAAGAAATTGCGTAGGATATATGTAAATGATAAATAAATTATTATCGTACATTTTCAGCTTCCCAAAAGATGCTAATTTTATTTTATTTTCAATTTTAGTGCAATTTTAGTATAAATGGAAGAGAATCGATAACTTTCCAATTTAGTCAATCACTAATGTATATGTAAAATAAATGGCTTTTGTTTTTAAAATGCACAGCACAACGATAGCGACAGATATTTTTGTGTGAGTAAGTAGTACGGTGAATGGTAAATGCACGCTGTTTCTGTGGGGATACGGTTTGTAATTGATTGTGTAGTACGTTCTGATTTATAAAATGCGGGTGTGTGCGCGACTGCGTATCTATTGCTTTTACTGATCTGCAAGTGTAGTAGTAGGCGGGTGGTAGGGGCCAACTGGAGACACCGGGTTCCGATGCATTTTCAACTACCGGGCATATCACAGAACACGGAATAAGACATTAGAACGGCTCCAACGCACTTTTTGTTCGAGAACCTGCGTCGGCAGTAGGCGGAACCCTGTTGTCACAACTACATTTGCAAATATAAGTACACGCTCACACATGCATTAAAGACGCCAATCAAATGTGTAAAAGAGCCAATCAAATGACAGGTAAAATCGAGCGAACTAATCCGGCGCGTGTTCACTCACACATGCACACATACATGTAGTGAAGGCGTAAAGACGCGTAAGCAACTAGTGAGTTGAAGTGGCGGTGGACAATTTTTTATCGATATCGATAAAAACTTCAAGTTGAGTGTTCGTGTTATGTAGGAATGGATGTAGGGAATGGATACGGTTTGTATTTAGGCAATTTATAAATAAAAAAATTAAATTACTGTATTAAAATTAATGTTGTAATTATGAAGCAATTTTGATCAAATTTAGTACACAGATAAATTAGATCTTGGGGAAGGTTTTTATTTGGTTGACAAATTTTGTTGAGAGCTTTAAAGTACAAAGGGTTAAAAATCAGACATAAAATAATTCGATGTGATGAATAAGCAAAGCAATGCTAAAAAATTAACTATAAAAGAGAATGTTATTTTTATTGCCCCTGAAATATAATATATTTATTTAATAGTTGCCGCTTAGTTTCTTTTTGAGTCATAGAGTTTTTCAGAAAGAAGTGAAGTCGAATATTTAGGTATTTCTCTATAACAGCCTTAGTTAAATCGGTTATGTGGTTAGAAAACGGAAATTGTCCCATATCATGAAATCTGATTGTGTCAAACAAAGAGCTCTCAATGAAATTCGTCAATACTTTAACTTCGATTGATTTTTTATTTATGTTTATTGATTTTACCATAATATGTTGCCGTACAACAAGTTCCGTAAATTTACAAATTTTTATTACGTCACTCGAAGGATAGATAAGGCCACCTTTGTCTTTTTTTTTAATTAATTTGTGGCAAGAGTCAGTTTGACTGCATAAAAGAGCTCCGATACATATGTCGCATTTTATTTTATTTATGAGGGAATGAACAACGTTGCCAGCTATATAACCTAAAACAAAAAAAATCTGTAACACAGGGATACACTCAAATAAGGACACCTGACTCGTGAAACTAGGAAAATGTGCTATCAGGAGTCAGTGATTATGACAGGAGTAGGCAGTTATAGTACTTGATCTGCCAAGTCGAGCAAAAAAGCGGCACGGCCGTACCATCCTTTTCTCGATTGTATAAACACGGTATATTTCGAATTTAATTCAATTTGAACCAGCAGCTTAAGAATTATAACTAGTCAATATTTCTTAATTTTATCACTGACTGACCGATCATCAAAAGTCTAAGACACTTCTAGCAGACATAGAAGCTTGAAATTTAGAATACAATTAGTTTTTAGTGTATAGATCAAGGAAAAACTAAAAAAATTGTTGCGTTATTAGTCCAGTTTTCTAGATACACCAACTGCACAAATAACTTTGTAATCCCATATAAATATATAGGATTACAAAGTTACATTTGTAGTGAACGAATCAGTGTACCTGTATTTGTAATATGTATAATGGAATAATAAGTGTAGATAGGTACCTAGATATAATTATCTACAAAAAGAAATGAGATCCCTTAAAAACAAAACTTGTAAAAAAACCAAGTCTCGCAACTCAGTTCTTCTACCGTAAAAAGTTGTGAGATCCATGTAATACCAAGTCGGTGAAATAAAAATATTGACTTGGCCATCGCACTAAACAATCTAATTTAATATAATATGTATTACTTGTTAGATACGATGTGTTTTCATGCGATGGCCAAGTCAATCTTTTTATTTAACCGACTTGGTTTTACATGGATCTCACAGTTTTTTACGGTAGAAGAACTGAGCTGCGAAACTTGTTTTTTTTTATAAGCTTTCGTAATATGCAAATTGTAAGATTTACGATCAAAACTTGAAAAATGATGTGTGAAAAAAATTACCTATAACTTGCATACTGAAATCTGTCAAATAATAATGATCCAGCATTTCTTCTTGGAATTCATTGTCTGATTCATCGTCGCAAGCTTTTTCTGTTGACGGCGTGGTCAAATTAATCCGGTCAACAGCTGAGCAGGTTAAAATAGATAACTGTTCAAGCGCATTACAGTTGCCACTGCCGAAATCCTTGAGTTCTATGTGAACTAATAGTTTTTTATATGCTGCTTTAAACTGCCTGGCTGTCGGGTTGTTATTAGATCCACCATGAGATCTAATATTGCCAAAAAGTAATTCCAGATGGTCCTGGCTTGTTTTATAAAAAGGAAAAAAGACCAATCCTCCAGTTTGAACAAGAGTCTCATAAAAGTGTCTGACAGCTACAGCGCAGCAGATAAACCCTTTAAAACCTACTTTCCTTTGGCTTTCAATCAAAAGTGGGCCATTGTCACACTTTAAATTAGATATATAGCCAGCAACTTTATCTATATATTCTAAAATTTCTTTAGCATTATTTTCATTAATAGGTTTTTTATAACCGTGTTGTGACATGCTTTTTGAATTAAGTATATCAAAAAAATTATTTATTGTTTTTAAGAAAACTGTTGTTGGTAAACTTTCACGAAAAATTGGTAAATTTAGTTCTTCTCTGCAAAAATCTATGGCATCACATACGCTTAAACTAAATAATTGGGTGGCAAGTTTAACTTTCATCTTTTGATTGTGATAGTGTATATGCCGATATCTCAACTTGTTCGTTAAATGAAATTTTTCCTTTTCTTGGAGCTTGTTTAGTTCCTCAAGGTAGGACCACTTTATTTTATTGACATTCTCGTCAACAAACACTTGGTAGACCTGTAATATTATCAAATAACACAGGTGTATATGACAAATTGCCGAAAACTGAAATCAATTTTCGTGAAACGTCACAATTTAAAAAACCGTAAAAACCATTGCCTGATCCTGATGCAATATGTGTCTCCAATCTAAAGAGATAAATTGTGTTGCGCAGATCCTTAATGAATTGGGATAAGGACAGGGAGAAGAAGACACATATCAATATTTCCACGCAAATCACGTCGTGAGCAAAAATTAGTTAAAATTAATTACATTAGTCATAGCAAACCTGAAATGCGTTGCGTATTAGCTTAACCATGTGAGATGGATCTAAAAGTGCCATAATTGGATATTTTGTGACCGGATCTTCAAATTTCATTTTTCCTTCTTCAAAGTTACATCCCAGGTGTTTCAACATAGCTATGTTAGAGGCACAGCCATCAAAAGTTAGAGAAACAATTTTTACTCGCGTTTCATGTATTTTTTCCAGACATTGTTTTACTAGTTCAGCTCGTTGAACTTCAGTCATTCCGTCAATCAAAAAATAACCCATAGGCACCTTAAAATTACAGTTAATGCCAGTCACTAAAAAAACTAATGCCTCCTTTGCTTCCGTTATATGGTCACCTTCTATTCCGCTACCGATCTCAACATGCCCGTGCAGTTTTACTCCGTCCCATTCTATACGACGTCTTATTGCCATTTCATCTATCATTAGACCAGCTATGATTGGATATTTTATTGAATTTGACTTTGCCTTAAGGGCTTTGAAGGATTCATCTGTAAAGCCTGGTTCTCCTTTTACACTTGTGTACCATTTTCGTAAAGTACGCACATGAGGCAAGCATGTTTTAAATGTATCTCTTACGTAATTATACGCTTTGGGCGAATAGTAATGTAAGGTAAGTGCAAATGTTCGGAGAGCTGGGGAATAACGCTGTTTTGTAATTCCACCGGACTTTTCTTTTGATATGTACCGATCAATCAATTCTTCCACCTACAAAATAAAATAAAAATTGTTTACCAAATTCATTCAAAAAATATATTGAGATGTAAAAACCGAAGGAATCCCGTAACATACATACAAAAAATTAAATAATAATAAAAATTCGGTTTAAAGAGTAACCTTATACCTGTAAATTTATGCCTCTCAATGCACTTAACTGTTCTTCTTTCAGTGAAAACTTCTTTTCTAAGTCATTTATTATATCTGCCATTTTATGTATTTTTTTCTTTAATCGCCGATTTTGTGCTTGTATTCTTTTAATCCGATTTCTTTGGTGTTTTATGATATTTTCTTTAGAAGATATTATTCGTGTTAATCTTCTTTTTCTCGGCGTTGACGCATTGGAGTCAATGTAGGAAGGAACACTGGACTGATTTTTTTTAAATAGTCCGTTGTTATCTGTATTGCTATACTAGAACACTCCTCCATTAATACTGAAGAATTAGTCGGTACTGAATCCATATCATTAATTGGTTGTTTAACACTCTCTTCCATTAATACTGTTGAAGAGTTTAACGGTACTGGATCTACATCCCTTATTGTTTGACTAACACTCTCTTCAATTACCGTTACCGTTGAAGAAGTTGTAAGTATTGGATCTACAATTTCCTAAAATAAAACAAGATAATAAGATCTACAGTGCTGTATATTAACCTAAAATAATAGTTTAACTACGAAAGATTAACGAAGTTTGTTGATTGGTAACAGCAATAAAAGTGAAACTCAGCAAAATAATGTGTTAGTTAGGTACCATCTATAACTAACCCGAACTTTAGCACGTTTGTTTATTATTTCATTGCCTATGTTCTTCTGAGTACGTTTTCGTGGTGACAAAGTAGAATATTTTGTATCATTAACCTAAAAAATATCGTCAACAATATATGAACATATTTACAGTTATGAACAAAATATATATTTATAAAATAGTATAGACATACAATGTACACAATTTGTACATGTGGTACTGCACCGTTTTTTAAATATCTCTTTTTAGAATTTTTGACCTCGAAGTCATCTTCATTAAAGTGTTGTGAACAAATGGTACTTGATTTAGTCGGAATCCAGTCTTTACGACCAGTAATTTCGATCCACTGTTTCCGTATATCTGGCTTTTTAGGAAAACTGAAATGTTATAGGAAACAAAATGCCTTATATGTATATAAGGTAAATGTGTTTAATATAAATGACACGAGGTAAAATACATAGCACTTAGTTAGAAAATTAAATAAAAAAATGCGATAGCGAAAGTCTCAGGTAGTGAATTTCAATGAAGAAAATGTATGGAAAATCAAGCACTTCGTTGGAAAAGGCTATGCAGAGTTTTGTATGGTGACGTTTTTTTTTTTCGCGCGGCGATCAACCATATCTTGTTATTTGGGTTTAGAATAGTGTAAAAAAACTTAGTAAAACATGTATATATCTAAACTCAGTCCGGGCTCGCTATGAAGGTTCAAAGTTGCAAAAATGTGATTTATTTTTCGCGTGGCCATCAACCAAACCTTGTTATTTTTTGTTTAGAATAGTATAAAAAGAAAAAAACAAAGTAAAATATGTACATAGGCATACTCAGTCTGGGCCAAGCTATGACAGTTAAGTTACAAGAAGCTGGCGTCTTATTTTTTCGCGCGGCCAATAACCAAACCTTGTTATTTGGATTCAGAATAGTGTAAAAAGAAAAACTTAGTATGACACCAATATAGCTAAACTCAGTCTGGGCCGAGCTATGAAGGTGTAAATTTTCAAAGTTTTTAACCTTCATAACTCGGTCCGGACTGAATTTAGCAATTTAGTCGTACAAAGTTTTTTGGTTAACACTGTTCTGAACCCAAATAACACGGTTTGGTTATTGGCCGCGCGAAATAAAAATCACCACCTTCGTGTAACTTTAACCTTCATAGCTCATTTCGGACTGAGTTTAGCTAAATTGTGTTAATACTGTTTTTCTTTTATCATTTTTCTGAACCCAACTAACAAGTTTTGGTTGATCGCCGCGCGAATGAAAAGAGACGGTGGCGTCTCTTCAAGTAGGTGGCTTCTTGAACTTTGAAAACTTTGAACCTTCAGCTCGGCTCGGACTGAGTTTAGCTATATACTTGTCATACAAAGTTGTTCTTTTTACACTGTTCTGAATCCAAATAACAAGGTTTGGTTGATGGCCGCGTGAAATAAAAATGACGCCACTTTCCGGCATTCCCTTTTACCTAAGAATCCGAATCGATAAAGATATCGATAAAATGCTTAGCGTAATGATCAATGCCATTAATAATTATTTTTATAAAAAAATATAATGAAGATTACTACCCAAAATAAATTGAAACTTATCGATAAATTGCTACAGAGTGCGTGCCTCTTCACTAGAATCATGTGTCACCTTTACATTGCGTGCTTAAAACGGCACTATAAAAATGGTATGCGTACTTTGCCAGCAATGTATATTTTTTAGAATTTTAATAACATTTTACAGATTTTGACTTAAAAACCGTAAATTTGAGAAGTTTTTTTACTTACCGATGAAAAGAAATTCCTCCTTTGGCTACACTCGACACTTCACTCCTTGCTTTGCAACTAATAACAGCACAAGTAGGCATTTTTCGTCAAAATTAGTCGCCGCGTTTCACTTGCGCACAGTGAGAGCGTTGTGAGTGACTTATGAGCGCGATCACGTGTCTCGGGATTAATATGACCGTTTGGGCAAATCAGTGGCACGCGTGCCCCGCCCACAACGCCATTCTATGTTTTTCTGTTTTCTGTGGGGCATATCTCCTTCTATTATTATATCTATGCTCATAACTCATCAGTAACCATATGGGCCGGTTACATGGCTTCAGGGAGAGTTTTCCTGCAAGACGTAATGAGGATATCCACAGTAAAGTGGCAGCCACGTACCGATAAACAAAGTGTAGAGCGTCCCCTACTAGATGGAGTGACGACCTGGGAAGAGATGCACGACCTAGGAGGAAAATTAAAACTAATTCGTTGTATATTTAAATCTGCGATTCAGACACGGTAATCGGAGTAATCGGCTGAACATAGACAAAGTTCGTCTTAGGGCAGTTACCAGTGGTACTTTATTATAAATGTGTAATCAGAAAAAGAAAGGAAACAAACGAATGTACTCAATCACATATGGGGCGAAGCCCTTGAGAACAGTGGTGAAGCACGTGCTGTTTCCCTCGATGTTTCGAAGGCCTTTGACAGGGTTTGGCACGCTAGTCTATTGGGCAACCCTTCAGCGTACGGCTTATACCTTGGCCTGATTGCCTGGGTGAAGGACTTTTTGAGTGAACGGTCTCTCCGGGTCGTCGTCGATGACTACTCATCCGGTACTGTGGCGACTAATGCCAGTGTTCCTCAAGGGTCCGTTCTCTCCACAACTCTCTTCCTGCTGCACATAAATGATCAGCTCATTCCCGGTATCTATGGATATGAGACGACAGCACAGTTGTGGAGAGATACCAACCAAGTGCCCGGGCCAGTCGGGATCAAATCGAGCCAGAAAGAGAGGCTATGGTTGAGCGTGTGAGTCTCACACTTCAGGCAGTCTCCGAATGGGGCGATGCCAATCTCGTGAGATTTAACGCCTCCAAAACACAAGCGTGTCTTTTTACCGCTAAAAGGAGCCCGCTCACCTTGGCTCCTACTTTCCGGAATGTATCCATGGAGTACTCTGACCGTCTTCAGTTATTAGGGATTGAATTTTTTCCGAATCCAAACTATGGGCGGTTCGTTGAGTCCAGGGTCAAAGTAGCTGCATCAATGCATGGTGCATGGAGTACTGCTGTCAAATATGGGCTGGTGCTGCAAAATGCCACCTGGTAGCTTTGGACTCAGTGAAGAGACGTGCTAAGAGGCTCATTGGTGACTTTGATTTGGTTGAAACCAATCGTATCAGCCTCGAGCACAGGCGCAGAGTAGCCAGTCTCTCGGTATTCTATAGGATGTATTTCGGTGAGTGTGCGCAGGAATTACACGCTTTATTTCCTCCCTCTCCTTTCCACCATCGGACAACCAGGCGTTCGGTGTGTCTTCATCCCTTTGTTGTTGATATTCAACGCATTAAAACCAAACGGTTTGCTTCGTCTTTTGTAATGCGTACAGCAAGAGAGTGGAATAATTTGCCGGCGTCTATCTTTCCGTCCGAATACAATCTGGGCGTCTTCAAGGCAAGAGTGTATAGGCTTTTGTTACGATAGGACAGTGCGATTTACCATCTAAGGCTGCATCACTTACCACCAGGTGGGATTGTGTTCAAGCACTGGCTTATAATAAGTTAAAAAAATGTAGATGTACTGTTTCCTATTAAAATTTTAAGTCAGTACGAAGAAAGTTAAGTCTGGTACCTAAAATCATAAGGTTTTAATTACCGGCCCCCTTTTGGAAGTCGGCAGAAAATAAGCGAAAGTGGTAGTTATGTCAGGATGGGCACAGAATAAATAATAGTACTACGTAGGATGGGTCTCTTGGCGATCGATCCTCTCTGCCTACGTCGCAAAAGAAAATGTAAAGCTATAGTAGTAATGAAGAAGTAGTTTTCTTATAAAATAGTAATTGTTAACTCCCGACGTACACAGAGGGGTGTTATAATGTTTAACGTCTGTGCGCCTGTCTGTGACATCGTAGCTCTCAAACGGTCAAACCGATTTAGATTTAGTTTTTTTTGTTTGAAAGGTGACTTGATCAAGTGTTCTTAGCTATGATTCAAGAAAATCTTTTCAGCCGTTTAAAGATCAGCTCTTTTTGTTTTGGGTTCTTTTTATTTTAAAATTGTTTAGCTGCACAATAAAATTACAAAGTTATAATGCAGCTAGTTTTAGGTAGTATTAGGTATAGAATCTTGTTTTCTTTTACTTTTTGTAAAATAAATTTAAGGTTCAGCGGTATTTCGAAAAATCAGGCACTATCCCGCGTATATTTCGCTGCAGCACGTGCGACTATTCGCGCCAATGTGAACACCATACAAGTTAGCTGACGCAATCGGCACAAGCGAATCGCGTCCCGCGTGGGTTTCGCCTTATTTCGGGCGAAGCTTTAGATTCACAATTGAACCCGGTAGATGGCGTTGTTGTAGAGATCCAGAAATCGTGCGAAGCCGGGGCGAATCGCTCGTTCATAAAATTATGTGCAAAAAATCGGAATTAATGTAAATCAAAAACATTGATTCAGTGCACTAGTATGTAAACATTATGGTTATTCTCAAAACAACTGCATGCACAATTTTGATGTGTTAAATGTGGCATAAGGCATCAAACCTTCAATCACAACAAACACATTATTTAAAAAAAGGAATGTTTAAATGTAATTTGTTTTTATTTGACCTTTAAAATCTCTATATTAATTATTATATTAAACATATGCCTATTATATCTAAGACTCATAGCAGGTAAATTTATCCCAGGACAATTAGTTTTATATCAAACAAGATAAATAATAAGCTAATAAATATTTATTAAACATAGTTGACATTTCCCACATAACATACTGCTTTAGTAATTCTTTTCCCATTGTTCTTGTTCAAGTCGTTCTTTTTTTACTTGTTCTACTATAGGTGTAAGATAGAGCTTGTCTTCTTCATATTTGGTCCATTCTTCTTTAGGTAAAATGGTTTTTTGAAGGGAAAGTTGAACAGCTCGGATTATACGAAAATTGCGTTCATCAACTACGTGAGCAGGTAAGCGACGTAGAGCTTCTTGGACATCCTCATTTTCATAAAGGCAGTCATCACGAAGTAAACCTGAAATAAATAGAAAATGTCCTTTTATGTGGGTTTTTATTGGTTGGGTTACCCGGAGCATCGATTCTTTACACAGCTGATGTGAAGAATTGACACTATGGGAAGTCTGCAATCTGTGAACACATACAGTATCACCCCTATCAATCAGATTTGATAATCACATATCCTTGGTAAAGAACAGATTCCTTCCAAGAATGGTTTGTAAGGCTATTTTTTTTTTAAAAATGTTACCCCACACTAGGATTTTTTTCCTGTATTGTGGAGGCAGTTTACAAACATATATTGCACGAGGACAAACATCCAGACCCAGAACAATTATTTGTAGGTCATACAAATACTTGTACCGTGCGGGATTCGAACCTGCGACCCCCAGCGCAACAACTCTTTGCTAAGCCACTGCGCCACGGAGTCATCAAAATATTGATTATATTGAAATCATTTTTTTTTATTTTTATAAGAAACGAGTGACGAACGAGCACACAGTCCACCTGATGGTAAGTGGTTGCTTTGGCCCATAGACATCAACATGTATCTTCGATTACGAATCAAAATGCAGATGTGTTGTCACCCATGAGGACTAAGAAGGAATGACTCATTTTCAGCAAAAGGGGTCTCCGGTTCTCTACACTCACCATATGAAACATAGCAGTAGCATTAAGTTGCTGTTTTATGCTGATATTCTGTGAGAGTGTGGTCTTTCCCCGGTCGATCTGACCCATTCGTGCTACAACGATACCAGATATATATAGCTGTAGCATGGCTCTACCACATATACGAAATCCCAATCCAACCATACAACTGCTGAGACTTCAAAATACTATAAGCTCATGCTGCATAGATTGGACCAAAAATTAATAATTTTTAACTAAAGGAAGCCATATTTAACTACAACATTGGGACCTGAAACAACTCGGTCGCCTCCATGACCATGGATGTTGTAAAGTACTCAAAATGTCAAGACTATAAAATAAGCTAATATACATGATAAAATCAGGTAAAAACTGTTTCATTTAAATACATACACTTCTAATCTTAATTTAAAATTCATTTTATTTATAATCATTGTAACAATAACAATAATTAATATTAAATTAATTTTAAAATTAATTATTACATTAAAAAACAAACAAATTAAATTATCATACAATCCTACTCTTAGCAGTTTAGTGTCAAGAATGCTGGCTTTGTTTCCTCACTGAATGCAATATTAAGTTTTTGGTCAAGGATAGATCCAGCCCTCTTGCCTTCAGGGGTAACAACTAGTTGTAGGTACAGTTCCTTTAGAAACTTCACTGTGCGTGGACTCCACAGATCAATAGTCTCTATAGCAAATGCCACAGATATAGTCACTTTCAATGACTCCTATATGTGCTATTTACTCAGTTCAGCCACCTCTGATGCTGCCCAGGCTCTAATCCCTGACATAGCATCCCACATCAGAGCTCTAGCTTTACTTTTTCCCAAATCATAACGTCGGGTTTCTTGCCATTGTCTCTAAATATTACACTAACTATAACCGACGGAACATTAAACTAATGGGATAAACGTAATGGGAATAGTAATATAAAATGAGTAGAACATACCGTATTTGTTGAAACCAGATAGATTATATGCCCATTTCTTCAAGCTACCTGAAAATATATTTTAATATTATTGAGTTAAAGAAAAGGGGTTATATAACACGATTAAAATTATGACTTGCTCAGATTATTTAGACATATTTTATGCAGTAATTCGATTTAATATGCTTACTACAAACAACTGCTGTAGTTCTAAAAGCCATGATTAATAAATAATACGGATTTTTTCCCAAAACCAGAGAAATAATTCAATCCTAAATCAAGTGTCAGCTGTCAGTGGGCACTGGGCACTGGGCTGGGCATGAATCTCTATGGCATAGATGGCAGTCACTGTCACTGTCACCCTTTGAGCATAGAAAATAGAGGAGCTGTCCAGACTTAGAGTATTCAACTAACAGGAGACGCCATGCGCATAAAGTTCCAAACAAAAAAGTCTGTCACTTCTAGCGGGAGGCGAGGTAACGCACACTAAGCAAATCGTAAACATTGGGCCACGTCGTTACGCACGCACACAGCATAATATGAGCACACGATTAAGCAAAACGCACACAACCTTGAAAATCTCTCATAAATGTCTCATCGTTATGCTGCCTCCACACGCTTGGTGTTTGCCACATTCACCATACACGAACAAACACCGACCACATTCACCCAACACAAACACGGCATCCACACGCTCGGCGAACGTGCTAGTATATTCCGGGTAGGCAAACATGACGGACGACGAGCTTGTGGCAGCGATTACTTTCGGGTTGACGTATTTTTATTTAAAAATAAGGCAATATGAATTGCTCTCAATGTTATTGTATTGAAGATTTTACACACCATAGAATCTCAAATGAATTCTCAATTATCTCTGTTATAAATTGTCTTCAGGTTTAAATAAGTTTGGTTTGAACGCTTTTATTCGTATTGCATTGCTGATTATTATGTAATACGTGACTCTAAATTAATCTAAAAACAAACTTTTATGAAATTAATGCTTGACCGGGGAATCTAACCCTTTTTTTATAGGTTAAGGGTGACAAACGAGCACACAGTCCACCTGATGGTAAGGGGTTGCTGCGGCCCATAGACATCTACATCTATCCTCTATTACAAATCAAAATGTAGATGCGTTGTCACCCGTTAGGACTAGGATGGAATGCCTCATTTCCAGTAAAAAGGGCCTTCGGTCACCTGCACTCACGAAGCGAAACGCAGAGGTAAACCTCTACTTCACGCTGGTATTCTGTGAGGTCGTGGTACCACCACGGTTCGAGCCGGCCCATCCGTGCGACAGCAAAAGCTGCCGCGTGGCTCTACCACTGTTAAAACTCTGAAATTTCGTTCGACATTATATTGAATCTATTTACTTTTAATGTATGAAGCAGATAATGAATCTGAAAGAAGCGAAAGAGGTATGTAAGGATCGTGACACTTGGCGATTTGTTCTCTCTGGCTACCCCGTCAGGGATTGTGCGTGAAGATAAGTTAAGTATTTACTTTTAACATAATATATTATCTTTTTATTCGAAGCGCCTTATACAATGCAATAGCAAAATTTTCAAAACGCACCATTGTTTATTTTTTATGGAAGGAAAATGATTTACTGATTTTTTAAACGCTTCGCCAAAACTAATAGTAGTAATGCATATGAGCCGTTTTATTCATAAAATGTTAAATTTTAACAGCTTACAATAACATTTCAAAGTTATTAATGTAGCTAGTCTTAGGTCTTTTCTATGAAAATGTAACGAAATTTTTACTAATCCAAGTGTATTTTATAATTTTTGTATTTAATAATAAGTGTATATTATATAATATATTTGGTCAACTATAACTCGTTAACTTCTTGATTCTAATTAGCTGTGATAGTTTTCCTTTTAACTGCATTATATAAACTCATATTAGGTATACTTTTCACATTTCTATAAACATCGGTTAAGTTGGTAGGGGGAGGGGGGACACATAAATCCAATTAAAAATACCACTTTAAAGCTAAATATTTCACAAACGGACTCCTAAATCGAAAAGATGTTGTTCAAAACCCCCAATGTTTTTGAAAGACCTATTCAACGATACCCAAAATAAAAATGTTTTATAAGATTTTATTTCAGTTTTCTAGGCGTGATTAATATTTATAACTGTGCCAAATTACAGATTTGTAACACTTAGGGTCTGAGCAAAATCGCGGACGGACGGACCGACGGACATGGCGAAACTATAAGGGTTCCTTGTTGTGTAACTACGAAAGTCTAAAAACTATTAAATCAGGATATACTAATCTTATATAATTTTTTCGGATTTTATTTTGGGAATTGATGATCAATGATCCTGCTTCCACACGGGGCTCCTTATAAAAAGTGGTAAATATTTGTTACCCAATAGAAACATTTATTAGGAGTCAATCACATTATTATTGGGAGGTCTATAGAAAACTTAAAAAAATATAGGTGGTAGATCTACTAACTTTTCGAAGTAGAATTGGTAGGAAACTCAACTTCTGAAATCATTTTTACCTCCGAGACAAATTTCGGATTGGTAACATTGGCGTAGAGTATAATAATAATAGCCACTAGTAACTCCTTCCGCCGCCCGCAAGCCGCAAGCTCGCGCGTACTACTGACTGATTGCCAAACGTGTGGATACATAGCAAACACGTTTGTCGAACACCCTTTGATCGGTGCACAAAAACCGACACCAACGCCGATCACTGGAATTCACATACAAACAAACAAACAAACAGGCGAACAGCTATCCACACGTTCGTGATTGCTGTTTGGTGTATGCTGTTCGCCGTTGTTTGCCAAGCGTGTGGATGGGGCATTACAGTGCATAAGCCATAAACAAATAGTGCGAGGGCCTTGTCGATATGGATATGTCGATAAAATTTTATGCAAGTTATATTAGCAAATTAAATAAAATAAAAATGAACAAATGTTTAATGTGTAATATTACATTCAAAGTAAATTTAAAAAAATACATAAGGTACAAAATAATAATACAAAATTACCAAAATTAAAACAAATTGGAAAAGAATTATATTATATTTTAACTGGTTTTTAAAGTGAATAAGTTTGGTATATATGTGACGAATACACTTTTTGGGATCACTCTTTTTTTGCGAGGTAGCTAATTCTAGTGCTTGCATATTTTTACATCACCAAGTTTGACAGTTCAATGAAATATATTTACCATTTTTTAATGTCATGATCAACCGAAAAGGTTATCTGTATAGTGGTTTTAAACAGTCTAATTTTACAGATTTTACCCAACCTATAGAGTTAAACCGTTTTAAGGCTTAGGGTTGAACTACATCTGGCAGCACGGAATCGTACTTTCCTGTGATTCTACCCTTTTTGGTCACTCAGAAACGTTATTTACTAGAGCAAGAAAGAGAGCGGGAGTGTGTAGTTTCACCCTCAAAAGCCGATTGTAAACCGGTTTCAAAAGTTTATCTATCATTCTTGACAATCCATACTAATATAATATTATAAATTTGAAAGTGTGATTTTTTGTTTATTTGTTTTTGTCCTTCCTTTACGCAGCAACGGAATGGAGCATTTAAAAAAAATTAAACATTTGCTATCTCTTGGCCGAAGTGTACGCTTAACCAAACATACTTTTTTTCGTCATTTTACTTATGATTGAAAAATAATTAATGTCGTCGTAAAAAGCGGTTATATTTTGTGTTCTACGGTACAAAAGTGTAGTACTCTGTATATATTTAATAATAATAGATTATAAATATGACACTGAGATTATTTGTTTGTCCTTATTTATTATTAATATGGCAGGTTTGAAAGATGACTTTATCACAAAAATTGATAAGGGAATGCTTCGATGGTTTGGGCACGTTGAGCGAATGAGTGAAGACCGAATGGTGAAGAAAATATATAGCGCTAAAGTTAATATTAAAAGGTGTCGAGGTAGACCGAGACTAACTTTCGAAGACCAGGTGAGCATATTGCTCGAAGAGGGGAGGGTCAATAGTACTCGGATACCTAGACGTGCATGTATGCAGAAGATAATGAATCTGATAGAAGCGAAAGAGGTATGTAAGGATCGTGACACTTGGCGATCTGTTCACTCTGGCTACCCCGTCAGGGATTGTGCGTGAAGATAAGTGAGTAAGTAAGTTATTATTAATTTAAGCGCTAATAATTCGTGTCTCATCTGAAAACAACAATTTGTTTGACACCATCTAAGACGATATACTTGTAAATAACATTTTAAAATGAATAAATATCATTCACTAAACCTTCCATTTCGATTTGTTCCATGTTTTAAATTTTATCCTTCATAATGTAAAATAAACCTGTAACAAAATAATAAACTTACTTCCAATAATTTCAAAGTCGGTACAGCAGTTTCATTTAGTTTCCTTTTATTATTTGATTGGATTACGAAAACCGATTGGTCAAAATGCTAGGAACAAATAGTGCTTGTTCGTTTAGGTACCCAGGTTATATGATTGCCACATGCTTTTATCCAAACTTGGCGCCTGTAAAAATCTTTTGGAAAACTGTAAAACCAAAGATCTTTTTTAAACATTGTACAAAAAAGAATTTTAAATAACACCTTGGTATTATATATCAAGGTATTAATTATAGTCAAATAAAAACATCGACACTAAAGATTACAGTGAACATCACTATTATTGCCTTGATGATACCATTTTATATACTTGAAATTACCCTTCTTTTCGTTTCATAACGTAACATAATGCAATGAAAATATCTATTTAAAATGTTTTATATACAATAAAACAATTTAAATTGATGTTTTCATTTCGTTAAAAACAATTAAAGATTATTAATGTTGTTTGAAATAATATAGTTTTGCAAATAGATCACAATAATATTAATGAATTTAAGACTATTCAATAACACGATTTTGTCTTGTGTAATAAGAACAAAGAGAAACGACATTTGTCTACAATTAAGATGGTCAATCAAATTGTTGTTTTCAGATGAGACACGAATTATTAGCGCTTAAATAAATAAATAAGGACAAACAAATAATCTTAGTGTCATACTTATAATCTATTATTATTAAATATATACAGAGTACTACACTTTTGTACTGTAGAACACAAAATATTACCGCTTTTTACGACGACATTAATTATTTTTCAATCCTAAGTAAAATAACGAAAAAAAGTATGTTTGGTTAAGCGTAAACTTCGGCCAAGAGAAAGCAAATGTTTAATTTTTTTTCATTGCTCCATTCCGTTGCTGCGTAAAGGAAGGACAAAAACAAATAAACAAAAAATCACACTTTCACATTTATGATATTATATTAGTATGGAGAATGATAGATAAACTTTTGAAACCGGTTTACAATCGGCTTTTTGAGGGTGAAACTATACACTTCCGCACTCTTTCTTGCTCTAGTAAATAACGTTTCTGAGTGACCAAAAAGGATAGAAGCACAGGAAAGTGCGATTCCGTGCTGCCAGATGTAGTTTAACCCTAAGCCTTAAAACGCTATAGGTTGGGTAAAATCTGTAAAATTAGACCGTTTAAAACCCCTATACAGATAACCTTTTCGGTTGATCATGACATTAAAAAATAGTAAAAATATTTCATAGATTAGATATATTATATATTTTTAAGCATACAGGAACATTATTTCGATAATGATTACGTTCCATATAACATTGAACTGGCAAACTTGGTGATGGAAAAATATGCAAGCACTAGAATTAGCTACCTCGCAAAAAAAGAGTGATCCCAAAAAGTGTATTCGTCACATATACACCAAAACTTATTCACTTTAAAAACCAGTTAAAATATAATATAATACTTTTTCAATTTGTTTTAATTTTGTATTATTATTTTGTACCTTATGTATTTTTTTAAATTTACTTTGAATGATTACGTTCCACATAACATTGAACTGGCAAACTTGGTGATGGAAAAATATGCAAGCACTAGAATTAGCTACCTCGCAAAAAAAGAGTGATCTCAAAAAGTGTATTCGTCACATATATACCAAACTTATTCACTTTAAAAACCAGTTAAAATATAATATAATACTTTTTCAATTTGTTTTAATTTTGGTAATTTTGTATTATTATTTTGTACCTTATGTATTTTTTTAAATTTACTTTGAATGTTTTCACACACATTAAACATTTGTTCATTTTTATTTTATTTTATTTGCTAATGTAACTTGCATAAAATTTCATCGACATATCCATATCGACAAGGCTCTCGCACTAGTTGTTTATGGCTTATGCATCGTAACGATGAGACATTTATGAGAGATTTTCAAGGTTGTGTGCGTTTTGCTTAATCGTGTGCTCATATTATGCTGTGTGCGTGCTGTTATATCCCTCTTTACAACGCAGTTAAATCTTAGTAAGCATTTATTTAATCCCACGGTACTTTTCCTATATATGACGTCAATCAGTAATTGCATTGTTCCTTTTCATATTAATTTTATTCAATTTTACAGTTAGTTAGATTCAGAGCCCCGGGTAGATCGGACATAGATTCCGAAACGTATTAGAGTTCGGAAGTCAGGGTTAACAGTAATATTGTGTGTAAACTTTTTATAATAAACCCTTAGGTTTACTTAGTGGTTTTAAAAAAAAAAGTCAAACGGGATCGGCCTCCTAACAAATTGGTGTCAGAAGTGGGATGCCAAGCACAAGGTCTTAGAAGACATTGGCATCCGAATCCGAGGTCCCCGAAATCATCAAGGTCGACATCAAGCCTTAGCCGTGCCTAAGCCTGCACCTACCACAATTTTGGACGACGATCAGCCTCCGCCCTGAAGCGTGAGCCCGCTCCACTCACACCTGGTCCTGAAGTCTCCCGTCTGGTCGACGATAAGTCTCCACCAGGAGCCCGCACCAGCTGAATCTAACTTACCAACAAATATTTCAAGAACATTCTGCGTCTTCCGGTCCTGCTATTTCCCACGACGTGACGGAGTCACCGCGTCAGCGATCCCGCCTGCCAGCCGCCACGAGTGTAAAGTTTCAACGAGCTATTGTTACGACGCTTAAATGCTACGTATAGAAATTACTATCTTTCTGTAAGTCGTTTTGTTTTCTCTTTAAATTTAAAATCTACTTTTATTTTACACTGTTTTTTTTTCTATTAGCAACTTTTACGTTATATTTATTGTAATTATTTTATATAAACTTAGATTTAAACTATAATTCTATGTCGCTTAAAGCAGAAAAAAGTAAAGACAATATGTCGGAAAAAATCACACTTTCCTTCTTGACGAAATTTATAAAACCTTATAATGGGGAGAAGGAATCGCTACCCGCTTTTCTCACAAACTGCGACAATGCAATGTCGTTAGCTACACCAGAACAACAGCCTATTCTATGCAAATTCATCATCTCACAACTTGAGGGAAAAGCACAAGTTGCATGTAGTTTAAAAACTTTTGAAACATGGAACCAAATAAAATTATTTCTCCGTTCTACTTTTGGGGAGAAAAAACATGCGACACATTTACTATCAGACTTGCAAAACTGTAAACAGTCATCCGAGGACGTCACTAAGTTTTCTTTAAAATTAGAACAAATTTTAACAAAAATTCAGTCAGATATACACTATAGTTGCAAAAACGCTGATGAGCTTCCAGGTAGAATAGCCGCCATGGAGGATCTCGCATTAAATACATTTTTATTAGGGTTGAACCCTGCTATTTCTACTATTGTTAGATGTAGGAACCCTCAAACTCTAAATGAAGCTGTTCAATTAGCAATAGAAGAGGAAAAACTACAAAACCTGCAAACGTGTTCAAAAATTTCGATAAAACAGTGTAGTATATGTAATAAAGTAGGCCATGTTGCTGCTCAATGTTTTAAAAATAAAAAACATTCCAATTATAATCATAATAAACAAATTTCTCATTTATCTAGTTTTAATTCTGGTAAATTAATGTGTAACTATTGCAAAAACATAGGGCACACTATTGATCAATGTAGAAAGCGACAATATAATATGCAAAAACGTCAAAATTTTAATAAAAACTTTAATCATAACTCTAATACTAATTCTAATCACATAAATCGTAGCTCAAATAATAATTCTAATTTTGTAAGCCGTAACCCTATTCCTAATTCTAGTTCTAACCCTGTGCCTATGCACATGACATGTGATAACGACGATGCTGTCGATAACTCTAACTCTTTAAACTGAATAAGATTTCGGATGCGTGTCTGCCGAAATCGTACTATTGTAACGACACGAAAACAATTAATAATACTATTTCTACTAAATCTTATAAAAATCATTATGCTAAATCTAATTCTAATTCTAATTCATCTCGGCAATGCTTTAGTAAGCAACCGAGCTATTCTAGTTCATTTACATCTCAGTTACCCAAAGGGGAACTGAGTCGTTCTAAGTCTATTACATCTCAGTTGACCAAAAAGGTACAACCGAGTCCTACTAAATCGTTTACTATATCTACACCTCAGCAACCCAAAGTGGTTAAGCCGAGTCTTAATGAATCTTATTCCAATTCTATTCCTATTTTTGAAACGAGCATAAATACATGCAAGGTTTCGTTACCATATACAAATCTATTTACCAAATATTCTCCTAAGTGTCTCAAACTTCTTATCGATACCGGCGCGAGTGTTTGTGTCATTAAACACTCATGTTTAAAAATGAAACATGAACTTCTTAAGGACAAAATAAGAATCAAAGGTATAAATGATACGGATACATATTGCGAAACGTTAGGCTCAATCTACTTACAATTTTTATTAAGTGATGAAACTTACGAGTATAAATTTTATGTTATTAACGATAATATAAATCTTAATTACGACGGCATTATTGGCACAGACTTTCTTAAATATTTTAATGCTAATATAGATTATAGTTCTAAGATAATGACTCTGTGCGGTTATCAAGTTCCCATTATATTTCATCAGCCGACGTACATCGTTCCGGCACGCTCAGAAGCCGTCATTGAATGCGCTATATCAAATTACTCGGTCGAGCTTTATCATAATAATGAAGGCTTAGTTCTAGATCATACCTTAAACAAGGGTATTTACGTCGCGAATTGTATTGTATCAATAAAACCAAACAAAAAGGTTAACATCACCGTTTTAAACACTATTGTACTGACACAGACTTAGAAATTAAAGATTATTTCGTAGAATTGACACCGATTGACTATAATAATGTTAATTCCTGCGAAAATTCAATATCTAGTAAATCTTTGTATTCTATTTCTACTTCTAAATCTAATCGAATAGATCGAGTATTAAGTCTTTTACGCTGCTCTCATCTCAACGATGAAGAAAAGAAAGCACTTTTAAATTGCTGTTCTGATTATACGGATATCTTTCACCTCGAAGGTGAACCCCTTTCTTTTACGAATGGCATCCAACATTCCATAGATACGGGTAACGCGGCCCCAGTTCACGTAAAATCATATCGCTTCCCCGAGTGTCACAAGGAAGAAGTCGATACACAAATTCGCAAAATGCTAAATCAGAACATAATTCGTCCCTCTGTCTCGCCTTGGAGCGCCCCTGTATGGGTAGTACCGAAAAAATTAGACGCTTCTGGCAAAAGAAAGTGGAGAATAGTCATTGACTATCGCCGTCTTAATGACATCACGGTTTCCGAAAGTTATCCCCTGCCTCTTATCACTGACATCCTAGACCAATTAGGCCATTCCAAGTATTTCACAACCCTTGATCTTGCGAGTGGGTTCCACCAGATAAAGATGGATCCTAAAGATGCCCCAAAAACGGGATTTACTATAAGTACCAATTCGAGCATGTCTGGTTACTACGAATTCACTAGAATGCCTTTTGGATTAAAGAACGCTCCTTCTACCTTCCAGAGGCTGATGAACACCGTCTTATCAGGTTTGCAAGGTCTACACTGCTACGTTTATCTAGATGATTGCATAATTTATAGTCATAATTTAAAAGAACATATGGAAAAATTAAAACTAGTATTCGATAAACTCCGCGAATACAATCTAAAATTGCAACCAGACAAGTGCGAATTTTTAAGACGTGAAGTAACTTATCTTGGTCATATTATCACCGATAAGGGTGTCTCTCCTAACCCAGACAAAGTAAAAGCAGTGTCACAATTTCCAATTCCTAAGAGTCCTAAAGAAATTAAATCTTTCCTAGGCCTAATAGGCTACTATCGCCGATTCATTGATAATTTCTCTAAGTTGACAAAACCACTTACTTCTCTATTAAAAAAGGACGCTACTTTCCATTGGTCTCAAGAACAACAAATTGCTTTCGATGTTTTAAAAGAAAAATTAATCACTGCTCCGCCGCTCCAATATCCAGACTTTTCTCAACCATTCATAGTAACTACGGATGCAAGTAATTACGCCGTAGATGCAATCCTATCCCAAGGTCCTGTAGGCAAGGATAAGCCAATAGCTTATGCATCACGTACTTTAAACCGTCCCGAAGGCAATTATTCAACTACCGAAAAGGAACTTCTAGCTATTCTATTCGCAGTCAAAACGTTTCGTCCATACCTCTACGGTAATAAATTCAAAATAGTTACCGATCATAGACCATTGGTATGGCTATTCAATGTCAAAGACCCAGGTAGTGAACTCATTCGTTGGCGCTTAAAACTCGAAGAATATGATTACGAAATTGTTTATAAACAAGGCCGTCTTAATTCTAACGCCGATGCGTTATCTCGCTGCCCCGTCAATGTTATAGATATTAACACTTTAAATAATTCTAGTTATGAAAAATATTTTAAAGACCAATTTACTAATAAAACTCTTATTTCAAATACAATAATCTTAGAATGTACTCAAGGATTACACCTATCTAAACTAAAAACTATTGCATGTCCCGTCTTTTTAGATTTCGACTCATCTATACCTCACTGTGAAGAAATATTAGCACAATTAGACAAGCCTGATGACTTATTAAGTTCCGAACACGAGCCATTTACAATTCAATGCGTAAAAGATAAGAATAAATCTTACTATTTTATGTACACTAAAGTGCATCATTATGAAGAAACTAAATTTAAGGATATTTATAATTTAATGATAAAACTCAGAGATAAAATTTTAATCGAGAATCCTGATATTACAGATCTCGCCTTATCAGACTTTTCAGATCCATTTTCTAAGCTAGCTTATATTAAAGTATATAATATGATTGCCTATGTTTTTCACAACACTAACATTAAAATTCATATATACAAAAATCAGTTAATTTATCCTACTCCCGTTGAAATACCTAAAATTTTAAAAGAGAACCACGATTCGCCTATTGCGGGTCACCCAGGTTCAAGTCGTATCTATAGACGAATTAAAGCCGCCTACTATTGGAAGGGTATGCGCTCTGACATTGTAGATTATGTAAAGAAATGCCAATTATGCCAAATTAATAAACCATTGAGAATGTCCAATAAGGCCCCAATGGAAATAACTTCTACTTCTACTAGACCGTTTGAACGATTAGCTCTCAACATCGTTGGTCCTTTACCTGACGCAGGTTTTCAAAAATTCAAATTCATCCTTACATTACAAGATGATTTAACTAAATTTTCAAGTGCTTATCCCCTGGTTACAGCTACCAGTGAAGAAATAGCCAGAAATCTTGTACATTTTATGTCTCTTTTCGGTTTCCCCAAAACGATCTTAACGGATTTAGGTACTTGTTTTACGTCAGATTTATTTAAAGAATTAACTCAAATCTTAAAGGTCAAAGCCTTATTTACTACTCCTTATCACCCACAAACAAATGGAGCTCTAGAACGCTCACACGCTACTTTAAAAGAATACTTAAAATCTTTTGTCAATGAAAACCAAAACGACTGGCATTGTTACTTATTTACCGCAATATTAGCATATAATACTACTCCTCATTGCACTACTAATTTCACCCCTCATGAATTATTATATGGTTATAAACCTAATATTCCTAATTCTCTATATGAAACAAAGAATAATACCACTTATAACGAATATATTCGAGCTTTACAATATCGAATGCGCTTTAGTAGAGATAAAGCCATTCAAAATATAATCAATAGTAAGGAGAAATCCAAACAATATTACGATACAAGTTCACGCGAAATTTCTTATAAAATTGGTGACTTAGTTTATATAAAACACCATCACCGACTCCGTAAGGCCCTATCACCTATATGGAAAGGTCCATATAAAATTATGAAAGTACATAATAAGCACAACGTTACTTTACAAGTAGGTCCTAAACATGTTAAGTATCATATAAACGAGATTAAGCCTGCTATTAATACTCCTTAAATTTAAATTATTTTATATATTTTTCAGAGCTTTATGCTATGGAAGCTAAAGCCACGCCGAGTCGAGGATCATACCTATATCACATAGTCCTGGAATTTATTTTGAACCTATTACGCATATTAACTTTTATAACGATTATTGGAAGGTTATAACACATATAGACCTTATATCTTTAGCTCCTTATCTCAATAAAATTGAAAATTTATTATATGATACATTAAACCTCTGTTCCAAAATAAATACTGACGAATTTTCCCAATGTAAAGATTTTTCAAATCCTATAGAGATTTTAATAAAATATAATTACGTCAAATTGCAATCTCTAGCATATATAATTAATAATAATCAATCCCCAAATAGAGTTAAAAGATCTCTAGAATTTGGAGGCGAAATCCTTAAATTTTTCTTCGGTACTCTAGACGCAGATGATGCGCGAAAATATGATGCTGCGATAGAATTATGTCAGAAAAGTGAAACAGAACTATTTAATTTATTCAGAGACAATATTCACATAATTAAATCCACCATAAATAATTTTAACGCCACCGTTTATAAGTTAAACCAAAATGAATTAAGAATAAACTCGCAACTAACTAAAATGAATGAAATTCTTACGCAAATCACAAAAACCGATAATTTACTTGTTAATATTTCAAGGATAAATAATTTATTGAACATAATTGAAAGCTCCTTACTTGCTATTTCTAACTTGCTAGACACAACTATAAATGCTATCCTATTTTCCAAAGTAAATGTATTGCATCCTAGCGTGATTAGCCCTTTAAGTCTTTATAACGAACTAACCAAGCGTATTAATCAAATAAATAAACGTTTAGATTTTCCAGTGCAATTGAACATACATAATATTCATACTTTAATTGACGTTTCGAAACTTAGTTCATATTATTATAACAATAAGATTGTTTTCAACTTGCAGATTCCACTAATAACACCTGATAAATTCATTGTTTATAAAAATATACCATTACCAACTCCTCACGACGAGTCACATATTCAAACGTTTGCACTTATTCAACCTTCTAATTCTTATATTGCTTTAAGTGACGATAGAATACATTATGCTATGTTTAATAGCCTAGATGATTGCAAATTTATCAATAATAATTATTTTATTTGTGAACTATTTACCATAATGTCTAGTATAAATAATCCTAATTGTGAATCGAAATTATTAACAGAAGTAACTCTTTCCTTACCTTCTGAATGTAACGCCAAGTTATTATTTGGCCAAATCAATATTTGGCATAAATTAAAAAATAATAGATGGATATATGTACAATCTAATGTAAATAAAGTAACTATCAAATGCAACGATGACATTACTGATCATTCTATTATTGGTACAGGTATTGTCAAATTAACCGAAAATTGTATCGGTTATTCCAAAACTATTCAATTATTGCCAACAAGTACTTATCAATTTTCGATTAAGTCAACTATAGATATAAGCTTTGATATAACAAAAGATGATTGTTGCAAAAAGGATATATTTAATAAAAGTTTACCATATTTAACGCCAATCTCTCTAAGCAAAGTTAACTTGGATTACTTAAAATATGCAAATCATCAGCTAGATAGCTTAGAATTTGAATTAAATAATCTTCAAAAGGAATCACATTTTATAAAATACGGTTCATACTATTCCACATTTACTTATATTTTAATTGTATTACTATTTTTGTACTTAGCTTACAAATTATTTAAATGTTCCAGAAATCGACACAATAATAGTGGACATTGTATACAAATATTTAATCAATGTAATAATAAAAAGTCATCGAAACATAATTCTAAAATTACAAATTCAATTGAGATGACTGATATGTCAACATCCGAAGAAGATAATAACTCACCCAAATCTTTACCAAATTGTACTAACTGTGAACCTTATAGAACTGTACACAAACTTCACTCTTCCTCCGGAAGAAATCTTAATTTTTAATTTTATTTAATTTTAGTTTTCAAAATGTTTGTATTAACACAAATAATTAATTTTATTAGCATATAATTTCAATTTCTACTTTGTCATTTATACTTTGTAATTACTACATTTTAATATTTTTAATTCAATCTAATTGTAATTGAAACTACTATTTTGTTTATAAAAAAAAATTTCTAACTTTACGATTTCACCTTTCATTGTTCAGTTCAATTTCATTGTTCTATTTTATAAGTATTGATTATTTGTCAAATTTTACTCTGTTTCTTTTATATAAATTAGTTATAAATTATACTATTTTATGTTATGTAAAATCAAATAGTTCGATAGTTTTTATATTATTATAAGATAAATTTGATATATTTTACTATAACTTTTAATTTTCTATTCCTATATTTTGTAATGCCTTCCGATCTCTAATTATTTTTCTATTTCGAAACTTCGCTTTATCTTAATTTAGAAAAAGCTCAGTCAAAAGGGGGGAGCTGTTATATCCCTCTTTACAACGCAGTTAAATCTTAGTAAGCATTTATTTAATCCCACGGTACTTTTCCTATATATGACGTCAATCAGTAATTGCATTGTTCCTTTTCATATTAATTTTATTCAATTTTACAGTTAGTTAGATTCAGAGCCCCGGGTAGATTGGACATAGATTCCGAAACGTATTAGAGTTCGGAAGTCAGGGTTAACAGTAATATTGTGTGTAAACTTTTTATAATAAACCCTTAGGTTTACTTAGTGGTTTTTTTAAAAAAAAGTCAAACGGGATCGGCCTCCTAACAGTGCGTAACGACGTGGCCCAATGTTTACGATTTGCTTAGTGTGCGGTACCTCACCTCCCGCTAGAAGTGACAGACTTTTTTGTTTCGAACTTTAAGGTCAAAAATAGTTTTGTCCCTTTTTAACAAAGCAGTAGCTGCAATACAAAAGAGAGACATCTACAGTTTGTAAAGTGCTTATTTTGGTAATACTTTCGTGTGACGTCATTAGCTTATCCCTTAGAGTAATTGAATACTCTAAGGCTTATCCATGCGTGACTGCGCCGCCATGTTAAGTGCCAAGTTTTGAGGTAGGTCTGCTGTCAAACTGACCCACCCTACCCCGCCTACAAAAATGGGGTAAATAAAATAAAAAAAATATCAACAGACCTATTTTAAATAGCACTTTCCAAATTTGTTTATTATTGTAATAGCACCCCCGTAGACTGTGAATAAAAAATAGGTAAAGATCGCGCATCTTATAACGTCGATACCACTTGAAATCATTAAAATTTTGTAGGTTTTGCAACTTAAAAAAACTTCACCCTTCGTGAATTAAACTTCACCACCATCGAAAATCCATAAAATGCAATATTAAGTGCAATTATTTAATAAAACCTATTTTGTCAATTGCCGAATGCACATGGAGTGTTGGCGCATGCGCGGCACATATAATCTAGGGTTTTTCTTCGGAGGATCTTTCGCGGCAAGTTCACGCCTATCTCTATTTTCTCTATTTGAATAGTAAATTGCGTGTAAGAGGTTAACTCATAAGTTTCTATCTTAATCTTAATTAATAAATTAAGCTGAAGAAGAAAATTACAAATTTAGATTGAGCGCATTTCAAGATGACTTAAAACACTAGCTTAAAGATGGTCTTTCATTTATTACACTTATTTATAATGTTAAGAGCGTTTTCGAAAAGATGACTTTATTTTTGTTTTGTATCCATACAGAAAAAGTCGTTCAACCTTCGACTTTTCATAAAATTTTATCACAGTGGGTCGAAGACTTTCCAGACCAGCAAATAGATCTCCTTAGGGTATACCTACACCATGTGATCCAAATCAAACGATATATGTTGTCGTGAAGCGACAATTAAAGAAAAGAAAAATATAACCTAACCTAAGAACAGCAAAACAACAAAAGTAGACCAAGAAAATAATATATTTAAAGTTTCAGAAAAGTATTTACAATTTTATAAAAAAAAATGAAATATGAAGATGATGGATGAAATGAGATTACAATTAGGTTTTTAAAAAAAATAAAGGTAGGAGAATAGGACAATATAGTTTTATAGTGGAGCCTGGAGCCTCGCTGCTTTTGTAGAAATAGGCACACGCAGAGCTTGAGGTTTCTCAGCGGCGACGGCACGCAGCGCCTGGACTGGGCACACGCAGCGACCGGAGCCGGCGCACGTAGCGCCTGGGGTAGGTGCGCTCAGTACTTGGAGAAGTAGTCGCCGCGCCCAGAGGTAGCACGGGCAGTAGGTACACTCGGCGCCTGGAGCAAGCAGTCGTAGCGTGCCCGAAGGTAGCGCGGGCAGTATGTGCACTCAGCGCCTGGAGCAAGCAGTCGTAGCGCGCCCGAAGGTAGTGTGGCCCCGCGCTTGAAGCAGACTGCCGACGACTTCACGTGTAGATGGAGGCTTGCAGGATCCCGGGGCAATGCGGCCCCAGAATAAGGCCTTTAGTAGATGCTTCTCTTTTGAGAACTGAAGCGAGACTGTCCTGTATTCTCCAATTGCTCGGCTTTTATACCTTTTTAGAGAGAACGAGAAATTATTTAAATTAAAACGAAATTTATTGTAAATGACCTACAGCCAAAGAGTATTTATGTAGAAAGAACATCATACCAGAGACGAATTTGAATAAAAGTGACCATAACAACGACATAAATAATAGTTGTCATATTTAGCAATTTTTGGTTTTTGGACTATTATTAAGAAACTATTAAATTTTAGTAAGAAATGAGATATTATTCACATAGGAAAAACTAATGCACGGCAGCGTGCACGAAGCCTGAAATTGTAGAGTTACAGAGAATTCAATAAAAGACCAAAAAAGTAAGACTCCATTGACAGCTATTTTAAAAGTACTAAATAGTGTGAAAATACGCAGTAAAATGATATGTTATTGTGTAAAAACGTTACAGGATCCTATATAAATAAAGGTGATGCAAAATATAAATGCAGAAAATAAAAAACAGAATGAAAAAATGTAGTATAAAGTGATGCAAAACATGAATGCAGAATATCAAAACAGAATGGAGAATTAGTGTACAATGAAATGTAAGTAGCATAACACTACATTTTCCCCCCGACCCTGGAAAATGTTTGACTCAGCAAAAATTTTGACATGTACATTCTAAAATAAACCATAAAAACACAGCTTTGCAGAAACAGACATCACCAGTCAAAATCAGATATACTATCTCTTACATTCATCATCTGCATTCAGGTAAGGGTGGAGTTCACATTCAATGACTACCACTCTAAAAGTGTGTTTTCAAAACGACATTAAGGCTTATTTAAGGAGTAGTCAACCGCTCCAGTGTGGAAAAAAAAATTAGTCGAAGAGACCACTCTAAAAGTGTGTTTTCAAAAGGACATTCAGGCTTATTTAAGGAGTTGTCAACCGCTCCTAAGTGAAGATAAAAAATTAAGGGAGTAGTCAGCTGCTCCCAAGTGAAGATAAAGGTAAAGAGAATTAAGGGAGTAGACAGCCGCTCCCAAGTGAAGATAAAGATAAAGAACTTACTCTTAAGCAAGCATTAGTCGCTATGAAGTTGAAGAACACTGGAACACCAAGCAAACAAACAAATTAAAAGAAATTAAAATAATAAGGTGAAAATGATGATATTTATACATATATACAAATTAACAGTTATATTTATACATATATACAAATTAACAGTTAATAAATATTTAGAAAATTTATGAATCGTCTCACTTCAGCTTTCAAAAACAATTTTATATAAAGTGCAAAGTGTAAAGTTAAGTTTAAGAAATAAAAATATTATTAAAATTGTACCTCTTTAAGTTATCTAGAATAAAAATATTAGAGTGATGAATGTAACTTAGAGTGATGAATGTAAATGAAGTGTTATATGTAGGTCTAAATATAATCCAGATAAGTTGAAAAACTAGAAGAAGTTTTGTTTTAGAATTTTGAAGGTATGAAAAGGATGAATAAATGAATGATGAATAATGAGTTAAGAACGAAAGGGAAAGCAATTAAATCAAAAGGGAATAGACAAGGCGCAGTAAAGGTGAAGAATTAAGAGAGAAAGAGGACTTTTACGTTGGGCGCCAAACTGTCGTGAAGCGACAATTAAAGAAAAGAAAAATATAACCTAACCTAAGAACAGCAAAACAACAAAAGTAGACCAAGAAAATAATATATTTAAAGTTTCAGAAAAGTATTTACAATTTTATAAAAAAAAATGAAATATGAAGATGATGCATAAAATGAGATTACAATTAGGTTTTAAAAAAAATAAAGGTAGGAGAATAGGACAATATAGTTTTATAGTGGAGCCTGGAGCCTCGCTGCTTTTGTAGAAATAGGCACACGCAGAGCTTGAGGTTTCTCAGCGGCGACGGCACGCAGCGCCTGGACTGGGCACACGCAGCGACCGGAGCCGGCGCACGTAGCGACTGGGGTAGGTGCGCTCAGTACTTGGAGAAGTAGTCGCCGCGCCCAGAGGTAGCGCGGGCTGTAGGTGCACTCGGCGCCTGGAGCAAGCAGTCGTAGCGTGCCCGAAGGTAGCGTGGGCAGTAGGTGCACTCAGCGCCTGGAGCAAGCAGTCGTAGCGCGCTCGAAGGTAGTGTGGCCCCGTGCTTGAAGCAGACTGCCGACGACTTCACGTGTAGATGGAGGCTTGCAGGATCCCGGGGCAATGCGGCCCCGGAATAAGGCCTTTAGTAGATGCTTCTCTTTTGAGAACTGAAGCGAGACTGTCCTGTATTCTCCAATTGCTCGGCTTTTATACCTTTTTAGAGAGAACGAGAAATTATTTAAATTAAAACGAAATTTATTGTAAATGACCTACAGCCAAAGAGTATTTATGTAGAAAGAACATCATACCAGAGACGAATTTGAATAAAAGTGACCATAACAACGACATAAATAATAGTTGTCATATTTAGCAATTTTTGGTTTTTGGACTATTATTAAGAAACTATTAAATTTTAGTAAGAAATGAGATATTATTCACATAGGAAAAACTAATGCACGGCAGCGTGCACGAAGCCTGAAATTGTAGAGTTACAGAGAATTCAATAAAAGACCAAAAAAGTAAGACTCCATTGACAGCTATTTTAAAAGTACTAAATAGTGTGAAAATACGCAGTAAAATGATATGTTATTGTGTAAAAACGTTACAGGATCCTATATAAATAAAGGTGATGCAAAATATAAATGCAGAAAATCAAAAACAGAATGAAAAAATATAGTATAAAGTGATGCAAAACATGAATGCAGAATATCAAAACAGAATGGAGAATTAGTGTACAATGAAATGTAAGTAGCATAACACTACAATGTATGGCTTGATGCTTTAGTAAATTATTTAACAGCCTAAGGCTATCCCGATGAGAAATTCACAGAATTTTGGCCACCAACGTACAGCACAAGTAAGTATGTTTTTCTTTATTAAGGCGTATGAAATAAGCACGCGTTATGTGCACTTTTTTAAAAGCAGCTGTAAACCCAAGGTGCACATAAATATACATGCACTTGGCATGTATATTTATGAATCAACATCAGGTTTTCTTAATTTAATTTCAAAAGTTCATTATCATCCCATTATTTTTCATGACAATCAATGTTAATTATATGAAAAAACGTATTAACCATCTGCGCTAGAATTTACATAATTTTTGCTTAATAGAACATTTTTACTTTTAATTTCGTACAGTTCACCCAAGTAAAAAATCAAAATGTTATCCATTCAAGAAAAAGAAATCATATCTGTGGGCCAATTTTGAATGACAGTAATAAACCATCTCTCTTCGAGAGATACCTAGCAATGTTCTCATTGTGAAATTTGAGAACAGAGGAAAGTGTTCTTTACCTTTTTGAAAAAGGTTATTATAAATGACAACATGGATGCACTGTTCCGGCATGAGGTTGCATTTGTACTTGGTCAGTTGCAAGAAGAAGTGAGTATCCCTCACTTGAAAGAGTCTCTCGAAGATGCAAATGAAAATGAAATGGTTAGACATGAATGTGCCGAAGCCCTTGGGCAATCGCTACTCCTTACTGCTTAGACATTCTAAAGAAGTATTTGGACGACGAAAAATGTGTGGTCCGTGAGAGCTGTGTGATTGCATTGGATATGTATGAATATGAAAAAAAGAAAAAAAAGAAAAGAGCCCAGGTGATTGGCAAAGTTAAAATACATTTTAATGTTCCATGGCATATATTGGCTTGCATTTTTAATAGCAGCTGGGTTAGAACCTCCAAAAACTTTGTTTTGTCATTCGCATTGGACCGTTGATGGTGAGAAAATGTCTAAATCGAAGGGTAATGTTGTATCACCCTTCGATGCGGCCTAACAATTTACGACGGAAGGCCTGCGGTACTTTCTTCTCAGAGATTCGGCAACTCATAACGATGCGAGTAAGAATAATTTGTTACAACATTTATAGAACCATTGCTATAAATTTCGAAGTTTATTAATTATTCGAAAATTTCCTTAAAAGTAAATGCTGGCTTTGGTCCAACCATTTTTACATAAAATCTTATGTATGTTCTCAATGACTGCAATGATCATATATGACTATGCGGACACGATCAAATAAATCAGTTTTTGTTTATTATTTTGTTAGAGCTTTTTTATATTATCTTTGTTCTTTCTTAAAAATCTCTATCAAGTACTCAAGCGAATGCACCGTCTTCTTTTGTTCGTTCTTTGTTCATTGTGTAATATGTTCATATGAACTAGCGATGAGCGTTGAATCAACGAACTAGTTGAATCAACCGTTGATCTCCTGTCAACGTTTTAACGTTAACCGCTTATGAATCAAGCGAATGCACCGTCTTCTTTTGTTCGTTCTTTGTTCATTGTGTAATATGTTCATATGAACTAGCGATGAGCGTTGAATCAACGAACTAGTTGAATCAACCGTTGATCTCCTGTCAACGTATTAACGTTAACCGTTTATGAATCAACTAGTTGAATTCGTCAACGACGTTTATGAATTTAACTCGTGTGACACGTTAATGCAACGAACTGAGCAAATTAAAAAACTTGCGTTGAAAATAACGACTTAGATTGGGACCGATGGTCATGTCATACAATTTGAACTCTATGAAACCTAGTAATTTTCTTCTTCAGCTTAATTTATTAATTAAGATTAAGATAGAAACGTATGAGTTAACCTCTTACACGCAATTTACTATTCAAATAGAGAAAATAGAGATAGGCGTGAACTTGCCGCGAAAGATCCTCCGAAGAAAAACCCTAGATTATATGTGCAGCGCATGCGCCAACACTCCATGTGCATTCGGCATTTGACAAAATAGGTTTTATTAAATAATTGCACTTAATATTGCATTTTATGGATTTTCGATGGTGGTGAAGTTTAATTCACGAAGGGTGAAGTTTTTTTAAGTTGCAAAACCTACAAAATTTTAATTATTTCAAGTGGTATCGACGTTATAAGATGCGCGATCTTTACCTATTTTTTTATTCACAATCTACGGGGGTGCTATTACAATAATAAACAATTTTGGAAAGTGCTATTTAAAATACGTCTGTTGGTATTTTTTTTATTTTATCTACCCCATTTTTGTAGGCTGGGGTAGGGTGGGTGTCAAACTGTCAAAAAAACAAGTGAAATAGTGTCGTACACTCTTAGGTATGGTGTCGATAGAAATTATTTTAATAAATTAATTTTGTTCAGAAATGAATATATAAGAATAATAATAATAGTTTATAAATCCTGAATATCATATTTCATCTACCGTTTCATGATCATGCCAGATTTTCGAAGTTTAAATGAACAAAATTAATGTACCGAAAATAATTATATTTTTCATTTCAAATCTGAATAAAAAAAAAAGTGATATCCGGCAGGACCGAAGATGCTTATATAACTTACCATTTGTTATAAATTATGTGCAGAACCTTCCTATATACCAATTAATAATAAATAAGTATTGATTTAACACAATCACTGTCCGGTTTTAAAACACAATAGCAAGACAATAGCAGTGACCTATATGTAGTGCACGGGACAGCGAATGGGTTAAAAACAGTTTATTTAATTTTTACTCAACTAATCATTATTATTTTATATTAAAAATACTATAATATGGGATTACAATATGGAAATAGCAAAACTAATTTAACTACCCAACAATATCCATTGCTTCATGTGATTGAAAAATTCGTTTGCTCGACAACAAAAACCACGCAATGGATGTTGTTAGACTGTCAAATTGATATGGTTTGCCATTTTAGGTGTTACGCTATTAGGCTATGGATTTAATTTCTATAATTATATGAAATAAAACAAACTCATATTAGTAAAAATATCGATATCAGCTGCCCATATTGCTGAGTCACAACCCTATAAAAGGCGGCCATTTTACGCGCCAGATATGTTTAGGTAGTCACGCTAATTCTGAAGGTATGCCCAGTCCATATACTTCTAAGTCAGTGTACTGTTTTATTGGTTATACAAATATGGTTATATTCGACATTGAACTGTCAATATGCTGCCTATCTCTTTTTCACTCAGCGAAGTGTAAGTCTGTGTCATACATAAATGAAACAGATAATAGAAATTGTTTCGTATTCTGGTAAACATTTTTAAGATGACGTCATTTAACCCCGCCTTGCGGCCGATTCCGCCATTTATTGTTTCAGATTTGCTGTTATAAAAAGCCTTTTGATATTTCTTAATTTGAAAATATTGCGAATTTTTAAACAGTTTATAGTGAATTTTTCAATTCATTATAAAGTACGAAGATGACTAAATGTTGTGTAAGAGGCTGTGCCTCAAAATATAGTCAAAAATCACGCGGACTATCATTTCATATGTGAGTAATTTAGTTTTTGTTGTAAATATAATGTAAAAACTTTTATGTCTTTTGCGACAGTAATTAGATGGATATAATTATTTACCCTAAACCTTTAATTCATATTATTTAATTACTTCTTAAGCTGCGTACGGATAGCGCGTGCCTGTGTTACGCGTAGTTGGGAAACACTGTCCACGCGTACATTGGATACGCGTACAGCTCCTGTACGGACCGCCACGAACCTGTACGCGAGGTCAATCGATCCAGAGCGCTCCGCGAGCCCCAGTCATTCGCCATGACTCCGACAAACTGCTGCGGCGTTAGTCATTATTCAACACATTTTAAATAAAAAAAGAGAAACAAATGGAAACCTAGATGGTGGATGAAAAAATTGTATCGTGAAAGATTAGTGTGGAAATACACTAATGGAAGATATAAATTATGAAGAAAGTGGGGACAAAAATTTTGTGAGAATGAGTTTGCAAGATTTTGAAATAATTCTTGAAAAGGTTGAACCTGAAATAAAAAAATGAATACTAATTTTCGAGAAGCTATCACAGCCAGAGAAAGGCTATCCCTGACGTTAAGGTTTTTGGCCACCGGGGACTCATATACAAGTTTACAATATCTGTTTCGCATATCTAAACAGTCCATATCTACTATTATTATTGAAGTATGTGATGCAATTATCAAGGCTCTCAAGGATCATGTGAAGGTGAGTTAATGAATAAAAACGTTTATGTTTATCTGCTCATTTAATATGTTAATTAAAATTTTAGAAAATTATAATTTAAGTACTTAAAGAAGTTTTATTAAATTATAATTAAGAATTTCTGAATTATTCTTCTTGTTCTTGAACGTAACGTAATATTTCAGAAATTTCATTTTGATTATCCTCCGCTTCCCTTGGAGGTTCCGGTGTTGATGTAGGTGCAGTTTGTGCTGGAATTGGCGTGTCGCTGTAATAGCTTTGGCGTGAGGTAGAGTTGGATAAATCCGTTGAATAGGCACCGGTATAATACCCACACTGACCTGGTAATTGGCCCATATCAGCTTGAAATATAATATTATTTATAGCATGTTTTACTAGTGTAAATGTTCGCGAGTCGTATTTTTTTAATTCATACGCAATGTGGGTCCCAAAAGAAGTGTAACAGTCTTCATCCTTGGATAAATATTGTACACTGTGCTTGAGTAATCCCACTGCTTCTGTTAATGTGGCAGTGTCATTGTTATTACGGCGCCTTTTAGTTCTGAATGATGTGTTGTGCTGTTGTTGTGTGGATGAGGCAGAATTCCTTGGTGTTTGTTGTATGGACGATAAAGAATTACTGGGCGCTTGTTGTGTGGATGATGATGCATTACTGGGTGCTTGTTGTGTGGATGAAGTCAAATCACTAGGTACTTGTTGTGTGGATAAGGCAGAATTCCTTGGTGTTTGTTGTATGGACGATGAAGAATTACTGGGTGCTTGTTGTGTGGATGATGATGCATTACTGGGTGCTTGTTGTGTAGATGAAGTCAAATCACTAGGTACTTGTTGTGTGGTTGAGGCAGAATCACTGGCTAATTGTTCATCATTTGATATAGATTCTTTCACATTCTGTGTGTTGTTGCTGGTAGTTATCTGAAAAATAATATAAGAAAAACGTTAACTTAGATGAAATAATTTGTTACAGCTACCCGAGACTGAAAATCAATGGATGGCCGTTGCAAACGAATTTGAAGAAAAATGGAACTTCCCTCATGCAATAGGCGCAATGGACGGCAAACATGTTTGCCTTCAAGCACCATTAAATAGTGGAACGGAATTTTACAATTATAAACAATATT
This sequence comes from Parnassius glacialis, assembly GCA_033319125.1. Lineage (NCBI taxonomy): Eukaryota > Metazoa > Arthropoda > Insecta > Lepidoptera > Papilionidae > Parnassius > Parnassius glacialis. Next base: position 18,033,437 of record JAVANC010000013.1, on the reverse strand, counting down.
CTACATTGTATTGTTAGCATTAGTTGACGCTGACTACAATTTTATGTACGTAAATGTTGGATGTCAAGGACGCATATCAGATGGAGGTGTTTTTAAAAACACTTCCTTGTACAGGAACCTTGAAAACAAAAGCCTAAATTTACCGAATTCTGAAATATTTCAAACTCCTTACAATGTGAAGGTACCGTATATAATTCTGTGTGATAAAGCATTTGCCCTCAGTGAATACACCATGAAACCCTTTTCGGGTAATCCAGAAAGAGGATCTATTGAAAGAATATTCAATTATCGTCTATCAAGAGCAAGGAGGGTAGTTGAGAATGCATTTGGAATACTGAGTTCGGTGTTTCGAGTACTACGAAAACCAATGCTTTTGGAACCGGAAAAAGCTAGTCAAGTTTACGGGAACGTAAAATGATTTTTAAAAACTATTTAAAATCTATTTATTTCTAATTACAATTATTATAATTCTAATTACTTAATTAATACGTCTTGACAGAAGTCGATGTCAAAACGAAGTGGCCGCTCCCATGAGCTCTGCCTGATATCTCATGCAACCAAAAGCGCTGACTATACAGTTACTCGATACTGCCTAATGCTTATGCAGCCCTCTCTAGGTACAAACCCTAACAACCCTATGGTCTTGTGGTTGCATAACTCCTCCCTCTCTAAGAGCGGAATTCAGCGGACAACAGCTTCAGTGTTTTCAGCTGTTGTCCGATGATTCCGCCATCTGTTAACTAAATTACTTTTACATTTTCTTAAAACACTAAAAATTACAACAATAGGTAAAATGACATACAGTAATAAAGTAGCTAAGCTAACACCTTTAACCCTTATCACACTGTTATCACTTTGATCACTATGTTCACTGCCACTGAACTTAAGGTTTTGATTCGATAGATATGCCAGATGTTTCAGGTCGTCTAAGGCTAAGCCTTTCAGGTTAACTGTTTCAGTATCCGTCAGGTTCAGGTGATCCAGTCTCGGTAAGCTTATTACTGGTGTCACTCTATAGCCCAATTCCTTAGCAAAGTATAAGCGGTGCAACAATTTATAGTTTTCTATGAAGGTTTCACAATCCTCACTAATTTTTATAATGTATGTGCCCAAAAGTGATTCTTTGGTGATGTCATCTTGGCATTTGTTTGTTAATATTATTTTATGGTTGGCGTATATAATCCAATTCATAGGGCCGATAGACTGGATTTTGACATCTTCAAGATCAACGAACCGAGGTTCACATAGTGTAAGATTGCTTTGGAATTTCATCAGTTGTTCAGCACATGTGTTTCTAGGATAGGATACCATATTGGAGCTCGTACACAGGAACTCATCTGCCGCTATTTCGGTGCACGGCCGAGAGACCGGTAAGTATTGTGAACCTTTCACCAAAATGTAAGGATACTTGGGAATTATTAGAGACGTTCTGTTTCTAAGTGCATCGAATACAGGTAATGGGTATAATTTGTAATAATTGTAATGAAAACTTATCAGTAAGTGGAACTTCCATCAAGTACGTAATCTGGTTTCCTTTCATGTAAGCTTTTATAACAATAGTTCTTTCAATTTTAATTAAATTCTCTACATTTACAAGGTATACTAGGTTATCAACTTTGGCTATATCATTAAGTATCACTAACAGATCAGATGAATTAATAATTGATTGATGTAATACTGAAACTTTACTATAAGCTAAAGCGGTTTCTATTTCACTTAACTTAAGGTAAATGCTACGAAAGTTACATCGTATCGTAAGATATATTACTATCGTTGTTATATCGCTGCTGCATACCGAACTGTTGAGGACTCATTGAAGGTAAAGGCTGGAGGCCTACAGGTCTATAGCCAAATTGGGGTGGATGATATCCGAATTGCATTTGATTGTTATTAGGTACTGGTGGTCGATAATAATTTCCTAAACTGTTAAATTGTCGCTGCTGACCTTGAGTCGGTAGCGGCATCTGCACCTGCTTATTCGGTGGAATGCCAAAATTATATCTAGGTGGTTGGTTCATTTGCATAGGCTTAAAACTGTAAGACTGATGAGGTAGAGTGTTATTATTACCGAATTTAAATGATGGCGAATTGTTATGCGATTGCGAATGAGATGTGAGATTGGATCCAGACATTTTGTTTCTCATTTGGTACTGACTATGGAAGTTAACTTCTTCCAATACCGTACAGAGCGCATCTTCTAATGAATTTGGGGCTTTGAGACGCACTACTCTAACTAAATGTTCCGGTAAATTATACAGGAAAACGTTTAATGACGTATTTTCATAGATAGCCTTTTTACTACTGCGCATATTTGAGTCCGACAACCGGTTAACTTTACCTATTAAAATTGATCTCATAGGTTGAATTCGACAACAAAAGTCTAAATAACTTTCTCCGGGTTTAATTCTTAAGGTCTCAAGTTCGATATTTAAACACTCTTCACTTCGTGAATCTCCAAAATGCTGAATTAATAACTGTTTAAACTCATCCCACGTTGTAATATCATCGCGCTCACCTATTAATGCAGCTGCATCACCGATAAGGCGGCTTGTTATTGTATTCAGCACGTACAAATTCTGTTGCGTTGAGCCATTAAATTTAGTTAAAACATATTCACACATTCTTAAAAATAGATTTAAGTGGCGTTTGTCACCATCAAACAAAGGAATGATTTTAATAATTTCACCAGGGATAAGTGTAATACTCTCCATAATTATGTATTTTTTTTTAAACGCAAACAATATAAAAAGAATATAAAATAAATGTAACTAAATGTCACACAAAATAATAAGGAATAAAATGTATATGATTAATAAAAATATTTCTTTGTAAAATTATGATTTCTTTTGAATGGTACTTATTAAAATTGGTAAAACTTAAATTATATAACAATTTTTTTTAACTATTTAACCAGAATACGTTAAAATGAGAGAAGTTCGATCTCAAGATAACAGAACGCCGAGGTAGTGGAAAGGATGGTGAAAAGTTCTACTCACCAGCCACCAGCTGCTCTCATGGTTCAGGATCAGCTCCGCTTCCTTGACGAATTTGATTTGGTTCGAGGATCGTCTCGGTTTTCTTCTTCGCGCCGCGGACCTCCGATTCCGACAGAGTTTTATATCGAATTCGCGAAGGACGCAACACTACCGAAATATGACGATCCTACCGGCTGCGCCAGTCAAGTTTACGGGAACGTAAAATGATTTTTAAAAACTATTTAAAATCTATTTATTTCTAATTACAATTATTATAATTCTAATTACTTAATTAATACGTCTTGACAGAAGTCGATGTCAAAACGAAGTGGCCGCTCCCATGAGCTCTGCCTGATATCTCATGCAACCAAAAGCGCTGACTATACAGTTACTCGATACTGCCTAATGCTTATGCAGCCCTCTCTAGGTACAAACCCTAACAACCCTATGGTCTTGTGGTTGCATAACTAGCTACAAAAATTGTATTGGCAACTGTTTATTTACACAATTTTTTACGAAAAAGCAGACTATCAAATATTTACCCACAGACCAATGCATTTGATTCTGAACAGCGAGGAGAGCTTGTTCCAGGTGCATGGCGACAAGACCAACAGCAATTAACTTCTTTTTTTCCTTTAGACAGTGTACCTAGGAGATCGCCCAATACTCCTACTCATATACGTTTACATCTGGTGGAACACTTTGTTAATAATGTCCCCCTTGAGTGGCAAAATAATCACTAAGTTTTAATGTAACATATATATTAAATAGAACGTGTACTACCTACACGGATTAACGTAGACTACAATATGTATAATAAAATTGAAAAAGCCTCATAAAGCAGCTGGTCCATTTTCTCAGACACCAGTATAAATATAATAACGTTAATAACTAATCGTAATTACTTACAGTAGTCTCCGTTGTTGGCAGAGGTTTGTCCTTATCATTAAGAAAGGTAAAATATTCAGATGCAAACCACTTCGATATATATACATCATTAGCTCCTGTAAAAAAATGATATAAAAGTATATAGGCTATTATAAATATGTCAATTTACAATGCGACAATACAATGCGTAAATAAACAATTTTAAAACTTACCTGATCCTGTTACTAAACTTTTTTTGATTTTGCTCCTTTCTTTTCTATTAGTTGCTAATAAAGTTGTCATCTTTTTTTTAATTCACCTATTGGAAATTTCAGTTCATTTGAAATTGCCTTCCATGAATCTTGGCGTAAATCGTTATTTCGATAATCAGTTAGTGTGCTATCCCACAAGACTCGGTGAAATTCATAAAGTTGAATCAATCTGATAATATTTTCATTATTGTAACTCGAAGAACACGCGTGTTTATTCATTTTGCCGTCCAAATATAGCGTAACCGGCCGCGTGCGGCCTCTTTGACGCGCGCTTCCTTATATATTACTATACTCTTTGGACGCGCGACCAAAAACCGACTGACCAAGTAAAGTATTCTGTGCCATAGAGTAGAGTAATATATACCGGAATAGAGAGCCATCTTCGAAGATTTTTTGTCACCCAATACAAATAGTGGCACAGTGTCGCTGTCTGGTATCATATCCGTTGAACTAATCTCAATATTTTGGCTATAGATAGTTATATGTAGTTATGCATATATAGCTATTTATACTATAGGTAGTTATATTTATATTTTAAGGTATTAGGGTTCTATGAAAGATGTATTACAGATTTCAGTAATTTAAACATTTACAACAACCTAAAATTACATAAATGGCAAAAGCGTTCGTGAAAACGTATATTATTTGTAACACCAATGAAATATTGATTTAACTTTGTTTTATGTACATCCAATAGCACAAGTCCTCGGCATTATAACAAACAAGATGTAAAATCATCTATTCCGCACAATACAACACTAAACAAAATTAAATATTTGTTGTTAAATATTTCGCACAATATACTACATAAATGTACATACACTGTAGTTCCAGCATGAAAAACTAAACGATAAGACGGGATGAGAGCTAATCTCAACTCAACCAAACTTATTGTAAATAGCAACAAAAACCGAAAATTACATAAATGGCAAAAGCGTTCGTGAAAACAACGACATGCTCACACGCCGGTAGCCATTATGTGATAAAGTAATAAAGTTGCCACTTGCCAAAACGAGAAGCTTATTGCATCTCAGACTGAAAAAATAAATATTTTTATTCAATATATTTTTAAAGAGGTTTTTGGATGCCCGTATAATTATTAATATTTTATATTTATGTTACAACTGTAGAGAATTCCATTAAACTCTATACCCAATAACTAGAATTGGCGTAATCGCCATCTAGCGCACCTTTTAAAATTTGATGTTCGAAAGTTTATGCGGATATCGTATAAGATGGCACTAGTGTCTTTGCAGATTATTGGATCCCTATCTAAAGTATGAAAGTGTACCCCCCCTGCGACTGACGATGGCTCGCGCTGCGAGTTGGCTCGCGCGGTACGCGTACCCTAAGAGTGAACGCGTAGCTGCAGGTCTATGGACTAGGCGTTCCGAATACGCGTAAACTGAGTACGCGTATCAGGGTATGCGCAATCCGTACGCACCTTTATCATTCTTTGCTGCCTCGTTGGTCTAGTGGTTGTAGTAGTGCGACTGCTGATCATGAGGTCCCGGGTTCGAATCCCGGGTCGGGCCAAAAAATCAGTTATTGAGTTTTTCCATCAAGAAACTCTCAGTAGCTGCCCGGAGTCGGGAAGTTGGCGGTGTTTCACCCCCGTGTCTCGGAAAGCACGTAAAGCCGATGGTCCTGCGCCTGATCTCTCTCCGGTCGTGTCGGTTTACCGTCCCATCGGGCTATGAGAGTGAGGGAATAGAGAGTGCACCTATGATTGGGTACTTGATACTGTGATACACTTGGGCACTATAATCCTGTCCTGCGCCGATGGCTAGTCTTCGTTGAGACTGGCCGCCGTGGCCGAAATTCGGTCTGGAGGACATTATTATTATTATCATTCTTTGCGTATCTATAAAATTTTGTTGTTCGTAAATAGTGATGTTACATTGCTAATAATAAATAATTTCAAGGACATACTTTATTAAGGTTTTTCTTGATTTATTCTGTCGTATTATGTGAAAAAGATTTGCGTTATGCATTGCATTATTTCGGTGTCATGGGTCTGAGCAGTGAGCATAAATGATTAACTAAATTATACAGAAACGGAATTACATTCATGTTAGGTAGGACCTACGGTTTACATAAAGTACAATCTAGCGCCTGTAAGTAATCTCTCTCTGTAGGCAAACATGCAAATACCTCAGAGACTATGGACATTATTACTTGACTTTATTATGTAGGTATTGTTTAGTTATATATTGTATATATTAGCCCATCCGTGCCTTCTGATAATGCAAAATACAAAAATGTTACCAAAACCATTGTGTTGTTTAATTTGTAATATTATTTGCAGCTTCATAGATCTAAATCATTATTTTCTGTTCTATCATTTTTAGGTTGCCAAAGAAGAAAGTAGTTTAATAACATAATATCTATCTATCTATCTATCTATATATATAACAAGATAAGTATTTTATAAAAATATTACGTTATTATACTGCTTTCTATTGGTAAGAAAAATTTAAATTTATTTATTTTCCTACTCCATCCATCCATCCATTACATTCTAAAAGTTCATTGCTGTACCTAGGTCTCTACTATAGATTGCCTTATAGGGCATTTTGCCACAGCTACCACGCTTGGCAGGCGATATAGCATCCGCAGATTTTTATTATTTTGTGTCTACTTCCGAAAGCCGAAGGTTTTGTCACGTAGGATGCAAGAGAAATCGGAAAGATTCCTATGGGAGGCACAATGATTTAGACCTGGAAGAGGATGCACGGATCAAATATTTTCTCTCCGCATGATCACGGAAAAGCTTCTCGCTGCTAACCAGAGGATTTTCTGTGCTTTTGTGGATCTTGAGAAAGCATTTGATAAGGTTGTAAGGAAGAAAATGTGGGAACTGTTGCCGGGGTATGGTGAGGATGGTCGATTGCTAAGGGCTGTGCAGTCACTTTACTGTGACTGTAAAGCCTGTGTGCGGGTAGGGCATGACCTGGCACCCATGTTTAGCGTCCAAACGGGCGTAAAACAGGGTTGTGTCATGTCTTCCTGGCTGTTCATACTGTATCTCGACAGCTGTTTACAGAAGCTGAAAGATAGCTGTTTGGGTGTGAAATTGGGTGACATTAAAGTAAATTGTCTGCTGTATGCTGATGATGCAGTGCTTATTGCACCATCAGAGGCAGAACTGCAGGCATTAGTCACGTGTATGAAAGAGGAATGTGAAATTAAAGGTCTCCGTTTGAATGCTAATAAAACTAAGGTTTCGGTATTTGAAAGGGAGGAAGAGAGAACGAAGTGTGAAATATGGGTAAATCAGGAATGTCTAGAACAGGTAAATGAAATTGTATACTTGGGGAGTGCTTTTAGCCGGGATGAAAGATGTGATTTAGATGTGGACAGGCGTGTCGTTGCCGGGAACAAAGTCAATGGTGCCCTGACTGCGTTAGTCAAAAGGCAAGGCGTAGTGAAGAGTGCACGCCTTGCAATACATAACGCATTGTTGTTACCGACTTTGTTATATGGCAGCGAAACCTGGGTATGCCAGAAGAAGCATAAAAGCAAGTTGAATGCAGTGGAGATGCGATCTCTTCGTAAAATGTGCGGCTTTACCATGGCCGACCAAAAGCGAAACGAAGAGATTCGCAATATGGCAGGTTTGAAAGATGACCTTATCACAAAAATTGATAAGGGTGTACTTCGATGGTTTGGGCACGTTTAGCGAATGAGTGAAGACCGAATGGTGAAGAAAATATATAGCGCGAAAGTAAATATTAAAAGGTGTCGAGGTAGACCGAGACTAACTTTCGAAGACCATGTGAGCAAATTGCTCAAAGAGGGAAGGGTCAAGAGTACTCGGATACCTAGACGTGTATGAATGAAGAAGATAATGAATCTGAAAAAGCGAAAGAGGTGTGTAAGGATCGTGACACTCGGCGATCTGTTCTCTCTGGTTACCCCGTCAGGGATTGTGCGGGCAAAGATAATTTTCGCCGCCCTTTGCATACACAAAACCATATAAGTCATGAGCTAGTTATGTTGGAACATGTTAAGTATACAAGTACCTACATGAAATACATGATATTGTTGGGATTATCTACCTACCTATAATATTCACGTCAGTTTATTGGGTCTTCGGAAGAAGTAGCTATACGAAAGTTGATTAGTGTTTTTATGTTAGTAAGTATACAATGTACATCTTTTAAAGAATTTCACAGAAACTACTGAATGGATTGCTATATCTTTTTATTGACATAGTTATGTACCTTTCAACTTTATCATCATCATCAACCTATTGCGACTCACTGCTGCGTATGGGCCTCTTCCCTTGTGCTATTTTCCCTTGTCTCTGGCTAATCTTGCCTATGTATGATGACTCTTTAACTAAAGGAACAATAAACATTTTTCATCAAAATCGTTCCAGAAGTTAAAAAGATTAGGATCAAGCTGTTTAATTGTTTATTATGGTCAATCGGTTCATATGTATTTAAGGTTCATACGGTACGTATAAAAAAGACACAGCAAAAGATTTGTTTTAAAATTTAATATTGATAAAAAACTATTATGTTACTACAAAACAAATCAGTAGTTTTTTTTAAATAATGAAATTGTGTGAATTAAACAGTTTTTATGAGAATATTAAATCCTACCTCGTAATTATAGGAATTTTGTTCGCACTTTTTGTTCTGCAAAATCTTTCATAATATCTGATAAATTTATACTGTCGCAAACCTTGTGTTCTATTGAAATCATAGCCAATCCAGATAATCTAATCTATTCAGTGTTATGGTGGATCGCAGATAATTTTTTATTATTTTTTATTTAGAAAAGCTTCTTACACCACTTGCAACTGTTACTGGTAAAGTTAAAAGGATTCTGAGTGCAATACTGATATTTAAACCTAATCTTAAATCTGTTACAAATTTCAAAACATTTTGAGGAAATAAATTACTATTTAAAACATACAAAGAACTGATTCTTCACAAAGTTCTAATACATTTATATCGCTTGAGTTCTCATGAGTTAAAATAGCCTCGAGTTTCTTACAATGTTTTAAAATTCATCTTTTGGGAGTTCTCTCAAGGAATATACGTAATAAAAAAGCGAAATGTTTACTGTGCTCAGAAATCTGGGAAAATCTTAATTCTAAGGAGTTTATGGCTGTATCCATAATGTGAAAAAATACTTCAATTTTATATTTTTGACGAGGGTCAATAATTGGTTCGTCAACAGAATCATAAGTAAATTGCTATTTTTTGGATTGTGCATGAGGTCTAGCCACATTTTCAAAGTTTAATTTAGTTAAACAAACCCGAAACTTCCTCTCGTGTGAAGGTATCCATATCTGTGCTATTATGAACACTAAACAATTCATCGTAAACTTGTCCTATTTGATGTTTTAGTGGGTTTATTACTTCAAATTCGACTTTCCCATCTCGTGTCACAAAGTGGTTTTAGAGTAATACCTTTTACATTCTTTAAAAGAATTGACCACCTTAATGTCGAATTGGAAAAAAAACAATATATATTTTTGCACAGTATTAAAAAAATTATAGCTTGCAGTGAGGACTTTGCCATTTCGTTTACCACTAAGTTTAAAGAATGACTACTGCAAGGAACGTAAAATGCCTGTGGATTGATGTTTCTAATCCTGGCTTGGACGCCACTTTGAATACCTTTCATATTGAATACCTTTCATATTAGATCCATTATCGTGCCCTTGCCCTCTTATGTTTTCTAAAGACAATTCAACTGCTGATAATTGTTCCACGATAATTTCCGTTAGTGCCAGATCTGTAGATTTCTCTATTGGTATAAATCCTGAAAACTTTCATTTGTTACAATCTCTGACGTTCTTGAATGGTCTTGGGATTGAATAATAGAAATATACCTAATTATCATGGTCATCTGCACAGTTTTGCTAGCGTCTAAAGTATAATCTAAAAAAATAGAATAATATTTCGATGTAATGATAGCTTCTATGGTCGACATCTAAAATAGATGTTGATTCTGTAGAAACACTTGGAGTTGCAATAACACCTTCATCTACAATATCAGCTTCACCTGCAATAGCACCTTCACCTGCAATAGCAGCTTCACCTATAATAGCACCTTCACCTGCAACAGGGCTTGACCCAGAAGTAGAAGCACCAGGTTCACAGATTGTATTGGAATCGGACATATTTTCTTCTCGAGGTTTAAGCGTAATCTCAGCTATAGCATCGGTTTCTGGTATGGGTGACGATGGTTTGTTTAGCTCACCTTTTTTCAAAAAGTACTCTAATGCCCCTGCTTGTTTTTGTCGCTCTGCATGTTTTTCAACTTTCGTTTTTTATATTGGTTTCCCGACAAGCGTGATCTACCGTCAGCCATCTGTACGATAAAAAATAAAATAGATGTAATAACATTAGTAATGTTAAAATTCGAAAGTCTGACTGCTCTTTTTCTGACTGCTACGTTTTTTCGATTAAACCAATGAATCAATCTGGATAAATTTTGGTATGTAGATATAAATTGAAGTTTAGAAAAGGACATAGGCTACTTTTTACCACAGAAAAGTTACTCATTCCCACGAGAATAATAATTATGATGGGCGCGTGAACGAAGCCGTGGGTGATTGCTAGTGAGCATTCACAAATGAGAATTAACAAGCCGAAAGAGGAGCAATGTTAATTTTCACATGATTAACATACCACTTAAAACATTTTTAACATACCTTGCGGTCAATATTAAATTGAGGGCCGTTTTCACCACCTGTTATTAAAGTCTCGAATAGCCTATTTGTCAAATAAGAACTGTCAAACTCATACAACAATTGTCAAAAATCTGAAAATTAAATGACGAATAGGCTAACCGGAAATGGTGAAATCGGCACTAAAACTATTTTACTATTTACCTTAAGGTGGAAGCTCCAGGGTGGCCCGCGAAATTCAAATTTCTTACGTTTTTTGCAATTTGCAGGTCAGTGTCATGTTGTATATTTAACAAAATATGATTCGCGAGCGTAACGAGTATGTATTTACAGAATTATAATCATTATAATCATCAATACAACCCTCTAAGTTCGTATAATTCCTTTGAATGAGTTTTTCTGGAAATAGCCATACAATGGAATTATACGAACATATTGTATATGTATATGTATTGATGATTATAATGATTATAATTCTGTAAATACATACTCGTTACGCTCGCGAATCATATTTTGTTAAACATATAACCTGACACTGGCCTGCAAATTGCAAAAAACGTAATAAAATTTGAATTTCGCGGGCCACCCTGGAGCTTTCACCTTAAGCAACAAAAAATACACTTTTAAATTAAATTACACTTTTTAGCAAGGTGTGTTCAATATTACGTATTTTTTTATGTACTACAATTTACTTTATAAAATACATAAATACTAACGTAGTAAATTCACACGCGCGCTTCAATATTTATATGATTAATCTGCCCATTGATTTATATGTTACACTAGATAAGTAATAGCCGCGCCAAAGCGTTGTCACTTCACATATGGCCATAGCCATAGTATAAAGATACCAAGTAGGCTATCTCCGGCCAATCCGCGATATAATTGCCTACTGTCTCAGGGTTGTCACTGTCACCAAATCATTAGTTTAAAGCCCGGCCCTTGCCAAAAATAATACAACTCTGTATAACTAATTCAGTGATCATTAGTCGATAAAGTTCAACAATGGTTTTCCTAACAAATACAGAAATGTATTAAGATTCAGAGCAGTATTATTTATAAAAAAAGGGATAAAATAAACCGGCGGGGCGGTGTGTGAGCTCGTGTTTAAATTATTTACTTAGTATATACTAGTTACTTTTTATTTTTAATAGGCATAATATAGTATTTGCACACATAAAGGCCCATATTAATTTTTATTTTTAATTAATACAAGCATATATATATTGAATCACACATTTATTACAAAATTACAAAAACGCACTGCGCGCGGCTTGTATGTGTGCGCCATAGTATCTATGAAGCGCCGCACGCACACTTAAACACAATCCCGAAATGTTTCTCATTGCGCCAGTCGGGACTAACACCGCACGAGGTTCGCGCGTCACGGCTTTTAGCACCGCTAAATGAATGAAAAATGTGTGATAATCGCAGGAGAACGTATTGCTGTGTGTTTGGGTGTCTCAATAATTCATTGATTCCAGAATTGTCTCTGTTCAGATTACCTATTGAACAGGACAGGTAAGCGAATCACTTATTACAGAATATAATTTTTACTTGACGATGAGATACCTACTTACATATTTTTGTTGTATTAGTTGTCTATCAGACAGAGGAAGAATAGTAACTAAGTACCTACTTACGGTTATAAAATCGTAATTAATTATATTTGCAAAAGTTATTTATAAGTTTTAAAGTTATATATATATTACACATTAAAGTTTAATAACAAGTCGTTTCGTAATAGTCGAAACCGAAGAAAGTATTTTTCTGTGGCTAATTTGTAATTTTGTAATAAATGTGTGATTCAATATATATATGCTTGTATTAATTAAAAATAAAAATTAATATGGGCCTTTATGTGTGCAAATACTATATTATGCCTATTAAAAATAAAAAGTAACTAGTATATACTAAGTAAATAATTTAAACACGAGCTCACACACCGCCCCGCCGGTTTATTTTATCCCTTTTTTTATAAATAATACTGCTCTGAATCTTAATACATTTCTGTATTTGTTAGGAAAACCATTGTTGAACTTTATCGACTAATGATCACTGAATTAGTTATACAGAGTTGTATTATTTTTGGCAAGGGCCGGGCTTTAAACTAATGATTTGGTGACAGTGACAACCCTGAGACAGTAGGCAATTATATCGCGGATTGGCCGGAGATAGCCTACTTGGTATCTTTATACTATGGCTATGGCCATATGTGAAGTGACAACGCTTTGGCGCGGCTATTACTTATCTAGTGTAACATATAAATCAATGGGCAGATTAATCATATAAATATTGAAGCGCGCGTGTGAATTTACTACGTTAGTATTTATGTATTTCATAAAGTAAATTGTAGTACATAAAAAATACGTAATATTGAACACACCTTGCTAAAAAGTGTAATTTAATTTAAAAGTGTATTTTTTGTTGCTTAAGGTGAAAGCTCCAGGGTGGCCCGCGAAATTCAAATTTTATTACGTTTTTTGCAATTTGCAGGCCAGTGTCAGGTTATATGTTTAACAAAATATGATTCGCGAGCGTAACGAGTATGTATTTACAGAATTATAATCATTATAATCATCAATACATATACATATACAATATGTTCGTATAATTCCATTGTATGGCTATTTCCAGAAAAACTCATTCAAAGGAATTATACGAACTTAGAGGGTTGTATTGATGATTATAATGATTATAATTCTGTAAATACATACTCGTTACGCTCGCGAATCATATTTTGTTAAACATATAACCTGACACTGGCCTGCAAATTGCAAAAAACGTAATAAAATTTGAATTTCGCGGGCCACCCTGGAGCTTTCACCTTAAGCAACAAAAAATACACTTTTAAATTAAATTACACTTTTTAGCAAGGTGTGTTCAATATTACGTATTTTTTTATGTACTACAATTTACTTTATAAAATACATAAATACTAACGTAGTAAATTCACACGCGCGCTTCAATATTTATATGATTAATCTGCCCATTGATTTATATGTTACACTAGATAAGTAATAGCCGCGCCAAAGCGTTGTCACTTCACATATGGCCATAGCCATAGTATAAAGATACCAAGTAGGCTATCTCCGGCCAATCCGCGATATAATTGCCTACTGTCTCAGGGTTGTCACTGTCACCAAATCATTAGTTTAAAGCCCGGCCCTTGCCAAAAATAATACAACTCTGTATAACTAATTCAGTGATCATTAGTCGATAAAGTTCAACAATGGTTTTCCTAACAAATACAGAAATGTATTAAGATTCAGAGCAGTATTATTTATAAAAAAAGGGATAAAATAAACCGGCGGGGCGGTGTGTGAGCTCGTGTTTAAATTATTTACTTAGTATATACTAGTTACTTTTTATTTTTAATAGGCATAATATAGTATTTGCACACATAAAGGCCCATATTAATTTTTATTTTTAATTAATACAAGCATATATATATTGAATCACACATTTATTACAAAATTACAAATTAGCCACAGAAAAATACTTTCTTCGGTTTCGACTATTACGAAACGACTTGTTATTAAACTTTAATGTGTAATATATATATAACTTTAAAACTTATAAATAACTTTTGCAAATATAATTAATTACGATTTTATAACCGTAAGTAGGTACTTAGTTACTATTCTTCCTCTGTCTGATAGACAACTAATACAACAAAAATATGTAAGTAGGTATCTCATCGTCAAGTAAAAATTATATTCTGTAATAAGTGATTCGCTTACCTGTCCTGTTCAATAGGTAATCTGAACAGAGACAATTCTGGAATCAATGAATTATTGAGACACCCAAACACACAGCAATACGTTCTCCTGCGATTATCACACATTTTTCATTCATTTAGCGGTGCTAAAAGCCGTGACGCGCGAACCTCGTGCGGTGTTAGTCCCGACTGGCGCAATGAGAAACATTTCGGGATTGTGTTTAAGTGTGCGTGCGGCGCTTCATAGATACTATGGCGCACACATACAAGCCGCGCGCAGTGCGTTTGTATGAAGATAACGTACTTCCCTGTCTTTATACTATGCCACAGCCATATGCCCAGCTAATGTCGGTTCAGTGTTCAATGTGACGCCTACCGAGTTGAGCCAAACGATGCACGACAAAAAAATGGGTAAATGCGTAGTGAAAGAATGCGATTCAAGGTCACAAAAACATAATTAATGAAGCGGAATCACTTCCCACACGTAAGTTTTAGTTTGTTTTCATATTAACGTAAAAAACACAAAAAATTAAATAAAATATCGAATATTGCAATTTAGGTTCAATGTTTGCCACTTTTCTGCCTTTGCAATTTTCCCACATTACACTACTACGACTATATAATTTATGGAATGAGTTAACTTGTTAGCGCTGATTTTAAATATTTTGGAAATTGTAATAAAAACTATGTTATATATATACAAAGGAATTAATTATTCTTATTTTAGAATATTCATGAATGATCTATAAATTATATTTTATTACCTATTTTATATTAACAATTTTGCACGGTACCTAAAGATGTAGCACACTGTAAGAAGTGGATGAAAATAATAGGATTGCTGAGAAAGCAGACTCACATGGTGCCTTCGAAATCTACTCTCATTAGGTCTAAGCACTTCCGGGATCAAGACAAACTAGGATCAAAAAGCGATGGCGACCATGTTTATTTAAGCGGATGAGTACTACACATTAACACCATTTAGTATTATCTTAAAAATTTATTAATAACCACAGTTTTTGTAGCTAATGTCATGAGAACAAATTTAGAAGACAAAGACTTGCCGATACTTTCACAATTGATGCATATTTCAAACTCAGATCTTCTTAGTCAAGAAGCCCAAAATTGTTTTTTTTAAATAATTTATTTTTGGTTTGATTTATTAGTACAATAAAGATACTTCGAAAAAAAATCTTTTATTTCATTAGTTATACTTCTATTCATCGGATAAGCAAAAAAATATATACATATTTAAAATAAAAACAAATAACTGCAGCTTAAAAATAACTTCTTTTTATTGCTAATTTTAGGTAAAATTTCATATAGTAGGCAATACCTACCCGTCACTACATGTTTGTATGTCTATCTTTATCTAATCTTAGCGAGGGTATTGTTTTTGCGACTTGTATAAGTGAGACAGACATATGTTTACATAAAAAGGCTTAGTGGTTTCAAAGCTACGTCCTCGCGATTAGATAGTGGTTTCACTTTTTTCGATGCGCGGTAATGTGGTTTGCTCCTCTAGTCTTATATAACTCAATGAATCTGCCCTACTAAAAATCACGTCCAATTTTAAATTTCAGAATAAAACCAACTTGTAGACTTAGCATATATTTCACATAAATAGATAAAACATTTTAATTCTGTATGACTTATTAACCGCTACATTATTCACGAATATGACGAAAATTTGTCTCTAGAACTGAACATTTTTACTAGGAGTCTTCTAAACAAGTAATGGATAAAAATAAATAGGACCATCTTTTGCTTATATATGATATTTAAGGGATTCCCCCAAAATGTTGCGTTGTACAAATGTAGCTAAAGGGTATTCCTCCAAAAGTCTGAGGGAAATCCCCATCAAACATAAACAGACTAAAAGGATTGCCAGTTCATATATGTAATATTGGCAGAAAATTCTGATGATTTTTTTTGGATTCTAGTTTCTAAGTTCTAGTCTAGTTTTTTTTTATAGAATAATGGTGACAAACGAGCAGACAGTCCACCTGATGGTAAGTGGTTGCTGCGGCCCATAGACATCTACGTCTATCCTCTATCACAAATCAAAATGTAGATGCGTTGTCACCCGTGAGGACTAAGATGGAATGCCTCATTTCCAGTAAAAATGGCCTCCGGCCACCTGCACTCACCAAACGAAACGCAGAGGTAAACCTCTACTTCACGCTGGTATTCTGTGAGGTCGTGGTACCACCCCGGTTCGAGCCGGCCCATCCGTGCGACAGCAAACGCTGCCGCGTGGCTCTACCACTGTTTAGTTGGTTCCTTATTTCCTATTTAGGTTTTTGTTCTTATTAGTGTTCCACATAATTTCAAAAATATATCGATACCGATAAAAGTATTGAAACAAAATTATCGATATTATTAGGTATCGAGTACTTTTCACTTTATTTTTAAAACTTCAGATTGGGTAATATTCGTAATATCAAATATTATCCGAGAAATTTCGGAACTTGGAGTTCGGAACTTATCACCAATGAGACACTTAATTATGGTATCAAACTAATTAAATTTAAATTTCGACGTATTAAATTGTCGGTAAAAAATAAATTAGAGCAACAGTAAAATAGTAAATCAGGATTAAACTGTATTAAATAATTTTTTACTTAATTGATAAAAATAAATCTACTAAATAGGTACCAATCACGAGAAACTGGCAACACACGCTCTAAATATAAGCTGTTGTGTAAAGAAGGGTAATCCCCTACTCCTATGACCCAAATCTAATGATGTGACTCAAATTTGGTTAAAGTATCGATACCTCAAAAATATTTGAACAAAAGTATCGTGTCCAAATATACTTAGTATCGAAATGAAAATATCGATACTACTCAAGTATCGGTACTTTTCGCGGATCGCTACTTCTTTTTCTTTCTTTCGAACTAAAATACTTCAGTTTAGTAAAGTACTTAAATATTTCCACTATCCAACCTGAAGTAGGTTGGAAGGTGGTACATAAAATTCGCAATCTGCCAACTTGGGCGGTGGATAGCTAATGGCTAGGTTGGAAGATATAAATAAGTCAATTATGCCGCCCCTCATTTTTTGCCGCTCTGGGCAAATGCTCGGCTTGCCCTTCAAAGATTCAAATATTATAGTCGACCACGGCAATATTCAATTTAAAATTAATAACTACATAATATATGGTCTGATATACATAGAAAGAACTTATAATATTTTAAAGTCTTGCAGAGATATGCTTGGATTGGGATTTATTTTTATTAATTATAGTATCCTAAACAGATGGTAACACACAGTCTTCTTTTCTATTTTAATTAAGTTGCGTAAATGTCGTCTACGTACATAAATGACTCGTTGATAGTCTGTTAAGTTTGAATCCCGTATTGGGCCAAAAATCAGCTAGTATTGGGTTTTATCAAGAAATTTTAGCAGCACCCCGAAGTCAGGCAGTTGGCGGTGTTTCACCTCTGTATGTACGTAAAGCTGTTGGTCCTGCCCACCCCTGGTCTCTCCGGTCGTATCGGATTTCCGTCCCATCGGACTATGAGAGTGAGGGAATATAGGGTGCACCTGTGTACTATAGTCCTCTCTTGCGCAGATGGCTTGTCCCGTTGAGGCTGGCCGCCGTAAACGAGTCGGTCTGGAAGACATTATTATGTATATAATAAAAAGCGTAGGTCTTAGTAGAGAGAGAGAGAGAGAGAGAGAGAGAGAGAGAGAATAAGGGTGACAAAGGAGCACACAGTTCACCAGATGGTAAGTGGGTGTTGTGGCCTATAGACATCTACATTTACCCTCAATTAAGAAATGAAAATGCAGATACGTTGTTACTCCTGAGGACTGAGATAAAATATCTAGTTTCCAGTAAAAGGGTTCTCCTGTTCTCTACACTCACCATACGAAACATAATTCATTAATTTATTAGACTGTGCTTCTTTCAGTGCTCAGTTTATGCCGGTATAGAGCCACACTATAGAGCCGACCCATTTGTCCTACAATCATAATATAGCTACAGCTACAGCGTCGCTCTACCACGAAAAACGTTTCTAAATGTTACTAAGAAGATGTGGCTATCGATTCGTTTGTTGCATCCTTTCGCTTCCTACAACACCTACGGGAGGATGTGTAGTAGAAGTAATTCTTACATCGCCACCACACGGTTAACATTAGAGTTATTTCAGTCATAATAATATTATTTAGCCACTTTGTTGTAGCAAATGGCTTCCGATTAAATAATTTTTCCTTGGTTGCAAAACAATCTGCGTTGAAATGTGCTCAAAAAGTCGAAAAGTCCTAGGTTCAAATCCCAGCATCTCCAAAGACTATTTTGTTAATATTATTATTTTTTCTCCTTTTTACTTCTTTTGTCTCACTTCATTAACATTAAAACATAGAATTATTACGCATAGAAACGCAGTTCAGTACAAAACACGAGCGTTCAAATGATGCAAAGTCATTTTGTTAGTGGGCGCGAGTACGAATGTGCCTACGCTCGTAACACGCACACATACACGTCATTCAGTGATACCAGTTTCTGGCGTTTGCAATCAAATTGTCCAAATCACTATTTTGTGATTAATTTAAAAAAATCGATATAATAAAGATTACGTATTACGTACGAAGATTATTTAGTAGAAGTATTTTATGAGAATATAAAATGGAATAAAATAAACACGATAATGATGTTACTAATATAACTTTATTATACATATATTAATGGTAAAAATGCAGACGTAATAAAATTTAAGAATATTATTAAACACAATTAATTTACTCGAACACACTAAGCACATCGTGTAATGTTTAATTTTAACCGACTTCAAAAAGGGAGGAGGTTATCAATTCAGTGTATTATTTAATGTTTTTTACCTCAGAATTCTACAATTTCTCAACCGATTTAGATTTTTTTATTTGAAAGGATATACACACACATTGATCCAATACACACGCTGAAATTTTAATGGTTGTTTTCCCGAAGTGAAATGATTTTGCCTTAGTACAATAGATTTATTAAAATAAAATTATTAGGATGTAAAAATGGCAGATTTACAATCGAAAAAAACAAAACTCGAATGCGATCTCAAACCAATAGCAATATCTCGCCAGTAGGTCGGGCGTACAGGTTAGCTTATACCGAATTACTATAATAAAGTCTGAAAAAAAAATTCGCTGGACGTAATGTAGTGTTACGTTTATCGCACGTGCTACCGCGCGCTTCCTACACAGTGAAAGGCCACTAATAAATGTTCATAACATGAACTCTCAAGCATAGTGATACGACATAAACTAGTTTGGACGCCCGAATGGTTTGTGAGGTATTACTATTGTAAATCTGCCCTTTTTTAATTGTAATATTTTTTTAATTTAATATATTGACTCTATTATCGAGACAGTATAATTTGGCTGCGGGACAACAACCATTAAAATTTCAGCATGTATATACGAATTGATCAAACTTAGAAATCAGTGTACATATATATTGATAACCTTTCTTTTTGGGAGTCGGTTAAAATAGGCTATGTTTGGTTGGTTTGTTGGTAAACAGATGTTACGTTATGTCTAACGTAACATCTGGTTAATGTTTGGGTGTAAAATGACATCTGGTTAGTAAAGGCATTCTTATTAATAATCTCATGATGTTGTAAATAAAAAAGTTTTTATTCTATACTCTAAAACGTAACCCTAAGTCAATAAAAAAAGCAATTAATATAAAATAGTTGCGTTAAAATGGCGTCGACGAATCGCGATTAGCTGATCACTCCGTATTAGTTTTAAATAGGCACCCATTGTTAATATAATGTTAACACTTAGAGAAGTAGGTATCTATATATAAACATTTGAGTTTTACACAGAGCGTTGCGATTAAACGTTTTAAATACAAATAGAAAACAAATATTTTTAAAAGAAAATTGCGATTTTTTCCCCACAACTAGCAACATTTGTATTATGAGAGCTTAGGTAAGTATTTTTTTAGTTTTACGTACTTATAATGAATTAAATGTATAAACTTATATGTCAAATGTAATACCATCACTTCTTTTATGTTTATCATCACCGTTGTGACAATATTTTACAACACAAACGGTAATTTTTACAATTTATCGCGAGCTCTTCTCTGTAAGCCGTGACGTTGCGTACTGACTGGGCGCAGTGTTGCCAACTGCTAGCTTTACCCAGTTGCTAGACATTTTTCAAAATGTTGCTAGATTGCCATTTTTTTACTCCAAAAGGTTGCTAGAAGTAGCTAAATGTTACAGTACGTAGGTAGATTACAATAAAATGTCAATTTCTGATAATCATTATTAATTTCCAACAAGAGAGTTAAAAATGTCTTGTGTACAGTCACGAGCAATAATATTTATAACAACATAGGACTATATTGTATTATATGTATTGTCGAATTTTGTGGCACAAATAGTTTTGTTTCGGAATGCTTAACATGACAAAGTTCTATGTTGTTTACATATTATTGCTCGTGACTGTACGTTTTTGAATAAAAAAAATATATTGAAAATTAATCAATCAAAGAAGACTATGTAAGTAAGACAGAATATTTTTCAGCGATGCCCATTTTATACAATACATCTTTAGACAAAACACGGTTATAGCAGCATTTACAACGTTTTCTGAGGGAATCACTAATGCAGAGGATTGAGTTCAGAGTTATGAAACTCAACCAATCTTTAAATTCTACCATATTTTCCCACTTCGGTCTATATTTCTGTGCGTACGCTTTTTTTTCGAAGATAAATCCATTTTCAAATAAAATTAGTTTAAATGGATAAAACAAAACTACACAAGGTGAAATACGAGTAGCATGTACTATTTTGGTTAGTGGTAGTTGGTGGTAGGTTAGTGAGTAATCTGTCGTAACGCAGCAGGAAAGGGACCGTTCAAGTATTACGTAACGCAATTTTTGAAGATTTTTGACCCTCCCACCCCCCTATGTAACGCGCCGTAACGTTTATCTGGACCCCCCCCCTCCCCCTCCCTAAACGTTACGTAACACCCAAGTGATAATTTTTACCCAAAAGTCTCAATTATGTTGCGCAAAGTACCGGAAAGTCGCTAAAATAACATTGTTATTGTTTTAATTGCGTTTGCGGTAATAATAAATAAAACAGATTTCTTACTCGCAGTAGATGCGTATATTGTTTATTTTATTTATTCATATTGTTCTTTAATAAATAAACACACATAATGTAATAAACATTTCCTTAAGTTTAAAATGTGTTAAAATGGGCTAAAATTCGTGCTAATAAACTTTTACTACTAACTTTACATTTAATTACGCCGTTTTTCTGACTTGGCCCTTTCCTCACATACATTTTTGGCTTAATCCACCAAAGTACTTCTCATGCATTCTCCTATTTTAGCTTTTTTGTTACTAATAAACTATATTAAATAAAATAACATATTTATTTTAACCTTTGGCAATGCAATGGAACCTTAACTGAAATAAAACATTTTAGTCAAAATAAAATTGTATTCTTAACTAAAAATTTAAAATAAAATCAGCTATAATTAAAATATGTAAAAAAGATCATTTCAATTGGAGTTACTATTCCCTGTCCACGGCTTCGCCAGCCACTCAGACTCTTTCATTACTGGCATCCGGAGAGCAGACGGAGCGGGTTCCGGAATTATTAAACCACTTGCATCAACTTCATCTTCGTCGAGCAAATCGGCATCCTCAGACGATGTTTCACAGCATCGCATAATGCAGAGAAGCTCATCTGCCCTTCTGGCAGCAAGTCGCTGTGGCCGTCTCTACTTTCACGACGGTCTTGGGCAATCTTGCCATGCACGTAACGACTGTGTATTTGCGCACTCTTGTGGGATATGAAATAGATCCCACAGGTTGCACATATTCTGTTCTTGAGGTCAGATTGTACTGATGGGGAAAAATAACACACACACTCACAAGAAGTGGTTAAAACGTGCATGATCCTTTGTCAAGCTGACTAGGTACCACGAGCTTGCTTGGGGTTTGAAGGATTGGGCAGGGTGGCAGCAGGAAAGTATTTGGAAAGAAAGATTTCAATGCACTCCTGCAGCGGGAACAGCAAGATTCATCCGCGCATTTAATCACTTGGAAGAAATATTGTGATTCACGAACGTGAGCCCTATACCACGCCAGATTAGGTTCTGCTGGATCCTGCAAGCTATCTTCAGGCTTTCTATATTCCGCCGGAACATCATAGTTGTCAATTTTCATTTCCCTCCAGATCTTAGCAAGTGTCTCCTCAGCGTGCTGAAATTTGAGTTTTTCCAAATCATCATCATTACAGCCTTTCATAAGTCCACTGCTAAACATAGGCCCGGTGACACGGTCCCAAGCCACCTGCATCCATCGACTTCCTGCATATCCTACCAGGTCGTCACTCAATCTAGTGGGGGGTCGCCCTACACTTCGCCTACCGGTACGAGGCTGCCAATCGAGAAACTTTCTTCCCCATCGGTTGTCGGTTCTTCGAGCTATATGGCCGGTCCACTGCCACTTCAGCTTACTAATCCGTTGGGCTATGCCGGTTACTCTGGTTCTACTGCGGATGTCCTCATTTCTAAGTTTATCACGCAGAGAAACCCCGAGCATAGCCCTCATCAATCATCATCAATAGTACCTAATTCCTTTGTTGTCGAGATGAGAACCAATATGTTCATGCGGCAAGATGACGCCTGACAGTCGTTTGTTGAGGGGAGCCATGCGTCGCTCAACTCGGTTGTATGCGTTCCGCCCAGGAGCATTAGTCGCTATGAACAGGGCGTCCAAGTTGTATTTTTGAAGTATTGAATGGCAAAGTTCTTGACTTTCCGATAACGCGGGTTTTCGTCCGGCCCACCATCTACAAATATGATGATCACTGGCTTCACGGTGTTCGATTCTGTCACCATTAAGGGTTTGAATGCAGACACTGATAAAAGTGATTCAAAATCATAGGCATGGGCATTCGCTGTGGAGGATGCGTGTTTCCCACCTTATAGATATGTGTGTCGGTCCGCTGTAACCAACAGCTTCTTCCTTACCGAGACCTTTAGGATTCATGTTGACACCGGCGGATACAGAAGGAATTAGTTTGTGCCGCTCTGCCACGACCCAGTCATGGTCAGGACCCAACATAGTCGCAATACAGTCGAGGCATTCCCCGTAAAACATAGACAAAAAAGGTTGCCAACTTGGGAGGACAGAATAAAAATGACGTACCATACAATCGAGAGATTCCCCGTAAAACATAAACGACAGGGTTTGCCAACTTGGGAGATTTTAATTTCCTAGTTTTTATTGAAATAAAAAAAACGTTACGTAACGCGTTATTCGAACCCCCCTCCCGCCCCTGTAACGCATCGTAACGTTTTACAAGACCCACCAAATTGCGTTACGTAATACTTGAACGCCCCCAAACGAGGAATTCCCGCCCAACACCAACCTAAACCTACCATAGCATCTATGACCACAGATTCGCGTTTAGTTTTTATTTTTTCTTTCGAGACTCTGTACCCTACTCTACGAATCTCGATAGCCTCACGTCTCATGATGAAATGAAAAGTTGCTAAAAAAAGTAGCTGAAAAGTTTAGCTACAAATTTCATTAAATTGTAGCTGTTCGTCACCAAAAAATAGCTATATCTAGCTATAAAGTTGCTAAGTTGGCATCACTGAGTACTGACGCGTCGCTGAGTCAACTTACGCGGTTTCGCGTTAGTTTTACTTGTTCCTGATGTATTACTTTTCTCTATGTTTACTTGCTTCACTTTCGGTGCGCGTACTAGTATTCTATGCGTAATAATTCTATGCATTAAAAGTTGAAATTTTAGGAAAAATTTCCTCAAACAATTTTTTTATTAAACACAACATCTCCTGAGACATTCTATACACCTATTCTCCTTTATAGCAATTGTGTTCATCATCATCATCATTATCTCGCACACACTCTCGCATGCTTTGGTGCTAACCGATTCTGAAGTCCGGATACATTAATCCATATTTTTCGTAAATCAACATCAGATTGAAACCTGTAAACTGTAAAACTTTTCTAGTTTATTAACTATTTCTACCACTATACATAACTATAGATATTATATATACCTGTTTTGTATAGGTACTACGCCTTTTAGATTGTCATATTTATTAAGTATTTATGTCGATTTTTAAATAAATATAAAAATAACTGTATGTTATTTGGAAATCGCCATAAATACTCTAACGATAAAAATATATAAAAATGAAATTATTAGGCAAAAAGAAAGATTTTGGGTATTGTTACCATTTTTATTACACAATTAAACAAGATGATACCATGTTGAATATAACAATCTAACAAACGTGAGATGTTATAAAAGTTCATGTTGTCAGCGCATAAATAGAAAATAACTAACTGTTCACAAGCTATATAGAAACATGCTAACTGTTTGTAGTTACAAATAGTGACCGACCGAAGGTTCGAATTCGGTTTTGGTTTCGGCAAGTTTCGGCCAAAAAATCTAGTTTCGGTGATAGTTACGGTTTCGGCAAAAAATTTACCGAACCTTCGGCGGCGCCGAAGCTCAGTGTTCGTGGATTATCGTGCGTCGTTCGTATGAGTTCGTAACTCGTGTATTATTCTTAATTATACAGAAACAGAAATAAAAACTTTTTTTATTGAATATAGATTGTAAATAATACTTATTGAAAGTCTTTTTTGTGTGTGTTTGCTGTGACCCATAGACATCCACATCTATCCTCAATAAAGAATCAAAATGCAGATGCGTTGTCACCCATGAGGACTAAGATGGAATGCCTCTTTTCCAGTAAAAAAGGTTTCCGGTTCCCTACACTCACCATACGTAACACAGCAGTGTCAAGCTGCTATTTTACGCGGGTATTCTGTGAGAGCGTGGTCCTTCCCCGGTCGAGCCGACCCATTCGTGCTACAACCATACTACTAATATAGCTGCAGCGTGGCTCTACCACGTAATAAGTGTAGATTTTTTTACAAAATTTACTTTAAAAATTATTTCTTAACGTAAAATTGTTGATTATTACTTTAAAATAAATTAATATAATATTGCTACATGACTATTACAATCACTGTTTTTCATTAACATGCATTACCTATCTGTATAATATGTATAAAAATATATTAGATTTCATTATACAATAAATAAAATTAACATGGCTAATTAAGTTTCAGTTTCGGTTTCGGCCGAAACTGACACCCAGACCGAAGTTTCGTTTTCGGTTTCGGTTTCTGTTGAAAATCCTATTTCTGTCGGACACTAGTTACAAACTATCATAAAAATTACAGGATTGAAATTAACATAATATTATTTTATAACTCTTTTATTATATTTATGTCATTACACCAATTACAAAAGCACATTCTTGAGTTCTCTGCTTGGTGACATTATGTTTAGCAGTGGACTTGTAACTAGATGTATTGAAGATGATTGTCGGCGCCGTTACGACAGCACCGACGGGGTTCGCGGGGAGTATGTGAAGAGCGGGGGGTTTCTCACCACCGCGCCTAAGACCGGCACTCGCCGCTAGCTCGCGACCCGATCGCCACCAAATATTTTGTATTTTTTATTCCTTTTAAATATACAATTTGCCTATCGTGTGAGTCGCCTATTTTATTCAGGTTCCCCACTTGAACATAGTGGCGACCGTGATAAATTAAAACAAAATTCCGATTCCGCCGCGTAACACGGTCCAAAGTTCGTAACACTTACCCCGCATTTACAACGTCGCGAACGCAAGTACTACGGGCTACGAGTACAAAGGAAGCCACATCCCGATTGCTAAGAACAACGAAGCAGTCAAGAAGGATTCATTTGGAGCGGAGAGAAGACAAGAGGGCAGCTATCGAGAACCGGCCAAGCTGAGGTCCAGCGAAGTCTACGCGCCACAGCAGCGGTTTTGCCAGCTAAAAGTGAGCCCGTTCCTATTATTTTACCTCTTCGTGTCCCACTATTCCTAAAAATTCTATTTGTGTGAACAGGGAAACAAGGAATTTAGTCCTATTTTTTGTTGCCTTACCCTACCTACCTATTCTTAAGCAACATCCTTTATATTCCTTGTCTATCTTATACCCTTTCGTATATAAAACTGCTAATCTAAATAAACTATTCCTACTCAATAATCCTACCAAATAAAATACCTATTAAAACAATCCTAAAAGAATTACCTAGATAAACCTACCGACAATTTACATACCTAACGAGTTAAAATCACCTATTTCTTACTATTATTTAGCCGTATCATTTGCTAGGCAATCAGTGCTATTTTTCAAGCCGCCTATAATTTTCATTCATTGCGCCTATTTTACGACTTGAAAGTCTTCACTAGCATTTAATTAGTTAGTAGCCACTGTTAAATAGTTAGAATTTAAATAGCTGAACCTATTTCTTTAAACGTAAGCATACATATGTACATAGCTACGCAAAAATTTGAGCTTAACTTCTCAATGCAAGTAAATTCACTTCTCGCTATTCACTGTTAGTTGTTTATGCACGCAAATAAATTAGTCATCACTATAGCATAATCATTCGCTAAGCCCTATATTACGCTAATTAAACCATTATTTGCACAAATCAATTAAATTTACGATCAACCTTGCTTCCCGTTATTATGTTATGTACGTAGATATCTGCAAAGCATTCCAACAATCAATTTCAGCTACGGTGCAGCGGTCGCTCGAGACTATCATCGCATCCCGTGTCACTGCCAGCACTGCGGGCTCACGTCGTGGTACTGGACCGCGGGCGTCGCGCGTCATCAATCCCACCTTTCACCGCGCTTCTGCTGATTTTGAACCGGTTTCCGTCACAGCGGCTACGAAGCGAGGAGCGTATTGTATGCAATTCTTATTTATTTGATTAGTACAGCGCATAACTAGTTGTTTTGATTGTCTGCGCGTTAACTTTGCTAGTATGGAGGCAAAGTACAAAACTCTTAATTTAAAACGCGCTTCAATTAGAGGCCGTGTTACGAAATTTAATAACCATTTAGAAGAATTAAAAGGTAAAAAGCTTACTCCTACGGAAGTTAGCGTGCTATCGCAGCGATTAGTTAAACTTGAGACTTTATTTGGCGAATTCGATAACGTGCAAAATCAGATTGAAGAATTGGAGGAAAATAATTTAAGCTTAGAATTGGATACCAGAGAAGTTATCAAACAAGCTTTCCACAATTCGATCGCATTGGCTCAGGAAATTATTTCCGTAAGCAGTACGACAAAAAAGTCGTCGCTTCAGCATAGCAGTATTTACACAGCTGATGAAGATGATCACAAAGTTATCGGCTTTCGTTTACCAGTCATTAAAATTAATAAGTTTGATGGTACGTTCAACAAATGGTTGGAATTTCGTGATACGTTCAGTTCTCTGATACATAATAATACAAAAATAAAAAATATACACAAATTTCATTATTTAAATTCCTATCTAGAAGGTGAAGCTGCTCGTGTAATATGTAATTTAGAAGTTTGCGACAATAATTATCCTGAGGCATGGAGTCTTCTTTGTGAGCGTTTTAATAATATTCGTCAATTAATAAATAATCATTTGAAATCTTTGTTTAATATTGAGCCGTTGCGTGAGTCTGACAAGTCATTAAGATTTCTAGTAGACCACGTCACAAAAAACCTACGTGCTTTAAATACTTTAAAACAGCCAACTGATCATTGGGATACCCTGATCATATTCATAGTCTCAGCAAAATTAGACAGCAACACGCGTGTTAAATGGGAGGAGTACATTCAAGCTAATGTTAATGCTTCGGATATGCCTAGCCTAGATGATTTCATGACTTTTATTAAGGGCCGCGCTGAAGTTTTAGAGTCTGTTTATCGCAGTAAACAAGACAAAAATATAAAGTCAAACCCGAATCACAATCAAGGCCTCAAACAAAATCCCGTTTCTCATACTAAGTCATTCGTCAGCGCTGAGCAGGGCGACTCATCATCAACTGCCTCTCACAAGTGTATTTTCTGTGGTCAAGGTCATCGTAATTATGAGTGCTCACAATTTCAATCGAAATCTATTGATGATAGACTTTCATTAGTGTCCGAGCTAAAGTTGTGTCCCAACTGTTTGCGCAAAGGGCATAATACGCGCGCATGCAAGCTTCCAGGTACGTGCAAAATATGCAAAAAACGTCACAATACCTTTTTACACAAACCTACGGATTCTGATACCAATGTGGCAGTCACTAATGTTGCAGTCTCTGAGCCAGTTTCAATGTCAGCTGTTTCTGCTTCTGAGACACTACTATGTACGGCTTTGGTTGATATTTTTAATCCCAAAACAATCAATTACATTACCACTAAAGCTCTCTTAGACAACGGTAGTCAGTCTAGCTTTATTACAGAAGCACTTAAATCAAAGTTAAATTTAACTTCTTCCACGTCTGATGTTAGGAATGTGGTCGGCATATGTAACACTATTGTCAAGCTTAATGCTGAACGTTGCAATGTTCGAATTCATTCAAAGGTAGGTTCTTTCAGCGTTATGACGTCATGTTTAGTCATACCCCAAATATCAGGTAAGATACCTAAGTCTCTTGTGTCTATTACACACCTTAACCTGAAGTCCTTTGCATTAGCAGACCCCAGCTTTTATGAGCCGTCTGACATAGGACTGCTCATCGGTGCTGACCTATTTTGGTCCATTATTGGAACCAAACAGCACTCTTTAGGCAAAGGAAATCCTATTCTACATGAGTCTAAATTAGGATGGCTTATCGCAGGTCCCATGCACCATATTCAAAATGACAATCTCAATTTAAATTCCCCAGTGAAATGTAATTTTGTAAGTATTGAAAGCAACAATACTTTAGTTGAGCTTCACAATGATTTGAAGAGGTTTTGGGAGCTTGAAAGCTTGCCACAAAAGCCCCTTCTTACAGACCAAGAGAAAGCTTGCGAACAACATTTTTTACAGCACACAAAACGCACTGAAGAAGGTCGTTTTTGTGTCAAGCTGCCATTGATCGACAAACCAGACTGCCTAGGCACTTCCTATTTCATGGCCAGGCGGCGATTTATAAACCTGGAACGTCGCTTTCGCAAGCAACCGGAAGTTAAGTCCGCCTATGTTGATTTCATTGAGGAGTATCGCAAACTAGGACATCTAGCAATATCTGAGGTAGACCGACCTGAGCTTGCCTATTTTGTTCCGCATCATCCTGTCATTCGTGAAGACAGTGAGTCAACACGTCTATGCGTCGTTTTTGACGCATCAGCTCGCACTTCATCTGGTTTGTCTATAAACGACATTCAAATGATAGGCCCTACAGTTCAAGACTCTCTTTTCAATATCCTCATCCGGTTCTGGCAATATCGTTATGTGTTGTCAGCGGATATTGAAAAAATGTACCGGCAAGTTTTAGTAGGTGAGTCTGACCGAAACCTACAGCTGATTTTATGGCGTGATGCGGAGGACAAACCATTACAAACACTCAGGCTTAACACGGTCACCTACGGATTTGCTAGCGCTAGTTTCCTTGCCACCAGGTATCTCTGGCAAGTGGGCGAGGAGTGTGACGATGACGTGATTAAGGCAGTCATACAGGAGGGCATATGTGTTGATGACTCACTAACTTCGAGCGATGATGAAGATCAATTACGGTCTATAAAGAAATCAACACATATGGCTCTGTCTATGGCTGGTTTTAATTTACGTAAGTACCGATCCAACTTACCTTCTTTACTGCCTTCAGACGTTGTCCAGTCATCCGGCAACCTGACATTGAGTCAGTCTACAAATACGCTAGGCCTAGATTGGAGTCCTTCGACCGACAGCATTAATTTTCCCATTGCAGTGGATCAGTCTGAGATCGTCACTAAGCGCACTATACTTTCTTCAACTTTCAAGATCTTCGATCCCTTGGGGCTCCTATCCTTGTCCACTATCGTTCCCAAAATTTTAATTCAGACCTTATGGTCTCTCAAATTGGACTGGGATGAGCTCGCTCCAAAGGAAATTGTCGATGTCTGGAGACCTTTTGTTGATGGACTTAAATGCCTTTTTTCACTAAATATACCTAGATGGGTATCAATAGAATATCCAGCCTCTGTTGAAATCCACTGTTTTTGCGATGCATCGCAACGCGCCTATGGTGCATGTTTGTACCTTCGCTCTACAAATAAAGAAGGACAAATACATGTCCAACTTTTATGTGCGAAATCTCGCGTTGTCCCAGCATCCAGCCCCATTACAATTCCTCGTTTGGAGCTTTCAGGTGCTCTTCTTGCAGCTGAAATGAGCTCATCTGTGACCAAAGCATTGCGACGTAAAATATCACGTCATGTCTATTGGACTGAATCGAGCGTTGTTCTTAGTTGGTTGCGCTGCGGTTCTTCTAACTTGAATGCATTCGTTGCCAACAGAGTCGCCGCCATTAGAGAGTTGACTGACGTAACTTCATGGCACCACGTTCCTACAGAACACAACCCAGCTGACCTACTATCCCGTGGCGTGAACCCACAACAGATCGCTGCATGTGATATGTGGTGGTATGGACCTAAGTTTTTATTGTTGCCGGAGTCCGAGTGGCCTTCTATGCAGTCGCAGACTTTATATTATTAAAATGAAGAATTTGCCGGAAATTAAAGCACATCCAGTTGCTATTTGTGATAATCATCAATCAATTATTAACCTTAACAAATATTCTAAATTAAAACATTTACAACACATTTTAGCCTATGTACATAGATTTGTTAATAACTGTAAAAATTCAAAAACTAAAATTACAGGTTCCTTAACTACCGCCGAGCTCAATAAAGCTCTTAATTCATTAGTCTATATTTCCCAACTAGAGGCATTCCCTAAAGAATACGATTAATTATTAAAAGGAAATTCCCTAAGTCCTAAGTCGCACATTTCGGCACTTAATCCCTTTTTACATGAAGGAGTGATAAGAGTAGGTGGCCGAATTCAGGCTTCTGAATATAGTTTCGATATGAAGCATACCATGTTGTTAAGCTCTAAACACCATTTTACTCAACTTTTATTCCAGCAAGAACACGTACGGCTTCTACATCTAGGGCCCCAAGCCTTACTGGCTTCTACTAGAACACGTTTTTGGCCCATTAGTGAAAGAAGTCTGGCTAGACGTACTGTGTATAATTGCACCGTATGTAGGCGTTTTAAGGGTCAGTCCATGAAAACCATAATGGGCAACCTACCTGCTCAAAGACTAATATCCGACTTTCCTTTTATTACATTAGGGACTGATTTCGCTGGGCCATTTATGATCACGGATCGCAAAGGTCGTGGTTGTAAAATTACAAAATGTTATTTGTGTATTTTCATATGTTTTAGGTATAAGTGCATCCATTTGGAGGCTGTTAGTGAGCTGTCCAAGGATGCTTTTATATTAACTTTAAGACGCTTTGTTTCACGGAGAGGGCTACTAAAGCAGATATTCTGCGATAATGGTGGAAACTTTGTTGCTGCTTCAAAGGAACTTAAAGAGTTTTTTGAAGTTAATGCTAAAACTATCACTGATTTTGCCGCCAACGAAGGCCTTGAATTTTGTTTCTCGCCTGCATACGCTCCTCACTTCAATGGTTTGATGGAGGCCGGTGTAAAGTCAGCCAAATTCCACCTGGCCAGGATATTAGGGACTACGCACCTAACCTATGAGGAATTGTCATCTTTGTTCACACAAATAGAATGCATCCTAAATAGCCGCCCCCTATGTCCATTAAGTTCCTCTCCCACTGACTGTTATCCCTTAACTCCGGGCCACTTTTTAATTGGTAGACCACTAAGCTCGCTGCCATCTCCGTGTCTACAATCCGCTAATTCCAATCGTCTCGACAGATTCCAGCGCATCGAGCAGTTTAAACAACACTTTTGGCGACGCTGGAGCCACGAGTACTTTGCGGAGCTGCAGTTGAGGACGAAGTGGCGCACGAAGTCCAAAGAGAGCCTACAAATTGATGACCTAGTCCTCTGGAAAGAGGGAAACGCTCCACCGCTCTATTGGCGTCTCGAACGTGTAAGAAGACTCTTCACGGGAACTGACGGATTGACACGCGTCGCAGATATAGACACTGCAAGAGGAATTATGCGGCGCGCCCTAAATAGAATCGTCCTACTACTGAAGCCCGATGAGTTGGAAGATCTTGAAAGCTGTTAAGCTTTCCAGCGCCGGGAGTATGTCGGCGCCGTTACGACAGCACCGACGGGGTTCGCGGGGAGTATGTGAAGAGCGGGGGGTTTCTCACCACCGCGCCTAAGACCGGCACTCGCCGATAGCTCGCGACCCGATCGCCACCAAATTATTTTGTATTTTATTATTTAAATATACAATTTTGCCTATCGTGTGAGTCGCCTATTTTATTCATGTTCCCGTTTGAACAATGATAACATAAATTCAGGGTAGGTATGAACAGTAAGGTGATATGAAAATATATTTGAAAAATAACAAGTTGTACAAAATCAACGAACATACAAATGTGAGTTACTGCTCTTATGTTGCCATAATAATTTTGGTCATGTATTGACAATCTCAGCAAAATGGGAATTCCTAAATTTGGGTGTTTATAACTTTATTATTTTATATTTTAAGATATCCAACAGATTTTCTTATGATCTGCATTTTGAAAGGGTGAGTGAACTAGTTAAGGAACCTTCCATACGACTCTCACAATATTATAATTATGTATAAGTAAAATAATAATAAAACTAAAAGAAGAGTAATAATATATTCTGTTCTCAATTAACTTTCAAATAAGTGTTTCAGTTAAAATGGTTTTACTTATTTAGTAGGGGTTTTTTTTTAATATCAACATAGGTATATTTAAAGCTGAAGTAATTAAATGTTTGTTGATTTTGTTGTATCTTCTTCTGTTTAACAAAGTAATCATAATAAGGATTTAAAAGTAAAATCTAAGATTCACCAAAATTCGGGCTTTTACAGTAACATATCTATCATATCGCGGTTGTATAAAGCTTTGCCTCTGGTCGTTTTCTTTACTTACGAGTATATAATGGAAAACACATTTATTTTTAGTAAGAAATATGAAATGAAATTCACATACCTCAATAAAAAAATAAAACTAGTAATATAAATTTAGATTATAAATATTTTTTTTTAAATATTTTTTATTGTTATATAATTTTTTAATTTTACGTAAGATTTTTGATATTATTTTAGAACTAGAGTGACCGACATAGCCCAACGGATTAGTAAGTTGAAGTGGCAATGGGCCGGTCATATAGCTCGAAGAACCGATAAGTAAAAAAAAAAATTTAAACAGTGGTAGAGCCACGCGGCAGCTTTTGCTGTCGCACGGATGGGCCGGCTCGAACCGGGGTGGTACCACGACCTCACAGAATACCAGCGTGAAGTAGAGGTTTACCTCTGCGTTTCGCTTGGTGAGTGCAGGTGGCCGGAGGCCTTTTTTACTGGAAATGAGGCATTCCATCTTAGTCCTCACGGGTGGCAACGCATCTGCATTTTGATTCACAAACGAGGATAGATGTAGATGTCTATGGGCCGCAGCAACCACTTACCATCAGGTGGGCTGTGTGCTCGTTTGTCACCCTTATCCTATAAAAAAAAATGATGGAGAAGGTTCTCTAGTGGTGGCCACGTACCGGCGGACGAAGTGTTGGGCGTCTCCCCTCTAGATGACGTGACGACCTGGTAAGTCGGTGGATGCAGGTGGCTCAGGACCGTGCTTTGTGGCATTCCTTGGGGGAGGCCTATGTTCAGCAGTTTTTTTTTGAACCCCGCCCCTTAGTCGGCTTACGTAATACTTGAACGCCTCTTGAACCTCCCTAAAGCCGTTTATGTATATATGATGTGGTAGAGCCATGCTGCAGCTTGACGTGGTAGAGCCATGCTGCAGCTATATTAGTAGTATAGTTGAAGCACGAATGGGTCGGCTCGACCGGGGAAGGACCACGCTCTCACAGAAAACCAGCGTAAAATAGCAGCTTAACGCTGCTGTGTTTCGTATGGTGAGTGTAGAGAGCCGGAGACCCTCTTTACTGGAAAAGAGGCATTCCATCTTAGTCCTCACGGGTGACAACGCATCTGCATCTTGAGTCTTTATTGAGGATAGATGTAGATGTCTATGGGTCACAGTAACCACTTACCATCAGGTGGACTGTGTGCTCGTTTGTCACCCTATCCTATAAAAAAAACACACAAAGGTTTTAAAAAAAAACTAGAATGTAATCAATTTAAAAATATATGTTGTAAACAAAAATTTGTTAGTAAATAAAGTTGCATCATAGCAGCAAATCATAATAGAATAAATTATATATAAAAAAATTGTCCAACACGGTCCTCGCTCTTCTTCTTTAATCAGACATGATTTTCGCAATTACAAAGATTATGTACTAATGGCGTGCCTAGAAAAAAATTTGATCGTAATTCTTCCCAAACGACTTCTGCATCAGGCAAAGGGCTGGTCTGAATTTCTTTTGTTACATATTTTTTCATTTTACTTGGAGCATCTTCGGCAATATTCGACCAGCTATCAGAACTGACGCGTTTTAAAGTAGTGCTATTTGATTTTTCAGAATTTTGTGGGTGCTGTAACGTATTCATTGTCATTTGTTGCACCTCGTCTGACTCTAATCCTGTTCCTGTATTTCTTACCGGTACTGCTATTGATTCATCGGATTGGGTAATATTTTCCATAAAAGACATTTCTTTTTCTATTTCAATAACTGGAGTAAGACTTTTTTCACTAGATACCACATCATATGGAGTGGAGCCTAGTGATTTGGCATCACATTTATCTCTTCTCAGAGTTTCGATTTCACCTGAATCATCTGTGTCCACCTCTACATTTGAACCGGTTAAGTCTTGATTATTTCTTGCTGTAAAAATAAAAAGATAGATTCGCTAAAAACATTATACTACGTGTGTACTACGTTATTACTTGTAAGCTTGCAACCAAGGTAAATGAGAGGTCGGGTAGTTGTTTAATTGAATGCTTGAGTCTTGTTTCATGGAAACATGCGTGTTGATAGGAGGATTTCTGTTCTATAATGAGAAGTTTCAGGTTTTTTGTCTGAGGACTATAAAAGAGCACACCATTCACCGGTAAGTGGATGTTGTGGTCCATAGACATCTACGTCTATCATCGATTAAGAATCAAAATGTAGTGTATTGTCACCTGAGAACTAAGATAGAATGCCTCGTTTTCAGAGAAAAAGAGACTCCGGTTCTTTACACTCACCATGCAAACACAGGAATACACAGTATTTGCAGTGGCATTCTGTGAGAGCATAGCCCTTTCTCAGTCGAATCAAACTATTTTTTTATAGAATGAAGGTGATAAACGAGCACACAGTTCACCTAACGGTAAGTGGATACTGTGGCCCATAGACATCTACATCTGTCCCTGATTAAGAATCATAATGCAGATACGTTGTCATCCCTGAGTACCAAGATGGAATGCCTCGTTTCCAGTAAAATGGGTCTCCGGTAATCTACACTCACCGTACGAAATACAGCAGCATTGAGCTGCTATATCCCTGGTCGACCCATTCGTGCTACAACCATAATATAGCTGCAACATGGCTCTACAACGTATACAAGGCTAACCGCTCGTATAAATTTTTGAATTTAATTAATTTAGATCATGTTATATTTCAGTTTTCATCAATATTATTTGTATATATGTTATGGAACAAGTGATCCCACCCGTTGCCCTAACGGTGTTAGGGCCATTCGGTGCGTGTGTAGTGTTTGTGTGTGATAAGTTCAGGAGGTATCAGTGTATGAGTACTGAAAACTGTCCCACCTCAATTTTTTTATGCGTTTCTATTCAAATTGGCCTACTGATGATATAAATGTATATTGCCATGGGGCAACTCAGTGCCATATTGTTTAAGCAAATTTTTTTAATTGCAAGGAATTATTATTTTCATTTGAGACAATTTTTATATTTTTGGATAAAATAAAAATAAAAAAGATCTTATACCATTTTATGATAAAATTTTAAAAGATTAAATAAAAAACTAATTTCGGAGTTAAGAATTTTTGAATGTTGGAAAAATCCCAAATTAAATAAATTCCTAACATCGAAAATATTAACTTTATCGTAAAAAGTCAAAGGACTATTTCATTCGTATTTTATCAAAGAATATATTTTTTTTCCAGTTTGAATATAACAATTCCTTGCAATTGAAAAAAATAATTGGTTTAAATAATACGGCACCAAGTTGCCCAATGTCAAAATGTATATTTATATCATCAGTAGGACATTTTACAGAAAAACGCATAAAAAATTGAGGTGGAATAGTTTTCGGTACTCATGCACCCATTCCTCCTAGACTGTGACGGGTCGGCGATATTTGCATAATGTTATGTCAAGTTTCATAGCAGTTATAATGAACTTTTTGATTTCCTACTTATAGTGGCCTAACTATTCATTTACTGAAATAGGAAAATAAAATTTCTAAAGACCAAAAACCCCTGGTAGATCCTCATTCTTTGATATTACAGCAATAGCTTAAGAGCCAGTGAGCGGCAGACTTACGGTATTTCAATTCCTTCCCTTTTTTTCAGTTAATCCCCTATACCTGAGGTACATGAAACGGGGACTCTTTAGTTTGACCGGCGGTCGACATAGAGACGCTCAGGTGTTAAAGGTGTAAAAAAATGACCCAAGAAAAGGGTTCCGTTTTTTCCTTTTGAGGTACGGAACCCTAAAAATAACAACATCTGATACTGACTATGTAGATTTCGATGGAATTGATGCATCTGACGATGAACCTGAAGGCTAACTCCGATAGTCAAGAGTAATATGATTTGAATATTCTTAAAATTATTTCCTTTTTTCATTATTTATTACTTATGGGCGCCCCAGAAGTTTGTTGTCTGCCTGGTTGATACAACCACAATATGTGTCTGCCGTGAAAATTATACATGTCAAATAATATTATCAACAATATATATATAGATTGCAGCTTTATTGAAATAACGTAAATTATTAATAAAAAATTGTACTTTTGAACCTGTCTGCCATGACCTTGAAACCGTCATAGGTGTCTGCCAATGTTATTTTTCGGTAACTTTTATTAAATATTTCAAGATGTCAAAGCGGCGGACTTATTGCTATCACGTTTTTTTTGGGTCATTATTTACACCTTTAACACCTGAGCGTCTCTATATCGACCGCCGGTCAAACTAAAGAGTCCCCGTTTCATGTACCTCAGGTATAGGGGATTAACTGAAAAAAAAGTGAAGCTTATTGAAATACCGTAAGTCTGCCGCTCACTGGCTCTTAAGCTACAAGTTGTAATTCCGCCGACAACACTGAAATAATTAGTCGTAATTTTAAGCTCTGATATTACAGGTGCTCTGTGTTCAAGGAAATCATAATGTAATCTGCATGTCTCGAGAAATTAAAAAAATTGAGAACATTTTATACGAGATCATTTAAGATAGGAGCATCACAGACTTTCTTGGCCTCTGCAAAATGAATTTTGATTACAAATTTGCCTGTAACTTTATTACTTATATTAACAACGTTATATAATTACAAACCGCGAGACAAAGGTTCGCCGACAGCGCCATGATGTCACGCATCGATCGTAGCGTTACTAGACATGCACAAGCGCGGGAGGTGGTCGGCGGAAGTGGGAGGTGTGATTATCAGCAAATCTTCCACGCGATACTTTATTATCAGTCTTTCTAACATCACTGCTGAACAAAGGGTTCCCAAAAAATGCGAAACTGGCATGCATTTCCCGGAAGACTTGCTCAATATCCACACTTAAAGTTGCGTGCTCATAATTGACATAAAAGTAATATTATATTAAAATCACTATAAATATTTATTATGAAACTAACCTTGGGTTTCTGCAAGTCTCTCAGAAATCTGCAATTCAGGCGAAGTTTCAGATTCTTGTAAGCTTTTTTTTCGATATTGTCTATGTTTTATAATTAGGCTTCCATCAGAGAATGTAGGGCTAACTTGAGGACCAGGTGTAGTATTACCTATATCTTCCAGCTTATAATGAGCTATTATAATATCGTGGGTGGGTTGATCTAGATTTTCCACTTCTGCTGACTGAGTTATTTTAAATAATGGTTTTAAAAATTCAAATTCCAAGTCTGAATATTCACTTACATCGAGATCAGAGCTAATAGCAGCCTCATTTAATACACTACTATTGCTTGAACTTGTTTTGGAGGTACTAACTTCAGTAGATTTACTTGAAAAATATTCATCTGTAGAAATATAATTCTCACAATCAGCCTCAGCATTATCAAATTCAATGATTTTAGTATAAGAATCATCTTCGGAATTTGATTCATATTCAACATCATAGAATAATTTTCTATATAATTTTAACATTTTTTTTTCTAACAACTGATAGTATTCCTCTGGTTCATCATGACGGTTCTTTTCCCTTTCTATAATAAGATCTGGCAGGGGACTATATGGTCTGGACGAAGCCTCTGCTGAAGGTAATCTCAGTTCATCTGTTTCAGAAATAGGCGATAACCCTGTAAAATAAATTTTCTAAGATTAGCTACTAGTGTAAATGATTACACATTTAAATAACTAATTTGATTTGCAATACTGTTGATGTTTTTATTCGTAATAGGTGTTTTGCTGCGTGATGAACCGAACCAAGAACTGCCGAGGAACAGGAGCCACTAACGTAGCCCAGCGGATCAGTAAGCTGAAATGGATTGCTATTTTAACTACCATTAGAACCGATGACAGACGGAGAAGGTTCTCGAGTGGCAACCTTGTATCGGTAAGCGAAGCGTAGAGCAGCCCCCACTAGAGGGAGTGACAATCTGGTATGATATGCAGCAATACGATGGAGCCAGGTGCATAATGACAGTGTTTTGAAGCATTCTTTTGGGCGGCTATATTCTGCAGTGGATTTGTCAAGGGGTATAATGATGAAGACGATGTCTAAATAGCATAGAAATATTGAATAATTTTTTAACAAAAGCTAAATAACGTCTTTGTCGCGTTATCTTGTTACGACTGTAAGAATCTAATACTATGCAATTAAGTATAATTACATAATATTTAAAAACATATTATTTTATTTAAATTTTTATGCACAAAAAAAACGTACATATGGCGGACTTAATGTCTTAAGGCCTTCTCTCCCTAGTCAACCATTAGGCTAAGCAGAGATAAAAATATGGGAGGTAGTAAGGCAAGTAGTAGTTAATGAAAATAACCCCTGGAAACGAGGTGATCGCCACCATGCTGGTTCTATTAAAATTCATTTAAAAATTGTACAAACAAAATTATTGTAAAATGAAATATATTAAAAAATACCTGCTTTGGTTCTTCCTGCTTCTTCCCAGAAAGAGGTATTTTCCGAACCAGTGGTAAATAAGAAAATTACTTTCAATAAGTATTCTTGAGAAAATTTGTATTGAATAAAAATGATTTTATTCTATTCCATTCTACCTGTCTTAATCTGTGGGTGTCGTATGAGCTGACAAAGGGAAATGAATCAAGAGATGGGCAGCAGCACTCTCCTCATAGCATTAAAATCCAAATACTGCAGTGGCCGAACCACCTGCTAAGCGTCGTAACAATGGCAAAAATCCCTCCTATGAGTCAATCTGTGAGATAGGCCATGTGAATAAGAAATCAAAATTAAAAAAAAACTGCGGTTGCCAATTTGCCGACCAAGCAATATATGGAGGAGGTCTATATTCAGCAATGGACTTTTGATAGGCTGTATTAAAATAAAAATTAAGAGAATGTAATTAAGTTACTAAGGTTTTCACGTACTTGGCAAATCTTCGAAGAGGCTTCGGACTAAATACGATTTCCGGCGTTCCCATTCTTCACTCCGATTCCGCCACATATTTTTTTATTGTAAAACGAAAGTAATAAATACTTTTGTTACTAGTAGAAGCTAAGGGTAGAAGCTATAACGGATGTGAGGGTATGTAAAAATTTAAGTGCATTAGCACAATTT
This sequence comes from Parnassius glacialis, assembly GCA_033319125.1. Taxonomy (NCBI): domain Eukaryota; kingdom Metazoa; phylum Arthropoda; class Insecta; order Lepidoptera; family Papilionidae; genus Parnassius; species Parnassius glacialis. The sequence goes on along the minus strand of JAVANC010000013.1, from coordinate 17,993,052 downwards.
CGCCGTAGGAGGTATTTCTATTTATTGTATCATTTCATAAATTCAATTAGTCTGTGACTTAGAATTATGGATTTTTATTAATCCAGTTCGCAATTATTTATATCAATGAACGTTAATAGATAAGCTTCATCTGATATCTTTCAACAAAACATAGTCGAATAATGTGAAATTTCGCAATATTATGGTATAATTTCAAATGTATCGTGAAAAGGTTTATTATATATATTATGAAATCTACTTTAATTCAGGCGGTATATTTCTGCCAAATTATTCCTAGACTTATTGTGGAATACTGGGTTTCACGGGGAATTCGTATAACAGTAAACCAAGTAGCCAAGTAACTCTTTAAGATATTAAATTTATTTGTGTTTTTGTCCATCAGTGTTGCCACGTCGCGACGCGCCCTGCCACGCGCGTCGGTCCGAGTCGCCAAAAATTTCACGCCAAGTTTTTTTTGATAAGTAGTCTGAAATCACCTATTGTAATGTCAGGTAGCATATAAAGGCTATTTTTAAAAGTAGACTTACTTTAATCGACCTTGTTTTGTACTTTAACAGAATAAAGTTTAAAGCAGTTTCTTGTAAATGTGGAAGAGAAGGTCACATTAAAAATGTATTTTGTCTGTTTATTATTATTATTTATTAATATCGACGGTGGAAAGGAAAAACACTTGAAGCGACACTTTGGTCGAAAATGAGTTATATACATATTTGAAATCAGCGATTTTTTCTGCGTCGATTGGTCTTAGTATCGTCGCGATCCGACCACTTTGGTGTCGCTTAAAGTAATGGCACTTTTAGGCTCAATTTTTTTAGACGCTAAATGAAGTGACAAAGAATTAAAGCAATTTTGGTCCATTTACCGCTTGAAGTACCGACTCCATAGTTATATTATTATTTAATGTGTTTTTCCTTTTTTGTTTCGGATATTATAGGTTACTTAAATCGTTTTTCTCCGTCATAGGAAATGCTATTTTAAACACTACAGGTGTTTTTGCTTACTCCTATTCCGTTGGTGTTCAGTCGCTACATTCGTTTCTCCTTGCTTACCTTATATCTGTATAATGGAGTTAATGTGTTTTTCCTGCATGATTATTATTGTAAATTATTGATTTCAGTTGTTTTGGCAATCTCTCTAAAAAGCAGTGTTGTCGGTAAAAGTAAACACACACAAAAAACCACATAAATATTTAAATTAACCGACATAGTCTTTCATTCCCGAAACGTCGGTTCATTTAATTTCACTAACTTCATAAATGAAGACGATAGTCGGTTAAAGTAAGCATTGTTTACGACATTGTGTATTTAAATTAACTATATAAAAAAAGTCTTGTCGCTACAAGCAATGAATTTCGGTCTCTTATTTGTAAATGACGTTACCAATATTAGGAAATGATTGTGATGTGGCGCTTCATTTATAGGTGAACTGCCGTCGAGGCATATCACCTTTCGTCGCATTTACAGGTACTTTATTTTTACGTCGCATACACAGAGAGTGCGTGTTTTAGTAAATGTAAGTACCTGTAAATACGTAAATGTTCGTGTTATAATGTAAATCGAAATCCAAAACGAATATTTCTGTATAACGAAGTGATTACCTTATTAACAATCAGGTAGAAACTTGTCACATTCCTAATGAGTACCTTTTTTGAAATTGGTATTTTGTTCCTTAAAATAATTTGTCTAATAATATTTGCCTCATAATACATACATAGGTAATTTGTTTTATTCCAGCAGTGAGTAATACCAGTAAGTCACCACCTATTAATCGGGAAAACAGTACTGATAAGCCATCCGCCAACAATAACCTCCAAAATGATAGTGTGGCTGAAATTAAGTTTGATACCAAAAACTTTTTTTTTCAATTCAATTTCGCCAGATTGTTTTTTATTTCAGCTGAGGAGTTGTGCGACAATATCTTTCTTACTAACATGACGTCTATTACGGATCGCCGTAACGCCGTGCGAAAAATGGAATAAAACGCGCTGGTCTTGCTTTTAACTGGAGGCAAGCGGCGGTGAGGAGGAACTTTTACTTTCTTTTCTTGCTGGTGCCTTTTCGGTGGCTGGAGAGCGACTGCCGACCCTAGCGGCCGGCCCGTCTTTTATATGATTTGGCCGCTGCTGGCCAGCGGACCCTTGCCTCACCCCCGCGCCTGTCTTTATTTGTTCAGTAAACTTACGAGCTAACAAACATAATTAACTATATAATATTCTTACAACTAATTATTATACTAAGGTGTACATAACAATATTTTTATTTATTTACAGTGCTAAATTATAATTTTCAGCTGCTTTAGGCGGAGAATCCTTCCCCCCGCCTCAGCACTATAAATATAAAACGTCGTGGCGCGGTGCGCGTGGCTTCATTTGCTCCGCGGCCGCGTCACGATAACATGTTCTTTGGTTATTATATTATGTGCCTAATGGCTTAATATATTTATTATATTAAAAAGTAAATATTTACTATATTTGATAATTATAGTTTACATTTTAAGTCTATGCTAACTCTCCCTGTTCATACGGTGCCTTTATTTGGGAGAGTTATTGCATAGTTACAACTCAACCTTAAACATAGTTATAATAGAACATTATTTTTTATCGTTCAACATAAGTAATACAATTATTTACACAAAGTTATATTTTAATCCCGCATAAGGCTGCGCCTAGTTCTTCCGCACAACCCCAGCTAGTTGTCGAACCGGAGGCGTGGCCCGATAATTACACCGTCGTCATGCCCACTGCGCCTAGGTTGTTCAACTAGTGCCGGTTACAATGTCTTTTGTTTGTATCACGCTGTTTGCGTCGTGCACATTCTCCCGCCGTCGCCACGCTGCGATCCCTCTGGTAGCACGACGATCTTCTTCGTTGGTCTCCTTAGTACATGCCCACTGCTGGTGGTTACGTCCACTACTCGTACCTCTCCGTCGACGCCAGGATATACATTACTTATTTTCCCTCTGGGCCAGGTGTTGCGTGGTAGATTGGAGTCACAAATGATGACTAGGTCTCCAATCTTCGGCGATACTCCTATGCTGCTGGGCTCCCGCCGGTGTTGGAGTAGGGGCAGGTATTCTTTAACCCATCTTCTCCAAAACACGTCGGCTAGGGCTTGAGCTCGTTTCCACTGCTGGCGGGCCGTCACGTCACTCTCGCTGAAGTGCCCCGGCGCAGGTACGTGCGAGTTGGGACCGATGATGATGTGATTCGGCGTGATGGCTTCAGGGTCTCCTGGATCGACTGAGACGTGTGTGAGGGGTCTGGAGTTGACAGTGTTTTCGACCTCGGCGAGCAGGGTCCCCAATGTCTCGTCACTGGGATAGCGCTCGTTGAGGGTGACGCGTAGGGCTTCTTTCACGGAGCGAACCATTCGCTCCCATACGCCGCCCATGAACGGTGCTGATGGCGGTATGTACTTCCACACAATCTGTTGACATGTGGTTTCGTGCTCGAGGGCTGTGAGTGCTGCTTCGGCCATCTCCTTGTCGGCTGCCTTGAAGCACGTAGCGTTGTCACTCCATATTTCTTTTGGGCATCCTCTTCTGCTCATAAAACGCCTAAGCGCCGACACGGCTGAGTCTGCGCTTAACGAGTGGGCTACTTCTATGTGTATTGCTCGCGACGTCATGCAGGTAAATAACGCGCCATAGCGCTTTTCGCGATGTCGTCCCACTGTGACTTCTATTGGCCCGAAGTAGTCTAGTCCGGTGTATGTGAATGGACGTGCGTGATGAGCGAGGCGTGCGGACGGCAGGTTTCCTGTAGACGGTGATGCAGGCTTGGCTTTTCTTAGACGGCACGGTAGGCATCCTTTGATGACAGTTTTCACTACTGGACGTATTTTTCTTACGTACAATCTCTGTCTTAATTCGTTCACAACTGTTTCTACGCCTCCGTGATGCAGCCTCTCGTGTACGTGTGCTATGTACAGACGAGTGTACGCGTGCTTCCCGTCTAATATGGGAGGGTCGTACATGTCGTCCTCCACTTCTGATGCCGCTTTTATTCGACCCCTAAGGCGTAGGGTCCCCTCTTCATCAATGTATGTGCTCAGGTGGCCTAGTTTGTCGTCGCCTCCCGGCACACTTCCGCTGGTGATCCTCTTGAGCTCCTTCGTGAAGCTTTCCCGCTGACTGGCTTGCACCCACAGTTGTTCGGCTCTCATATGATAAGCGGCCGGTATTCCTACAAGCGATGAGGCAGTAGGAGTCGCCTTTTTCTCCTTGGCGGGGGTGTTACGTTTGTTTGTTCTCTGCCAGCCAGGGTCGCTACCTTGTCTCGCTTTGTTGCGTTTACGCCCAGCCTTTACCACGTGCTTGTTTGGTCTGCACATGTCGATGAATAGGAGGACTCTCGCTGTCGCCCTTATGAGGCGAATCCATTTAGAAAATCTTCCTATTTGTGGAAGATGTGTTGTTGGCGAGTCTTCGCTTTTAACAGCGATGCTACATATTTCTCGCTCTTCCCCGGTGTCGTATTGTGTCGTTTTCTCTTCCTGCGGCCATTTTGCCGGTGGACGCTGCAGAAACGGGGGCCCTCGGAACCATCGGTGCGAGTCGTCGAACCTATCTGGTGTGGCTCGGGTTGCGTCGTCTGCCACGTTGTCTTTAGACGGTAGCCAACGCCATTCGTTCTTTTTGGTTGTATCTTCTATCTCCGCCAGGCGATGAGCGACGAAAGCTTTGTACGCGCGAGGCTCCGATCTTATCCACACCAGTGCAGTACGGGAGTCGCACCAGTATGTCTTGCCCGCTATGTCGCCATCGTGTTCATCGACCACGGTCTGCGCCAGACGAGCTCCCAGCAGTGCCGCTTGTAACTCGAGCCGTGGTATGGAGACTGGTTTCAGTGGTGTTACGCGGCTCTTGGCGGCGGCCAATGTTATGTTAACGCTGCCGTCTGCTCGCTCCGTCCTCCAATACACTGCTGCTGCGTAGGCCTCCTCGCTTGCGTCGACGAATGTGTGTAGTTGGCGCGTCGACACCGGGTTGTAATCGTAGCATCGCGGTATTCTTAGTTGTTCTATGGCGTTAAGTGAAGTAATCCAGCCTTCCCATTTTTCTTTTAATTCTGTTGGTAGAGGGTCGTCCCAGTCCGCCTTGTAACGCCATGTGTCTTGAAATATTCTCTTCGCTGGGGTGGTCACCGGTGATATTAATCCCAGCGGGTCAAATAATGCCATTATGACGCTCAACGCTTCTCGTTTAGTTGGCAAGCGCTGTTTTTCTTTTACGTCGGCAGGCATCTTCATATTGTTAGTATTGAATCCAATATGATCGCTTTGTACATGCCAGAGCAGGCCTAGCGTCTTCTCAGTTTCTTTTCCGCCCAGGCACACGGTCGCGTCGTGTTGTCTATACTCTGTCGTTATTTCTTCTATTATTTTTTCTTCGTTCGATGTCCACCCGCTGAGTACGAATCCCGCTTGTTTGTGGACGTGATCGACTGCTTTTACAGTTTGCTGAGCTTCCGTGACAGAGTGGAAGCTCTGCAAGTAGTCGTCCATATAATGGTTTCTTTTTATGGCGACCGCAGCTTCTGGGTACGCCTCAGCATGTTCTTCAGCATTTTTATTTTTGATGTATAATGCTGTGCATGGTGATGATGTCGCTCCAAAGATGATTGACGTCATCCTATATTCCTCCGGTTGGTCCTCCCGCCGCTTGCCTCTCCACAAGAAACGTAAAACGTCTCTATCTTCTTTGCGCACTTTAATCTGCATGAACATTTCTTTTATGTCGGCGCTCACTGCATACGGATACTGTCGGAACCTCATGATCACTCCGGGCAATGATTGTAATAAGTCGGGCCCCGAGTGAAGCATATCGTTGAGACATATTCCGGCTGTCTTCGCTGCGGCGTCGTGTACCAATCTCGGCGGCTTGTTCGGTTTCGCAGGGTTGATGACTGGGAAGTGTGGCAGATACCATGTCCTTCCTTGCGGCGGTGGCATTGGCGCGCGCTCTGCGTAACCCGAGTTGAAGAGGTTCTCTATGCGTTCTTCGTACTGTAGCTTGAGATTGCTGTCTCGGTCGAGCCTCTTCTCTAATGTGTGCAGGCGCCTTTCCGCTTCTTTATAATTATTTGGTATTTGGAAGTCCTTTTGTTTCCACAACAACCCTGTTTCGAATCTGCCGTCCGCTGACCTCTGGCTGGTTTCGTTCAATATTTGCACGGCTCGCTGCTCGGGATCTTCTCTCGGTCTTCTCGGCTCGATGCACAGTGACTCCAATTTGAAATAATTTTTTATTTCTTCTTCTATCGGTGGTGCATCTTCCCTCTGATGTAGTCTGCCGCAGAAGGTGACCGTCGACGTCAATGAGCTATGACAGCCATGCAGAACCCAGCCCAGGTTGGTGTATGAGGCGACTGGTTGGTCTCGACGGCCGACGCGCAGTTTTCTAGACACTATGAGGTGCCAGCTATCTTGCCCGATTAGTACTTTCGGTGAGGCGCATTCGTAGGTGATATCCTCTTTGATATCCAACAGATGTGGGCAATTTTCCAAGTGATTTTCATTCACGGATTCTGGCGCGAAGTCCAACCGCTCTACCGTACGCGCTGCTTCTATGTTGTGTTCTTCTTGCGCGTACGTTCCTCTTATTTTAAAGCTGACGATCTTGCTCTTCTCGTGTTTCATCTCCGAGCCGACCCCTTTTATCCACATTGTGTGGGCTGGGCCGTCGGCGCCGATGACGTCGGCGATTGAGGCATCGACTAAGGTGACCGTGCTTCCTTCATCCAATAATGCATATGTTTCGACGCAGCTCAGCGGCCCCCTTATTGTTATGGGCGCAATCTTTAGGTAAGCGCGGCGGTGCTTGTACGGTCGAGTCGCTGTGTTGACCTCCTTTGCCGATGTTGCGGTTTCCATAGCGGGTTCTTTTTCCATTACTGCTGTTCTGTCGTGATGCAACAATTTATGGTGTTTCATCATGCATCCGTCTTTTCCGCACGGTGGAGCTTTGCACAGCAATCGACGATGTTTGCCTCGCAGACAGCGGTAGCAGATATTGTACTTCTTTGCTACTTCCCATCTGTCATTTGTGGACAGAGCGGCGTATGACTTGCAATCGGGCAGTTTGTGTTCTTGTTTGCATTGAGGGCAGCGTTCTTCATATGGTTTCTTGCTTGTGGCGAAGGCACGTTCTATTTTTCTCGGTCTTCGCTCTCTCGTTTCGCTGTCCTCTGTGATGAACTCCGGCAAGGCATACGCGCTGCATTTATCCGCTTCTTCGTTTAAGAACATTGATATTTTCTTAAGCTCTGGGATATCTTCTTTCTTTCTGGCTGCATAGTCGTACCATTTGCTTTTCAATATGGGCGTGAGTTTGTCTGTGATAACTCGCGTCATTTCTGGACTATGCAGATAGTGTGCTTTCTTGAGTGCTTACACGGTGCCCACTACGTTTGCTATGCGATTTGCAAATATGCATAGCTCCCTGGGATTGTCCGTAACTTTGTTCAGCAGCTTCAGCTTCTCTATTTCCAAGTGAATTAACGCTTCTGGTCGTCCGAATCTCCTTTCCAAAGCTTCTATTATAATTCTGGGATCTGGTTGGCTTATAAGTAGGCAACCTGCGGCTTCTTTTGCTGTCCCTTTTAAGCTTCGGCGTATTCTCGCTATGTTTTCGTTCGCCGTGAAGTACTTTGAAGATTCTTCGTACATTGTCTTGAAGCTGAGCCATTCTTTGCTGCTACCATTGAATGAGGGCAGCTCTTGTATATATTTCGGCGGCTCCCTTGTGCTTCGTACTGCTTGTGATAGAGCAGCGGCTAAGGTAGCGACGTCGATTTGTTGCTGCGCCTGTTCATAGTCTTTTTTCTGCGGCGCGGTATGCTGCGGAGCGTATTGCGGCGCACACTGTTGAAGTACGGGTGGTGCGATCTGCAGTGCTGGTTGCGGCGCGAAGTACGACGTGGGTTGCGGCGCGGTATGTTGTGGAGCGTATTGCGGCGCACACTGTTGAAGTACGGGTGGTGCGATCTGCAGTGCTGGTTGCGGCGCGAAGTACGACGTGGGTTGCGGCGCGGTATGTTGTGGAGCGTATTGCGGCGCACACTGTTGAAGTACGGGTGGTGCGATCTGCAGTGCTGGTTGTGGCGCGGGTTGCGATGCAGGTTTTTCTTGCAACCATGTACTAATGCGCACTGGTGCCAAATCGTCTTCTATTTCTTCATCTTCATCATCGGTTGATCCGGCTTCTGCTTGTAGTCGCTGCACGTGTATTTCTTGCAATTCCGTTCTTGCTTGCAACTGAGCCTGCTCGAGCTTGAGTTCGGCTAACCGCTCTTTCGCCTCTAACTCCGCGAGGAGTCTCTTGCGTGAGGCTACGGAGCGGCGTGACCTAGTCTCGCCCGGCTTCATTGTGCACTGCGATCTTTCATCACCCTCTTGCTGGGTTTCTTCCGTTGCGGTTGTTCTATCGGTTGCAGAGGTAGCGGTCGTATCGCTAACCGTTGTGGTTTCACTAGTGGCGTTTGTTGAACCACTAGCGGCTGAGTCACCCCCGGAGGCCTCTTCTGTGGCCCCCTGGGTTGTTTGTTCATCCTTGCGACGCTTCGATGATTCTCCGCTGTTACTACGCGTAATCACCATTTTTCTTCACAATAATATTTTTTCGTTTTTGCGGTTTGCTTCTTTCTTCCGGCAATACCAAGACCGATATTGTCTTTTTCTTCTAGTAATCCGGCTTCTCGAAGGACCATTAATATTACGGATCGCCGTAACGCCGTGCGAAAAATGGAATAAAACGCGCTGGTCTTGCTTTTAACTGGAGGCAAGCGGCGGTGAGGAGGAACTTTTACTTTCTTTTCTTGCTGGTGCCTTTTCGGTGGCTGGAGAGCGACTGCCGACCCTAGCGGCCGGCCCGTCTTTTATATGATTTGGCCGCTGCTGGCCAGCGGACCCTTGCCTCACCCCCGCGCCTGTCTTTATTTGTTCAGTAAACTTACGAGCTAACAAACATAATTAACTATATAATATTCTTACAACTAATTATTATACTAAGGTGTACATAACAATATTTTTATTTATTTACAGTGCTAAATTATAATTTTCAGCTGCTTTAGGCGGAGAATCCTTCCCCCCGCCTCAGCACTATAAATATAAAACGTCGTGGCGCGGTGCGCGTGGCTTCATTTGCTCCGCGGCCGCGTCACGATAACATGTTCTTTGGTTATTATATTATGTGCCTAATGGCTTAATATATTTATTATATTAAAAAGTAAATATTTACTATATTTGATAATTATAGTTTACATTTTAAGTCTATGCTAACTCTCCCTGTTCATACGGTGCCTTTATTTGGGAGAGTTATTGCATAGTTACAACTCAACCTTAAACATAGTTATAATAGAACATTATTTTTTATCGTTCAACATAAGTAATACAATTATTTACACAAAGTTATATTTTAATCCCGCATAAGGCTGCGCCTAGTTCTTCCGCACAACCCCAGCTAGTTGTCGAACCGGAGGCGTGGCCCGATAATTACACCGTCGTCATGCCCACTGCGCCTAGGTTGTTCAACTAGTGCCGGTTACAATGTCTTTTGTTTGTATCACGCTGTTTGCGTCGTGCACAACGTCAAATGTAGCTATACACGACGACGACCAAGTTCTCAAATCATCAGCTTTAATAAGAATAAGGATGAGCATTCTTTTAACACTAGGAACAAACATAAGCTTGTAATACCAGTTACTAGACTCCACAGAATCAGTAATTCATTTATGGGGCAATGTATACGCTTTTACAACAAAATCCCAGAACATATTCAAAGTTTATCAATAAACAAGTTTAAAAGTTTTATTAAAGAAAAACTGTACAAAAAGGGTTATTATAATATCAAGGAATACATGAATGAAAATAACCCCTGGGAATAAGGTGATCGCCACCATGCTGGTTCTATTAAAAATCATTTAAAAATTGTATAAATGAAATTATTGTTAAGTGAAATATGTTTGAAAAAAAAAGTCCCGCTGGGTTTCTTGCTGGTTCTTCCCAGGACAGAGGTATTTTCCGAACCAGTGGTAAATAAAAAATGACTTTCAATAAGAATTATGTAATAATCAATATTGAATAAAAAATTATTCTATTCTATTCTATTCTATTCATCACTCGATAACCATTTTGGGGAAACTAATTTTGCAGAGGACATTAATGTGCTTCAAGATAATAGGTACCAGTGCCAAAAACGGAAACAAAAGCATCAAGAGCGGCTTAAAGTAAATCGAAAAAGTTACTGTAAATTTATATCTGACAATGAAGATCCTTTTATTACTGACGGTGGCTCAAGTTCATGGCAAGGCAGCAGTGATTCAGACAAATCTGAAAAAGCCACAAACAAGAAAAAAAAAAACTAAAAAAAAAAAGGATCTTTCTAAGAAAAATGTTAACAAATCTTCAGAGATAAATGATGACAAAAATACTCGGAGAAAAAGAATACAGAAATAAAAAACAAAATACCAAGGGAAGCTAAGCAAAAAGGAGAAGAGTATATAAAATCTAACGGATCTATATGCAAACGGAGAGAAACACCGCAAAGAAATTTGGTAATGATTGTCAATCCATACCTGATGAGAGAAGGTTATCTTTGTTTAAACAATTTTGGAGCTTGACAAGTGAAAGACAACGAGATTGGCTTGTTTATATGAGTTGAAGAACGGATATTAAGAGAAAACGCAATAGAAATAGCGGACGACGGACCTATACGTTTGAATATTACATAAATCATAATGAAGATAGGCGAAAAATATGCCAAGAGTTTTTATTGAATACTTTAGATGTCACACAAACTTACGTTTACTATACTCTGACAAATGCGTCCCAAAGAAGCTTAAAAGATCATCTCAGGGGCAAAACTATACCTGCCAACAAAACCAAGGAAGATACTCGTCAAAGCGTCATTAATTTTATAAAAAAATTACCAGCGCTACCTTCACATTGTTACCAAAAGGATAGTACAAAACTTTACTTACCCGTTGAATTTAAAAACCAAAAAAAAATTATATCGAATTTACAAGGATCAGAAAACTTCAGGTGTCGACGTGGTCAGTAAGAAAGTCTTTTTAAACATTTTGAAGAATGAATTTAATATTGGATTTCACGTTCCCAAAAAAGATAAATGCATAAAATGTATGAAATTTGATGCTTTAAATACTGAAGAGAGTAAAGCGCAGAAAGAAGAACATCTGAAAGAAAAAGAAATCAGCAAAGAGAGGTACAGTCCACATCGAGAACTCGCCCAGAAGTGCATCGATGTAGTATGTGCGTCATTCGACCTGCAAAAGGTTTTAAATACTCTACATGGTTAGACTTTGCTCTTGTACTATTCACGAAAATATGCCATGTACAATCTTTGAAAATCGTACAAGAGACAGTTTCTGTTATTACATATGGGGAGAATCTCAAGGTAAGAGAGGAGGCAACGAAATAAGTTCTATTATCCAGAAATACTGTATTTGGATTCCTGCCCTGGTCAAAACAAAAAGAGAATTGTACTAGCCGCCGTTCATAAAATTCAAATCTCAACGCGACGGCAGTTAAATACACGCCTCATGTTACCTGATGCTGAAGAGAAAATTATATCTATAAACGGAGCTCCAACTTCACAAATTGTGAAACAGCTTGACGAGAAGTCTTTACCCAGTTACTGTTAATTTGAAGATTTGATAAAACTTTATGAAAGTTTTGCCATACCAAGACTGTTCCACAACGAATATGTTACTTTGCCTCACGTCGTTGGTATTGATACGTTCGCAGATACAGATATTGAGGATGTTTTTGATTTATAGTACAAGAAGCAACATCAAACCTTAAATTTGATAGTATGAGTATGTGATTTTAATGTTCCTGTTAATCATTTAATTATGCTTAATAGTTTTTTTTTAAGATTTTACTTATAGTTAGCACTATAAGTAAAATCTTAAAAAACAATGTACAAAAAAAGAGTTCATTAAGTCATAAGACTGAAATAGGTACCCTGTGATTAGAAATATTTTAAAACAGAATTTATATTTGTTAAAATCTTTATTAATGAAAGTTGAGTTTATAAGTTCAAAGTACGTTTGCAATACAGAAACAAATGCCTAATTGTGTTGTTTTCACAATTTTACTTAGGTATACTTAGTGTTAGCAATGTTGACTAAGTCATAAGATTAAAATAGGTAGTAACTTGAAATATTTTGATACAGAATTTATGGCTCTTAAAGTCTCTAATAGTGAAAGTTATGTTTATAAGATCAATGTACGTTTGCAATACAGAAGCTGTAAGCTGTGTTGCTCGTTTGTAATATTGCTTGATCACCCGTGAAATTAGTAATGTACTTGCACTTCATTTAAAGTTTGTTTTCTCATTGGAATGGGTTTTTTCAGTGTAAAATGTTTTACCAGTAAGCTTTTAAAACAATAAAAGACACTGTTTTATTTCAAAACTCTAATTTTTTTTTGGTATCTTCGGGAAACAAAGTAGAGACTTCAGTTAAAATACAACATTGAATTATTACATAGCTAGTGCATATCGTGTTTTTCCTCTACTTAGCATATTAAGGTTTTGTTAATTAATTCGTTTTTCCACAACCATATATCTCATGCTCGATACGCTTTAGGCGGAGAATCCTTCCCCCCGCCTCAGCACTATAAATATAAAACGTCGTGGCGCGGTGCGCGTGGCTTCATTTGCTCCGCGGCCGCGTCACGATAACATGTTCTTTGGTTATTATATTATGTGCCTAATGGCTTAATATATTTATTATATTAAAAAGTAAATATTTACTATATTTGATAATTATAGTTTACATTTTAAGTCTATGCTAACTCTCCCTGTTCATACGGTGCCTTTATTTGGGAGAGTTATTGCATAGTTACAACTCAACCTTAAACATAGTTATAATAGAACATTATTTTTTATCGTTCAACATAAGTAATACAATTATTTACACAAAGTTATATTTTAATCCCGCATAAGGCTGCGCCTAGTTCTTCCGCACAACCCCAGCTAGTTGTCGAACCGGAGGCGTGGCCCGATAATTACACCGTCGTCATGCCCACTGCGCCTAGGTTGTTCAACTAGTGCCGGTTACAATGTCTTTTGTTTGTATCACGCTGTTTGCGTCGTGCACAACGTCAAATGTAGCTATACACGACGACGACCAAGTTCTCAAATCATCAGCTTTAATAAGAATAAGGATGAGCATTCTTTTAACACTAGGAACAAACATAAGCTTGTAATACCAGTTACTAGACTCCACAGAATCAGTAATTCATTTATGGGGCAATGTATACGCTTTTACAACAAAATCCCAGAACATATTCAAAGTTTATCAATAAACAAGTTTAAAAGTTTTATTAAAGAAAAACTGTACAAAAAGGGTTATTATAATATCAAGGAATACATGAATGAAAATAACCCCTGGGAATAAGGTGATCGCCACCATGCTGGTTCTATTAAAAATCATTTAAAAATTGTATAAATGAAATTATTGTTAAGTGAAATATGTTTGAAAAAAAAAGTCCCGCTGGGTTTCTTGCTGGTTCTTCCCAGGACAGAGGTATTTTCCGAACCAGTGGTAAATAAAAAATGACTTTCAATAAGAATTATGTAATAATCAATATTGAATAAAAAATTATTCTATTCTATTCTATTCTATTCATCACTCGATAACCATTTTGGGGAAACTAATTTTGCAGAGGACATTAATGTGCTTCAAGATAATAGGTACCAGTGCCAAAAACGGAAACAAAAGCATCAAGAGCGGCTTAAAGTAAATCGAAAAAGTTACTGTAAATTTATATCTGACAATGAAGATCCTTTTATTACTGACGGTGGCTCAAGTTCATGGCAAGGCAGCAGTGATTCAGACAAATCTGAAAAAGCCACAAACAAGAAAAAAAAAACTAAAAAAAAAAAAGGATCTTTCTAAGAAAAATGTTAACAAATCTTCAGAGATAAATGATGACAAAAATACTCGGAGAAAAAGAATACAGAAATAAAAAACAAAATACCAAGGGAAGCTAAGCAAAAAGGAGAAGAGTATATAAAATCTAACGGATCTATATGCAAACGGAGAGAAACACCGCAAAGAAATTTGGTAATGATTGTCAATCCATACCTGATGAGAGAAGGTTATCTTTGTTTAAACAATTTTGGAGCTTGACAAGTGAAAGACAACGAGATTGGCTTGTTTATATGAGTTGAAGAACGGATATTAAGAGAAAACGCAATAGAAATAGCGGACGACGGACCTATACGTTTGAATATTACATAAATCATAATGAAGATAGGCGAAAAATATGCCAAGAGTTTTTATTGAATACTTTAGATGTCACACAAACTTACGTTTACTATACTCTGACAAATGCGTCCCAAAGAAGCTTAAAAGATCATCTCAGGGGCAAAACTATACCTGCCAACAAAACCAAGGAAGATACTCGTCAAAGCGTCATTAATTTTATAAAAAAATTACCAGCGCTACCTTCACATTGTTACCAAAAGGATAGTACAAAACTTTACTTACCCGTTGAATTTAAAAACCAAAAAAAAATTATATCGAATTTACAAGGATCAGAAAACTTCAGGTGTCGACGTGGTCAGTAAGAAAGTCTTTTTAAACATTTTGAAGAATGAATTTAATATTGGATTTCACGTTCCCAAAAAAGATAAATGCATAAAATGTATGAAATTTGATGCTTTAAATACTGAAGAGAGTAAAGCGCAGAAAGAAGAACATCTGAAAGAAAAAGAAATCAGCAAAGAGAGGTACAGTCCACATCGAGAACTCGCCCAGAAGTGCATCGATGTAGTATGTGCGTCATTCGACCTGCAAAAGGTTTTAAATACTCTACATGGTTAGACTTTGCTCTTGTACTATTCACGAAAATATGCCATGTACAATCTTTGAAAATCGTACAAGAGACAGTTTCTGTTATTACATATGGGGAGAATCTCAAGGTAAGAGAGGAGGCAACGAAATAAGTTCTATTATCCAGAAATACTGTATTTGGATTCCTGCCCTGGTCAAAACAAAAAGAGAATTGTACTAGCCGCCGTTCATAAAATTCAAATCTCAACGCGACGGCAGTTAAATACACGCCTCATGTTACCTGATGCTGAAGAGAAAATTATATCTATAAACGGAGCTCCAACTTCACAAATTGTGAAACAGCTTGACGAGAAGTCTTTACCCAGTTACTGTTAATTTGAAGATTTGATAAAACTTTATGAAAGTTTTGCCATACCAAGACTGTTCCACAACGAATATGTTACTTTGCCTCACGTCGTTGGTATTGATACGTTCGCAGATACAGATATTGAGGATGTTTTTGATTTATAGTACAAGAAGCAACATCAAACCTTAAATTTGATAGTATGAGTATGTGATTTTAATGTTCCTGTTAATCATTTAATTATGCTTAATAGTTTTTTTTTAAGATTTTACTTATAGTTAGCACTATAAGTAAAATCTTAAAAAACAATGTACAAAAAAAGAGTTCATTAAGTCATAAGACTGAAATAGGTACCCTGTGATTAGAAATATTTTAAAACAGAATTTATATTTGTTAAAATCTTTATTAATGAAAGTTGAGTTTATAAGTTCAAAGTACGTTTGCAATACAGAAACAAATGCCTAATTGTGTTGT
Source organism: Parnassius glacialis (assembly GCA_033319125.1). Classification (NCBI taxonomy): domain Eukaryota; kingdom Metazoa; phylum Arthropoda; class Insecta; order Lepidoptera; family Papilionidae; genus Parnassius; species Parnassius glacialis. The sequence goes on along the minus strand of JAVANC010000013.1, from coordinate 17,977,414 downwards.
TTTCACAATTTTACTTAGGTATACTTAGTGTTAGCAATGTTGACTAAGTCATAAGATTAAAATAGGTAGTAACTTGAAATATTTTGATACAGAATTTATGGCTCTTAAAGTCTCTAATAGTGAAAGTTATGTTTATAAGATCAATGTACGTTTGCAATACAGAAGCTGTAAGCTGTGTTGCTCGTTTGTAATATTGCTTGATCACCCGTGAAGATAGTAATGTACTTGCACTTCATTTAAAGTTTGTTTTCTCATTGGAATGGGTTTTTTCAGTGTAAAATGTTTTACCAGTAAGCTTTTAAAACAATAAAAGACACTGTTTTATTTCAAAACTCTAATTTTTTTTTGGTATCTTCGGGAAACAAAGTAGAGACTTCAGTTAAAATACAACATTGAATTATTACATAGCTAGTGCATATCGTGTTTTTCCTCTACTTAGCATATTAAGGTTTTGTTAATTAATTCGTTTTTCCACAACCATATATCTCATGCTCGATACGCTTTAGGCGGAGAATCCTTCCCCCCGCCTCAGCACTATAAATATAAAACGTCGTGGCGCGGTGCGCGTGGCTTCATTTGCTCCGCGGCCGCGTCACGATAACATGTTCTTTGGTTATTATATTATGTGCCTAATGGCTTAATATATTTATTATATTAAAAAGTAAATATTTACTATATTTGATAATTATAGTTTACATTTTAAGTCTATGCTAACTCTCCCTGTTCATACGGTGCCTTTATTTGGGAGAGTTATTGCATAGTTACAACTCAACCTTAAACATAGTTATAATAGAACATTATTTTTTATCGTTCAACATAAGTAATACAATTATTTACACAAAGTTATATTTTAATCCCGCATAAGGCTGCGCCTAGTTCTTCCGCACAACCCCAGCTAGTTGTCGAACCGGAGGCGTGGCCCGATAATTACACCGTCGTCATGCCCACTGCGCCTAGGTTGTTCAACTAGTGCCGGTTACAATGTCTTTTGTTTGTATCACGCTGTTTGCGTCGTGCACAACGTCAAATGTAGCTATACACGACGACGACCAAGTTCTCAAATCATCAGCTTTAATAAGAATAAGGATGAGCATTCTTTTAACACTAGGAACAAACATAAGCTTGTAATACCAGTTACTAGACTCCACAGAATCAGTAATTCATTTATGGGGCAATGTATACGCTTTTACAACAAAATCCCAGAACATATTCAAAGTTTATCAATAAACAAGTTTAAAAGTTTTATTAAAGAAAAACTGTACAAAAAGGGTTATTATAATATCAAGGAATACATGAATGAAAATAACCCCTGGGAATAAGGTGATCGCCACCATGCTGGTTCTATTAAAAATCATTTAAAAATTGTATAAATGAAATTATTGTTAAGTGAAATATGTTTGAAAAAAAAAGTCCCGCTGGGTTTCTTGCTGGTTCTTCCCAGGACAGAGGTATTTTCCGAACCAGTGGTAAATAAAAAATGACTTTCAATAAGAATTATGTAATAATCAATATTGAATAAAAAATTATTCTATTCTATTCTATTCTATTCATCACTCGATAACCATTTTGGGGAAACTAATTTTGCAGAGGACATTAATGTGCTTCAAGATAATAGGTACCAGTGCCAAAAACGGAAACAAAAGCATCAAGAGCGGCTTAAAGTAAATCGAAAAAGTTACTGTAAATTTATATCTGACAATGAAGATCCTTTTATTACTGACGGTGGCTCAAGTTCATGGCAAGGCAGCAGTGATTCAGACAAATCTGAAAAAGCCACAAACAAGAAAAAAAAAACTAAAAAAAAAAGGATCTTTCTAAGAAAAATGTTAACAAATCTTCAGAGATAAATGATGACAAAAATACTCGGAGAAAAAGAATACAGAAATAAAAAACAAAATACCAAGGGAAGCTAAGCAAAAAGGAGAAGAGTATATAAAATCTAACGGATCTATATGCAAACGGAGAGAAACACCGCAAAGAAATTTGGTAATGATTGTCAATCCATACCTGATGAGAGAAGGTTATCTTTGTTTAAACAATTTTGGAGCTTGACAAGTGAAAGACAACGAGATTGGCTTGTTTATATGAGTTGAAGAACGGATATTAAGAGAAAACGCAATAGAAATAGCGGACGACGGACCTATACGTTTGAATATTACATAAATCATAATGAAGATAGGCGAAAAATATGCCAAGAGTTTTTATTGAATACTTTAGATGTCACACAAACTTACGTTTACTATACTCTGACAAATGCGTCCCAAAGAAGCTTAAAAGATCATCTCAGGGGCAAAACTATATCTGCCAACAAAACCAAGGAAGATACTCGTCAAAGCGTCATTAATTTTATAAAAAAATTACCAGCGCTACCTTCACATTGTTACCAAAAGGATAGTACAAAACTTTACTTACCCGTTGAATTTAAAAACCAAAAAAAAATTATATCGAATTTACAAGGATCAGAAAACTTCAGGTGTCGACGTGGTCAGTAAGAAAGTCTTTTTAAACATTTTGAAGAATGAATTTAATATTGGATTTCACGTTCCCAAAAAAGATAAATGCATAAAATGTATGAAATTTGATGCTTTAAATACTGAAGAGAGTAAAGCGCAGAAAGAAGAACATCTGAAAGAAAAAGAAATCAGCAAAGAGAGGTACAGTCCACATCGAGAACTCGCCCAGAAGTGCATCGATGTAGTATGTGCGTCATTCGACCTGCAAAAGGTTTTAAATACTCTACATGGTTAGACTTTGCTCTTGTACTATTCACGAAAATATGCCATGTACAATCTTTGAAAATCGTACAAGAGACAGTTTCTGTTATTACATATGGGGAGAATCTCAAGGTAAGAGAGGAGGCAACGAAATAAGTTCTATTATCCAGAAATACTGTATTTGGATTCCTGCCCTGGTCAAAACAAAAAGAGAATTGTACTAGCCGCCGTTCATAAAATTCAAATCTCAACGCGACGGCAGTTAAATACACGCCTCATGTTACCTGATGCTGAAGAGAAAATTATATCTATAAACGGAGCTCCAACTTCACAAATTGTGAAACAGCTTGACGAGAAGTCTTTACCCAGTTACTGTTAATTTGAAGATTTGATAAAACTTTATGAAAGTTTTGCCATACCAAGACTGTTCCACAACGAATATGTTACTTTGCCTCACGTCGTTGGTATTGATACGTTCGCAGATACAGATATTGAGGATGTTTTTGATTTATAGTACAAGAAGCAACATCAAACCTTAAATTTGATAGTATGAGTATGTGATTTTAATGTTCCTGTTAATCATTTAATTATGCTTAATAGTTTTTTTTTAAGATTTTACTTATAGTTAGCACTATAAGTAAAATCTTAAAAAACAATGTACAAAAAAAGAGTTCATTAAGTCATAAGACTGAAATAGGTACCCTGTGATTAGAAATATTTTAAAACAGAATTTATATTTGTTAAAATCTTTATTAATGAAAGTTGAGTTTATAAGTTCAAAGTACGTTTGCAATACAGAAACAAATGCCTAATTGTGTTGTTTTCACAATTTTACTTAGGTATACTTAGTGTTAGCAATGTTGACTAAGTCATAAGATTAAAATAGGTAGTAACTTGAAATATTTTGATACAGAATTTATGGCTCTTAAAGTCTCTAATAGTGAAAGTTATGTTTATAAGATCAATGTACGTTTGCAATACAGAAGCTGTAAGCTGTGTTGCTCGTTTGTAATATTGCTTGATCACCCGTGAAGATAGTAATGTACTTGCACTTCATTTAAAGTTTGTTTTCTCATTGGAATGGGTTTTTTCAGTGTAAAATGTTTTACCAGTAAGCTTTTAAAACAATAAAAGACACTGTTTTATTTCAAAACTCTAATTTTTTTTTGGTATCTTCGGGAAACAAAGTAGAGACTTCAGTTAAAATACAACATTGAATTATTACATAGCTAGTGCATATCGTGTTTTTCCTCTACTTAGCATATTAAGGTTTTGTTAATTAATTCGTTTTTCCACAACCATATATCTCATGCTCGATACGCTTTAGGCGGAGAATCCTTCCCCCCGCCTCAGCACTATAAATATAAAACGTCGTGGCGCGGTGCGCGTGGCTTCATTTGCTCCGCGGCCGCGTCACGATAACATGTTCTTTGGTTATTATATTATGTGCCTAATGGCTTAATATATTTATTATATTAAAAAGTAAATATTTACTATATTTGATAATTATAGTTTACATTTTAAGTCTATGCTAACTCTCCCTGTTCATACGGTGCCTTTATTTGGGAGAGTTATTGCATAGTTACAACTCAACCTTAAACATAGTTATAATAGAACATTATTTTTTATCGTTCAACATAAGTAATACAATTATTTACACAAAGTTATATTTTAATCCCGCATAAGGCTGCGCCTAGTTCTTCCGCACAACCCCAGCTAGTTGTCGAACCGGAGGCGTGGCCCGATAATTACACCGTCGTCATGCCCACTGCGCCTAGGTTGTTCAACTAGTGCCGGTTACAATGTCTTTTGTTTGTATCACGCTGTTTGCGTCGTGCACAACGTCAAATGTAGCTATACACGACGACGACCAAGTTCTCAAATCATCAGCTTTAATAAGAATAAGGATGAGCATTCTTTTAACACTAGGAACAAACATAAGCTTGTAATACCAGTTACTAGACTCCACAGAATCAGTAATTCATTTATGGGGCAATGTATACGCTTTTACAACAAAATCCCAGAACATATTCAAAGTTTATCAATAAACAAGTTTAAAAGTTTTATTAAAGAAAAACTGTACAAAAAGGGTTATTATAATATCAAGGAATACATGAATGAAAATAACCCCTGGGAATAAGGTGATCGCCACCATGCTGGTTCTATTAAAAATCATTTAAAAATTGTATAAATGAAATTATTGTTAAGTGAAATATGTTTGAAAAAAAAAGTCCCGCTGGGTTTCTTGCTGGTTCTTCCCAGGACAGAGGTATTTTCCGAACCAGTGGTAAATAAAAAATGACTTTCAATAAGAATTATGTAATAATCAATATTGAATAAAAAATTATTCTATTCTATTCTATTCATCACTCGATAACCATTTTGGGGAAACTAATTTTGCAGAGGACATTAATGTGCTTCAAGATAATAGGTACCAGTGCCAAAAACGGAAACAAAAGCATCAAGAGCGGCTTAAAGTAAATCGAAAAAGTTACTGTAAATTTATATCTGACAATGAAGATCCTTTTATTACTGACGGTGGCTCAAGTTCATGGCAAGGCAGCAGTGATTCAGACAAATCTGAAAAAGCCACAAACAAGAAAAAAAAAACTAAAAAAAAAAAGGATCTTTCTAAGAAAAATGTTAACAAATCTTCAGAGATAAATGATGACAAAAATACTCGGAGAAAAAGAATACAGAAATAAAAAACAAAATACCAAGGGAAGCTAAGCAAAAAGGAGAAGAGTATATAAAATCTAACGGATCTATATGCAAACGGAGAGAAACACCGCAAAGAAATTTGGTAATGATTGTCAATCCATACCTGATGAGAGAAGGTTATCTTTGTTTAAACAATTTTGGAGCTTGACAAGTGAAAGACAACGAGATTGGCTTGTTTATATGAGTTGAAGAACGGATATTAAGAGAAAACGCAATAGAAATAGCGGACGACGGACCTATACGTTTGAATATTACATAAATCATAATGAAGATAGGCGAAAAATATGCCAAGAGTTTTTATTGAATACTTTAGATGTCACACAAACTTACGTTTACTATACTCTGACAAATGCGTCCCAAAGAAGCTTAAAAGATCATCTCAGGGGCAAAACTATACCTGCCAACAAAACCAAGGAAGATACTCGTCAAAGCGTCATTAATTTTATAAAAAAATTACCAGCGCTACCTTCACATTGTTACCAAAAGGATAGTACAAAACTTTACTTACCCGTTGAATTTAAAAACCAAAAAAAAATTATATCGAATTTACAAGGATCAGAAAACTTCAGGTGTCGACGTGGTCAGTAAGAAAGTCTTTTTAAACATTTTGAAGAATGAATTTAATATTGGATTTCACGTTCCCAAAAAAGATAAATGCATAAAATGTATGAAATTTGATGCTTTAAATACTGAAGAGAGTAAAGCACAGAAAGAAGAACATCTGAAAGAAAAAGAAATCAGCAAAGAGAGGTACAGTCCACATCGAGAACTCGCCCAGAAGTGCATCGATGTAGTATGTGCGTCATTCGACCTGCAAAAGGTTTTAAATACTCTACATGGTTAGACTTTGCTCTTGTACTATTCACGAAAATATGCCATGTACAATCTTTGAAAATCGTACAAGAGACAGTTTCTGTTATTACATATGGGGAGAATCTCAAGGTAAGAGAGGAGGCAACGAAATAAGTTCTATTATCCAGAAATACTGTATTTGGATTCCTGCCCTGGTCAAAACAAAAAGAGAATTGTACTAGCCGCCGTTCATAAAATTCAAATCTCAACGCGACGGCAGTTAAATACACGCCTCATGTTACCTGATGCTGAAGAGAAAATTATATCTATAAACGGAGCTCCAACTTCACAAATTGTGAAACAGCTTGACGAGAAGTCTTTACCCAGTTACTGTTAATTTGAAGATTTGATAAAACTTTATGAAAGTTTTGCCATACCAAGACTGTTCCACAACGAATATGTTACTTTGCCTCACGTCGTTGGTATTGATACGTTCGCAGATACAGATATTGAGGATGTTTTTGATTTATAGTACAAGAAGCAACATCAAACCTTAAATTTGATAGTATGAGTATGTGATTTTAATGTTCCTGTTAATCATTTAATTATGCTTAATAGTTTTTTTTAAGATTTTACTTATAGTTAGCACTATAAGTAAAATCTTAAAAAACAATGTACAAAAAAAGAGTTCATTAAGTCATAAGACTGAAATAGGTACCCTGTGATTAGAAATATTTTAAAACAGAATTTATATTTGTTAAAATCTTTATTAATGAAAGTTGAGTTTATAAGTTCAAAGTACGTTTGCAATACAGAAACAAATGCCTAATTGTGTTGTTTTCACAATTTTACTTAGGTATACTTAGTGTTAGCAATGTTGACTAAGTCATAAGATTAAAATAGGTAGTAACTTGAAATATTTTGATACAGAATTTATGGCTCTTAAAGTCTCTAATAGTGAAAGTTATGTTTATAAGATCAATGTACGTTTGCAATACAGAAGCTGTAAGCTGTGTTGCTCGTTTGTAATATTGCTTGATCACCCGTGAAGATAGTAATGTACTTGCACTTCATTTAAAGTTTGTTTTCTCATTGGAATGGGTTTTTTCAGTGTAAAATGTTTTACCAGTAAGCTTTTAAAACAATAAAAGACACTGTTTTGTTTCAAAACTCTAATTTTTTTTTGGTATCTTCGGGAAACAAAGTAGAGACTTCAGTTAAAATACAACATTGAATTATTACATAGCTAGTGCATATCGTGTTTTTCCTCTACTTAGCATATTAAGGTTTTGTTAATTAATTCGTTTTTCCACAACCATATATCTCATGCTCGATACGCTTAAGTAGTTTTTCCTCATAGTTATATCATGCATAGCTTGTCACTTAATGTGTTTTTCCTAGCGTTTGTCAAAGTACTGAATTTGCATTTAATGTGTTTTTCCTTCCGCTATATTTGCCAAAAAATAATTAAGCGACGCATAAATCTTTTCATCATGCTAGCATATTTTTCTAAGTTTAATAGTAGACAGTAAATAAAAAATAAAGAAACTGTTTTTTATCCTGTCGCTCTAACTTCAAATTTTAATTTTTTATTATTTTTTTTCGGAAAATAAAAACTTTGATAGGTTCTCCTGTACAATTCCAAAATTGTCGCTTCAAGGGTTTTTCCTTTCCACCGTCGATATGTTTGAAACGAAATATTTTACTTACAACTAAAGAGATCAACGAAGTAGATGAACATAATTTATTTGTAATTCACCAATAAGAGAACCTCTTCTAAAATGCTTCCATAATCATCATCATCATCATCATCATACATTTTCTTAATGATGAGCTAGGAGAACAGTAAGATGGGTGGAAGAATCAGATTGAACGTCAAGTCTGTCGTGTTTAGAATTAGTTATACATTATGGAAACTGTGCAGTTTTATCATATGTTCTGTAGATGTGAAATTGTTGCAACAAGTTTTTCTGTGATATCCAAGAAAACTCGGTTACCTACGTAAAATAAACGAAATCAACCAACAATCGAAAATGTAGAGTACAGGGAACGGAAAGGGAATACCCGACGTGGCGGTGGCGCCGAGAGCAAACAATGCAAAATATATCTATTTGTTTTGGTTTCTATGTCACTACCATTAAAGTATATTTTTAAGTACCTTTATATCTAGTTTTCTTTGACATTTCTCTGTGACCAAAACATATGATTCATTTCACGCATTAAAAATGAGGCATATTTAAAGAGAGAGATTAATTTAGCATAAGAGGTAGAGCCATGCTGCAGCTATATTAGTAGTATAGTTGTAGCACTAATGGGTCAGCTAAGTGGGAAAGGACCACGCTCTCATAGAATACCAGCGTTAAATAGCAGCTTAACGCTGCTGTGTTTCGTATGGTGAGTGTAGAGAACCGCAGACCCTTTTAACTGGAAACGAGGCATTCGATTTTAGTTCTCACGGGTGACAACGCATCTGCATTTTTATTCGTAATCGAGGATAGAGATGTCTATGGGTCACAGCAACCACTTACCATCAGGAAGACTGTGTGCTCTTTTGTCAATCTTATCCTAAAAAAAGAAAAAAAAACTTAATAATCGGCCTCCGAGACACCCTTCGAGATAGTCTAAATGGCAAAAAATCGCCTAATTTGGCACTACTGTTGTCTATATGCTAAAGTAATTACATACATACATACGTATGCATAGAGAGAATCTACGATCATACATAAATTTAGTCAGTATACTTGTCTCGCTTCTTCTAATTTAATTTTTACATAAGGCAAAAAGAGACAAATGTATTGAAAGATGTTCTGTAATGATGATGATGTGATGTCATTGTAATTGTAATTCATGCATGTAAATAGAAATGTCAAGTGGTCATCTTTGGTCTCTTTATACTATGCGAAGTATACGAGTATGTATACTCGTATCTTCTGATTTACTAGAAAAACGACATCTCTATTGTGTGATATTGGTTGTGGATCAATTTATGAAGCGAGTTCGTAAAACTGGATCGTTGTTGGATAAAACACAACCCGTGTACGTACTCTTCCAGTGCGCTCAACCGAAAACATCGCTGCTGTTGGCTGTTGTTCAGAGTGTACGTAAACAACCATCAACATCAACTCGTCATCGTGCTCAAGAAATGAAGAATTCACGCACTTCTTTGAGAAGATTTTTGCATAAAGATCTCGGTATGAATGCGTACAAAATTCAATTAGTGTAAGAACTGAAGCCGCATGACCATGCGAGGCATTTTCGGGGGATATGAGGATTTTTACCAAAAATCATCTTTTTAGATGAAGCTCATTTCCACCTCGGAGGATACGTCAATAAGCATTATTGTCGTATTTGAGGTTTTTAAAAATCCGCACGTCATCGTGCAGAAACCAATACATTCACAAGGAGTGATTGTCTGGTGCGGATTTCGGTCTGACGGCATTATTGGGCCATTTTTCTTCGAAAATGAGCACGAAAATGCCGTTACAGTGAATGGCGTTCGCTACCGCGCTAAGCGATTTTTTGTTTCCCAAAATTAAAGAGGATGACATTGATGACAGTTGGTTTCAGCAACGTGCCACACAACCAACGTAACAATAGATCTTTAGCGCACTGTTTTCGAAAATCTATTCTTAAGGTGGAAAACTTATTCTATTCTATACTATTCTTTTCTATTATTGTCAGTTCTATTCTGTTCTCTTCTGTTCTGTTCTGTTCTACTCTGGTATTCTATTCTGATCTATTCTAGTCTGTTCCGTTCGGGGTTGAGCGTAGCTTCAGATTATATTCCCAAGTCACAATAATAAGCGTGAAGTAGAGGTTTACCTCTGCGTTTCGCTTGGTGAATGCAGGTGGCCGGAGGCCCTTTTTACTGGAAATGAGGCATTCCATCTTAGTCCTCACGGGTGACAACGCATCTACATTTTGACTTGTAATTGAGGATAGATGTAGATGTCTATGGGCCGCAGCAACCACTTACCATCAGGTGGACTGTGTGCTCGTTCGTCACCCTTATCCTATAAAAAAAAAACTGAGTGTTTCGTATTTGATATCTTTTTCTTTTTTTCTTTCTTCATTAATGTTTCGGTATAATTTCATAACTAGAAATAGTGCAATTTGAAAGGAAAACATTTCGTCTTACGCATTACATTTCGATTAAATATTTTTTCTAACTGGCAAGCACTCTTTAATTTTGAAGCGAGCAACACTTTTTTCAACTACACCCGCAACGACCGCTAGTAACGGCCAACTTCCTCGTCAACGCAAGCACTAACGCTTTTGACGGTACACATTACGTGCGCGTTTCGTTACCAACAGTAGATACGATCTCATTCCCCTGCTCCATCGAATACTAAGGCAGTTTTCCATACCTTACCTGTGGATAAAAGAACAATAGTGGACACATTTGGCCAGAAGATACATCACACCGGGCCCGGTAAACGTCGGGCAGCTCAGAAATTACCCAGGTGAGTGTTTGCCAGGTCTTATGTGTACATCACATAATTATTTTTTGATCCTTGCGAGCCACATCTTTCCTTTCAAATCGTGCTGTCTTAGTAAGAGTGTTATCTTTAGTTTCACACACAGTTTAACATTTTAAACTTAACGTACATACGTACTTTCACCGACATGTCGTATAGGCCATCTTTGCATCGTAAAATGCCGGATCCAGCACGAGTTGAACAATTCATGTATGATGTTTCATGCGGGCAGGATATGTTCGAACGCGATATTATTTTAGATGATTTAAAAAGAACATTACAGTTGGCAACGACCGATGAAAAAAAGTTCCGTTCGCGAACTAAAGATCTTACTGCACAGCAAAGAAAGTTTAGTAAATTACAAACTAAATTGAAAAATGTCTAATAAAGACGAAAATGTTCAACAAAGATGAACAAATTAAAATTCGTAACGATTTTGATGACGCATACTACGCTATTGTCATACATCTGAGCATATTAAAACAAGATGACGAACAAGTCAGGCGTATGAGTAGGTACTTTAACTCCGAATTGTTTGCACAATCCCACAATCCGAAATTGCCTAAAACTCCCTTGCCCAGCTTCTCGGGTAATAGTACTGACTGGAATTAATTTTATGATTTATATATTTCACTCGTACATAACAATAATGCCTACACGGATGCAGAGAAATTCAGATATTTACTCCTTACTTTAAAAAATTAATCTTATAATTTAATTAAATCAATTCCCATTACCGACGCGAACTATTCTGTAGCCTTACAGGTATTAATTTCACGTTATGAGAACAAAAGTATTATAGCTTCCACTCATCTTGACAAAATTCTCGATGTTGGACCTTGTTCAGAAAAATCAACAATCAGCTTACGTAACTTACTAAACATTTACCAAGAAAACATTAAAGCACTTGAAGTCATGAAATTTCCTACAAACGAATGGAGTTTTATCTTATTAACGATTTTACTGCGAAAAATTCCCTCATCTATCCGCAAACGTTTTGAGTTATCATTAAAATCACCATCAGAAATTCCTGATATCAACACACTAATATCCTTTTTGGAACGGGAATTGTCCGCAAGCGAAATTTCTCACCCTAATTTTGGTCAGATTACTAAACACGAGGGTCAATCAAAATCAAACGCACCATCAGGCAGCGGCGGTAGCCGCACGACGGCATCTCCGGCCGCACGCCGTATATTTATAGGAAACAACACATCACAGCCTGTCTCAGAGTCTGCATATAATATTCCAAACAAATTTCCGAGTGTTAAATATTTCCATTGTATATGCTGTGACGCCCAACATGCACTAAGTAAATGTCCGACGTTTTTAAACTTATGACCCAAGGAGCGCTATACATTTATTAGTGGTAAAAACGTTTGCTTTAATTGTTTACACGTTGGACACGACGTTAAGCAATGCAGATCAAATTTTATGTGCCGGACGTGCAACAAACATCATCATACGCTAATTCATTTCGATAATCAATCTTATGTAGGTGCTACCGAGACAGCTGATCCGCATGACAGCTCCGCTTCACTCCCTCCTACAGCGTACGATTCCGCCACTTCGAGCGATTCTCAGCTGGTTATGACGTCGATAAATCACACGACGCTAGCGCGCAATCTAGTTCTGCTCCGTCAGTATGAACGAGTCAGTGTTACTGTCAACAGCGCTCATCGATGTTTACGTAAATAATCATATGCGATCGACAGTGCGTTGTCTCATAGATTCGGGAAGCCAGGTTTCTTTTATTAGTGAGGCGTGCAACGTTTGGTCTTAGCGAGAAAACATGTCAATATTCCTCCTGTTTACGGAATTAATGAAAACAAACCGGTTTATCCAAAGGGTTTAGTTTCGTGCTATATTACACCAAAAAATAAAACACAACCTTCGGTACAAATCGATGCCTTAATTTTACCGAAGCTTATTACTACACAAATACCCTCTTGTGAATTACCTTATAAGGAATGGTTACACATTAAAAATTTGACGATGGCTGATCCCGATTTCTTCACACCACAACCCGTAGAAATGTTACTTGGAGCGGACATACTTCCCCAAATTCTATTAAACAATACGGTGACTGGAGCGCCTGGTACTCCCATAGCAATAAATAGTATTTTTGGATTTTTACTGCTAGGCAAGCTAGATTTTAATATTCATTCACCCGTTTCATTCCCAGTTCAAGTGTTTCACAGCTCGGTTAACGATGAATTTGATCTCCAACGCTTTTGGGAAATAGAATCAATTACAGATCAAAGGTCTCTCACTCCCAAAGAAGTTTTGTGTGAGACGATTTTCGAAAACACGCATACGTGTAATGATACAGGACGATATGTAGTCGCTCTGCCTTTCAAGCCTGACGCCTTGCCCTTTGGTGAGTCACGTGACATTGCTATCGCTCGATTTCGCAGATTGGAATACAAGCTTGAACGCAATCCGCCACTGAAATATAGCTATCATGCATGCCTCCAGGAGTACTTGGACCTTAATCACATGGAACTTTGTGATAGCTTTTCACCTAAATCTGGTGGCTCCTATTATATTTCGCACCACTGCGTGGTGAAGGAATCTAGCGAATCAACCGAAATGCGATTGGTCTACGATGCAAGTTGTAAGACTACCCATGGGAACTCCCTGAACGATGTTTTGTTTACAGGACCTAAACTTCATCTGGGTAGAGTCGACGTTCTACTGAAGTTTTGAATTCATTCTATTGCCTTCACAGCTGACATTAAACAGATGTACCGCAACATTTTAGTCCGTGACACAGACAGGGATTTTCAGCGTATCGTATGGCGCACTTCTCCTGACGAACCTATACGTGACTATCGCCTTCGTACTGTAACTTTCGCAGTTAGTTCCTCGCTTTACCTCGCACTTCGTACAATGCGACAGCTTGCGCTTGATAAAGCCACTCGATTTCCAAGTACTTCTCAAGTCATAAAAGGTGACATATTCGTAGATGATATAGTGTCAGGCGAAAATACGGAGGCAGAAGCTCTTGCTCTACAACAGGAGTTAATAAGCATATGTCAGGCTGCCGGCTTCACTCTTCACAAGTGGCACAGTAACTCGCCTGCGTTACTCGCTGCGGTTCAGCCCACAAGTTCTCATGGTGAGCGGCACCATAACGTACCTTTTGCGGAGATGGAAAATGACATGAAAACTAAAGTACTTGGTCTTCAGTGGAGCCCAAATTCAGATTCATTTACTTTCAGTATTCAAATTACCTCTAACAAATGTACTAAGCGTTCGATTCTTTCAGAAATTGCTAGAATTTATGACCCACTTGGCCTTTTATCGCCAGTCACCATTTTTGCTAAACATTTAATCCAGTAGTTGTGGATAGCACATGTAGATTGGGACGAACACCCACCCCAAGATATAATAAATTCATGGGCCAGTTTTACTAACGAGCTTCCACTCTTATCGAAAGTTACTTTTCCGCGATATGTATTATTCCGCGATTGTATTTACTCACACTCATTCTGTACAATTTCATGGCTTCTCAGATGTATCCGAGAAAGCATATGCCGCATGCGTCTATCTTCGCGTACGGTGAGACATGGGTGCAGTGGACACTTACCTTCTGCTAGCTAAATCACGCGTGGCGCCTACTATACGTATGTCCATACCGCGTCTAGAGCTCATGGCGCCCTATTATTATCTAGATTAATTAAAGCTACCTTAAATATTTATGGGAATCGCATACCTCGCGATCAGATATATGCGTGGTCGGATTCATCTGTGGTACTAGTGTGGTTGCGTTCTTCACCACATGAGTGGAAAACCTTTGTTTCCAATCGCATAACAGAAATTATAAGTAATATTTCGTACTGCCGTTGGCGGCATGTCCCGTCTGCAGACAATCCGGCAGACGCGGCTTCACGCGGAATGCTTCCCGCCAATTTTTTACATCACATCATATGATTCCGCGGTCCTCACTTTTTACAAAAGGATGAGGCTACTTGGCCTGTTTTCAAAGCTACTCAGACACAAGAAGAAAAACGTACCATTGCAATTGTTTCCAATCCTTGTACTTTTTCTTCCACCAACGAAGACGTAGAAATTATATCACGTTATTCATCCCTGGGTAAACTGGTTCGTGTCACTGCTTTATTATTCCGTTTCTATAAAAATTGTAAGAAGGTTCAAATCTCTCTTTCTAAACATATTTCCGTAACCGAGTTTAATTTTACTTTGAATCGACTCGTATTTCTTGTACAACAATCCGTTTTTCGTGATGACATTTACAACCTTTCTAAGGGAAAACTCCCGTCAAATCAATTAAGACGCTTAAATCCCTTTATTGACTCAAACAATTTTCTTCGCGTAAGTGGGAGGATACATAAATTAAATCTTACCTAAAAACCATCCGTTAACGATTCTAATTATTAATTACACTCACGTGTCTCACTTGCATGCCGGTGCGCAAAGTACACAATACATACTTCTACAAAAATATTGGATCTTATCCGGGCGTGACGTCATACGGAAATGTATTCATCGCTGCGTCCGTTGTTTTCGAGCACGTCCCGTACGCCAGCAGCCCAGCATGGGTCCATTGCCTGCCTCACGTTTGCGACCCGAACGGCCCTTTCTTAAAACTGCTGTTGATTTCGCTGGTCCCTTTTACGTTCGAGATAACAAAGTGCGAAATGCAAAAATAGTAAAATTTTACGTCTGTGTATTTGTATGTATGTGCGTTAAGGCCATACACCTCGAAATAGTTTCGGAACTTACAACAGAGGGTTTCTTAGCGGCACTACGACGCTTCACGTCACGCCGAGGTTTATGCAAGGATATTTATTCCGATTGCGGTAAGAATTTCATCGGCTGTGACAGGTACCTAAAGGACTTGTATGCCTTCCTACAGAATGACACTGTGCAAGGCGCGCTCCAGAATAAGACTCTGGAAGAAGGAATAACATGGCATTTTCAGCCACCGTATGCAAGTCATTTTGGTGGCCTTTTTGAAGCGGGCGTCAAAAGTTTTAAACACCATTTTCATCGGGTAGTAGGTCCTCGTATCCTAACCTATGACGAGATGCATACCCTATTATGTCAAATAGAGGCAGTGCTAAATTCGCGTCCGCTATGCGTATTGAGCTCCGATGCGCAGGATCCCCTCCCTTTAACTCCGTCTCACTTTCTGATAGGTGAACCGTTAACAACTATCCCCGAAGTTTCACTTGTGGATTAAAATCCGGGTAGATTATTGAGGTGGCGTTTAATACAACAATCGGTTCAACATTTCTGGAAAAAATGGAGCTTAGAGTATTTGCATGAAATTCAACAATGTGGCAAATGGTTCACCAATCGTGGAAATCCGGTCCGTGAAGGCATGATTGTATGCGATGACAACCTTCCACCTTTACAATGGCGACTTGCGTGTGTACACCGTCTGCATCCAGGCTCTGATGGGATTACGTGTGTTGTAACTCTCCAAATTGGGAAAACATATTCTAAGCGACCAGTTAATAAAATTTGTCCACTTCCTATAGAATAATAAACGTAACTAATGATTCATATTCCTTATTTTACTTTCTTTAGAAATAACTTTAAATATTTATCAGTAATCTTAAGATATAGTTTGATATTTACTAGATTTAACTTTGTATATACTCCTTACATATTTTTTTTCAAGGGCTAGTTTGTATTACAGATTTGTTTAGATTTAATTAAAAGATACTGCGTACTTTTAAGGTGAGCGGCATGTTCCGTATTTGATATCTTTTTCTTTTTTTTCTTCATTAATGTTTCGGTATAATTTTATAATTAGAAATAGTGCAATTTGAAAGGAAAACATTTCGTCTTACGCATAACATTTCGAATAAATATTTTTTCTAACTGGCAAGCACTCTTTAACTTTGAAGCGAGCAATCCTTTTTTCAACTACACCCGCAACGACTGCTAGTATACATAAAGTCTTATGTGTACATAACACTGAGTATAGTTAGGTATAGATATTTAGTAATGCTCCTGAAGAGCCACTAGTCGCCCGACGCCCGATGAAATACGCGGTTCAATGTGCGAGGATAGTAAAAATTCACATGTTATATGAATATTTTTTAATTATTTTAGAATATCATATAAAAAAGTTAGTTAATTTTTTATGTTATTCAGTTTCGTAGGTACACTAAAGTTTTTTTTTCATCTTTTTACCACTTTCTTAACAATCATTTATCGATAGTCCTTGTAAGTAGAATGTACATCACTAGTTAACTTACACAATGACAAATTAAAATATTATGTCACGTGTTTTCGGGTTGTCAGGGCATGTAAACGCTAGTACAAGCTGATGCGACTTTGTTTGAAAGCTGAGAAATCTGCACACAAACATGATTTTGTCAATATGTGTGTTGGGCTTGTAAAAATAAAGAAAGTCATGAATTAAAAGAAGAAAAAAATTACATTTACTTATTTGTCAACTTCTTTCATATTGAAAATATTTTCTGAAATTGATTAAAATGTATTTAATAGGTTTATATTTTAATATGTGTTATTGCTTTTTGCTTCAATTCAGCTATTATTGCTTCAGAATACTTCATTTTCGTTTGTAGGCCTTGTCTTCGCTTGTGCCTGTAAATAGTTCTACGGATACGGCGATTTTTACTTTAAAGCAAACCGTTAGTTATTATAATAAGCGGAAAACAAATATTTATGCATGTTTCTTGGACTTAAGTAGGGCTTTTGACAGAGTCAGTTATGATATACTTTGGAGGAAGTTACGTGATACGGGAGTGCCGTCATTATGTATTAACATATTGATCGCATGGTATAGTAGGCAAATTAATGTAGTAAAGTGGCGTGATACATACTCTGAGGAATTTCTCCTACAATGCGGCGTGTGGTAGGGAGGGCTAACATCTCCTATGCTTTTTAATCTGTATGTTAATCAGCTGATCGAAGAGCTTAGAAGCACCAGACTGGGTTGCCACATTGGTTCTGAATGCTTTAATAACTTGAGTTTTGCTGATGATATGGTGCTGCTGAGTCCCTCGATAGGTGCGCTGCGTGCACTACTCCAGATATGTGAGAAATATGCGATGGATCATAACCTATTGTACAACACCAACAAGTCTGTTTGTTTGCTTTTTAAGAGTGGTAGGGTTCAACCTCATATCCCCCCATTGTATTTGTGTAATTCACAATTAGAGTGGGTAACGACGTTTAAATACCTGGGTCATATTGTTACTCAGGATCTGTGTGATGGTTCCGATATGGACCGCGAGCGACGTTCCTTGTCAGTGCGTGCCAACATGATAGCTAGACGCTTTCAAATGTGTTTTTATACCTCAAAGCTGGCGTTGTTTTCAGCTTACTGTCAGCCGCTTTACACTCCTCAGCTGTGGTCGAATTACACTAAAGAGGAATATCGCAGACTGAAGGTGCAGTATAATGATTCGTTCCGCGTGTTGTTCCGTTAGCCACGATACTGTAGCGCGTCCCAGATGTTCGCAGAGGCCCGTGTCGTTGGTTTGGATGCGTTGATCCGTCACCGTATCGCGCGATTTAGAAGTTTTGTTTTTGGGTCGCAGAATAATCTCATCAAAATTATTTGTAATATTTATGCATGTAGTGAAATTTTTAGTAGGTGGTCAAATTTATTAAAATCTTAATAATAAAATGTAATAATATCATTAGATTATTTTAGATTAGATTATTAATAATAAAATTAAAATTTAAGGTATAGTGTAATAATAAATAAAAAAATAATTTTAATTTTATAATGGATCTGTGTTGTCTGTATCAAATAAATTATTATTATTATTATTATTAAATACTTTTTGTGAGATATTAACTATAATTTTATTATTATTTTTATTTATTCACGATATGTGATCAGAATCGAAAGTAAATTAAACGTTGTGCAAACAGAAAGCACAAAATCATCTAATCACTTTCTACAGGTTTTCTACAATAGAAGAAGAAAAACTTTTGACAATATTGTGGTAAGTCTTTAAGCATTTTGAATGTGATATTGACATTAGTAGGTAATTCTAAGAAAAAAATAATACTTTTATAAAACAGATGAATATAAATAGTTACTTATTTCATAAACAAACTATAATAATAATAAAAAAAACTAAAACTAGAAACTTAATTAGCATATAGTCCTACTATATATAAGTATATTGAATTCATTGATCGTTATTTGTAGGGATTATTACTATATTAACTCGAATTTTATTAGTTTCAGATCATGTATTCGGGCTGAGTTAAATTTTTATCATGAGAATTTTGCTAATTTAAATTAACGTTAATGTTTTGTGAAGAAAAACTTTCTGACAATAACATGTGTTATATATCAGTAACAAGCGTGGAAATATTATGTGCAAAAGCAATAAAAACATCAGTAATAATGTAAAGTTTATAAAACAATGTCTTCCAGAAAATAAAATTACATAACTATACTAATTTATACTTTTATTTTATCCTACATGCTAATCTAAAGTATATTCGAGTAATTTTGGTGCAACCTCTCAAATGTATGGGAATTTTCCCCATAGGTTGGTGAGGCGTGAGCCAAAATTACTCAAATATGCCTTAAATAAGAAGTTTAAATTCACAGAACACAAACATTTGAAAATCCCGCTAAATAAGTTTTATATGGGCGTCCACCATAGCGCTTTTAGTATACACTCATAAACGCGTGTTTCCGTTTTTTAGTATGAAGTTGGCGTTCTTCTCTTGGTAGAGAGTAATTGTGTTCTTTGTGCTAGTATATTATAAGTACGCTACTATATTCTAACTATAGGGTTTATACCCGTGCTTACTGTTCAAACTCGCTAACGCGCGCTCTATAGCTTGCTTACGTATACTCTAAGGGCAGACTTGATTGTTTTAGTGATGTGTGTCGGATGCAATATCAGTCTCCGGTGATTTAAAAATATTTTTTTTCTTGTAACCGAAGTCACCGGCTAAAATTCGGTTTCAATGAGACTTATAATACAGGTTGTTATATTGTAATATTAATATAACGTCTTGTATTACTATACTACAGAAAAGTGTTACTCTTGCCATATATTTTATATTTATTATTGTTTCTATTATCTTTCAATAACCGGTTTTTACCGGTACTTTATGAACCGATACACATATCTATTTTATTAAAATGAAAAATTGAAATGTTATGTATATCTAACTTATCTTTTTAATTAATTCTATCTACTTAAATGCAAGTATTTATCTAAATTAAAATAATCTTTTATAACAAGAGTGTGGCAAAACTCTTTGACTCTTTGATTATAGGTATAAAAGTGTAGTGCTGTTAAAATTGTACGCGTGGCTGAATCGTGCTTATCAAGTTGTTTGTTTGCTTGTCTTCGATTGAACTTCGAATGCCCTCGCTCGACCTCAGTTCCCCGGCCCGCTTATCATTATCAGTGTACATAAAATGAGACGACAGAAGGTAATTTAACTCATCAGACATCGAAACGCGTTTGTGCACGGTTCTGAAACTAGTTTTAGACTATTTTATTGTTTGAAGTTTTTACGGACATTTTGACATAGTTATTGTGTTGAAGTAATTTTGGTATTGATTAAGTTGTTTAGTGATTTTTGTGTTCATCCTGCATCCAAGAGGAGGAATGCCAAGTGACTGTCGCGACTGTTTGGGAATTCGTTTTCGAATTAACACCCTGCACCAAACCTGGAAGTGGCTGCACCAGACCATTGCACTTCATGAATATTTGATCTCTCTATCATCAGCTGACACTGATGCTTGTTGCTATATGCATTAGTAAATTATAGTTGGACTTTTAAAGTTTTTGCATAATTTGTAAACCATAGTTTATTGTAATTTAGAAACTTACACTTAAAACACTGCCTTTCCAAGGTTCATACAGAAAAGTACCCGTTATTTATTGAAAACTAAAAAGAAATACTTAACATGGCCCAAACAATGATGAGAAAAATTGGATTGAGCGGAGCATGTGTTGTGGTGGGAATCACAAGAAGAAGTAGCTCTCGCTGCCTTGTAACAAACAGTAATAAGATGTCTTTAAAAAAGAAAGAAAGGGAGTTGCCATCAGAGGCAGCTGTCACTAAATCAGTGTTTATGTCACAATCCACTGATATTTTTACTAATTTGGCTCTTGAAGACTGGATGTACCATAATATGGATTTTACTAACCACCATGTTATGATGGTATGGAGAAATGAGCCTTGTGTTGTAATTGGCCGACATCAAAATCCATGGTTAGAAGCTAATATTTCTCACCTATCTGAGAAGGAAATTGCTTTAGCTCGACGCAACAGTGGTGGTGGTACTGTCTACCATGACCGTGGAAATCTTAACATTACATTTTTTACACCTCGAGAGAGATATGACAGAAAATATAATTTAGAACTCATTAAAAGAGCATTATTCAGAGGATTTGGAATTAAATCTGTAATTAACAAGCGCGATGACATTGTGGTTCGAGATAATTATAAAGTATCCTTTAAAAAATCAAAATGAGAAATGTTATGTAATTAACCTTTTTCTTCATAGTTAGTAATGTTTTTGTAACTTTTTAAACAAAATTTGCAAATATTTATTAATATCTCAGTTGCATTTGTCTGTATATTTCCTTAATAGAAAACTTAGATTTCTGGAACTGCCGCAAAGTTGGGACGGTTAACAGCTTACCATCATTGTACACTTCTGGTCAATGCCAACAAGGCAGATCTCAGCAAAGCTCTAGCAAAGCGAGAGGTGAGCACAAAATTCAGTTATAACACAGCATAATCTATCATTACAATAATTATATTTATTATGTAATTCTTTTTGTTTTCCTTTGTTATAATGTATCTATGACTCTTATATTTTAATCTTAATGATTTTATTTCAACAAAATTTAACCATTAATTTTATGCCTTAACCATTATTTATTTATTTTTGCTTTAATTAAAACAGTTCAACCAATTACATTAATTAATGACAATATTCATTCTTCCCTACTTCACTCCTCTGCACATCCACTTATATTTTAATAAAATCATATAAATCATTGTTACAGTTAAAACAATTAATTGTGAAAGATTTTTATCAAGGTTTCTGATTAGAATAGTGATTTATTAACATTTATTTTTCCTTACTAACTTAATCTCTGTACTGACATTAACCTAACCTTCCTAACCTTCGTCCAATCATAAACATGTTGATAAGGGCACATAATTCTATTTAGCATGGCATACAGACAAAGGCGACGGAGTCTACTCGCTCTCCTGTGGCAAATCTGGCTGACCTGGACAACAAGATTACAGTAGAAGGCCTGCAGACTGCAGTTGGTTATGAGTATCTTCGTACTCCTGCCCTCAATATTGAAGATGGCGGCCAAGACTTGATCATGAAACAAAGGGGCTTCCAGTTTGTAAACCCCACCGATGATTGGTTCCCAGGTAAAATTAAATTTACCAATTGTTAGGTCTAGACAAATAAGATAAGGCTTGCTTATCGCTACCATTACAGCCTATTAAAGTCCACTGCTGAAGATTTTTTTAATAGGATAGGGTGACAAACGAACACACAGTCCACTTGATGGTAAGTGGTTGCTGTGGCCCATAGAAATCTATCATCTCGATTGCGAATCAAAATGCAGATGTGTTGTCACCCGTGAGGACTAAGATGGAATACCTTGTTTCCAGTAAAAAGGGTCTCCGGTTTTCTACACTCACCACACGAAAAACAGCAGTGTTAAGCCGCTATTTTACACTGGTATTCTGTGAGAGTGTGGTCCTTCCCCGGTCGAACTGACTCATTCGTGCTACAACTATACTACTAATATAGCTGCAGCACGGCACTGCCACATTTTAATGGTAAGGCTTGTTTAGTTGTAACAATTATTTGCTTTCTGGTGGTGATGTAAGAGAATCCATTACCTAATGTTGTCCTATGATTGTGGTAAGAGGCTAGTATGAGAAATGCCAGAAAACTCTTATGGCTTCCAATAGATAGATAATCATCTGTTTAGGGCAGACAATAAATACACAAACTGATGACAGGCAGCAGTGTTAAAACATCTGGTGCTGCAACTGTCATTCACCTGCCAACCTTGACAATTAAGGTGAAATTGGTTTTTGTACGTGGTAAAGCCATGCTGCAGCTATATTAGTAGTATAGTTGTAGCACAAATGGGTCACCCCAATGGGGGACGAGCACACTCTCACAGAATACCAGCGTCAAATGGCAGTTTGACACTGCTGTGTTTCGTATGGTGAGTGTAGAGAACCGGAGACCCATTTTACTGGAAAAGAGGCATTGCATCTTAGTCCTCACGAGTGATGACGCATCTGCATTTTGATTCGTTATTGAGGATAAATGTAGATGTCTATGGGTCACAGCAACCACTTACCACCAGGTGGACTGTGCTCGTTTGTCACCCTATCCTAAAAATCTTGCCTGCAATGGAGGAAGCCTATGTCTAGCAGTAGAACTGTATAGGCTGATGATGAAGAAGAAAGGGAATATTTACTTGCTGCACCACTGGCACCATCACCACCACATTCTGCATAAGGTAACAAACTGTATACTTGAAAGGGCTGTTGGTGTGTGTTATGCTGGTATATATGTATGGTATGCTGGACCATGTAATTGCAGTGTAAGAATATTGAATACCGCATATTGTCCCGTGGGTGTTGTAAGGGGCAACAGATGGAAACAAACCAGGAGATGGGCAGTAGTGTCTTTCTAATGTAAACTATAAAATAAAAAACTATGGTTGCCAAGACACCTGTCAAGAATGGAAACTATGGCAAATTTACGGGGGAGGCCTAAATGCAGAGGGGTAGTTTTGATAGGTGGACACAGTTACAGAATTGGTGTTATATGATTATCAGAAAATATAAAAATATTTTGCTTGCTTTTGTATTATATAGGTATTTAAGCATATTGAAACAATTTATCACAACAGGTCTGTCGGAATTACGGGAGGAATTACAAAGTTGGGACTGGTGCTACGGTAGAACACCTGTTTTCACAGTTAGCCGTACATTCCCTGTACCTGCCGAACTGCTTGCCCCAACAAGAATCTACGCCGCCTCTCAAGAACTAGTAATCAACATGACTGTGGAGAAAGGTTTAATAAGTGATGTGACACTGCAAATTCCACCCGGATTAGTTGAATCTGGATTCCATGGGGAGGCATCAGTAATTACCCATCTCAAAGGGAAGAGGTTCACTTCTGAAGCACTGAATGCATTGCAGGATGCTATGCTCACTCGTCACTTGAGCAGTAACGATAAAAAGTTGGATGAAAGAGAACAGTTTGTTGCAAAATGCTTTGATCAAGTGGTTAACACTGTTTAGAAATTATTTGTGTGTAGCTATCAAATTGGTGCTATTTTTTCTAATAATATTTAGTACATTAATATTTCATATTATGCATATTGCATATTAGTATGTATAGTATGTAAATAGTGTATTAGGTTAAAATAATTACAAAAGTAATTTTTTTAATGTTTACAAGTTTTAGTAATTATATTAGAAGCTTTCAGACTTACTAACATTTTGCCTGGCGATAACTTAGGCCCTATTTTCTGTTACTTTAGAATTTTCAACGTGTTTACGTTTTCTTTTAATTTAGTTTTACTTATTAGTGTTGCGGATTTATGGCATAGTATTGTTACGTTAAATGTTATTTTAAACTTCATACTATAGAGTCAAAATATAGGATATTTACACGATTCGCAAAATAATTAAAATTACACCTAAATTACAATACAACAAAAATACCCTATATGTGACAATACTTAGCTTTGGATCTGTAAAAAAACCCGCGAATCGCACATCTGTGTAGAGCGCTACAAGAATACGTCATATCATTTGTTTTATAATTAATTAATTTGTAATTATTTCATATCTGGATTATACCCGTGTAATGTTTTAATAAACACGCATAGTTATTTAGCT
Organism: Parnassius glacialis; assembly: GCA_033319125.1. NCBI lineage: Eukaryota > Metazoa > Arthropoda > Insecta > Lepidoptera > Papilionidae > Parnassius > Parnassius glacialis. The sequence continues at coordinate 17,952,806 of JAVANC010000013.1, read as the reverse complement.
TGTATTAACATGCATTATTATAATTTTCTTGTAATTATCATTTATGTAGTAACCTGAAAGCCATTTCATTAACATTAACCTACTGGTATATTTTTTTAGATCTGCCCTAAACGGGAACTTTTTTGTATGAAATGGATTATTTCTAAATTGTTATTGTAATTTTATGTTAAGTCCTTAAAATAGTATATAATTTGTTATGTGTTACATATTATGTAGCCTAGATACTACTTTTAGTTTGTTTGTAAAATTATTCTGTCGGTTTCTGTCTATTATTTACTCTGCATTCTTCGAAACATAATGTAATCTTGCAGCAAATAATCAAGTATTGAATAAAATTTAAGGAATTGAGAAATGTTTTTTATTTTACTACTGAACAATAATAAAAAGAATTAGATGTCTATTCATTTTCTATTAAATTGGCAAGGCTAGAAATATATTTATATATGCTTTATTTAGTTGTACTTGCCATTAATACCACTTAGATGCTATTCATAAATTTTTGATTTGACGTCTCAAGGGGAAGGACGTACAATTTTTTTGGTTACGCCGCATACCTTTACGATGTACATTATAATTTTTTTTATGTATTGTAATGATGAGATAAGCAAATTGAATTTTGGATACGCGTAAGGTACCGCAGCTAAATATCGATTTTACTACTGGATTAGGTACTGTACGCTTCATATGTTTATAACGCTCTTCTTATATCTTCACTTTTTATATGTAAATCATATTATGCTCCTTTTATCAGTTCTATTTCAGATTCACTGTTATTTGTTGTATTATTATTTAAAACAAAAGTGAAATAAAAGTCGTAGCTCAGAAGCTAAATGCTCACTTATACCACGACCTCGGCGGTGAATTAAAACTGCATGTTTGAGAAATCAATTATTGTAGGACATGTGAAGTCCGCCAATACGCATTGAAGGAGCGCGTCGAATCATTAGCTCCACCTCCATAACTTTCATAGAATTTTACAGCTCCGTGGCGTAGTGTCTTAGCAAAGAGTGAAGGCCGCGGGTTCGAATTCCGCACGGAACTACTATTTGTATGATGTATGTATGATTTAGATGTTTGTCCTTGTAAAATTTAAGTTTCTTAACTGCCTCCACGAAACGGGAGAAAAGCCTAGTGTGAAGGTGACGTTTTTTATAAGAAATGAGAGCACGCTCGTGCCCAACTGTGGGATGTATAATGCAGGCCCTTCTTTGCTTTTTTTTAATAATGAGGGTTGAGGGGACCAGGCAAATGGATGTAACGGCCTTATCATATCTACGTATACATTTGTGTGTTATATATGTGCCAATGTGATCTATTTTGAAAGAATATACTACCTACTAAGTTTTTATTTCATTCATAAACTCAAAGTTATGATGCTATGTGACGCATTAGGACGGTCAGACAAATAGAGATTATAAATGTTTCATTTGACAGCAGAACCTTAAAACCAATAATATCATAGGTAGTGGCTGTATTAACGAGTCAATATCGGATTAATGGAAACGCGTGTGTCCTCGCACAATGAAACAGGCTTGAAGCCTGCTCTTCCTCTCGCTTTCTGAAGACTCGCGGTGGTGGTCGTTGGCCGCGGTAAGTGCAGCCAGTCTGCGTTCGAACAACGGCGCGCGCGCACAGAACGCCATTCTAGTTAAGATTAAAGTTGCCATGACAACCGAGTAAATAAACATTTAAAGAGCTTTTCGTCCCCGTCGCAAGTTTTGTGAATGGAGATATTTATCTACTAAAGTAGTGCTGTGTTAGTAGTTACTATATGTTCTAATAGGTGCTTCACAAGTAAGTAAGCATGGATGATTAAAAAAATAAATCATTTACCTATAGGAGAACAAACGATTGTTCGGGTGTAAACTTTAGGTTTTATTTTCCTAAGTGATAGGTCATAATGTATCTATGATGTCTACAATCTACATTGTAAATGTTAACAATTTATTTGGCCATAAATTTTCAAGAATACTTTGGTATATAATTTTCCAAGGCACCCTTGCAATGCTTTACATTAGAACTTCTTTATAGTATCTATCAACTAAGCATAAAATTCTTATGGTAAGCTTGGAGATAGATCATGAGGGATGAGTGACAATAGGATTCGAACGCACAACATTATGTTGTCCAGTTCTAATTTAGAGGTTCCTATTTGGTCGAGTCAACACATTAGTGCTGCAAACATTTATAGCAGTAGCGTGGCTTTTATTTGTCTATTTAAAATATTATATAGATATTTAATTTGCACGGATTATATAAAAAGAGACTTCCGAGATTGAAACATATCTATACATGGGTATAGATATGTTTCAGTCTCGGAAAGGATCCTTATTTTGATAAGCATATATAGGTTAGTCTATGCCCTCACAATTTGCGACACAGTTAGCACTTATCCGTTCCAAGCTCCATTCTGATAGAATTGCTAAATTCACAAGGGATGTCATGCAATTCCATAAGATGGGAGGCACAGGAAGCGAACTCCTCGAGATCATCCACATAGAGAAGGTGGTTCAATTTTGTCCTTTCTTTCCGAAGCTGAAATGCCTTCCCGGAGACCTCCAGTATGGTAGTGAAAGAATCAGAACCAGATTGGACTCAAGCAATCGCCCTGAAGATACCCTTTCTTATCCGGTTTTTCGCAGCCGTCATCTGCTTGCCTAGACGACAATTGGTCGTACTCCACTGCTTCATGCACTGCATCAAGAAATCTAACTGTACTGTCGACCTTGACAATACGTGAACCCTCTTTAGCCATGTATGAGGCACGGAATCAAATGCCTGCCCATAGTCAATCCAGGCGTTGGAGAAGTTCCGACGGTTAACCACCTTGTCAATGAGGTGTGGTTCTTTGGTTCCGTCCCCGCCACATCCACTTCGAGCAGCGACATCGCCCGATTTAAGTCAAGATTTCTGGTGATTCTCGCGCCCCAAATCAAAATAGTAGTTATATACACGAGATTGATCGGTATTCACTCGAATCTCTGGTAATCTAATTTTTAGGAACCAAATGAATAACTCAAGTAGTGAAGAGGCTTGAGAGCTTTTTTTTTGCTGGTCTTAATGTTGATTACGGATTTTGAATTGAAACAAAATATTTTATTTTATTTTGCTGTTCAGACTAGTTATTATAATTATGACAAAACCGTCAAGCTTTTTGGACAAAATATAGCCTAGATCACTTCTGGCATTGCTCTCTGTGTTCGTGAAGTTCCATCACATCAGGTTTTTGTCTTTTTTTATAGGATAGGGTGACAAACGAGCACACAGTCCACCTGATGGTAAGCGGTTACTGTGGCCCATAGACATCTACATGTATCCTCGTTTGTGAATCTGAAAAATGCAGATGCGTTGTCACCCGTGAGGACTAAGATGGAATGCAGAATAATTTAGAATACCATCGTAAAATAGCAACTTAATGCTGCTGTGTTTTGGTGAGTGTAGAGAACCAGAGACCCATTTTACAGGAAACTCATTCTATCTTAGTCCTCACTGACAACGTATCTGTATTTTAATTCGTAAACGAAGATAGATGTATGTAGATGTCTAGGGGCCATAGCAACCACTTACCATCAGGTGGACAGTGCGCTCGTTTGTCACCTTTATTCTATAAAAAAAAATTAGAAAAAGAAACTGAGTTTGCGAACTCGCTTGCCAAGCGTGGCAACTATGGCAAATACCTCCCCTATGAGGCAATATAATATAGAGGATGCCTATGTTTAGCAGTGGACTTTTGACGAGAGAACACTCGCAAATTTAAATTATGCGGCTATTCTGTATTTTAAATAAGACGTATTTGTTATACCTGCGAAATCTAATATATAAAAAATAATTTTTCTTTGTTCGTATTTTATGCGCTGACATACCGTTCATCAGATTGCGGTAAAACTTTGTCAAATTATTGCATGTGCACTTCTGCAAAGGTTATAGCCATAGTACAATTAACTAACAGTAGGTGGCGCGCGTATCGTACCGACAAATTTATTTGAAAATTATATATCATTCCACTTCAATGAATGTATTATCATTCCCAATTAAACAATTCTTCCAAATTTAAAACGATATTTCCACAATTATTTCTTCCGCGGCTGCAACGCGACGGGTAGGTACCAGCTAGTAGAATATAAATAAATTTAATGGTTAGGAAATGCGCTTCTATTGGTTTTTACATATAAATTTAAATCACTGTGATCTTTAAATTAGGACAAATCTGATTCATCTGGGATTCGGTAAAGGTATTCCGCCATATAACATTTGTTATATGCCGGAAGGTTACGATTTCGGTGAGGTAATGAAATAGTTACGAAGTGTTGCTTCATAGGCACATCCTGCGTGCACGAATCTGCCGAAGAACTAGCGGATATTCGATTTCTAAGCGGAACGAGCTGTTTTATTCATCTTTGAAATATAGTGTGTAACGTTGTATAATACATTTGTTTTGGTTTATTCATTTCATTTGTTTTTTTTTACTGGCTATTACGAAATGCATATCACACACTCATTTTTTCAGTATAAAATATGTAGTTCATAAGTCTTAATCAAAGAAATGGATAACCCAGTTTTCGCTTCTTTTAAACGGACATATTTTTTATGAATTTTAAATTTACATTAGATATAAATATTAAATGTAGCAATTGATAGTTTTATGGCATATTAAATTAAGAATACCCTTCTTATTGATAACAAAGCATTCTATCTTAGTCCTTAGGTGTTATATGACAACCCATCTGCATTGTGATTCTTAATCAAGGATAGAGGAACGTATCTTTAGGCACAGCGTTTAATTACCGTCACGTATGTGTCCTCGTTTGTCATGTTCTTCTTTCGAAAAACGTGTGGTATGTTTTCTTCGCCCGGTTGTGTTACGATTTTAAAGGTATTTAGTAAGTATAATAACAGGCTAAGGGGCATCCAAATCGTAGTTCTTAGTGGTAACGACGAGGATGCTTTATTTAAAGTGTAATTACAGGTGTTCATGGGCTACAGTAGCTAGTTACATACAAAAAGAATGTTATTTCGTTAATAATTTATTTTCTACCGACTACAAAAAGCAGACGATACTCAATTCGACTGTATGTTTTTTTATGTGTGTGTTACCTCATTACTTTCTTCTGGGTGAACCGATTCAATGATTCTTTTTTTATTTGAGAGTTGGTGCTTCTCATGTAGTACTATATAAATTTATCAAGGTTTGACCAATAGTTTTTGAGTTATTCTTAATAATTTAAATTGAAGTTGATTGTACAACATTTTTAATTTTAAATTATCTTATAAAAAAGTATCTGTGGTAACATGTAAGTCACGATCTGTGCAACTCTGTTACCTCTGCAGCTTCTTTCAAAATCGGTCATCTCTATTGCGCATTCTTGACAGCGAGTACGTAACACTCGCTGTAAGATGTAACAGAGTAAGCCCGATTAATTGTTAAGATTGTAACAGGTACCTAACTCTTGTGATCGATGAATGAAACATCCATCACTCACACAACGCACGCTTATTAAATTTTACATCTATAATAATTACATGCTTAAGGATTAAAGTTGCAGAGAGAGCTGAGATTCGGTAAAGGTTATAAGTTTTTTTTTTACTTGATTTGGTATAACTGAAGCTAATTAAACAGACTAGATGAAGTATGTATTTGTTATTACACAGATAAATGTATTCGTAGGATGTCTATGGGTCACAGCATCCACTTACCATCAGGTGGACTGTGTGCTCGTTTGTCACTCTTATTCTATAAAATAAAAAAAAATATATTTTTATTTGCATTTAGATGTTATTAATTGATAAGCGACATGTACATACAATAGTTCTAAAAATGATCTTGTATTATAACAGACCGTGAGCGTCGTAAAGAGATGACTTAGGGTATTTTTTTTATAGAATAACACACAGTCCACTTGATGGTAAGTGGGTGCTGTGGCCCATAGAAATCTACATTTATCCTCAATTAAGAACCCCTGAGGACTAAGATGGGCCTAAAAAGGGTCTCCGGTTACACTCACCATACGAAACACAGCTGCATTAAGCTGCTATTTTACGCTGATATTATGTGAGAGCGTGGTCCTTCCCCTGTCGATCCAACCCATTCGTGCTAGAACTATAATATAGCTGCAGCGTAGCTCTACCATGTAAATATCGAAAAATCTTGCGGATTTCGAAGCAAGGCAGTTAATCGAAATCTGAGTCTGCGCTACGACCGATTTAAATTTTTGAATACTTATTTCATTTTTGATGATAAACAAGCACCTAGTCATCAAGCATCAGTGCACCTGATAGTAAGTGGATGCTGCGGTCCATAGCTCTACACTTACATTTTTTCTCGATTAAGAATCAAAATGTGAATGCGCAGTCAGGCCCTAAATACTAAAAAACAATGCCTATGATTTACCACTCTCGTTTTTTCCGGTATTTTATGTTGATTTCCGGTTCTCTACACTAACCATACGAAACATTGCAGCTACTTTACGCTGTTTTTCTATGAGAGCGTGGCCCTTCTTCAGTCGAGCCGACCAATTCATGCTGCAACCATTATATAGCAGTAGAGTGGCTCAACCACGTTAAATATTTTTAACAGTGGTAGAGCCACGCGGCAACTTTTGCTGTCGCACGGATGGGCCGGCTTGAACCGGGTGGTACCACGACCTCACAGAAAACCAGCGTGAAGTAGAGGTTTATCCCTGCGTTTCGCTTGGTGAGTGCAGGTGGCCGGAGGCCCTTTTTACTGGAAATGAGGCATTCCATCTTAGTCCTCACGGGTGACAACGCATCTACATTTTGATTTGTAATCGAGGATAGATGTAGATGTCTATGGGCCGCAGCAACCACTTACCATCAGGTGGACTGTGTGCTCGTTTGTCACCCATATCCTATATAAAAAAAAATATAAGGTACCTGCGAGTTAAGGCCTGTCGGCTATATAAGGCCTAACTAACAAAAGTCATTCAAGGAGATAATAACAGACTCCTATTGCACCATAATGTCTCCACAAGCAGAGACGCGCTGCCCCGCGTCGTGCCAACATAATTGCTTTATCTATCATAAGATACAACCGCACAGGACCAATAATAAAAACCTGTCCAAATAAATCTTAGGTATGTTTTGTAATATTACACTTAGCTATCTAAAATCGTAATCTTTATCTTTATGAATAAATGCTTTGTTGATCTTGAAGATTTCAATAACGTATCGTGGTCTAATAAATTAAATATACTACGTATAGTTTGATTATTTGAGTTCGTTATAGTAAGACCTTTACAAATTTCATTTTATTTTAATTTAATGTTTTTAGAAATGTTTAATTTCCTTTTCTTTATGGAAAATGTTACAATTTTTCGTTCACACGTTATAGAAACTGTACTAAACCAACGATTTCTATTAAAATCTGTAGACCAAATTGGACATTTCTTATTTTATTTCGAATTTCCCTTAGCCAGGTCTTATTACTCGTAGGTACTTTTCTTTCTGTAATGTGATCATTAGCATTATAATGTTATTCTAAGGAGTAATTGATAACAATTCTAACTGGCCTACTTCAAGACACACTACAGTCTAGTTAGGTTTCTTTGCAATGGCACATCCTGAATTTTAAATTGACTTGTTGTGTCCTTTAATATTCATGTAATGTAAAATTAGACATAATATAATAAATAGGCTTATAATTGGTTGATAGCACAAGCCAGTGTATTCACAATAAATAAAGAAATATAATATAACATTTTGGCTTACTACGTGCTCGTCATGGTAGAAAAAGATTCTGATAAAATTAAAAATATTTCAGGACATATGTGCTCTTATTGCTCCACGCATATTTCCGAAAAGAGGAAACGAGGCCGGTGTTCAACAATTGGCGTAGGTATATTATTGAAAGAGCGTTCAGTTTTCGAGTAAAAACAATATAATGTTTCAGTAAAATTAATAAAAAATGTCGTTAGCTGAAGGGAAACATATCTATGAAAGTTTAAATTGTAGTTATTTTATTGAATATTAAAAATATTAACAATAATGCAAATAAAAGAAGGAAACGACAAAACAAAATTCATAAAAATATTTTAAGCTTATGGAACGAATGGTCATGTGGGTAGCCTAAGATTCGACTAAGAGAAATGTTTGAAAGATTTTGGGGATCTCTGATCGATAGTGGTATAACCATTATCATGTATACCTATTCTAGATGTAAAACACCCACACGTAGAACGGGCGGCTGCAAGGGGAAAACACAAAACAGCTTCAAAGCTGCGAAAACTAACCTTAGCCACTACTCTATAAAGCTATTATGTTATAGGAGAGACCCAGTGGACTTATTCCGGTTAAAAAAGGAGATACTTTACTTTAATAAATAAGAGAGCGATATTTTATTCCATGATTTTAGAGTGGAGATATTTATCAAGGGAGGATGTAACTATAATGCTTGAGCTTGCATTTTGCATACAAGTTTATTCTATAGTCACAATTAAACATAATGAATATGATTTGTAGGTTGGGTAATTATTTATGACATCAACTTTGTACCTCCCTCACAGTAATTATTTATTCTTAATGTAAGCCAAGGCTCCATTTGATTTTATCCTCATTTGATCTTACATTTTAACAAGGTAAATCACTATGTATATTATTGAAGAAAAAATGATGTACTTATTAGCTAATATATAAAATCAATTATGGCATTGACTGGTAAATGTGTAATTTATTTGTCGTAAATAGAATAACTATTGTTCTGTAATCTACATAACAATAGTTGTATTCTTAAACAATACATAACAATATAATATATGTAGATAACATATTATATGCACATAATTATAGATATGAGTAAAGATAATGATTTAGAAAGAATTATAAGAAATAAAATACTAGAAAAATAAGGTGAAATTCATCCATTAAAACGGTTATAATTATGGAATATTTTCCATAGTAATAAAAGAGATCTCGCTTTCCACCATCTTTTCGCAGTACTGGTAAAGCAGAAGCAAACGTTTTCATATAAGCCATTCTGACTTACATAAATGACAATTATTAAAAAAAATGATCGCGATTGATTAAATTTTCAAGACCCAATTTATAATTTGCTATAAGACTTGCTCCATAAAATCTTTAAAGTTGCGCCACTTGAAGGGCTAAGTGAACATAGTTAATAGTTAGCACTTAAATTTCATGATCATGATACAATACTTAATTTATTTCAACACCCAAACCGAACCTAGTAGAGCGGTGTAAGAATGTCCACTAAAGGCTTATGTTCAGCAGTGGAATTTCGATTAGCTGTAACAGTAATCAGCCAATAAAACCCTGATTTGATTAGCTGAAAATTTGTAACCAGTTAATTTGAATAGTGCACATTGCATGAGGGAGATATGTCCTATAGAACCTATTGCCTCTTCACCTTAACAAGATAAAGTATAGTCGCTTAGATACGGTAGTCTTTGTGTCGCGCCGTCTTGGTACGTGCCGCATCTTGTCAAAACCGCCGCCGTGACATCAAACGTCGCCGTGTGTTGCGTACACCCGCAGGAGAATTTGGCATTTTAATACGAAGCGCCGTAGTAAAAGGTTCTTTGCTAAGTAACTTATGTTTATAATTTATATTTGCATTTTATTACAATAACCATAAGAATATAATAATTTTATATTATATTCTTAGAATATAAACAAATATTTTACAAACAGAGTAAAAAATAATAAAATAAAAGCAAAATAATAAGAGCGCCTCCGAGTGTACCGACACTGTTTCTGCGAACAGACTGTAACAGCGATACAGACAGAAGAGAGAATATAACATCCCATAAAACTTGTTCTAACGCTTCTTCTTGTCTCAAGATACCTGCCTGTAGCTATTCATACCTACCTATTTTATATTTCTATAGATAAAATATTCAATATCAAAAATATTTTTTTAAACAAAATTAAAAAAAAAAAAAAAACAAAACTTTTGCCTGCAAAATCAAAAACGTAGTATACAAGTTGTCGTATTTTACATGCTAGGCAAGTATCACAATTTTATTTATATATATTTTTATTTATTTTATACTTATACATGGCACCTATAAGTCCCAGGCGAAAATGGGGCAGAATTTATAATTCTCATACAAATTTCCACTTCAATTTTATCTTCGGTACTTAGTTGGTTTTTCCAAAAATAATAAGATAGTATTTTCTTGTTTATAACTAGCAGGATAAACATCAACTATGTTCCTTACTCCTAAAAATGAAGTTTACCTTCATTTTCACTCATAAAAAAGTTGGTATATTAAAAAAAATCTGAAACAGATAATTTTAATAAATGTTAAGTTATTATTTTAAGTATTGTCATTATACATACATGGCCGAAAAGTACAAAAATGACGGAACAAACACAAACCGTTCGTTCCTTAATACCTATTACCTACCTATGCTTAGAAATGAATTTAAGAATGTTTCTTTTGCTTCCTATGCCGTAAAAGGAATTCAATAAAAAAAATATTGAATCTGCTTTCCAAATTTCAGTCGCTTTGATTTAATTAGTTTCAGTTTCGGGGTTATGAGTAGGGCAATCAGTTATGATATCTGATAATTATTTATTTATAATTTTAATCACGATGATCTAGAAAGACATTATTTTGGATAAAGACATTCAGTCAATCAGACAACCTAATGAACGGACCAACAGACGCGTCCACAAACAAACCAACGGAATGACGGGTTGTTAAAACAATAAAAATTAACAAAACGTATTCAGCGTTTAAAATATTTAGTGATTAAAAAATCAATTTAACGCACTCAAAAACTTGGAAAAATTAATTTTAAAGTGTTATATAACCTATGATGGAACAAAACCATCAAATAATATTTGACGCGAATACCATCTACTTATTTACAAATTGCATTAATACTAATATAACAATGATAAAATAAACAAATTTACTGTTTTGTGCCTTTACTCTAGTTTTACTTTAAAGTTTGTTCCTATGGGAAGGGTGTTTTGTGTTCCCGTTAGTTGTTTTGTAAAATCACAAAATACGAATTAATTCCACTGACTCCAAACTTCCTGAAAGTAAAATAAATGAATATTTTATGTAAAAGAGTATGTCCTGAGTGACTGATATATTATATAAAATAAAAATATATAAATATATATAAAATAAATATATAGAAAGTGTAGTATAAAGTCGGTATGTAAAGATGATTTAAGTTGCATAAACGCGTGATCTTTACAAAGCGATAAAGCACACCTGTGACGTTTCGCATTATGCGTAAGCGTGCTTTCCCAAATTGCAAATGACGACTGTGTTATTCCTAATGGTCTTATGTAGTTAGTAGAGCGTTCGCCCGCGATTATCTTTTCCGACAATGAACTATTATTTTAATTTTTTTATGTTTATAAGTGACAGTTAAAATTCGCGAGCATCGCATTATTTATTTACTCAAAAAAAAAAGAGACAAATGCAAAATTTTCGCAATACTTCCGCACTATAATATACTGCTTATTTCAATTCAGGTTAAACGTATACAGTACGTTTTTTATAGAATAAGGGTGACAAACGAGCACACCGTCCACCTGATGGTAAGTGGATACTGTGGCCCATCGATATCTATCCTCGATTAAGAATCAAAATGCAGATGCATTGTCACTCCTAAGGATTACGATGGAATGCCTCGTTGCCAGTAAAAAGGGTTTCCCGTTCCCGAGTGTAGAACTCACCATACGATACACAGAAGCATCAAGTTGCTATTTTACACTGGAATTATGTGAGAGCATGATCTTTTCCCGGTCGAGCCGATTCATTCTTGCTACAACCATAATACAGCTGCAGCGTAGCTCTACCACGTACGAAAATGTGTGACATATTTGAGAATTTCAAATTAATATAATATGTATTGTTGCTTTTGTACTGTTAAAATAAATCGTGAGACTACTATCTACTTGCATTCTGAAATTGGTTCGGCCATGCACAATGTAAATCAATATCTTATTTATAAATGACAACATTAATTAATACCACCAACTGTATTTTTAATCTCCATCGTGCTTTATAATACTTGATGATTGTCTTCCTGCTTCGTGCAAACAAAGGGTTATGCTAATATATAAGGTGTGCTATCAGTTGAGGTTATTTGCTATAGAGAGATAGTTGCTAGGTATAGATTCCGTATTTTAAAAGTAGTACGCTATATATAGTAGAATTTTTCAGTGTAATAAATACATTTTGGTAAGTAACCAGAATTTGTCATTGTGGAATAAAAAAAATCTAGTATAAAATTTTCTCGCATGGAGGCAATACTTGTAATGGCCTTCCAATATGTTAAATTTAAGGTATATTTAATTGAAAGAATCACTTGTAGAGTAACTAAACAAGTGTACAAATCCCAAAAAAAAAATAGCCACTAGGAGATAGGGTTCATGAAATGAAACTCGGCTATCAAGTAGCAGTAGGAGTCAAAAAGCATCGTATATTATTTAAAGAAACCTTATGTACTATTTGAAACAAATCTTTACAACGCGATATAAATAACACAAGCTATGGACAAAACGACATCTAGTAAAATAAAAATAAACTAAATATTGTAAACAAAGTAACTGACAGATTTCATACATCCCGCCCGCCATGGACAGATTGTCCATAAACTATACATAACCACACGACACATATGTACTATTAATAAAAGAATCAATAAAAGATGTTAATAGTATGCTAAAGTACATATTTCATAACAATAAAAACATAAGTACTAAAATTTACAATCCTTGAATAATTTATTCCAATATAACACAAAAAAAATATAAGACAAACATCTTAAGAATACTTATATTCATTCAGTAATAGGCAAAACACAAATTTTTGATACTGGTCTTTTAATAGTAACACCTTTACATCGTAAAGACACCACACGAGTAACTCCATCCAAACCAGGATGTTTTGCTATAATTATCCCATAGAGCCATCTAGCCGGAGGAAGATCGTCCTCCTTCACCAGTACAACATCTCCGATTTTCGGGTCAGGAGTGTGCTCTTTCCACTTATGACGTTGTAAAAATTGTGTGAGATATTCACGAGACCATCGCTTCCAAAAAGTTTGCACCATACGTTGGGTGATCTGCCAACGTTTAAGCGAATTTATATTAGAAGTTAAATAATTTTCGTCTGGAACGAGAACCAATGGTTCTCCAACCAAGAAATGTCCCGGTGTGAGAGGGAATGGATCATCCATGTTATTATTTATTCTTGATATTGGCCTCGAGTTCAGACAAGCCTCGATTTGAGACAACACTGTACTAAATTCTTCAAATGTCAACAAAGAGTTGCCTATCACTCTCTTGAGGTGGCTCTTGGTAGACTTAATACCTGCTTCCCATAGACCACCAAAATTAGGACTATAGGGTGGAATTCTGTGCCAGTAAGTTCCATTATTAGCTAGCCAATCAGCAATATCAACAGCCACACTAGACTTTTCTTCTGTTAGGAGGGCCTGTAATATTCGATCCGCACCTACGAATGTAGTAGCGTTGTCACTCCATAAATCGGAACAATGTCCACGTCTGGAGACAAACCGCTTAAACGCTGCAATAAAAGCTTCAGAAGTAAGATCACTTACTAATTCGAGGTGCACAGCTCTAGTTGCCATGCAAATAAAAAGACATATATATCCCTTTGTAGACCGATATCCTCTGCCTTTTCCTATTTTTATTGCAACTGGACCAGCGTAATCTACTCCGCTATGACTAAATGGTCTACTTGCTCTCACTCTGGCAGCAGGTAACTGGCCCATGATTGGAGTATTAGCTCTAGATGTATAGCGCAAGCAAGTAATACATTTGTGTATATAAGATTTTACTAAGTTTTTTAAATTAATAATCCAGAATCTTGACCGAATGAAATTAATCATTAATTGTGGGCCCCCATGTAAGGTTTTCTCATGTGCATTTGCAACTATTAGTGTAGCCAAGTTAGAAGCACGGGGAATTAAAATAGGATGCTTTCGTTCTATTTCAATTTGAGCCAATTGTAGTCTGCCGCTAACTCGCCAAAGTCCATTGTCATCCTTATAAGGATTAAGGGAAGAAAACTTTCCTTTCTTATCGGTAATACCATCATTAAAATATTGTTTTTGACATTTTTTAATACAAATATTTAAAGCTTCTTGCAACTCCTTTGATGTCAACCAACGAGGTTTTATAGTATTCCGATAAAGGAAAAATCTTCTACACCAAGCAACCACCCGTATAAGTTTCCGTAAGGATGAAAATCTATTAATAATATAATCCTCTTCCAAATGTAATACTTCAACGCAGCACAATTTCGATCTTTGTTCTAAATTAGTATCCCATTCCTGGACATTTTTATTGCAAACAGAGTTCTGTTTTAATATTTTCTGATGCAGCCAATCAGGTCCTTGTTTCCATAAATATAAAGTTTCTAAAACTTCCGGACTCACACCCCTAGAAGCACAATCAGCGGGGTTATCTTGAGATTTCACATGAGACCACTGATTACGACCGAAATGTGTGATAATCTCAGATACTCTATTCCCCACAAAAGGCTTCCATCTGCTCGGGTGACTGCTCAACCAAGCAAGCACCACTGTTGAGTCCGTCCAAGCTCGTACTCTATTGAGTGGTAAGCAGAGATTCTTTGCTACTTCATATAACAGCTTAGAAAGCAAAACAGCTCCACACAATTCTAAACGTGGTATGGAGACTTGTTTGACTGGCGACACTTTAGTTTTTGATGCTATCAAACTTACATGAACTTCGCCGTTTTCTTTTACAACTCGAGCGAATACTACTCCGGCGTATGCTTGGTTAGATGCATCGCAAAACCCATGTAGTTCTAAAAAGTCTTTCGTATTGGTGAATATCCATCTAGGAATACTAAAGCCTGTAATGAATGAAAGTTTACTCCTAAAATAAAGCCACTCCTGTAACAAATTAGAAGGTAATTCTTGATCCCACTCAATACCTGACATCCAAATCTTCTGTATGAAGATTTTGGCAGTAATTACTACTGGTGCTATCCATCCTAATGGATCGAATAACCTAGAAATATCTGAAACAACCTTTCTCTTTGTAACAGGAGTTGTTATTTGTGGTAACTGAACACGATACTCAAAATTGTCAGTTACATTATTCCAATATAATCCTAAAACCTTCGTGAAACTTTCATTTTCTTTTCCAACATTTAGTTCTATGTTTCCACTTTGACTTTTAACCACTTCTCCAGTTTTTTCTAATAATTCTCTACTATTACTTCCCCATTTTTGAAGTTGAAAACCCCCCTTTTGCATCATTTTATTAAGGTCTTTGTACACTTGTACACCTTCTTCAACTGTTTCACAACCACTCATTAGGTCATCCATATAGAAGTCCTGGATTACTCTTTCAGCTGCTGAAATCATATCTTTACCCTCATCATAAGCTAACTGCTGAAGAGTACGTACAGCAAGATAAGGCGCTGATGCAGTTCCAAAAGTAACACGTTGTAGCCTATAATGGCGTAACTCACCTTCTTCGTCATGCCATAAAATACGCTGAAAATCTTTGTCAATTTTGGAAACCTCTATTTGTCTGTACATTTTAACTATGTCTGCTATTAGGCATATGGGTCGTACGCGCCAACGCATAACTAAATGTCGTAACTCGGGCTGAAGAACAGGGCCAACCATAAGATCGTGATTAAGAGAAATCCCGTTGGTACCAGGACATGAAGCGTCGAAAACAACTCTAAGCTTTGTTGTAGACTTATCCTCACGAATGATGGCATGGTGAGGCAAATAAACCGCACAAGCATTGTCCCTTTCGTCTTCTGGTACGATTTCCATATGGTTAAGATCAATATATTCACGAATAACGGCAGAATATCTTTCTTTTAAATCTGAATTCTTTGCCAATCTTTTTTCTAAAAGGTGAAGTCGTCGCAAAGCAATATGCCTAGAGTTGCCATACTGGCACTTCGGATCTTTATCACGAAAAGGAAGCTTTACAATATATCTACCTGAATCATTTCGGGTAGTAGTATTAGCAAAAATAGTTTCACATTTTTGCTCCTCTTCAGTGAAAATTATTTTACAAGTACTAGCAGTTGGTTCTGCTTCTAATTCCCAAAACTTCTTCAATAATTCATTTTCATCAACTTGCAAATGAAAGTTTAAGATGGAGTTACATTGATTTGACTCAAATCTATCTATACATGTTGAGTTAATTTGACCAGATAAGATCCACCCCAGCCTAGTATTCTGTGCTACAGGTAATCCAGAGGGACCTTTGATTACACCATCTTCTAAAATCTGAGCAAATAACTCTGCACCAAGTAAGAGATCAATTTTATTAGGCACACCAAATTTTGGATCTGCCAGTTTAAGTTTGCCTATTTCAGGCCACATCTTAACTACAACTTTCTTAAAGGGCTGAAGTGTTGTAAGTTTGTTTAGGACGTGTACCTTTGCTTCTACATAAAATGTCGGATCGTGGAGTGAACGCAACCTAATAAACACCACAAACCTTGACTTAAGCAAAGAACTGTCCTCACCCCCTATTCCTGAAACTACGAGTTTTGTTGGAACCTTCTGCAGTCCAAGTGCTTGAACTGCTGACTCCGTAATAAACGAAGCTTGTGACCCTTGATCCAACAAACATCGCATTATCATCTCAACACCATTAAGTGATTCAGCTTTCACTAATGCCGTAGCTAACAACACTTGACTATAATTACTTAAAAAACATGTGACTACTGACTCTGGCTCTGACTCCTTCTGATTTTCATGAATGGCAGTTGTTGAATTAACAGCAACATTTATATCAACTGCCTCCGTATTCTCCTTGCGATTCGTGGGATTATTTACAGGATGAAGCAACGAATGATGCTTCCTCTTACAAATTTGACATCGTGAAGATTGTCTACAATTAAAAAAAGAATGATTATCTCCTAAACAATTATAGCATAACTTCCTGGCTTGAGCATAGTCCCGGCGCGATTCTATGGTTTCCTTGGAAAATAACTTGCAATTGCATAATTTGTGATTGCCTTTACAAAATGAACAACATAAATTATTGTTATTAGACATACTATCATTGGCATAACACACTGTTGCCTTACATTGCCTCGTTTTAGGTTTAGTATCTAAAAATTCCAATGATCGAAACCTATGTTCCAAAAAATCTTTAAAATCAGACAACTTAGGCAACTCAGAAGTTAATTCACTTGACTTAGCTTCCCATTGTTTTCTGGACTCATGATCAAGTTTCTGGCTCATTACGTAAACAATAATTATATCCCAAGTGCTGATATCTATACCTAAATTCTGCAAGCCATTTAAACATTCTATTATAGTATCTAATAGTTCCTTGATCGCATTTGAAGATTCAAATTGAATAATTTTATGATTCAATAACCGTTTTAATATGTGGTTTGAAAGATATTTTTTATTATCATATCTACTTTTTAATTGAGTCCAGCAAACTGAATAATTCTTACCTGTAATAGGAATGTGACGTACAATTTGTTCAGCTTCTCCCGATAGATGACTCTTAAGGTAATGTAACTTCTGGACATCATCAAGAGTTTCACAGTTATCTACTAAACATACAAATAAATCTTTAAAAGAAGTCCAATCTGAATAATTCCCGTTAAAATAGGTATAGTAATTTTAGGTAATCTAACCCCTGAAAAACTTGAAACTTTCGATGATACTTTATCGTCGGAAGAAGTAGATTTAGGATTTTTGTCAGCGCATTCAGACAATTTTTGTTTTAATATTGACTTATAATCTATATAACATTCTTCAGTTTTGTCGTAAACTTTCTTTTTGTAATATTCAGACTTAGTTAAATCTTCCTTTAATACCTTTAATATTATTGTACGATGAGTTTCACAAAATGAATTCCATTGAACCTCTAAATTTTCTAATTTACTTTCTATATAAAAAACTGTAATACGATCCTTTGAAGTTTTCTTAAAATTGACATAAGCCTTTTCAATTAAAGAACTAGTTTCTATTTGTAGACATTCATACGCTGACATATCCATTATTCTTTTATTTTAAAAAATATTTTAAAAACAATAAAATTTAAATTTGACAACTTCAAATCAATACGCAAATTTTTCTAAGTCTTATAATAGATATTTATTCAAAAATTTCTAAGTATTTGAACAAATTGTACCTCGCTATGAAATTGGGCATAGGTTCACCGTCACATCACCTTTTGGAGAATTATTCTAAGTAATACTACAATAACATTCTTAGTCTACAAAATTTTCAAAGTCTACACACATGAATTAACTTAGAAAATTACAAAGACATTTAAGTAGTAGTAGTAATAGACCGGACATCAGCAGCAAAATTGTCGTCTGTAACTTATGTCCTATAGGATATATCTCCGTTAGTCTTAGTGACATCGTCATAAAGTCAAGACGCATTATTTTCATATCTTAAAAAAATATTTTTATAGAAAATATGCCCGGTTGTGCATTAAGATATTGTAAGTCACGATATGGAGCAAAAAATAAACGTGATTTTGGTTTTTTATCGTAAGTATAACGTATATTTACCGAATAATCTTTAAATTTTATTATTTCTAGTAGATTTTTCTAGAAAATTTATTTTTATTGTACTAAGCGCCCTCTGTTATCCTGTAGCGTCACTATTTATTTAAAGTTTGACGACGTTTGTCGATGATTTGACGAGTGATTGACGACGTTTATCGATTGGGGTTATCGATAAAAATATTATACAGGATGCCGATTTAATCATTTACAATATTTAAGGAGGTAAAACAGTCAAAGATACTGTACCCATACCAACAAAAATGAGTAGCATATACCAACTATGCTAAGTGGCCTACTTTATGTGGAAGGGTGGGAAAATTTTTTTAGGCATGATGATGAGATTTTCTGTGTTGCTTATGAACATGCTGA
The DNA here is from genome assembly GCA_033319125.1 of Parnassius glacialis. Lineage (NCBI taxonomy): Eukaryota > Metazoa > Arthropoda > Insecta > Lepidoptera > Papilionidae > Parnassius > Parnassius glacialis. The sequence goes on along the minus strand of JAVANC010000013.1, from coordinate 17,933,925 downwards.
GGATACTTGCTGTGTTGATGTTTAGCAATACAGCAAGTCTTCTCTTTTACATACCGGGCGTCATTGTCTGGTGGTATTCAAGGACAAAATCATTATAAATCCTGGCTTACAGTGATAGGAGAGTGCTATAGGCTTGTGACATTAAAAAAAATTGTACTGTTAAATATATTAGATACAAGAAGTTGTAGGTTAAGCTTGAGTTAGGAAATAATGTAAAAACTTAATATAACAATTTTTATTGATGTGGGTAGTGTCTTTTAAGTAGTGCAGCTGATGAAATTGACAAAATAATATAAAAAAAGAGGAAGACGTCTCCATACATTCTTGGGCCCAAGTGTTAACAAGATGAAAGTACCATTTGAAAGCGTATATATAAACAATTAATAGCCGAAAAGATATGTCAATCTAGAAGATGAGTTATTGTAGAATAAGTAAAATAGAAATTATCTATTACCTACACTGTAGCAGGTGATTTTTCACTGTTATTACATTGTAACAGATTATTTTTCACTATAATTACTTAAAAATATAAAAGCAGGATCAGTATAAAATAGAGGCATAAAAAGTTAAAGTGATTTTTTTCGTGTGATGGAAGTCATGATAAATAGATACAATGAAACAATCATTTTACTCCCTTTTATTATATTTTAAAGCATTTCAAGCTTAGTAACCTTCAACAACATTATCGATACTTTGGTATCGAAAGGGTAACATTCCTAAAACAGTCAAATGTCACCTTTGTAGAACGCTCCATAGAGTATGGTAATATTTAGAAAGGACCCTCAGAACCTAAGAGTATATATATGATAACAACGTTTAGTCAGAACCATAGTTAAGAGTGCTCAGAACAATTATTTTTTAAATGTTATTTATATGAATTATAAAACTAATATTTTATTAGAATTAGTTTTGTTACTAAATTACGCTTCTCTAAATTAACAGAATTTACTTTAAATGACGAGTTTCCGTCGTTACGCCCTACGCGTCGCGTTTACGTCACATACTTTAGTGTTATTTCCTTCGCCGCGTGAGTGTAAGAGGCAACTACAAATTTATAAAATATTAAGTGGGTACAATAGAAATTTTTGTTAGTTTTTATATAAAGGGTAAGTAATTACACTGTCTTTAAAAGTTAATTCCTTATATTTTGCTTCGTAACAATTTTATATACTTTATAAAATTTCCATTTCAAATACTGTGTCGTTCACGTATCACTATATTTAATAGACAGAATGAACTGAAAATTAAATACAAGGTGTGAATGATCACTATAAATTTTGTGTAATTAACACAAATTTTCATATTCCACAAAGTTTTAAAATTACGTTTTATGTTATAATTTCGATATAATATAATGAACATTATGGCGAAGTTGTTTTCAACAATAATTAAAAATTTTGTTCAACCAACTTCAATATAAATTATTAAGAATAACAATATTAGACAGACCTTGATCAAATTTATATGGAACCACATGTAAAGCACCAACTTTCAAATAAAAAAAAATCATCGAAATCAGTTCACACAGAAGGAAGTTATGAGGTAACACACATAAAAAAAAAACATAGAGTCGACTTGAGTACCTCCTCCTGTTTGAAGTCAGTAGAAAAATGGCGTTGGTCTAAGATTTCATAATAAAGTAAATACCTATGATTAAATTTTTTTTTTGAGGCTCTTACTGAGTATATCAATATAATCTTTGTATATAAAAATTACGTGTCACATTGTTTGTCCGCGATGAACTCCTAAACTACTGAACTGATTTCAATGAAATTTTGCACACTGTGTGCAGTTTGGTCCAACTTGAGAGATATGATAGTTTTTATCCCGATAAGTGACCCTCAATATTTTTTATTACGAATTTAATAATTTTTATAGGACACAGGATCATCGGAGAGGGCCGAACAACGTCTGCCTGGCCAGCTAGTAATATTATATATTTCTTTTCTTTATGAAAATTGAGTGTTTCTATATCTTTGTTTCTTTCTTCACAGTATTTATTTGATTTTAACATTTGACGATTCGTTAGATTTGCTTTAGTTGTAGAAGTGACATAATATCTTTTTTTCTTTTCAGTGGAATTGTTTGGTTTTGTTATTTATTACTGTTCTAACCATTGAACTTGTTTACGCAATTTTTGTTTAATAAATTGTCTGATGTTCGATGACTTTTTTTGACTCACAAAAATATTGTTTCAAATAATAAAATTAATCCCTCCCTCTCCTTACAGTTTCCTTCCACTGCTGGTCATGGGCCATGGAAATAAAGGGGAGCACAGAATTTTGCTGCCACAAATATCACCCACCTTTGCAACCCTGCCCTAAACATCGCACGGAGTATCTGCATTTCACGGAGATTAAATTTAGAAAAAATGTTTGCCTTTTTCCTCCAACATTTTTTTCTTATCACTATTACAACAAACACCGTTACATCCTAAAAAAAAAACCACTGAACATAGGCCTCCACTATATTCCTCATAGAGGGTATACTTGTCATAGTTGCCACGTTCTGTTCCACGGTACACGTACCTTGTTACTGTTACACAATATCAAGGTACGTGTACCGTGGAACTGAACAGTGCATCAGTCTCCTCTTACGAAACCCACGGAATGATATGAATATTCATACACCGCCACTACACAGTAATTGGTAATTTCTCGAAACATTTCATTTATCGACAAATCGTCTTGCAATCGTCTTTACTCTAGCGCTCACTTGACCTTCATACAAATAATTCGATATTTTAATTGTTAATATTTTTTAAATTTTTGGATTAGAACATAGTAATGACTCTAAGTTATATTTACCATCTTTAAAAAAATTGTCTTTGGCCTGACCTACTATACTCTTAGGCTTGACCATAGTTCTGACTAAGTATGTCCAAAAAATGTCAAGTTCTAAGAGGTTAAGCGTCACCTACTGGGGAATAGCTATAATGTTGTCTTAATAAATGATAGTGTAGTTTTGCTATTTTTAGCTAGAGGGCGTCACACACGCACGAGCTTAAAGTTTTTGTATAGAAATTTCTCCAATGCCCGCTCTATAGTATATATATATTTTAAATCTCTTTGGAAAATTACCAAAGATTTTTACTAAATATAAAGTACTAGAATCACGAAACACTTCATTTATCACCTTGTCGTCGAAATGTATCCATATGCGTCGCGTGTCGATGAAGGTCCCGTCCACTGGCAACTGCTCCCAATTCTGACACCACGCACTAACAGCGCAGCGTGGTTACACAGCGGAAGACACTGACTCACTACAATAATTGGCTTCTGCGCACTCACAAGTCGCCTGGTAACGCGTGCACCTTTTTTTACACTATACTTCACCACCACAAGCGCAATCACCTTAGCACAATGATCACAGAGCACTATCGACGACAAGCGGCCACCGTGTCGGCACAGCTATGGATACAGACACAACCTTCACTGATGTCTCACTATCCGGCTCGAAGGACCATGTACAAATCCCAAAAAAAAATAGCCACTAGGAGATAGGGTTCATGAAATGAAACTCGGCTATCAAGTAGCAGTAGGAGTCAAAAATCATCGTATATTATTTAAAGAAACCTTATGTACTATTTGAAACAAATCTTTACAACGCGATATAAATAACACAAGCTATGGACAAAACGACATCTAGTAAAATAAAAATAAACTAAATATTGTAAACAAAGTAACTGACAGATTTCATACAACAAGTTTAAGAGTAAGTTATTTTAAGCTTTTGTCATTCGTTTCGTATAATCTTTGTCTTTAATAATATATTACAAGGTTATCCGAAAAGAAACTAAATACCCAAAAATTATAATATATGTTATTACTATAGTTTCAAAGTATTTACCTTGAACACGTAACAAGTTTTTTTTACGTCTAAACCTCTTGGAAAATAAATACCTCTGACCACTCTACTTTAGACACCTTTGAAATATTAAAATTATAAATTTGCTTTGATAATTGGTAAAAATCACAAAACGGTTGAGTCAAAGGAACATGTCGCTATTTTATTATAAATTTATATATATTTTTTTAATTATGGGTTCTGTGACCCATGGACATCTACATTTATCCTCAATTAAGAATCAAAATGCTTTGTCACTCCCGAGGACTAAGACTGGAGGAGTGCATCGTTTCCAATAAGAAGGGTCTCGGGTTCTCTACACTCACAATATATTTTTCTCGAATATATTTTCCGACTGCTCGAAAATTTTCTTGAGTGACTGCACTTGGCGGTCGATCTGTTTTCGCTTCATCTTTAAAACTTCCTCGTCCCCTTTTTAATCCAGCAAACTAAACACTTGCTTTTGACTAAGCAGACAGCAAAATTAGTAGCCCAAAATATTCTGCAGGCGCTGAATATTTTTTTTAAATTATAGTAAAACTTAGCGCAATTATCACCTCCACTTAGCTCCATACCCTCGAAAGAATTTCCACCAGATCCTCATGAAAAAATAATTTGTAATTAAGCAAAAATTGCAAATAGCAAAAACAAGCGTTCCGTTTAAAGTTAAAGATTTATCAGTAAATATGAAGACTTTGCGATGATGATTCTATTGGGTTAATTTAAAAATAATAAATTTATAAATGTCAAAGAAAAAATTAAAATTAACGCAGTGTTGAGATATAATTTTACACTTTTCGATATATCCAAAGTATAACATATGAAGTAAAAAGTTAGGGCAATGTCAGAGTGTAACCATTTATAAGATTATAATACTTGTACTATATTATTTATAGTACAAATAAAGTAAGTTTTTGGAGTAGGGAAGAGTCTGCCGCAAGCTCCAATGCGTATTGGGGACTTTACATATTGAAAATGTTTTTTTTTAAATTAAATAGACATGCACCGTCATACACGTTGGTAAATTTGCAATTGAAATTAAAATTAGCTATTTAATTGACGCTAGCACGGATCGAACTCTGTCTGTTTGCACACAATGAAATTTAAGGCGAGTGCAACGATAATATTATTCATCTTATGCTATTATATTAACCATTGATTAATTGCACCAGCCATTTATCATCATTCAGTCATGTACATTTTTATTTTTATCGGTGCCACATTTCAAACGTATTTTCGGAGCAATCCGTCATAATTAGATTATGTTTTGATAATGTCCCATTGATTTTAAATTGTTATTTTATTATCCTTGGCTTTTGAATACTCGACATCCAAATAATTTAGCGTGACGTGGTATTCACTGATTTCACCACTCAATATTTTTGAAGTTTACTTTTTTGCTTTGATTCGATTTTACAATAAATTTATGTAGAAAAAATCAAGATACCTTTAATATATATAAAGAATAATAAACTTCAGGTGGAAATTGATGAGTTCTGGTAAGTGCGGTGAGTGAAACAGTTAGTTACCGGTTACATTTACAGAAGTTTTCTGTACTTTTAACACAGTCCGTTGTGCAGTATACAAAAGTTGACTTGTGCAATTAAAAGTAAAATGGAGTGACAATATGATAAATGGTTTAAAATTTTGATAGCGCAATTGTTCATCGCAATGTACAATTATTGGCAAAACCTCGCTGCAATAATTATTGTGCCGCGTCTTAAGAACTTTAATGAATAATTTCAGCACGTGTACATTAAAAGCGCAAGCAGGTTTCTTTTGATTAAGTGTACATATTATTTTGTACATACACAAGTGGCAATTAATAAATTTTAACGGTGGTAGAGCCACGCAGCAGTTTTTGCTGTTGCACGTATGGGCCGGCTCGAGCCGGGTTGGTACCACGACCACAGAATAGCGGCGTGAAGTAGAAGCTCTGCATCTGCGTTTCGTCTCGTGAGTGCAGGTGGCCGGAGGCCCCATTCCCCCCCCCCCCCCCATCAACATGGTATGGTAGCGGAATTACACAATAGACTACCCCAGGAGGGTACCAGTACCCCTGGAGAATCCCTCGCTGAGCATCCACGACCATGTTATGCCAATCCTGAGCGTGGGTGCTCAGGCTGCCCCGCGTATTCGCGGCAAAATTCCGCTCAAAAATGTAACTGCTCGGGGCAAACTGAGCAACAATATCAAGGCGACCCCTGCCACGCTATCCGTGAATTTCTGCAACATCAGGGGACTTCACTCTAACCTAAACGCCGTCCACTACCATCTCGAGACGGCGAAGCCAACCTTGCTCTTCCTGACCGAGACGCAGGTTTCCTCTCCGGCTGATATTTCGTATCTCTCCTACCCGGGATACAAATTGGAGCACTCCTTTGTGCCTCGGGTTGGAGTTTGCGTGTACGTCAGAGAGGACATCTGTTCTCGACGCCTCGGCAGTCTTGAAGGTTCGGACCTATCCATCCTTTGGCTACGCGTAGACAGCGACGACCATCCGCGCGTCTACGGGTGCCTCTATAGGTCCCATAGCGGTAATGCCGAAACAGACCGACTCATCGACCACGTCCAAATGGCTACAGATTCCTTGCTACAACAGGTCCCATCCGCAGAGATCGTGATCCTTGGCGATTTTAACACCCACCATGCCGAATGGCTCCGTTCACGTTTAACCGATCATGCGGGGAGATCTGTTTATGACTTTGCCTTAGCATATGGTCTGACACAACTGATTACTTCGCCTACGCGGATTCCAGATGTGGATTATCATACACCTTCCCTGTTGGACCTTCTGCTGACCTATCATCCGGACGGATATCAGGTTTCCGTCGATGCCCCTCTCGGCTCTTCGGACCACTGTCTGATCCGGAGTATGGTGCCACTCACGCTCCTTTCGTGGTTGCGTTCTGCAGGTTGCCGCCGTGTTTGGCATTACAGGTCGGCGGATTGGGACGGAATGCGGTCTTTCATTGCATCATACCCATGGGGGCGAGTTTATTTCTCGCCGGATGATCCCAGCGCTGTTGCTGACTCTGTCACTGATGTGGTGCTACAGGGAATGGAACTATTTATTCCATCATCTGTGGTACCCATCGGAGACAGATATCGACCTTGGTTTGATCGCTCCTGTAAGACTGCGTTACGCAGTAAGCAGGAGTGTTGTCGCCTCCAGGTCCTTCAAAAGAGTTATTGCCAAGGCAAAGTCGGAGCACATAGGCAGAATTGGCGAGAAACTAGTTCGCCTTCCTTCGGGAACCCGTGCATTCTGGTCTCTCGCCAAGGCTGTCCAAGGGAATTTCTGTAAGCCATCACTACCATCTCTGCACAGGGAGGACGACTCACTGGCCCAAGACGTAAAAGACAAAGCCGACCTTTTAGGCTCCCTTTTTGCGTCCAACTCGACTCTTGATGACGGGGGGAAAACACCGCCGACCATCCCGCGGTGTGAGTGCTCCATGCCGGATGTGCTGTTCTCACAGCACTCGGTTCGCAAAGCACTTCTCTCCCTGGACATCCAGAAGTCGAGTGGGCCTGACGGAATCCCCCCAATTGTGCTGAGGACGTGTGCTCCAGAGTTGGCACCGGTTCTAACGCGTCTTTTTCGGTACTCCTACTCCCAAGGCGTAGTCCCGAATTCATGGAAGACAGCTTTTGTCCACCCGATCCCTAAAAAAGGCGACCGTTCAGACCCGTCCAACTATAGGCCTATCGCGTTCACCTCCTTGTTCTCCAAAATAATGGAATCCATTATTAACTGCCAGCTCATCCGGTACCTTGAGTATCATCAGCTGATTAGTGACCGCCAATACGGTTTTCGTCGGGGTCGATCAGCTGGTGATCTTCTGGTCTACCTGACCCATAGATGGGCGGAGGCAGTAGAGTCCAAGGGGGAGGCGTTGGCCGTTAGTCTGGACATTGCGAAGGCCTTCGATCGGGTTTGGCACAAAGCGCTTCTTTCAAAGCTTCCTTCCTATGGGCTTCCCGAGAAATTGTGCAATTGGATCACCAGCTTCCTTGCAGATCGGAGCATCAAGGTCGTTGTAGACGGTGCATGTTCTGACTACAAGCCTATTAACGCTGGTGTTCCACAAGGCTGTGTGCTATCACCAACGCTGTTTCTTCTGCATATCAATGATATGTTGCTAACTGGTAACATTCATTGCTATGCGGATGACAGCACTGGTGATGCTCTATACACCGGCCGTGCTAATATTTCACGGGAAAACGTCTCCGAGTACCGGAACAAACTTGTGTCTGAAGTCGAGTCTTTGCTGGACAAAGTCTCGGACTGGGGGCGACTAAATCTAGTCCAGTTTAATCCTCAGAAGACACAAGTTTGCGCGTTTACCGCTAAAAAGAACCCCTTTGTCGTATCTCCTCAGTTTCAAGGCACTCCCCTAGTTGCCTCAGCCAGTATCGGAATCCTCGGCGTCGACATATTGAGTGACGTGCAGTTTCGTGGTCACTTGGAAGAGAAGACCAAATTGGCCTCTAAAAAGCTTGGCATGCTCAGCAAAGCGGGACAGTATTTCATGCCGGCACACCGCCTGCAACTTTACAAGGCGCAGGTTCGGTCTCACATGGAATACTGTTCCCATCTCAGGGCAGGGGCTCCCCAGTGCCAGCTCCTTCCACTTGACCGCATCCAGCGCAGAGCGGCTCGAATCGTCGACGACCGAGCCCTTTTCGATCGGCTCGATTCATTGGCACGGCGAAGAGATGTTGCATCCCTTTGCATTTTCTTCGCATCTACCATGGGGAGTGCTCTGAGGAATTGTTCGGATTAATCCCAGCCACCAAATTTCACGAACGCACATCGCGGCAGAACTCCCGATACCAACCACACCATCTGGATGATTGGCGGTCCACCACTGTGCTATTTAGAAGATGTTTTCTTTCTCGCACGACTTCCTTGTGGAATCGATTACCATCAGCGATTTTTCCGGACCGATACGACTTAGGGACCTTCAAGAAAAGAGCGGACTCCTTTTTAAAAGGCCGGCAACGCATCTGCAATTCCCTCCCTGGTGTTGCAGTTGTTCATGGGCGGCGGTAGTCACTTAACATCAGGTGAGCCGCATGCTCGTTTGTCCCCTCTCCTATAAAAAAAAATCCAATACAGAATTCCTCATTTGTGTGCCTATGTGTTTTTGAGAAGTTTTGAGATTATTAAAGCTTACTTTTTAGTTTTTTTTTTATATATTTGGCTTGATAAAAATCTGGTTCCATCATAGCAAAAAATTTGTTGTTGTCGTTAGTCTAAGAATTTCCAGAACAGAAGATTTTAAAAGGAAAAACGCACGCGTTTGCGGTAGGCTTACCGCAAAAGAGTGCATGGTGCGTTTAGTTCATACGTCCTGGATGTTGCGTGCCGCACATTGAACAAACACATAGGTGCCACGACTGAACTCACCTTTGCTAATAACGTGAATTTTCAACTTTTATTAGTAGCATAAAGCGATATAAAAAACAATGAACTGTTTATTAAGCAATAAATATTAAAGCCATAACAAATGTTTAATATGACTTTAATTTGAACTTGAATTCCAAATCGAATTGCAAGATATTGAAGTACGAACTAGCCAGTAGTTATGAGAAAGTTTATAGGTTACGACTGAAAGATTGCAAAACTCGTATAAAATATTTAAAAAAGAAACATACCGCACACCTCGCAGTACCTTTTCTACGTGGTAGAGCCATGCTGCAGCTATATTAATAGTATAATTTTAGCACGAATGGGTCGGCTCGACCGGGGAAGGACCACGCTCTCACGGAATACCAGCGTAAAATAGCGGTTTAATGCTGCTGCGTTTCGTATGGTGAGTGTAGAGAACCGGAGACCCTTTTTACTGGAAAAGAGGCATTCTATCTTAGTCCTCACGGCTGACAACGCATCTGCATTTTAATTCGCAAACGAAGATAGATGCAGATGTCTATGGGCCACAGCAGCCACTTACCATCAGGTGGACTGTGTGCTCGTTTGTCACCCTAATTATATTAAAAAAAAGTAAGGAATATTTTGAAGAATTTAAACAAGTTGCAGAGAAATTATATATATGTACGAGTATGTGTTACGAATGTAATATTTTACTCATCACTTATATTTTCTGCCGACTTCCAAAAAGGAGACGGTACTCAATTCGAGTGTATGTTTTTTTTTGTTTTTGTTTTATGTGTGTTACCTCATAACTTTGTACTTGGCAAACCGATTTCGATGATTCTTATATGAAAGCTGATAGTTTTCGTGTGGTCCCATATGAATTTGATCAAGGTCGGACCAATGGTTATTGAGTTATTCTTAAATAACCTATATTGAAGTCGCTTATATTGAAGTCGGCTGTACAAAATTTTTAATTTTAAATTATGTTTACTCGTTTCATACTACATTTTACTTAAAGTAGTATTTATATTTTACTAATTTATAGTTGCTTTGTTATCTGTGTATCATTAATTTTAATGTTCACACAGCTAATAAATTTGCTAACGCTATCGTTTATATTTCTTAAGTTCACAGCTCGTTTAATTTAACTCATCTCGTGTGTTGCAACTTTCACGCTTTTAATTAAGTAATGCATGTAATTGGATGATGAATAGGAATGATGCAATTTAAAAAGATAAAAAATTATTATACTAACCGTATAATCCATATCAAATTATTGACCTTGTTTAATTACATGTTTTGGTGGGTTATAATGGAAAAGTATAGAAACTGTCGCTCCCGCTTAGAAAATGCTCATAGTATTTTTGTTTGTAGCGCGGTGTAAAGAGCTTTTCGTAAATTCCGTATTACGGAAGTAACTCTATTTCGGCCCCGAAGGTACTTTTGAAATTATTCATAAAAGCTTTTATATGTTGATTCATGTGATTGGTGAAGGAAAACAACGCGAAGAAACCGGCTTTTCTTAAAAATTACAAACTATTCGTGGACACGTCAAGTTTGTCAACACGCGCGGTGGACTCTCAATTGTTACAGAACTCTTGCAGAAATTAAAGGTTAAAATTAAATATTTACAGTAGTGAGATGTACATAAATTAAATATTAAATTCCGTTTCACCACGTGATTAGCGGTGAAGGAAAAAATACCGAGGGAACCTGCATGTCAGTAAAATATTAAATATGCAACTGGAGTAGTGCGGCTGTGTGGGGAACTAAACAAAAACCTAAAAACATTTAGGTTCTGAAACTGGAATTTTAGTAAAAACAACGACCTAAAATATAACTTGCACAAAATGATTTCGATTGCCCGATTGACTTGAAGTTTATTATGTCAAAAATCGATGGTAAAACAATTATTTTTTCATGATCTGGTGCTGACGTCAGGATAAAATAACGAGGCGAAAGGCTTAGTAACTGCAGTATTTTTTTTTTTGGATAGGGTGACAAACGAGCACACAGTCCACCTGATGGTAAGTGGTTGCAGTGGCCCATAGACATTTACATTTATCCTCGTTTGCGAATCAAAATACAGATGTCAACCGTGAGAACTAAGATCGAATGCCTCTTTTCCAGTAAAAAGGGTCTCGAAACACAGCAGTGTTAAACTGCTATTTTATGTTGGTATTCTGTGAGAGCGTGGTCCTTCCCCGGTCGAGCCGCCCTATTCGTGCTACAACTATACTACTAATGTAGCTGCAGCATGGATCTACCATGTACATAAGTATAGGTATTACTGCCGGCCACTCATTCGATGTGATCTAATATATGATACGGATATTACATCAGTTCGTGTCGATTTCAGTCCAGCCGGTGTACATATTTTAAAATAATAGCAATACAGTTTTCTGATAAATACAGTTATGATACAGGTAAAAGGCATGTGTCGCCATTAACATTGAATTGGGCACCTGACGTGCAAAATATAAGGTTAATGTAGCTATTGGTCGTAATGTGACATTCAAGTAGAAATACTTGACTGTTAAAATCAAACAGAAAGTATTTCATGAAATATCGACGCTTTAGAACTACTTTAATGGTCTATATTTTGGTAAGTGGCTTCTGCAGCACATGGACGCTTTAATTAAAATGAGGCCACACATGTATTGTACCTTTTATTTATTATTATTTATTATATATTTTATTTATTATTATTTTTTTCTTTATTATTATTATTACTTTCATTTATTGTACCCTTGAGAGCAAGACTAAATGCCCGAGATGAAATATACGCAGCCAGTAATAATGGCCTTCTTACCCTTATAACCGGAACACAGTAGAGCGTGCAGAGTTGCTTAGTGGCAGAAATAAAGAGGGTTGAAACAACCCCTTTAAAAGGACCACCTAATATTATTATTATTATTATAAAGCCATTTATTTCCTTAACAAAATTATTAAAATACATTTCATTAATTATTAATTTCATTAAATAATTTAAAATTAGAAACAAAACATAATCAGATCATGAAAGAAAATACATTTAAATAAGATAAAATTATCGTTACAATCAATAATTTTTCATTTTTTTTAATGTATCTAATTATTGTTAAGGATCTCTCTACGAGTATAGGCCTCCTCCAGATTTTTCCTCTTTTCCCTATCCTTGGCCACTGAAATCCAATCGTCTCCAGCAAACTTTTCAATTTCATCCGTCCATCTTTCTAGAGGTCTACCTCTTTTTCGTTTTCCAGTAGGGCCAGCCCATGTAGTGACCTTCTTAGTCCATGTTCACAGTAGAGCGTGCAGAGTTGCTTAGTGGCAGAAATAGAGAGGGTTGAAACAACCCCTTTAAAAGGACCACCTAATATTATGATAGTATAAATGAGTGAAAGAAATGATATTGTGCTAGATTCACGTAGCACAATTTTATTTCTTTGCCTGTCATAAAATTAATAAAGATGTTGATTAAAAACACAATAACACGTATTTACTACAAAGTAAAAAAAATATTTGTATTGTAAAAATAATAACAGATAAAATGACTAATAAGATGTTCCAATATAGGTTTATTTCAAAGCTTTACTTTAAATAAAAGTTATTTGGTGGCATGAAGATGTAACTTGCTTATAACCACGTTATTTTTGGTCCAATTATTTTACTTTCCCTACGATGCGTTTAACTATATTTAGTAAAATTAAAAATAATATCTGAATGTTTGCTTTCTTGCAGGTTGTTGGAGTTCGGGAATAGATCATAATCATTAGAAATGGAGAAGGCCAAGATAGTATTTAAGGTAAGTTTTAATAATTACTATGATAATTGAAAACCCCTAACTAATTTGACCAATATTAGTAGAAAATCATATATTTTCTACCAACAATTTTATAAAGATATTTTTTTGTACATTTGGTGTAGTAGGTTGATGTTTAAAAAAATGTAGAGATACTGGAAACATTAGATACAGGACGTATTTTACGTAGTATTCATACATTTTGATATTTCTAGTATGTATGACAAATTAAATTAGAAAAACGGTAAATTATTTTTTAAATATTTCTTTGATATATTTTTTTTAAATATACACTGTAAAAAAAATAAGGAGTGGGCATATTATTACCAAGTCCCTGCGAAGAAAGTTTGTGATAGACAGACACACTGACAGACAAAGAATTGATCTTTAATTTTGGTATGGAACCTAATGATGTTGGTAAAGCGAAGTCCACGTGAGCAGTCTCGAGTAAAAAAAGTCAGTCAAAGATGTTTTATAAAACATCTTTGAAGTCAGTATAATTTAAAAACGTAAATCGGAACTTTGTGTCAGAATTTCCGGCGTGTGCGTTGTTCGCATTGAACCAGTGACACAAATTCGTCATAGTGCACCGCCGACTTAATTATTGAAATGGTTTTGTAAATGAGTCGAAATCGATATGTAATGCGATATGATAATATGTCCTTAATGCCATTTCTTTGTAATAACGTTATTTTATTTATAGTTTTCATTGAAATCATAATAAATGGAACAAGTTATTCAAACTTATCTCATTATAAAATTTAAAGAATTAACATGTACAAAATGTCACTTAATATTTTAATATATGTAACAAAATAAACCGTTTTACATAATCTAGCAAAACTCGGCAGACTTTGTACTGCCTGAGTATAACAATTTTCGTAGTGATCAGTTGAACAGCATAGAAGTTGACGTGCTGCAGCGGCCTCTACCATTGTGGTACAATAAAGTGGATAGTATTAAAACCTCCATGAAATTTTTTAATGTAATTGTAATGTTATTTTGGTACAATTAATAAAAATATCCCCAATTTTTGTTCCTATTTTGCTTGTTGTCATGTGGTTCTGGGCTCGAATCAGAATCGGGTTCGCGTTCGAATCAGGACAAAGCCAGAATCATTTATTTGGTTTTTCGTTTAATAAATTCTCGGTAGCAGTCCCGAGATAAAAAGTTGGCGTTGTTTCACCCCCGCGCCTCGAAAAGCACGTAAGCCATGGGCCCTGTGCCTGAGCTCTCTCCGGTTGTGTCGGTTCGCCGCGGCATTGGACAATCAGAGTGAGGGAATAAGGATCTCCTAAGTGTGCGTTGTTTGTAGATTAGCAGTGGTTTCAAGCAACCGCCGATACGACATACTCCGTAATGTTCTGTATATTTTATAATAAGATTAGTTTATGCTATCGTCATTGTCATCGTCATCATCATCATCATTATCATCATCTGAAGATGAAGAACCCCAACCGACGGGAAGGAAAAGGGTGAACAACTCTCCGCCAAAGTCGCCGTTGCCACCCCAAACACCCACCTACACCTCACCGGACCGACGCAGCCATACGGATTCGGTCTAGTTCGAGCAAGGAGGGGAGGAGTCATTTAGCTGGGAGTCTACCACCTACGCGACCCTAGCTGCATCTGCCGGGCGTTCATCACCCGTACCCATTTCCAAACCATCGGGGCTTCCTTGCAGTCCTCCTCAGGGGAGGACTGCAAGGAAGCAGGTACTCAATCTACGGGGCCTACGCCCCGAAGATCCGAAGAAGATCCCCTAGAGTAGCCCAACAGGGGTAACAACTTAAGAAGACGGGTGGGCCACGGTTAGTGGTAAGGGTAGACAGCCAAAAAAAAATCTTTGCAACATACCGCTCGCCAGGGACTCCATTTTACTCCTCAGATGTCCGGATGGTAATGGAAGGCCCAACGCCCTCCATCATCACCGGGGACCTAAACGCCAAACACCCGGCGTGAGGATCTAGATTGATCAACCCGCCGGGTCGTAAGCTATATGAAGATGTGGAGAATAAAAACTTAGACGTTTTAGGTCCAAAATAACCAACACACGTTCCATCTGATCCACACAGACATCCAGATGTACTGGAAATCGTGCTCTCTAGAAACGTCAACTGCCCGTGCTACTGGTGGTAGAGGTGCTGTACGACCTGAATACACAGCACCTCTTAATACTGATTACCTTTGGCCTCAAGGTGGTGACTACGCTACCCAGAGCCTTCAAGACCAGAATTGACTGGAGGCTCTACCATTAACACCTACAGGAGAGACCTTTAGTCCATACACCATTTCACACAGCGGACGACGTAGAGGCCGCTGCAACTAGAACAACCAAGACCATCCAGGAGGCCCTCCACGTGGTCTCTACGATCGTCACGATTACCTCAAGAAAGGACGTTTTGCTGCGCGAAATATGCGTGCAGATTAAGCGGAAGAGGTTGCTGAGGAAGCTCTGGGCGCGTACTCGTTGCTCAAGATTAAAAACAAAACTAAATCAATTAACGGATGAACTGTCGGTTGCAATCCAGGCCCACAGAGGAGAGGCCTGGGAGCGGCGCATTTGGAAAGCGGAAGAACAAGATGGGTCGCTCTATAAATTGTACCGACAATCAACTAAAACTAGACCTCCCGTTTGCCCGCTGACCAATAACGCCAGCGAACGTTGTTATGATACCAATGGTAGAGCGGATACCCTAGTAGAGCACTTCGAGGAGCAATTCATGCCAAAGCCAGCAAGTGCGGAGTTCATGGAACTTCATGCCGCGTACGGGAGTTCCTGTCGTCGCCCGCACCACCGTTTGCAGGAGAGTGGTTCATCTCCACCGTTGAACTGTAACCCGCCTACAACCGAGGAAGGCGCCGGGCACGACGGGATAACCAACGCTGCACTTTGGCAGCTATCTAACAGAGTACTTCTAGAGATTGGTCGACTCTACTGTGGTATACTGCGGACATCCAACTTCCCGGAGGACTGGAAGATTGGCAAAGGCATCGTGTTGCCGAAACCCGGGAAGGACAGGCATAGAGCTACCAGCTACAGGTCGATTATGCTGCTACCGCACATAGCTAAACTGCTAGAAAGACTGATGCTTAGATGCCTCCGCCCGTGCATATAACTTCGGGCGGAGCAGCACGGATTCAGGAGGGACTACTCAACAGCCACACAGCTGACCAGTGCTGGACTACCTTGCGGCCGAGCACAACCGCGGTCACGCATCTTTGTACGTCTTTCTCGACATAGAGCAGGCGTTTGACAGGGTGTGGCATTCTGGATTACTCTATATATTAGAAGATCAGACCAGTATCCCTCTTGTTATGTTGCGGCTAGTGGTGTCATTTCTCGCAGACAAGAAGCAATACCTATACCCATCAGAGCCAGCGTACCACAGGGCAGCTGTCTGTCTTCAGTCCTGTACGCGGCTTATACCAACGATATCCCAACCCTGGCAGGACACCTGCGCGAGTGGGAGGACGACGTAGAGTTGGCGCTATATGCGGACGATAGCGCCTATTTCACCTCGTCCAGAAGAGCCCACATCCCCACTGCCAGGATGCAACGACTGCTGGACCTGTTGCCACCATGGTTGGATGAGTGGAGGATGGCCGTCAACGTTGGTAATACGACCGCTCTCCTCACTCACCGTCTCAGAAATCTACCACCACCACTGACGCTCAGAGGCCAGAAGATCTCGTACGAGAAGGCCGTGACGTATCTTGGATGCCGGATCGACAGGATGCAGCGCACGACCGCGTACGTCGATCTAGTCGTCCGCAACGGCAGATGTGTCCTGGCATCCAAGTTACCTTTAAAAATCAAAAGTAAAGTTTATATACTATACATCAGACCAGTGATAACCTACGCTGCTCCGGTCTGGTACGCACTTCTGAGCGAAGGATAGAGCCGGCGCCTGCAGGCCCAGCAGAACTTATCATTACGGACCATTGTCGGGGCAGGTCGCTACGTCCGCAACGACGTCATAGCGGCCAATCTCAAGATTGAAACACACACCCACACCTAAACAACATCGCGCCGCTACACGCCCGGCCCCCTCCTCCCTATACTCCTCCCTATACATATAGATTAGGGAGTTGAGTAACAACCCATAATGTCACAGATTAGATCAATTAAGATTTTTATTTAACACCATTATGCAGCGACCGGGGAATCGAACCCCCGACCGCTGCTTTTTATTTTATTTACGGCTCCCAGGACCGGTCCATAGTAATGGGTCGTGAGGAAAATCTGGGCAATGGGGAATGCCCCGAGGCTCGAGACCTGCAGTGCTAGGCATCTGCAGAAGAAGACAATGTAGTGAGGGAATAGAAAGTGCGCATATGCTTGTGCACACACTCGTGCACTATTATCCTGTCCTGCGCAGACGGCTGGTCTCCGTTGAGACTGGCTGCCGTGACTGAAATTTGTTCTGAAATATATCATTACTAGCTGGCCAGGCAGACGTTGTTCTGCCCTGTGCCCGACGACCCTGTGTCCCATAAAAATTCTTAAATTCGTAATAAAAAAATATTGAAGGTCACTTATCAGGATAAAAACTATCCTATCTCTCAAGTTGGACCAAACTGCACACAGTGTGCAAAATTTCATTGAAATCAGTTCAGTAATTTAGGAGTTCATCGCGGACAAACAACGTGACACGTAATTTTTATATATAAAGATTAAGTGCTGTTATAGGGATGAATGAACTTGAAGGGAAACGTCTAACGACAAAAATTAAAAATAGGTTTGCGAAAATGTTTGCGGTCAAAATGCAAGGTCGATTGCTGCAACATGTTTCTATATGGTCAGTGGATGTGCGTTCGACATCGGACACCGAGTGTCAGAGGTCACATTTATTAGCATTACAATGACAAGATATTATCTACACTACGAAACCTTTTTTTTCTGTTTAAAAACGTTCTTGTTAAAAAAACCTTATCACATGAGTAAAGAAACGCGGCAGCTTTTGCTGTCACACGGATGGGCCGGCTCGAACCGGGGTAGTACCACGACCTCACAGAAAACCAGCGTGAAGTAGAGGTTTACCTCTGCGTTTCGCTTGGTGAGTGCAGGTGGCCGGAGGCCCTTTTTACTGGAAATGAGGCATTCCATCTTAGTCCTCACGGGTGACAACGCATCTACATTTTGATTTGTAATAGAGGATAGATGTAAATGTCTATGGGCCGCAGCAACCACTTACCATCAGGTGGACTGTGTGCTCGTTTGTCACCCTTATCCTATAAAAAAAAAAAAACCGACACCCTACGTTTGGTTTTAGCAGAAGGATTGTCATCGTTGCTAAACGTTCAACGTTGCGTTTTAATTGAACGAATAGGTGTTTGCTATTGTAGTCGTAGTCAAATAAATATTTTTAATGTACTTAAATTAAATCAATCCTCCTTTATATTGTTTATTAGGCAGTAAAGTATAAGTACCCTTTTAGCTATTATGTTTATTTTTTGTTCTGTGATGTGTGTAATTAAAATATACATAAATAAACATAATATTAATTTTAATTTAATTATATATAATAATATTAATTTAATTGTCTAAGTAGGTTTTGTAGTTGATTTTAAATGTTTTATTTTTAAATCTGAGATTAAAAGTTCTACCTAGTTAAGAGAAAAAAGAATCTTTACTTGATTATTATTCAAATGTTAATTTTTCTTCTGTGATTAATACAACTAAAACATCTGTATACTTTGTACTTGATTTAGCTATGTAAGAATCCAATGCATTGCATGCAATTTGGGATAATACGCGCGCTTAAGGTGCGGCTGGGGTGGCCTTTGCAAAAGTGATGTGTTTAATTTTATGATTCTATACGGAGTATTGTGCGTGGAAACATGCATCGTGATTCTGAGACATTCTACAAGTTCCAATCACACCTGTCTACTCTGCAAACTTCTGTGTTTATGTTGAATCAGTTGTAGCCTTTACTATTTTTACGTTACCTATTTACTTAATTTGTTGATTTACTCATTAAATTCTAAAAAAATACATTAGTGTCTATTGCCCGGAATTGTATATCTGTTACATTAATTAATTAATTAATTTAGGCACTAACAAGATATAAGCTTTACAAATTATAATAAAAACTGAAATATGCAAACAAGCTTTATCTTCTTCTTCTCTTAATGGAAAAGCAGTTTTATGTATTATTGACGATAAAGGTTTGCCAAAGACGAAAAAACTTTCGTCGTAATTACGAATAAAATATTGCCACCGCCGTGCTGGGTGACACTGGACAATTTTCCTTTCTCACATTAGTAGCGCAATTAACCTACCATGTGAACCAATTTATCCCCAATTGTTTTTACCGTGCAACAGTTTTAAATGTGTTGGTAGCTAGCGGTGATATTAATATTGTTGGGTTTACCTTGAAATGTTTTAAAGAGAGGATCATGCGCTGAGAAAGAAACCCAAACGGGTTCGATGTCACGGTTGTCGCAATAGGTCAAGGCCGCACTAACAGAAAAATATTTTTGTAATCGAAAGTTTTGACGCGTCTATTATAATAGTATTTTTATTTTATATATAATGTTATATCTATAATAAATTCTAGTCTTATTATTGCAATTGAGCCATATTGTATATAAAATTTATTAACAAAGTCAAATAATGCGAAGTGTAGGGCGGCCCCCCACTGGACGGAGAATCGTTTAACCATTATTTTATTAACTCTTATTAGTTTAGATTCAACTCAATACGATACACTGTTAAAAAAAAACATAAAAGTATTTATAACTCAGGAATTCGAAAATGATAGACAGCCTATTTCACAACATTAATTGTGTAATGTGGCCACAAGAGGTGCAATAAATGCAATCATTTACAAAAATCTCATTGTTCGCTCAATCTTCAAGTTATAATTTAAAAAATTTAAAGTTTTTGTCCCTGTCGTCACGTCAGAGATAATACTCATCGATGATAATGTTCTTTACTTTTTTAGAATTAAAGTTTACACATAATTTCACTATACTTTGGTCGTGACATAGATAGGTCTTAAGTCCTCTCCATGAGCTATATTATTTCAATGCCTTAAGCTAAGTGTTTTGATAGTTATAGAAGTTAAGGTCTTATACAACAAAACGATATAAGTAAAGATTGTATTTATCACTTAAAAATCCGCAAAAAAAACTAACAAAACTTTCTGAATATGCATGTGGACTCAGACGGTGTCGCGTTAAAAAACACTAGTTTTTACTTGTAGAAGACGTTGAATATGTCTCTATACTAGTAACATTATTTAATATGTGTATATACGTCCTATGTCACGAACAAAGAGTCAAGTTGGAACCTTTTTTTAGAGAATAAGGGTGACAAACGAGCACACAGTCCACCTGATAGTAAGTGGTTGCTGTGGCCCATAGACATCTACATCTATCTTCGTTTGCGAATTAAAATGCAGATGCATTGTCAGCCGTGAGGACTAAGATGGAATGCATCTTTTCCAGTAAAAAGGGTCTTCGGTTCTCCACACTCACCATACGAAACACAGCAGCATTAGGCTGCTATTTTACACTGGTATTCTGTGGTCGTTCCCCGGTCGAGCCGACCCATTCGTGCTACAACTATACTATTAATATAGCTGCAGCTTGGCTCTACCACGTAAAGAACATATTACACCTATAGTTTCATCAGAAAATAAAGAGGGGTCTCGTGGTCCTCGGTTTCAACTGACGATGCTGATGAACCGAAGATGACGTTGTAATTGAAACTGTCAACATGGGCGATGAGAACCTCATTGCAAGCCATATTACCTTTTGTAATTATCATATTATGATTTAACAATTTATATGTTAAGTACAGGGTACGTATTAAAGAGAATCGCCTAAAAATATTGAGATCAAGTAGTTTTTGGTATTCAAGCGTCAAGTACTTACTACTATAAAGTCTGTCAGTCAGATTTGCGAACCCATGTCAATATACGTCTCTGTGCTATTTAGTATGTGTTTAAAATAAAGTGTATCATTATGCATACCTATTAATTACCTGTCAGGTCTATTACAGTCTATTGTATTCTAATTTATTTAGCCCGGTTAAGGCCCGAAGGTTGATCTCGTCACGCTCCAATCTAGGTGACAATGTTAATGAGGAATAAGTGTATTAATACCCATTAAATGTATCCAAATTATTTATAAGTGTTGTAATAATTATAATTGGTTACCAATTTATTCATTGTACACTTTTATTCTATCGTGCACAACAAATAGTATTTCAGGGTTAATTGAAATGCTGATATAGCATATTTTATCAGTCCTATCATTTTGCTAGTCCACGTACGTAAGACCTAGAGCCGTTACTGTTACTGTTACAGCCTATTAAAGTCCACTTCTGAACATAGGTCTCCCCCTAATAGGGGGGATATTTGCCATAGTTGCCACGCTTGGCAAGTGGGTTGGCAACCGCAGTTTTTTTTTATTTTTAGTTGTTATTAGGAAGACGCTGCTGCCCACCTCCTGGTTTGTTTCCCTTTGTTGCTTCTTACGACACCCGCGGAATGATATGGGGTAATGGATATTCTTACACCGTCACTACACGGCCTGGAGATCATCTTGATTATCCAGAGCCTTAAGTTACAATTCCAAATGTAATACTTTAACTTCCAAAGTTTAACTTCTGTGTTGTGAATTTTATAACATCCTTTATGTTTATAAAATTCACATTGTACTTTTTGTAATTCACATGCTGATTTTTCAATCATCAGAAAAAAGTTATTTAAAAGATAAGAGTTACCGTTACCCCATAAACTGCTTTATAGATGGGTTATTTGCTGTAGTTGTCACGCTTGGCAGGCGGGTTGGCAACCACATAATTTTATTTTAATTGTTTTAGTCGGTAAGACGCTGCTTCCCATCTCCTGGTTTGCTTTCCTCTATCGCTTCCTATGACACATACAGGCTGATACTGACTCGAGATAACATACAACAAACACAAATTAAAAATTGATATTGTAATGAAAAAAATAGTTTTATGGTTTAAATTTTATATTCAGTCAGGATATAATTAATTTTATTGATAAAAAACCCTAAAACGTAATATTATAGAGATATTAAAAATATGCTATAGATCTTTGTTGAAATATTAAAGGCTTTATGCAAAAATATACTGAATTGACTAGTAATTGGTATACAAAAAGTGTTTTAAGTCACGTTTTCTTTATTATATAGTCAAAAACAAGGGTCATAATCGAAAACAACATCGTGTTACTTCTGATTCGCTTTTTGTGTCAGATTACCCATCAACGAACAATAAGTGATGACCCTGACATTTGATTTTTCTAGGTGTGGGTCCAATATGAGAATCACTTGCCCTTTTCACTTAGCTAAGTCTTTACATGTTATGTTTTTAACTGTATAAAATATGCTGAATGTAATACTAAAATATTGATGTAAATAAAACTTTATTTTTGAACGAATGTATATATATAATGAAGTTAAAAGGAAAAGTATCAGAGCTAAGTAGAATTAAGAAGTTAACGAGTAATAGTCGACCAACTTATAAAATGCACTTGATTTGTAAAAATTTCGTTACAACTCCATAGAAAATGACCTAAAACTAGCTGCACTATAACTTTGTAATGTTATTGCAAACTGTTAAAAATAAACATTTTATGAAGAAATGGACTTATATGCACTACTACAATTAGCTTTACTTTTTCATTTGCGGGATAGATAGGGTATTATTATCAATTTCGAAACGTTTTTTTAAATCTTTTTAATTCTTTTTACGTGGTAGAGCCATGCTGCAGCCATATTAGTAGTATAGTCGTAGCACGAATGGGTCAGCTCGACCGGGGAAGAACCACGCTCTTACAGAATACCAGCGTAAAATAGCAGCTTAACACTGCTGTTTCGCATGGTGAGTGTAGGGAACCGGATATCCTTTTTACTGGAAAAGAGGCATTCTATCTTAGTCCTCACGGGTGAAAACGCATCTGCATTTTGATTCACAAACAAGGATAAATGTAGATGTCTATGGGCCGCAGCAACCACTTACCATCAGGTGGACTGTGTGCTCATTTGTCCCCTATCCTATACAAAAATGTTTTTTGAATACCACTCCCTTATAAGGCTGATTTGAAAGTCCTTCAGTTACGATCTTCTATTTGGGCTCATTTTTAGTCATTATAGCTCTCAAGCCGCGAACTTACTTACTATGCTCATTATCAAGGAAGCCCACGTATTGTGACGGGCAACTCCAGACCCTACTTCTACATTGTGCGTGTTGCGATACGCACTTGGCCAGTTTTTTAATTTTTTCAAAAGACATCTCCAAGTGTTTCGAAAAAAATATTGTCTAGATCACTTTTGGCATTGCTCTTTATCTGTTCGTAACGTTTCATTATAATTAGTTCAGTAATTCCAAAGATTAGTCGGGACAGACAGACAGACAGATAAAAATTTTAAAAATGACAATCATTTTTCTGCCGACTTCCAAAAAGGAGACGGTACTCAATTCGAGTGTATGTTTTTTTTTATGTGTGCTACCTCATAACTTTGTAATGGGCGAACCGATTTCGATGATTCTTTTTTTATATGATAGCTGATAGTTCTCGTGTGGTCCCATATGAATTTGATCAAGGTCAGACCAATGGTTATTGAGTTATTCTTAAATAACCTATATTGAAATCGCTTATATTGAAGTCGGCTGTACAAAATTATTAATTTTAAATTATTGTCTGTCAGTTTTGTATGTCTTAATTGCATGCAAATAATCCACTTAGCTCAATATAAGGCAGTTATTTCGATATGACAGGTATTCACTTCAATTTTATTAATATGTATAAATGTATATTGGATATGCCATAAATGCTTAAACAAAAAGTTAAGCATAAGAAGAAAACATCTTAATCCCGTTAGGCTATTCCTTTCATAGCACGTTTAAATATTTATTATTAGAAAAAAAAATCCTTTGCTAAACAAGTATACATTTTCCTGTATTTTTCAAATGATTATTTATTTAAAATGAAATATTGTTAAAAAACTTAATCATTTCCATAAAATAGGCATTTCTGTTTCATTTTCTGTTTGAGCGTGCTCTGCTCTATAAACGAGAGAGAGAAGTGAAAACTTGTTTTCTTTTTATGTAATTCAAGAACCATAATTATTCAAGTTGCTATTATATATGCAAACGGCTTTTTAACTACCTTCCTAATCAAAACCCACTCGTTGGAAAAGGATACGCGTCATATGGCCTTAGCAAGGAGACGGAGAGTTATGGAAAGACCGAATGCGGCAAGCAACACATAACATGAAGCTCATATTATTTTTGTTACAGAATAAAAAAGTGAAAATCTACTCAAATTAATTATCAAAATAAAAGTGCATGTTTAGAATTTACATGTTACTTAGCTGTCACCCGTGACTTCGCCCGTGTTTAATTTATTTCGGTTTTAATTTTTTTGCGCGGAACTATAATTCTATTTCTAAAATAAAAGTAGGCTAAGTGACTCCCTACAACATCAGCTATATGCTGAAAGCCCCGTCAAAATCAGCCCAGCCATTTCGAAGATTAGCCGAAACAAACATACAGACATACAGACAGACAGACAAAATTTTTAAAATTGTTGTTTTGTTATAAGTTCCGTATATACCTTCATATGCATTTAGTAAAAAGCTGTTATTGTGACATTGCAAAAGAAATAAAAAGCAATTTAAATTGTCGTTCTTTTTTTTTGGAGTTTATGGCCTGGTATCTAGACCTTTAGGCCAAGTCTTGAGTATTATTATTCGGTTTATTATAATTTCCCCAAGCCTTGTCTTTATGTATTATTATCCTTCATAGTTCATTGCTTCACAATATATTGATGCGTCACATTGTGCAGCCCTTGGGAGATTTTGACGGCAACTTGAGCCAGCAGGCAGCTGACAGTTGGCGATGGTATCTAAAGGCGCCTATGCAAACAACTTATCTTGAGAATCCATCACCATCAGAAGACTTGTTTCACCGTTTCCACTAATAGTTCACATGCGTAGACAGTTAATACATAAAATCGCACCACTTTTACATATCAAAATCCACTTCAAACTATTATTTAAACTATAATACAGGAGCAGCAAACCGCCGCCGATCAAGTTCCCGCCAAAACTCCGTCGTTCTATTTAAGTATTCTATTTTGTTGCCAGTAAATATCTTATTTAAAGAACTTTGTGTCTATTGTTGAACATCAACCTTTTTTATAGAAGAGAAAATTTGCCATAATAGCCATTAGCCACGCTAGGTAGACAGAGACTACCAAACGCCTTGTGGATCTATAAAGTCGCTTTCGTCAATTGTGTAAGCAGTTAGATCTGACAAATATATGAAACGGTTTTACCACCTTTCTTTTCTACGGAGCGTGACGGGATGACAGATTTTCTTACGCCATTATCATACGTGTAATATTATACCTATATTACGACATAGGCAAAGAATATATACTCACTACGTTTAGATATAGGATTTTCACAACATTAATTTTGAGAATAGACTCAAAGATTCAAAATATTAAAAAAAAGAACCAAAAATATAAAATAAATATTTTATTTTATCATTCAGAGACAATTACTATAAAACGAAATTTAGGGTAAGCTAATTTTTATGTTATTATAAAATAAATATAGGTAGTAAGTTATTATTAGTTCTTATATCTACTTTAGTTAACTAAAAATGCGTTTTTGTAACTGACATATTTCTTTTGTTTTTGCTTTTAATTGGGAGAACACAATGTTTTGCATTGGTCAGTCTGAAATAAATTTTTAGAACGTAAAACGTGATTCTTGGTGCCATTATTCGCTAGAATTATATCATATCACATATTATATCTTATAATTTTGGTTGATACAGTATATTATATTTTTCGCCACTGTTCGCTTCTGTGCCATTCGGGGGCAGACGATCACTCTCGTATCAGCGTGGCCCAATTACAGGAGACGAACTTATCAGCTGTTAACATAAATATTACTTATGCTGCAGTAGTGGGGGGCCGTGTTACTGAGATAACTTATGAACGCAAAAAATAACGATAATTGTGTAGTAATATCTACTGTTTGATTCCGCTTAGAAACCGATGGAAATAACAACCAATATCTTTCGCTTGTTTGTTACAGCGGTATCTCACATAAAAACTTTGGATGGATACGGTTATTTTGATAATTTATGTTTTTGCGTTGCGTGTTCAGTGGCGTGTTTATTATTCGACTTTATAATATTAACCAATTTGGATAAAGGAAATTTGTTTTTAAAAGAATCTACACGTTTTAACTTATCTGATTGTCGTTCAGAACATAGTACATAGGTCAGTTTGTTTGCCCTCGCTAAAATGTAATCGCGCTTTGTAAAACAATAATTAATTTCTACACAAGTGTAGAAACTTAAGTCTGTGTAAGACTCAATAGTAAATCCCGACTCGAAATCAGCTATCATCAACTAGACTCCACAGAATCAATAATTCATTTATGGGGCATTGTATACGCTTTTACAACAAAATCCCAGAACAAATTCAAAGTTTGTCAATAAACAAGTTTAAAAGTTTCATTAAAGAAAAACTGTACAAGAAGGGTTATTATAATATCAAGGAATACATGAATGAATATAACCCCTGGGAATAAGGTGATCGCCACCATGCTGGTTCTATGAAAAATCATTTAAAATTGTATAAACGAAATTATTGTTAAGTGATGTTTGAAAAAAAATCCCGCTGGGTTTCTTGCTGGTTCTTCCCAGGACAGAGGTATTTTCCGAACCAGTGGTAAATAAAAAAATGACTTTCAATAAGAATAATTATGTAATAATCAATATTGAATAAAAAATTATTCTATTCTATTCTATAGCACGAGTGTTAACTTTATTAAAATAGTCTTACCAGTATGTACACGGAATATTATTCCAAAAGGTTATTTTTCTTGTATGTGTTACAAGTAGATGTCGGGATATGAACAAACAATTTTATAACATAAGCCTCGTGTCTCGTTAAGTTAGCGAATGCTTATTTACTTCAAGTTGGTCATGATTCGCGTAAATAGATACCGTAGGTAGCAAAATAAAGATTGTATTTTATCTTTTATGAGCAAGTTTGTGTTTTGGTTTTATAATAAGTAACAAGAGTTTATAGGTACTTATCTGGAGTCGGTTGCTATTTTTACAATACTTATCATTGTATAAACATCCATACGTTAATTAACGCACCCAAATAAATATTTTTAGTATAATATTTTCATATAAATTTTATTTTATATAAGTATAATGATTTCTTATATTTATACGAACAATACATTTACGAATTTTATCGTGTTTAGTTAAACTTATTTCTATTTAATTATAATATATATATATATATATATATATATTAGGTTTTACCATGTAAGAAAAAACTTATACGAACTAGTACGAATCTCTATCCTCGTCTTCTATTCTACAGTATATAAAACATTTATGTATACGTAAGTAACGTATGTAGTACATAATATCTAAATGCTGTAAACTTTCTTAAGTTGGTATATGAAATTTTAAGACGAGTCCTTATACCCCAGGGTTGCCAACCTGAAATTTAAAAAACTAGGATTTGAAGTTGGAAAACCAGGACAATTCAGTTTAAAAATAGGGCGCAGTAAAGACCTTGTCAAGCAACTGCAAACCGAACCGAACCGAAAACGTGGCGAAGGTATGTACTATGTATGCAAGTATCGGTTCGTTTTCACTTTTTATATGTGTCTAGATTCAAACCAAAAAGAATATAACCACTACGATTCAAACGATACCATACATAGCAAAACTACGCCACGCTATCGGTTCGCTGTCTATTTGAATCGGGTTTAAAATAGTTGCAATAGTTAAATTAATATGTCGTGAAAATAGGTTAAATGAAATTCAAGTCATGATAATAATCATACTTTTAATAAAAGTCTTTGAATAAAATTATACGAGTTTAAAACGAGTTATTAAAATATAAAACAAACACTTTAGTTTTTAACAAATTCTTTAAAATGAAATTGATGGAAGAGTTATAGTATCTTTTATTTTTTTCTTTCACATATTTCTTATTCTTTACATAACTTATTTATTTTTACTATACTTTTCAATCACACCAATTTCATTCAGTAACTGTGGTTGAGTTAAAAAATAATCATAAAATTGGTCACAATTCATATCTATGTTATAGATAGTCTTGATGATTGCTGCTACTGTTGTTGGCAGTAATCGATTTCTTTCTTTTGACCACTGTGAATTTATGAGAGAAAATACTCTCTCGACAATAAAGTTATGACCCGATATACTAAATACATATTCAGCCACTTTCTGTAGTTCTGCATACTGTTCCTCGGAAATGGATTGTTTGAAATATGTTAGCCACAACGCGTTTAAGCTGTCGTCTTTTTGAGTCGGATTCAAAAATTTTTCAAATTAACCTACTCTTCAAATAATTCTTCATGCAACTTCTTTAAAATTGTCCTTACTCTTAGAAGACAAAAATAATTTCTTATTCTCTCCTTTCGTAATGAAATAACTTTGCAAAAAAGTTTCCTGATTTGAATAACACTGTTTTCTTTTCTTTCCACTCTTTCAATAATTGTGTGCCATTACTGAATGAAGGACGTACGGCATACTCATTGTTAAAAAACTGCATAACGTACTGTTGAGGTTTATCGAAACTAAAAAATTATTATTTGAATGGCTCATGGTATTTGAAAAGTTTTTCAGTTGCCGGAAAAAGTTGAGTATACTTCATGCCATTATCATTGCAAAACTGTCGCAGTTTTTTCGTTCGAAAAGTGAAACTAGAAAACTCCAAGACGCTGCTAAAAAACTATCCAGGACATCCCAGGACACTAGAAAAACTAGGACATGTCCTGGGAAAACAGGACAGTTGGCAACCCTACTATATCCTGAGCTACATGTTTAAATAAAATTTATGAGTTTAATAATATTTATATGGTTGCCGTGACAGACTTGTGCATTTATTCATGATACACAGCGTGCACTTGCACTAATATGATTTTAATAGCAAAGTATTCCTAACCTCGTATTGCTTGAAAGTAAGTATGTATATGACGAACTCACGGAGAATCCCACCTGTAATGTACCTATCCAGTTTTATTTATGTTATTTTTACTGGCTTTTTTACTGGAAATGAGGAATTCCATCTTAGTCCTCACGGGTAACAACGCATCTGCATTTTGATTTGTAATAGAGGATAGATGTAGATGTCTATGGGCCGCAGAACCACTTACCATCAGGTGGACTGTGTGCTCGTTTGTCACCCTTATCCTATAAAAAAAAATTTAACCATAAAAAAGCGAAGAGGCACTTTTTTACCCATTCACAGGGTAGGTATTTATATTATATTACTTAATTCTAATCAGTTTATGGGATTGTTTATGTTAGTAGGTAATATATGCACTACTACATAGCTCAGACATTTTGCTCGTAATTTTTTTTTTAAAGAATAAGGGTGACAAACGAGTACATAATCCACCCGATGGTAATTGGATGTTGTGGCTGTGGATTAAGAATTGAAATGCTGATGTGTTGTCACTCCTGAGGACTAAGATGAAATGCCTCGTTTCCAGTAAAAACTCCAGTTTTTACACTCACCATGTGAAACACAGTCGTCTTAAGCTACTATTTTACACAGATATTCCGTGAGAGCGTGGTCTTACCCCAGTCGAGCTGACCCATTCGTGCTACAACTAATGTAGCTGCAGCGTGGCTGTACTACGTATACGTATATACGTTTATTATACGTATTCTGTTCATAAGGAATTTTGATTTTGATATCTATACAAATAAATAAAATTGAAGTGTCTGTTAGTAATGTCAAAATCACAGCATTTTACTAAATGCATATGAAAGTACATTTTTATAGGAGAGGGGGCAAACGAGCATACGGCTCACCTGATGGTAAGTGACTACCGCCGCCCATGAACAACTGCAACACCAGGCGAACCAGGGGAATTGTAGATGCGTTTCCGGCTTTTTAAAAAAAAACGATAATTATAACAAAAACACAACTTTTAAAAATGTTGTCTGTCTGTTTGTTCCGGCTAATCTCCGAAACAGCTGGACCGATTTCGACGGGACTTTCACTGGCAAATAGCTGATGTTATAGTACCTTAGGTTACTTATATTTTAGAAAAAGACTTAGGGTTCCGCGCAACATAATTAAAACCCTAAATTACACGCTAACGAAGTCGCGGAGAACAGCTAGTATTACATAATTATTTCTACAAAGAAAACTTGACAATGCAGCCAAGGAGATTGAAGACTTGATATCAGAAAACTATATATTAAAAAAAGAAATAGCCAAATTTAAGTCGAAACCTGAGAGATGTGTGTGTATATTATCATCTAAGATTAAGAGCGTATCAAGTACAAATAGATCACAAAGCATTAATGAAGTAGAATCAAACTTAGTTAACAGTGTTGAAAATAAGGAAGCCCCTAAAATTATTGAAAGTAAAAACCATAATTCACAGAATAAAGAACAGCACAAGGTACACGTATATGAATGTAAAAAAAATAATGGGGAAAAAAGTAAGCAATGCAGAACTGATGAACCGATACCCTTGAAGCACACTAGAAAGCTATGGATAATCAGCAGCAACAACAAAAATAATATAAAGGGCATTGTAAAAGACTATTTCTCTGAAGATTTTGAATTCTGTCATTATATAAAAACAAATTCTGGTATATTAAATTTAATTCAAGACCTTGACAATAAACTAATTAACTGATTATAACAATAAAATGATTTTACAAGATTATTGTGTTATCCTAATTGGAGATTATGACTTCAAGATGTCACAAGATTATAACAGACTAGTGGAGAGCTTGAGACAAACCATACAATGCATCGCTCACACTAATATAGTAATCTGTACTACTGCAGAAAAAACGCAACAGGAGGTGTATGTATTATGACTCGAAGAGGACATAATTACCGAGAATTGCCTGAAATCACAAGAAACTCTCTCAGTACCGTATATGAATGTTGTGCTATTGAACTTATGTCTTTTAATGTTATAATTATTTGTTTATACAGGACTCCTAATTATAGTAATATCTCTATCTTTTTCGAAAAACTTGAAACTTTGTTGGATAGGGTTAGTAAATATAGAACTAATAAAACTATAATATGCGGTGATTAATTAATTGATGTTTTAAAATATTGCATGACAACTAATGTATTTATTAATCTTTTGTCGAGTCATAACTTTAAAATTGAATTCATGGATGCGACTAGATTACAAAGTGGAACGTGTATCGATAATATCATTCATAACTGCCGTGGGTGTAAAAGCAAAATTTTACATTTAGGATTATCCGACCACACTGCTCAAGTATTGCAATATCCTATCACAATAAAATACTCCTGCTTGCGATACTGGTTTATCAAAAGACGTGACTATAGTATTGAAAATCTAATCAAATTTAGAGAATGTCTGGAAAGTTTATCCTTTTATGATATTTATCAAAGCAATGATGTAAACGAAGCATACAATATGTTTTATGAATTGATTAAACTCTTTTACGACTTATGCTTCCCGTTCAACCTGGTTAAAGTTTCAGCTCAGCGGAAACCATTTTGGATTACAAGTGGTATCAAAACATCGAGTAAACGCAAAAGGAAAATGTACTTTCAATTAAAATCTAAAAATGATAAACTTAAATATAATGCATATATAGCACTTTTAAAAAAGTTATTAATAAATCACAACGCATTCAAAGCAACAACTACATCAACAAGTCTAAAAATATATCACGATCTACGTGGAAGATAATAAATTCAAATAATTTCACAAAGCCGAAAGAAATTTTGAAGAGTGTAACTTATAAAGGGAAAAGGATTACTGAACCAGCTGATATTGCAGAAGCTTTTAATGATACATTTATGAATACTGTACAGAACTGCAAACCAATAAATTACAGAAGTAACATTGAACGTACTCGTATATCAAATTCATTGTTTATGAATCCAACAAAGCCCGATCATATAGTTAAAATAATTAATAACTTAAAAAACAAAACAAGTGTTGGTAACGGTGAAATAAGCACTAGAGTATTAAAATTTTGTAATTTTCAGTTTGCTCGCCCGCTTAGTCACATTATCAACTTTTTTTTTTCTTTTTTTATAGGATAAGGGTGACAAGCGAGCACACAGTCCACCTGATGGTAAGTGGTTGCTGCGGCCCATAGACATCTACATCTATCCTCTATTAAAAATCAAAATGTAGATGCGTTGTCACCCGTGAGGACTAAGATGGAATGCCTCATTTCCAGTAAAAAGGGCCTCCGGCCACCTGCACTCACCAAGCGAAACGCAGAGGTAAACCTTTACTTCACGCTGGTTTTCTGTGAGGTTGTGGTACCACCCCGGTTTGAGCCGGCCCATCCGTGCCACAGCAAAAGCTGCCGCGTGGCTCTACCACTGTTTAACTATAAATAATGGAATTTACCCTGATAAGTTAAAAATGACAGTAATTAAACCGATTTTCAAGAAAGGGGATAAAGAAGATTGTAGAAATTATCGCCCAATTGCTCTGGTTTCTGTCATTTCCAAAATTTTTGAGAAAATCATGTATACAAGTATATATAAATATTGTGAACGATTCAATTTACTAGCAGACGAGCAATACGGATTTAGAAAGGATAGATCTACGAATCTAGCCATATATCATATGATAAAAATTGTATCTGAATGCCTCGACGATCGCGTTTCAATAACTGCTATTTTTATGGATATGTCAAAAGCTTTTGGTTACATAAATCATGAAAAACTTCTGAAAAAGTTATATATGTATGGAATCAGAGGACCTATATTTGGGCATGTATCGTCATATTTAAATAACCGATTTCAATGCACAGAAATCTCTTATGTTAATGAGGAAAATCGATCTGAAGTGCAGGTACGATCTCAGTCACAGCTTGTAAAGTGTGGTGTACCCCAAGGAAGTATACTCGGGCCGCTTCTCTTCTTGTTGTACATCAATGACCTACCTAGACATGTGCAGCATGAAATGATCTTTTTGCAGATGATTCTACTGTAATGATAAAAAAATAATAGCAATAAACCGTACGAATGTGTTATTGCTGAAGCTTTGTCTGATATTATCAATTGGATGAAATCTAATGACCTCTTCATAAACCTAGATAAGACAAAATATATGCAGTTTTATCTTCCCCAAAACCGGAAACAAGAGACTGTTGTTGTTAAGTATGAAAGGTATTTGATTGAGCGAGTAAAACAAATACGTTTCCTTGGTGTGTTGGTTGATGAATGTGTAAGCTGGAAACCGCATACCGAATATCTTACAAGTAAAATTAGTAAATTTGTTTATCCTCTAAGAAAATTAACACAAACTGTTTCACAAAAAGCTGCACTCACTGCTTATCATAGATACGTTGCCACCAACTTAAGATATGGTATCATACATAGGGGAGGCGCGGCTGATGTTAATATGTTGCCATTGTTTCGTATGCAAAAAAAATGTCTCAGGGCAATGTTTGGTGCCAAACAAACGGACAGTTGCAGACCTCTGTTTGTAAAATTAAGAATCCTAAATTTGCCCTCATTGTAAATATACCAAGCCTGCTTATTCGTCAAAAGTAATTTACATTATTTTAACTCGCACATTGCTAGGCACCCGAGGCAAACAAAGAATAATGTTACTATTATGCCATTTCATACATCAAGGACAGCCTTTTTCTCAAAAAGTTTTTATGCATTAGGACCAAAAATATATAATAATAAAAATAATAATTTACCTGACAAATTAAAAGATTTAGAAATAAAAAAAAATTAAGAATAAATTATTAGAATTATTGACTGAAAGATGTTTTTACTCCTTAAAAGATTACTTGAGCTACAAACTTACATTTTAAATTAATTGACATTTGAAATATATTCTTTTATGTTTTAAGTAAAGAGTATTAAAATCACTACGTTTTAGTTATAAGCTTACATGTATTTTGACATTCCATTTTAATTTTCCATTCATAGATTATATGTTCAATTTTAATATTATTGTAAGCCTTAATCTAGTCAGGTTGTGGTGATACTTAATTACTTGTATAATGTTAAATCTCTCAAACCTACAACTAGCACAATAAATGACTTATTCTATTCTATTCTATTCTACATAACTAGCGCAACGATTAGAATAAAGGGTTAGCTTTTGGATTCTAATATTCTTTACGAGGCAGATATAAAAACAACAATAACAAAATATATCGTTTATTAACATTTCTTGTTAATTACGCATTATTTTAGATGCTAGGTACATAAATATGACCAGTGCTTGATAACCTTAAGAAAATTGGATATATTATTTATTGTTTATCTTCAAGAGTTTAGTTTTTTTATACGGTAACAATAATCGAATGGTGAGTTTATGAGTTTAATATTTTGTTGTTCCCTACCTTAGAAATCCGCCTGTGTTAGTAACCCTCTTTTCTTTATATCTACCGCCCAAAATATGAATTATTACTTTTTAATATTTAGAATTCCTCTATTTACATGCTAAAATACAATAAAACAGTCTTTAGAAACTTAAAAAGTTAAAGTAATAAAAAGGTTTTTTTACAATAACCGGCCAAATTTGCAGAAAAGGTTCAGAGTAAGCTAAATGGTGAAGAAAAATTAATAAAAAAAATCTCAAAGATTCTGTCCTTTTTATCTTTTAAATTCAAAATGCGTGGTAATGCATTATTGTAACTGATTGTCCTACTATTTTATTACGCACGTATACATTTGTAAGGGTCGATCGATCGGCAAAAACGTTGTGAATTGAATCGCACACCCAGAGGAGCGCGCGTAGGAATAGTTATTGCCATCGATCACTAATAAAAAAGTTTTTTATTAGTGATCGATAATTTAAAATAAAAGTAGAAGCCTTATATACTCGTATTTTCAAAAACTGCAATAAAGGTATATCGTTATTTCAACTTAAGTTTAAAATTTGGCTATTCTTTGAAAAATAACCCTATATAACTTTTTACTTTTTACTCAACCAATTGGTAGTGTTCGTCTCTTGGCGAGAAAAATACCAGTCCTTTTATCTTATGGGGCTATGTAATGAAAGCGGTAGCCTAATAGTTAAGGATATGGACCTCAAAATACAAGAGACGTTCGTTCGCCATTCAACTGCTATTGTGAATCACTCCTAGAAGTGTTAAGAACACTACTAGTATTACTTACTAACTTTTAAAAAACAATTAATGAAGCAAAACACTTCGGTGAATTCGGACAAAATGTTATAGCACGAATGGATCAGCATGACTTTGGAAATACATACTACAAGCTCTTACAGAATACGAGTGTAAAATAGCAACTTAAAGCTGCTGTGTTCAGTATGGTGATTAAAGAAGACTCTTTTCCTGGAATCGAATCATTCTATCTCAGAATTCAGGGGTAATAATTCTTAATCAAAGATGCATCAGAGGAGCCCACGGCATCCACTCCATCAGGTGGACTGTATGCTCGTTTGTCACCCCACCCATATTAAAAATTTCAAGAATGTATAAAGAAACGGGGTTTTTTTTGAGGAATATATGCTTTTTTTATATAGGATAAGGGTGACAAACAAGCACACAGTCCACCCGATGGTAAGTGGTTGCTGCGGCCCATAGACATCTACATCTATCCTCTATTACAAATAAAAATGTAGATGCGTTGTCACCCGTGAGGACTAAGATGGAATGCCTCATTTCCAGTAAAAAGGGCCTCCGGCCACCTGCACTCACCAAGCGAAACGCAGAGGTAAACCTCTACTTCACGCTGGTTTTTTGTGAGGTCGTGGTACCACCCCGGTTCGAGCCGGCCCATCCGTGCGACAGAAAAAGCTGCCGCGTGGCTCTACCACTGAAAATGTCTGCTTTTTTATTTTATCTGTCAAAATATAAAATACAAACAATAATGTTATAAAAATTAATAAATTGATAATGGTGTTGTAATTCTCTCCAACACATTATCATTTAACATACTGTTAAAAGGAAGTAAACGCAGCTTAATAAAAGTAATTTTCAAACAATTTTCTATTTTTTACCGTTTTTTTGGTAAAGTAAAAAGTACTCATATATAACTTTTTGTTCTTACTTAGACATGCTTGTTGTTGTAATGGTCGTTTACGTGACTGCTGATAGTGTGGTCCCACGTTCGAATCTCGGATTGATAGAAAATCAGTTTTTGCCTCGGAAAGTTCGTTAAGCCGTTGATATTTCTATCATGCTGTGTTGGAATCCCACACCAGACTGGACTGTAGAGTAAGGAAGTAGAGTGTGCACCTGCATTTGCGTACTCATTTGAGCATTATAGTCCTGTCACGCGCAGACGGCTAGCTTTCGTTGAGACTGGCAGCTATGATCGAAATTCGGCCCGGAGGGCATTACTAACTTGTTCGGGCTATATTTTTTTTGAATATACATAAGTACATAATATTATATTACTTATACGTAACGTATATGTATTGATTATTTTTTCTTATATCAAGTACAAGTGATAACACATACACAGTCTCCTTATTTATAACGCGAACAAAAATATCTACCGCGGGTAACACTCAGCTATTCAACAAACGGGTTATCATAAACATTGAACCTCCGATAACATAGCCTTTTTACTGGAATATTTAAAGTTTAATTTCGATTGCTCCAGATCGTTGTGTTTATTTTTTACTAAAGTAAATTTCCATGCCTCATCTCAGTTGCTATAGTTGATTTTGCTATACTTACAACGCCTTTTGACTATTTCGTTGGTCTAGTGGTTGTAGTAGTGCGACTGTTGATCATGAGGTCCCGGGTTCGAATCCCAGGTCGGCCCAAAAAAAATCAGTTATTGAGTTTTTCCATCAATAAATTCTCAGTAGTTGCCTAGAATCAGGAAGTTGGCGGTGTCTCATCCCCGTGACTCAGAAATCACGTAAAGCCGTTGGTCCTGCGCCTGATCTCTCTCCGGTCGTGTCGGTTTACTGTCCCATCGGACTATGAGAGTGAGGGAATAGAGCGTGCACCTGTGCTTGCGTATACACTTGGGCACTATAATCCTGTCCTGCGCCGATGGCTAGTCCCTTGAAAATGGCCGCCGTGACCGAAATTCAGTCTGGAGAACATTATTATTACTTACCACGCCTGCCGGCGATAATAGAGCAGGTTTGTGGTCAGTAGTGGACTATCATAGGCTGTAATGATGGGATGGATGGATGAATTAAAAGTTCCATGTTTCATTTATACGTATAGATGGAAAACATGCTTCATTATTTTTTTTAATTTAAACAAAATTAGAGTTTTCCCTCACCAGCGTTGATGTATGGTACTTTCTTTGAGGCTAAGTGTCTGAGTTGCGAACGTACTGCAGGGCATACGGCGAGGCGGCGCGTTTCTCATGCAACTCGAGCGACCGCTCCTCATGACCCTGAAATTCCTGAGGAGCGGTCGCAGCCAAACGCTATTTACTCAGACCTTACCCTAGATGTTTGCATAATAGCTTCTAAAATATCATTATCGACTTTAGCCTCTGGTTATGCACATAGAACGTTATTGAAACCGAAATTTAGAGAGTCAAAGCAATCAAAGCAAAAACGCATCGAGCGTTCGCATCGTGTAAATATCTAGATCCTTTTTCATCAGCCCATAAAAGCCTGATGTTGAAAAAGGCTCTCTTCCGTAGTAGATAGAATCTGCTATAATCTCCACGCTCGCCGGACGGATGGGAGCTAACAGCTAAATAATATAGCTACATCTCGTGTTTTTTTTTATAGGATAGGGTGACAAACGAGCACACAGTCCACCTGATGGTAAGTGGATACTGCAGACCATAGACATCTACATCTATCCTCGATTAAGCAGACCATAGACATCTACATCTATCCTCGATTAAGAATATTAATGAAGATGCGTTGACACACCTGAGAACTATGTGTAATGCCTCATTTCCAGTAAAAAGGCTTTAAGGTTCTCTATACTCACCATATGAAACACAACAACATTGAGCTGCTATTTTATACTGGTATTCTGTGAGAGCTTGGTCCCCCGGTCGAGCCGATCCGATTAGTGCTACAACCGTAATATAGCTGCAGCATGGCTCTACCACGTAAAAAAAACTGTCTTTGACACTGCTCCACGATTCTACTCCGAGTAGTTTAAGTCTGGTATAAGATGATTATACCGTCATTTATGACAAGCTTTGAAATCTTTTTGATATTTTTGAACATGACATTTTTTAAATTCCCATAGTTTCCTCTTACGATAACTCCAAGACGTAATAGGCAGATGGGTTCTTGGCTTACTTCACATGTGTTCGAAATATCTACTTTGTTTATGTCAGACATGTTTCTACCATCGAGGTACCCGATGGTTTCTTCACGATGTTTGCCTCTGTAAAACGGCACCTAAAATTGAAATTAAAAATTTCCATCCACGCCGACGAGGATTGAATATGGGTTCCCCGCGTGCTATGAAACTTATAGCGAGCGCTTAGCCGCTGAGTTACCACGGATCATCATACTTAATTCTCATCCAGTATGCTAGATGCAAAATAACCAAGTGTGCAGGCATGCAAGGGACGATTACCAGTCTGTATACCAAGTGTAACAATTATGGTAAAACTATTTTATTTTCTCCCTCGCACAACTTCCTTGTGGAATCGATTACCACCAGCGATTTTTCCGGACGGATACGACTTAGGGACCTTCAAGAAAAGAGCCTACTCTTTTTTAAAGGCCGGCAATGCATCTGCAATTCCCCTGGTTCCCCTGGTGTTGCAGTTGTTCATGGGCGGCGGTAGTCACTTACTATCAGGTGAGTCGCATGCTCGTTTGCCCCCTCTCCTATATAAAAAATATCTTTACTACAATGGGAGACCATTACTCTCTCACAGCAGTGGATTAGAGTACGGTTTGTTGAAGACATTTCCATATGCCAAAATAGCTGTTACAATAATAGCAATGTTCGCATTTGGCATTAGTAACGGACGAGTGGACGAAAGTCATTACCCTGAATCGATATAATACACTACTTTGCTAGAGAATCGATTTGTTTCCGACTTCAATCCAAGAATTATTTTCACTGACAACATTTTATTATGTGTCAAGTAAACCGTCACATTACATCACGTCAACTCTAGGTATAATTTAAATTTCAAGCTCCGCTAACTAAGGAAGCTAGCTAACTATACTAGCTCAATAATTCAATATCATCGATGACTTAATTTTTATCACGAAATTTTCAAATATATACTTTACAAATATATATTTAATTACTTATTTTTTACTTATTTATGGTTAGAAGTATTTCTACTACATGGTATGTGTAATAGTATGGTATGTGTAATAGGCATTGAGTTATATGTACTACGTACTAGAGAAGCCATTCCAAATAAAAATTGTGTCCTACTCTATGTCTTCGCGCATACGCGGTAGTAGTAGTCGTGCATGAGGGAAGACTAATTTGATATAAAATAAGATATTAATCTAAAATAAATATAAGAATTAAATATAAATATCTTAATTTAATCTAAACAAACATATTTCTAAATAAAATGTAACAATAATTATTTTATGGAATTCACAAATCTTCAATTTACGCAATATTTGGTTTGTACGGATTGCAGTACAGTTCAGTTGAACATAGCCAATGTTCGGAATGGCTTCTCTAGTACGTAGTACATATAACTCAATGCCTATTACACATACCATACTATTACACATACCATGTAGTAGTAGTAGTAATATTCTAATTACAATTAAAACGTAAGTTAATTAAAACTTTTAAAGTTGTTATTATAGACAAAATTTGTAGGAAATTGTTGGTTTTAGAAAAATTATGCTATAAATAATGTAAAAGTTGTTAATATCAATATTGATCGAATAATACTACACGCAAAATAGTAAAGTTATCTGATTTTTACGAATGCTAAAATAAAATAAATGATTTACAAATAAACGTGTTGTAATTGGACGTAAAGAGGCATTTATCGGCAGAAGCAAGCAACTATTTCTGTTTTTTTATAGGATTGGGTGACAAACGAGCACACAGTTCACCTGATTGTAAGTGGTTGCTGTGACCCATATACATCTAAATTTATCCTCAATAAAGAATCTAAATGCAGATGCGTTGTTACCCGTGAGGACTAAGGTGGAATACCTCTTTTCC
This sequence comes from Parnassius glacialis, assembly GCA_033319125.1. Classification (NCBI taxonomy): domain Eukaryota; kingdom Metazoa; phylum Arthropoda; class Insecta; order Lepidoptera; family Papilionidae; genus Parnassius; species Parnassius glacialis. Next base: position 17,893,785 of record JAVANC010000013.1, on the reverse strand, counting down.
AGTAAAATGGGTCTCCGGTTCTCTACACTCACAATACGAAACACAGCAGCGTTAAGCTGCTATTTTACGCTGGTATTCTGTGAGAGCGTGGTCCTTCCCCGGTCGAGCCGACCCATTCGTGCTACAACTATATACTACTAATATATCTGCAACATGGCTCTACCACGTATAAGATGTTTCTGTTTCCTGACGAAAATATAATAGGTAATCAAGGGTATAAAGAGCAAGTTATATTGATGGACGCATATCTCGCAGCACGCAACGTTTACCAAACTGTTCGTACCTGTATTGCACAACGTATGGTAAAAGAACATTCATGTCTTTCGATAGTTTCAATCGTGTTATATCACAAAAGTGCATTGACAGCTCCGTGGCATAGGGAACAATTCGAATCCCACACGGAACAAGTATTTGTATGGTCTACAAATAACTTTTTCGGATCTGGATGCTTGTCCTTATGCATCTAACTTTTTTATTTGTTTTAGATAAAAAGAAAAAGAGACATAAGACCGATTTTTTGTGTTCCGTTTGCGTGGATAACATTACACCTAAGCAGACATTAAGAAGTAGAGAAGAAGGAAGTATTTCTAGTGATTTAAAAAAAATAAAGTAACGTATATCGATATATTTTTAATTTCTAAGATATATGCAGGTTTCCCCACGACGTTTCGCTTCAACGCTTAGTACGTGGTAAATTACTTTACTTAATTTTAAATTACTTTCTTGCAATAACAATTTCATTGATAGCGGTGGACATTGAGCTTCATATTTTTATAGAATTTTTATAAGTGTAATTAATTAAATTGTTGTCTATTTATTTGCTTTTTAATTCCCATCTCTGGTCTATGGAAAACCTCTTGTATACCGCCACCATAGTACTATAATATATACATACACATTTATATGGTACAAGTTTGTGCATTGCTTTGATATTGTAAATCATAGTTTCCGACACGGAACATTACTCATCTAGGGGGCAGTTATGGCTTATGGCGGCTATTACGTATCACGTATTATGATGTACTCGTATAATATACGGTTCTAGCGTCAACGAACCTGTTATCGGCCGATCTATTTTAAGCAGACCAGTGATAGCATGTTCCATGTTTGCTGAGCGTCTGGCGATTATCAAAATGTAGTTTACCTTTAAAGATGAACTTAAAAAATGGAAGTATAATTTATTTATGATTCTTAAATCTGCAAAACTGACTTTCTTTATTTGCCATATCATATACAGCCTCACTTAATAATTGCTGTGCAATTATAAACATACATGCGCATAAAGGATTCCTCTAAGCAATAACTGTGTACTAACTTCTTAAATACCTATATATAAACATCATTATTATGCTACTTCTCATTACTAGGTTAGGTGCTCTGCTCTCACTAACCTGTCTGCCTAGTATGAATTCTTAAAAAGACCTATATCTTGCAAAATATTTAAAATGGAGAAAAAAAAAGACGGAATTATTTGTGGAAAGTAACTGATACTTGCACCATTGATAATTTAATTTATCTGCATTGATAATTTTATTTTAAACAATTCCAAAACAAAAACCGAAAAGGAATCCTGTAATATAATTAACTAAACACGGGACCAGACTACTCTGATTGCAAAATGGATATGCTAAATTAACTATATTTTAAAACATGATAATTAAACGTAAAACTGATGTAATAATTTTTCCTGCATTATACGTCAAAAATGTTATCGATGAAGTTTATTTCCGTTGAATGTAATTATTAATAGCATACCTTATGTAGATATCAAATACCTATTGCGTACATACTCGTGAATAAATTTAGAACTCTGCATTTTTAAACCACTGAAAACAGAAGAAAAAGATCGGAATTGTATCAATTTTTTTGAGGAAGTTTTCAATTTTATTTTGTAAATAGATTAAATTGAGGAGGTTAGCTCAGTTCACATACCTTAAAATTGTGTTGTGATTGTGTTTTATTTACATTCACTGGAGCTCAACACTGATATTCTGATGGCTTTTTGTTGTGCATTCATACAGTATGTTATGTAACTTGGTTTTTTGTGTCTGAACATAGATAATTTAATAGCTAAATCGTCCAGTGTTTTTTCTTCTAATAAGAATTTACTTATAAAAGGGAATTAATTTTTATTATATACGTCAGATGATGAATGATAAGTGGGTTTTTTATATAGGATAGGGTGACAAACGAGCACACAGTCCACCTGATGGTAAGTGGTTGCTGCGGCCCATAGACATCTACATCTATCCTCGTTTGCGAATCAAAATGCAGATGCGTTGTCACCCGTGAGGACTAAGATGGAATGCCTCTTTTCCAGTAAAAAGGGTCTTGGGTTCTCTACACTGATCATACGAAACACAGAAGTGTTAAGCTGCTATTTTACGCTGGTATTCTGTGAGTGTGTGGACCACGCCAGTCGAGTCGACCTATTCGTGTTACAACTTATACTACTAATATAGCTGCAGCATGGCTCTACCACGTAAAAAATGTATGCTGTGTGCATGTATGTTTTTTTATGTGATTTGTAAGCATTTTAAAGGTTTCATAGTGGAGTCTCGGTTACAAAAATTTTAATCGTAAATAATTAACATTATGAACATTTACAAAGTATGATAAGTAGTTACACAGAATTAACATAAACTTTCCATTTTATACAAAACGTGAAGTGGCGGCGTAACTTTAAATTTTTCCCGCTGCGGAACAAAAAAAGATTTTTTTTTATTCCACTGCAGGACATAGGCCTTTCCAGGATAACGCCACTGAAAGGCAAGTGGGTCGATGAGTTCAGAGCTGATTAACTTGCACTAATATTGTAAAATAAGCAATTGCTACTCAGGATATGCGAAATTTTTTGTTTAGCATGTATGTATGATTATTCTCCATATGATTACACGTCTAAAGTGAATATATGCTTTTTTTTTAAAGATTTTCACAAGTATTTTATTCTGACCCTTAATTAAATTGAATTGTCTGCTTCTATGGCTCTATTGAAATTTGACTGCCTCATTGGTCTAATCGTAAACGCGGTTAATAGCCCGGAGTCAGGAAGTTGGCGGTGTTTCAGCCCATGTCTCGGAAAATACGTAAAGCCGTTGGTCCTGCACCTGATCTTCCTCCAGTCGTGTCGGTTTTCCGTCCCATGAGAGTGAAGGAATGGGGAGTGTTTGCGCACACACTCGGGTACTATAAGGCCATCTAAACATAACTTGTAATAAAAACCAAGTCTCGCAACTCAGTTCTTCTACCGTAAAAAGTTGTGAGATCCATGTAATACCAAGTCGGTTAATATATTCAGTCCCTACTTAAGGGTCCTTCTGTCTCAATTTATTACGTAATTAGCTAAACTAAAAACATCTTATAGTGACCACATCAATATTAAAAATATTTTATATTTTAATTAAATCAACTTGGCAATCGCACTAAACAATCTAATTTAATGTAATATGTATTACTTGAGAGATACATTGTGTTTTCATGCGATGGCCAAGTCAATCTACTTAAAACAAAAAATTTCAGTATTTATTCTACAGTCTACAGTTCATTATTTGATTTTGTTAATTTTGATTTTGTACTAATATTGAATGATAATATCGACTTAATATGATGTCATGTTCTCTTGATCGGTTTTTGGCCATGGCGACAACTTTCGAACTAACGGCAGCAATCTACGTCAAAAATATGTATAAAATGGGTAGGTGTGGTACCATCTTCTTATTGCTACCGTCACGGAGCAGTACATTCGCTCTTGTGTTCCAGATTTTATGGTAACTTAGCTACTATAATTAAAGACTGTAAAGCATTAGCGGTCAATTTGTTGCGCGGTTTCGCGGTGCGGTGATTAATTTTGATTACATTATATCCACTCGGAAAATAATTAATATTTTTATCAATACTTATTGTTAAAGATATTTAATGATGAACCTTTTTTTTAAATAAAACGTGCCCAATAACACGTTAGTAGTTTAGTAGATATTAAAAAATATTATTGCAAAATTATTGAAAACGAAACAATTTGATACCCACCGCCCAAAGAGATAATATTCATAAATCAGAAAAAGTTGTTGAACATATAACCATACGGTATGGTGGGCATTGCTTGTAATCGGTCCTTGGAGATAACATCTTGAACAATCTTTACGTCAGATGATAAACGATAAGTGGGTGCAAACATGCAGCGTGCATGCTTTTTCTATGTGATTTGTAAGCTTTTTAAAGGTTTCATAATGGAGTCTCGGTTACAAAAATTCTTATCATAAATAATTAACATTATGAACATTTACAATGTATGATAGTAGATATACAGAATGAATATAAACTTTATATTTTGTACTAAGCGTGAAGTGGCGGCGAAAGACATTCCATACCGCATATAATCAAATCAAATGTGTTACATGGTGACAGAGGGAAACATAAACAGGAGATGAGCAACAATATTTTCCTGATAAAAATTAAAAATAATAAAAACTACGGTTGTTTTTTTTTATAGTATAGGGTGACAAACGAGCACACAGTCTACCTGATGGTAAGTGGCTGCTGTGGCCCATAGACATCTACATTTATCCTCGTTTGTGAATCAAAATGCAGATGCGTTGCCACCCGTGAGGATTAAGATAGAATGCCTCGTTTCCAGTAAAAAGGGACTCCGGTTCTCTAGACTCACCATACGAAACACAGCAGTGTTAAGCTGCTATTTGACGCTGGTATTCTGTCAACTTGCGTACCTAGCGTATGCCAGAGAGGCAATTATTCACACACAAGGCAATTTATGGGGGAGGCTCTTAGAGTATACGCATAGTTTGCTTATGTGTGGAGGCCTATGTTAAGTAGTGGACTTTCATAGGCAGTAAGGAATAAATAAATGAAATTATATTGTTTCAATTATTCTAATCTTTTGTCATAGGCGTGGTTCAACTCACATTGAACACTTTATGATTTGTTATAATAAATAATAAGCGTTACATTTGAGAACGATGATAATTTTCGAGTCCTATCTACGAAGTAGACTGCAGTGCTTGTAAATTGTGCCATAATGAAAACCAGCCTTTTGTTTTTCGCACAAATTTTGGCGTATTAACTAATATTGTTATATGTTTTTGTTTCCTATAAAATAAAGTGATTTCAATAAGGCTATTTATTGGTAAGAAATCTCGAAAGTATTTTACGTCGTATTTCCAAGAATGATAACATAACGAAAACGCGTCTATTGTGCATAAAATGTAATACAAGTTAGTGAGAGATATTGAAGACGTTTGACATCATGCGACGACACGGATACGGGTCAGTTCCCACGCTATCGAGGAAATGTTCTGACCTCTATAAGAATTTTCCAGTCTGATAGAGAAGTGATGTCGATGTTACTAAGCTACTAAGATTAACTTTTTTTTTAACATGGTTGCTATGTTAAAATTTTATAAGGTTATTTGCAATTATTTTTCATACTATTTTCTTTTTGAAGTTAAGATATACAAATATTTTATTTTATTTCAGTTTGCTTTTTTAAATATCAAAGTCATCTACTGCCGTAAATTCCTCTAAAAAATAATCTATATCTATACAAATGAATAAAATTGAAGTGTCTGTTTGTAATGTTACAATAACATCTTTTTACTAAATGCATATGAAAGTATATGTGGTACTTATAACAAAAACATACGATAACATCCTCACCATCTGGATGCTTGGCGGTCTACAACTGTGCGTTTTACTAGGAGTTTTCTTCCTCGTACAACTTCTCTGTGGAATTGTTTACCACCGGCGAATTTGCAGACCGATACGACTTAGGGATCTTCAAGAAAAGACCTTACACCTTTCTAAAAGGCCGGCAACGCATCTGCAAATCTCCTGGTGTTGCGGTTGTTCATGGGCAGCGGTAGTCACTTACCATCAGGTGAGCCGGTTGCTCGTTTGCTCCCTCTTCTATAAAAAAAAAAACAATTTAAAAAAGTTTTGTTGGTTAGTCTGTTTGTTCCGGCTAATCTCCGAAATGACTGAACCGATTTTGACGACACTATCACCGGCAGATAGCTGTTGTCATAAGGAATAACTTAGGCTACTTTCGTTACTCTAACGCATTCCCATAGAGTAGAATAACTATTTAAAAATTCATTTAGTGGCATAAAACTTCATTTAGGAAATGCATTAATCAATATATGGCGGAACTTTTATCACAAAGACGTGCAGTCCACGTTATTTATTATGATTTAATAAATTCAAAAAAATGTGTAGGTACGCATAATTCATAAAATCTATTTAGATTTAACAATAAGAAATGAATTAAAAGACATATTAGAATTTTAAGTATACATAAAAAAATCGGTCTTTCAATCTAATTGACGTGATAGGTATATGATATATGATCTATTTAAATGTAGTAAAAAATTAAATATTTTAAAAGTGCATTTGTTACGGTCTTTAAGACATTTAATAATTAACAACAATTGCAAAAATGTATTTAACAATTTTACCCACACTTAATGAATAAGTATCGTGAAATGAAAGTTAAAAAGTTAAAGATACAGCCTATATACATATGTCCCGCTGCTGGCCACAGGCCTCTCATTTCTGAAAGTTTTAGGGCGAGGAAATGTCCGCCGCGCTGCATCAAAACTAAAAACTTTAAAAGCTTTAGCTATTTATTAAATTTAATAAATAAGTACTCTAACCTTCTTTAACGCAATGAAATGGTTATATAAGCTAAATTGTGTTTAACTTTATTGCAAACCACAAAAGTTTACAGATAGCACTCATTTCTGTAACAGAGATTTCATCAGATTTTAATCAACGAGGAAAAATTAAATGGCTTTGTGGGTACAATTACCTGAGAAATGACGAAACTGAACAAATTGAGGAAATAGCATTTAGTTATTGTGTTAAAGATGAAGTTTTACCACAGAATAAATAATAGTACAAGAACTTTTACTTTATAATTAAAAATTAAACATTTTATACAGCCGACTTCAATATAAGCGACTTCAATATAGGTTATTTAAGAATAACTCAATAACCATTGGTCTGACCTTGGTCAAATTCATATGGGACCACACGAGAACTATCAGCTTTCATATAAAAAAAGAATCATCGAAATTGGTTCGCCCAGTACAAAGTTATGAGGTAACACACATAAAAGAAAAAAAAACATACACCCGAATTGAGTACCGTCTCCTTTTTGGAAGTCGGCAGAAAATTTCAAATAAATTGATTGACTTTAAGATTGATTGGTGACTTTATTAATAGCTAAAGTATTTATTTTCATCCATTCATATAGTCTTGTTAAATTTCAAATTATATTGTTTTGAGGCAACGAAAGAACAACAAAATTAAAAATGGGTTATACGAGTAGGCATAAATATATGGAAATATAAAATATAAATAAAAAATCCATAAATCAACTACTTCCGGTATTTTAAGTCTTTTCAACTAACGGAAATGCAAGCGTAATTACGTACGTTTACTTTACTTTTACATATAAACATGATATTTAAAATGTTCGTATTTTTGAATGATGGCGAAAATCCATCTAAATGTGTTTCACCCACACATACTGATATTACTGGCTTTACGTTCTCCACCATGGTAAGACCAAACGTTATCCATAAAATACTTTGCGGATAAAAGCAAATTAATCTTATACAGCTTAAATAATACATAATGGATACCCGCAAAGTAACGCCTGATTCTATTAATTACTACGTTTGGTCCAAGAACTTGATATTTGCTTGGGCTTCCGTTTTAAATCTCAACAATGTCACTGGTACATCGCATCCTCATAAACAATTTGAATCTCTTTCACATTGTCTAACAGGGTTTTCCCTTGATGAATGTAAAGTTATTAGTTCTTTCATTCATTATATTATCAAAAGGCTACCGCTGAACACAGTTTTCCTCCTTAGATATCCTCATACAAGGGGAGTTTGTCATAGTTGCCACCTTTTAGAGGCGGGTTGGTAATCGCAGATTTATATTATTTTCAGTTGTTATCAGGAAGATGCTGCTTCCCATCTATAATTTCACTTTGCTCTCATGACGCCCGAGGAATGATATGGGGAAGTGGATCCTTTTACGTCGCCACTAAACGGTATTAACTATATATCGGTATCTATAATAAAGTATACAACCTCAAAGTTTATCATTAATAATTGGCATTAAATAAACAGTTATCTAAATGTTAGTAATTACAGGCATTAGTACTTAGGACTGACAACGCTCTATACATGAATGTTGTATGTAAGTTGCCAGCCTTCTTACTTTGGTATTAGCTGCAGGTGTGGAGCTGTATTTGTCACGTATTATTTTATCATATCAAAATGAGTGCGTCAAGGAAAATTAATAAATCGTTTTTTTCATATTACTATAAATAAATCGGTATAGCGATTATGGGAAATGCCTTTGATGTTTGTTTTAGAACATTTGTACAAATAATATTATAACGAAAAATCCTAATACGGTTATATGCAAAAAATTTAAAACAGTTATATAGGTAACAATATTTCAGAGATTCGCTTACAAAATTAAATACATATACGTGAGTTTTTTTTGTCTTTGTTAAACCTTATTGATCTGTTTGTAATATCAAACACTGCGACTGTGACTTTCAATAAGAATTACAGAACATAAGTCAACATCAATAAGAATTAAGAATTACAGACAGAAAATGACTTTCAATAAGACTTACATGTAATCTATATTGAATAAAAAAAAAGTATTCTGTATGTGTATATGTCTCTATGTGTTCAAATTTAGGAATGTAGGCACGCCGGTAAATCGTATGCTTCGCCACCAGTAAGCTCAAGTAGACTGCGATACCTATATAAATACCTTCCATTCATATATTATGATTCTAACAATTTACTATCGTTAGAAAGCGTTACTAATTGTGCATGTTCCTGGCTTCATGATGTGCTAATATTGAATTCCGCATGCATCGTCATCTATTAGTGTCACGAACCAATTATTTTTATGTAATGATTACGTTAGTTATGGTACGTGTATTTTACCTTGTCCTTTTCATTAAATATCTTTGGATATAGTTCTTTCAAGAGCATTAAGCAATTTATCTACTTTGATTTTTTAGTGTTGTTAATTGTTAGGGTTGAAAATTAACTTGTGAAAATTAACTTATGAATAATTGTTTTGGCGAATGCTGAATAAATTATTGCTTACTATAAAAATAACTACCCAAGTAACCAACCCAAAATTAGTATTGGCTTCTAATAATAAAAAAACGTTACTTAGTTCTTTCCTGACTCCTGAGCCAACTCCTGCCGATTACTATAATAATAATTAAAATGTGACAATTATTATTTTAAATAAGCCTAAATTATTTTGTTTGAAAGGTTTTTAAGGCGTGTGACGTGGAGCTAGCTGCCCTCAGACGTCCTTGTGTTTTGATGTCATGACATTTGTAGGCTCTGTTCGACCGAGAACAACCTAAAGCTGCGTGCAACGCATTGTGAGTTGTGACCTTATTAACCGTCAAGTCGTGAAATGTTTATGCGAGCCATTTTTATTTTAACCTATTATTGGGTTCATTCTATATTTCATAGAGTTCAAGAAAAAATAAGTTGTTACAGTGGTTACAACAAAAACAAATGTCAAAAGTCTACTTCGATTGCGCCTAACTTCAAGCGATAAGAAATAAGATGCAAATGCAAGTGGTCTTAAGCGAATGATTTTATATATATTATCTTATCAAAATAGGACACTATTTTATTTGTTTTAGAGCGATATCACATGCTCTGCCCAGTTACGGAAAATTACAGAGATCCTGATAATGATAACATAAACAAAATCCTATATTTGTAATTTACAGAATGATATCACGCGTGAAACACGAGGTCGTCACGGCAAAATTTTGTTTAATTATCAACTCGTCATAGTGTAATAAACTTGCGAGAAGAAATAAAATGTAAATATTGGTATGAGACATTTGTTATTAAAAAAACAACAACAAAGCATTTAAACTAAGTAAACCAAAGTAACGAACAGTTACAAATGGAAGTTCACGTTGCGTGATTTTATCTAGCCGATGGTAGTTAATATATTCTTATATTATAAACGGTAGCCAAATAAAATCTTTCATTTGACTACCGTTTAAAAGAGGCACATGCTTTTATTAACTGGCATTTCAACCAGGGGTCATCCAACCGAATATACATGTAGGTCTCTATGAGTTATACGAGTATGTTAGTTTGTCACTCTTACCTTAAAAAAACTCTCTTCAGCACCATAAACTGATAAGAATCGCAAAGTATTTTCATATATACTAGGTTTCAACCTTAAGTAAGTGAAGAAACCTTTCTTCGGAAATTGTGATGATATTCGATTCGACCGCTAAGTAAAATGTAGTTGTATCTCGCCAGCAACTCAAATTCAGGAATTTGCATTTAGAAAAAGCAAAAATTAGGGGCTTTTTAGGTGCCAAGTTTAAAAATTAGTTGCTCTACAATTTTCCTTTAAAAATTCCGTGTTAGTAATTTTTATCGTATAGCTATTGTCGTCACTGCGTTGCTAACGATACGTTTTGCCAGCAACGCAAATTTCAACAGCAGTTCGTTGCGGTGAAAATTTTAGAGCACTTAATTTTTAACCTTGACACGTATTTAGCACCTAAAAAGCACCTAATTTTGGCTTTTTCTAAATGCAAATTCCTTACTTTGCGTAGCTGGCGAGACACAGTTTTAAAACGTGGTTAGGGTTGAAGATCTTTATCAAATTAAGGCCGTCTCAAACTATGAATTATGTTCGTTAAAGTGAGATAAAGCATAAGACGATGACACAAAGTATAATGGATATTTTGCGTTCTACTTGTGAAACTAATAAATGTAATTAAAAAAAAATTTCTAGATAATATCGGCATGGCTGCGTCAACTCAACAAATTTTTGACCTTATATTTCTTTCTCTTGTATTTTATTAGGATTTTGACCATTTAACCGCGAATTTCATTCAATCGTCATTTAAACCGTTTGCTCTACGTCAACACATATTAGTAATTGGTTATAGGAATGCGAGGACTTTTCTTAGAATAAACATTTGTTAGAATGAAATGAAATAAAATAAAATAATGAAGTGACAGAAAAGATTTGCATGTAATTTGCTAAGGCTAACAGGATATTTTTTGCAGGTATATGTGTGAGCTATCATTGGATTGCTATCATTGGATTGGTATTGGTAGTATTGGATTCTTTTCTATTAATAACTTGCCAGATTCTTGTTCCCTGCTCAGCAGGGTCCACTCAAATATGCGTTAAACGTGGTAGAGCTATTCTGCAGCTATATTAGTGGCATAGATGTAGCACGAATGGGTCGGCTCGACCGGGGAAAGACCACGCTCTCACAGAATACCAGCGTCAAATAGCAGCTTAACACTGCTGTGTTTCGTATGGTGAGTGTAGAGAACCGGAGACCCCTTGTACTGGAAAAGATGCATTCCATCTTATCCTCACGGGTGACAACGCATCTGCATTTTGATTCTTTATTGAGGATAAATGTAGATGTCTATGAGACACAGCAACCACTTACCATCAGGTGGACTAAGTGCTTGTTTGTCACCAAAAAAATGCATGATGTGGGCTAGATGGGCCGACACTGGGTTATATTTGAAAAAGGCTTATCTTATAATATTGATAACAATCAGCCGACAAAACATTAAAAACTAGAACAGTCTGTAATTTAACTGATGATATGTCAAAATGTAATACCTCTGCTTCATTATTATTTACAATATTATTTAATATTTAATGAAGAGTATAATCATTAAGATAAGATACAATGTCTCATATTTAACAATCTTGTAGTTCTTGCAATGTTTCATATTTAACTGCATGACGTGCTAAAATGATCAATATCACATGAGTACTAATTCAGATCAGGTCTGGTCCTAAGTTTGAATTCTAGATATTCTATTCTTCATCATGAATCATCCATGTCTATGTCATTTATGTTGTTAACAGACATAGGTATATATTCATAGTTATTTATAATATGTACTATTTATATTTGTTTGTATATATGTATGTATGTATATATTTGTATATATATATATATATATATATATATATATATATATATATATATATATATATATATATATATATGTGTATAAATAGGAGATATTTCTATAGTTTATTTATTTTATATTTTAGTAAAATGTATATATTACGTAGTTAACTATCATTTTTATTTTGTTTTTATTCTATATTGCTACACCTACGTCAAATTCTCATCACTCCATGGGTTGACCGGTAGAGCATGATTCAATGCATTAAGTCCGCCCTTTGTATTCTTTTACATTAAGGAATTCAATAAAGAATATATAAATAAAATATTTTATTATATAAAAGTTAGAAATTTAATTACTCCATAAACTTGAAGTTCTCTTACAGATGGCAAATTAACTAATAAATATGAGTATTACATTAAACATGAACACACGGAGTGCACTGAATGCTCGTGTATTACGTGTAGAGCGCGTGTGAACATAGATACGAATAGTATGACGTTTTTTAATTTTTTTTTATTCATCCGTTACAGCCCATCTAAAGTCTGCTGCCGAACATTTTTTTAACATAGGCTTCCCTCATAAATTGACTAATTGTTGCCACGCTTGGTAAATGGGTTGGCTATCGTAGTTTTTTATTTTGGATTGTCATAAATAAGACGCTGCTGCCCATCTTCTGCTTCATTTCCTATAGTTGCTTCTTACGCCACCCACGGGATAGAATGGGGTGATGAATTCTTTTTCGCCACGATCACTCGGCTAGCACCGCCACCACACAACCTAAAATCAGCAGTAATTTACGGTTAAATATACATTAAGTTTAAGGCCGTTCAATTGGTATAAATATATATATTCAGTAACTGACAATCTTACCGTGTAGTGGCGGTGTAAGAAAATCCACTACCCCATATCATCCTGTGGGTGTCGTAAGAGACGACAGAAGGATAACCAATACCCCAATAACCAATACCTGCCCAATAACGACTAATAAAACTGCGATTGCCAACCCGCTTGCATAGCGTGGCAACTATGGCAAATATCTCCATATAGGTAATCTATGGGGGAGGCCTATCTTCATCAGTGGACTTTATAGTCTTTAACGGTAACGGAACAGACAATCGTTCCTTCACGAACATCTACTTACTGTTTTTCTTATAATTTTAAATATTGCGACGGGCTTATAATTTCAGCGGAACGTATTTACCTGGGATCGAAATCTTTTTAACTGAGTTTGTAAAATAAGGTTCTATAATCGACACTTATGTTTTTTTTAATGTATGTTCACCGATTTCGATCGGAAATGGCTGAACCGATTTAAGCAATGAGGGCGATCAAACGAAAAGCCACGACTTTTTTGCCACCAGGGCGGCGCCACTTTAAAATGAGGTAAAATATTTGGCAGAGTTCATAGCGGGGACGATAATTTCTTATGAAAATGTAAACTATAATGTTTCTTTCCGTATTACTAGTTATATTTTATATTGATTAGATTAGAAATGAATAAACCAAACTCTACTAACCAAAAATAAAAAAAGAGTTATAAAGTGCAATAAATTAAAAAACAAACCACTGACGCATTGTGTTGTGTATCAATAATATTATACTCTAGATAATTATAAACTATTATTTAAATTGAATTTCTCAATTAACTGACACTGTGTAACAAAAAAACTTTACCTTACTCCCAACTAGCGACATCTGGTGAGTGGAAGATTATTAGTCCTCATTTTTTTTCAGTGATCTGGATAGCCATATAAAAAGGGAAAAATTCCATCCCTAATGTTGGAAAAAGAAGACGGTGATTTTAACGTAATTATTTTGACGAAATTTTAGTTGCTACCTTGAAATTCTGAAATTTTTTATAGCACACAAAAGGGTCAAATAATTAAATCTTTATTAAAAGTGAAAATCAACTTTAAAGCTAATAAAACATCCTACTTATTAGTTTCGTCAGTCGAGCCTTAACTCATAATTCTTCGATACACTGTGTATTAGCACCAACTTCGGAATCAGATTGTTGAAACGACACACTGGCCTATTGATCTATCACGTATTTCATTTTTCGTATTTGCAGCACGGCTCTATCACTTATAATTTTTATATTATATTTTATTTTCGTTATAATATGCATTGTTCTGTTTGTATGACATTAAGAATAATCAGATAACTCCGATTAAAATACAATCGCAGGAAAGCTAATAATTATTAAATTACAGATAAATGCAGTGAAGTATAATGTAAACTTACGTACGTACATTGTTTTAATGGGTAAATGTAATATGAGTAGGTATTCGTGAACTCACGTACATACATCATTGTAGAGACTTATTGCAAAACAGCGGATGTAATTTATGTTATTATTACGTACTAAATTTGTTTTTTGTTGGTCATAATTCATCATAATTTTGAAATTAATTAATCTAATTTTATCCGTTACAAAGTAAGAGGGCAACACCTTCGTGAACGTCGTTTGTTCATCATTATTGAACGAATATGTTACCGCTATTATAGTCACTTAGAGAGATCCAGCAGCGCAGGTGTTAAGCAATCGCCAAAAATTATTCGATCCCATTGAAATTGTAAGTTGCAATTTTAAGCGCTGACTTGCCGTGTATTTTAAGCGCTGACTTGCCGTGTATTTTAAGCGCTGACTTGCCGTGTATTTTAAGCGCTGACTTGCCGTGTATTTTAAGCGCTGACTTGCCGTGTATTTTAAGCGCTGACTTGCCGTGTATTTTAAGCGCTGACTTGCCGTGTATTTTAAGCGCTGACTTGCCGTGTATTTTAAGCGCTGACTTGCCGTGTATTTTAAGCGCTGATTTGCCGTGTACTGCAGTGAAGGAAAACCGTGTACTGCGGTGATGCAGCCATGCAGCGCAGCGGACTAATTGCTCCATAATCCTCTCACAAATAAGAGCAGGCCTATGCCCGGCAGTGCGACGCATATAGGCGGTAACATTACTTTGTAATCAATTATTGACAGAGTCTCGATCATTGATCGTGTTGAAGTTAAGGCAAGAGGTTGTTCCATTCTCATTTCATTAGAGATTAAATAAAATATTTTTCTTTTGCTCCATCAGCCCTTAAGAGTCCACTGCTAAACATTGGCCTGCCTTTTGTATGAAGGATTTGTGTTTGGCAGGCGGCGCGGTGATCGCAGTATTAGATTTAGATGTTTCGCGTTTTCGATATTGATCTCCGTCGTTGGTCTGAGTATTTTACGTTCGGCGTAAATGAGATGGTGATCCGCTGATACTGCCATCTATCGGAAGCAATGAGATCTATCTGGAATTTCTTATAGTCGCCTCTTACGACATCTATAGGACGATAGAGAAATGAGTCGACGGATTTCTTTGCACCACCACCACAAGGTCTACAGATATAAGTAATAATTAATAAATAATTTAGATGGTAGACCGAAGTCCGTATATACATATAGAAAATTATTTTTGTTAAAAAAAATATTTTAGAAGTTACGAATATCATAAAAGTATACTCTCTTGACTCAATTTAAATAATATTTTTAGTCATAGGAAAATCTGACAAATCGAATCCCGGCCCGGAAAAATGTAAGTTGTAACCAGTGGTGTAGCGTGCCTTAGATGGGCTCTGTATCAAAATTTGTTGGGGGACCCCAATGAAGAGTAAAGATTTCATAAAAGGAACAAAAACGCTTGCATTGAATTAAAATTATTATATATTGGTTATAAGTTATTACTTACAATTAATACTCCTAGGAAATAAGCTAGTCAAACAATTCAAATCAAATATACACTTTTCGTGCCTTTTGTTCGGCGAACATAGCTGAAGACGATTCGGCGGCATTCATAGCTGAAGACGATTTCAGTTTTAATAAATTCTTTGCTTCTACTGACAATAGTGATAACCTTTCCTGTCCCATAGAAGTCCTTGGAGTTTTCGCTCACACACGTTCGGGGCCCCTGTAACCCGGGGGCTCCGAATCATTAATACGGCTGATACGGCGGTAGCTACGCCCCTAGTTGTAACCTAACAGTAACAGGTTTTAACAGTGGTAGAGCCACGCGGCAGCCTTTGCTGTAGCACGGATGGGCCGGCTCGAACCGGGGTGGTACCACGACCTCACAGAATACCAGCGTGAAGTAGAGGTTTACCTCTGCGTTTCGCTTGGTAAGTGCAGGTGGCCGGAGGCCCTTTTTACTGGAAATGAGGCATTCCATCTTAGTCCTCACGGGTGACAACGCATCTGCATTTTGATTCGCAAACGAGGATAGATGTAGATGTCTATGGGCCGCAGCAACCACTTACCATCAGGTGGACTGTGTGCTCGTTTGTCACCCTTATCCTATAAAAAAAAAGATAGATTTAGTTTTGTTCGTAGGGTAACATTCGATATCTATTTATATAATATAAATGTTCACACCTTTACCACAGGCTTTACCTAGATGACTACGCCTAGTTCTAGCATTGAATAAGTCGGATACACCCACTTGGTTAAAAAAATTGGCCAAAGCGGCTAACATAAATAATAGAATTAATCGAATAGGTATCGTACATGGATTACGAAAATGAACCTTGGATGATTGCGAAAATCTCTCGTAGATTCCAAATATCGGGCTCTTTGTAATTATCCTGGGTATTTTCCAAAATATTCAATTTGTCTAATTAACCTACGACGTGTACACTTGTTAACAGCATGACATTAATTTGTATAACGCGTACAAATGTCATGCTGTTAATTACCAAATGTATTTATCTGTGCAGAAATCAATAATACTGAACGTCCACTACTGAACATAGGCTATAACTTTTGATTGGTAGACGCATAATATTATGTAGACTCAAATTAATGTTTTCTATTGTTGCATTCATCCGTTTGCAACCTCAGTCTATAATTTATTATTTCGTGTTGTATTAAGAAAAGACTGATACCGCCCATTACCTGTTTTCTACCAACTTCAAAAAGGAGCCGGTACTCAATTCGACTGTATGTTCTTTTATGTATGTTTTTATGTTACCACATAACTTTTTACTGGGTGAACCGATTTCGATAATTCTTTTGTTATTTAAAAGCAGGTGCTTCACTTGATTCCATATAAATTTGATCAAGGTCTGATCAATAGTTTTTGAGTTATTATTAATAATATAATATTGTTATTCATTTATATTGTTAATTTATTATTATTTAATAATTTATATTGAAGTCGGTTGTTTTTACGTGGCAGAGCCATGCTGCAGCTATATTATGGTTGTAGCACGAATGGGTTGGCTCGACCGGCGAAGGACCACGCTCTCACAGAATACCAGGGTAAAATAGCAGCTTAACGCTGCTGTGTTGCGTATGAGAGAACCGGAGACCATTTTTACTGGAAACGAGGCATTCCATCTTAGTCCTCACGGGTGACAACGCATCTGCATTTGATTCGTAATCGAAGATAGATGTAGATGTTTATGGGCCACAGCATCCACTTACTATAAGGTGGACTGTGTGCTCGTTTATCAGCCTTATCCTATAAAAAAATAAAAACGATATTTTTAATTTTAAATTATCTTATATTTATTTCTGTTGTCTCTTCCGACATCCACGGGACGATATGGAGTAGTGGCTTTTCTTACGCCGACACTACGCGGCATGTTCCCGTAAATTATTAAAACAGTGAAAGGTGCTGCCATGCGTGTGGGTTACTATTAGCGCTAATCTGCCTGCCTAGATAGGCGATTACGACAAATACAAGCACAAAAAAATAACAAATTTTATTTTTTAAAATAATTTAAGCAATTTCCTTTTCTTGTATAATTCTCGTTAGAGGTTATTACGTGTAAATTCAAAAAAGCTAATGGCTGGGTTACATCACTGTGTCTCTGTGATCTAACATCTAATGGGTTTATGATGATCAAAACCTTCAAGTACGAGTACTAGGTCAGTTATTATTTAACACTGCTGTCACATGTAATTTGTGGCGTGTCTTCGTATTAAGGACGACGGCATTTTGTTGCAGGCGACGCGAGGTTTACGCGTGTTTGCAAGTCAGTCTTTTGTTAAACTAACCTAAACCTAACCTGGCATTTATAATTTTTATTGAAGTTATACTTCTTTTGGGGCATTTGGGAAAAATTATGAGAGTGATTTTTTTACGATGCGCGCGCACACCGACAAATAAAAACGACACCATGAAGTTGTTACGATGCGCGTGCACACTGACATCTTGTACAGTACATGAGTATATCGAGTTAAAACCTGTTCCCGTGAACATTAGTTAAATTGTTGATTTACCAAGTGTTCGAAGGTGAAGGAAAATTGATTGTGAGGAAACCTGCATGTCTGGGAAATTAACATCATTTGGAGGTTATGTGAATTTTGTTAAAACGCAATGAGGGGGCACGGTAATGTTTTTCTTGTTTCTAAGACCTCTTTAGAAATAATAGGAGGGCGGTGCCTAACAAATGGACCGCAAATAAGCTATTACTTTACCTAACTATTACATGTGAGTTTTAATTTAGAGTATTAGTTTATATTGTCGGGCACATTGGTTAACTACAACCGCCCTAAGTAGGTCAATATGTTGCCTTTCCCTCTGGTTACTTGTAATAGCACGCACCTGCTCGCCATCTGTTTGGCATCGAGATTGATTTTGTTTTTATTTTGATAATAAAACTTTTTTACTTTTACATTCTAATCGTTCTCTGATGTTTTCGCAAATACTATTCTTTGAATAAAAGTATGATTTCATTATAATTTATAACTTTGTTTTAACTTTCGACGTTTGTTTTAAACAGACATGGTTATGGGCTCACAAGGGTTAGGAGCGAAACTTCTTTAACTTTTTATTAGCAATCTGCATTAATAATGTAGTTTATATTTTTTTAGCCATCAGCCCTCACGATATTTTTAGTTGCTATAAAAACGTTAAGAGGCATTTTACAAACATAGTTTGCACATATACATACATACATAGGCAATAAAAAATAACTTGTCAGGGTTTCGAATCCCCTGCAGCGTCAAACACTTGGCCCCTGCTCTATGGAGCCTTCGAAATAAGAGATTTACAATGTTTCCATTCTAATAATAATCGGAACTATGAGGTTCACACTATGTTAATCAATGTGGCAACAATAATGTAGATTTTACATTTTGTCAATTTGATGCTCGGAATTTAAAACGAACTTTAAAAAATTTGCCATGAACTCTTGTCACTAAGTTTACCTATTTATAAATTATTAAAAAATATCTATCGAATATATTTGTGTGCTCGTATCTCGTGCTTCATTATGTTTGATTTTTCAAAATTAATCCGGATTTTTTGCCGTGATAACCAGCTTCTTACGCAAACCACTACTAACATCTGTGGTTGAATCCTCTGATATTAAGAATTCAAGGTCTCTGAATTAATTTGTTAAAAGTTCATCGGTCATCAATATGTGATATTTTAGTGAATCCTTTTTTTATTTTGTCAATATACCATTTTATTATTAACTCGCCCCAGCTTCGCCTGGGTAGTATCTATATTAATATGGCGTTATTTAGAAGTCAGATAATGAAAGACCAATAATTTTAGCAATAACAAAAATATTTTTTTTCTTTTGTTGCTAATGCTAATGTTTTTTTTTTAAAAAAAGTCTTATAACATAAAGCCTAAACGCTCCTGGTATTGCTCTCTATCTGTTTGTGAAGTTGTATAACCATCGATTCAGCCATTGCGGAAATTAGCACAGACAGACATCAGACACAAATTTTAAAAATTATCATTCATGTCTTCAGGGCATGCAGCTCAATATAAGGCAGTTATTTCGATGGTACAGACATTTCAATTTTTAACCCCTGACGAAAACAGATGGGTGTTATAAGTTTGTAGTGTGCGTCTGTCTGTGTCATCATAACTCCTGAACGAATAAACCGATTTTGATTAAGTTTGTTTTTGTTTGAAAGGTGTCTTAATCGAGACTATTTTTAGCCACGTTTTAAGAAAATCTGTCTAGTCGTTTGAAAATCATCAGCTCTTTTTGTTTCGGGGTTCTTTTTTAATTTTTAATTTAGGTTATTATTCAAGGTTTCCTGTATTATTTACATATTTTTAAATGATAATAATTTACTCAGTCCTCGTCTACAGGTAAACTTCGCCAGCAAACTAGTATTTCCAGGAAATCAAAACTCTTACGAGGACACACGGACAGTTAAATAGCAAACGCACGGAACAGAAGTGAGCTGCTACAAACTCTCACAAAGTGTGAGGTCCCTGTCGAGGTGTGAAATGATTCGCCATTTATTCCTTTTTAAGCCCGTCATTAGCCCACTGTTGGATATTGTCCTCTACCACAGATTGTCACAAAACACTGTTCTATGCCAGATGTATTGTAGGAACTAGGAATGGATTTTTAAATTGAATTGGTAATGGACTTCCTTGTTTTATCGAAGATTCTCGAGCGTTATTGAGTGAGTAGTTGGGCATGCATTGGGACTTACTGATCAAACTTTATTGAAATCATTCTGAATAAGTTGCAACTGCATGCTGAATCACGATGCTTGCATACTATATAATCGCTACGTTTCTCAGCCCTTGCGCTAAAACAGAACATAATGAATGTTTGTACGACGTAGGTATTGAGATCAATTCCTTTATTTATTAGTCAGCATTATTAGCTAACTTAATATTTGCCAATGCGAGTCACGTTTGTTCATATCGGCAAGTTTATTAATGTGAATGTCCCAAAAGTATATATAGTCTGTGGTTTCAAATATAATGAAATTACTCTTACGAATCGGTGATCTAATTGTATACTTGTTACTGTGGAATTATAATTGATGATTATAATATAAATAGCACACAGTATGCGAACAACCCGTGTTCTATCCCCACCGCTATACATGAAATTTTAATTGCAATTTTAAGTGTTGATTTACCAAGTGCTCAATGGTGTAGTACAATATCTTGAGGTAACCTGCATGTCTGAGAAATTAAAAAAAATTATGAAAAGTCCGCCAACGCTGTTTGGGGCAGCGTGACGGACATTCCCTTGCCTTTGAACCCCCCCCAAGAAATGAGAGGAGACCTGTGTCCAGCAGTGCGACGTAAATAAGTTTTAATTTTACTTTTATCATTTATATACAATAATAAATATATAATACATATCATATTACAATAGAGGGCACGAGGGCTCAAAGTTTATCATTTTCTCCAAAGCTTATCCAGAAACATACTATCTCGTTTTAGAATATTCGATATCAAAGTCCAAAACACATACATATATTATGAGTTTTTGCATATTGGCCCAAAAACATTAAAATTCAAGATCATGACTCGGTTGTCAACCATGCGGATATCAATAAAGAAATTTCATTCGATCATCAAACAATAAAACATTACGAAACGTTGACAAGTCAAATGTGAGTAAGAAGCAGTCAATGACGCCTGCGGGGGTTAGGAACGCCTAACTCATGTTGTAACGACACTGCTGTGCAGATATTAGAAGTTGGCAGCCTTGACGGGTTTTTAATATTTCGATACTCGTCCAAATTAATAATATGTCATATGTGGGGAGTGGGCTTGAAATTCCAAAACAAAAGTTCTTTATTTTTAAATCTTTAAAGTCAACGTAAAAATAATTTTTACCGTATACTGACCTGCCAATAATGCTGCCATATTTTCATCTGAAATCACCTTCCTTACCATAATCAAACAGTCCTGCCAACTCTCAATCTCAACATCACCCCCAAACGTTCAGATACTAATTTATTGAGCCGACATAAAATATGCATGTGGTATATTGTTGTCCGCATGAGTATTGAAAAAATATAACTTGTAATAATGTTGGTAATTATAGTTGGTATTTTGACATTCCAAACAGATACTTCAATTTCATTTATTTGTATGTATAGATTGCATTATGATCATGGTATTTCATCACATCACAAGTTTTCTTATCCACTTTTGTACATAGGCCATGTCAAGAATGCACGCAGTGTAGCTGTAGTGCAAAGCCGAAATCCTTCATTGGACTACAACATAGTCGCGTCGCGTCTCGGTGTGAACTGACCCTTAGAGAAGTTTCAGTGTATATATTCCGTATTCTGTTATTCTATTCATTTTTTCACAATAAAACTCCATCTTTCTAACGTGTACATAGACTGTATCAATCCAGCGAACTATCCTCTAGTTAGTCTTTGTCGATGAGTGTTACTTCGTCCACGTAGAGATCACACCAAGGTGTGGGATGTTGAATCTAAGTTGTTAAGAAGCCCATTAAGAGGTTGAAAAGTAAGAGCTGAGTCCTGGTGAAACCCTACTTTTGTTGTAATATTGTTACTTTTAAAGTAGTTATTTTTGGTCTTTATTTGTTTATAGTGTTCAACATTTTTTTCGTATTAGAATAATTTATTCTAAAAGCTCGCTATGTTGCGAAGTAATCAAACCATTATCACATACACAAACCACCACCATTACGCAAACCTTCACCAAGCAACGAAGCCATTTCATGGGACAACACAAAGGACGTGTACAAAAACTGCTTTACCTGATCAAACTGCTCGACGATAGCAGTAACACAGCGATGCAAAATCTGTCTAATCGGTATCCAAAACCTGTGTACATTTCTATAATAAAACTTGTATATAACACTTTGTCGACATTTATAACTTACATCATAATTTACATTTCTTAAGCATTCAACAAAGTGAAGATAGATATATGTTAATAATTCATTTGTTGTCTTTATTTATTATATCTAGAACTATTTAAGTATTGCATAAACGAGTTTGCTTCGTGGTGATTTCCAATATTAAAAAATTAATTAATGACAATTCTGACCTTAACATTAGTGACGTTACTAAAATTATGCACTTTGAACGAAATTGTGCTGTGGTATTATTTTGAATGATGGCATTTGGTTAATAGGAACTTGCATGACCTTTTAATAGATCGTGACATGTTATTAATATATAAATACATATATTTAAAAGTATTTAAGTGTTCAAAAGTGAAGATTGCGTTGATCAT
The DNA here is from genome assembly GCA_033319125.1 of Parnassius glacialis. Lineage (NCBI taxonomy): Eukaryota > Metazoa > Arthropoda > Insecta > Lepidoptera > Papilionidae > Parnassius > Parnassius glacialis. The sequence goes on along the minus strand of JAVANC010000013.1, from coordinate 17,870,816 downwards.
TTACGCATCAGGAATGCTATCGATTTCAACACGAATTCCTTTTATGTTGTAATATGGCAGAGGTTGCGTCTGTGTGTAGAGGTGTTGAGATGGGCGGCTTTACAATTATTTTAGGTGTATAACGTGCAACACTATAAACGTGTATATAACTATGAAGTATTTACGACGACGTGGTATTGCATTAATTCCCAGTAATGTTATGTGCCGGTAAATAAACTTTTAGACATGACGCCGAATGTATTAACTTAATGTTGTATTTTTGACATCTAGCAATATTTGGGTGGCATCACGAAATATATCATACCTATACATTACGGCCGCTCTGATTGTTATATATTAACAATGATGTTAATGATTTATTGATATAATATACTATCGATATAGTAATAATTTGTTTTTTTGTTAACTGCCACGTTGGTCTAGTGGTTGTAGTAGTGCGACTGCTGATCATGAGGTCCCGGGTTCGAATCCCGGGTCGGGCCAAAAAATCAGTTATTGAGTTTTTCCATCAAGAAATTCTCAGTAGCTGCCCGGAGTCAGTTAGTTGGCGGTGTTTCACCCCCGTGCCTCGGAAAGCACGTAAAATCGTTGGTCCTGCGGCTGATCTCTCTCCGGTTGTGTCGGCTTACCGTCCCATCGGGCTATGAGAGTGAGGGAATAGAGAGTGCACCTGTGCTTGCGCATACACTTGGGCACTATAATCCTGTCCTGCGCCGATGGCTAGTCTCCGTTGAGACTGGCCGCCGTGACCGAAATTCGGTCTGGAGAACATTATTATTATTAGTAATAATTTGTTTTGGATTTCTAATGCTTACGCTATGTACTTAATATTGATTAGGTAGTTAATGTCTGAAATTCATAAGTCTAAATATAGAAGACTTAAAGCTGCGACTTCATAATGTGTAATTATTATAATATTCTTTTTAGTTGTTTGTTGGCGGCTTTTACTTTTTGTAAAAAGTTATTTCTTTCCCTATTGAGTAGTCTAAGAACTATAACAATATGTCGCCTAAATACAAAGTTACATTAAAAACTACATCCCCTATTTTGACACCCTTTGAGGTAGAATTTTTGCCTTCAAATTTATATGAGGCCACCCCTAAACCCTAAAGTATAACTTATAAAATATAAATATAATAAAAAAATAATCATCAAAGTCGAGACTCAATCGGTGAAGATATTGCGTAACATACATGAAAAATAAAATAAAACAGTCGAATTGTGAACCTCCTCCTTTTTTCAAGTTAGCTAATAAAAATAATTTTAAATTATATTTTTTTTAAATTGTCAAAAATTTTCAACTGTCAAAAGCCACAAGCTTTAAATTATTTTATTTTGTTATTAGAGGCCAATTTTGGCCAATTTAAATAAAAATACAACAAAAAGAGCAGTAAATATAGACAGTTATTATAATAATTATTTTTTGATATCAGACATAATACTCATTTTTTAGCCCTGTAGAATCCACTGGTTTTAGCCCTGTAGTATCCGCTGTTTTAGCCCTGTAAAATCCACTGCTTTTCTTGGCATCACTCTCGACGCAAAGTTTCAGTGGGGCCCCCATATATGCAAACTAGCAAGCAGACTAAGTTCTGCAGCCTATGCTGTAAAAAAGATTAGACGTCTCACTAGCGTCGAGACAGATAGATTAGTTCTTTTCAGTTATTTCCATAGCATAATGTCTTATGAATTGAGCTATATGTACTACGTACTAGAGAAGCCATTCCGAACATTGACTATGTTCAAATGAACTGTAGTGCAATCCGCACAAACTAAATATTGCGTAAATTGAAGATTTGTGAATTCTATAAAATAATTATTATTACATTTTATTTAGAAATATAATATGTTTGTTTAGATGAAATTAAGATATTTTATATTAAATTCTTATATTTATTTTATATTAATATCTTATTTTATATCAAATTAAAGTCTTCGCGCATGCGCGACTACTACTCCCGCGCATGCGCAAAAACATAGAGTAGGACACAGTTTTTGTTTGAAATGGCTTCTCTAGTACGTAGTACATATAACTCAATGGTCTTATGGGATTTTCCTATGGGGAAATGCGGCTGATTCCGGAACTATTTTTGTTTTGTACAGAAGAGGGCCATTAGAGCTATTTACAACATAAAACCGAGAAAGTCTTTTAGAGACAAATTTAAAGAAAAAATATTAACTTTGGCCTCTCAGTATATTTACGAAAATTTAATATATGTTCACAAAAACGAAGGTAGTTTTAGTAAAACACGTGATATACACTCTGTAAACACTAGGAACAAACACAAGCTAGTGATACAAGTTTTTCGACTCCACAGAGTCCGTAATTCATTCTTGGGGCAATGTATACGCTATTATAAGGTACCGGAAAGTGTATAGGCTCTCTCTATTACCATGTTTAAATGTTTAGTTAAGCTGAAACTGTCTAAAAAGGGTTATTATATTATAAATTGATACAGGGTTGATAATAACCCCTGCGAATGAGGTGGTCGCTACCAAGCGGTTTCTAAAATAAATTTTGTAAATAGTTTGTACAAAAATTAATATAAAATATACTTTAAAAAAGTCCCGCTGGGTTTCTTGCTGATTCTTCCCAGGACAGAGGGTTTTTTTGAACCAGTGGTAAAGTAAAAATTACTTTCAATAAGAATTACACATGTGACGTATATTAAATCTATATTCAAATTATTCTATTCTATAGGAAAATCTTTCTGCTGAGTCGTTGTCAGCTATTGAGCTATTTCAATGTTGTCAGCTGTCAAAGCCTAACGACTACATACAACTTGTATCAATATGGAATAAATCCTGGGACATAGAACAGAAATACTTTCTACGATGCGGGGCGGGGTACAGCAAATTTTTAATCAATATGAAGCTATGTAATATAATAAATTCTGAGTGTTGTAGAGATCTGTTTAGATTTTTTAATGAATATCTCCGTTCGTCTATATTCACAACCGGATTTCCAATAAAATAATATGAAAATATTAAATAATAATATATATAATAAATATTGCATATATAATATATAAAATAAAAATAGAAACCGACGGTCAAATGCAGTTTTCCTTAAGATAATGTTGTCGGACCAGTCTCTTAAATGCGTGCTTATTCGGTGATTTTCTTATATCAACGGGCAGGGCGTTCCAGAGAAGTATTGTCTGAACTGTAAATGAAGAATTATGTCATTTTCGAATGGTTCTCCTGGCGGCATTGACGGAATTACACCTCAACATCTTAAAGATCTTGTAAGCGCTTCTGCCGGTGACGCCGGCGGAGTATTCATAATGACTTTACAAAATTTTGTAATTTTATGCCTTCTGGTAATGTTAATCTAAATTTCATTCCATTCTTACATGGGGCAAGATCATACGCCTTCAAAAAAAAGGATGACGGCATCCGTCCTATTACCTTTGGTTCCACATTTCGACAACTTCAAAGTTAGCTTGCAGGCATATAATCTTTAACCATTTCAGCCTACTCAACTATTCTTTGGCACTAGAGGTGGCTTTGAGGCGGCGGTACATTCAATTCGTACATTTTTAACAAACTCTGATGCAGATATTCTTGTGAAGGTTGATCTAAGGAATGCTTTTAACTCTATCGATAGGGTGACTCTGCTGAAAGAAGTGGCTAACAATACCCCCGAAATTTATCATTACGTTTGGCAATATTACAGTCAAAATGCTAACTTGTATTACGAAAATCATATTATCGATTCTGCTGTCGGTGTTCAGCGGGGTGACCCACTAGGTCCAGTACTTTTCAGTTTGGGAATTCAATCCATTATTTCAAATTAGAAATCCAAGCTGAATGTCTGGTACCTGGATGACGGTACACTGGGAGGTAGAGCAGATGACGTCTTCAGTGATCTTACTATTTTTCGAAATTTTAAAAATATTGGTCTTGAAGCAAATAGCAAAATGTGAAATTTATTTTCCAATAATTTATCTAGTTCTAACAGAGACACTTTAATTCAAAATTTCGATCATATTTCTCCAGGAATAAGAACTAACATTACGGAATGGCTATACCTGCTAAGTGCCCCGTTGTTTTTCGATAGTATTAAAACTGTTTTAAAAATAAAAATTGGTTAGTTTTTAAACCACGTTGATAAATTGTATAACTTAAATCCCCACATTACTCTTACTATTTTAAAATATTGTCTCCTTGTACCTAGATTTACATACTCCGCTCGAGTTCAGTCTGGAAAAGTTCGAATATTTTAAAAGATATTGATAATAATCTGAAAATAGCTATGGAATAAATTCTAAATTTAACTTTAAATACAACAGTCTGGACTCAAGCTATTGAACCTATAAAATTTGGTGGTATTGGTGTGAGAAATTTTTCTAGCGTTGCATTGTCTGCTTTCCTTGCCTCCGTGCATAGTGTCAGTGACTTGTGTAACATAATTTTAAATAATAAAGTAGACCTGTGCTTTGCTACGGAGGTGGGACAGACATGGCGAACGCTCTGTCCTGGCAATAATATTCCACTGGAAGTTAACCAACAAAACAGTGGGATATTCCGTTGGTACAGAGTGTATAGAAAGATTTGTTTTATAATTTCTGTAGTTACCAAGATCAGACACGCCTTTTAGCTGTCTACTAAGAAATCTAGTAACTGGTTAGTACACGCTTTACCATCAAGTAATCTCGGCATATTACTTGATGAGAAAAGCTTGTGCATCACAGTAGGAATCCGACTAGGAGCGACGATTTGTCAACCCCATCAGTGCCCCTGTGGTAGCAGCATCGACGAGTTTCGGCTCCATGGACTTTCATGTAAGAAAAGTGCTGGTAGGTTTTCACAGCGCGGTTTTTTGAACGATGTTATCCGAAGAGGATATATGTTCCCTCGGTTTAAGAGCCTTGCGGAATATTTAGAGACGATGATAGGAGATCCGACGATATAACATTGGTCCCTTGGGAGAGAGGTAAATCCCTAGTGTGCGATGCTACTTGTGTAGACACTTTATCGGCCTCTCATCTCAGGAGTACCTCGTTTAGAGCCGGGGCGGCATCAGAGGCAGCTGAATTGAGTAAGTAGCGCAAATATGAGTCTCTGAGAGATGCCTAAATATTTGTGACATCTGCTTGAAGTTCATAAAGGAACTCTACCTGCGACTGGCCGTCGCTGCTGGTGATAAGGGGGCAGGTTCTTTTCTCGCTCAAAGACTAAGTATAGCCATTTAGCGAGGAAACGTAGCCAGCGTTCTTGGCACAATACCACGGGGAGTAGGACTGTATGATAATTAACTTATAAAAATTTTTTGTTATAGTTTTTTAATATAGTTTAAATTTTACAATAAAAACAAACTCCGCCCACTTTTGTCCGCAACACAAACATACATAGTTTATATGTAGTAAATTTTGGGTAAACAATTACTTTAAATAAATACTGATAACCTTTGCATTTGGCAGTCCCCAATTTTTTTTAAATTGTTTTTGTAGACTGTTTACCTTACCTTATCAAAACGCAGAGGTTATCAGTATCGAGATTAATAGAAGGAACAAGAAAATAAGAGCCGAGCAGTGGATCTTATTTTCCCTAGAATACAATTGCTTAAAAAATTTTAGGCCGTAACTCCCCGAGCATCGAAGAAAAATCTATCCTTAATTTAGTATTGTTTAGCGTTACTCCTTGTGCGTAGGTGATTTAACCCAGAAAAAAAACCTCATTTCTCTTGTAATAATTGTTTTTAAAAATTGTATTACTATTAAAAAAAGATGGACGAAATAAGCACGTGGTGCGCTGGTGGGATCTCGGACATTTTATTTTATAGGATAAGGGTGACAAACTAGCACACAGTCCAACTGATTGTAAGTGATTCCTGTAGAAAGCTACATCCACATCCATCCTCGGTTACGAATGCGTTGTCACCCGTGAGGACTAAGATGGAATGCCTCTTTTCCAGTAAAAAGGGTCTCCGGTTCTCTACACTCACCATACAAAACACAGCAGTATTACGCTGCTATTTTATGCTGGTATTCTGTGAGAGCGTGGTCCTTCCCCGGTCGAGCCGACCCATTCGTGCTACAACTATTTTACTAATACAGCTGCAGCATGGCTCTACCACGTTCAAATTTGATGTAATATTTTCCTGCACTGATCTAACCTGCCATATTCTTATTAAATGTCATATCGAGCACAAAGAATAATTTATAAAAAAATTAAATATTTTTATTAAAAGTATTAGTAAAAGATTTAGGTAACATGTAAATTACCCAGATTGGTGAAGTGAAACAACTTTGCGAGACGTTTTATACAGCTATCGTTAAATCGCGAGGATGTCGAATCGATAATCACCTATATTTTTAACTATACAAGGACATCATTCGGATCAACATCATATAAAATTCTTAATTTTTCAACCGACTTCATAAAAAGGAGGAAGTACTAATTCAACTGTATTGTTTTATGTGTTACCTCAGAACTTTTTTCTCGGTGCACCGATTTTGGAGATTCTTTCTTTATTTGAAATTGCTTGTCATGTGGTCACCTATAAATTTGATTAAGATTTGACCAGTAGTTTTTGAGCTATCCTTAATAATGCGTATTTAATTGACTTCGACTACATTGATGATGTTCTCATTTTATTTATATTGAAGTCGGTTGTACAATTTTTTTTTTAATTTTACCGCTTTGCTTAAACGACCACTAAAAATAGAATTTTCAAACATAAAATGATTAGTGAACTCAAATTTCATTTAAATATTTTAATATTTTTTATAAGTGGTAGAGCCATGCTGCAGCTATATCAGTAGTATAGTTGTAGTACGAATGGGTCGACTCGACCGGGGAAGGACCACGCTCTCACAGAATACCAGCGTCAAATAGCAGGTTCATGCTGCTATGTTTCGTATGGTGAGTGTAGAGAATCGGAGACCCTTTTTATGGAAAAGAGGCATTCTATCTTAGTCCTCACGGGTGACAACGCATCTGCATTTTGATTCGCAAATGAGGATAAATGTAGATGTCTACGGGCCACAGCAACCACTTACCATCAGGTGGACTGTATACTCGTTTGTCACCCTATCCTATAAAAAAATATAATGCTGTTTTGAGAAAATGTTAATTTAGTTATCGCAGCAAATAGAAAGGAAATAGATATTAAAGTTTGTGGAATCCATTCCTATTTATCAATTAAGGAACACGTGAGTTTTATAAAATTGCATAATTAGTAATGATAAAGAGTATGATCACGCTGGGTGGCCTGGATCTGACTAAAACATGGTGTAGTAGTTATGCACTCTTTGTATCTGACCATTTAAGGACTGACGCTTGGCGTTTCACTTCACATAGCAGTAAACGCAAGTACTTAAGTTGTCTCGTAGTGATTGACAAAAGACAGGTATTTTCTTCTTTTAGATTGAAAATAAACATATAAGTATTCTATAGTTAAAGGTGAACTTAGACGTATTTTACTTTTTGCTGGGACTTTTCATTACAGCCTATCAAAAGTCTACTTTAGAAAATAGGTCTCCCCAATATAATAGGCTTTATACGTGGTAGAGCCATGCTGCAGCAATATTTGTAGTATAGTTGTAGCACGAATGGGACGGCTCGACCGAGGAAGGACCACGCTCTCACAGAATACCAAGCGTTAAATAGCAGCTTAACACTGCTGTGTTTCATATGGTGAGTGTAGAGAACCGGAGACCGTTTTTACTGGATAAGAGGCATTCCATCTTAGTCCTCACGGGTGACAACGCATCTGCATTTTGATTCGCAAACGAGGATAGATGTAGATGTCTATGGACCACAGCAACCACTTACCATCAGGTGGACTGTGTGCTCGTTTGTCACCCTATCCTATACAGAAAAAAATATATTGCCGCATAGAGATATTTGTCACAGTCGTTACGCTTGACGGGCAGAGTGACGACCGCAGTTTTTTTTTATTATTAGGAGTTATTATTATCAGAAAGTTATTGCTTTCGATTTCTTGTTTCATTTCCCTCGCCAATACACGACTAATCTTTTCAGGGATTTATCTATTGTATATGATTTGGTTTTTAAATATTAAAACGGTATTAACTACTATGTAATGTATGTAAGAAAGTCATTATACAACGTACGAGATTATAAACTCATATTAATGCCATAGACAATAACATTTTGTTTTTGAATCTCAACTCTATATAATGATATTAAAACATTATAAAATTGTTATACAGCGTGACGCTTCTGTAAACAGGTCGTCAAGTAGGTAATTAGCAAGTAGCGCTTATAAATAAAAACTATCCATATGGTACCGGTTACGTTTAACGTTTTTAATATTTTTGTCATTAATTAGTTATAAACTTGTGAGTATGTCAAGGTGACATTCAGATAATCTTGCGAATATGTGCAGTTTGCAACTTATAGGTGCTATTTAAAGTTTGCTATTATTTTTTATTCTTATTTTTTTTTTTTATAGGAGAGGGGGGCAAACGAGCATGCGGCTCACCTGATGGTAAGTGACTACCGCCGCCCATGAACAACTGCAACACCAGGGAGGGAATTGCAGATGCGTTGCCGGCCTTTTAAAAAGGAGTAAGCTCTTTTCTTGAAGGTCCCTAAGTCGTATCGGTCCGGAAAAATCGCTGATGGTAATCGATTCCACAAGGAAGTCGTGCGAGGAAGAAAACATCTTCTAAATCGCACAGTGGTGGACCGCCAATCATCCAGATGGTGTGGATGGTATCGGGAGTTCTGCCGCGATGTGCGTTCGTGAAATTTGGCGGCTGGGATTAATCCGAACAATTCCTCAGAGCACTCCCCATGGTAGATGCGAAAGAAAATGCAAAGAGATGCAACATCTCTTCGCAGCGCCAATGAGTCGAGCCGATCGGAAAGAACTCGGTCGTCGACGATTCGAGCCGCTCTGCGCTGGATGCGGTCAAGTGGAAGGAGCTGGCACTGGGGAGCCCCTGCCCAGAGATGGGAACAGTATTCCATGTGAGGCCGAACCTGCGCCTTTTCTTCTTATAGTATGAGCGATGTTTTAAATGAAATGAATTTTCTCTCTAAATAGGAATTATCTGAACAGGAATTGGCTACACTCACGTTAGTTACCGTTAGATATTGGTGGAGCTCTACGATAAGACTTACTACTTACTCCCCTTGATTTTTTATATTAGAGCTGTCAATCGCGCAGTTCAAGTTATGATAAATGGTTACCGTCACCCATGGATACCTGCAAGCTAATTTTCTATCCAATATTTACAATTTAGTTGTTAAACTTTGGGGAATAAGATTAGGTAACTTATAAACCTATATAAAATATAGGTATATATTTTATATACGTATATAGGTATATTATAGGTTCTATATTACCTTTATTAATAGGATAGGGTAACAAGCGAGCATACTGTCCACCTGATGGTAAGTGGTTGCTTTGACCCATAGACATCTACACCTATTCTTAATAAATAACCAAAATGCAGATGCGTTGTCACCCGTGAGGACTATGATGGAATGCCTCTTCTCCAGTAAAAAGGGTCTCCGATTCTCTACACTCACCATACGAAACACAGCAGTGTTAAGCTGCTATTTTGCGCTGGTATTCTGTGAGTGGTCCTTCCCCGGTCGAGCCGATACTTTCGTGTAACAACTATACTACTAATATAGCTGCAGCATGGCTCTACCACGTATAGACCACGTACTACCACCATTCATACCGGAAAACAGTAGTGGATGCACTCCTGTGTTCTGTTCCGTTTTTGCGATTATAGCGGGTAAGATGATGGTACCTTACCACACGGATTTCTGGGTAGAAAGTTTTTCAATTCGTCAGAGTTGGCCGCACCTATTTCAATCAAAAACATTTGAACTTTGTCGACGAACTATTTATACTCGTAGAACAGCTGTGTTAGCCAAGATGACATTCTTCATTCGTTAACGCTATAGAAAATTATAATAATATATACATATAAAAATGAATGAAATCAACGCTAATTCACATTGTATAAGATATGTCATTCTCATTTTTTTCTATAGCGTTAACGATCGTAGAAAGTCATCTTGGCTAACCGCAGGAAATAGTACGTCGCGCGGTTTCCGCGTGTGTTAGTGAAGTTCACAAGTCCTCGAAAGATTTTCAATTTCTTAATCATGCAGGTTTGTAGGAGCACTTTGTAAATGACATTTGTGAATGAGATTAATTTCATAAATTAAATTTAAATACTTATTGCTTCACTTCTTCTTCAACACTATTTTTAAGTCCATTGCTGGACGTAGGTATTTTTAAATTGAGTCAGCTGGCATACAATACCTGCAAGATTTTCCCATATTTATCACACTGAACAGGGTTGGTGAGCGTATATTGTATAATAGCTATTTGCTTGAGCCTCCCCATCAATCAGCAGGGAGTACTTTACACAGGTGAGGTTGGAATTTGGAGCAGAGTTTGGTAAACTTTGGGCCATAACACCTGAAATTTTTATTATATATACGTTTTAAATGTCAGGATAACTAAACAACACACTTTTTCATTTACATCATATTAATGGTTGCCAATCCATCACCGTGCGTTTTTCTATGGATTTTCTAGCGTGCAAAATCACTTTGTAGAATTTATTGTAACTAGCTGTTTTTCCGTATCGATAAGACATAGGGAGTCCCTAATAGAGACCTTCAAGAAAAGAGTCTATTCTATTTAAAAGGACGGCAATGCACCTGTAATTCCTCTGGTGTATGAATGTAAGTAATCATTAACAATGATTACTTACAATCAGGTGAGCTGCTTACTAGTTTGTCCTCCTATTATTTAAAATAACATTCAATAGCAAGTACGTCTTTTAAAATTATTAATATCATTACAACTCACTGCTGAACTTAGGCCTCCCCCAAGGAATGCCACAAGGCATAGTTCTGGGTCACCTGCATCCGTTGGCGTTCTGCATCTCTTTCCAGGTCATTACTCAACCTAGTTGGGAATCACCCTACATTTGTGGGTACGAGATTACCACTCGAAAAATTTTAACTAAATGGTGACAGGAGTCCCCTTTTAAGCTATGGAGCCTGTGACAGGGGGCACCGCTCTTTCTTAAGTTTATAATTATCATGAAGATGATAGTTTTAAAACAGTATGTACTACAATAAAATTAAAACTTTAGTCAAACTTTACACAGTTCATATATAAAAAGATTTAAGTGAAAAGAAAAGAAAAAATATGTATGTGTGTGTGTGTGTGTGTGTGTGTGTATTGCTATAGTGCGCGTTTACTAAAAAGGAGACCCTTTGTTGCATCTCCTCAGTTTCTAGGCACTCCCATTGCTACCTCAGCTAGCATCAGATCCCTCGGCGTCGACAATTCGAATAATGTGCAGTTTCGTGGTCACTTGGAAGGGAAGGCGAAATTGGTCTCTAAAAACTTGGCGTTCTCAACAAGGCGAGGCATTACTTCATGCCGGCACACCGCTTGCATCTCTACAAGGCGCAAGTTTGGCCTCACATGGTTTACTACCACCGCAGTGCTAGCTCCTTCCACTTGATCGCACTCAGAGGCTCAAATCGTTGATAACCGAGTTCTTTCTGGTTGGCTCGATTCACTGGCGCTGCGAAGGGATATTGCAGCCCTTTGCATTTTCTAATGCATCTACCACGGGGAGTGCTCCGAGGAATTGTTCGGATTAATTTCAGCCGCCAAATTTCACGAACGCACATCGCGTGAAAACTCAGGATACTATCTACACCATCTGGACTACCTACCACTCTGCATTATTACTAGGTGTTTTCTTCCTGCTACAACTTCTCTGTGGAATTGTTTATCACCAGCCCGACCGATACGACTTAGGGACCTTCAAGAAAAGAGCTTACGCCTTTCTAAAAGGCCGGCAACGCACCTACAATTCCCTTAGTGCTGCAGTTGTTCATGGGCAGCGGTAGTCACTTACCATCAGGTGAGGCTGCTGCTCTGCCTCATCTTCTATAAAAATGTAGTTTTGTGTAAAATGTTTAATCTTTAGTCGTTTTTGGGATTTTTTTCTGTATTGCTACACACATGTTAAATTTTTATAATTCCGTACAAAGGGCTCTACCAGTCAAAGGTATAGTAGCGCTTTGTGTCATTTTTCTTCAAAGGAAAGCAATAAAAAATACATAAATATATTTGTGAATAAATTTCATCATTAATTACTGACTTAAGAATATACCTCCGCATTGAGAAACCATTAGCGACGTCTCCAGTGAGTCATCGTAGTTACGTAGGCTGCACAATGCAGGCTATTGTGTGCTGTCATTTCAGCAGGTGCTTTATTATTTGGCGCCTACTTATTTATTCTACGCACGTGAATAATTACCAACCAATTGTTAATTCTGTAACCTTCACATTCTATTCACGTATGTACCTAATTATTATTATTTGTTATTTTATCTGTACTGTGTTACTCTGGTTTCATTTTATTTCGATTTCACCTTTTCTACGTATATTTTTATTCTAGTACTAGACGGTATCCGGCGCAATGCAGCCTTAGAAGAAATAATTGTAGAAATATCATTTTAAATTCAAAAGAGTTATGTTGCTTAGTTAGAAATTACTTATTTAGATTAAAAAAAATTCAATCTGGAGGTAGCCGTAGTTCACTATGACATTGGGACGTCAAACACCTCAGCCCCCCCCCCCCCCCCCCACCCCGTGACCATGGGTGTTGTAAAGTACTCGAAACGTCGGGAATATAAAATAAGTTAATATAGGCGATAAAATCCGTAAAACTAGTTTTATTCAAATGTGTAGTGCTCGCGTAAATATCAGAAACAGTTGTAGAGCCAGGCGGCAGCTTTTGCTGTCGCATGGATGGGCCGGCTCGAACCGGGGTGGTACCACGACCTCACAGAATACCAGCGTGAAGTAGAGGTTTACCTCTGCGTTTCGCTTGGTGAGTGCAGGTGGCCGGAGGCCCTTTTTACTGGAAATGAGGCATTCCATCCTAGTCCTCAAGGGTGAAAACGCATCTGCATTTTGATTTGTAACAGAGGATAGATGTAGATGTCTATGGGCCGCAGCAACCACTTACCATCAGGTGGACTGTGTGCTCGTTTTTCACCCTTATCCTATAAAAAAAAAGAAATCATTAAATTACTTTCAATAAGAATTACATGTAATCTATCTCTATATAGTTGGATCAGATAGGTGGCGCTGCTGTCGAGATCCAGAAATCGCTCGTGCGAAGTCGGAGCGGATCATTAGTATTGAATAAAAATATTATATTCTATTCTAGAATTCGCAGTGTACCTGATGGTAAGTGGCCATTGCAGTACATGGACACCTGCGGCCAACTTCAAACAAAGAAGACTATAGATACGTTGTCACCTCTGAGGTTTAAGATGGAATGCCTCATAGATTGTAACTCTATACACTAGCTCTCTTGCACTTCAGACCGAAACATAGCAGTATAAACACTGCTATTTGACAGTAGAAAGTAGAAAAAAGTAGAAAGGTAAGAGGCTGGTGCCCCAGACGCACTCCTAGTCAAATAATGTAAATTAAAAATGTTGTACAACCGACTTCAATATAAATTATTAAGAATAACTCAAAAACTATTAGTTAGACCTTGATCAATTTATATGGGACCACATGTAAAGCACCAGCTTTCAAATAAAAAAAGAATCATCGAAATCGGTTCACGCAGTAAAAAGTTAGGAGCTAACACACATAAAAAACATACAGTCGAATTGAGTACCGGCTCCTTTTTGAAGTCGGTAGAAAAGAAAACCTACGGAAGAAAAATTACGGAGAGGATTATTATAGTTAATTACATTTTTAACCAACTTCAAATAGGAGTTTCTAAATTCGAGTATGTTTTTTTGGTATGTAATTTCGCGATATTTTAGCTGATTGTGGACCAATTTTGACGACGCATTTTTTATTAAATAGGTTATACTTCAATGGTGGTCGCATATAAATTTAGTGAAAAAAATCCACCCATAAGGGTAGCAAATAAATCACTTCTTTTTTAGCAAGTTGAAGTCGGGTCTTACTTTTTGTTAAAATTTATAATTATAAATATATACCTCGTTCTGTTTGCTATCATTAACTATTAATAAATTATAATAATTTGTAATCTTTGCATGTACACTCAAATTAATAACTTTGTTAACACTTTCACTGTCCGGTTTTCAGAAACAATAGTAAGACAATAGCAATGACCTATATGTAGTGCACAGGACAGCGAAAGGCTTAATATAATGATTTCATTCATTTATTCATTCATGTATTTACTAACAAACAAGCTTTGCTTTCAGCGTGAGAGCCTACGTGTGTTCGTTGTGGCAGGCAATTCGTATGCAAAGTGCACATTGTTGTTTGGTTTCACAATCAGTATTGCAGTTCGCCGATAGCAGATAATATGTACAACACATTGTTTAATATTCCAAGACATTCTACATCTTTAATTTTGGTATTGCAAACTTAACTATAGACGGACTGGAGTGGAGTAGTTATAGCGTTTTTTCCCGATACAGAACGCCCTCCGCCTCCGCCGGTATCCCGTGTTACTCAATGCAACAAGTGGTAAAATTAAAAATTTTGTACAACCGACTTCAATATAAATAAGATAACTCAAAAACTACTGGTCAGATCTTGATCAACCACACGACTACATGAGAAGCACCAGCTTTCAAATAAAAAAGTCATCAAAATCGGTTCACCTAGAAAAAAGTTCTGAGGTAACACGCTTAAAAAAATAAAAAATACAGTCAAATTGAGGACCTCCTCCTTTTTTGAAGTCGGTTGAAAAGACATACGTCACTTCTCAATAACATTTTTAAATTGCTAAGTTCTTAGAATGTAGATACTTTAAACCTAAATTGTATGCAAACAATGTTTCAACATGTAAGGTTAAGGCGTCTTTTATACCGGATCGCAACGATGCGACGGGCATTTATGCGTATAGCGACCATTGTGCAAGTCGAGGGCTGGGTCGCGTTATTAATGTTTAATATTACGTGATCGTAGCTATGACAAGTGATTTACGGTACTATGATTAATGAAGAGCTCTAACATAGAATTATTTTTATTTAATATCTTATTTGATGAGGAAGAAAAATAATAATAAATTTCAAAACATTAGGTTTGGACCCATAATGATGAATAAGAAAAGAAGATTTTGTGGTGAATTTCATCACTTTTCTTTAATATATAGAATCTGGTAAAGTCTTAAAGTATTTTAGCATGTCTTGCGAAAGTTTTGAAGAATGACATACCATTTTATCTGAAGATCTACATAAACAAACTAAGGCCTCACGAATTTCCCTGGTATTGTCTAAAATGCATTCATTCGATTATCGAGGTCCTCGTCCACAGAGACAGGGCGGGATTTGCCGCATCGCAGTGAGGGAAAAATTACGCCTGAGCCTCGCATCCCCGCCCGCTCGTCGGCGGATTCCATGTAAGGGGTGTAAATACAAAAAAAGTACTATATTTTGTGGTCTCTGAGGTCTCTTGCAGATTGTTGGTGATATACCATCCTCCTAATGTAAGAGTCTGTGTTGCTTAATGTTTATTGACGATTATTCTGGCCTGTTTACTGTTGTAAGCAATGGTAGATAGTCGTTAAATAAATGACACTACTTACTAAGGTAATCAGCAGTCTCATTTCGACTGCAATCATTATATTTAGATTTTATAGTTTACTTGTATAACATACGGAAGCACAAGTAAGGCCCGCCACATACATACGGAATTCCGTTTCGGGATTCCGTTTCGAAAATCCGAATGGGTTCGGAATCTCGAATCGGAATATCGAAACGGAATCCCGAAACGGAATTCCGTGTGTATGTGGCGGGCCTAACACTAGTGACTTCCATTTTATCCAAGCTGCAGAAATGCAATGTTGCTTAAGTTTCCCATTCTACTATCGTGAATTCCTTAACGCTGTATTGTTTTTCTATGATCTATACCATCTATGTTGATTAGGTCAGTGTGAAAAAAATCAAAGGTTGGTTTAGTGTTTAGAATACTTAACGATAGTTAGGTGTGCGTGTATTGATGACAATTATCCCTAGTGCAGATAGACATTGTCTCCTCGTCGTAACTATAGTTAAAACTATGTTGGAAGAAGCTTTTCAATTTGATATTTTAAGCTTATTTCGCTGTAAATTACCCTAATGTAGAGTACCATGAATAAAGTTAAATCTTCCAAGGAATGTTGGCCTATGTGTAGTGGACTTGAAAAGACTGTTGATTAGATGTGAGAATCCTATCACATTTTTTCTATAGATAATATATCTTTTAAATTCTTTCATTCTGACCAGTAACATTTATAATTGATATCTTGCGCGGTAGCGCCAAGCTGCAGCTATATTAACGTAGCAGCACTCTAGAGTCGGCTAAGAGGACCACACTCTCACAGAATATTAGCGTAAAATAACAGGTGATGCTGCTGTGTTTCGTATAAGTATATAAGAGTGGAGATCCTTTGTACTGGTAACGCATCTGCATATTGATTCTTAATCGAGGGTAGATTAAATTTTTTATTTTTATAGGATAAGGGTGACAAACGAGCACACAGTCCACCTGATGGTAAGTGGTTGCTGCGGCCCATAGACATCTACATCTATCCTCTATTACAAATCAAAATGTTGATGCGTTGTCACCCGTGAGGACTAAGATGGAATGCCTCATTTCCAGTAAAAAGAGCCTCCGGCCACCTGCACTCACCAAGCGAAACGCAGAGGTAAACCTCTACTTCACGCTGGTCTTCTGTGAGGTCGTGGTACCACCCCGGTTCGAGCCGGTCCATCCGTGCGACAGCAAAAGCTGCCGCGTGGCTCTACCACTGTAAATTTTATATGAGTCATAGTATCCAGCAGGTGGCTCGCTGGTCATCCTTATTCTATAAATTAAATTAAATACAAATTGCATTAGTGAAGAATGCATTTAGTATTTAAATTTTAATGTCCCAACATGCAATTTTACAAAGTTAGTTTTCCATGCTCTGAGAAAAAAGTATTTAGGTGAAGTTTCTAAAGGAACTGTATCCGCGACCGGATTATTGCTGCTGTAGACAATATGAGTGGTTCTTTTCTCGCTCAAGCACTAAGTATAGTCATTTAGCAGAAAAACACAACCGACACTCTTGGAAATATACCTCGGGGAATACAACTGATTGATAGTTTTAGTCTTTTATTGTTAAAATATTGTTTGCTATTATTTTTAAAAAGCAGTTCGTTAAAAATCAAAACATACACTAACATTTTAAAACGAAAAATAATAGTTTTACTCAGAGATATTTTTGTAGATGTAAGAAAAAGTAAAGGATTATAAATACTTATTTTAGGACAAAAACAAATTTAGAACATGCAAAATATAAATGTAATTATTTTTATTAAGATAATATTATGTTCTTTTGTGTGAACGTGATAGGAGTATAATTTCCATGTTGCCCTTTACGCAACATGTTTTCCAGATAAGAGGTGTATTAATTTATACAAAACGTTTAAATAATTTATTTCGCAATACAATTTAGCCCTGACCCCTAGGGTGCATACAAATTACTACATTTATTTTGATTTAATAGGTCAAATGTATATTGATACTGAATATAATATCAAATAAAATTATGAAATTTATACCAATCACATCATCGCGTGTTTAAGGACGTTTAACATATCGACCTTACCCTTTCAACAGCTTGGTTTGCGAGATATATTCCATTTTTATTTGGTTCATGCAAATTGATAGTCGACTATCGTGATCTGTCAGTCTATTTCGTGATATCTCAATAGCTAAAAGGATCGGCATACATCCGTATTAGATATACACTTTATTTATATTCATGTTATAATAAAAGGATACACGATTAACTATTACGTAGATAAACAAATATGCATGGAATTTACAGTCTACTGTGCAAATGAAAAGACGACTAAAATAGATAAAGAAGCAATATGTTTTACTTTTAAAATAGAATGTGGCAGTTATGGTAAGGAACACCTTTCCTTATATATATATATATATATATATATATATATATATATATATATATATATAGATAGATAGGCAATTTAGTGATAGACTTTTAAGTCTTACACGTTACCTGTGCACGCAGTTACGCGAAATGATACGTCACCGCATCTCTTTCGTTCTTTCGGCAACTACTTGCATATGTAACGTCGTGAAAGACTTATAAAAGTCTATCACCAAATTAACAAATAACCTTTCTTTACCCTACATATCTAACATATTATGTTTTGTAACACTACATGGTAAATTATTTAATTAAGTTTTTTAATATCACGTGCTTCTCTTTTAAAGTTTACACAGAAACAATTTTGTTACATGTTATAAATGCAATCTTGGTCAAATCTGACGCCCCGGAATGCAAATTTTAGTAAGTTTGTGATAACAGTCGTAAATAGTATAATGTACTAGTCCAACTGCTCGTGAGCAAATATTTCTCAAATCAAAACAAACATTCAAAAATTCATGTACGTGGTAGAGATATGCTGCAGCTATATTAATAGTATAGTTGTAACACGAATGGGTCGGCTCGACTGGGGAAGGACCACACTCTCACAGAATACCAACGTAAAATAGCAGCTTAATGTTGCTGTGTTTCGTATGTTGAGTGTAGAGAACCGGAGACCCTTTTTACTGGAAAAGAGGCATTCTATTTTAGCCCTCACGGCTGACAACGCATCTGCATTGTAGCTCGCAAACGAAGATAGGTGTAGATGTCTATTGGCCATAGCAACCACTTACCATCAGGTGGACTGTGTGCTCGTTTATCACCCTATTCTATAAAAAAAAAGCATGCAATTACCGTGTAAATATCGCACAGCCTTTTAGTTTCTGCAAATTTTCGTATTGATTTAATATATTATTAATTTATTTCTTATATCTAATATCATTAATATTCTAAGAAACTGTTTTTATTTAAATTCAATTGTTATATTTAAAAAAAAATATACTATGATTAATAATGACCAAATTAAATTCCACATTTGCCTAAATAATTGATATATTACATATATGTAGATAGTATTCTTCAATGACCATAATATATCTAGCTATACTGAACATGTTACTAGTGTTGTTTCATGTTTATACTTTAATTTTTTTCATACACAAATTGAAACAATAAAAAAAACTATTTAAAAAAATTGGACCGTTTTGTATTACGCAAAGTATTGAACATTCCACCTAAATATTAGTTTATAGAGCCATCTATGAACGAATATTTAGATGGAATGTTCCATTTCAATTAGACAAACAGATTGCCTCATAGGGGGATTTCGTCATTATTGCCACCCTATACAAACGGGTTGGCAATCGCAGTTTTTTAATATTTTGAGTTTTTCAGGAAGATGCTGCTGGCCATCTTCTGTTTTAGTTTCCCTCCGTCGCCTTTTTTGACACCCACGGGACGATATGGACTAGTGGATATTCTTACACCGTCACTGTACACACACGGTTAACAAGCATTTCAATTAACGTACTAAACTGCGTCGTAAATAATATGTCAAAAATAAATCAAACCTTTCTTAGGCGCCAGTACTTATTCAAATTATAAGAAGAATTTAATAAATACTCTACATACAAACCAAACTATTATATAACATTGTTGCCATGTCAAGTTTAGGATAGATTACCGAGTAGAAATATAAAAGTACATGTGTGTTTGCTATTCGGATAGTACTTCGGAAAACCTAAATATCAACCTTAAGGTGTTTCAATCCGAGACCTTAACCAAAAAGCCGCGTGCAGGTAAGAAAATGTCAGACAAAGGTCATTAAAATTACACGCGGGGCGTTCTGACATATTATTACAGGTACGGTAATCATTATACGCCTCAAATTATTAGAATAACCTCGTGACTCGTCGTCCCAGCGAATAATCGACATCAAACGATTAGATGTAAAGTAACTAATCAAAAGGTTAAAATAACTTTTATTTTTATTTCTTAATTTATTTTATTTATTCTTTATTCCATTCCTAACAAAAGAATACAAAGGGTGGACTTAATGCCTTAAGGCATTCTCTACCAGTCAACCCATGAAGTGGCGAGAATTTGACGTCGGTGTAGAAATATAGAATAAAAAACCAAAAAAATGATAAATAACTAGGTACGCCATATACACATTCAACCAATAAACAAACCATAGAAATATAACCTATACATATATATATAGATACATGTATCAACTTTGTAAAAGCATACTTATTGGGAGTTTTTAATTCATATGGCAAGAAGTTCCAAGGACTGTAAAGGGGTTGCCATAGAACTCGGTGAAGTGAAGAGGAATACAGATTTTGTTGTTAGGATAAGAACCCTATCATGAGATGATGAGAATTTTGCTTTGCTTTGCTTTGAGACTAAGGCAGTCGGTATGTGTGTTCTTAAGTAAAAAGTATCGCTTGATATCACATTTAAATAGCTCTATCAAGCTCTTATCAAATGTCAGTAAAAACCATTGAAATTAGCAAGGAAATTTGTAGCTATATAGTTGCTAATTAGTTAATAATAAACCGATTTTTTAGCTTCAAACCGGTGCTGTAAAAAACAAGTAACGGCTGCCTATATACGAGTTTCAAGCTAGTAGTCAAATAACGAATTCATTCGTAGTTAAGCTGAATGATTAGTCAAAATTCGTTGCTGATTTGTTGCTGATAAAAAGTGTAAGAAAAAAAATATTATCCAAGAATTTGCTGGGTCTAACTAGCAGGTACATGCTACCGTAATATTTGGTTTTTATAGGCGAGATGCAGTTATATTCATACATTTAGTTGAGAAAGCCAGCAACAAAATATACTTGTTTTTCGATTATTTCTGATGTCATATAAGCAAAAAAAATTATAAAAGCATCTTGTCTATAAAAGCCGAGTATTAAGGCAGCTTAACACGTTCATGCGAACAACGTATGTGTACGTGACACATTTGTAGATATGATATGGCACAACGTATTATTACGTTCAGCAATAACTCGATTTATTGAGCACAACGTTATGATACGGTGTCTGGCCATACTAATATTTTAAAGTTGGGTTACTGCGCCACAACATATCGAATTCTCAAAATTGTAGTGCCACATCGAACCGATTTTTTTTGGCTTCTTAGATGGCGTTCCTCCCTGATACTAAGTACCCACTTTGTTAGTGCACAACGTCACTATACGTCGTTTCGCAAAAGAAGTTTCATTACATCAGTCGACTTGTGCGCGTCGCGCGGCTAGTGCGTGCGCCAATTTTATGTTCACATGGAATATTGGCGCTAAACGTTATCTTACTACGATATATATATTATATAAATATATTTCACTTTATTGTAATAAGTCTGAATATGTTCAAAATACATATTTTTTATTTTTTTGTTTGTATGAGATATATAAAATGAGCCAAAAAAAAAAAGGAATCTTTAATGAAAATCTACGAGCTTTCTTCATCCCGGGAAACCACGCCAGTCCCTTTTCTTAACGATGGAGAGTTTGGATCAGATGCTAATTACGGCCCAATTGGTGATAATGATGACGACAGCTCCTGTGACATTGGCATTTCGCAGTTTGAGCGGGGCCAACAGCGCAAAAAGTCATTATTGCATGTCAAAAAGAGTACTTGTTCCAATTTACGATCTGCTTCGGTTAGATCTACATCGGATTCCGCATCATAAAATTCTTATAGCACCACAGATGATTCAGAATATTCTAGTTAAGAAACCATTTTTGACTCTCATAAACGAAAATGTAGTGACGTCTTAGGACGTCAGCGCAATATATTTCAATACTAATATTATCAGTTATTTGCACAGCGTCATTAGACGTCGCTTTAGTTTGTATGAAAAAATTATATGCAATATCACATAGAGCTACTATATTGAAGTGTGTGCATGAACGTGTTAAACGCTGGTATTTAGTTACCGGTTGCCCGGTCTGTTAAATTTTTGGATTTTTTCTTACACTGTTTTCTATAAATAATTTAGCAAGAAAATTCGTCTATTATTTTACTTCCGTATAATTATTTACGTTATTTTAATGCTAACTTAATATAAACATTCAGTAACAAATTTCCGTACAAGTTTCAATTATTTCTGCTGATTTTTCATATCCTCTCATAGACTCACTTCAAGAATCGTATTAGACTTTTATTACTATACTATTATTTGTGGTGTGAATAGTCATTGATTAACAGAAATTATTTTACTGGATTTATCCGAATAGAAAAATATAGATTATCATTCTTTAGCACAGTATCATGAGTTAAATTTGTTACGCACCATTATAAAAGCTTCCCTTATGACTTGGATCTATTTTATTTTTAAATCTCCTTTAGCGAGATACAAAGGTCTGTGAAAGGGATATCACAAATTTTATATCAATTGCCAACCTAATTATATATTGAACCACTGAATAACGACTGAGACTTTAGTGATGGAGAAATTACTGGAACTCATGACCCATTTTGTGTCTTATATCTTGTGTCAATGTGGAACTCAGATTGATGATAGAGATCATCAATAAAATATGCTAAGGTAAGGGTGCTGAGCTCACAAACCTGCGTGGTGGTGAATGCAGAAGTTTGCAAATTTTTAGACTGTGTATGGTTTGCTAAATAACGCAGAATCAAAACAGATTGTTTTAAATAAGAAAACGCGAATCAAACTAATATACCGAGTACCAGTTTGTTTTATACATTTCATTGAAAATTAATTCATTTTTAATTTGAAACATTCAATGAAAATAACTGTGCACAGGCTACCGTGTATAATATTCGGTCTGGAGGACATTACAATTACAATGCGTTTTGATTTGCTGACGTACATGGTTGCGGATCGCATTTTTTGTTTTGTATTACTGACGGAGTTGATACCTTGAATCTTTGCATTTCACAAATTCCAACAATTTAATCATTAAATCACGAAGTCGATAAGAAATGAATGAAGTTAAATTTGGATACATTTGTAGCTTAGTACCGTCAGCTGTTCAGGAATTCATTAAAATATTATCAAAAATTAAATAGAGAAAAAATTAACGATTTTTACGGATTTCATTACGTTTCACTATTAATAAATAGGTCCTTTACATATCAAATTACTGTTCTGCTGTAGTGGCCATTTCAAATCAAAATAATTTTTGTTTGGCTAAGAATTCTAATTTCAAATTAATTTTATTTTAAAACCATGCAATTCTTTTTTCAATATCTTTTTGCAAATGATTTTTTCAAAAGTTTATTGATTGGAGTTATGTTTTTATTGCATTTGAATATTTTACGTCATAATGGATACGTTAAAACTTCAAGTAATTATGAAACCCTCGTGGTAGTAACGCGGCACAAGCGGCACGATACATCAAAGACGTTTACGGAGGGAATACTACAAATGAACGCACCACCTGTTATTGGTTTGGTTTCTAGATATTTCGACCTGAAAAATTAACCCCGTGGTCATTCGAAGACTTTGGTCAACAATGGCGAATTAAAGGCGATTGTGAAAGTTGATGATACTCAATCTACGGCTGAATTAATAGCAGCTTTCGGCGTTAGCATCAAAACAATATTAACTAATTTGCGTCACATTGGTACAAAAGGTAACAACAAGGTAAAAAAGTTTGGTAAATGGGTGCCCGACGAACTCAATGATTGCACACAAACGAAGGAATTTTGAACCTCAATGTTACCAGCGTCTAAAACTGGATTCTGTTTTACAATCACAAGCCCTCGGCAAGTTGGTTGGATCCTAGCCCAGCACCTAAATAATGCCCTAAATGAAACTTACCCCTTGAAAAGTGATCAGTTCAACAGTGACGTAGAGCTGTGCAGTAAAGCAAAATATAAATTCAGTAGAAGACGGTATTCCTAAAAATATTAAATACTTTTACATTTACATAAAAAATCATCACAATCTATCAGATATTCCAAATAGTATTCACTATGACGGGACAGAGGCGGATAGTCCTGAAGGCATTTGTAGCCTATTTAATTCCTTCTTTCATTCAGAGTTCCAGCCTACTGATGATCTGACTCATTCTGTATTGACCATATAGTCGATATAGACAAAGGTATGCTTAATGACACTATTATTAGTGACAACACCTATCAGAAGCCATTGTCTTAAAAGAACTAAAGGCACTAGATAGCACTAAAGGCGCAGATCTTGATGATATTCCCCCTATTTTCATGAAAAATACTGCCGTAACTGTATGTAAACCGTTGGTCATATTATATAATAAATGCCTAACTAACCTAACCTAACCTAATTGCTGCATCCGATGGAACCACTGAGAAAAGCACTTTGCCCACTCGTCCTTAGGGATCTCGACGGCATTTTGAATCGCAGCTACTGCTTCCTCGGCGGCCATAAAACGTTTTGTTCGAAGTTTTTCTTTTTAGGTCGGATCTATATGGCGGGTGACCCAGTAATTCCACGTCTGATGTCGCCAAGTAGTCGACTGTTTGCCTGGCGGTGTGCGACAAGGAGTATTCGTGGTGAAGGAGGATCCTATTGCGAGGTCGTTTCTCCCGAACTTTTTCCAAGACAAGTGGCAAACAATTGTTAGTGTACCACCCTGTAGTTACTGTTTTTAGATCCTCTAAAACGATTGTTGCGTAATGACCTGTCCTTCCGAAGAACGAGGCCACCATCTGTTTTCCCACGCTTCGATCTCTCTTTACTTTAGTTGGAAACTCCTCGGAAGGAAACACCCAGACAGCAAACTGTCTCTTAGTTTGACCAAGTCTTTCGGAAGCTCTGAAGTCCTTTTAGAAGCTCTTTAATTCCGTCCTCCATAGTGGCACTACACTGGAGGCGTGGAGCAGAACTGCGGTGGTCTAGTTCTTCAAGAAAGGCGACAACGCTCTCTTGAAGAACTACAGACCGATTTCCGTTCTGAGCCACGTCTACGTGTTGTTTTCGAGAGTCATAACGAATCGTAGACAGCAGATTTGACGACTTCCAGCCTCCCGAACAAGCCGGTTTCCGAAAAGGCTTTAGTACCATAGACTACATACACACCCTTCGGCAAATTGTACAGAAGACAGAAGAGTTTAATCTGCCACTTTGCCTTGCGTATGTGGACTATGAGAAAGCCTTTGATTTCGTCGAAATTTGGGCGGTGCTGCAGTCCCTTCAGCGGAGCCAAGTTGACTGTCGGTATATCGAAATGCTGAAGTGTTTGTACAGTAGGGTTACGATAGCTATCCGAGTACAGAATCAGAGTACGAAACCTATCCAACTGCAGAGAGGTGTAAGACAGGGTGATGTTATGCCCCCGAAACTCTTCACCGCTGCATTGGAAGACGTTTTCAAGCTACTGGACTGGAAAGGATGCGGTATTAACATTAATGGCGAGTACATTACTCACTTTCGATTTGCCGACGATATAGTCCTTATGGCAGAATCGCTGGAGGACCTAAGCACTATGCTTAATGGCCTCAATAGTGTCTCCCAACGGATAGGTCCTAAGATGAACATGGACAAAACAAAGATCATGTTTAATATCCATGTCACACCTATGCCGGTAATTGTTGGGAGCACTAAGCTCGAAGTTGTTGACGAGTGTGTTTACCTGGGACGAATAGTCCGACTAGGTAAGTCCAACTACGAGCAATTACGACACATCTTCTCGTCAGGTATACCTGTGCGTGTTGCCAGTGATTACTTATGGATCTGAGACGTGGTCCTACACTGCTGGCCGTATGAGGAAGCTCAAGGTCGCTCAGCGAGCTATGGAGAGGGCTATGATCGGAGTTTCTCTGCGTGATAAACTTAGAAATGAGGATATTCGCAGTAGAACTAGAGTAACCGACATAGCTCAACAGATTAGTAAGCTGAAGTGGTAGTGGGCCAGTCATATAGCTCGAAGAACCGACAACCAATGGAGAAGAAAGGTTCTCGAGTGGCCACCTCGTACCGGTAGGCGAAGTGTAGGGCGACCCTCCACTAGATGGAGTGACGACCTTGTGTGACATGCAGGAAGTCGATGGTGCAGGTGGCTCAGGACCTTAGGGGAGGCCTATGTTCAGCAGTGGACTTGTGAAGGGCTGTAATGATGATGATGACCATGGATGATGCAAAGCGCTGGCAAAGTCCGTAATTAAAGGACATTTAAAGAACAGGATAAAATTTAGAGTCTTATAATACCTAGATTGTCGTATATGATATAGTGGACATGATATATTACAATCTATATACATATACATACATACATACATATATTTAAAACTAAAGTGTCTGTTTGTAATATCGAAATAACGGTTATTTGCATACTATTAAAACATGAATAACCATTTTTAAAAATTTTGTCTGCCTGTCTGTGGACCGGTTGCAACGATACTTCATAAACATATAGAAAGCAATGCGAGGAGTGATTTAGGCTTTATTATATACGATTTTTTGCAATACTCGTAGAAAACAATAATTGATAAAACCAATCTTATATGTAAATCTCTTATCCAAACGAAGCCAGGGCGAACCGTTAGTTATGTATAAAAATATTGAAAATGAAGTAACAATCTTACTTTTCCCTGCAGAATACAAGCCTCAATCTACTTCTGATTCTATGGTTTGGGAGTAAGAAAGAGTATATGTATACACAAGTTATATATTTATACACAATTTGATCGACACAAGTCTTCAAATATTTTTTGATGTAATCATACAGTGGTCAATCAGCTTTGAAACTTTAATTGTGTGTCTTCAAGGCAAGAGTGAATAGGCTTTTGTTAAGTCAGTGCGCTTCACCATCTTAGGCTATTCACCACTTACCATCAGGTGGAATTGTAGTTAAGCGCTGGCTTAAAATAAAAGTAAAAAAAAAAGTAAAGTTGCAGCCTATTTACGTCCCACTGCTGGGCACAGGCCTCTTATCATTTCTGAGAGGGTTTTAGGGCAAGGAAATGTCCGCCGCGCTGCCCCAATGCGTGTTGGCGAACTTCACATGTCTCGAAATATTTTTTCTTATTTCTCAGACATGCAGGTTTCTTCACGATGTTTTCCTTCACCGCCGAGCACGTGGTAAATCAGCACTTAAAATTGCAATTAACAATTTCATTGGTACCGGCGGGGATCGAACCCGGATTGCTCGAGTACTGTGAAGCTTACAGCGATCGCTAACCATTTGAGCTACACGGCTTAAAATAATATAAAAAAATAATTTCTAATATAGTTAGAGACAAAGTCTGGTGGTTAGTGACTACCGCAGCCCATGGATACTTGCAGCCAATTTCAAACAAAGAAGGCTGCAGATGCTTTATCACCTCTGAGGACTAAGATGGAATGCCTCACAACCTCTATAATCTTCAAACTAGAACAATAATGCAAGCACTTCAATTTGGCGGTAGAAATATGTAAGGTGGTGTTACCTACCCAGTCGGACTCCTAGGTCCAATAGGAGTCCTACCACCTAGTGACACTGATAACCCCATTTTAATTTCTATTTTTTTATATTTAATACTAGCTGACCAGGCAGACGTTGTTCTGCCCTTTCCGACGACCGTTTGTCCAATAAAAAATCCTTAAATTTTAATTAAAAAAATATTGAGTATCACTTATCAGCATAAGAACTATTCTATCTTTCAAATCAGACCAAACTGCACACAGTGTGCAAAATTTCATTGAAATCAGTTCAGTAATTTGGAGTGCATCGCGAACAAACGGTGTGACACGTAATTTTTATATACAGGATTATTTTGCAATGACCGACCAAGTGTGCAGAGAATGTTCAAAATAAGTAATATAGGTAAATGGTGAAGAAAAGTTAATTTGAAAAAATCTCAAACATTCTCTCCTTTTTATCTTTTAAATTCAAAATGCGTGGTAACGCATTATTTTAACTGATTTTACTGCGCACGCACACATTCATAAGGGTCGATCAGTAGGCAAAAACGTTGTTACCCATAAATCACATTCAATTTGGGATAATTTCAAATAAAAGTAAAAGACTTATTTACACGTATTTTCAAAAACTGTAATAACGGTATATCATTATTTATATATTTGAACTTAAATTTAAAATTTGACTACTCTTTGAAAAATAGCCCTGCGTAATATAAAGTGTTAGAATTTTAAAATCGTCAATATTTCAAATAAAACTATTTTTATTATGACTGTATTTTTAAGTAATTAAGAGCTTGTAGCGTGGTGACTCGTTACCACTCAGGATAGTAGCAGTAGCAGTAGCAGTAGCAGTTTACACTGTTGTATGCTGCCGTGTATTGCGTTTGCTATGACGCCACGTTAGACGCTCCGCAAGACGCTTTCTACTGAGATCTTAATCTAATAGTCTTAACAATTGCATAATATTACTAACAAAACATTTTAATGATTTGAAACACATTTGATTACAAACATCACTGACAAACAATAGAGTGCCGTCATTGTCGTTGGTAACATCTAAACTAGATCACATCCTATTCAGTATGCTACCTGTATCGCATACAGTATATCGTTAAGAAAATTAGGAAGTAATTAGAAATATGTTTAAAAGACTGTTTTGGCTACTTAAATTGTTTCTGGAAACTGTTACGGATATAATTGTCAAATGCATAAAGCATGTCTTATTAGGATTTCAATTAAATGGAATTTTCAAATCACGCCATGTCTATGTTTTCAATGAAGATGAAAACGAAAGGAACATTTTTATGGAAAGGTATAAGGAGAGAGGAAGCTGTGTTTTGTTATCGACCAAGCGTTTGGAAGATACCGACGTAACAGTTTGCTATATAACTGTAAGTATCTCTTTTACAACGCTCTATGATAGGGTTGCCAACACCAGTTACAAATCATTTAAAATCATCTTAATAGTAAAAAAACAAGCTTTTATTTAAATACTCTAAAAATAACTCTAAGAAAATAAACTTAAATTTAAATTAAAACCATCAATTTGTTACATTACACAATATATATATATATATATATATATATATATATATATATATATATATATATATATATATATATATATATGTATAAATATACACAATATAAAAACTTGTCGCGAGATATGAGTATTTTATAAAAACATTTTTTTATTAGAACCTGCTTAAGTAATTATATCCTTACATATTGTATTCTTGTTTATGTAAACAGCTAAGTATTTCAGGTTCTATGATACATATGTGTCTACTACCCTGTTGCTGATTTTATTGGAACTAGAACCTCGGACTAGGAAGTTGTAAATTAGATACTCAAACCTTTAACCTAAGTGTTAAAGAGGTTTTTGATATGCACTTTCCGTCAGCATATAACATTTCCACTGTAAGAAGTTAATCCTTCTTGTTACCGTTCCAGCCTATCAAAAGTCCACAGTTGAACATAGGTCTCCCCATAGATTGCCTCATAGGGGGGAACACTTGCCATAGCTGCCACGCTTGACAAGTGGGGTGGCAACCGCAGTCTTTTATTTTTATCTGTTGATAGGAAAACTCTGCTGCCCTTCTCCTAGTATTTTTCCCTCAGTCGGATATTTTTACACCGCCGCCATACGGTAAGTCAAAAGAAATTGCTTTAATATTATTGCAGGCAACCCTAACGTACGTATAAAGCAATTTCAACAGCTTGTTAGGTATATCATCGCTAACGCACGTCTTACTTACATAACAAGTAACGTTATACTTTAACAAATTCCAGTCCACTACCAAAACGAGGGTATGACTTTTGACCTTGTCGCATATTTTTCATCTACTTTCGTTTTCCGCGTTCATTGGCATTCATTGCTTGTATTGAGATAACTACCTAAGAATATTATAGTCGTGTTTTGATTATGTTAATACTATTATGTATGCAGAATCACTTGTTAGATGGAAGATACCCTCGTTAGATGGTAAAATGTTGGCAGTCAGCTCTCAGTGACTTATCGTCGTATTATATGACTCTCATAACATTGCATAATGAAATTAATAATCAAAAATGAATAACGCGTCTAATATACACTTTGACTGCTCTGTGACATAGTGACTTAGCATTGAGTTTCTATGCAGAGAGTTGCGGGTTCGAACCCCACACGAAACAAATATGGCCTACAAATAAATATGGTTTTGGATGTATATCCTTGTGAAATTTATGTATATAAACTGCCTCCACGATACAAAAGAAAGTCCTAGTGTGTACATTTTTTAGGAAGAATTTTCTTTTCAATTGTTAACACTTTCACTCTTCGATTTTAAGACAATAGTAGAGAATAGCAAGACAACAGTAATGAACTATATGTAGTACACTGGACATGGAATGGGTTAAATATATTTTCAATGTCAACTTTGTTATGAAAATTGGAATAGTTAAGACATCTTTCAGAAAAGGGGAATTTCTCAGTCATCTCTTACAACTTCTACAAGAAAAAATGGGGTGCTGGATACTTTTACGCTCGCTAAAACGGGGAATCTTCTTATTATAGATTCCTAACTCTATCAAAAATAAAAAATAAATATTTAACGACAAAAGAGCGCTTGTTTTATAATTTTAAAGCAATTATTTTAATTATCTATCGATTAAACTTTTTAGAGACATTAAATGATATGAGTGGTGTACTACCTAATAACCGGTGTTTTAACCGCCGTTAGATTAATTACCATGTAATTAAATAACACGTTAGTTCACGCATCGTTATATGCTTTAATATAACGATTAACACATTTACGCAATAGAAATGTTTCTATCTGTATTTGGAGAAATATTTTTGTTTTAAGAACTGCACGAGAATTTACTTGACATATTTATATTATATTATTGAATAATATGTGAAAATAAGTTAGTTTTTTTCCCTCTGTTGCGGCTCTACCCATAGCTCTCACCACACTACCAAAAGTTAGCTGGCAGAGAATGGCTTTTTGGTATTAAGTTCGCCTTCATACCAAATGTTTGTTTGTTTGAGTGCAATAAAGAATTTTCTATCTATCTATTTATCTATCTACTTGAGTGGATAGCATAATACACAACGTATAAGTTTATAATAAGTAAGGAATTCAACCCGAGGTCACTGGTACGTAATTTTTATATTTATTTGTATTAGATAAGAGTGACAAACGAGCATCTCATGTACAATTGCATCCAACATAAATTACAAAGGCTATAATATAAGATGCGTTATCATCGAAGACTAACGGGGTAACCTTGCAGCCTCAAGTTATATTGACTCTTTATATTCTTGAATTCGGATTTTTTACTGGCATTTAGTTGCCTCTACGATGCCCACGGAACGAAATGGGGCGATGGATTCTCTTTCACATGGCGGTTTTACTTACCGTTATCGTTACAGTCTATTAAAGTCCACTGCAGAACACAGGCCCTCATGGATTGCCTCATAGGGATATTTGGCAAGCGGGTTGGCAACCACAGTTTTTATTTTTAGTCATTATTAGGAAAACACTGCTGCCCATCTCCTGATTTATTTCCCTCTGTCGACTCTTACGACACCCACGGAATTATATGGGGGTAGTGGATATTTTTAGACAGCCACAGCGCGGCGGTGTTTTACTAACGTACAATTTAATTATTAAAAAACAAAGAACTTATAAAAATATATTATAAGTTATATAAAGCGAAATAATAAAACTATATTTCCATGTTCCTGTTCCGCGTAATAGTTACCTTATTAATATTTATATTTAGTTTTATATTTAACAGTTAACTTATTAATATTCATAATAACAATGGTATGGTTAAATAATAGTGTCAAACCTTTCCTGTGTCTAAAGTCTAGTGAGACTGTTTTAGGATTGATGATGAACAGAAGGAAACTTTTTTTTGAATTGAGCATTATTTTTTCATATTATCTTAGGGGTTTTCCAATGTCTAAATAGAATTTTAAAACACGCAACTAATAATAATAGATCACTAAAAAATAGGTAGAAGTGGCGGCATCAGTAAATCCATCATCCCTTTTTGTTCCGTGAGTGTTGTAGGGAATGCCAGAGAGATCGGGAGATTGGGGGCAAAATCAAATATGCGAAATGTCGTACATTTCGATCGCCAAGTGCGGTGATTATTCAAAATACTCCCTGCAATGGCAGAGTCATACCTTCAGCAGTGCCAAACCAGCGCTGTGGTTTCGGCGACAGTATATGCCCAGTGAAGTCCGTTTGCCTAACGCGCCACAACACACAACATGAGGAACGTTTATTTTATTTTTTCTTATTGTAATTTATAAGTATACATAATCTTTAAATAGATGTCAATATACGTCAAATTGTTGTTTTTTTATTTATTTTTTATTATGTTATACTATTTTTAATTAATGCCTACAAATTTTAAAATTTAAGTGCCTAATGATGTTTGTGGCGGAGTTGCAATAAATGTCTCTTTCTTTCTTTCTTTTCTATATAAATGGAGTTCACTTCTAATTTCTAAGTGGGTTATGGAGCAGAGTCCGTCGTGCTGCTCCGGTGAGAATTAACGATTAGACAAGGCCTTCGCATAGCCTGAAAATATTTTAATTTCTCAGACTCCCAGGTTTCCCCGTTAAGTCAACCATGTGATTAGGGTTGATCGTATATAAAGATGAGGGCTTATCTCCTGAGTTACCATGGCTTATTGCAGTATCATTATGAATTATCTAAAACAAATATATAGGTAAGTTCAAATGTCCCTACAAAATTAGAAGAGTAAAACCATTAACAATATTTTCAAAGGTCATGGGTTATTAGGTTGAAGCGTCGAATGGGCCTTTTCTATGACGTAATAGGCGCCTTTCTCATAGTTGTAGTTGTGTACAATGCTACTTGTGTTCAATTAAGCTGGTTCTAATTTCATAATACAGTGAAACTACGTTTGTAGTATGTTAATTAATTTTTATGTGCTAAGGGTTACGTTGAATAGGCTTAGTTATTGTCGATTACCTTGTAATGACAATAAGGAAGAATTCATCTACCTTTTCCATCTATTGGGTGTTATAAGAAGCGCCTATGGTAAATGCTAGAAAAATTTTAGAGAGGTATAACTATTTCTTTTATGTCAGACGTAAAACCCGGCGACAAGCAGCAGCTTTAAAAGTGCAAGACGTCTGTTATTGTAATCGTTAATTCGCTTAAGTTTGCAGAGTATCTAATTGCATAGTCGCGTTGTATGATCGAATCGAAGTCAGAGTCAATTTTGTACAAATATTAGGTCTGGATGAAAACTAGATGCGTTGTGACTATCTCTGACCTAAGAATCTCCTGATCATTTTATGCGGTAGAGACATGCTGCAGCTATATTAATAGTATAGTTGTAGCACGAATGGGTCGGCTCGACCGGGGAAGGACCACGCTCTCACAGAATACTAGCGTAAAATAGCAGCTTAATGCTGCTGTGTTTCATATGGTGAGTGTAGAGAACCGGAGACCCATTTTACTGGAGAAGAGGCATTCCATCTTAGCATCTGAATTTTAATTCGTAAACGAATATAAATGTAGTTTTCTATGGGCCACAGCAACCACTTACCATCAGATGTACCTATTTATACAAATAAATAAAATTGAAGTGTCTGTTTGTAATGTCAAAATTACAGCTTTTTACTAAATGCATATGAAAGTATATATGGTACTAATAACAAAATATTTTTTATAATTTTTGTTTGTCTCTCTGTTGTCCGTCTGTCTGTCTGTTTGTTTGAAACGGCTGGACCGATTTTGACGGGATTTTCACTAGCAGATAGCTGATGTCACAAGGAGTGACTTAGGATTATATTATATTTATTTTTATTATATTTTCGAAAAAGAATTAGGTTTCCGCGCAAGAAAATTAAAATAACACGCGGGCGAAGTCGCGGAGAACTGCTAGTATTCTATAAAAAAATCCTGCATGGACATTAGTACTTTAGACAGAGGTAGAATAGAACGAGTAAATGACATCAGGTTTCATAAAATGTTTGTCTGTCAGTCTGTCTGTCAGGACTAATTTTCGTAATATCTTAATCAAATGTGATGAAACTTTATGAACAGATTGAGAGCAGTGACAGGACTGTTTTATGCTATATTTTACCCGTAAAAGATGTGATAAAATAAATGGTTTATGATAATTATTACATAAAAGTTAAAATACTGTACAATTTTTTGGTTTGTAATTTTATACACAAAAGCTCATTACATTTTATCGTTTATCCTTGAAAGTTTTGTAGCAAACTTGATTTTTACCATTGCTTATTACATCATTATATTATGTTTAAGGATAAGGTGCTAAGAGCTTTAAATTAATAGATCTTCAATTATTGTTATTGACATATTCCCACATTGCACATAGTGTTCGAGATAATAGCAAAAATTAGTTTAAAATCATTTTTTTAGTTGAACTTCTCACCCACAGGCCAATATTAGAGATGTGCAGGTTTTTTGCTTAATAGTATAGTCACTACTATTTAATAAAGTTACAAAAATGTACACTCATCACTCTTTGTTGTTAACCGAAAATTTCACAAAATATTGCATTTACCACATTGTCATTACAATTTCATACCAGCCCGTCAAAAATATTGCCACGACTTTAGTTGATTATTGATCGCTGTATAAAACTTTTTTGTCCTGGATTCGAATGTTAGTATGGAAGGCTAATATTAGTCTAAACATCTATTTATATGTCTAATCTATACATTATACATATAAATAAAATTGAAGTATTTGTCTATAACAACTATAATATTGAAATAACTAGCTTCTATTAAGCACAGGTGGTTATTTGCATGTTATTAAGACATGAATAACCATTTTTAATTTTTTTGTCTGTCTGTCTATCTCAACAAACTTTACGAACAGATATAGCAACTCCAGGAGAATAGATCCCTCTAAGACAAAAAAATCAAAATCCTCTATCTATCAAAATAGCTTCTAAGCTATATTTTGAGCGAATATCTTGGAGATTTTTTTTGGAAAAAATGAAAAATTTAAAAATTAATAGTCCTTGATTATCATAAATATAATATCCAGGTGAAGCTGGGGCCGGTTGCTGATAAAAAATTAATTCATATATATAGCACACATCCGGTATGACATAGAGGAAGCCGATGGATGCAGGTGGCTCAGGGCCGTACTTTGTGGCAATTCTTGGGGGAAGCCTGTGTACAGCAGTGAACTTGTATGATAAAGACGATCAATTTAAAATATATTTTATAAAGTAAAATATTATTTTTGTTCAAGTAGAAATCAATATTTAACATTTATTAGTCAAGAAATAATCTTGCATAAAAAAGGTCTTGTCAAAGTTGCTCGTTGAACTCTTTAGTAGCGAGCATTCGCATAGCGTTAGCTACGTGCGAGCCAGGCGTCGAAACACGGCGCACAATGAGTGCGACAAACTATACTATACACACAGTCGAATGATTAGCCATTTCGGTGCGTTTCCATTACGTGGGAACGTTATTGCTGTATTTAATCAAACAACAGGTGCAATTAGTTTTCACATGTTTATGTAACTACGAGTGCATGCACATGCAAATTACCTTTATGTTAGTTTAAAATGTTATTAACTAATTATTGAATTTAATAACTGTGGGAAAGTGCGCTTTTGGTAAATACTTTCTAAAATGGAGAAGTATTGTCCAGAAATGGGTTATTACGAGGTCATAAAGAATAAGAATAAATCAATCGCTAAACTGCACCGTGAAATATTTATAAAAACTTTAAAAAAATACTATTATCGTTATTAGTGTTACTTACATCCCCGTTAAGCTCTTCGATTAAGCTTTAAAATGCTTGTGTTAATTGTGCTTGTGTTATAGCAGTGATACATGACAGTGGTCGAATGATTGATTCGAATCTACGGCTACAAAAGTTTGTAGTTTTTTTTTATACGATAGGGTGACAAACGAGCACACAGTCCACCTGACGGTAAGTGGTTGCTGTGACCCATAGACATCTACATTTATCCTCAATAAAGAATCAAAATGCAGATCCGTCATCACCCGTGAGGACTAAGGTGAAATGCCTCTTTTCCAGTAAAATGGGTCTCTGGTTCTCTATACTCACCATACGAAACACAGCAGTGTCAAGCTGCCATTTTACGCTGGTATTCTGTGAGAGCGTGGTCCTTCGCCGGTTGAGCCGACCCATTCGTGCTACAACTACACTACTAATATAGCTGCAGCATGTCTCTACCACGTTCATGTCTTAAGTCTTAACCAATATTGTCGCTTTAGGCTTTCATAAAAGAATGCTGCTACTTATCCTCAGTATTAAAATTTTTCACCTTTGTTTTGTAAAATACTTACGGCACGTGATTATATTTGCTGACTTAGCCACTACATTGTATAATTTTTTTCATATCTCAATTATTGTTAATAAAAGTAGATTGTTATATTTATTTTATTTGTTTATTACAAAAACACCATCATAGCAGTTCAAGACCAAGACAATGATATATTAAAATACTGTTAGATATAGAATATAATTGATTATTTACAAAAATGTAATATACGTGGTAGAGCACGATGCAGCTATATTGTGGTTGCAGCACGAATGGGTCGACTCGATTGGGGTAGGACCACGCTCTCACAGATTTATAGCGTAAAATACTAGCCTAATGCTGCTATGTTTCGTATGGTGAGTGTAGAGAACCGGAGACCCTTTTTACTGCAAATGAGGCATTCCATCTTAGTACTTAGGGGTGAAAACGCTTCTGAATTTTGATTCTTAATGGAGCATAAATGTAGATGTCTATGGGTCGCAGCATCTATTTACCATCAGGTGGACTGTGTGCTAGTTTGTCACCCTATTCTATTAAAAGAAATCTATACAATAATTATAAAAATATTCTCATATACCCTGTGTGCCGCTTCTATGAACTTTGCCAGGCTACATTTGAATATGTCTGTTTCTTCGGAAACAATATTTAATAATTTTAAAGCGTGTGACATATGTGCGTAGATTTGTCGTAGTGTACTCGTATGGCCGTAGTGCCGTGGTAGCTTAGATGGTTAGCACTCGCTGTGAGTTTCGCAGAACGCGAGCAACCCGGGTTCGATTCCCGCCGGCACCAATGAAATTGTTAATTGCAATTTTAAGTGCTGATTTACCACGTGCTCGGCGGTGAAGGAAAACATCGCGAGGAAACCTGCATATCTGAGAAAAAAAATAAAAAAAATAAAAATTATCTCGAAGACATGTGAAGTTCACCAACTGGGGCAGCGCGGCGGATATTTACTTGCCCTAACACCCTCTCAGAAATGAGAGGAAGCCTGTGCCCAGCAGTGGGACGTATATAGGCTGCAACTTTACTTTACTTTACTCGTATGGGACCTTAAATATGGAATATGGGCGTCGCCCAACCACCCCTTATCAGGCATCGCTTCCAGTACCTCGGTGTGGTGCAGCTGTGTGGCCAGCTGCACACCGAGGTACTACACACGCCACACGTATTTGCATAACGCGAAGTTACCCCTCACACCCAGCTGGCTGTAGACGACCATGCCGATCACGAACAAGGTCGTGTACATCAGCGTAGTTGGTACTAATTCTTATTATTTAAACCATGTGATGGTGGTAAAGAATATACTTCAAGTCATTTCATCATACCTCTAATTATCACTATCGACACGATTTTTTTTGTTACTTTGATAAGAAAAATATGAATGGTTTACTAAAGAAATATTATCTCCTAAAAACCCGAAATTAAATGTTGAACATTAGAATTTAACATGTAACAGTTAATCTTAAAACGTAATGTTGAAATGTAATGTTGACACTAATTATAATGTCAGTTATGTGTACAATGGACCAGAGAGATGTTATGTGAACTAGAACACTTCACTGAAGGTATATTTAATAACAAATGTGTTTTAAAGGTAACTCATTAAAAGATAACACAATCAACGGCGAGTTTTATAAAATTTAAATATTCTTATAGGTAACTTTGACAAAAATGTTATAATTAATATTTTAACTAATAATAGATATGATTAAATCTTTGTCTAATAATAAATATGAGGTTTGTTCATTAAAAATATCGGAATATATTTTTTTAACTATACATTTTTAAATAACAAATCGCTAGGCATGTTACAAATGTATTTATGATAGTTTGTTTAACATGTTAATTTCATATACATACATAATAGTCTTATTTACACAGCTTTTCAAGATGACGATTATCTAGCCATTGTTTTCGTGTTTGAATCGTTTGGCTTTGCGGGCAATGAGAATAAAAATTATCTTATATCTTTAGGATATAATGGGTTGCGTAAATGATTACACTGCCAGGTTTCCACGGCGGTTTCTTGACAATGCGTGGTGGTGCAACGGTGGTGTCATCTGGTGGCGGGACTCAGTCGCACGCGCAGCCTTGCACTATCAACTCATACAATTGTTTCACGCTTTTCTTGTAAGAACTAGAAGTGTTGCTAGATGGCCGCGTCGGGCGCGTGTTGTGTGTTGTTTAATTTGACATTTGCTTGTGCAGTGCTGTGTTGCTTTAGTGAAGCTTCGTATGAATGCGGCTTGTTTGTTTTGGACGATCATTACTTTTGTTAGTAAACAAACACCGACGAAATGTTGGCGTGATAATTTGCAATCCCGTTGCTTTCGGTATTTCCGTTGGATGTAATACTACACATACCTACTTAACTGTTATTTTCTCATAACATCTCGAATGATATAAACAGAAATAAAAAAAAATCATAGGTTCTATTCTAGATCTCTAATGTCAGTTAAATAAAATAAAAAGTGCACATATAATCACTTACTAATATATCATCAAGCGAATCAGTAAGTTGAAGTGGTAATGGAGCGGCTATTTAGCTCGAAAAACCGATGGGTAATAAAGGTTCTCAAGTGGCAGCATCATACTGACAACCGCAGGGTTAGGCGACCCCTCGCTAAATGGCGTGATGACCTGATGAAATGCTGGTAGTCGAGGGATGCAGCTGGCTCAGGACCCTACATTGCCTGAATACAGACCATACATCAGGACTACATTGCAATCGAGCACACAGTATACCTGATGGTAATGGATGCTGTGGCCCATAGACATCTGTGTAGATGTGTTGTCATCCCTGAGAACTAAGATGCAATGCCTCATTTCCAGTAAAAGGGTCTCCGGTTCGATATACTTACCATACAAAACATAGTGGCGTTAAGCTGCTATTTCACGCTAGTATTCTGTGAGAGCGTGCTTTCTTCCCGGTCGAACCGAGCCATTCCTGCTCAACCATAATAGCAGCGTGGCTCTATCATGTATAAATACGTACGTACTAAATTATCTTATAACATAAAATAACTAAACAATTAGGAACGTTACTCGTACATGAAATGACCTTTTATTTTATGGCCTGTGTTTTGTCACTAAGCCTTAAAGTAGTGTGGGAACAGAATTGAAATGAACTCATATGTTGTTAATACATAGTAGATAACGCAGTCTTGCTAACTAGACTTTGTTGAGCTCGAAATATATTTTACCTTAACCCCAATGTTTGCTGGAAAAAAGGAAAAAATTTAAAAAGCTTAAGTTGCTCCAAAATAGCCAGTAGGTACATAAAGCTTTATTATGTGGGTACTCAAAAATATAGTATACGTAAAACGAGTAAAATACCACTAATCTTATAAACAATACAATCCGGAAAATTCGTATATAAAATATAAAATTTGTAATAATGCAAAATGTTAATAATAACACTCAAATATTTATAAATTATACCTCTTAAATTAAAAACAAAAACGAATGTAACTTTTTAAGCACAACAATCATTAATCGCCAACTTAATGCTCATTCTATTCAATGTGTATACGTTATACGTACGTAAATATACAAAATCGTTAAATTATAATTTTGTATATTTACCACCGTGACAATTTCATCTCTTTAAACTTTTATTGAACAGAAATCTGTAGAAATATTTATTGTAAATCCTAATAACAAACTTTAAATTGTAACTTTAA
Organism: Parnassius glacialis; assembly: GCA_033319125.1. Lineage (NCBI taxonomy): Eukaryota > Metazoa > Arthropoda > Insecta > Lepidoptera > Papilionidae > Parnassius > Parnassius glacialis. The sequence goes on along the minus strand of JAVANC010000013.1, from coordinate 17,831,065 downwards.
TTAGATAAAGTAATAACTACAGTGGCCACTAGATACGTCCAAACGACTTAAAAAGCGAAAAGGGCGATAGATGCTTTGTCACCTCTGAGAAGTAAGAATATTTCAAAACCTGTAATTATTGTGGCACACTGCAACTACATAGGAATGGCTACCTAGGTAAAAAGGGAGCCTTATCTCTATTCGATATACACGTCCGTATTAGGTCAAGAGCAGTGATTGAGTGTGGGGGTAACGTTTTTAAAAAAAAAATTGATAACATAACCAAGCCAAGATTTCCCTCCAGAATTCCTGAAAGTTGGTGTTTACTATTCACTAATGGTTAATTAGCATATTAATGGTTAACTTGTCACAGTTCAATGCTCTAATAACTCGCTGTGTATCAATAATTGCGCACAATAGTCGAGTAGGTCCATCGACATACACAGCTACTGGTGTTGATCATTTTCTTGCGTTAAGAAAAATAAACAATTTCCTTTACGTTCAAGATCAACACATAAACAGACAACTCTGAAACTTAGATTCTTTGGTAGATCTAAACTGAAATTAGCATTGAATACGTCAAATATTTACGTATTATTTCCGGTAAAACTTTATACGAACATATACGAGTACAAAGATACATTTCCGATACAGATTCTCTTCTGGGACGTACCCAGTAGTCTAGCTACATTGTACACTATGATTACAATGTTTTTATACCTAGTATAACAACAGAATATTAGCAATTTTATCTCGTAAGTGTTAATGTACCCGTACATATATCCTTTTAATTGTTATAATCCAGTGATTGACTAGTGGTAAATTGCAATAAAACCCCATACGGCCCTATAAGCCTAATATATTCCTGTAGCCTTCATTATTTGGTTTTAGGTACTGGCGTCCATAGACTGAGTAGCCATCTACATTAGCACGCTACTACCTTCATACGTAGTATATACTTTAGGTAAAATAAATGAAATAAAATTGGTACGTTCCTTGAAAACACAAACGACGCTTGTTTTTAGATGCTTTTTAAACGGTTCTATCTATTTTTAAATACTTTATTTGATATTCTTTACATTGTCATCCGATTTTGAGTTTCAAAATCAAAATCAATTACTAATTACAACCCAAAAAACGTCATACATGAAAATAAGTTATTTAATAAAAACGTGATAATGTTATGAGTATTTTATGCTTATGTCATAAAATATTTTAATACGAAATATGTTTTTCAATATATAGGAATAACCACATTTGTAATGCAGATTTCAATTATCCTTTTCCAACGTAACATATTAATAATACCGACACTGTATAATTTAGTGCAATTTACAACTGGGTGCCTCGTTTTTATCAGGTGCTTTAGAAGCCTTTTGAATTTTATGGTCCAGCTGTGTACCACTTTTACAAAATAAAGTGTATTATATTAAATAGAGCAATTTAGCATTCATAACGTCATGTACTATGGGCTTATTATTGTCAGTTTTAACATGTAACATGCTTACATATGTTATATAATTTTCTAAGAGCCAATCTTGGCGGTATCGGCGCCGCATGAATATGTTTCATACCAGATATTTTTGCGATAAAATGCTGTTGATGAATTTAGTCGTTTTTCATATGATAGGTACTTATCATGCATGTAAGTCTAGATGACTTAACATAAAACATTAATTAGAACAGCAGAGCGGGATAGGCAACCGTAGTGCTCGCTGGAATGTGACGACGTTACTGTACGGATACCGCTATGCATTATGCACATTTGACGTTTGTTAATTTTTCTGCATGTACAGGTTTGCAGAAAAATTGTGTTAATTATCTGATTATTTAAATAGGAATTTAAAACAAAAAAAAAGCAAATTAATTATTTTCTGGTCTGGTTTTAAGGTCTTTTTATTTTCTTTCGTCATCATTTAGCATTTTTTTTTCGTTTCGATGTATTTTTGACATAGAGGGGTTAATTTCACTTCCGATTACCATATGTGAAAATGTGTACCTATTTTTTCCAATACACTGCATCTTAGGAGCCTGTCTAGGTAGGTATGTACCTGTTATGTTTTATTTAAAGGGTAAATAGGGCCAGTATAATTACTGACTATAGCTTTCGTTATTTGAAGTTGGCTACTTCTTGGATGTCTGTTAGACTTCAGTGGCAATTTATCACCAAAATGCAATCTTTGTTTGACGCTCTACATAAAAAATTATATCAGCGAGAATTTAAAATATCAATTTTTTCCATATTGTAACATAACTGTCAAATATCCATCCATCTATTACAGTCTATAAAATGCCAAACAAAAGACTCACTCGTTGATTTCCTTATAGGTGACATTTTGCCATATTTGCCATGCTTGGCAGGCGGGTTGGCAACCGCAGTTTTTTTATTATTTTTATTTGTTAACAGGGATATTTTGCTCCCCATCACCTGTTTTAATTTCCCTGTCGCTATTTATCCTTTATTGTAGTCACATTAAGGATTACAATGGGACTCAATGCCATATGGCATTCCCTGCCAGTCAACCCTGAGATAGGAAGAAAATTATTGCGCCCATGCAAATATCGATCAAGAGTAAGGAAAAAAAATAAATACCCTTTTAAATTCATATTAACGATTTGACGATTTCAAATTTAGTTACCAACCACCCGCTAAGTGTGATACTTATTATATCACTATATAATATAACACTGAATGGGAGACTTTTATTGATAAAATAATTTATATTATCATTTAGATTTAATATATACGAGTACATTACACCAATAAAGCTATATGGAGTAGTGTCTAAAGGAATTTATAAAACGGTTCGTTTGATATACACATCAAGGTGATTTTAAAATGGATATAATGCAACAAACGGTGGATATAATTTAGTAAACTTAAAGTTCGCCGAATAAAAATATAAAGTACGAGATTACAATGCGTTAGAATAGTAAAACCTCACGGGGCTTGCGAAATACCAACTTGCCTGCACACCGTACTTGGATTAGCTTTTGTTATTACAATTCAATATTACAATACACATAATGAGATGTCTGATTATTTCTATTACGTCTATAAATTGCAACCACAATAAAAACTTTTTACACTAATAAACTCTTAAATAACATTCAATATAGGCCAATTTAAAACAATGATGTAAATTAAACGTAATAAAATTCATAATATTACATTTATTCATATGTGCTTGGAAATGATAAATTTCACTTACGCGAAGGAAGATGTTTTATTAGTTGTAGTAGTGAAAATTAAATTTTTTCTTACTTTCTTTTGAGTAGAAAATGTCAAAAAATTGAGCATTAAATAAATTTTTGCCTTCAATAAACTAGAAGTAAAGTAAAGGTACGGTCTTCTCACTGCAGGGCACAGGCACAGGTTTAAGGGCAAGGAAATGCCCGCTGAGTTGAGGAAATTCTCATGTCTTCGAAATATTTATATTATATAATCTTCGTATTATATATTTTCTTTATAATGAATAATACACTTAATGAAAATATCATACAATACTAAATCATAGAGTACAGTACAGTATTCATCGGGTATCTAGAAAAAATACTTAACCTTATAATTGCGTTACCTTTATATTTATTCATGGAGCTTAGGTCTTTTTGAGTTTGCGCTAGTCTTTATTTATATAATCTAAAATTGACAGCTAGTTAGCACAGTAAGGAGTTTGACTGTGGCCGCGGGTTCGAATCCGACACGGAACAAGCATTTTTATGGCCCTCAAATAATTGTACCGGATTTGGATGTTTGTTTGTCAATGTCATTTAATGTCATAAATGTATGTATAATTTATGCTAACTTAATACTTGCAATTAGCAATTTTCAGTTACAATAGTGACTGCGGTCTGCAAGTGACAAGTACAAATGAAATTTTTTTTTTTTTTTTTGCGCCCGAAGCAATTGGAAAAGGGCTACCACGGAGGGAGGCGGAAAATGCATTACGCATACCACGACAGCCGGTCTGTCCTGGTTATGCGGGACTCACTGCCTACCGGGGGACCTAAGTGATACCCGCTAAAAACCGCCTTTGGGGAGTGGCAACTTAGCTGTTTAAAGCTTCTTATGCCGAATCGGAAGCGACCCTCTTTTGGGAAAAGAGGGCGCAGGCGGCTACGAGCCGCTGAGGGAGTGCCTACGAAGGCAAATTAATTATGAATAATTTAATTAGAATTGACCTGAGCCGCCATGAGGCAGTTCAGGTCGTTTGACAGTTTATTAGGCGGGTCCGAGAGAGAGTTTCTCGGCCTGCGGACTCGATAGCGAGAGGGGAGTGGGGCTGCATAAGTAGCTGCCTCACGAATAAGATGATTGGAGTGCGACTCTGAGGCTTTGAAGAAGTTCTCAGAGAGTTTTTTAAGAAATTGTTGAATTGTAGGGAGCTCTAGGTCCCGATGAAGGTCGGCATTACGGACGTACCAAGGTGCGTTCGCAGCTCGACGACAGAAAAGATTTTGAACTACTTGGAGTTCATTAATAATTTTAGGGTTAGCGTGGGCAAAAATGGGGCCCGCGTAGGACATGACTGGTCGTATACAGACCTTATAAAGGGTACGCTTGTTTCTGAGGGACATTTTACTGTGTCGGCCCAACATACTGTTGAGCCTATTCAGGTAAAAACGTGCGTGACGGGTTACTCTCTTGACGTGGGGCCTGAAAGTTAGCCCTGTGTCTAGAGTGACACCTAAATATTTGGCAGACGTATGCCAGGGGACAGGGGTCCCTAGCATACGTATTGGTGGAGTGTTTTTGATACGGCGTCGTTTATAATCGAAGTGAACGGCGGAGCTCTTCTCCGGGTTCACATCGATGCGCCATTTTTTGAACCAAGCTCCTAGGTCATCAACTGACTTTTGGACCTTGTTCCGTATGAAAGGTAGCGAGATACCTTTACAGTAGAGAGCAGTGTCGTCTGCGAAGAGGGAGAGCTGAACACCTTTCGGCGGAATGGGAATATCGTTGGTGAACAGGATGTACAGCAGAGGAGCAAGTACTGAGCCCTGAGGGACACCAGCTTTGATGGGGCGCTGTGAAGATAGCGTGCCTTCGTGTCTAAAACGAAAGGTACGATGATTTAGATAAGAGGCCACGAGACGTACTAGACGATCGGGGAGACCTATTTTGTATAGTTTGTAGATAAGGCCTGTATGCCAGACTCTATCAAAGGCTTTGGCGATGTCGAAAAAGACCGCGATAGTCTTATGACGACGAGGATAAAAACCGCTGAGGATATATTCCACAATACGGTGAACTTGTTGGGGGCAGGAGTGTTTCGCTCGGAAACCGAATTGATGGGGAATGATAAGAGGGTCACCGTCTGTGGGAAACAGATGGCGCCTCATGCGATTTTGGATGACTCTTTCAAAGAGCTTGCCCATGGCCTTGAGGAGGCTAATGGGGCGATGACTGGAGGGGAGGTTGAGAGGCTTGCCTGGCTTGGGAATACCAATCACAGTTGCCTCTTTCCACGTAGTGGGAAAGTAACTAAGGTTGAAGCAGGCGTTGAAGATAATAGATAAAAAGGTTAACACCTGCTCAGGAAAGTGTTTAAGGGCTTGGTTGGAGATGCCATCCGCGCCCGGAGCCTTTTTGGGTTTAAGTCCTTTGATGAGGGATGAAATCTCGTCATTGGACACAGAGATAGGTTCGGAGGCTGTAGGGGGTGAGTTCCGGCGGCGGACCTCATCTTCCACTGCCTGGACGTGTGAAGGGTCAACGGGTTGAGAGCTAGGAGAGCATTGAGCGGCAATGCTGTCTGCAAAGCACTCAGCCTTTTCCTCGTCCTCGAAGGCTACCGTACCGTCGGGACGGGAGAGAGGGGGAGTGTGGGTGATAGCGTCTATGCGGAGGGCTCTTGCCATCCGATAGTACGCTGTATGAGAGGGAGAGATATTCTCCATGAGTTTACTCTTTTCGAGGTCTCGAAATTCAGAGAGGCGGAAACGGAGTTCTCGTTGAAGACGATTAGCCGTGTGCCTATATTCGGGCGTGGGGTATTTTGCTGCTCTCCGGAAAGCAGCTTTCTTGGCAAAGACAAATGAAATTCTACCATAGAGATAATATAGATAGAATAGGGAAGCCAGCCGCAAATGTGACTTCTCGTTAGAAAGAGAGAGAAGATCAAGATTGCTATCTGTCTCTCTCTAACGACGCATGTTGTCAAGCTAACCTAACATGACAAAATAATACCGCGCATGCGCTCTGTTGTTGTTAGAGAAGGACAGACAGCAACTCAGAATTCAGAAACAACAACAGACAGAATTCTACTGTCATTTTATATTTTACTAGCGATCCGCCCCGGCTTCGCACGGGTGATTTCTGGTTCTCGACGACAGCGCCACGTACTTGGTCCAAAAGTAAATCTAAACCATCTAGGGAACCATTCAAATACAAAAAAAATCATCAAAATCTGTCGAGCCGTTTTTGAGGTTTAGCGAGACTAACGGACAGCAATTGATTTTTATATATAGAGATAAGTTGGTACTGTACCTTGGTCTTGGATCATAAAACTTACTAGTGCAATAAAAGCCTATTCAGCTACACACTCCGCTCTTTTTAGAGCTAGTGTGGGAACGCTCTTGACATCTCTATTCAAATTTCTGTGTGACTGGGGCAAGCTGAAAAATTATGAAAAGAATGAGATGGATAATAAACGCGTACCTATATTTGTTTTAATCCAAATCAAAGAATGTCATTTCGCAGAGAGTAATGGAGTTTGTAAATGTTAGCATTGAAATACGATTTTTGTTTTAAAGTGAGATTTTACATGCTGTTACTTTTACTTTCCATTCAACCTATAAAAGTCCACTGTTGAATATAGGACTCTCCCATAGAATGCTTCATAGGAAGGATTTGCCATAGTTGCCACGCTTGGCTGGCGGGTTGGCAAACGCAGTTTTTTAATGTTTTAAGTTGTTATCAGGAAGATCCTACTGCCCATGTTATGTTTTAATTTCCCTCTGTCGCCTCTTACGTGGTAAAGCCATGCTGCAGCTATCTTAATTGTTTAGTTATAGTACGAATGGGTCGGCTCGACCGGGGAAGGACCACACTCTCACAGAGTACCAGCGTAAAATGGCAGCTTAATGCTGCTGTGTTTCTTCTGGTGAGTGTAGAGAACTCGAGCCCCTTTTTACTGGAAAAGAGGCATTTCATCTTAGTCCTCACGGGTGATAACGCATCTGCATTTTGATTCGCAAACGAGGATAGATGTAGATGTCTATGGGCCGCAGCAACCACCTACCATCAGGTGGACTGTGTGCTCGCTTGTCATCCTTATCCAATAAAAGAAAAAAACCCACTTTTACTTTTACTTTTATTTTACTTTAATTCTGTCTTTATTGAAATCTATACGTATTATTTTCATACGTAGACTATTGGTTTTAGTTTGCGTTTTTATATAATACCAGTTGTAAGTGTCGGTTATTAAGTGTGGTCGCTAGTCGAACTTAGAGACATAATATTTATCTAATTATATCCGTTGCATTAACGGCACATCAGTTGCATAAAACACTGATCCTTACACAATCGCAACCATAGCAATTCACTCTCGTTGTCTGTCTTATACGGTCGCCATTGTCGTGCACGCGTTATTCTGGGAACTTTCCCGCGAAACAGGGCAAAAAGCGCGGGAACAGCGCCAAAACAATGACGACCGCATAACGCTCCAAATGTTATCTATTGCCTTAATACCGGCCCGCAGATTACAACATTGCGAATGTTCTCATTTCTAAAATAATTTTGTTTACATCAAATTCAATTAAGAACAAATTTTGTATTATATATTATAGTGTATAGATAATAATGTATAGGGTATTTTATTTCCATCTATACCTATATATAAAATAGTAGTTATCTGAATTATTCTTAAATTTACGATCATATGTCAACCAGTTGGTGAATTTTAATGGCATATATTTTTCACAAAGTACCAGCCTTTCAACGATTCACTATTAAGCATAGATCCGATAGCAACATCAGCACCTCTCATTTGGAGAAAACCCTAGTAGACTAATGGAAGAATTGAGTGGGTAGTACAGTTTCGTAGAATCGCAAAGCTTGCTCATTTTTATTATACACATTTATATACATTTTCATTTATACACAAATTTATTTTTTATTAAATTATATTAAAAATAAGTATAATAACATTACAACTAAAAGAACTTAAACAACAAGTTTCGATCATGAGCTGTCACTTGTATTTCCATCGGTTCTTAATACGTCTCCAGAATTTCAGATTATTCAGACTGTAAATGGGTAAAAACTGAAATACGAGGGTGGATTGAAAAGTACTCGGCCTAACCAAGAAAATAAACACATACTAAATCAGTTATATTTTTATTTTTCTACATAATCACCATCAAGTTCAATACACTTTTGCCACCTCCCCTTCCAAGCATTTAGACCGTTGAAAAAAAATGATTCTTCCTTAGAGTCAAAATATGCGTCTACAGCTGCTTTGACCTCGTCGTTAGTCGAAAATCTTTGACCTCCCAAGTGCTTTTTTAGGTTAGGGAACAGAAAGAAGTCTGATGGTGCCAGATCAGGTGAATACGGCGGATGCGGTAACAGTTCAAAGCCACAGTTGTGAATTTCAGCCATTGACTGTACTGACGTGTGAACACGGGCGTTATCTTGATGAAACAGGACTTTTCTTCTGAGCATTCCTCGACGTTTTTCTTTTATTTCCTCTCGTAAACGACGTAGTAAGGTGCAGTAGTAATCAGAGTTTATAGTCTGACCCCTTTCAAGATAATCAATCATAATCACACCTTTCGAGTCCCAGAATACTGAAGCCATCACCTTATTTGCCGACAAAATCGACTTAGCCTTTTTAGGGGGTGGTGAACCAGGTCTTCTCCACTGTTTTGATTGTTGTTTTGTTTCCGGTGTACAGTAATGAACCCATGTTTCGTCTATAGTAACAAAACGATTCAAAAAATCATCTGCATCGGCTTCTAATAACTCCAAACAGTCGCGTGAAATAGTCAATCGCGTCCTTTTTTGTTCAACTGAAAGCAGTCGCGGAACCCACCTCGCAGACACCTTGTGGAAACCCAACTCGTTGACAATGATGTTTTGAGTTCGTTCATAAGAGATGCCTATAATCTCGGCTATCTCTCTAATTTTTAATCTGCGGTCTCCCTTTATTAAATCAAGTACTTTTTTAATATTTTCGTCAGTAGTTGACGTCGAAGGCCTTCCAGAGCGGGGTTCATCTTTCACACTCTCTCTACCACGCTTAAATTCTGCTATCCATTTTTGACGGATGAATATGACAGAGCACAATCGCCTAATGTACTGACCATGTCATCATGGATGGCTTTTGATGATAGCCCCTTCTTATGGAGGTACTTAATGACGGCACGCTGCTCGATTTGCTCCATTCGCGGAAATTATGTCCGATTACTTTGTTAATAAATTTATAAAATCACAACTAATTATCGTACACGTTTCGAACTTCACACAATGAACTAGTCTGAACTGAACTAAATAATGTGGGTAGATTTGATTTTTAGAATTGAATGGATCTGTGTTACGCCGAGTACTTTTCAATCCACCCTCGTACATGTCAAGGAAATAAAGTGTGTTAAAAAGAAATTATTGGATTACGATAAACACTAACGCCATTTATTAATTTTTCTGCCGACTTTCAAAAAGGAGACGGTACTCAATTCGACTGTAAGTTTTTTTATGTGCGTTATCTCATAACTCTTTACTGGGTGAACCGATTTCGATGATTTTTTTTTATTTGAAAGCTGGTACTTCTCGTGTGGTCCCATATGATCAAGGTCAGACCAATAGTTTTTGAATTATTGTTAATAACTTTATTGAAGTCGGCAGTACAACATTTTTATTTTTAAATTATTAATAATTGAAACAATTTCTATTGATTTAGATAGAAAAATTTCATTTTGTCAGCTCATAAAAAGTTTGATTGGCCCTACTACTATGGGGTTGGAAGTTTTATATAATATATTGTTGAAATATATTATATAATTTAGACGTGCAGGTTTCTAGTTTTTTACCCGTGAGAAGTGTAAAAAACTAGAAACTAGTACATAGAATTGTCATTAACGTGTTACTAATGACAGCACCGGAAATTTAAGTCTAAAATCTAAGCATAGCGAACACTATATACTATATAATGGTTGCAGCTAAGTTATTTAAACACATAAAATGACACCTTGAGAGAACTATAGGGCCTAGCCAGTAATGAGCTCAGACTCGATGCAATAACGTAACAAAATACTAAACGTTGAATCATGTTTATTTATTACCCTGTATACATCCTTTTACTGTTTAATAATTGCTTTAACATTTAAACAGATAAGAATTTCATCACACAATCGATCGGAATAACAGGTGAGTTTTTAAACAAAGCAAACAAACAAGCCGCATTCGCAATTTTTTGTCTTCATTCACTCGCAGTGTAATGATAGATCGATAACCGTTGTGTACTACTCCGGGATATAAGTGATTATTTCAAAGCCTTATCTTACTCACATTAGCATTCAAATAATTAACAATATTCACAAAGAAGTGGCGTTATGATTGTTCAAAATAAATTACACTGGAAAATGATTACTAGATTTCAGTGCAACTGAGTTTTAAAAGAAAATCTTCACAATGGTGAACGGCAATTATGTATTGTACGGCGACCGACCGTGCTCTGAGTCCGAAATTATTGATGATCACGTCCATATGCGGACCACCGAAAGAAAACCCAAGAGAAAGGCAAACCGAACTGCTAATGAGCTACAGTACTCCCTTAATTTAGCGCAACTGGACAACGAGACGGATTCTGTCAAGTACGAAAAGAGAATTAAGGAACCCAGGCTTCTGCGTTACGTGCCAACGACCGATGTGGAAGAACACTTCGTGACGGAAAAATTTGAAACGTACGATTTAAAGCCAACACAAGAACCACCCAGACGGTACGCATTTACGAAAAAACCTAAAAACCCAAGTGATGGTTCTGTCAATTACGCTTACTCAAGATCGAGTAGCGGCTGCAGTTCCCCTAATGGGAATCTACCAACTATATCCGAACACGGAGAGCAATACGGCACTTATCGGGTCAGAGCTATCCAAACCCCGACTGATGACGAAGTAGCCAATACGTATGAGACAAAATTAGATAAATACTTCGCGAGGCCTCGGGATGTGAAGACGTTCGTAGCAAAGGTAAGTTTCATATTATGTCAAGTGATTTTCAACAGAGTTTTTATAATGTGGATATACGATTGTAAAGGTTTTCACTGACTTAAAGTTAGAAACTTGACGTTCGAACAATTTACGACCTGATTGTCAATCGTTTTGTGGTTTTCCACCTGAATAATAACGTAGAACATAAAAGTAAATTATTTTTCATGTCAAATATTATCTAGTACACTTGTATGTACATGTGTTCTTCATTTGCGTAGTTAATACTAAGGAAGGCCATATTTATAACTTACACAAAAGGAGAGAGTTCCTGTAATAATTGAAATAGTCTATGATGTGTTGGATTTAGCTGGAACAGCGTCCTAGATTTAAAATATCACGCACTAATATCGCCATTATAGTATGTGTATATTCATTTTGGAAAAAATATTTCACAAAAAATTTCAACCAGAATAGACTAGAGCATAGGAAAGAGCACGTACGTACGAACATACGTACTAAACAGTACTACTTAATTCATATCTGACCTTTTACTGACCTCAAACTATTAATTAACGTCAATCCACAAATATATTATGAGTTTGAAGTGTGTACTTACTGTTCATCGTACACTTAACGCAACTTAACTTATGACGTTTGGCGGGATTATGAAAGAATCCATCCATAATCTCATTTACTCCCGTGGATATCGTAATAGGCAACTATGAGAAAGGTCAGAAAGACCTCATGACCTCAGGTTGATGGCGGTATAACATATATGATAGTGTGTGACGTAAATTATCCAGATGGATAATGGAAAGCAGTGTTAAAGGTACACAACGTCGGCTCATATATCTGGCGCACAGCAACCTGTGCGTCAGATATATGAGCCGACGCGTTGTTGTTGCACAGATACTGAGATTCCAACAGTGGATTCTAAGGGTTGATATCGTTATCAACCCGATAGGTTATAGGATAGGAAGGTAGTATAAAATAGACAAAAGAAAACAATTTACCGAGGAAAGAAATGTTTATAATTACATGTAATATCTTTTATAATTAGAATAGTTTTGCTTTAAAAGTACTAATACAATAAATATTATTCAAGGGTTTACAACACGTTATAACCACTGATATATAAAATGTACAACTCTTAATCAAATTTTGATTAAGACGGCAATAACGATAGGCATATTTTTTCAAATATTTCTGATTTTAGTATTTAACAATCAGTGGCGTAGTAAAGGGGGCCATAACTATTTATGAAAATATTTTAATATACCAATAGTAAAAATAGTTACGTGAAATTCAATAAACATTCGTTGAAACTCAGTTATTTAATCTCGAGAAACTAGTAAGGTTTATTAGTGGTAAGCTTTCAAGCACACATAAAAACACGTAACAGTAAAATTTTATTTTAATTCTTACTAATTGACAGTAAATGTTTTAAATAAACACAAATTTAAACATAAAATTTTGAATGTTTATAGCAGCTTTCACAAAGGTCAACTCAGATTTTTTTCATCTGAACTCAACACGAATTCCATTAAGTTAACATGATATCGCCAGTTGAATCTGCATAAATTACGCCAAGTTTTATTGTATTTTAACAAAACTTATGAATGTTGTATCCACTCAGCAACTTTCTTTCCTTTAAATGGCATAATAATTATATTATATTTCGACTACTGGCGGGTCCTGGCTTCGCCTGGACCATCATTTTTTCGTTTCTTAAAAAACTATTGAATTACTGCCGAATTTTGACCACTTGGCGACTACTATTGTATATTATTGAAACTGCCTCGTTGGTCTAGTGGTTGTAGTAGTGCGACTGCTGATCATAAGGTCCCGGGTTCGAATCCCGGGTCGGGCCAAAAAATTTGTTATTGAGTTTTTCAACCAGTTTCAGTAGCTACCCGGAGTCAGGAAGTTGGCGGTGTTTCACCCCCGTGCCTCGGAAAGCACGTAAAGCCGTTGGTCCTGTGCCTGATCTCTCTCCGGTCGTGTCGATTTACCGTCCTATCGGGCTATGAGAGTGAGGGAATAGAGAGTGCACCTGTGCTTGCGCATACCCTTGGGCACTTTAATCCTGTCCTGCGCCGATGGCTAGTCTCCGTTGAGACTGGCCGCCGTGGCCGAAGTTCGGTCTGGAGGACATTATTATATTATTAAAAGACGTAGGTAACTCAATCAAAACTGTACCGTAAAAAAAAATTGATGTGTCTGTCTGTAATCTATACAGATAATAAATCTGTAGAAAAATTGTGTGTTCACACAAAAACTACATGACGGATTTCCATGAAGTTTTAGAAGGCAGTAAATGACCGTGTATAACATAGGCAACTTTTGTCCGCTTACGGCAGAGTAAAAAAAAGTCATATTTTTCCTTTTTTTAAAGTTTAATGTCATTACGGCTGCTGATGGTTCTATTAGTACTAAAAAGGATTTAGTTGTACGTATAATAATTTACATAAAAATTGTGAGTGTGAAAATGAAACTCATCGCGCCACCAACCAGTAAGGACGGAATACTATCTGCCGGACTAGCTAGTATTAAAATAACTGGCTGATATTAAGCTCAGGGGTTATTTGTATACTTTTATGAGATAAATAACCATTTTAAAAAAAATTGTCTGTCTGTCTATCCGGGCTTATCTTTGCAATGGCTAAACCGATTGTGATGAATCTTTATAAACAAATAGAGAGCAATACCAGTATGAATCGAGGCTATATTTTATCCGACTTACTTACATTTACTTTTTATTTTGAAAAAATCAAAAACATTATAAAATAAATGGTCCTTAATTATCTTAAATCTATATAACGCCACATTAATAGATCCTATCCAGGCAAAACCGGGACGGGTCGTTAGTTATAATATATATATATATATATATATATATATATATATATATATATATAGTTATATATAGTTATAATATATATAGAAATATGATGATTATTCATCATATTTCTTGCAAAAAATTATTAATATTATTAAGTAAGTAATAATAAGTATATAAGTAAGTAAAAAGTCAGTTGATTATGAAATAACTATTCTTACTACTTTTAAAGTAATATCTAAAATTTTTTTCTCAATTGACATTTTATGCACAGTCTCTGCTTACCCCTATTAAAATAAGATGAAATACACATTGCTTAACTGGAATGCCTTACATAAACTTGGATAAGAAATCCCATTTAATCAAAAAATAACGAAGCGAATTCCGCACCCAATAGATAAAACCTAATAAGCTTATTTTGTTTCAGGGCTCACATCCGGATAGCTTGTACAGAGTACCGGCAGGTGGCAGCGTGAACGCCAGCAAGGTTGTTCGTGTTCTGCGCATACTACGATGGCCCATAGCTCTATTCACTGTGTGCGTCGCCCTCGCTATTTTCGTCTACTTCCTTATGCCTGGTAAGTTTAAAACCTTTATTTCAATCAAACACATACTAAATTAAATAACACATAACTACAATAAAAGTGCCCGAGAGTATTTAAAGTATTAGAGAGCGCAAGCCAGGTAAACTCCCTATTCCCTCACTTTCATAGTCTGATGGGACGACAATCCGACACTACCGAAGAAAGATCAGGCGCGGGAGTGGCTTTACGTGCTTACAAGCCGCTGCACGTAGGTAAGTCTAGCGCTGAACGAAACGTGAAGGGGACGCGCACGAACTGAATTGCACGAATGCGACTGGAGAGTCAATCAGCGCGTGCGAACGATACGTACGAGCCAATCAGCGCGACTTGTGTGCAATAAGCCAGTCAGCGCGACTTATGCGCAATAACGGTCACCGCTAGACTTTCGTGCCGCTACTTATACCAAGCTACGGGGTTGAAATACCGCCAATCCGACACTACCGAAGAAAGATCAGGCGCGGGAGTGGCTTTACGTGCTTACAAGCTGCGGCACGTAGGTAAGTCTAGCGTTGAAAGAAACGTGGAGGGGACGCGCACGAATTGAATTGCACGAATGCGACTGGAGAGCAAATCAGCACGTGCGAACGATACGCCCGAGCCTATCAGCGCGACTTGTGCGCAATAAGCCAGTCAGTCAATAACTAATTTTTATCCGGGAACTCCCGAATAGCAATCGCGTTTACGACCACCATACCAACGAGGTAGTCAGTGCGTTACCTGTGAAGGTCTAAAAGTCATATTCGTCAAGCGGCGCTCGTAGTAGAATAAATCTATTAAACTTTATAGGTTTATAGGACCCAACGGGACCTTATTATATTACTAAGCCTCCACTGCTCGTCCGTCAGTCCGTCCGTCTGTCTGTCAGCGGCCTGTATCTCATGATCCGTAATAGGTAGACAGTTAAAAATTTTCACAGAATGTGTATTTCTGTTGCCGCTATAACAACAAATAATAAAAATAAAAATTTAAGGGGCCTGCACTACTAGAAATGATATTACGATGGTACGGATCCATTCATGCGCGAATCCCACTCGCACTTGGCCAGTTTTTTTAGTTATTCTGATGAGTTTTTTCAATTCTATAATGCAATATTTATTCAATTTAATTTTTTTATCACAATATTTTTGAGACAAACGTTCGTGACTCATGAATATAGCACGCTGAGTCGTATCACGTTGCTGTTTGTGTTTATTTATCTTGTTACTTATTAGTTTTACGTTCCGGGTAAATACGAGTATAAATGTACATAATCCGAGGTTCTACTTCTACGCGCTTGCTTATGTTATTATTTCTGTCGAAATTAAGCCAATTCACGATACCACTATCTAGTTTTGAGCACTGTGACAACGTGTATTTGTTTCAAGTTCTTCGTAGGCATCAATGGGCAATAGCTAATAATAAATAGCTTAAAATTATTATTAAAATTTTACAAACCCCCGAAAAGAACCCTACCGCAACTAACAAAATCAGCAGCTGCAGCTGATGACCTTGAAACCGATTTTGATAAAATATGTCTTGGAACAACCGCTAGAAAACCTGCTTTTAAATAAAAAATAACTGCACCCAAATCGGTTCAAACGTTTAAGAGCTACCGTGCCACAGACAGACAGACACACTTAGCGGTCAAACGTATAATGCATAATATAATGGGGGTTAATAAATATCAAGTGAACTATAATCCCATTGTTTGTTTTCATAACTGGTAAAAGTTTAATACTAACTACATCTTACTTTAGTACAGGAATCCTCAAGTGTATAATAAGTGGTTGTGCGTAATAATGTACTGATGTTTTTAAATGAACTTGTTTACAAAGGCTTATTTTTTTTATTTATGAATAAGTAGTCGCACAATGTAACTTTTTACTTCAAACCACTTATCTATTTCGTGTATCTGCAATCATCTTTGTTAATTACTTTCTCAAAGATATCGCTTCCTATACCTTTCGTCGTCTGTGTGATATCTATCTCTAAGTAATAATTAGGTATTATTACTTTAAAAGTTATTTTTTACTTGTCTTAAAGTTTTATGTAATGAAATCTTAAACAATATGACATTACATAATTTATACTCCTTGTTCACTAGAAGGGCACTTCTTATACAAATAAGGTCAGTAAAAGAAAATACAGTCCACAAAGTGCAAATATGCTTTCATACTAAGAACTAAGATAAAATGCCACGTTACCAGTAAGAAGGGTATCCGGTTATCCGATCCTGTCTATATTTTAACCTAGCTGTGAAACTTACTGCAAGCATCAGTCTGTTATTATCATCATGCGTAAATAAAATTTAGCAACTCTTCAAGAGAACTTCATTCAAATTTCGAACACAGCAGAAGCCTGATTACGTATTAAATTTCATTTTCATCCGGTTATTCATTTCGCTATAATTTCCTATCTGCCACCATTTTTTTTTGTATTTTGAACATTACTCCATTGATAATTTCAGATTTTTTTATATAATAACTATATATTTGACACTTCCAAATAGTTATAAATAACCTGGTACTAATTAAATATGTAAGAAAGCATTGATTAATATAAGAGCTAGTAATAAAAAGTTGTTTATGAAGTATTTTTTTTATAGGGGAGTGGGCAAACGAGCATGCGGTCACCTGATGGAAAGTGACTACAGCCGCCCATGAACAACTGTAACACCAGGGAGGGAATTGCAGATGCGTTGCCGGCCTTTTAAAAAGGAGTACGCTCTTTTCTTGAAGGTCCCTAAGTCGTATCGGTCCGGAAAAATCGCTGATGGTAATCGATTCCACAAGGAAGTCGTGCGAGGAAGAAAACATCTTCTAAATCGCACAGTAGTGGACCGCCAATCATCCAGATGGTGTGGATGGTATCGGGAGTTCTGCCGCGATGTGCATTCATGAAATTTGGCGGCTGGGATTAATCCGAACCATTCCTCAGAGCACTCTCCGTGGTAGATGCGAAAGAAAATGCAAAGGGATGCAACATCTCTTCGCAGTGCCAATGAATCGAGCCGATCGGAAAGGACTCGGTCGTCGACGATTCGAGCCGCTCTGCGCTGGATGCGGTCAAGTGGAAGGAGCTGGCACTGGGGAGTCCCTGCCCAGAGATGGGAACGGTATTCCATGTGAGGCCGAACATGAGCCTTGTAAAGTTGCAGGCGGTATGCCGGCATGAAATACTGGCCCGCTCTGCTGAGCACGCCAAGCTTTTTAGAGGCCAATTTGGCCTTCTCTTCCAAGTGACCACGAAACTGCACGTCACTCGATATGTCGACTCCGAGGATTCCGATACTGGCTGAGGCAAGAAGGAGAGTCCTTGAAGCTGAGGAAATACGACAAAGGGGTTCTTTTTAGCGGTAAACGCGCAAACTTGTCTTCTGAGGATTAAACTGGACTAGATTTAGTCGCCCCCAATCCGAGATTTTGTTCAGCAAAGACTCGACTTCAGACACAAGTTTGTTCCGGTTCTCGGTGACGTTTTCCCGAGAAATATTGGCGCGGCCGGTGTATAGAGCATCACCAGTGCTCTCATCCGCATAGCAATGAATGTTACCAGTTAGCAACATATCATTGATATGCAGAAGAAACAGCGTTGGTGATAGCACACAGCCTTGTGGAACACCAGCGTTAATAGGCTTGTAGTCGGAGCATGCACCGTCTACAACGACCTTGATGCTCCGATCTGCAAGGAAGCTGGTGATCCAATTGCACAATTTCTCGGGAAGCCCATAGGAATGGAGCTTCGAAAGAAGCGCTTTGTGTGTTAGTCTTATGTCCAGACTAACGGCCAACGCCTCCCCCTTGGACTCTACTGCCTCCGCCCATCTATGGGTCAGGTAGACCAGAAGATCACCAGCTGATCGACCCCGACAAAAACCGTATTGGCGGTCACTAATCAGCTGGTGATCCTCAAGGTACAAAGGCTGGCAGTTAATAATGGATTCCATTATTTTGGAGAACAAGGAGGTGATCGCGATAGGCCTATAGTTGGACGGGTCTGAGCGTTCGCCTTTTTTAGGGATCGGGTGGACAAAAGCTGTCTTCCATGAATTCGGTACTACGCCTTGAGAGTAGGAGTACCGGAAAAGACGCGTTAGGACCAGTGCCAACTCCGGAGCACACGTCCTCAGCACAATTGGGGGGATTCTGTCAGGCCTACTCGACTTCTGAATGTCCAGGGAGAGGAGTGCTTTGCGAACCGAGCGCTGTGAGAATAGCACATCCGGCATGGAGCACTCACACCGCGGAATTGTCGGCGGTGTTATCCCCCCGTCATCAAGAATCGAGTTGGACGCAAAAAGGGAGCCTAAAAGGTCGGCTTTGTCTTTTGCGGCTTGGACCAGTGAGTCGTCCTCCCTGTGCAGAGATGGTAGTGATGGCTTACAGAAATTCCCTTAGACAGCCTTGGCGAGAGACCAGAATGCACGGGTTCCCGAAGAAAGGCGAACTAGTTTCTCGCCAATTCTGCCTATGTGCTCTGACTTAGCCTTGGCAATAACTCTTTTGAAGGACCTGGAGGCGACAACACTCCTGCTTACTGCATAACGCAGTCTTACAGGAGCGACCAAACCAAGGCTGATATCTGTCTCCGATGGGTACCACAGATGATGGAATAAATAGTTCCATTCCCTGTAGCACCACATCAGTGACAGAGTCAGCAACAGCGCTGGGATCATCCAGCGAGAAGCAAACCCACCCCCATGGGTAGGATGCAAAGAAAGACCGCATTCCATCCCAAT
The DNA here is from genome assembly GCA_033319125.1 of Parnassius glacialis. Classification (NCBI taxonomy): domain Eukaryota; kingdom Metazoa; phylum Arthropoda; class Insecta; order Lepidoptera; family Papilionidae; genus Parnassius; species Parnassius glacialis. The sequence goes on along the minus strand of JAVANC010000013.1, from coordinate 17,811,791 downwards.
CCGCTGACCTGTAATGCCAAACACGGCGGCAACCTGCAGAAAGCAACCGCAAGGGGAGCGAGTGGCACCACACTCCGGATCATATAATGGTCCGAAGAGCTGAGAGGGGCATCGACGGAAACCTGATATCCGTCCGGATGAGAGGTCAGCAGAAGGTCCAACAGTGAAGGTGTATGATCCTCCACATCTGGAATCCGCGTAGGTGAAGTAACCAGTTGTGTCAGACCATATGCCAAGGCAAAGTCATAAACAGATCTCCCTGCATGATCGGTTAAAGGTGAACCGAGCCATTTGGCGTGATGGGCGTTAAAATCGCCAAGGATCACGATCTCTGTGGATGGGATCATTAGTAGCAAGGAATCTGTAGCTATTTGGACGTGGTCGATAAGTCGGTCTGTTTCGGCATTACCGCTATGGGACCTATAGAGGCAACCGTAGACGCACGGATGGTCGTCGCTGTCTACGCGTAGCCAAAGGATAGACAGGTCCGAACCTTCAAGGCTGCCGAGGCGTCGAGAACAGATGTTCTCTCTGACATACACGCAAACTCCAGCCCGAGGCACAAGGGAGTGCTGCAATTTGTACCCCGGGTAGAAGAGATATGAAATATCAGCCGGAAAGGAAACCTGCGTCTCGGTCAGAAAGAGCAAGGCCGGCTTCGCCGTCTTGAGATGGTAGTGGACGGCGTTTAGGTTCGAGTGAAGTCCCCTGATGTTGCAGAAATTCACGGATAGCATGGCAGGGGTTGCCTTGGTATTGTTCCTCAGTTTGCCCCGAGCAGTTATGTGTTTGAGCGGAATTTTGCCCCCCCCCCCCCCCCCACAGAATACGCGGGGCAGCCTGAGCACCCACGCTCAGTAGTGGAATAACATGGTCGTGGATGCTCAGCGAGGGTTTCTCCAGGGGTGCTGGTACCCTCCTGGGGTAGTATTTCGTGTAATTCCGCTACCATGTTGATGAGGGGGGGGGAGGGGGAATTGGGCCTTCGGCCACCCACACTCACCAGACTGTGACTGTGACTGTGAGGTCGTGGTACCAACCCGGCTCGAGCCGGCCCATACGTGCAACAGCAAAAACTGCTACGTGGCTCTACCACCGTTACAGATTACAAACACGTGAGAGTCGCAGACAAACGTATAGCGGATATTTAAAAGTCATTTTAAATATTTTATTTAGTAACCTATTTACGCAACTTTGTGGTTGTAGGTATGAGAATTTCTTTAACATAAGAATACAAGTTGAAGTGCAAGAGAAGCCACGGTATTGTAGTGTAAATAGGTCTCGGGGAACAATACAATACAATATTACAATATTCTAAAGTAATACTACGAGTATACTTGACTACACTTTATTGGACTCATCACTAAATTAGTCTGAGTGAACACAGCCTAGATGTCTGTTGTAACATAGGGGATATAGGATTCTATAATCTAAAGTTATGTTTCTTGAGAGAACTGTCACAAAGAGCTCTTTGAGCGATGTCTTAATAGGTATAAATGTTAGACGCAAAGGTCATGGTTGTCGTAACAACATTCTTTGCGTAACAAAATGTTTCACTTCCGTTTGCAACAGTAAACGCTTGTTTTATGATTAGTCCATCATTGGCTAAACATCCCGAATTTATAATAATGAGAATATATAATATTTCGCGCTAAAATTCAATGAGAAATATCAGAGAATATTAAATAGGTTATCATTATAACGATTTCCTATTGATTTCATTTTTCTTTTGCAACAGTTTAGTTACCGTGCCACCAAACAGAGAGACAGATATCAAAATTCTCGCCTTTCTTCTTTGAAGTGTTCTTCCCTAATATATATGTACATGGCATTCAATTAACCGTTTTCCGATAGGGTTTTGTAAGTATATAATTTACTAACTATTTATCACTTTAATCAAGTAATAACAACCCTAATAATATATTTATTTTATATTTTATTTATTCTTTGTTGCATTCTATAAAACAAAAGAATACAAAGGGTGGACAAAGCCTTGAGGCATGCTCTACTAGTCAATCCATGGAGTGGTGAGAATTTGACGTAGATGTAACAATATAGAATTAAAACAAAATTAAAATGTTAATTAACTAGGTACGTAATATACACATTTAACTAATAAATTAACTATACTAAACACTAACTACTAAATTAAATATATATATATATATATATATATATATATATATATATATATATATGATAATAAATACTATGTATAAATACGTTTGTTTAGTAGCCTAAACTGTAAAGGAGTTACCATAGAACTCTGTGAAGTGAACAGGAATACAGATTTTGTTGTTAGATGAAGAAGGTATCATGAGATGTGAAGAGATAGTGAAATTTATACTTAAGGTCAAAAGTAAAAAAAAATATTTTGAAACTAGTAACGTTCGTGGTTGAAATACGACCAATTATACAGTATGCGGCCACAAACGTGATCAAAATACTTTTATTTAGGTAAATTGGTTAAGGTATTTTGTAAGGAAAAATCATATATGTATGTACGAGTATGTTTACTTTACTATATGTTATCTCATTTTAACGACAATACATCACATGATTTTATGCACATACATGACAGCGTAGCTTTCAATAAATTTCATTTCCCTCCTTTTATAATAAATACTAAAAAATAACGCACGAACATTTTCAATATTCACGTGTAAATATTATAATGAACCTAGCAAGCTAACAGCATAGCAAAGTGGCGAAGCAATCAGCTTTGTAGCGGTTTCTAACGGTTGCCGTTGAGCAATCAGTTTCAAAATAGGAGGTTCAGATGCCTGGGTGATCAGTAATCGATTGCTGAAAACAGAATTTGAAAATTCGAAACCGTTCTCGAGATAATCGTGGGACAGACGGACAGACGGACAGACATCGTTAAATCAATAAGTGTCTTCGCAAGCTTCGCCACTTAATAAATAATATTATAAGTAAGGCTGAACCATTAAAGTTGAACCCGACCGGGCAGCGTCATTTCTGAGATACCTCAGATCTTGAGAGGTGTACACATCGTCGTTAGAGCCACACGCAATTGTGTGTAAGTAAAGATTCAAGACCAAATCTCATCCGACACTATTCCGATGACATCCCGGACGTCAGTCTGAGCGAGATTAGAATGTCTCTCCAGGGCGTTTAAAACGGCAAGGCTCCGGGCGATGGTGGAATTACAGCGGAACGAAAGCTCTGATTTACTAAGAAACCGGTTAATTAGTGGAAAAGTTTCCTGACGCTTAAATATTCATGTAACATTTCTGTATGCTCGCATGATTGAAGCAATGAGGGCATCCACGACTTTTTCTGCCACCAGGGCAGCGCCACTTTAGAGTGAGGTAAAATATTTGACAGATTTCGTAGCGGGGACGATAATTTCTTAGCAAAATGTAATCTTTAAGGTTTCTTTCTGTATTATTAGTTACATTTTATATTAATTACATTAGAAATGAATAAATCAAACTATAAATATAACTAAAAGCCGATTAAAAAAAAGAGTTATATTGTGCAAAAAATTTAAATTCAAACCACTGACGCATTGTGTTGTGTATTAATATAATACTCTAGATAATGATAAACTATTATTTAAAACTAATTTCTCAATTAACTGACACTGTATAACAAAACACTACCTCAGTCACACCCAGCGACATCTGGTGAGTGGAAGATTATTAGCCCTCAGTTGTTGCCGTTGAAGGAAGTCCCTAAAGCGGTTCAGTGAGCTAGCTACCACAGAGTATTTTCCTATATACCTAGCTACGACCTCCTAAAGCACATTGGGGCAGTTTTAAATGGTAGCACGGTACAAAGCTTTATCAAAAAAAAATTGCTCATCAAAGTATATATTTAAGAATCTTACAGTGGAAATTATTTCATTAAATTCATCTTGACGCGATAAACTCACTTTATTTTTTAAAAGGACACTATAATAACACTTTTAACTAACCGTGTCGTGGCGGTGTAATAAGATCAATCACCCCATATCACCCCGAGGGTATCGTAAGAGGCGACGAGGGAATCTGAAACAGGAGATGGGTAGCAGCATCTTCCTGTGATAACAACTCAAAATAATAAAAATCTGCGGTTGCCAACCCGCTTGCCAAGCGTGACAACTATGGCACAATCCCTCATGAAGCAATATATGAGGGAGGCCTATGTTCAGTACTGGAATTTTATTGGCTGTAATGGATGGATGGATAAACACTTGTAACATTATTAATGAGTGGCTCACGAAAATAGACCAATGGGGTTCCAAAACATAATTATTTTTTAAGTTTGTAGTCCGTATCCTAACCAATTGGCTATTATCCATTTGACAATGTTGATGACAGACGATTTCAATACACAACCGCGTCACGTTATCAAAGGTTTCCAAATATTCCAAGTTTAAATTTCCAAATATACGTCACATACGTCACGCCTGTAGTCACGAGATGCTAGACAGAGTTCAATGAGCAGCGAGCATAATCACAAACCCAATATCTCATTGGTCGTCTTTTACAACAAGCTAAGCAAATAACACTGTTGACATATTATTTTTGTTATAAGTACCAGATACACATGGGACTATTGTTTTATTATACCCTATTACTTTGGCCGCTTTTAGAAAGTTTCTGTGTAAACAAATAAAAAATGTGTATGGTTTTGCCTGAATTGAAGTATGAAAAATACACGTGCAGTAAAAAATACATTAATATCCAAGTTCATACGAAGGATCCCGGTTCGAGCCGGCCCATCCGTGCGACAGCAAAAGCTGCCGCGTGGCTCTACCACTGTTAAAAAATTTCTTTCTTTATTCGAGAGATTTTAGATTCTCTATCAATTAAATGCACTTATGTAACATTTTTTTTAACAGTGGTAGAGCCATGCGGCAGCTTTTGCTGTCGCACGGATGGGCCGGCTCGAACCGGGGTGGTACCACGACCTCACAGAATACCAGCGTGAAGTAGAGGTTTACCTCTGCGTTTCGCTTGGTGAGTGCAGGTGGCCGGAGGCCCTTTTTACTGGAAATGAGGCATTCCATCTTAGCCCTCACGGGTGACAACGCATCTGCATTTTGATTTGTAATAGAGGATAGATGTAGATGTCTATGGGCCGCAGCAACCACTTACCATCAGGTGGACTGTGTGCTCGTTGGTCACCCTTATTCTATATAAAAAAAAAATTCTTACAAATCTTGATACTTTTAATTTTATCTTTTTTTACATCTACACTCGGACTAAAAGCTGAGGCTCTGATCGCTAATAAAAAAAGGAATTTACATAAAGAAACCATTAAAGGGATAATATACGCGTAAAAATTCTCCAATTACAAACCGACAGTGATCGTAAAAGAACTTTCATAACAATTATAGGAAGTCGCTTACATGTGCAAATGTTTGATAAAGGAATATCCATTTACGTATATCTTCATTAATATTCACTCGCTTTCCCGAATCACACGCAAAGGGATATTTTAAGTTTTAAGCCGCATTAAAATGTTCAGAATGATTTCACATACTCGTACTCATATACCGTACATCTACATGCAAGCATTTTGTGTTGTCGTGATCCTGTTTTCGGATATTCTCGTATTTTCGTAAAACGCTCTGAATTTGTCTCTTTTATATATTAAAGTAGGCGAGACGAAAGTTGATCTCACGCTGCTATTGTACTTCGGCATTAAACATATTAAAAGTATATTGGTTTTGCACAATATGCCCCTTGATCCCAACTTTCTTTTGTTCTTTACGTACTTGTCCACTTAGTGTTAATCTTAACTTTTCCACGTAGTGTTTTGAACTTAAAAAGTAATATATTTGCATATTTTGTTTGATGTTGTCTACTTATAATGATTTGTTATATTTAAGTGAATACCCTGCCCCCCCCCCTCCCCCAGCCGTGACCATGGGTGCTGTAAATCACCCAAAATGTCGGGAATTAAAAATTAAAAATAATCGCGATACTTTAATGATGTTGTCGATGTTATCGTATAGTTACGCAAATTGGTATTGCAAAAGAAGATTAACAATGTTTAGACAAAATACAGTCATTATTTCAAATTGTGTTTCGACAACTTACGTTGGAAGACAACATGAAAGGTTCTAGAGTTGCAGCCTCGTATCGATAAGCGCAATATACAGCTATCTCACGTTTACATAGTACTCAGAGAGTCGTTGGATACTGGTGGCTCAGTAAATTTTGAGATGATTCAGTAGATATATTGTGACAATTTATAGGGAAGATATACATTTACCATTAGACTTATAATAGACTTCAATAATGATTATGATGATGACTAATTTGGAGCACTATAAAATAATTTAATTTTATGTGGATTGTTTTAAAAAACGTCCCATATAACGCATTCAATATTTTTAACGGTATTTAATGTTTTATGTCAGTATTATAGTTGGGTATTAGCGGCGCTGTGGTCTCTGGTTCGAGTTCCATTTGTAACAAATTATTATATGGCTTAAATTAGCTTAAAATAATCCTTCTGGATCTGGAAGTTGAAATGGGGATACCATATTAAAAAACCATGGCACATATTATAAGTAAATACAATGATAATAATAAAATAAGAATATAAAGTCGTAACTAATTCACACTTTCCCGTATGCCATAAAAATTATAGCAACGGCAGCAGAACTGCAGAGATTCATAAATATAATACATTCATACTCAGAAAATTCTCCTTTAACTTCATAAGCTATAGTATCCATATATAGTCATACATATATAAATGACTATGTTTGGGTTCAAAGGCCACGTTGTATTATCTCTCCACAGTTCTCTACGTTATCTGTACGCTGTATGAAATTATCGCGTAATCATAGAGCATGTTTCATCGCTGTTGCTTAATGAGAACTACAAATATAACCAACTCGTAAAATTGGACTGTTCTAGTAAAAAATCGTATTTCATGTGAATTTGTTACGCGGGCAATTATGATTATGTAATGGCACCAGAGCGCGTTAATCGCCTGTCCTCTAAGTTAAGCAGCTTATAAAATTGCTTTTCATGTCTCAATTTGTTCTTATATAACGAAAAATCTCCCTTACTACTAAGTGGATATTTATCTCGGACTAAATTGCTTTCCGCTTAGGGCTGGTTTTTAATCCCCAGTTGCAATTAGATTAAATCAATAGTAACTGTTAATTAAATTGACTGAAGGAGCTAACTAATAGTTATTATATTCGTGACACGTTTTTAAAAAATAATTTTATGGCCAGTAGTATGAACCTGTTTAAATCCAAATATTTTATAAATATATACTTATGTTCTACAGGCGGTCATATGACTAGTGCATACAGAATCCGATTATGAGTAAGGCAAAAATACTGAAAAAGGTTTTATAAGTAATGAGAGATGACGGAATAAACAGCACGCAGTGCAATGCAGAGAGAAAGTGAATATTCCTGCGAAGGTGAATCGAGAGGTATTTTAGCTGTTTGCTTAATTTAAGAGACGTGATCATATTTGCAAAGCCCAAATATAACTCTAATACATAAATCAAGATGTTTAAGCTGCTCTTCGGTAATGTAAAGATAGCAAATATCAGCATAGACAAGGATGGTCATAAGTAGAAACTGAGCAAGCATAACTCTAATCGCACATCGCGACAAAACTTGTGATACCATCCATACCATCTGGATGACTGCTGATCCACCACTGTGCGATTTAAAAGAAGTTTTCTTCCTCGCAATATTTCCTTGTGGAATCGAATACCACCAGAGATTTTTCCGGACCGATAATACTTAGGGATATTCAAAAAGCGTACTCCTTTTTAAAAGGCCGGTAACACATCTGCAATTCTCCTGGGGTTGCAGTTGTTCATGGGCGGTTATCACTTACCACCAAGCGAGCCGTATGCTCGTTTGCCTCCTCTCCTATAAAAAAAATCAATGTGGGAAGAAAATTACGTAATATTATATGTAAGCAGCTTAACGCAGCAAATATTTTTCTACTAAACTATTTAACCTGCGAGGTCCAAGACGTTCAGGAGTCAAGATCTAACACCAGGTTTTTAACCTTGTTTAAAAACCTGGTGTTATATATGACGTTACTGTAAAAGATTTGAGTGCAGTCGCATAATGGGAGTAGGCAAATCAATGTTCGCCTTGTTTCTGTATCATAAAAACATAAACATAAACACTCACGCCTGTCACCCAGAGGGGTAGGCAGAGACTATGGACTTCCATTTGGCACGATCCTGACAGACCTCTCTCGCTTCCTCCACATCCATATACCTACGCATACACGCTCGTCGGTTAAAGGTACTCTTGATTTGGCCCATTTTCAATATATCGCCAATTTGGTCGATAAACTTTCGCCTAGGGCGACCCTTCCCGACTCTGCCGTTCACATCTGCAATTTTTTTCTGTATCGTGAAGGAAATTTACATACATAAATTACACATTGATAAATATCATTAATTGTGAAGTTCGAAACACCGGCCCCGCAGAGTAGAACCACTCTGCGGCTAGATTATGGATGCAGCACGAATAGATCTTCTCAACCGAGGAAAGACCACGCACTCACAAAATTTCTGCGTAAATTAGCAACTTAATATTTGCTTAGTTTCGTATGTTGAGTGTAGAGGACCGGAAACCCTTTTTACTAATAATGAGACATTCTAAGTCCTAAAATGCATCTACATTTTTTTAATAAATAAGAATAGAAATAGACGTTTATATGCCACACTCTACTTGCCATCAAGTGGTATGTGTGGAATGTAAAAACATTTAGTCACTGCGCGACGGGGCCGTTACACTTACATAATATAATTGCCGTATATTTACATATTATTACATATTATATACCACTTCCAATATGTATACTACTAAAATAAATAGTTTTATTTGCAACCGTCTCAAGAATTCATAACTGCAGTCAAACAAAATAAATATATGGTTCAAATCCATAAAGTAATAAGACAAAAATCACTGATATGTTGAAATATCGCAATTCGCAACGATGGATCCGAATATACATCATGACTTTTTCTTTTTCTACCGACTTCAAAAAGGAGGCGGTACTCTATTCGACTGTATGTTTTTTTACGTGTGTTAGCTCATAAGTTATTACTAGGTGAACCGATTTCGATGACTCTTTTTTATTTGAAAGCTGGTGCTTCACATGTCGTCCCATATAAATTTGATTAAGGTTTGACAAATAGTTTTTGAGTTATTCTTAATAATTTATATTGAAGTTGGTTGTACACAATTTTTAATTTTTAATTCTTATCATTTGTTACAAACTAAAAAAGCGCAAGCTTTGTTAGGGTTAAACGCTGATCAAGGCACCGGAACTTAGTAAGGTTTTTTAATGATATAAATAACCTCAAAGTAAGTATAAACATAATATGTCTGTCATTATTAAATAACATACCTGCATTTGACAGCGACAATCATGGTTTTTGACGACTGGGGGATAATTGGTCATCTCTCGATACAGTAATAGTGTTGTGTTGTCATAATAGCTGACAATGGTGTCCCTGGTCCTAGCTTAAGTTCTTAGTAGTGCCAACATTTTTGATTACTTGCAAAAAAAAACAGATTTAACATAGTATCCGGCTGCCCCCGTATCTGCAACTCTACATCTAAACCTACCTCCGATTTTATCACAGACTCGACTCGATTAAACTAGGACTTAGAAAGTCTGAAGACAACTTGTCATCTTGTCATTGTTTTATCGTGATGTCTTATATACATAGTTCTTGTTTTGTAACTATAAGTTACACGAAGAAATGATTCTTCTTCAAGCACAAAATATTAAAAATATGCAAAACAACTCAGATCTTAGTCTTGTACCATGATTACCACTTACTACTATTAATAAACCTAGCAAGCTAACAGCATAGCAAAGTGGCGAAGCAATCAGCTTTGTAGCGGTTTCTAACGGTTGCCGTTGAGCAATCAGTTTCAAAATAGGAGGTTTAGATGCCTGGGTGATCAGTAATCGATTGCCGAAAACAGAATTTGAAAATTCGAAACCGTTCTCGAGATAATCGTGGGACAGACGGACAGACGGACGGACAGACGGACAGACGGACAGACGGACAGACGGACAGACGGACAGACGGACAGACGGACAGACGGACAGACGGACAGACGGACATACATCGTGAAATCAATAAGTGACTTCGCAAGCTTCGCCACTTAATAAGTATTTCCTTACACCTTGTGATAATTACTTGAGCAGCTAATGGAGTTGAAAAATTAATTTTAAGATAACGAGTGCGAGTAAACTTGAAAAGCTTCTACATATTCATGTACCGAACTGGATTCATTAGTGTAGGAAACAGATTGTGATAAGGATTAATGACGATAATGCTGACGGTTCCGCGGAGGTGCGCCGCTGACATCTTGAACCCGACTTTCACTAGCTCCGTGTCTCCATAAGGCTTCACTACTGATGAGTGGGTGCAAAATCAGATGATTCCTTCTGTGTCAAATTGATGTCTCGAAATTTAAAATTTAGGTTTGATTTCAAAACTTCAGATAAACATCTTTCTAACGATAACACAGGCGCCTAAATAAGGTTGAATGATTTAAATTTCCGTTCGTAATTCATTTTAGCAAACGGTCTTATTTGGTGCGATGAGTTATAGCTACACTGCATTTACGTGGGCATTCTTTTTTATTCACTATAATCTTTATTTAACACATCCGAAATGTTCAATCTATAGTGACTCTCAACCTTTACATAACATCAACTCGTACGTATCACGTTACGGGAAGTTATATATATATTATACTAAATAATACCTAACGATATTTTTGGAAGGTTCTAAATCCAGCAATATTTATATAATTGTAAACACAGATGGCTAGTTAATCAGGCACATTTTTCGGATACACTTGTGGCACTGTAGTCTCCTACGCACACCAGTACAATTACAGTAAGGTACAATTACCAGTTCACAATAAAAATTTATCGCCGTGGTCCAAAATCGACCGAATCATCAATATTTTTATTGATTTAAAAAACTTAATATTCCAGAGGAATAAATGTAAGAATCGTTTTAATTAACGTGTATTATTGGTAGTTTTTATCCTAAAGCACATTAGTAAGGTTGCACAAATATATATTTCATGGTACTTATAATACGGTAAATGTGACAAATGTACTAAAAATACAAGGGTAGCAATTTTATATAACACGATCTCTACGATGCTTTTACTAATTGATAGTTACTATAGCTACGGTCAATTTTAGTAGATAAAATATACCATTCTTAAGTGGCGAAGCTTGCGAAGACACTTACTGATTTCACGATGTCTGTCCGTCTGTCCGTCTGTCCCACGATTATCTCGAGAACGGTTTCGAATTTTCAAATTCTGTTTTCAGCAATCGATTACTGATCACCCAGGCATCTGAACCCCTATTTTGAAACTGATTGCTCAACGGCAAAAAAAAAGCTGATCGCTTCGCCACTTTGCTATGCTGTTAGCTTGCTAGGTTTATTCTAGCTTGAACTAAATAATCACGAATATGATCAGTGATTACTGATTAGTGACATGGAACGTCTGTCTCTACGACCTTTGCTCCGCTTGCCAAACGTGGGTATTATGACATTTATCTACAGAATGCACTATCTGCACTAACGAAGACACTCCTTTACAACTCGACGTTCTGCAGCCGACCGTATTACCATACTGATAACAGCGTATTTAATGTTTAAATTAAAATTAAGAGTTATTAGCTTTATATTAGTTTAATGGCATGTACAACCTTGATGATCTCACAATGATAAATTTTTAAACTATTTCAGTGCCAACGTCTTTTTGATTTACAGTTCGAAGTAGTAATTAATAGAATCTTGACCTTAATTATTCATCATGCTTGACGTGCCATGTAACGCTTCAATACTTAAGCACTAGACTGATGTTTCTTTACGCACTTTCTCTAGATGTACTTGCGATAAGTTGTTTTTTTTATAACTTAGAATACTGCTAGCACTACAAAGGAATAAGAAAGTGGACACAATGATAATCTAGTAATTCAAGAAATTGTAATTCTTGAGCTTTTACTATTCCTTCTGGATAATTAAATGATTTGCGAGACAGGCTATCACGTTGCCACTCTGAGGGATAATAGTGTGATTACTAAGTGAGCGATAAGTTAATCTGTAGTTGAAAGGATTATTTTTATGCCAAGAATTCCATCTAATATTTACCAAACATGTAGGTTTACCACCGATCACGTTGTGAATCGATCCTTGAAAATGCCATTAACAATGTTCGAAAGGTGCCGGCAGACATCGAACTCGGTTTGTTCGTAAAATTTTAAGATCATCCGTCGAGGTAGCAGACACCAAGATATTAAGCTTTGCAAAACACTAAAAATGTTAAACTAAAACTAAAACCATTTTGTTTTTTTTTCAGATAATCTTTCTTCGGAGTTCGATGTTGTGAATGCGACAAACTGGGAAGAGAATAATGCCAACGCTCAATCCCGTAGTAACCCCGACAAGCCCAGCCGCAAATCACCAGAACACGTCGAACATGCAACAAAAGGCAATTTACGTACGCAATTAATTCCTTATTCAAATATTTAATGTGCTAACTTTTTTTCAACAAGATTATCATATACATATATATCCAAGACACAATATGGATTTAGCACAGATAATACCATAAACACTGTGTGTGTGCGCTTTCCATTTTGCACATTTCACTATGTGTGCATTATATAAATGTTTGTCGTTATTGTAAAACTTTTATTGTATATAAAAGTTATTTCAATTTAGTATAACTTCGTCATAGACATATCGTGATCATTTCGCACTGCTTACATGGAGGGCGATTGCTACACTATGCTTTATTAGTCACGTTTTTGAACGTCCACAAAGGATGATTATATGAAATTTCGTTGTTACTCCGCGGTTGTCTCTCGGTTAAATTTTATATATTACAGTCAAAACTCTTATCCGGTCAAAATTAATTTTCACCTACGACAACAGGCAAAAGTATGTTTAACTAAATATTTTCGTAGAAAGTTGTTTTGTCTAGAAAAATTGTTTAATAGAGGTTTCTACTAAAAATATCGATAATTAAAAGTGGTTTTGGCCAAGACTAGTATTTACCTACTTAGTTAAAATTACTTTGATTCAGGCGTATGTAGTAAAAAGAAATCATATTTAACAAATGATTTACTGTATATGTAATCCATTTTAAAAAATAATTCTTTAGCTTTACTTTAAAGGAAAAATTAATTTGTCATAAAATCTGGTTGAAATTGCCATGGACGGCTTTTGTCAGCCAAAAGTAGTTTGGACCTGGAAAAAGTTCTGACTGTAAAATATACATACATAAGTGTTCATCATAGTCTTCAAATAAATATAAATATAATAACATGGTACAATTTGTGAGGTGAAATCTATATTAAAATATTCCGTGAAATATTTTTATTTTGTTACGAAAACATTACAAAAAACATAATTTCATATTCGATAAAATTTTATGTTGCTATTAGTATTTCTTCTAATTTATGTAAATTGAGGTATTTTGTTAGTTATTATTTTAGTATTAACTTCAGATTGTTTCATTTACAAAAATTACAAAATACAGGTACGAAGCCACAGGAAATTGATTTCTACAACCCAGTAAATGAAAAAAGCGTTGATTTTCCGTCGTTAATCGACGCGATCACAGAAAAGAGTGAAAAAAGAAAAGTACCTATCCCACCAGTTTTCCCCACACATATAACTCCTGAAGTGCAATATGGTAACGAAAAAGCTGACACTGAAAAGTTAAGAAAACCTAAATCATTCGAAAATTCAGATACGAAAGTCGATGACTCTACTTTGAAACCACATATAACTCAAAGTCCAGAGAAACCTCTTGCCATATACTTCGATGAGGGAAAAGTAGTTGCTTCTACAACAGAGACTATAACGCGAGCAGAGACCAACAACGATGTTTTGCTTTACGATGAAAACCAAACAACGAAGGGAGTTGAAGAAGAAACAAATAAAGCTTATTCACCCGTTTACAAAGATTCTTCTTTATATATACGTAAAGGCGATAGTAAGTTCAAGCAACAATCAATTGAACCTGAATTGGCACCAGAAGTCCACAATTACTACATCCTCAATCCTGTTGTAAATCCGAACAATCGTTTCACTTCGGGCCACTCAAAATTATTCGGCATTTCGATAGAGGACGCGGAAAAGATGAAGTCGACAACTCAGAGCTCACTGTATAACACCCGGGTTTCTCCTACACTACCAACATGGCGTGACAGGATAGATAGCACCACTAAAAACTATCCTTTAAATGTGAATCTAGATGGTAAGTACCTACTTTATTTTACCCAGCGTCTAACAATAATATCAGGTTAAGTGATATCAAACTAATATTTAATGTTTTAATTTTTTTAACAATAACAACTTATGTGTATAATTATGCAATTAAATGTTGGGAGGCTTACTAACTCTTCTTTTATCTTTCATTTTTACAATATTTACATAGAAAGTTTATAGTAATATAACTTACTTAGTTACTTTAATTTAAACTTTAAAGTATCTGTCAATTAACGGCATAACAAATAATAATAAAGTTCTTGTAATCTTTTTAATTTTCTTTAGAGTTTCTTAGTGTGTATTTGTAAAAGACAATAATTGAAATACTAAAGAATCTAAAGACTGCTCTGACCCTCGTAAATCGTATTTCAAACTAACTTTCTAAGAATGTTTAATAATCGTAATTTATATGAATAAGTTACTTAACTCGTCGATGTTTTCGATCAAAAGAGCAATTTTTTAGTGTTTTGTGCCAAAGTTATCAAAACAGAACACAGGAATCAACTCAACGTTTTTCTGACAGGGATATCTTTGTCAGAGGCAATTTTACGTAGGTGATAGAAATTCGACATATTATATATCATGAAGTTTCTTCATTAAGGAGTGAGTTTATAGATTCGAATTTTCGATTTATGGGATTAAAATGTAAAGTTTTGAAAGCATAATTTATTTTTAACCGAATACAAAAAAAAAACAGGAAGTTTATATGTATGTCCGGCAAATTGTCCGAAACGACTAAACTAAAATATGAAATAATTTATACTTCAGAAGAGGTCTCTTAAAAATATAAAAGTGAAATTCCTTCCTTGAGGATGGATTTTGAAAAAATAGGGAATTTTGGATTTTGATGAACCTATTTAAACAAAATTTTAATTTTTACCTTAAACTAGAGGTAATTGTTTGTCAGTACCGACTTTTGAAGCTATTTATTGTGAGGATTATTTTTTGATTTATGTACGTTTAAATATTCGTTTCTCTTTTAGTTACTCAATGTCGTTCGACCCGACTGGCTCTATGCAGAGGCGTACTTCCCTATGACTTGGCGGGACCTGCTATCACTCTGGATGGCGTGGATGTAATTAATCTGCTGCCGCAGATCGAGTACTTGGTGTCGACTAATTGCAGCGATCGTGTCGCACAGTTCTTCTGCGCTCTTCTAGAGCCGGAATGCAACCCCGCGCCGTATTTACCGAAGATGCCATGTAACAACTTTTGCCGAGGTATGTTTCTTTTCATTTACTTAAAATATAGGAAATAGAAATTAGTTTCAATATATTATAATAGTTATATATTGTTTTATTTTAAGTTAAAATATGTATTTTACGCTTACGAGACAACGATTAGAATACTCCGAAAAATTTCATTCATCAGAATGGGAAAATAATATAAATTTAATGATACTTTTTTCTACCTATATAAATAGTTAAATAATTCTGCCATTTCATACAAGCCTCCCTCCCTACCTCCAACGTTATTGCTTTGCGTAGCTTTACATATCCGGCACGGAAAGGAAAAGATGAGTGCCTGCCTACTCCTATATTTTACGAATTAACGATCAAACAATTCATCTCATTGTTAGCAATTGCTGTGTTGTCCATATGTAGTTACATTTATCCTCGATGTAAGAATACCGCCGAGTAATGGTGGGATTAGAGAATTCGCTACCCCATATCATCCCGTACATGTTGTAAGAGGCGACAAATGGAAATAATCAGGCGATGACAACTCAAAATAATAAAAAAACTGCGGTTGCCGACTCACCTGCCAAGCGTGGCAACTATGGCAAATACCCGCCCTATAAGGCAATCTTTAGAAATAGAAATAGAAACCATTATTGTTATTTTCATGTGGGAGGCCTATGTGCTGACTTTTTGATAGGCTGATTTGATGATAACGATGAATATGGAATTGTTACCAGTAAAAACGGTCTCCAGCTGTCGTCCTTTAACATACGAAATATATGTGCAGCATACTACGAGGGTGGATTGAAAAGTACTCGGCCTAACCAAGAAAATAAACACATACTAAATCAGTTATATTTTTATTTTTCTACATAATCACCATCAAGTTCAATACACTTTTGCCACCTCCCCTTCCAAGCATTTAGACCGTTGAAAAAAAATGATTCTTCCTTAGAGTCAAAATATGCGTCTACAGCTGCTTTGACCTCGTCGTTTGTCGAAAATCTTTGACCTCCCAAGTGCTTTTTTAGGTAAAGGAACAGAAAGAAGTCTGATGGTGCCAGATCAGGTGAATACGGCGGATGCGGTAACAGTTCAAAGCCACAGTTGTGAATTTCAGCCATTGACTGTACTGACGTGTGAACACGGGCGTTATCTTGATGAAACAGGACTTTTCTTCTGAGCATTCCTCGACGTTTTTCTTTTATTTCCTCTCGTAAACGACGTAGTAAGGTGCAGTAGTAATCAGAGTTTATAGTCTGACCCCTTTCAAGATAATCAATCATAATCACACCTTTCGAGTCCCAGAATACTGAAGCCATCACCTTATTTGCCGACAAAATCGACTTAGCCTTTTTAGGGAGTGGTGAACCAGGTCTTCTCCACTGTTTTGATTATTGTTTTGTTTCCGGTGTACAGTAATGAACCCATGTTTCGTCTATAGTAACAAAACGATTCAAAAAATCATCTGCATCGGCTTTAAATAACTCCAAACAGTCGCGTGAAATAGTCAATCGCGTCCTTTTTTGTTCAACTGAAAACAGTCGCGGAACCCACCTCGCAGACACCTTGTGGAAACCCAACTCGTTGACAATGATGTTTTGAGTTCGTTCATAAGAGATGCCTATAATCTCGGCTATCTCTCTAATTTTTAATCTGTGGTCTCCTATTATTAAATCAAGTACTTTTTTAATATTTTCGTCAGTAGTTGACGTCGAAGGCCTTCCAGAGCGGGGTTCATCTTTCACACTCTCTCTACCACGCTTAAATTCTGCTATCCATTTTTTGACGGATGAATATGACAGAGCACAATCGCCTAATGTACTGACCATGTCATCATGGATGGCTTTTGATGATAGCCCCTTCTTATGGAGGTACTTAATGACGGCACGCTGCTCGATTTGCTCCATTCGCGGAAATTATGTCCGATTACTTTGTTAATAAATTTATAAAATCACAACTAATTATCGCACACGTTTTGAACTTCACACAATGAACTAGTCTGAACTGAACTAAATAATGTGGGTAGATTTGATTTTTAGAATTGAATGGATCTGTGTTAGGCCGAGTACTTTTCAATCCACCCTCGTACTTTAAAGTCTATACTATAGGAATATTGTCCTTTCCCGATCATGGAGACTCACATGTGTTGGAGTTACTGTATAATTAGCACAGCTGCAGCGTACACTACTATGTTTACTGTCTTACTGTCGGAAATAAATTGAACATGTTTGTAAACACGTCCTCGTTACAGAAGCAGTTTCAGCATAAGGATAACGATATAAAAAATTAAAAGTTGTTAAATGAAAATGTTCCCGGAAGTTATTATTAAGTGGCGAAGCTTGCCAAGACACTTATTGATTTCACGATGTCTGTCCGTCTGTCCGTCTGTCCCACGATTATCTCGAGAACGGTTTCAAATTTTCAAATTCTGTTTTCAGCAATCGATTACTGATCACCCAGGCATCTGAACCTCCTATTTTGAAACTGATTGCTCAACGGCAAACCGCTACAAAATTGATTGCTTCGCCACTTTGCTATGCTGTTAGCTTGCTAGGTTTATTGTGGTCGAATTCAGTTCGATTGTGTATTTACTTTTATAAACATTTTCTTTATGCACCTTCTTAACAACTTGTAAAAAATCCAATGCAGGAATAAACAGATAAATAACAGTAACAATTCATTCATTCATAACAGCCCATCAAAAGTCCACAGCTGAACATGGGCCGCCCCCATAAATTGCCACTTGAGGGGGGGGGGGGGGGATTTTGCCACTGTTGCCACATTTGGCAGGTGAGTTGGCAACCTCAGTTTTTAGTTGTTATCAGGAGGATGCCTCTGCCCATCTCCTGTTTTAGTTTCCCTCTGTCGCCTCTTACGACACCCACGGAACGATATGGGGAAGTGGATATTCTTACGTCGCTACAATGAGGGCTAATAATTCTCCATTCACCAGGTGTCGCTAGTTGACACTGATGTAAAGTTAATTAGCAAGTTTTAAATAAAAGTTTATCAGTTCCTAGAGTATTATATTAATACATAAAACAATGTCTCAGTGGTTTGCTCTTAAATTTTTTGCACATGTTTAACTCTTTAATTTTTCTCCTTCTTATGAATATCTGCGGTTTGGTTTAATTATTTTTAATCTTATTAATATAAAATATAACTATAAAATATAAATAAAAATGGTACAGAAAGAAACATTAAACTTTACATTTTACGAAAAAATTTACTTCCCCCGCTATGAATCTTTCAAATATTTACACTTCATTTTTAAAATTGCGCCGCCCTGGCGGCAGAAAAACTCGTGGATGCCCTCATTATTAAACATAAATTTTCACCACGCAGCCGTGGCAGAGAGTTGCGAGGGTTCGATTCCCCGTGAGTTGAGTGACGTGTTCGGTTGCACGCGTTATCCTACGAGCGGGTGCGCATCAGCGCGGTCACCGTGCAGTGAACGGGAATTGGCGTGCGGTGATTCGACCTGCGTGCCTCGGCATTGGGCCTGCGACGGCTCGCCTGACTGTCCAGCCGCTGAGGACGAGACGCACTGCTCTGTGTGTGCACGAAACGAGTTCCGGTAAGTACAATCGAGCTCATAATATAAAATGTTCATGTAATGCGCTGCGCTTTGGTTTTGCTTGTTCTTACTAGTAAGCGCCTATGAACTATTTTGGAACTACCCTCTGCTTTTTATAATTTGTGCAAGATTTTATATTTATATTTAATACTTAACGTAAATCCACAGATATGTTATACCTACTCAAAACACATGTTACTTGTTTTTTCTTATAAGTTTCTCAGTAAGTGAGTGTATACCCTTTTGGGAATTTAATTTCTCAAACCACATATAATCCTTGCAAAATATATAAAGCACTAGTACCTTGTTGCAAAACTCTATATCTCAACAGCTGCAGTAACGGTGGTTGTATCGGCACGCGCTGGTTGTGCGATGGCTACTCGGACTGCCCCAATGGCGAAGACGAGGCAGAGCACATGTGCGAGCACCGGCCCCGAGAGGCCGCGGACGATCCCGAGCCCGGCGAGGAGTCCGCCGGCTCGGCGCCCGCGCTGGCAGTGCGCCGACCCAACCGCGTACCCGACGTCTCTATACACCGAACTGGTACGCATTCTTCGTGCAACAATTTTACGGGAGCTTTGTCTTTGTATCTTCATCATCGACATCATTCATTTATTAATCTAGACCATTAAACTCCACTACTGAATATAACACAAAACCGGTTAATACTAATTTAAATAAGCAATTCAGTTTTAGTACAAAGCAAATTTCATGCAAAAATGTTGACAGTTTGAATATTTTACATACGGTATAATTAATGATGAGATAGTTAGACGATACCTTCACTAAGTTCAATAACATAAATTCCTTCGGATATTTCCTTGAATTTCCTTGAATATAAGTTCAAGCCGCAACTGTAAGATTAAACACCTGATTAAATTTTCTTCCATTACATATGTCTCATTGTAACAATTCATTTGTATGAATTTATTTTATATACAGGAGAAGGTGAAAACAGCAAAGAGCTACTAATTACCAGTGATAGCAATAATGGCTTGAAACGTAATTTTACTCGTCGACCTTTGCCCTCACGACTGACACCTTACAGCCGCCCAATTATCCACGACTCTAAATCCGTCACAAATGATAAAATGGATTCAACAAATAAAATGAATGGGAGAAGAGGAACGCAAAATAGTTCAGGCAGCTCCAAGCGTACGTCAGTAAACAAGATGACAAGTAAAACCCATACTAAAGAAATGTTCGTCGTATCGAGCCCAGTGGCAACAACTCATCTCGATAAATCTATAAACAATCTTGAGAGGGTTATAGATGGAGCCGCATTATTAAAAGTAAGTAGTTTCTTTTAATATTCAAATTAACTTCAGGCAATTGTTTTTTCCCAATTTCATAACGGTTTTTTCAATGTGGTAAAGGCATACTGGTGAATTTTTTTTGCGCCCAGAAGCAATTGAAAAGGGCTACCCCCGTAAAGGAGAGGGAGGTGGTGAATGCTCTAAGCATACCACGACAGCTGGCTGTCGTGGTTATGTGGGTCTCACTGCGACTAACCTAACCTAACCACCCTAAGTGCCTACACACTAAACACCACCTGTGACACTTGCATTGGCTTATGAGGCCTTTCTGCCGAATCAGAAGCAACGCTCTTTTGGGAAAAGGGGGCGCAGGAGGTGAATGAGTCGGCTCGTTTAGGGCACAGAAAACTAGCGTAAATTAGCAACATATTGCTTTAGTGTTTTGTAAGTTCGTAACATGAGTAACGAGAATCGGAGAACCTTTACATTAATAACGAGGCGTTCCATGTTGTTCATTAGTCCTCCGGGGTGACCATATCTGCATTTAGATTTTTAGATGTTGGTTTCTATAGGCCACAGTACATATAGGTACACGCCTCACTTCTGATAAAAAAGTTCTTCCGTATAATATTTACCAAATACCTTAAAGTAACAGTCGCAAGAGAAACCCTCTTTCAAGTTATAGTTTTATACGCTGTTTTATATTAATACGAATGGGTCGGCTCGACGGAAGAAGAACCACACTCTCACAGAATTCCAACGTAAAATAGTATATATAACGCTACTGGGTTTCTTATGGTAAGTATATAAAACCAGAGACCCCTTTTACTAGAAACGGGGCATTCTATCTTAGTCATTACGGGTAACAACGCATCTGCATTTTGATTCGGAGTTGAGGATGGATGTAGATGTCTATGGGCCACAGCAACTACTTATCATCAGGTGACTATGTGCTCGTTAGTCACCCTTATCATATAAAAAAGTATGTACTAAGTTTGTTTTATCCGATAATTCAATCTGTCTCTTGCGTTGCGTCTCACGTTAAATTAAAAGATATCTCTGTCTAGCATACTTGTACAGAAATTGATAAATGTTATGTTTATAACATTTTAAATTAAAAAATACACGGTTAACTGTATCATCTGCAATGGAGTACTCGAAACGTTATTTAATAGCTGCGGGAAGTGTGCGGGGTACTGAAATTATTTATCAAAACTAATATACAATATATACTTTATCTAGACATGAGTCATCCCTGAGAATTTTTTTTAACACTAAATAAAGCTCAATCGAGCAGATACTTCCATTTTAAAAAAGTTATTCATAATGAAACCCCACTCTTCCCCGCTGATGGAACTGAACGTATTATTACGTTAAAATTACAATATAAACGTCAAACGATACAGAGAGCAGAAACTGCAGCACAGGAAGAGATCGGCGAATCCTCTGAAGGCAGAATGGACACAGTTGAAGAGGGTTCAAGTAGAGGTGCGACGCCTACAGGACAGGGCTCTCTGAGCGCGCACGCCTCGCCCTGTCCCAGCGGCGAGCTGCGCTGCGTAGACGGCAGGTGACAAAAAGAACTCATGTCTTCGTAAAATTTATCTTGTTACTTAGTGAATCGTATTGATACCATCCATTATAAATATTAATAATTAACGTGGTAGAGCCATGCTCGGCTCGACATGCATGGGTCGGCTCGACCGAGGGAAGGACCACACCCTCACAGAATACCAGCGTCAAATAGCAGCTTAACACTGCAGTGTTTCGTATGGTGAGTGTAGAGAACCGGATACCCTTTTTACTGGAAAAAAGGCATTCCATGTTAGTCCTCACGGGTGACAACGCATCTGCATTTTGATTCGTAAACAAGAATAGATGTAGATGTCTATGGGCCACAGAAACCACTTACCATCAGGTGGACTGTGTGCTCGTTTGTCACCCTATCCTATAAAAAAATCCATTCCATTACAGCCTATTCAAGGTCCACTGCTGAATATAGGCCTTTTTCACAGATAGCCTAATACGGGGAATATTTGATATGGTTACCACGGTTGGCAAGCGGGTTGCCAACCTCAGTTATTCTTTATTTTGAATTGTTATGAGGAAGATGCTGCTGCCTCATCTCCTGTGTCATTTCCCTCTGCCACCACTTACGACACCCACGGGATGATATAGAATCATCTTATGCCGTTGTTACTCGGCACACTGATCCTATCATGCAATCCTATTAAAAGTGGGATACCTAAAAAACCGAACTGAACGTCGTGAATATCGTTAGCAACGCTGCGTCGCTTCGACAGCACTTTTTTTTGTTTTTCTTACTTGTATCGTATATCTCTTACAATTTTAATAATATCATGTCAAGATAATACGATCAGGCGTTAAGAAATACCGCGAAGATTCATGCAGAAGGATAAAAATGGATCAGCAAAATCAAAATCAAAGCACTGAGTATCTCTGATGTAATTTCTGACAAGGAATAAAAGCTATCACTAGATTCTATAAGTACAGTTTTTTCTATAAGTATAGCAACTATTTAGCTGCAAAATTCAAGTTTGTGCTGACTTTTTACTGACAGCTTGATAGAGCTATTTAAACTGGGTACAAACCACTTTATATATAAATTTTTACTTTTAGATTCTAACAAATTAACATTCTCATCTTTAATATCATGTCACTTCGAGTGACGAATAGTTCGAAATTGAGTCCGAATTGCGAAAATGTATACAGCTATATATATAGCTCGTTTATATATAGTTATAATTTCGTATATAGCTAAAATAGCTCATTCTATCAGGTGGATTACACCGGTGATACTAATGTCAGAGACAATTCCTCCAGCCCAATTCTTTCCTCTTTATTATAGAATATATTATATAGAATAGCAGACATAGGTCTGCAACACAATAGTTCTAACTATATCAGATTTCATTTCATTTTTTGTAGATTTTATTAATATCTACTTACGCAAAACATCAAAAGTAGCCTCCACGACACAGAATATTCTGAATTTAACATGTAGAAAGGCTCCTGGTGAGAAATCTGGGTATAATCTCATAATGAAAATGTAGAATTAGTAGACAAATAAATTTATATCTACATTGAATCTCGCATTTAAAACGGAGTTTATTACCAGGTATAAGTTTCTTTTCTGCCTAAACATCGCTCTAGATTGCTACAAGCTTCTTGCTATGTATGCCGAGTACGAGTTAGAACGGAGTTTATACTATAAAGTTTATGGTCGGCTGTAGCATTTTATCATTATATAAAATATATTGGCAATGTTTTTTCAAGAAATAATTTCGATGGCGTTATTTCTTTTGTCTATTTATCTATTCATCTGGCGGCATTTAATGAACTCTTTAGGATTTCTCTATTACTTAAGGCTCAGACTAAGTTCTTATTAAAAGGTAGCTTTGCACTTTCGATAAATATATTTATATTTCAGATGTATAACCTTAGCACAACTGTGTGATGGAACTATTGACTGCTCAGATCACGCCGATGAAGATAATTGCTACACGTGACCGACAAAACGAGAAAAAAGATCTTGGAAAAAAATCTTCAGAGTAGCGCGACAATGTATATAAAAATCGTGCAATTTTGGTCGACCAATTTAAAAAGAATATAATAAGTTATTATTAAAAACTTGAATATTTTTTTATCCACGTGCATGTCTATTTAGACTTAAAGTAAAACTTTGTTACTAACTCATTTCTATTATCGCTTAGTAAGTAATCATGTTAATACTTAATTGTTATCCAATTTCCCAATAAGTAAGATATTTAAAAAATAAAGCCGATTACTTTAACTTAATGTTATTACTTTTATAATTAATTAATTAATTATAAAATTATAAATTAATCGTATTTACATATTTTATAAATGTTTTATTATATCTATGTATGTCCGTCCACTGCCTAATACTCGTAAGCTTATATTTTTTACTTGTAGGATACAATTATAATTTTTAATATAAAATAATAATGTATGGTATAAGCTGTGATACAACAATGAATGTTTTAATAACGATGTAGATAAAATTGTACCTTTCTTTAATTTTCTTCTTATTTAATTAATTTTAATATGAATCTCTTTAATTATTCTATAAATTTAGCTATAATTCAAGACTCGCTCCTTTTAACATAAATAAATATTAAGAATCTCACAACACTCCAAACTTTTTTAATTTTGTCCTTCTACAAAATTGTCTTTTCATTATTTTATGTTTTTATTGTTTATTCATATAAATTCTTTCAATAATATCTGTAAATATTATTTTTACACATAACCTGTAGTTTTTATCTCTAACATAAAAGACGTCTACATTTATGCAATACTTACTTGTAAATTATTTTTATACATTTAGCACTTTTAGCTTACGATAGGAAAAGTGTACTTAAATACAATGTAATAGTTTTGGCTTAACTACGTATTTTAAATGTTTACATTTGTGGGTTTATTCATAATTAACATCAATACAATGCTAAGTGTTATATGTGTTAGCAATTTCACTATTATTTTTTCTATTGCACTATTATATTTGTAGTTATACGTAGATTATATTTAGTAATAAGCGTTTGTAAATAAAAGTTTCTATTAAATTTAATTTATAATATTTATGTGCCGGACGATTACAGTTAGTAATAAGTAGAAATAGTGTTTTAAATATTTGAAAATACTTTTAATATCGAAGTGAAAAAGAGTATTTTTTTTCAATATAGAAGTGTAAAACTACTTATTTGAATACCAACGAGATTATTACAATGTGTCGTATAATAAAGCTTGTTCTTTTTACAATGCGAAATTATTTAAGAGTTATTTTTTATGAGGATCTGGAAAATGTTGAGATTGATGTTGTCATTTTAAATTTGGTTTTGTATTATAACGCGGTTTAAAAACGTCCAAAGTAATGTCATAATACATACTCGTATATGCTTAAAATACTCTGTTACTTTAAAAGTAACGAAATGCATAGACCTAGTTTATAATATTACTTAAAATATACCCTTTCAATGTATAAGTATTGTCAAATAGATATTTACGTACTGTACATTTTTATACGAAAAAATATATATTATGCTATGTTTACTTCTTTCTTTATCTTTTTTTTAAACGTTACACCCCCACACTAGAATTTTCTCCTGTATCGTGGAGGCAGTTTACCAACATAAATTACAAAAGGACAAAAATTCAGACTCGGAGCAATTATTTATAGGCCATACAAATACTTGTTCCGTGCGGGTTTCGAACTAACGGCCCCAAGCGCTGCAACTCATTACTAAGCCACTGCGCCACGGAGCCGTCAAACTTTGGTATCTTTCAGTTATTTCTAAATAAAAGATTTTTTCAATCATAATGGTAATGCTTGAAATCGTGTTCTGCCAGTATCATCCCTAATATAAACCATTGCTGAACATAAACCTCCTCATTGATTGCCTCATAGGAGTGACATGACAATGACAATGACACAGTTTTCAGGTATTATTTTAAATGGTTAACAGGAAAATGCTGCTGCCCATCCGACGCTGGATTTATCCACAGTTGCCACACTTTGCAGGCGAGTTGACAAGGAAGATGCTGTTGAGCATATTCTGTTTCAGTTCCTCTCTGTCGCCTCATATCACACTCACGGAATAGTATGGATGTAGTGGATTCCCCTACGCCGCCACAGCATAACCATCTCGTATTCAGTGGCGGATAATCCTTAAGGCGTTTCCCTGACCAAATAACCTTGGGCATGCAATGCACTGCCGCCAGCACAAATTTTTGGATTAATAAAAATTAAAAAAAATTTGGAAATTCACACAATTTTTGGAATTAATTTTAATTAAAAAAGAAAAGCGAACTTTAAAAATTAAATAAAACGTGAATTTTTAAATTATCTATCCATTAGTGTAATCCTCAAATTATTAGAGCGTTGCCTTTAGCAACAGATGCATGTAATCAATAATTTAAGTCATTTTTTAAAAGTAGATTTTAAATGTATTTATAACACATAAAATCAAATTAGAACGTGGAATGTGATGATAGGTTATCGAACATTAATAATGTGCTTTTAGATGTAGTTTATTTCTCCTTACTAATGAGATAATAGTCTCTGAATAACGAAGAAAAACGTACTATCCCAAGGTTTTGGTCGGGGGTCTATGAAAATGAAGCGTAATTTAAAATAATATTTCTTTCATGGCAAAATAAGAAAAAGTGAGATGGATATGGATATTATTTCATCTCGCTCGCAGAAAGAGGGGTCAAGACGGAAAAATCTCACACTTTTTCTCGCCTAGCCCCCATCCGACAAATTCGTACCGTTCAATAAGGAACTTCGTTCCAATAAAATATAAAAAATCTTACTTTCTGTAGAGATATACAGCTTCCGAAGCGCACCTCGTCTATTTGATTGATCCTTCATCGCCCTGACTCGTCACATTTTTCACACGCACTTGCTAAAGGTACACGTGTCTTAGCCTACCCAATTATTTTGCAAATAAACTGTATTATAATTTCTTTTTAAATATTATTTTTTATAAATATAGTTACTGTAAGAAATTATCTAAACATAATTGACAATGACAGCTGAGTAGCTGAGTTGCGACTTATGGACTTTGGACTTTTTGCTTATTATTTTATATCAATCTAAAGGTCTTTGACCAGTGATTTTAAAGATAACATGTCCTGAGTGGGCTTAGCCCACGTAACTGGCCTTTTACTTGTAAATTATAATATATGACCGCTAGTGGGGCACCGTTGAAGTACTTGCCTAAAGGCGGCTCTTCACGTTGGCCAACATTGTGGCGAATGTTGTAGCCGATGGCCATCGAGAGTTTGTGCTTCACTTGGTATGTATTGGAATGATGGAATAAAACTGAACGACCTTCCAAAGTGTGGATGCCATCACAAACTCGTGGCTAATATATTTGCCAACACATTCGCCACTATGTTGGCCAACGTAAAGAGCCGTCTTAAAGCGCTATCGACATTTAATCTGCCCCTGCTTGTATTTATACCAGTTGTAAAATACCCTAACTGACAACGGAAGAAGTATCAAAAATGTGGTACTTCTGACATTAATATAGTCGATCTAATTGCCTATATGTTTGTGAAATATCATCACAATCGGTCCAGTTATTCCCGATAGCTGGACCGATTGTGATGATATTTCCACATATCTTATGGTATATATAGCCCAGACGAACAGATAGACAGGCAAAAAATTTAAAAATGGATATTCATGTCTTAGCGACGCGCAAATAGACATTTTGGGATCATACAACGTGTAGCAAATCCGCCACCATGAGTAGGATGCAAACAACGCGCATCCAATCCCAATTCGCTGAACTATAGTGCCACACTGCCTCCCGATCGCGCCTGCAATGAGCAAGTGATGGGCACAGTGCTCCGGATCAGGCAGTAATCCGAAGAGCCAAGAGTCTTCAAGGGTGTGGCAAGATGAGATGTGGTTGTGGTCACAATCGGTTCAGCTACCGGGAATAGCTGGACCGATTGTGATGATATTTCCAGATATCTTATGATATATAGCCCAGACGAACAGATAAACAGGCAAAAAAAAATTAAAAATGGATATTCATGTCATAACAACGCGCAAATAGACCCCTGAGCACAATAAAAGGCTAGGTACCTATTTTCCTTAAACAAGTGACAAAAGAACTTATTCTACTTGATAGTTGGTTACTCATGCTGTCTATGGACACCTTCTTTTTGTGGGGGAAATTCTTTTGCTGCACGGGCAACGAGAAGGTTGTGCCGGACTCCTACCGGTTCAAAACCCCTCGATGGTAACAGGCATATGGGGCGCTATGAGGCTATGAGGCGCTAACAGGCATATGGGGAGCGGTCCTACCATCCTTCTTCCAGAGGAACAGCCTTACCTCTTTCCAGGCTTTTAGAAACGTGGCACAACACAGACAGCCGGTAAACAGCTCAGTCTGGCACTAGGGCCTGGCCTGGGATTCCATCGCGGCCCGGTGCTGTGTTCAGAGCTTTTAAGCGATTAACAGCTTGGTCCAGCTCCTCGACGGTCACCACATCTCATCTTGCTACACCCTTGAAAACGGCAGGTGACCAGAGAGACTTGACCGGTCCTCTGAGTAGAGCGTGCTGTTGACCCTTCCCAGAAGATCTGGATCAAGAGTCTCCGTCAAAGGAGGCGACCAGGGCTGGATACAGGATGTGCTAGGTAAGCACCATCCTGTATGGACGCCCCTGTCTATGGACATCTGCAGCCTACTTCATACAAAGAAGTCTTAATATGCGTTGTCATCCTTGAGGACTAAGATAAAATGCCTCACAGCCTGTAACTTAGTGAATGGTACAGGAAGCCAGTCCCTATAATCTTCAGATCGGAATACAGCAGTGCAAGCACTGCTATTTGGCGGCAAAAATAGGTAATAGGGTGGTTCATACCCAGAGCTTAAACGGACTCCTAGGCAGAAAAGTTGGCACCCACGTTAGGTACTGCGTAGGTAGGAGGTGGGTCACCCTCGGAGGAGTCCTACCCCACGATATTGTTGTAGACAATTGCAATGCATTTATTTTAAGATCGTAATTATTTTTTATTTAGAATAATAGCAAATATATTTAGCCAGAACTTCTTGCTCATAATTTTCAACAGGCTGAAAATATATAACAAGATTACTATGAAGAACCGTCTGTCGTCTATTATTTACTTTGACTTGATGAATCGATTTTTAACATCATCGTTATCATGAGCTGCACAATAAGCGACTGCCGCCTCCAGTAAACAGGATTTAAATATGTTTCGAATTGTGTAAAAGTCGATTTTACTTAAATTTTAACGGGGAAAACATTCTTGAAACACTTGACTGTCAGTCCATACATCCATTACAGCCTATAAAAGGTACTCTTCGCTATAAAAGTCTACTGCTGAACATATGCATATCCCATTGATTAGCGTATATGGATTTTTCCATAGTTGCCAAGCTTGGGAGGCAGGTTAGGAACCGTAGCTTTCCATAATTTTAGGTTATTTTTTTTTAGGATAGGGTGAAAGACGGTGGTTACTGTGGCCCATAGACATCTAACCTCGTTTGCGAATCAAAATGCAGATGCGTTGTCACCCGTGAGGACTAAGATGGAATGCCTCTTTTCCAGTAAAATGTCTCCAGTTCTCTACACTCACCATACAAAACACAGCAGTGTTAAGCTGCTATTTAACGCTGGTATTCTGTGAGAGCGTGGTCCTTCCCCGGTCGAGCCGACCCATTCGTACTATAATTAGACTACTAATATAGCTTAAAATGCACATGTCATGCCTTTAAAATCTTATCCTATCTGGTTCACACCCGCTCTAATTAAACTCATCAAACGGAAACACAAATGTTATAATAAAATTCAACTGTTTAATAATCTATTAGATAAAATTGAATTCTCTTACCTAAGGAAGGATTGCGATAAACTAATAAAACAATGTTATTATAATTATATTGAATACATCGAGGAAGCTATTAGCAATAATCCGAAGTATTTTTGGACACATGTGAAGACCATGCATCGTAAAGGCTCAAATTATCCTAATAAAATGTCTCTGAATGATCGTGATGCAAATAGTAGGCAAGAAATATGTGATTTTTTGCTAGTCATTTCTCATCGGTTTTTATTAAGGATGATATTAATAAAAATTTTGACACACAACCAGTCTCCAAAACAAAAAAATATATAGGCAATATTTACGTATCTAAAAGAGGAGTTGAGAAAAGGCTGAAAAGGTTAGATACATCAATAAGTGCTGGTCCAGACGGTATTCCGCCTATATTTATATATAGGTGTGCAAATTCTTTGGCTGCTCCGTTAACTATTAAATTCAATACCTCCTTGAGCTCTGGCATTTTCCCCGAAAAGTGGAAAGAAGCGCGGATTGTACCAATTTTTAAAAGTGAAAATCTTATGAGTGTTACTAATTATAGACCTATATCCATATTATTTACAATGTCAAAGGTCTTTGAGATCTTAGTCTATGAATCATTTTTCAAGAATCTAGGACGACGTATAAACTGGCAGCAACATGGTTTTTTATCTGGTAGATCAACTGTCACAAATCTGTTCTTATATGTCACCGATTTAATTGAGAACGTTGATAATAAACTACAAGTGGATGCTATATACACAGATTTCTCTAAGGCCTTTGACAAAGTAAATCACGCACTACTTGTCAATAAACTGAAAGCTTTTGGTATTAATGGGACATTATTAAACTGGTGTGCATCATACCTTCAAAATAGATCTTCGACCGTTGTGATTGATGGGTACTCCTCGCAGCCATATATTGCCTACTCCGGTGTACCGCAAGGCTCGAACTTAGGTCCAGTATTTTTAACATCTTTATAAACGATATTGTTTCGATATTTCAACACTCTAAGGTCTACCTATTTGCTGATAATCTCAAAATAGTTAAAACTATTAGAAGCAACTCTGACGTCGAATTACTACAAGATGATCTCAACAGTCTTATTCAATGGTGTAATAACAACCAAATGTTTCTCAATGCCAAAAAAATGTCAACTTATTAGGTTTACCAGAAAACATAATTATATACAGAGTCAATACTATATTGATACTGAGAAACTAATTGCAGTTCGAGCGATACGTGATTTAGGCATTATACTAGATAGCGAATTAAAATTTACCAACCATATTGATAACATAATCACCTCAGCTACTAAATCACTGGGTTTTGTATTGAGGAATTCCAAAGAGTTCAAGCAGCCCTCTACTACAATCAAACTTTACAGTAGTCTGGTTAGAAGTAAACTAAAATACTTCAGTCAAATTTGGAATCCGCACTACAAAATCCACAGCATTAGAATCGAAAGAATACAAAAGCGGCTGCTGCGTCATCTTGCGTACCGTTCGAATAGCTATCAAACTAATGATTCCTACGAAAGACAGTTGGCACAATTTAACATCACATCACTACAATCGCGTAGAAGTATCTCAGACATGATGTTCCTATACAAAACGCTCAATAATAGTATTGATTGTCCAGCAATAGTTCAATTATTTAACTTTAAGGTGCCATCAATAATGCCTAGAAATCCGCACGCCTTTTTCAATGTATCCCTTTATAGGTCTAACTTGGGAAAGTATTCCCCTCTAGCCAGACTGGCTCGCACTTATAACGAACTGTCCTCGAAGATTTCTAGCCGCGATATTAATAATTGCGATAGTTTATCCACCTTCAAATCAAAATTAATCAATTTCTATGAATTAACGAATTAACTAATTATTAATTATAACATTGGAATTGTTTTTGATTTTTATAGTTTGATTAATATAATATAATATGACAATGAAGATATTTATAATATTGTCAAATAATTCTATTTCTTTTTAATAATTTGTATTTATTCAATGATGTAATTCAGTTTTTATTCCTTACAAAATAATCAATGCATGTTGTGATTACCCATAAAAAGAAATACAATTATAATGTGTTGAATTTGTTAAGAAAATGATCTTTGTAGGTATTACTGTTGTAATTTCTGTTGGTAATCCTAATAAATAAATAAATAAATAAATAGCTACAGCATGGCTCTACCACATATAAAATACTGCTGCCTTCTCCTGTTTCAATTTCTCTCTGTCGCCTATTAAGATACTATATGAGGTAGTGGATATTCTTACAACGCCCCTACACGGTTAACTGTCATTGGAACTGGTTAATTGTTATATTTTGACCAATTTGAACTCTTTCTTTATTCTGTTTGTATATTTATACCGATATTAAACTTTAAAAAATACGCTTATTTTCATAGAACTTTCATCATCGTTATCGTTACAGCCCTTCATAAGTTCACAAGTCCTCCCCCAAGGAATGCCACAAAGCACGGTCCCGAGCCACCTGCATCCATGGACTTCCTGCATTTCTTACCAGGTCGTCACTCCATCTAGTGGGGGACGCCCTACACTTCACCTGCCGATACGAGACTTCCACAGAAGAACCTTTCTTCCCCATCGGTTGTCGGTTCTTCGAGCTAGATGGCCGGCCCATTGTCATTTCAACTTGCTAAGCCGTTGGTTATGTCGGTTACTGTGGTTCTACTGCGGATACCCTCGTTTTTAAGTCTATCACGCAGAGAAACCCCGAGCATAGCCCTCCCCATAGCTCGCTGAGTGACTTTGAGCTTCCTCATACAGCCAGCAGTGAAGGACCACATCTCAGATTCATAGGTCGACACTGGCAACGCGCACTTTTTGTACAATCTAGTTTTGAGGTTTTGAGGAGGAGACGATGTGTCGTAATCTCCCGACCAGCATTTTTAAGTTCTTATTCACCATGTGCTTCGCGACAAAGGAAAACACAGTAGGACGTATGTCTAAAGAATAAAATACTTCGAGAATATGTGAAGTCCATCGCAACACCATCAACATGCTTGTAAAACTCTTCCCTCCACAATAGAACAACATGGCCGCATATGCAGAGTTACTTATCCACTGTCCCAAATCACTAACGTAACATTATTAATTAATCTGTGCTAACACTATCACATAACAGTCGACGCCTTGTCGGCCTGCTCCTGAACGTCAAGCAAGTATTGCAGGCAACAATCTTAGGAATCCGGGTCTACGTCACAGTGATGTGACGATTGTGATTAGCTTATAGGGGGACATTTTGGAAGATATTTTTTTTATAGGAGAGAGGTAAACGAGCATGCGGCTCACCTGATGGTAAGTGACTACTGCCGCCCATGAACAACTGCAACACCAGGGGAATTTCAAATGCGTTGCCGGCCTTTTAAAAATGAGTAGGCTCTTTTCTGAAAGGTCCCTAAGTCGTATCGGTCCGGAAAAATCGCTGGTGGTAATCGATTCCACAAGGAAGTTGCGCGAGGAAGTAAACTTCTTGGAAAGATGCTGAAAAAAGATGGTGCTGCTATTCTCCTGTTTCACCTGGTCACATCACAGTAACCGAGTGAAACCGGCTACAGTCGAGCGTATGTCTGCAGTACTACTACTGTAATACTATGAGTGAAAATTAAAATATTTTATAATAATATATTAAATACTAGCTGTGGTACCCGGCGCGCAGAAGAAATACTTGCGGAAATATCGTTTTAAATTTGGCAGAGTAATATTGTTTAATACATTTATTGAAGTTGAATGATAAATAACTTTCAAATAAATTTGTCGGTAAGGCACGCGTGCCACCTAGTGTAAGCTGATTGTACTATACCTATAACCAACGCGGAAGTGCAAGCAATATGTTGACAAAGTTTTACCGCAATCTGATGGACGTGAACGGTATGGCAGCGCATAAAATACAACAAACAAATATTAATTTTTATACATCATACTTATATTAGATAACAAAGAACTTTTACAAACATTGGTGATGTTGTTAGATTCCTAAGATATGGGTAACTTTTTTTTAAATAAGAATAAAGTTAAAAACTGAAACCCCACAACGACAAAAAAATGCGCGTTTATTTTTTAACGTGACAGAGCAACGCTGCAGATTATTACGGTATTTACAGAGTTGCTCAATGAATGGGACGGCTCGACCGGGAAAGAATCACACTCTCTCAGAATACCAGCGGAAAATGGCAGCATATTGCTGCTCTGCGCCTTTTTACTGGAAACCATAAAGCATTCCATATTAGTCTTCGGGAGTGATAACGCATGTGGATTGTGATTCTGCATCGAGGATAGATGTAGATGTCTATGGGCCACAGCATCCACTTAGTATTAGATGGTCTGACTGTTCCTTTGTCATCCATATCTTGTTAAAAAAAAAGTTTATCAAGCTACCAGGAATCTATTTCGGTATTTCTATAACGGCTATAGTTGGCCAAACGTGGCCTAGTAATCAGAATATCTAATCACTAATGTGTGAATGTGATAATCACTTCTGATTACTAATCACTGAATATCTAATCACTAGTGATTAGAGATTCTGATTACTAGGCCACGTTTGGCCAACTATCGCCGTTATAGAAATACCGAAATAGATTCGTGGTAGCTTGATAAACTTTTTTTTAACAAGATATGGGTGACATAGGAACATCGGTTGTCGATTCTTCGAGCTAAATGGCCGGCCCATTACCACTTCAGCTTACTAATCCGTTGTGATATGTCGGTCACTCTGATTCTACTGCGGATATCCTCATTTCTAAGTTTATCATGCAGAGAAACCCTGAGCATAGCCCTCTCCATAGCTCGCTGAGTGACCTTGAGCTTCCACATCCGGCCGGCAGTGAAGGACCACGTCTCAGTTCCATAGGTCATCACTGGCAACACGCACTGGTTGTATAGTCTCGTTTTTAAGTTTTGAGGTATACCTGACGAGAAGATGTGCCGTAATTTTCCGAACAATGCCCAGCCGATTTGAATCCGTCAATTGACCTCTCGGTCAAAGTTAGACTTACCTATTTTTTTTTTTACTTATTATAAGCCAGTGCTTGACCACAATCCCACCTGGTGGTAAGTGGTGATGCAGCCTTAGATGGTAAATCGCACTCTTACGTACGCTCACGTCTTATCGTAACAAAAGCCTATTCACTCTCGCCTTGAAGACGCCTAGATTGTATTCGGACGGAAAGATAGACGCCGGCAAATTATTCCACTCCTTTGCTGTACGCATTACAAAAGACGAAGCAAACCGTTTGGTTCTAATGCGTGGAATATCGACAACAAAGGGGTGAAGACCCGCCGACCATCTGGTTGTCCGATGGTGGAAAGGAGAAGGAGGAGTTAAGGCGTGTAATTCCTGCGCACACTTACCGAAATGCATCCTATAGAATACCGAGAGACTGGCTACTCTGCGCCTGTGCTCAAGGCTGACAAGATTGGTTTCAACCAAATCAAGGTCACCAATGAGCCTCTTAGCACGTCTCTCCACTGAGTCCAATGCTGCCAGGTGGCATTTTGCAGCACCAGCCCATATGTGACAGCAGTACTCAATGCACGACCGGACTTGGGCTTTATATAAGGTAAGAAGCTGCCCCGGCGTAAAGTACCGCCGCACCCTTGCAAGGACACCAAGTTTCCTTGCGGCTGCTTTGGCTCTGGACTCGATGAACCGCCCAAAGTTTAGGTTCGGAAAAAATTCAATCCCTAACAACTGAAGGCGGTCAGTGTACTCCAAGGATACATTCCGGAAAGTAGGAGCCAAGGTGAGCGGGCTCCTTTTAGCGGTAAAAAGACACGCTTGTGTTTTGGAGGCGTTAAATCTCACGAGATTGGCATCGCCCCATTCGGAGACTACCTGTAGTGTGAGTCTCACACGCTCAACCATAGCCTCTCTTTCTGACTGGATTTGATCCCGCACTGGCCCGGGCGCTTGGTTGGTATCTCTCCACAACTGTGCTGTCGTCTGCATACCCATAGACACCGGGAATGAGCAGATCATTTATATGCAGCAGGAAGAGAGTTGCGGAGAGAACGGACCCCTGAGGAACACCGGCGTTAGTCGCCACAGTATTGGATGAGCAGCCATCAACGACGACCCGGAGAGACCGTTCACTCAGAAAGTCCTTCACTCAGACAATTAGGCCAGGGGATAAGCCGTACGCTGAAAGCTTGCCTAATAGACTAGCGTG
Organism: Parnassius glacialis; assembly: GCA_033319125.1. Taxonomy (NCBI): domain Eukaryota; kingdom Metazoa; phylum Arthropoda; class Insecta; order Lepidoptera; family Papilionidae; genus Parnassius; species Parnassius glacialis. Next base: position 17,775,913 of record JAVANC010000013.1, on the reverse strand, counting down.
CCAAACCCTGTCAAAAGCCTTCGAAACATCGAGGGAAACAGCAAGTGCTTCACCACTGTTCTCGAGGGCTTCGCCCCATATGTGAGTGGCATACGCTAGAAGGTCCCCAGTTGATCGATTTCGGCGAAACCCGTACTGGCGATCACTGAGGAGATCATTTTGCTAAACCTAGTCGGACTATTTGTCTCAGGTAAACATACTCGTCAACAACTTCGAGCTTAGTGCTCCCAATAACTACCCACATAGGTATGCCATGGACGTTATACCTTTTATCATTTTAAGACCTATCCGTTGGGAGACACTATTGAGGTCATTGATCATAGTGCTTAGCTCCTCCAGCGATTCTGCCATAAAAACTATATCGTCGGCAAATCAAAGGTGAGTGACGTAATCGCCGTTGAAGTTAATGCTGTATTCTTTCCAGTCCAGAAGCTTGTAAACGTCTTCCAATGCAGCGGTGTAAAGTTTCGGGAATATGAGGTCACCCTCTCTTACAGCTCTCTGCAGTTGGATAAGTTTCGTACTCTGGTTCTGTACTCGGATAGCCATCGTAGCCCTACTGTACAAATACTTCAGCACTTCGATATACCGACAGTCAACTTGGCACCGCTGAAGGGACTGCAGCACCGCCCAAATTTCGACGGAATCAAAGACTTTCTCATAGTCCACATACGCCAGGCATAGTGGTAAATTGTACTCCTCGGACTTCTGTACAATTTGCCGAAGGGTATATATGTGGTCTATAATGCTAAAGCCTTTTCGGAAACTGGCTTGTTTGGGAGGCTGTAAGTCGTCGAGTCTGCATGTGAGACGATTCGTAATGACTGCCGAAAACAGCACGTAGACGAGGCTCAGAAGGAAAATCGGTCTTTAGTTCTTCAAGAGAGCGTTGTCACCTTTCTTGAAGAACAAGACCACTGCACTTCTGCTCCACGCCTCCAGTGCAGTGCCACCATGGAGGATGTAATTTAAGAGCTTCTGAAGGACTTTAAGTACCGGTTTTCCACCCGCTTTCAGAAACTCCGCTGTAATTCCATCCTCGCCTGGGGCCTTGCCATTTTTAACACGTTCATGCACACACTTCAATATAGTAGCTCTATGTGATATTGCACATAATTTTTTCATACAAACTAAAGCGACGTCTAATGACGCTGTGCAAATACCTGATAATATTAGTATTGAAATATATGGCGCTGACGTCCTAAGACGTCACTACATTTTCGTTTATGAGAGTCAAAAATGCTTTCATAACTAAAATACTCTGAATCGTCTGTGGTGCTATAAGAATTTTCTGATGCGGAATCCGATGTAGATCTAACATCAGAAGCAGATCGTAAATTGGAACAAGTACTCTTTTTGACATGCAATAATGACTTTTTGCGTTGTTTGCCCCGCTCAAACTGCGAAATACCTATGTCACAGGAGCTGTCGTCATCATTATCACCAATTGGGTCGTAATCAGCATCTGATCCAAACTCTCCATCGTTAACAAAAGGGACTGGCGTGGTTTCCCGGGATGAAGAAAGCTCATAGATTTTCATTGAAGATTCCTTCTTTTTTGGCTCATTTTATATATCTAAAACAAACAAAAAAATACAAAATATGTATTTTGAACATATTCAGACTTATTACAATAAAGTAAAATATAATTTTATAATATATATATCGTATTAAGATAATAAAATACTTACGTTTAGCGTCAATTTTCCATGTGAACATAAAATCCGCGCACGCACTAGCCCCGCGACGCGCACAAGTCGACTGATGTAATGAAACTTCTTTTGCGAAACGACGTATAGTGACGTTGTGCGCTAAAAAAGTGGGTACTTAGTACCAGGGAGGAACGCCATCTAGAAGCTAAAAAAAATCGGTGCGATGTGGCACTATAATTTTGAGAATTCGATATGTTGTGGCACAGTAACCCAACTTTAAAACATTAGTATGGCCAGACACCGTACCATAACGTTGTGCTCCATAAATCGAGTTATTGCTGAACGTAATAATACGTTGTGCCATATCGTATCTACAAATATGTGACGTACATATACGTTGTTCGCATGAACGTGTTAAGGTACTAGAGAGCCATTCTAATCTCGCTCAGACTGACGTCCGAATTGTTATCGGAATAGTGTCGAATAAGATTTGTTCTTGGATCGTTACTCACACTTGCGTGTGGCTCCAACGATGATTTTTTTTTTATAGAATAGGGGGCAAACGAGCATGCGGCTCACCTGATGGTAAGTGACTACCACCGCCCATGAACAACCGCAACACCAGGGTAATTGCAGATGCGTTGCCGGCCTTTTAGATAGGTGTAAGCTCTTTTCTTGAAGGTTCCTAAGTCGTATCGGTCCGGAAAATACGCTGGTGGTAATTGATTCCACAACGAAGTCGTGCGAGGGAGAAAAATTCTTCTAAATCGCACAGTGGTGGACCGCCAATCATCCAGATGGTATAGATGGTAACGCGAGTTTTGTCGCGATGTGCGATGGTGAAATTGAGTGGCTGGAATTAGTCCGAACAATTCCTCAGAGCACTCCCCGTGATAGATGCGATAAAATACGCAAAGAGATGCAACATCTCTACGCAGTGCCAGTGTATCGAGCCGATCAGAAAGAACTCGGTCGTCGAAGATTCGAACCGCTCTACGCTGGATGCGGTCAAGTGGAAGGAGCTGGCACTGGGGTGCCCCGGCCCAGAGATGAGAACAGTATTCCATGTGGGGCCGAACTTGCGCTTTGTAAAGTTGCAAGCGATGTGCCGGCATGAAATACTGTCTCGCTCTGCTGAGCACGCCAAGCTTTTTAGAGGCCAATTTGGCCTTCCCTTCCAAGTGACCACGAAACTGCACACTATTCGATATATCGACGCCAAGGATTCCGATACTGGCTGAGGCAGCAAGGGGAGTGCCTTGAAACTGAGGAGATACGACAAAGGAGTTCTTTTTAGCGGTAAACGCGCAAACTTGTGTCTTCTGGGGATTGAGTTGGACTAGATTTAGTCGGCCCCAATCCGAGACTTTGTTAAGCAAAGACTTGACTTCAGACACAAGTTTGTCCCGGTACTCGGCGACGTTTTCCCGAGAAATATTGGCACGGCCGGTATATAAGGCATCACCAGTGCTGTCGTCCGCATAGCAATTAATGCTACCAGTTAGCAACATATCATTGATATGCAGGAGAAACAGCGTTGGTGATAGCACGCAGCCTTGTGGAACACCAGCGTTGATAGGCTTGAAATCAGAGCATGCACCGTCTACAACGGCCTTGATGCTCCGATCAGCAAGGAAACTGGTGATCCATTTGCACAATTTCTCGGGAAGCCCATAGGAAGGAAGCTTAGAAAGAAGCGCTTTGTGCCAGACCCGATCGAAGGCCTTCGCTATGTCCAAACTAACGGCCAATGCCTCCCCCTTGGACTCTACTGCCTCCGCCCATCTATGAGTTAAGTAGACTAGAAGATCACCAGCTGATCGACCCCGACGGAAACCGTACTGGCGGTCACTAATCAGCTGGTGATCCTCAAGGTACCTCATGAGCTGGCAGTTTATAATGGATTCCATTATTTTGGAGAACAAGGAGGTGATGGCGATAGGCCTGTAGTTGGACGGGTCTGAGCGGTCGCCTTTTTTAGGGATCGGGTGGACCAAAGCTGTCTTCCATGAATTCGGGACTACGCCTTGGGAGTAGGAGTACCGGAAAAGACGCGTTAAAACCGGTGCCGACTCCGGAGCACACGTCTTCAGCACAATGGAAGGGACTCCATCGGGCCCACTCGACTTGCTGACGTCCAGGGAGAAGAGTGCTTTGCGAACCGAGCGCTGTGTAAATCGCACATCCGGCATGGAGCACTCACATCGCGGGATGGTCGGCGGTGTGTTCCCCCCGTCATCTAGAGTCGAGTTGGACGCAAAAAGAGAGCTCAACAGATCGGCTTTCTCCTTTGCGGCATGGGCCAGTGAGTCATCCTCTCTGTGCAGAGATGGAAGAGATGGCTGACAGGAGTTCCCTTGGACAGCCTTGGCGAGAGACCAGAATGCACGGGTTCCGGAAGGAAGGCGAACTAGCTTCTCACCAATTCTGCCGATGTGCTCAGACCTTGCCTTGGCAATGACGCTTTTGAAGGACCTGGAGGCGGAATTATACTTCTTTTGAAGTGCGCTGGTGTTTACATCCCGAGACGTTGATGCGTCAGCCCAGGCCCGGTAGCACTCCTGCTTATAGCGTGATGCTATTTTACAGGAGCGACCAAACTATGGCTGGGATCTGCCTCCGATGGGCACCACAGAGGATGGAATAAAAAGTTCCATACCCTGAAGTACCACATCAGCAACAGAATCGGCAACAACGCTGGGATCTTCCGGCGAGAAGCAAACCCGCCCCCAAGGGTAGGATGCAAAAAAAGACCGCATCCCGTCCCAATCAGCTGACCTATAGTGCCAAACACGGCGGCAAGCTGCAGATCGCAACTGCGATTGGAGCGTGACTGGCACCGTACTCCGGATCAGACAATGGTCCGAAGAGCCCAGAGGGGCATCAACGGAGACCTGATATCCGTCCGGATGAGAGGTCAGCAGAAGGTCCAACAGGGAAGGTACATGGTCTTCCACATCTGGGATCCGCGTAGGCGAAGTAACCAGTTGTGTTAGACCATATGCCAAAGCAAAGTCATAGACAGATCTACCCGCATGATCGGTCAAACGAGAACCAAGCCATTCAGCGTGGTGGGCGTTGAAATGATGTGTACATCTGCCCATAGAACCTCTCAATCTCACTCAAAATCCCAGGTGTCCCGGAAGCGACGCTGCTATACTCGGTTTTCAGCTTCGACAGTTAGTTCTTTCTGGCAGACAGATCTCTAGCAAAGACTTCGATCGATCGCTTCTGCAATACGAGCAGTATTAAATCCTCCTCATTGGGATGTGCCGAGTTTGGTGCGTAAACCTGTATGGCCTTCAGCGAATACCGTTTGGTGATTCTGAGTATAAGGTAAGCAAACTTTGTCGACACACTCTCAATCTTTACCACGTTGTTAACCAGAGACTTGTGGACAATAAATCCGACACCTCCTTGGGACAGATGGTCGCCCTCCCGGTGATAAAACAAGTTGCCGGATTCGAGGGTTACCATGTCTTCCCCCTCTCTTTGGACCTCAGATAATCCTTTAATATTCCAGCAGAACTTATCTATCTCTTCTTCCAGCTTCTTCCAGGATCTTCTCGTCAGTCCTCAGGGTACGTGCGTTATATGTTACTAGGTCGAGTCGTCATAGGTGGCAACCGAACTTCCACCGGAGATTCTTAGCACGTCCTGCTAAGATATAATCAACTATCTAATTAATCTAAGTTTTGTGAAGAAAAATAAATTATTTTATTTTATTTATTTTTTTATTTTTTCCTGCCCCGCCGTTACCATGGTCGCCACCGTAGCCAGGAATAGCGGAGCTGCCGGGGATTGGGGGCCGGCTCTTCGTAACTTTAATCATAGGGGATATATTGCCATAGTTGCCACGCTTGGCGAGCGAGTTGGCAACCGCAGTTTTTTATTGTTGTTTTGCTGTTATCAGAAAGATGCTGCTGCCCATCTTCCGCCTCAGTGTCCTTCTGTCGCCTCTTACTACACCCATGGGAAGATAGTATAGTTATTCTTACCCGCTACTACACGGTTAAGAAGCATTCGAATTATTTAAATATTAAATACCTTAACGTCTAATCAGCTGTATTACTGGTATAGTTGTACCACGATTGGGTCGTCTCGACCGGGGAAAGCACGCTTTCACAGAATAGCAGCGTAAAATAGCAGCTTAATGCTGCTGTGTTTATATGCTGTGCTGTATGGAATTTAAAAGTTTTTGAATAATTAAAAAGTGTTGAGCAATGATTTGGAGAAAGTACAAAAAGAATTTAATGATTTTGTTGTTAAAAATAATATCAGTGAAATATTTCTCATTTTTTACATGGCCCGATTTCTGACACTTGCCGGCGTCGATAAAATTACGTAAACTCCACGCTTTGTGGTTGCATTAGGAACGGTATGACTCATTATTTGTATCTGGTAAGTTTATCAAATGATGTCTTAGAGTTTATTTTAAACAGTCTTAAATCTTCGCAAAGTGTACCATGAGAGACTTGAAAATAAGATACATCAATGTATGCATTACATTCACAGTCTCATACAGTTACATTTTCTAAAAGTTTTTATAATGATATGTTTTCATTCACAGAATCGAATGATTACCTCATCATTACTGTTCGGTTTATGCGCAAGCTTCGCCCGGAACTGGGTCTCCTTGATTTTATTTGTTTTGGTCATTTTATATGACTTGAGGTCCAACGGGTTTCCTTGAGGATCGAACGAATTTCGTTTAAAAATAAATAAATAAATGTTACTATTGATATGTAAAGGTATAATTTCATGCATTTTTATTTCATAACTTTTTACTTAGGGACGCACTATATATATATATATATATATATATATATATATATATATATATATATGGTGTATATACATAACTTATATTTTATACATTATTGACCATTATGGGAAGCTTAAAATTAAAAATATATCATGCAGTCTTAACCTACTAACTCTATTATGCTTATTAGATTAAAAGAAATAAAATATTTGTAACTTAGGCTTATTGTAGATTAGGATACTAGGTAATATTCCAAAGAACATAATAAGTTTACATCTTGCGATGGAGAGATCAAATATTGTTTTATTAGTTATCAAAATTAAGCTATAGATGTGAGTAAATAGGGAATGTATAGTACTTAAGTGGCCCGAGAGTCATCGACCGCTGCCCAGTAGATTGGTACTTGGTAGAAAGCGGTGTGAGTCACGCGGCGACGCGACGGCTTCTGGTTGCCTTGACGTACGACTGCCATCAATGAAGACGCTAACACGGGACAAACGATTTATTTATGTATATTTTTATTTTCAAGTGGCCAAATATATTGATTATAATTGATACAAAGACACTTTTATATATACATAAATACAATAGGGACGTAACAACTTTCCTATTACCGATAAAATCGGATCCTTAGTTCCAGACTAATGATGGGAAGCAGCATCACTATTATAAGTTTATTAGTTCTGTCCCATGCTCGCTTATACCAGGCTTATACGCTCGCCCAGCTCGGTGAGTATGGCTGTGTATACCATGACGCATTATTGGAACTGTAAGTATATAATATGCATTTAAAATGTAGGTATGTATTCAGCAACGGAATAACAGCATAGTATACCCCTCTCTTTATACTATGATAATCATAGTAAAAGCTTGTTATAGAAAGATGTAAGATGTTTTTAGTAAGATTAATAATTAACGGCGGGGAAATACATCTTACTCTATTATCTATATTTTTATATTTGATGTGATCGAGTCCTAAAGATGTAAGTATTAAATTACTTAAAGCAGCGAAAATGTTTAGGCTTCAAAATTAAGAAAAAAGTAAACAGAAAAAAACGTATACATAGGTACATTCAATCACAATATTTATGTCAACGGTCTCACAGAATACCAGCGTAAAATAGAAGCTTGATGCTGCTGTTTTTGTATGGTGTAGAGAACCGGACAACCTTTTTACTGGAAGCGAAGCCTTCCGTCTCAGTTCTCAGGGGTAACAACGCATCTGCGTTTTTTTGATTTTATTACCATAATTTTGATTATTAATTGAGGATAAATGTAGATGTCTATGGGTCACAGCATCCGCTTATTACCATCAGGTGGACTGTGTGCTCGTTTGTCACCATTATTCTATAAAAAAAACTGGTAAAATCAAGAAAATTTATTATTTTAAACCTTTTGTTTCAAATCATTATATCCGAGAAACTTCAAACCCAAGGCTGCCCTTACCTACCGTGACGACAACAGTATTACGATCTCTACATACTGTAAGGTATACGGATCGCTTTTCATCGGGAAATAAACATAATGATGTGTATTATAAATTATAATAGACGCACGGCGTATGAGAATCCATCGTTACCCCATTTCATCCCATGGGTGCCATAAGAGGCGTATATATCTATGTGAAATACCAGGAAAACTTATAGTTCACGATATAGGGCGTAGTACGGTCCCATTTATTCCAGATGTTAATAACCCAGACTCGCGACGCGAGGTGACATCAAAAATATTGGTTTGGATAAAAGATTATTGCAAAATTTTCCAAATTATCTTTATGCGATTATTATGGTGCCGACTCTTAACTAAATAGTACTTGTAAATAGTCTCCATATAGAGTCATAGAGATCTCCTCCAAATCCATCAAGACTCTTACCTATTTGTACTATTAATGTTAATAGTTTAAAGAAGTTTCCCTCTTAGAATGTATTCGGGACCAAAAAAATACAATCCAAATTGCAACTACTCAATCTGTACCTATCATACCATACCATACTTTACCATTAGAGCCTTTCAGTAGTCCACTACTGAACATAGGCCTCCTCCATAAATTTCCTTATGGTGGTGATATTTGCCATAATTGCCATGCTTGGCAAGCAGTTCGGCAACCGCAGTTTGTTATATTTATTCAGCTGTTATAGTATATAGTTGCATTCTACCGTCTCTTACGACACCCACGGGATATGGGCAGTGGATAGCGATTTAAGAATCTGTACCTAAATATTTAAAAATACAGGTAAAAATTTCAATTTCATTTATTTTTCAAACAACTTCAAAAAAAATTAAAGGTTCTCAATTCGACTGCATTTTTTTGTGTGTTACCTCAGAATTTTCTTTTTAGGCGAACCGATTTTGATGGTTCTTTTTATTTGAAAGCTGGTGATTCTCATGTGGTTCCACATAAATTTGATCAAGGTCTAACCAACATTTTTTGAGTTATTCTTAATAATTTATATTCAAGTCGGCTGTACAAAATTTTTAATTTTTAATTATTTATATTGAAGTCGGTTGTACATTTTTTTTTTTTCATTTTACCATTTGTATTAACTGAAAATGGACTGTCTATATGCTTATAACAAAAACACAATAGCCTAGTCCTTATATTGTCCTTTTATAACAACTAGTAGCGTGGCATTCCGGATCGTAAGATATTCTCAATTTTCTGTACAATCAGGTTGCACGCAGACGCAAAGACGCGAAAGAAAGTAAATAAACATTGCATTCGTGAGGTAAACAACTCTATGCCTAAACTGACCATTTATTTTTTAACTCAAAACGGGACATGGGTTAATTTATACTCTAAAAACTATAACTTTATACATTTAGTGTTCACTATAAAATTATATTCACAATAATTACTTCTAATTATTTTTATTATAACAAATTTTGAAAAATCTAAAACAATCACCATTTCGTCAGCTTCATTAAAGCAAAGTTCCTCAGACTGTGTAATTGATAAATGTAATAGGAATAAAATTCTGGCCATGTTTTTTATATTGACCTTTGTTATCAACATCGCCTTTAGAACTGGAACCTGAAAGTGATTTTTTCTCGACATCCACAATTTATTCATTATAGAAATACTCTTTTTACTGAAACATTTGTACCAGTTAGACATAAAATATATTCGATTAAAATGCAAAAAAAAATATATTGAAGATTGTTGGTACGAGTTTCTGTTTCTGTTTAAACTTTTAAATTATCCCATTTTGTTTTTTTTTTTTTTGTTAGGTCTCGCTCTCGCACCGTTCATGTATGACAAACTTCATAGTTTTACATTTTCGCGCTATTTCGGAAAACGGGACAATTTTATGTACCGGAGCTTTGTTTGGGGACAACGGGACTGGTGACCGAGAAAAGGGACAATCCCGTTCAATACGGGACGTATGGTCACTTTATCTATATCAAACTGGTTTGTCCGATCACAATAGATTTAAGTACGTGTAAAAATGCTATATTTTAAGTAACTATAAAATACTATCACAAACAAAAAGTTACATCTTATTGTTTTGAATATTTTGACTGTAACAACCATAGAAATATTAAAAAGAGGAGAAGTGGCAAGGGGGCGTGTCTGTGCCCGCACGATATGATCAAAATGCTCAGGTTCTATTCAAATGGCCGTCTTTGCGTATTAGTATACTTTCAACCGTAATCGTGAAACAATATCAGAATGCCGTGTTATTCAGTGGTTTTTTGTAAAAACCGAAGCCAAAACAAAATCTTTGTAGATCATGGAATCACTTACCATATGTAAGAACAAGTATTTTACTATCTTTATCTTTAAAATCAAGAAAAACAACAAATCTTAAAATATTTTTTGCTCTTAATGCGTTATTTTTGTTTTCAAATATTACTGCAACAGTACTATTTTGTAGTAAATACATTGCTCCTTAACCACTACTTATGTATATCGCTAAGCGACTGAATAAGCAATGTAAATATGACTAAACGATACTTTATTTATGGGGATGCATCGTGTTGTACGGCCACTGTATCTTGCGATAAGTTAGTGTTGTGCTTGCGCAGATCCACTAACGTATGCTATCGACAACAATGTCGATTGGCGAATTGCTATTATAGTTTATTCTTTCAATTTGTCAACCGTTTCAGCCCGGTGGGAAGACTGATGTGACTTAATGGTATTTAATTATTTTGATTATTTTCACCGTTTACTACACTGAATTCGTAACTAGCGATCATAAAGTAAGTTGCTTAAATAATTAGGTTAATAATCGGTGAAGTGTTTTGGGTTGAATTATAGTATATTATGCCTTATCTTCGTGTTAATTCCATACTTTTATGTTTTCAAAGCCTTCGAATGCGTTATTATACCTAATTGGCATGGTTTAGAATTCAGGTAATATTATAATAGTGACTTTTGCTAAAATAAGTCAACATAATTCTCCTGGCTATTTATTTGTTATGCATGAGTGTGTGTTTGTTTTCATATATTTAACAATATCTTAACCAACCAGGGGTTTTTAACAAAGGCTTGCCAGGTACATGGTGAGGTTAAGAAATTGCGTAGGATATATGTAAATGATAAATAAATTATTATCGTACATTTTCAGCTTCCCAAAAGATGCTAATTTAAAAAAGAAATTAATTGATGCCACAGGAAGGCCACCAAACTAGTTCCCTACAAAAACTAGTACCATATGCCATAATACCTTCTTTTTCAATACGTTATCACAATCAAAACCAACAATACCGGATTTTTTTATTGTATTTGTTAGGTAGGTTAGGTACTTAATAATTTACGTTTAGTTACATATTGTTTATTTTTATTATATAATTTCCTGTGCATATCGTTTTTTATTTATTTTATTTTTAATTTTAGTGCAATTTTAGTATAAATAGAAGAGAATCGATAACTTTCCAATTTAGTCAATCTCTAATGTATATGTAAAATAAATGGCTTTTGTTTTTAAAATGCACAGCACAACGATAGCGACTGATATTTTTGTGTGAGTAAGTAGTACGGTGAATGGTAAATGCACGCTGTTTCTGTAGTGATACGGTTTATAATTGATTGTATAGTACGTTCTAATTTATAAAATGCGGGTGTGTGCGCGACTGCGTATCTATTGCTTTTACTGATCTGCAAGTGTAATAGTAGGCGGGTGGTAGGGGCCAACTGGAGACAACGGGTTCCGATACATTTTCAACTACCGGGCATATCTCCTTCTATTATTATATCTATGGTAACAACCAATCAACAACTAACCCAGCCTAAAAATTAAAAATATATATATAATGATAACTTCCAGGTCGATTTCGTCCACGCCGAACATTCCGACTATGTGTATGGTTCGCGGCCAGCTTCGAATCTCAACAAAGAAAAACGGGACAATTTTACGTACCGGAGCTTTGTTTGGAGACCACGGGACAGGTGACCGAGAAAAGGGACAATCCCGTTCAATACGGGACGTATGGTCACTTTATCTATGTCAAACTGGTTTGTCCGATCACAATAGATTTATGTACGTGTAAAAATGCTATATTTTAAGTAACTATAAAATACTATCACAAACAAAAAGTTACATCTTATTGTTTTGAATATTTTGGCTGTAACAACCAATCAACAACTAACCCAGCCTAAAAATGAAATATATTATAGACCATGTCATCATGGATGGCTATTGATGATAGCCCCTTCTTATGGAGGTACTTAATGACGGCACGCTGCTCGATTTGCTCCATTCGCGGAAATTATGTCCGATTACTTTGTTAATAAATTTATAAAATCACAACTAATTATCGCACACGTTTCGAACTTCACACAATGAACTAGTCTGAACTGAACTAAATAATGTGGGTAGATTTGATTTTTAGAATTGAATGGATCTGTGTTAGGCCGAGTACTTTTCAATCCACCCTCGTATAATGATAACTTCCAGGCCGATTTCGTCCACGCCGAAGATTCCGACTATGTGTATGGTTCGCGGTCAGCTTCGGAACAAGTGTTTGTATAGCCACAGAATATATAATAGTTAGGTATGGCCTACAATTGATTGTTCCAGGTCTGAATGCAATTTTTTTATAGGATAAGAGTGACAAGCGAGCACACAGTTCACCTGATTTTATATCTACATCTATCGTCGTTTGCGAATCAAAATGCAGATGCATTGTCAGCCGTGAGGACTAAGATGGAATGCCTCTTTTGCAGTAAAAAGGGTCTCCGGTTGCCTACACTCACCATACGAAACACTAATCATTAGCATTAAGCTAAACACTAGCATTAAGCTATTCTACGCTGGTATTCTGTGAGAGCGTGGTTCTTCCCCGGTCGAGCCGACCCATTCGTGCTACAACTATATAATTAATATAGCTCCAACATGGCTCTATCACGTTTAAAATGTATGTAAATGTTACGTTATGTATGTAAACTGCCTCAGGATACAGGTGAAAATCCTATTATGGGGTAGGTAAAGTTTTTTTTTTTTAAATAGGTAAGTAGGTTTTATTGCGGTAAAGGGGAACACTAACTCAATTAGGCAATCTCTCGTTTTAACTTGCCCGTGCCTGCTATACGGTCGGAAATAGAACACGACTAGACTAGAACAGAACCAGACAGATAATACTACCACACCCAAGAACCAACAATTTGTGTTTTTGAATAAATATTGCTCTAGTTGAAATTGGAATCCAGAATTTTTGACGTAGTAGCCAGATATTTCGTGCCGTAAGAGGCAACAGAGGAAATCTTAAGCATTAGATAGGTATCATCATCATCATCATCATTACTGCCCTTCACAAGTCCACTGCTGAACATAGGCCTCCCCAAAGGAATGCCACAAAGCACGGTCCTGAGCGACCTGCATCCATCGACTTCCTGCATGTCTTACCACGTCGTCACTCCATCTAGAAGGCGTTCGCCCTACACTTCTCCTACCAGTACGAGGTTGCCACTCGAGAAACATTTTTCCCCATCGGTTTCGGTTCTTCGAGCTATTTAGGCCCATTGCCACTTCAGCTTAATCCGTTGCTGATGGGCATCATATTCCTGAAATCAACTGAATAATAATTTAAAAAAAAACTACGGTTTCAAGGTAGGTTGTAAAATAGCGGCCTTGTGATGCGCTGTTGTGAATGAATTAATGTAAAAATTAAGTAGGGAAGCTGACTTCCAATTCCAAAATGAGGCCTCCTAAAATCTGCCGACAAGGGCCATGCCCGCCCCTTTTGCTACGCCGCTGATATCCGATTATATTTGCATTAAAAACACACATAATAGATAATAATATTATAATAATAGATAATCCTTAAAATTAAAATTAACATTTTCATTGGTGACGGCGGGGATCGAACCCGGGGGTGCTCGTACTGATCTAACATTTGCTCTCCAGTGACGGGAAACATTGCGAAGAAACCTGCATCTCTGAGAAATCAAAAAAAAGGTATTCCTCATTGGGACAGCGCATTGGACATTTCCTTGTTCTAAAACTCTTTTAGAAAGAGCCCAGCAATGATACGTACGTATACAGGATATAATTTTACTTTCAAGAGATAATTCACATAAAGGTCCTGTTGCCCTTTCTTAAATTGGAGCCCTCAGATTGTTGACAGGAAAATATTTCAAAATAGGCGGAAATTTAAATGATCGTGAATAATCTAGAACTTGCCACAAGATATTGAAAGCCTAAGCTCTGAATCATCCAAACTTAAAATACTTGAATATAATTTTTTATGGGAGACTTTAGCTTTAGTGTATATTTGGCTATTTATTAACAAATTATAAAAACAACATAAGTTGCGTTGCGAGGGAATGCGTACTACTTATGACATTGCTGAACTGAACTGAGTAGAGTACACTGGTGATTCATTTCTCGGAATTGACCTTGCTATGAGTCATTCGTTGGAAGGCAGAGTTGGGGATACCGCGCCTCACGCCTGTCTGCCGGCTGCTAGCTAGACGCATTTCGTTTCTGCAAGTGTCTTGGCAATTTGTGTTAAAAATATATAAGACGATATTATCTAAAATGTGCTCTGATAAAAAACTGATTAAAAATATGGACTGATAAAAATATTTTATCGCCACTTGTAATTATTTTAGTGTTTCTTATGTTGGATATCATGATAACAACCATGACGTCATTCATATTATTGAAGGTGAGTTATTGATTATTGTTTCCAAATTGTAAAATAAATACCATGAAAATAAAATTTTGTAAAAATTGTAATTTGTATAATTTTCAAACATTAAAAGTTCCTTATTTGACTAATGTTGACTGACGTTGACAACATATTAGCCAAACAAATGTAAGTGGTACTACATATAATTTATCTCTTTCTATCCCATAAGAAATAACATAGTAATGACAAGGATATTGCATTGTGTTCTATTGTTTTAAAACTGTCTGGTTATCCCTTTGCCCACTATCATTGGTAAGAAAGAAATAGGACGATTTTGTATAGCTTTCGTAAATGACAATACAATCTAATATACGATACGTATCTAATACAGTTTTATATTATATATCCATGAATGAATTGTTTTGTTTATAGAAGTTTGATTTACAGATTTACACTAAACAAAAAAGTATATTTTACGAAATTATTAACTTGTTATAACAATGGGCTTTTTATTTGTCTAACAAAGAGAAGTAATTAAAAAGTTGTTAGCTTTTTAGTGTGTGACACTTACAAAGCAGGTTTCTATCAACTTTCAGACAAATTCTTTTTTGTTGAGGATGAACAGAGAAGATAACGTGAATTGGTTTCATGGGAAAATATCACGAGAATCTGCTGAGAAACTACTAAAAGAAGGTAAATAGTTACAATAAATATAGGTTTGATAATGTGTAATTTTTTTAAACTGTATGAGTTCATTGGATAAATTTATACTTTAGAGGGAGAAGATGGTGTTTTCTTAGTACGTGAAAGTAATACTTCGCCTGGAGACTACGTGCTATCTGTCTTACATCAAGTGAGTATTAAAATTCTAACCTCAAAATTTCCATGAATTTTCAAGATAAAAGTTTACTTTACAATTGCAATTTTTTATATTTTTTCCCTGAACCAATGTAATCTTTACTTTTTTGTACTATTGAGTAATTTTGTTTATCTGTTTTATCAAAATATAAAATTTTAAACTGTAATGTTTAAATTCATGTTAGGGAGAAGTAGTACACTATCAAATACGGAGGCATGGAGAAGATGCTTTTTTCTCGATTGAAGAACATACAACTGTTCATGGATTGGACACCTTAATTCAGCATTATCGTGGAGATTCCAATGGCCTTGTTACACGTTTGTCAGTTGTCTGCAAAGGCCAGCCTCCTCCACATGAATCTCGAACGCAAGGAACAACAAATTTATTGCATCGGTGAGTAAATTACATGCACACATTACTATTTTTTTTCAATTAATAGTACTCATTATAAGAGAAATAAAAAAATATTAACATTTACATCATTATCTAACTTAAACTTCTTTTATTTTTGTTATTAATATCAATTATCTAGTAACGAGTTAAAGAAAATGTTGTATTTGGTATTTTCATGTAAGATGCTAGAATATGTTAATGTCATGATTCTCTTTAAAATGCAAGGGTTACTTAAGTGTTTTTTATTAACCATATAAAATGTGTTTCATTAATAACCTCTTATACTATTTGGAATTAGTTGCGGTGGTTGAAATTAGGAGCATGTCACATATATAGAGAATATGAAAATTATGTGTTTTGAACGACAACCCACCAAAGTTAACTTTACCATGTAATCATCACGTGGATGTCGTAAGAGGTGACAGAGTGAAACAAATCAGGAGATGGGCAGCAGCACCCAACCACCCAATAAGTTAATTGATACTTGATTGTATTAGACAAATGCTACTTTTTTGGTGTGAGTATGGTGTTCTATAACATCAGAGTGAAGTTTCACGTTACTTTGGCAGGTCTTTTGATTTTGAAGTGATTTATAATAAAGATCTGTGTATGTGCGTGCAAAACTTTTTACCTGACTGCCCTAGACAGAGGGTATGTCAGAGTCAAAGTCTTTTGAGTGTATGTGCCTAAATATGTCAATTTATTTGGAAAACTGTATTCTAGATGGTTTGATAGATTTAAATCATGTCATCTTAGTTGTGAGTGTCATCAACGTAATATTTGATTTTTTTCTCTTTTCATTAAACTTTTTACACAGTTTTTTCTTAATTAATGTTTAACCATTGGATTTGTTTATTTAATATTTTATTATAAAGTATTTAAGTTTAAACCAATCGTCAATAGAGGTTATATTAACTGAAGAAGGAAGTTCCATTAAGACAAGTGTCATAAATTGTCCTGAATGTTCCTTCACTTCAATCATACAAATTGAGTTCAACATTTTCAAGTATATACAAAGCAAATGTGTATTGAAGAAATTTATTTATAAAATCAGATTTATTTTATTATTTTTTTATTTTTCCATTGTCTTTGCACATAAATTACTAATACAAGTATTTTCTAAAAAACATTGAATCTTTAATGGAACAGTTATTTCTAGTTAGCGCTACTGCATATCAAATTATAATATGCCATGCTATTAATTTTTCAATACCACACCTGATTTGAATATTGATATAATAGTAATAACTTTTTAGTTTTCTTTTATACAAATAGAATTTTAGCTTTTGTGATTTTCAACAATCAGTAAGTATGATGGGAAAAATAAGAATTCAGAATAAATGATAAAAAATTATTATGTAGGTAGGTATAATGCAAGCACAGGTTATTGCCCCTGATTTTGACTTGCACTGCATTTTAAATAAATGTACTTTAAACATTGACAAGTTTATTGATAATTTCCTGTTTGTGCAATGTTCAATGGCACATGCAGTATGAATGTCGAGTAAAACTTGTTTATTTCTGATATTTTAAAGTTTTTTATTTATAGCCCATAAAAAGTCCACTGCTGAACATAGACTTTCCCCGTGTATTGCCTGATAGTGAGGATATTTGCCATAGTTGTCTCACTTGGCAAGATGGTGGGCAACTGCTGTTTTGTTATTAATAAAATTTCAATATGCTCAGACCATCGAAGATGCATGGTTTATTTAAAAGTAGTAGTAAAGTAGTCAATGTAATCTGATAATGATAGTGTAAATACTAAGGAGTCATCATCATCATCATTACAGTCTATTATTCTGTTAAATTCACTGCTGTACATAGGCCTCGGATAAAATTTCCAATATGGACCATCGATTTAAATGCCCATATTTTTTTTTGTAAATAGTACTCACTAAAAGAAAGCGTTTTGAAAAGTTTCAATATGCGGAAACGCGTACTTTTAGAGAAAAAAATTATTGAAAATCAATTATTTTTGCAATATTTATGTCAATAACTACGGTAAAACTGACACTATTTTGTATTGTGTTTGTCATCGTCGGTAGGGATGTCGATTCTTTCCGAAAAAGATCGATTCGAATCGTAAACTGATGTATCGATTCACCAAAAAAATCTATTTCTAAAATATCGATATTTTTTCATGTTTGCATTTATATAAATCCATTTTATAAAAAACCAGAAAGATACATAATAAAAAGATAAATAATCTCTTATTGAAATTTGTTTTATTTTAATTTATCTATTTATAAAAATATATTTGTATATTATATAATGTATAATATTTGTTATCTGCCCTAATAATAGGGCAGATAACAAATAAAATAGGTTAGGTTCAACTTATGTCAAAGAATCTAATTGATTGACCCCGTCTCCACCTGGTACGAGTCTGTCCTACCCCTGTCTCAAAAAGTACGCATTTCCGCATATTGAAACTTTGCAAAACGTTTTCTTTTAGTGAGTACTATCTACAAAAAAAATATGGGCATTTAAATCGATGGTCCATATTGGAAATTTTAACCCGACATCCACCCGATCATAATAATGAGGTAGTAGATTCTCCTATACCACCTCCACATAAACACTTAAGAGTAAAATAAAAAAAACAAGTAAAAAAAAAGTTAAAATTTCAACAGCCTACCTTAGTTACTTACTTATCTTCACGCACAATCCCTGACGGGGTAGTCAGAGAGAACAGATCGCCAAGTGTCACGATCCTTACCTACCTCTTTCGCTTCTTTCAGATTCATTATCTTCTTCATTCATGCACGTCTAGGTATCCGAGTACTCTTGACCCTCCCCTCTTCGAGCAATTTCCTCACATGGTCTTCGAAAGTTAGTCTCGGTCTACCTCGACACCTTTTAATATTAACTTTCGCGCTATATATTTTCTTCACCATTCGGTCTTCACTCATTCACTCAACGTGCCCAAACCATCGAAGCACGCCACTATCAATTTTTGTGATAAGGTAATCTTTCAAACCTGCCATATTGCGAATCTCTTCTACACAGCCTACCTGACGGTGAAATGTCTAATACAGTGTAATGTCATACACATCATCTCTGAGTACAAACAGAATGCCACAGAATCTGTGATTATACTATCTCTCCACTCTTAAACGCTGGAACACTGCATTGTTTTTTTTATAGAATAAGGTTGACAAACGAGCACACAGTCCACCTGATGGTAACTGGATGCTGTGTAATAAGCAATCAAAATTCAGATGTGTTGTCATCCCCGAGGACTAAGATTGCATGCATCCGGTGTAGGAATATAAGATGGTCGTGCTTAGATGGGCACCTATTCCGAAAACCACCTAGTGCTTACTTGAATTGTCATAATTTAAATTTTGAATCATATCATCTTCTTTATTAGCCTGTAAGTGCTGCTGGAAATAGGTCTCACTTGTTGTCAGGATGGTTATTACGATGATGATGATGATTATTATGCTTGGCAGGAGGATAGATGATCACAGTACCAAATAGTATATTGAACCATTATTATGAACCTGTCTGAGTCTTGCACCTTGACTAACTGTCCTATTTTAGATTTTTCTACATTTGAGAAAAATAAGGTGATCATTTGTCATAGTCGCCACTTACAACTACGGCTCGAAATTTTGTGATGGTTTCTGTTTCGCTGCCACCACATAGCTAACGAATTTTAAAAATGAATCACTTGTTTGTTATTATTACCTGTTCGCTATAAAAACAAAATACTAATATTTTTTTAGTTTATTCTTTTTTATTTATTTATTATATTTATATTATTAGTCACACCTTGGGAATGTTTTGACAGTGGCACAGACAATATCATAGCAACAATTCCTCCAGATACATACATCTGTTTGACAACACTTAATCATTGTTTATGTTGAATGATTCATTATAATCACATGGCCACTTGGAATGACGTTATAATTGTGTGTATATCTCATTATGATCTGAATGTGAAATGAATATGCGATTGTTTAAGACATCTGTTTGTGTGATTAATTTAATAAGATTTGCTTTGCAATTGATTGACTATGGTTTAATAAAGTCAAGATTGAAACAAATGACATGCATGTTAGTTGTTCGTCAAAAAGTTTTATTAATAAAAAGTATCCTTTGAATGTTTAGGACTATAGGAAAAGATCAAAAGGATAAGATGTTAGTTTAGGTTGGGATTTTAATTCAGTACGCAAAAATCAGATTACCTGGTTCTCTCACCACTCAGCCACACAGTCACTGAAAAAATATAAAATTAAAATTACTAACTTTTTCAACCGACTTTAAAAAAAGGAAGAAGTTCAATTCCATTGTTTTTTTTTATTTGAAAGCTTGTGCATCTCATGTGGTCCAATATAAATTTGATCAAGATCTGACCTTTAGTTTTTTGTTATTGTATAGTCGCCGTGTAGCCACTCTATAAGAGACGTTTATGTTGCAATCCTATCACAAAAGAAAACTACGGAAAATTCCTCTACTAAATCAGGGCTCGGATAACGGTATATTTTTCGAAACGTAAATACCTAAGAATACGAATACCTAAGAACTTATTTGTTTCGTTTATGTTCGAACGGAATCATAATGAAAACGTTTATGAAGAGAACGAAATGTTAAATAGTTCTTGTTCAATAAAACATTTTTAACCATCTTACTCAGTTTTTTCTCATCTTTTGGCCCTGCAATACAAAACAAAAATACCTTATAGCTTTAAACTGTCGTGGCACGCGCCATGCATTTAGCTTCCTGCGCAATAAACCCTTTTGTACACACATTTGTCAGATCACGTTCTCATTTCGTTTTTGTTCGGAACAAAATGTTATACAAGGAACCATCCCAAACGTTTTAAAACACGTTATTTTTAATAACGTTTCCGAGCCCTGTACTAAATAACGGACACATTGTATCCAAACAAGAAAACGGTGTCTCGATGTCTATGATTCGAAAGATTTTTTACAACTGCTTGTTAAGTGCCTTGCCAAGCGTGGTGTAATTTTGTTTTTCTGATCAATTTTTTTAATAATAATAATTAATTTGCAAGGACAGACAGACATTAAAAATAGTACAAGCCTATTTCGCCAGTGGTATGCAAATACATCTTTATATATAAAAATTACGTGTCACGTTGTTTGTCAGCGATTGACTCCTAAACTACTGAACTGATTTCAATGAAATTTTGCACACTGTGTGCATTTTGGTCCAACTTGAGAGATAGGATAGTTTTTATCCCGATAAATGACCCTCAAATTTTTTTATTGCGAATTTAAAGATTTTTATAGGAAGGGTCGTTGGAAAGGGCACAACAACGTCTGCCTGGCGAGCTAGTAATTTCATAAAATGTACATGATTCTATTAAAAATTGTATGATAAATTCAAGATTATAAAGTCATAATATAAATAAGACACATATAGATACATGTCAACAATAATTTAACGTAGTTTTTTCCAGTCTTAATTTTTTTTTGATATATCAGATTAAGTGTACATGTCAACAGATAATATAATTTTATTTAAATGTATTTAGTCAATTTTACAGGAAATTTCCTATAAAATACTTATCATTTTGGTTTATAACAATAAAATATAGATAGTACTCAGATTTCATAAAAAATCCTTTAAACTTTGTCAATGCGTACATGTACATTTAAGCTATTTGTTTAAAACTAATGTTATCATCACAAAACTAATGTAATCTTTTAATGTTTGGAAATATTAAAATAAGTATCAAAATACTTGTACCAAAGTACAAGAGTACTTCATGATAATTAATATTTTATGTTAAAAATTCACATGTCTCAACATTTGATTTTGATGGTGGTTTAACATTAATAACCCTGGTGTTGACCCTGGGAGTGACCATTTTTCTGCTGCTCTAATTATAGACGAGTTGAAACGGTCATTTACTAAAACCGGGTTATAATAAGTCATGTAAATTATCTAGTGTCAATATAATAACTATTAGATAATAGGTTAAAGATTGTTTAAGCTATTTTATATTTTATCATAAAGAATAGCATACATTTATAGATTGAGAAAATAAACAAATTTATTTGTTGTTATACACTGAAGTAAGTACAGAGCAAAGAATGCGAGATGCGAGCATAACTTATTTTCACTACAAACTTACACAAAACAAGTTGGAAAATAGGAAAATCAACAAAATGTTGCATCTTAATTCTTTGAATTTTAATATCTCTTTTTAGTTTATCATATCATAGAACATGCTCGAGTAACCTATAACTATATATACTATTATATTATATGGGTGTTATTGTAATCTAATCTTTAAAAAATGACAAAAATAAGGGATAGCTGTAGAGTTTCCTCTGAGTTTATTTTTCGATCAGAAACTTCTCATTTCATTTAAAAATGGAAATTTTAATTACTTACATTGAAGAAATAAATATATTTCATTTCATGTTTAAAACATTGCTCTGACCTTATTTAGAACATACATGAGTAAATAGTTGAAGATTATCAATTATTAAATTTGGTTAGTTTGCATTTCTTCAGTTAATTTATTAATAACAAAAACTGCAGGACTGATTTTGAGAAAGGTTTGAATCAGGTTCTAATAATTGTGCATCGAATTAAACCAGTCCGACGCAGATATCATAATTTGCTCTTGAGATATGGGAGGCGAAAATTAACCACGAACGTACATATGATGTACTAGAGATGTTACGGAGCTTCGTTTCCGATTCCGAAAATTCGGAACGATTTCGGTTCTGTTAAATTTTAATCGGAAGTTATATATCGGAGGTCGAAGCATCAGCGTGTACAAACAAGTTTATACTTTGTCGCCTTGATATTTTGTTTCGTATTTGGCATTGGCAATTGGCATGATGTGCTTTCGCGCTTCATTTATGCTTATCCCAAGTTTTTATTAGTTTTAGTAGTGCTTTATTTGACGTGTAACAAATTTATTTGAATCGGATAATGAAGCCAAAATTAAGTGCCATTTGGAATTATTTCAATGAAGTTTCTGGGAATACAGGAAAGTGTAAACTATGTGAGAAGATATATTCACGAAAGGGAGGTACGATTACTTCGTTAAAAAGTCATTTAAAGTCTGTGCATGCCAATGATTTCGAAGAATTCAAAAAATTTGAAACTGAAAAGAAAAATATAGTGCAATAGACCTGCCCTTAACACATCTCTTATGCCTCCACTTCCGATTCCGGTTCTGATTTCGGTTCCGGTTCCGACACACAAAATTTAAAAACTCCGCTTCCGAATTCGGTTCCGATATAACCACTTCCGTAACACCCCTAATATGTACGTACATTGTTTTATTTGCGTTTACGGGCGTACATAAACACAGACCTTTCTCAAAAAACCATAGCATCCGAGTTATAGAGACCTCGAAAGAAGAAACGATTCGTGAGAGAGATAAGAAGATGTATAATTTACTGGTGTCTTATTGCATAAACATTATTGCAAGCCACTATTCATCTGAGAGAAACTTTTAACTTCTGTTTACTTATAAGCGTTATCCCGGCTATTGCTAAAGGCCGCTTCCCTACTTAGATATCCCCAGTTTACCCGGTAGCGTCCACGAAACGAACGTGAGACCAAACCAACTTTTGTATCTATAACCATAATAAAATTGTAATGTTCTAATTTTCAACTTCCAAATGACCTAAAAATTTTTGTCTGTCTCGATACGAATGGGATATATTCATAAACTATGAAACCTAAATAGCAATCGCTTGGATTGAAACCAATTTAGTTTTTGTTTCAGTTCAATATATGTTTAATCTCGCATTAACGCAGACTTAAATACCTAATATAATTTAATAAAAAGCCAACCTTTATCGTTACAGCCTATTAAAGTCCACTGCTGAACACAGGCCTCATAAGGCCATTCAATTTGCCATAATTGCCACGCTGGGCAAGCGAGTTAGCAACCACAGTTTTTTATTCTTAGTCGTTATCAGGAAGACGCTGCTGCCCATCTTGTAATTTGTTTCCTGTCGCCTCTTACGACATCCATGAGATGATATAAGGTAGTGGATATTCTTACACCGCCACTACACGGTAAAATAAAAAGCCAAATCAACCTTAAATTGTGAAAAACATTGAGATTAGTTTAATTGGTCCTATCATTAATCTAACAGTACAAACTTATTTTGACAGGGCAACAGAGGCAGGCGAATTCAACATTGTCTCACAATTACTGGCATGCGGCTATCGTAGCCGCGACGCTAAGAACCAGGATGGACAAACTGCCGTCCATATAGCGGCCAGAGCCGGCCGCGACAACATTCTTGCCAAGCTGATCGAAAGCGGCGCCACCGTTAACGTGCGCGACTCGTTCGGATACACACCACTACATGTAAGCACTAATATGTTTCCAAATAAGTCCCTGGACATATCCAAAAAGGTGTTAAATGGCTTTTTGAATTAAATATTATTATAATTGTGTGGTGGACGTTTTTGTCGCTTTTTATAAGCTTTAAATATTCATTCATTCAAGTCACTGTTGAACATAGATAGACTATTTTCATACTGGGACAATTGCTATAGTTGCCATGCTTGGCAGGCGTTTTAACCGTAGGTTTTTACTATTAGGGTTTCGTACTCAAAGGGTTACCAACGAGACCCTATTACCAAGCCCCCGCTGTCCATCCGTCTGTGAGCGGGCTATATCTCATGATCCGTAATAGGTAGACAGTTAACATTTTCATTATGTGTATTTCTGTTGCCGCTATAACAACAAATAATAAAAATTAAAGAACGCTCCCCTACTAGAATCGTGTATTACGCACTTGGCAGATTATTTTGAGCTGTTACAAGTCGCGGCACGTAAGTCTAGCGCTGAACGAAACGAGGAAGGGACGCGCACGAACGACGGTGTGAACGATAGGCACGAGCCAATCATTGTGACTTATGCGCAATAACGGTCACCGCTAGACTTTCGTGCCGCGGTAGGTGTTCGGTTTTGTTTTCCTCTGTCGTCCTTTACGACACCCACAAGATGATGTTATCCATAGTGGATTCTCTATTATACGGTGAGCAACTATAGACCTCCTATACGCTACTTAACGGCACTTGGTAGTTGTCGCATCGCGTCAACGTCCGATGCTTTGCGTATGGGGTCGTACCGCACCGTATGTCATCAAAAGATTTTTTAGTATGACACCGCAATGCCATCGCCTGGGCCTTGCACCGCTACCGCAACGTGCTATGCAACTTCGCTTTTATCAGTTTCTGACACAAGAAGCATTGTATCGATTATTATATATACCAGTTTTTCTGGTGTATATAAGACCGAGAGATCATAAAATTACAGTTTAAAGCCTTTCCTAGTTGTCAGAGGTGACAACGAATCTACTTTCTTTGTTTGAAGTTGGCCGCAAGTCTCCGTGGCCTGCACGAGCCACTCATCATCAAGCATATTAGATTTTTCTGTAGCTCTGGTTTAATATAATAAGACGTTTCAAGTTACATTAACATTTTGTTTTCAGTATACATGTCAAAATAACTTACCGAGCACGACGGAGTTGCTGATCACAAAAGGCAATGCAAACTATCAAATGAGACATGCGCCGACCGGGAAGGTGCCTTTACACGATGCCGCACAAAGAGGACACATTGAATGTATCAAGGTAATGACAAGATATTTTTGTAAATTTATAGAAATTATTGGATCTGGCCTACACTATTCCGATGATATTCCAGACGTCAGTCTGAGCGAGATTAGAATAGCTCTGCAGCACCTTAAAAACGGTAAATCCCCGGGTGAGGATGGCGTTGGGATGAATATGAAATAATGGGATTACAGTGGAACTTCTGAAAACGAGTGGAAAACCGATACTTTTAAGTCCTTCTGAAGCTCTTTAATTCCGTCCTCCATGGTAGCACTACACCGGAGGCGTCGAGCAGAAGTGCGGTGGTCTTGTTCTTCAAGAAAGGTGACAATGCTCCCTTGAAGAACTACAGACCGATTTCCCTTCTGAGCCGCGCCTAAGTGCTGTTTTCAAGAGTCATTACGAATCGTCACGTACGCCAACTTGACGACTTCCAGCCTCCCGAAAGGGCTTTAGCACCATAGACCACATACATACCCTACGGCAAATTTTGTACAGAAGACTGAAGAGTACAATCTGCCATTTTGTCTTGCATATGTGGGCTATGAGAAAGCCTTTGATTCCGTTGAAATTTGGGCGGTACTGAAGTCCCTTCAGCGGTGTATAGTTGGCTGTCGGTATATCGAAGTGCTGAAGTGTTTGTACTGTAGGGCTACGATGACTATCCTAATCGGATTTCAGAGTAGAACCAGAGTATGAAACCTATCCAACTGCAGAGAGGTGTAAGATAGGATGACGTAATATCCCCGAAACTCTTCACAGCCGCGTTGGAAGACGTTTTCAAGCTACTGGACTGGAAAGGATATGGTATTAACGTCAATGGCGATTTTTTTATAACTGACTTTACGGCTCTGGGTTCTAGCCCTTCTGAACCTAAAGTTACAATGTATAATTATCCTTCATAGAACACTGCTTCACAATATGTTTATGCATCACATTTTGCAGCCCTTGGGAGATTTTGACGGCAACTTGAGTCAGCAGACAGCTGACAGTTGGCGATGGTATCTCAAGGCGCCTAAGCAGACAGACACCTTATCTTCAGAATCACATCACCATCAGAGCACTTGTTTCACCGTTTCCACTACGTCCAACTGCTGGACATAGACTTATTTTCAGAAATGGTTATGAAGTAGTCAGTCCGCCGAGCTGCTCCAGTGCGTATCAGCCTACTTCATTTGGACCGTGTTGTGCAGAAATGATCCAACTAACAAACTGGCTATAATAATTATTTAAACTTTAGATTCAAAAAGTGTCTTTAGATTCTACAGGCAATTTTTCTGTTTATTTCCATGAAAGACTTATGAAAAATAACATATAATACCAAAATGATATAAATTACAATATACTATAATTACGGGCTTATGCTACAAGAAAAATGCATTTATCTTTGAAATCTGAATAACTATGTTTTTGTGAGTGTAAAACTGCCGTACAACACTGTCCATTTGTCGTCGAAATATTTTGTTTGATGTGCAGTCTTCCTCACAATTTATTTCTTACCCGACTCGTGGGATGTCACATTGCATGTAATGCATTTTTTATAAAAATACTCCATTTATTTCCTTTTAGGTACTCTTAAAGCTCAATGCACCCTCACATCCAAGGACACTAGCACAAGACACACCTGCAGACTTGGCGAAGCATTACGGGCACACAGAATGTTACCAGTTGTTAAGTAAGTCAGTTGTGTTATAAAACATTAATATTTTGCCAGGCTCCCTCCTACTTACTAATAATATGGACATATAATACACACGAGTACGTATTTCATAATCACTATATATGTATATCATTATAAAATTTCACAACACTTCAGCAAACCGATTTTGAACCATTCCGGAACCGAAAGAATAGTTAATTGCAATCTTAATTGCGACTTGCATATATTTGGCGGCAAAGGAAAGCATAGTGGGGTAGCCGGCAACGACTATGTAATTTTTTTATCGCTACCCATTGTGGCAACGTGGGATACTTTTCCTGGCCTAAAAAGCCTCTCGGTATTGAGAGGGGGCATGAGTCCAGTAGTTCAATGTATATAGATTGTTACTTTACTTACTTATTAAGTGGCGAAGCTTGCGAAGTCACTTATTGATTTCACGATGTCTGTCCGTCTGTCCGTCTGTCCCACGATTATCTCGAGAACGGTTTCGAATTTTCAAATTCTGTTTTCAGCAATCAATTACTGATCACCCAGGCATCTGAACCTCCTATTTTGAAACTGATTGCTCATCGGCAACCGTTAGAAACCGCTACAAAGCTGATTGCTTCGACACTTTGCTATGCTGTTAGCTTGCTAGGTTTATTTCATTACGGCAATGCGGGTAGTTTTCCTTGCCTAAAAAACCTTCATCGGTAAAGAGACAGAGAGCGTTGATCCTATTAATTGAATGCTATAGACTGTCACTTTATTTTCTTATTTTAATTACAAATATAACTTGTCTGTACTGCAACTATATATAATGTAACACTAAAGTTATATATAAGGAACCTTTCAAATAAAGAACATATTCAAAACCACTATTGTCTTTGTGCAACTGCAGATGAATAGTACATTTCCTCATGCCACTATTCACACGGTCGAAGATGATTCAAATACAGCTTTCCAATAAAATTTAGGTTTTCTTCCTTGTCATCAGAAAGTCACACACCGGATCCGCCAAAAACTAACAAAAGTCAGTGGTATCATGGAACGTTGAACCGTGAGGAGGCTGTGAAGACACTAGAGGAATATTGCAAACACCACAGTTTGCAAGACAAAGCATCAGACGGTGTGTTTCTCGTGCGCTACAGCGAACGGCACACCAATGCTTATGTCCTCACCATGCTCAGCGAGAACACACCATACAATTTTATTATTAGGAAAGAGGTAATACATTCTTAAATATAGTCTAAATGAAAATTTAAATAATAGATATCTAAATATCCTTTTATCGTTTTCGAGGTTGTCCAAAACATCGATAGCTCTTCTCTTTGTAGTTGTTTGAAGGTGTCCTAAGGGCTGCAGTAGCACTAACCATCCAACTACTTAGCTCGTTTGTTATTGACCCATTCGCTATAAAAAAAATGTGTAATACCTTTACGCGCGGTTACTTCCTTTGTTTGTTACATTCTCCTTTATTTCTAATTAAAACAATATTACCATTGATCGACTGTGATATAACTTGTGTTTCAGAGTCAGTGGCTGTTTATTGATGACGGGCCATATTTAGAATCCCTGGAAAGGTTAGTGGAGCACTACATCAGTGTACCGGACGGTCTGCCCACGCGGCTTACTACCCCAGTACCGCCCAAACCTAAACCACCACTACCAGAGGTATAATTTTCTATTTAAAAAAACCTTTTTAATAAAAAATATTTTGATACTTACACTCTTACATAAACTAAACGTCATTAAAAAGTTCACTTTTAAATTGTATTTAGTGCAAAAGTAAAAAAGATATTGGATCAACTTGAAAAAATACTAGGTTGTTTAAATTATTTTTTATCACGAAAAAATATGATAAAATGTGACTATTATATAAAAACCCTATTTTTCAGTTCTCCACAATGCCGCGTACCAAGAAACCTAGTCCTAGTCGAGCCGTGATGAACCAGACTCTGTCTTTAGTCAAGCGCGATATTCTCGGAGACAACAAAACCTCATCCCCAATTCCTCCAGCTACGGCTAACAACAACGCCTTTGAACTTCTCACAAGGAATCTATCCTTCTGCTCCGATTTTAGCAACGATTCTATCAATAATAATGAAGACACACAAACAGACAATGAAACATACAAAGTGCCAGTGAATAATAGTGCAGTGGTGACATTAGCTGAGAATTACAATGAGATATCCATCAACTCAGATGGGCAACTGTCAACACTTCAAGGTATAGTTCGATAAAGTTATATTTGGTATTTACAAAAAAAAACACATTTTATCCACCGGGTGAAGGGGGAATAACTCAGTCATTTTTCAAACCTCGCCTCACACTACAGTCTGCCAATGTAAGAACGAGTCTCGATGAACAACTGATGGCCAAATGTCAAACTTCTTTATTACCCTGTAAAATTCCACAGCTGGGAATAGCCTCTCCCAGTGTAGGTAGGATTTGCCCAATCGTGACGTTTGGTAACTGGACCGACGATCGCAGTACCTGACTCTCACCTTTGGCAGTACTGCCCGTTGTTGATTAGGGTATTATACGTCTGTTTGGATAATAACAAAATGGTTATACCGTCGTCTGTCAGAAGTCATAAGATTTTTCGGGCATTTTCCATAATAAGAAAAATATATTCAGTGCTACAATTATCTAAAATAAAATCAAAAATAAAGAAACTAATAACATATAACTTTTACCCTAAAAAAGTTTATATTGGACGGCGACAGAATTGACGTTCTGTTGGAGAACTTCAGAATGATGTAGTAGATTCTCTTGTTTGCTTTTTTTTTGGGAACGACACTGTTCTCAGGTACACATGTTTTTATATATGTCATATTTTTTCTTGCTGCCGTAAACTGTATAATAGGTCGGGGAAAAAAGTTTCTTTGTATTTTGTTTGTATAAAATTAGAAAAAAAATCTCTTTGGTTGTACTGTTTGTATCTGGCTGGTTTTAATATCAATGCATATAGGACATTAAGAAAAAAAAAAAGGACTTTCCCGCCATTTTATAATTTTTCTGTCCGCCAAAATGAGTAAATTTAACGAAGAAATTTGATACATCCTGAAGTTTTATTACAAAAAAGGGAAAAATGTGACTGAACCGCGAAAAAAATTTGTGACGTTTATGTGCATTTTCGGTAAGAGTAGCACAAATTGGGTTCAAGCATTTTCAGTCCGAGAATTTTGATGTCAAAGATGCTCGCTCTGGTCGCCCTTTATCATGCGGATAAAGTCGATGGCATTTTCGAAAAAGTGGAGCAAGATCGGCATATTAGTAGTTACGGCATAGCCGAGGAATTGAGGGATTCACCACAACAATTTTGACCCATTTGAAAAAGTCTGGCTATACAAATAAACTCGATATTTGGGTTCCACACGAGCTCACTGAAAGAAACCTAATGAATCGTGTCTTCATCATTTGCGATTCTCTATTGAAACGTAATGAAACACCATTTTTGAAAAGATTGAACACTGGTGATGAAAAGTAGATCACCTACGGCAAGAACGTGCGAAAAAAATCATGGTCAAAAGGTAGTCCATAGACTAGCGAAACCCGGATTAACACGCAATAAGGTGATGCTGTGACTGTTGGGATTGGAAGGGCATATTATGAGCTTTTACCGCTGGGTAAAACTATCGATTTGGATCTCTACTGCCAACAACTATTGAGAATTAAGCAAGAAATTGACAGAAAACGGCCGCAATTGATCAACAGAAAAGGAGTGGTCTTTTATCATGATAACGCCAGCCCACACACATCTTTGGCCACTCGACAAAAATTGAGAGAGCTTGATTGGGAAGTGTTAATGCATCCACCATATAGTCCTGACCTTACACCCTTACATTTTCACCTGTTTCGGTCTCTTCAGAATTCTTTAGGTAGTGTTAGGTTAACATCAAGAGAGGACTGTCAAAAAACTTGTCGCATTTACTTGAATAAAAATCCCAAGATTTTTACAACAACAGGATTATGTCACTACCTACAAGTTGGCAGTAGGTTATCGAACAAAATGGCACATAATAATTATTATAATTAAATGTAATTAAACTTTGAAAAAAATGTCTCAAATTTGTATACAAAAATAAAATATGAAGAAACTTTTCCCGACCTTATAAATTTAGCTAAAATTTTTTCATACACGCTTATTTGGTCTACTACTAAACTACATGCACATTGTTTTGTTCGAAATTTAAACTTAATTAGAACCTTAAATTAACACAGGAAGAAAGACGGAGTACTGCAAACATTTCAGTTGACTTATTGTAAAAAGACGCGGTCACGGTACCCATTGAATTGAATTAAATAAGCGGCCTGTTTTCCGCAACTCCACGTTTAAGCGCGTATTTTGTGTGTGGGCAGGAATAATATATTTATTCGAGTCATGAAATCTCACCGAAGAAATTCAACAGTCCTTTGATATTGCAAGCAACTTCGAGAAGTGATCCCGGCGAGCCGAAATGTTTAGTCCTGTATGCAGCGACTTCCGGAAATATCAGCAACACTTGGGCTGCCGTTTCGTCCTCCCCCATACATGCCCTGCATAGTGAACTGTCTGTAACATTTATGGTAGATAAATATTTGTTAAAGGTGCCGTGTCCTGTGATAGCACTTGCTACTATCCTGATCTGTGGTTTGTTCAGTCTCATTATAACCTTTTTTCCAAAGTTGAGCGTGTTGATTAGTGAAGTGTCTACGTACCAGTGAACAAATGTTACCAAAGGGGATTGGTATAATTGGTTCCAGCCCTATAGTGGCCACAGCCGATCCTCTTCTGGCCAGTTCGTCTACTGCATTGTTGCCTTTGTCGTTTTTGTCCACTGTATCCCTTTATCCATTGTAGTCACATTATTGTGTTTACATACCTGTTCACCACATTACAACTTCAGGGCTTGTAGTTCCATCGTACTGTCGGTCAGTATTCTGTTGGAGAAGTCATTAACCTTCTTAGCATCTATTGCTATGGCCGTTTGTAAGATACAAATACATTACGCCTGAAAGACTGTGTTGTAGGTTGGCGCTGTTGTACCCAGGGGTGTGCATATGTGGATGTTGAGGTCTTCAGAAAAAGTTTCAGATCAGTTTTAGAACCATCGATGAAGATTAAGCTCTTTTGGGTTTAATCCCTCCGGCTGGCTAGTTTAATTTAATTGTATCTTATTCTTCTTATCGAATATAAATTGTTTAAAAGATCTTATCGTACTTGGCTTATAAGATAGAAATTATTGAGTAAATTCTATTTATTATGCCTGTATGAGGAACTCTTTTTTTTTATAGGATAAGGGTGAAAAACGAGCACACAGTCCACCTGATGGTAAGTGGTTGCTGCGGCCCATAGACATCTACATCTATCCTCTGTTACAGATCATTTTGATCAAAAATCAAATCAAAAATCAAAATGCAGATGCGTTTTCACCCGTGAGGACTAGGATGGAATGCCTGATTTCCAGTAAAAAGGGCCTCCGGCCACCTGCACTCACCAAGCGAAATGCAGAGGTAAACCTCTACTTCACGCTGGTATTCTGTGAGGTCGTGGTACCACCCCGGTTCGAGCCGGCCCATCCATGCGACAGCAAAAGCTGCCGCCTGGCTCTACCACTGTTACTTCAAAGATTTAGGGTCTTGAGTCTAATGGCAGCTAAAGTTGCTTCTTGATGTATGTGTAGATGAAGCGGGGTTAGCTTCAGCATCTCTAAGGCTACTGTTGGCGTAGTTCTTATGCAGTCTGTGGCAGCTATACATACCAGTCTATGGTCACGCTGAAGCTTCTTTATTGTCGTGGCTTTCTTTTGTTTTGATCCACCATACCAGAGCGCCGTATGTGATCATGGGCCGAATTACAGTTTTGCATAGCCACAGTATGATTTTTGGCGTCAGACCCCATCTTTTGCCACTCATGATTCTACATTGCCAGAAAGTTATACTAGCTTTGTTGATTTTGTTTTCTGTGTTTAGTCCAGTTAAGATTACTGTCCAAGGTAAGACCTAAATATTTTACCTCGGAGGATAGCTGGAGTTTTGTGCTTAAAAGATTTCGGAAATGATATTTGTTCAGCATTCGTTTTTGTGTGAACATTACTAGAAACGTTTTATTTGGATTGACGGTTAAGTCGAATTCCCTGCACCATCTCTCCACTATAGGGAGAGTCGCTTGGGCCAAATTGCACACCATGCTTGCTGTCATTCCAGAGACCAGTTTTGTCAGGTCATCAGTATAACCTACTGTGTAGAAGTGATTGGCATTTAATTTGCTGATGAGTTCATTAATGACCATAATCCACAGGAGAGGTGAAAGAACCACGCCCTGCGGGCATCCTTTCTTAATCCGGATTGCTTGAAATTCACCAGCAATCTTTATTGTTCGTGTACTGGGCATGTATACTATCCAGTCAATCAGTGCCGGTTCAACGTTATGTCTACTGAGTGCACTTTTTATACTGGAGAAGGTCATTTTGTCAAAAGCACCTTCTATATCTATGAAGGAACATATTATTTTGTTTTGGATGGCCTCTTCAATCTTTGTTATTACCTGATGAAGTGCCGATTCTGTAGATTTACCTAAGCTAAGTGTAGTGTAGCGGTAATTTCATTAGCGCTGACCCCCTTAATTCCCTTTCACACATCCTCTCGATTGTCTTTAGGAGAAAGGAAAGCATGAGGCTAATGGGTCTGTAGAATTTAGGATCTGTATAGTCGCTCGTACCTGGTTTGGGTATGAATGTGACTTTCACTTCCCTCCATCCCCAAGGAACGTATTTAAAGACAAGACCGGCAATGGTAATCCTTGTAGCCTTGGTTAGCTGTTTGAGTCTCACCTTTTTATGTTCGCCTCTCGGCGAGGTGGTCTCGTCCAGCCTCCTTTTGGCTGCTCTTTCTTTTTTACCAGGACGCTTGCCCACTCTTTGCTTACCGGCAGATTTCTTGGAACTGGTTCCAGCAGCCGCACCTTCCACTGGGGCAGGATTTTTATTCTTTCCAGTATCAGTACGACTACTGGTTCCAGGTCCAAGCACTCATGAGAGCAGCAATTTGCCCAGCCTCCTTAGTATTAGTTTTGGGAGCAGCCAGCTCTGCCCTTTCTTTACAGGCTTTCTCTCTCTGCTTCCTGTTCTTTTTCTTTACCTTACTTCTGCTCCCTGACTGGGTAGACCCACTTGATGGTTCGGCGGGTCGGTTAGTCACCTTTTTGAGTGTCTTGTCTTTCCCTTTACGGTTCACCAATTTCCAGGCAGCTGTGAAGAGGTCTTCCGTTCTAAGGGTCCCTTGTTCCACATCCAGCTCCGAGGAACTGGTTTTAGGAGCCTCCAGCGCGGAAATTCTCTTGAAAGGGTACCTACGCTACAGATGACATGCTCTGAGGAGTCGCCATTTTACTGGCAGGTCATTTGTATTAAACATGTAGTAGCTATGCTAGTTATATTGTGCTATTCGCGTTAATTTAAGAAATCTTCATTTAATTTCCATCTATTTGTATTCAAATGTCAAATGTACAAAAAAAATCTTTTACAAATTATAATGAAAACGCTTAAATTTAAGATCTTATCTTAAAAGATAAGATAAGATCTTATCATCGTCTGATCGTCATCTGTAGCGTAGGTACCCTTTCAAGAGAATTTCCGCGCTGGAGGCTCCTAAAACCAGTTCCTCGGAGCTGGATGTGGAACAAGGGACCGCGAGTAGAAATACTTCTAAGAAAGCCCTTAGAACGGAAGACCTCTTCACAGCTGCCTGGCAATTGGTGAACCGTAAAGGGAAAGACAAGACACTCAAAAAGGTGACTAACCGACCCGCCGAACCATCAAGTGGGTCTATCCAGCCAGGGAGCAGAAGTAAGATAAAGAAAAAGAACAGGAAGCAGAGAGAGAAAGCCTGTAAAGAAAGGGCAGAGCTGGCTGCTCCCAAAACTAATACTATATATTATATAATAATAATGTATAAGCAGATAAATGGCTGACATCATAAAGTTGGTTTAGGAAAATTTATTTTTCATATTTGCAGTGATGACAACCCTCATTATTTGTTCCTTTCTTACATTAATAGGATTAGGTCTCAAATAAAGTATGAGATCCCTTTTTATTTTAATACACTACCTCGACTTCTAAATTTTAAAATGTGAGTGGGTGCGATTTGGATTTCATATCTCACAAAAATAAACGAGGAGCGATTTATTTGAAAAAAAAAAAAACTACAACATAATCTATTTTGTTGAAAACTTAAAAAAATGTTCATTATGCATTTATACGTCGAATAAATTTACTAAAGTACCAATTTTTACCAAGCCATTACACGATGCAGCGTGGCTTTACCACGTAAATAACGGTACCCATATAGATCTAAAATCATTTGCAACCAACCACAAGCTTTCAGGTACATATGTGTGTTCAGCAGTGAACTTTTACAGATTGATAAAGAAAAAAATAAGAAAATGGAAAGATGTGTGTGTGAATACGTGTCAACTTTTGGCATTACTTGAAATGTACGTAGCGCTCTTATCTTTTGGAGCGAAGTTGCTTATCGGGCGGTATGAATTTGGTGGATGGGGGCTAGTCGAGAAAAAGTGCAAGATTTTTCCGTCACGACCCTTTCTGATGTAGTATAGACGGCCTTGGCGGCTACGAGGAAGCGAGATGGATATGGTATTCATCTCCCTCGCACTTTTTCTTATCTTGCTATGAAAGAAATATTATTTTATTTTAAATGACGCTTCATTTTGATAGACGCTAGTAATTCATTTATTTGTATTTGTTAATCAATAATAATATACTACGAAAGGAACTTCGTTCCAACCGAGTGTTCCAATGAAACTCGCGCATGTTTGTTATTTGTCCGTGGTAATAAAATTTTGTGATTGTTTTACTAAATTCTTATTGTGGTATTTCAGAATTGATTCCCATGAGCGAGCTGACGCTGGGCGCGACGCTGGGCGAGGGCGAGTTCGGGTCGGTGCTGCGCGCGACGTACTGCGCGGCGGGGCAGGCGCCGCAGCCGGTGGCCGTGAAGACGCTGCACGCGCTGCACGCCGACGCCAACCGCCGGGACTTCCTCGCCGAGGCGCGCCTCATGATGTCGCTGCGCCACCCCTGCATAGTGCGACTCATCGGCGTCTCACTCGTTAGTGTCCCACTGTTCGCTTCTTATTGTTCAACTCGTCATTTCTCCTATTTATTCAATATACCTAGGAATATAATCGACGTGGTGTATCTTTATATGTTATACTAGCGATTCGTCCCGGCTTCGCACGGACGATTTCTGAATCTCTCGGTCCAATTGTGAATCTAAACCATTCTCGAATCAACATAATCACACAGAATATTTCAACATAATCGGTTCAGTCGTACGGAGTGTACCTGCTATCTATTGAAAACCATAACATTTTACTGGCATTTTCTATAGCCGCCTCGTTCAAATCGCCATTATACGACAATTGTGACAGACAAACAAACAAATTATTAAATCTTTTGTCACATTTGCTATTTGGATTCACACAACCAATTTTTAATAGATCTCATAAACATTTTAGGTACTTTACTAATATGCTACTAATGCTAATTATGGTAGACAATAATTGCGAAATATTTTTTTAGTTCTTAATTAAGCAGGATTCCTCATGATGTTCTCTTTTACTGCTTGGCATAATGAAGTAAATCGGTACTTAAATTGCGATAATCTAATTCAGTGGTATCGACAGAAATAAAATTTGTGTTGACAAGATAAATTATTATTACAATGTAACATTTATATTATTAAATGGATTAACAAAAGGGGTCGTGTGTTGTGGCGTCTGAGAAACCATCACTTTATCTCATCTAGTAAGTGTTGGGAAAGATAACTGTAGAAAATGCCAGAAAAATGTCATAGTGACTGGAAGATCGTCAATTTGCCTATCAATGGTGACGATTAAGACACTACAGCTATATTAGTTGTACCACGAATGTGTTGGCTCTACCGGGGAAGAGGACCATGCTCTCATAATACCAGCGTAAAATAATAGCTTTATGATGTTGTATTTTACGAAACTATATGTGTTGAGTGTAGAAAACCAGATCCTTTTTTTAATGGAAACGAGGTGTTCCATTTTAGTCCTCAGGCGTGATAACGTATCTGTATTTTGATATACATATATGTATATATCTAACTACAAATACATAATTGTGTATATATGTATTGTGTATGTATTTAACAGTGGTAGAGCCAGGCGGCAGCTTTTGCTGTCGCACGGATGGGCCGGCTCGAACCGGGGTGGTAACACGACCTCACAGAATACCAGCGTGAAGTAGAGGTTTACCTCTGCGTTTCGCTTGGTGAGTGCAGGTGGCCGGAGGCCCTCTTTACTGGAAATGAGGCATTCCATCTTAGTCCTCACGGGTAACAACGCATCTGCGTTTTGATTCGGAGTTGAGGATGGATGTAGATGTCTATGGGCTGCAGCAACCACTTACCATCAGGTGGACTGTGTGCTCGTTTGTCACCCTTATCCTATAAAAAAAAATGTCTATGGGACGCAGTCGCCATTTACCCATTTTATAATAAAAAGTGAGTACATCCAACATTGGTTCTGTTCATCCTAAGGATATCTGGAAGAAATTGCATTTAGTGATAAGATCGTTCATTGCATCTTTCTTTTTAGTTCTATTTTTAAACCCTAACGAAAATAGAGGCTGTTATATACTTGTAGTGTGTATCTGTGTGTGTCTGTGGTATCATAGCTTCTGAACGGATGAACCGATTTTGATTAAGTTTTTTAAAGGTGTCTTAATCAAGAGTGTTCTTAGCTATGTTTCAAGAAAATTTCTTCAGCCGTTTGAAGATCATCAGCTCTTTTGTTTCGGGGTTTTTGAAAGTTTTTAATTTTAGTTATTGGTTATATTTTTATTTGTTGATGTCCAATAAAGTGTTATAGTTTATTTATCTATCTATCTATGAAATTTAGTATGTGGGTAGTATTAAATACCGTGTAATCAGAATAACAACTAACCACGTAAAGCTTTGCTTATTGTCGTAAAAGTACAACGGTGGCAAAATCTGACAACGCAAACGTCATTCATTGAACGTTCGGAAACTATAATAGAGGTAGCATTAAAAATGTGATATTTACCTACCTGTCTATAAATTTGTATTTTATCTACGATATCAACGACCATATTGCAGAAAAAAAATTGTATTTCTTAATAAAGTTTTATTTTGTTATTAATATGATAACAAAAGCGGTGGTGAGTAAAAAAGCGTGCGTGTGGGCAGGGCCCGCCGCTGGCCATGGTGCAGGAGCTGGTGGCGCTGGGCTCGCTGCTGCAGCTGCTGCTGCGCGCGCCCGAGCAGGCGGCGCCGGGCCGCGAGCTGCGGCTGTGGGCGGCGCAGGTGGCGGCCGGCATGCGCTACCTGGAGCGCCGCCGCTTCGTGCACCGCGACCTGGCCGCCAGGAACATCCTGCTCGCCACCAGGTCGCACCATCTCACGACCTCACCATCTTACCACCTCACCATCTCACAACCTCACCACATACATACTGCTCGTCACCACCATGCCTATTTGCTAACTTTGTTGAAATGAAAATAATAGTCACTATAGTACATTTCATCATGTGATATATAATAGGTCTTTACCGATGAAATTACCGTTCTGCAGTTCTGGCAGTAATAAAATAATTTTTATTTGGCTAAAAATTGTAATTTCAAATTAATTTTATTTTAAAAATATGGCATTCTTTTTCTCAAAATTAGTCATTTGTTTATTGATTAGCGTTATGTTTTCATCGCATTTGAATGTTTTTGTCATTATGGATACGTTAAAAATTCGAGTAATTATGGAATATGAGTATCATCGTGGCAACAACGCGGCACAAGCGGCACGCAACATCCACAACGTTTACAAAGCAATTACCTACTACAAACAAACGTACCACCTATTATTGAATTGCCCGCTTCCGTTCTGGAAATTTACGACCTGAAAAATGAACCCCGTGGTCTTAAAGAAAAATTGTGGAAGCTGATGA
This sequence comes from Parnassius glacialis, assembly GCA_033319125.1. Taxonomy (NCBI): domain Eukaryota; kingdom Metazoa; phylum Arthropoda; class Insecta; order Lepidoptera; family Papilionidae; genus Parnassius; species Parnassius glacialis. The sequence goes on along the minus strand of JAVANC010000013.1, from coordinate 17,736,959 downwards.
TAATCGATCTACGGCTGAATTAGCTGCAGCTTTCGACGATAGCATCAAAACAATTTATATATTAGTACATTTGCGTCACTTAAAAAAGTAAAAAAAACTTTTTTCCCAGGAACTCTAATAATCGCTAGCGCGCACAGGCGCACAAACGAAAGAATTTTGAACAGCATTGTTAGCAACGATGAAAGATTTAGTAGATTCTGTTTGACAATCGCAAGCGGCAAGTTCAGCAAGTGGGTTGGAGCACCTGGTTCAGCACCTCAACAATGCCCTAAACCAAAACTTACCCCTAGAAAAGTGATAGTCACTGTTTGGTGATCTAACGCCAGTGTGATTTATCACAGTTTCTTACCAAACGGGATGAACATTACTGAAGATGTACACTGAAAAATTGTACACAATGATGGAGAAGATCGCACGTCTCCAACCAGTTTTGGTTATTCGCTCGTCCCCGCTGCTCCTCCACGCGACGACGCGCAACCTCATGCTACACAACAGACGATCTCCAAGTTACAAGAGCTGGAGTTGGAAGCTCTCCGTCATCCGCCCTACTCACCAGACCTTGCGCCTATAGACTTCTACTTTTTCCAGAATTTGGATAATTTTTGGCGAAAAAAAATTCAATAACCGAAAGACACAAAATGCGTTTGAAGAATTTTTTGCCTCAAGTCTATCTGATTTCTTCAATAAGGGCATCAATAAACTACCACTGCGTTGGCAAAAATGGATCAATTGCATGGGTGATTACTTTGATTAATAGAAAAAAAAATACGTTAACTGATTTCATAAAAAACGGCAATTTCATAGGTAAAGACCTAATAATAGGTCTGGGATAAAGTTTTTTCGTATTTTTTTTTGTGTAAAATGAAGAAAAATCTCTTCTGGCTGATTTTATTATCAATACATATAGTACATTAAGAGAAAGAAAAATAAAAAAACATTCCCGCCATTTTTCAACTGTTTTTTCTTTGTCCGCCAAAATTAGTGAATCTAACGAAAAAATTCCGATACATCATGCAGTTTTATTAAAAAAAGCGAAAAATGCGACTCGAGGCACGAAACAAATTTGTGATAATGTAGTGTCAGTAAGAGTAGCACAAATTTGTTCAAGCGTTTTCACTCCGGGAATTTTGATGTCAAAGATGCAGCTCGCTCTGATCGCCCTTATGCGGATAAAGTCGATGGCATTTTTGAAAAAGTGGAACAAGATCGACATATTAGTAACTACAACATAGCCGAGGAATTGGGGATTGACCACAAAACAGCTTTGACCCATTTGAAAAAGTTTGGCTATACAAAATAAGCTTGATATTTGGGTACCACACGAGCTTGCTGAAAGAAACCCAATGAATCGTGTACTCATTTGCGATTCTCTATTGAAACGTAATGAAACCGAACCATTTTTGACAAGATTGATCTCTGGTGATGTACAGTGGATCATCTACGACAAGAACGTGCAAAAAAGATCATGGTCAAAGGGTAGTCAAGCTCCACAGACTAGTAAAACCCGGATTAACATTCAATAAGGCGATGCTGTGTGTATGGTGGGATTGGAAGGATATCGTTTATTATAATAAACTTTTACCGCCGAGAAAAAACATCGATTCAGATCTCTACTGCCAACAACTAATGAAACTCAAGCAAGAAATTGAGAAAAAAGATCCGCAATTGATCAACAGAAAAGGAGTGGTATTCCATAATGATAACGACAGACCACACACATCTTCGGCCACTCGGCAAAAATTGAGAGAGCTTGGTAGGGAAGTATTAATGCATTCACCATATAGTACTGACCTTGCGCACCCTTAGATTTTCACCTGTTTCTGTTTCTTCAGAATTCTTTAGGTACTGTTAGGTTAATATCAAGAGAGGACTGTCAAAACTACTTGTCGCATTTTTTTTTGATGAAAAATTTCAAGATTTCTACAGCAACGGGATTATGTCACTAGATAGCAACAAGTTATCGAACAAAGTGACATATTAAAATTAAATGTAATTACTTTGAAAAAAAAATATCTTGAATTTGTATATAAAATACAAAAAGCTTTTCCCCGACCTAATATATAACTTTTCTATGTATAGGAGCTACCAAATACAAGGACGGCGCATGTAGATTTAAATTTAACATCTCTATTACAAAATAACTATTATTTTAATGTCAGCAAAATTTGCGCCTTAATAGGCCTAGTTATTAGTTTATTACATCCACCGATTAACATAGGCCTCCTCCATCATAGATTGTTTCATAATGAATGGCAACCACAGTTTTGAGCAGACTTCAAAAAGAAGAAAGTTCTAAATTCGACAGTGTTCTTTTTTATGTGTATATCTGGCGATATATTCGTCAATCATGAACCAATTTTATTGATTCTCTTTTTATTAAATAGATTATACTTGATAGTAAATTGGAAGAAAAATTTTACCTCAAGTGTAGGAAAATAGGGGATGAACTTTTTAATTTAATTCCATATTATATAATTGTATATGTGGTAGAGCCACGCTGCAGCTATATTATGTTTATAGCACGAAGGGATCGGCTCGATGAGGGAAAGACCACGCTCTCTCTAAATACATGTGCAGCAGTGTAAAATAAAAGCTCAACGCTGCTATGTTTCGTATGGTAAATTTAAACAATGTTTTTATTACAAATAAGGCATTCCTCGTCCTCGGGTGTAACAATGCATCTGCATTTTGATTCTTAATTGAGGATATAGTTATCTATGGACCACAGCATTCACTTACCATCCAGGTGGACTGTGTTCTCGTTTGTCACTCTTATTCAATAAAAAAAAATCTAATTATACGACATTCTAGTCGTTAGCTTGAGCTTGTGATATTCATAGTCAGGGTTTTAATTTTTATATATTTTAAAGTTACGGAAGTTCATACTAATTTTTAGTTTTAATTTCTACAGGTACCAAGCGAAAATCAGTGACTTTGGTCTATCCCGAGCGCTGTCGGCCGACAGTTCGTACTACAAGGCGAGCCAAGGTGGCAAGTGGCCCATCAAATGGTACGCGCCGGAGTCATACAACTACGGCACCTTCAGCCACGCCAGCGACGTGTGGAGCTACGGAGTTACTCTGTGGGAGATGTTCTCTTACGGCAAGCAGCCATACGGAGATATGAGGGGGACGGAGGTTTGTTGCTATTTTTGTCATTAATATTATTTACTTTTAAATAAAAAAAAATCATATTTCTGGGTAAACTACACAGGACAGGATATTTTATCACTCTTATATCAAGAACCGTTGTCTTATCAATAAATCATACTTTTTACAGAATTTCCATAGTTCTAAGAAAACATTGTTCATTGTAAATTCGCTTTTAGGGATACATTTATCATTATAAATTATTTGTAAGTAATTATGAATAGATTTAATTTCTTATTATAACTTGATGAAGCCATATCAAATATTTCCCTTTGAAAGATGTAAGGGAAGACGAAGATAAATGCTAAGAGCGGCCTATGAATGATATGATGCGTAAAATATCAAAACCAATGTCGAGAAGCAGCTCTTAATAGCCCATAGACATCTACATCTATCCTCGATTACGAATTAAAATGAAGATGCGTTGTCACCCGTGAGGACTAAGATGGAATACCTCGTTCTCAGTAAAAAAGGGTTTCTGGTTCTCTACACTCACCATACGAAACACAGCAGCATTAAAGTACGAGCTACTGCTATTTTACGCTGCTATTCTGTGAGAGCGTGATCCTTCCCTGGTCGAGCCGACCCATTAGTGCTACAACTATACCAGAAATATAGCTGCAGCATGGCTCTACCACGTATAAAATGATCTTTGCAATGTAATGGCGGCGTACGATCATCCACTACTCCATGTCATCCCATAGGTGTTGTAAGAGGCGACAGAGACAGAAACTGAAACATGACATGGGCAACGCTATCTTTTTGATAACAACTCAATATAATATAAACTGCGGTTGCCGACCCGCCTGCCGTGCGTGGCGACTACAGCAAATATCCAGCCTATGAGGCATTCTATGGGGGAGGACTTTGTGATAAGCTGTAATAAATGATGATGAAATTAAATATAAATCAGACTTCAATGTTTATTGACGTGCAAAATTAGTTAGTATGGATTGAGGAAACAGGACCATTTATAGTAAGTGTTGTGTGTTAGTGTGAATATAAATGTTTCTTCTAATCAAAACAAAAACGCTAGATTCAAATTTAACAGACAAATTATGAACCTATATTTTTTTTAAAAAACGTTACCTTCACAGTAGGATTTCCTCCTGTATCGTGGGGGCAGTTTACATACATAAATTTCACACGGACAAACATCCAGACCCGGGACAATTATTTGTAGGCCATACAAATACTTGTTCCGTGCGGGATTCGAACCGCCCGCGGTCCGCGGCCCTTAGCGTTGTGACTCAGTATACTTTGGCCTCTCAGTATATTTACGAAAATTTAATGTATGTTCACAAAACAAAGGTAGTTTTAATAAAAAAAGTGATATGCATTCCTTAAAGTTTACAGAATCCATATCACTTTTTTTCAATACTAAATAATAATAAAACAAAAAATCGAAACCGCCTTGCAAATGAAAGTTTGAAAGCAGTTTTACGTGTTGCTACAAGTAAATTTGAGCCAAATATAAAAAAGATTGTAAGCACTATGCAGTGCCACGCTTCAAATTAATAAATTCTTTTTCAATTTTAATACATTATTATCAATTCTTTATTGTCTTTAATTACCTATACTTCTGGCGGCCCGCCATCAGTTCATAATTTGCCCGAGTGGCCCCTAGTCTTAATAAGTCTGTGGATCACTCACTGCTGTAAACACTAGGAACAAACACAAGCTAGTGATACCAGTTTCTCGACTCCACAGAGTCAGTAATTCATTCTTGGGGCAATGTATACGCTATTACAACAAGGTCTCGGAAACTTTCGGAAAGGTCGGCTCTCTCTATTACCAAGTTTAAATGTTTTGTTAAGTTGAAACTGTATAAAAAGTGTTATCATAGTATAAATGAATACATGGTTGATAATAACCCCTGGGAATGAGGTGGTCGCTTCCAAGCTGTTTCTAAAATAAATTTTGTACTTATATAGTTTGTACAACCATTAATGTAAAATATGCTTTAAAAAAGTCCCGCTGGGTTTCCTGCTGGTTCTTCCCAGGACAGAGGTTTTTTTTCGAACCAATGGTAAAGTAAAAAATGACTCAATAAGAATTACACATGTGATCTGTATTGAATAAAAAAAAATATTCTATTCTATTCTATTCTACTCATTGCTAAGCCACTGCGTCACGGAGCCGCCTAGAAGAAGTGATCTAAAAAAAGCTGCTGATGATACTAAGATGCGTTTTTAAAACTAACTTTATTTTTTTAGGCCATACAATTAGTTGAAAGTGGTCAGCGTCTAGAGAAGCCAGAAAACTGCCCTGACGAGATTTACCAAGTGATGCTCGACTGCTGGGCTTATAGCCCAGACCTTCGACCAACCTTCAGCAAACTCGTCGACGTGTTCTCACAGCACCCGGACTACGTGAACATCAGCCAACTGGCACTTGACAATGAAGACATTACTGTATGAGATATTGTAATTTCACTTTTTTTATTAATTCATCGAAATCTTCAATATTATAATCACAACTACAATGAACTGTGTCATGGTTATACAAAAATGCACTTTTAAAAGTACCAAAAATTATAATTTTCCTCTAATTTAGACAAGTAAAGACGCTACATAAATTGTATTTTCGTAACTTTATCGCTTTTGTTGTAAATGATTTGTAAAGATAAAGGGTGATTATTGGTTTGGATTTGTTAAACAATTTTGCACTGATTATGTATATCAAATTATAAAAAAAAAACAGAATTATGACTTTTGAGATCTGAGGATTGTTAGGCAATATAAAGATTGCAATGCAGTCAGTGCCTCGAGAGAACTGAACTCGATATGAAGATAGTAAGTAGTAAAAACATAATGACAATGTTTGAGGCCTCCCAGGAATGATTTTTTTAGTAGAAATTAATTATTTGATAAAGAATGAAGCATGCCATGATGTGCCTGATTATGTATTAATTAGTAAATTAGTATATTAAGATATATCATATTTTTAAGAGCCTACAAATTAACTTTGAGTGACAAAATATGTGAATTAATTTGTTACTAAGGATAGGAGGATTGTAATAGAAGAAAAAACAAGTTCTATTTGTTGACCATATTTTTGTATTCAGTTATAGTAATAACAAAATATTTTTTTACGTTCCTGTATGTACTCAAGATAGCATAAGAACAATACAATTTGATACCTTGATACCTTTGATACATTCCTTTTTATCAAAGTAAGCATTTTAAAGTTTTTAACGTTATACTTAGTATTAATTTAAGAATTAGTTTGTAAGTCATGCTTAGCTTGTAATATATATCTTGATATTTATACACAAAAACATATACATACATTATTAAAACAGGAAAATTTATTTCATATATTATGTAAATGTATTGTTGATTTTGAGAAAATATTTTTATATGAAATGAAATAATCCAAGGTGAATACAAAATATTATTATTTAAACAGTATTGCCATGGACAATGCCATAGTATATGATGTGATTTACATTTCAGTTGCCATTAGGTTGTGTTATGTAATTTGTACAAAATTTTATATAGTTACCTAAATTGTATCTGTTTATTTTTTTAAGAATTTATATTAAATTCTATTTAAAACGAGTCTGACTTAGGATAATTTTTTATATTATTTTGACAAATTATAAAATCGAATGTGATAACAATATTTATAAAGTATAGTAGTTATTATCAATTATACATGTCTTGTTTTATTTATGCCTATAATATACGTGTTGTTGGGGCAGAATCCACCATTCTACCTTATCTTACGAGTGACGGGAAAATCAAATAGCAGTTGGCAGAATAAACAATCTTACCGACGAAATAACTGATACCCAGATCAGTATATACTACGACAAAACAAGTACTACCAACATAAACTTAAAATCTACTTCAGAGCTGAGGACGAATCTACCGTCGCTTCGCAGTTTAAAATTCGACATCCCGTATACAGTACTACAAAGGATCTGAACCCTCTAATGAAAAAAAAAATTCTGCCAATTTCTGGGACAGTCGTGTAAAAGTACAGAGCAATTTATTTGGATTATAAATTTCTGCTATTTATAGAAAAAAAAGGTATTCGAATTACAAACATATGAATAAACAGTCTTCAAGAGTATTATATAATTACTATGTTTTACGCAGTCTCTTCTAAAGGTTTTTCAGAGCTCACCAAAGGCCACTGCTGAACGTGGTCTCTTCCCGCCCTTTATAGGTTTACTACTATTTATCAAGTACACTTAGACCAACACGAGAAAACACTCGGTACATTTTAAGTGGCACTAAACAAAATCCCCCTTATGAAGTAATCTAAGGGGGCATATTTAAAACAGTGGTCTTTATAAGCTATAACTGTAATGATGATAATGAAGTGACACCGAAACCATGTTCAACCTGTTTTAAGAACACGCACTCACGAACCAATATGCACCAAAAATTATTTGCAACCAACAACAAACACAAAAAACAACAAGGTTTACTACTACTTCCGTTAGAGCAATGTTCGTTGCTTATCTTACCTAAATCTACATACGTAATTGAGTTTATACGGACCCTCAAAGCCTCGCGCTTTTCCTGATATTTTTATCATTTTTACTTTCGACACACTTGACTATCGCGAATCCGTTACCTCATTTAGATATATGACGGTAAACTATCTTGTTTGGTGACGTGAAACAGCGTCGAAGATGTAATAACATCTGGTAAGGTGATGGGCAATCCACTTACCAAGTGTAACGATTTATTGTTTGCAACTAGAGAGCCCCATATCCGGCAGTGGAATTTTTCATTCGTCATACGTGAAGACTACACATTAAATGAAACTAATTTTTACTGATTTTATCGCGTTTAATTTAACTTTTCAATTCCCGACGTTTCACGACGGTCAATGGGGGACTGGCTCATTCGTTACAGCCTATATTAAGTCTTCTGCTAAACATAGGTCTTCTTCTCCACTGGTTGCCTCCTAGGGGGAATATTTACCATAGTTGCCACGCTGGGCAGGTGCTTTACCAACTGCAGCTTCTGCCCATCTTCCATGTAAGTTTTTCTCTGTCGTCTCTTACGACACCCAGGCGATAATATGGGGTAGTGGATATTTATACGCTGCCAAACACAGTTGCATCGATACAACTTCAGTTTTGATGATGCAGTGACGTGCGTCGAAAACACGTTAATTTATAATGCAATTAATTATGATACTAGGCTATAAGTTTTATCTATTTGTATAATTAAATAAACCTTAAAATAATGCACACAGACAGACAACACGAATACAGTAACCTATGTCGCACGTGGTAGAGCCATGCTGCAGCTATATTAGTAGTATAATAGCACGAACGGGTCGGCTCGATCGGAGAAGTGGTCCTTCTCCGGTCGAGCCGACCCATTCGTTCCACTCTCAGAATACCAGCTTGAAATAGCAGCTTAACACTGCTGTGTTTCGTATAGTGAGTGTAGAGAACCGGAGACCCTTTTTACTGGAAAAGAGGTATTCTATCTTAGTCCTCACGGGTGACAACGCATTTTGATGCTTTATTGAGGATAGATGTAGATGTATATGGGTCACAGCAACCACTTACCATCAGGTGGACTGTGGCTCATTTGTCACCTTATCCTATAAAAAAAAACGTACCTAAGCATCGCTTTAATGTACCTATTATCTAACGAAAATTATTGAAAAGTTATCATACAAGTTTAAACAAAGAAGTAAGTTCGTTGCAGTAGTAACGGCGACAGTAGACAGTAAAGAAAATAACACTACGTTTAAGTAGGTACATTTACTTCAGTGTATTTGACCTAAAAATCAAAAACATGTCTTATCTTAAACTTAGCAGTTCTATAATCAATAATCCAATAATTTTATCTTATCTTAAGCTTAGCAAACTCTTTTATATCACATTTACAAAAAAAAACTGTGTTTAATTTCGTTTTAAACTTTCTACTAATCCGCTATCCAAACGTAGCAATAATGGCAAAATTTCTCAACTTTGGATGAGACATGTTCAGCTGTTTATGCTGATGAGATTACAGGCGAGTAAATGACATTAAATTTAAAAAAAATATTTTATCGCGTTTAATCTTAACTTTTCAATTCCCGACGTTTCGGGCGCTTTAAAGCACCCATAATCACGGCGGTCACTGTCGAGCAAGTACTGCACGACAACAAGCTTCGGGTACCGCGCCTACGTCACAGTGACTGAGTGAAACCGACCACAGTCTAACGTGTGCCTGCTGTACATGTTATGTATGTATATGTTAGAGTCATCTTAAAGTGGGCTTTCATACGATTATACTACCTACAAGCCAACAAAGAAGATTAGTCAATTCTCATAGTCGTCTATATATATCGTAATATCCCTCGACAAGATGCAGGAGTGTACCTAACTACCTAAAAGTTTGATGGTGAATGTGGTCTCTCTTACATAGGACAAACTTACATCTGCTTGGGATCCCATAATTAATAAAATTAAATCCAAGCGCAATCATACAACTGCAAGACTATAAGATACATATAGATTGGACCAAAGATTAATATTTAAAGTTCAAGGTTGCCTTCGTTAACTATGATATCGAACACATCAATCACCGTAACCAAGGGTGCTTTAAAGAGCCTAAAACGTCGGGAATTAAAAAGTTAAAATTAAACGCTATAAAATCCGTAAAAGTAGTTTATTTAATTTAAAACAAATCAAATTTATAACATAGATTTTTTTATAGAATAAGGGTGACATACGAGCACACAGTCCACCTGATGGTAAGTCGTTGCTGTGGCCCATAGATATCTACATCTATCTTCGTTTGCGAATTGAAATGCAGATGCGTTGTCAGCCGTGAGGACTAAGATGGAATGCCTCTCTTCCAGTAAGATAGGTGTCCGGTTCTCTAAACTCACGAAACACAGCAGCATTAAGCTGCTATTTTATGCTGGTATTCTGTGAAAGCGTGGTTCTTCCCCGGTCGAGCCGACTCGTTCGTGCTACAACTATACTATTAATATAGCTGCAGCATAGCTCTACCACGTAAAAAAGAAAATAACACGAAATAATTGTGTACTGTGTATTCGCTTAAAATTTAAAACTATTGGATGGTAAGTATGATGTATTTGTATTGTATCTAATAACAGTAGAGTTTTGCCGATTTGTGACCAAGTCGTACAAAGAAGGGCGAGTCGCTAATCTAAACATAATTGACAAGTGAAGCTGGCTGCCTGGATCGCTCGCTAAGACGAGATTAGGCCGAAACGCATATAATATCTTATTTACTTTTAGTATTTGTACTGATTTTAAAGATAAAATGTGTGGAGTGGGCTAAGCCTCGCTGGCCTTTTTATACTTGTTAAACATAATTTAATATACAATGACAGGAAGCGAAGTATTTGTCGGTACTTATTGTTTTTAATTTAAACATTAATCCGACATTCGTTATAAGGCGGAGGAGGGGTCTCAGCGCGGTTCGGAACTCTAATTGCATCTACATGCAACATTGGCTCCCTAACGCCGGGTACACCGTACGCTGGAAACGATGCATTCCTCTCAGGCAACGAAAGCTGCCGTCTATACAGTGGAGGCGTTTCCAAATCCGGATTTAATATATTGCTTAACAGCAAATTCGTTCTCATATCACCATCGGCTAATCTATGATTACGTCTACGTGGTCTACCATTGTCATTTCGCGAACACATCAAATTACCACATTTACAAAACTGTCGCAGCCAAACATAAGTTCCGACTACACCTATGGCGAGTCCCACTTCTAACCCCATAACAAACGCTTGAACCGCTGAGAAATCTTTGTCGAACTTTTCAAATGGCGTGAGTGACCTCGTAGGGACATCCGACGGAATCGTTTTGTTTTCGCTTTTTGTAATATTCCAAACCTGATCCACATCAACTGCCTCTTTCTCCGGTGTAACAACTGAAATCATCTTCTCCGACATCTTTGGGAGTTTCTTTTTGCATTGCTTGGAATAAGTTATACCGCGAGATACAATCCAAGATTCGACGGCGATAAAAGCGGGATTACACTGCCAATACTCGTTTCGTAGTTCTACTCTTTCCAATTTTTTTAAAGGTCGTAACACTTCAAAATTTATAGAAATCATGTAATTATCACTTAAGTCTAGCTTTTTTAAATTTGGCAGTCGTGTAAACAGTCTCTCGGGCAATGCCTTAATGCGACAATTGTTAAGGTTTAATATCTGCAAAAATATAACATAACAATTAATTTCACACTTGGATATATGTATAATAATAATATTATTACTAAAACTGTGAAGTGGAGATATAAGCTTAGGTTCACGGGGCAATGTAGGTACCGTACGATTATTGCGGTTTACGCGTTCTTTAGCTATTTTTTTTTTAAATAAGTAGTGATGCACTTTGCATATGGCATTACTATATTCTTCTGTTTTAAACTAGAATTTTCCAATAGTTTCAATGGGCAAGTGTATTTTCTAAGTATTCATCTGTACTCTTCTTTGTTTGAAGTTGGCTTCAGGTGTGCCTTGGTGTACAGTAGTCACTTACCACCAGGTTCAGGTGGCTGTAAGTTCGTTTGTCGCATCAGTATTATAAAAAGGTAATCGACAACCTAGTTGATTACCTTTTTATAATAAAAACTATAAGTAAATATAAATATATTTTCACTGTTTTGAAAAATATTTAAGTTTCTTGGTATGCATTGTTTCTTATACGAACACAAAGTCTTCTTGTTAGTGCAGTCCCTAACGATTTTTAAAGAAACAAAATTTGTATATGAAATCTGAATTTCGTCTTTTTAATCACTATTACGTAAATATCCACTCCTGGAATTGGGCCCCTCCCAATGTAATAAGGTGTTGTCACGGTCACAATCAGCCAATAGGATGTAATACTAATCCAATAATAAATTTATCTTACCTGAAGCTTCGTATGCATTAGGAAAGGTTCATTCTTGAGAGATTCAAAAACATTTCCCGACAAATCTAGTGTTTCCAGATGCGGCGTATCCCAGAACAGATCCGGTGGTATGTATCGTAATCTGTTTGTACTCAGATCTAGGTAAATCAAATTATCTAGACCGGAAAATGCATGCAGTCCAATCCAAAAAATTAGATTATATGATAGATTCAGTATTCGGATTGATGTGTAGCCGAGTTCCTAAGGACAAACAAAGTTTTATTAATAAATTAAATCTTAATTTAAAACTAGAATCAAATCGGCCCAAGATTCTTTTTTAAAATTTCGAGCATGGAATGACAGATATCATGTAGGAAAAAACTACTATACTAACTAGTTAGCCGCCACTAAGAGCGTAGATCACTAACGTATACTAAGTACGAGGGCTGCATTAAAAGTATCGGCAATGGAATATTTCCACTGTTCCTGTCATATTAAAATCTTTTTAATTGAAAAGTCCTTGGTTTTAAAAATCGAATACCATTTATTTATTTAAAAAAAGATTCTCGTCTTGTCACAAGGTTTTGTCAAACTTGTTTAGTCGTTGAGAAAATCGAATTGACTCGAGAAAATTCAAGAGCGATGATTTATTATGACTTTCGAAGTGGTTTAACACAAAAACAGTGTGTTGACCGGATGATTTCTGCATTTGGTGATGAAGCCCCATCCAAAACCACAATTTATCGCTGGTTTACTGAATTTCAACGAGGACGTGTCAAGCTCAGTGATGATCTCCGTCAAGGTCGTCCAAAAACTGCAGTCACCCAAGAAAACGTTGATGCTGTGCATAAGCTGATTGAGGAAGATCGACATGTGACATACTGCGAAATTCAGGCAACTTTGGACATTAGCAAGAGTCAAATACAAATAATCTTGCATGAACAATTAGGTGTAAAAAAGTTGCTTTCCCGATAGATACCGCATTCGCTCTGTGAAGAGCAAAAAGCGGCTCGCGTTACTTGGTGTGTCAGAACTCTCGAAAGATTCCACGCAGGATCCTCAAATGCTGTATACAAAATCGTATCAGGTGACGAATCCTGGATATACGCGTACGAACCCGAAACAAAAAACCAGTCACGAGTTTGGGTGTTCGAAAATGATTTAAAGCCAACAAAAATTGTTTGTTCACGGATTGTTGCAAAAAAAATGGTGGCCACGTTTGTCTCCAAAACCGGCCATGTTACGACTATTCCTCTTGCGGTACAAAGAACGGTTAATGCAGAATGGTATGCTAGCATTTATTTACCACAGGTCGTTTCTGAACTCCGTAAAGAGAACTGCAACCGCCGCATCATCCTCCATCACGACAATGCGAGATCTCACACCGCACACAGAACAAAAGAGTTTTTAGAGCAAGAAAACATAGAATTTATAGACCATCCGCCGTACAGCCCCGACCTAAGCCCTAATAATTTTTATACTTTCCCTAAAATAAAGAATAAATTGCGCGGACAGAGATTTTCATCACCTGAAGAAGCTGTGGACGCCTACAAAACGGCCATTTTGGAGACCCCCACTTCCGAATGGAATGGTGGCTTCAATGATTAGTTCCATCGTATGGAAAAATGTGTCAAATTTCGCGGAGAATACTTCGAAAAGCAATAAATACATTTTTAAATAGTAATGTTGTGTCACTTCCTTGATTCCCGAAATTTTCAGTGCCGCCCTCGTAGCAGTCTACTTCTGTTTGAAATGTACAAGGAATAAGTATATATTATATACCCCTAATTTATGAAGGTATGTTCATGCTACATACTATATGAACTTTGTGAAAACATTTAGATGTTTGCAAAGACGTAATAAAAAAGGATGTTTGTAACTCAATCATGCGTAATATGTAAATATACCATACCATATCTGTTACCACGAGAAAACGAAAATGAAAGAGTATTCGTATTTCCATGTACTCGTATTCCGATGTATTTCTATATTGTTTTGTGTTAAAACATAATTATTTAACAAACAGCGTTTCCTTACTTTGAAACAAAAGTTGTCCAACTCGTTAATCGCATTATGACTTAGACTGTACACTTGCACTTCACGCGGCACATCGACTCCTACGCTGACAATATTTTGGTCCACACACGTCGCTCTATTCAACCCATTTTCCATGTCACAGTCACACTGCTTCGGACACAAAGAGCCATGAGCAAAAGCAATGTACGCAATTAAAATAAATTTGATCAACGCCAGCATCTTCCTTGCACTACTAGACATGCATACGAGAAACTAGACATTATGAATTTAGTTTATACTTTGAATAAATCAAACTGCACTAACACATGCTTTCGCACAATAATAGAATGTTATAAAAACAGATAGAACACAATATCTTCAAGTATGACGATACGAGATAAGATAAATTATTATCACTTTATTTTAGATTACTCACATACTAATGGGTAGAAAGTAAAGGCGTGGTAAAGAACTAAGTAGGTAAATTTTCAATATAAGTAGTGTTATTAATTCTTTCATTCATTCATCACTTCCTAGCAAAAGTCCGCTACTGAACCGAAACCCGAAAGGATTGCCATATAAAGCGGATTTTGACATGGTTGCCGCGCTTGGCTGGCGTATTGGCACTCGCAGCTTTTTATTATTTTCGATTGTTATAAGGAAGATGCTGCTGCCCATTTTAGTTTACCTCTATCGCCTCTTAGGACACCCACGGCGTGATGTGGGGTAATGGATATTCTTACGCCGTCACTACACAGCGTTTTATAGATAATGTGCCTACTTACCTACATAATATTAATATATATAGCATCGGTGAGTGTGATGTCAGGGTAAAATCCATCGCTCCGTTTCGACTTTTGGATGTTGTAAGGGGCGACTATGCGAAATGCCAGAAAGACCTCGTGGCTTTCGATAGATGGCAGTAGGGTCGTTGCACTGGTTTTCGGCCTTTTAATGGAGTTGTTAACTTTAAGGTACTAGAAAAAATAATTACCATTATGCTGGCCTAGTGCTGTTAATGTTAATTTGATGCTTACATAATGTAGTTTTCATTTTTGTAACTCATTGATGCTACAAGAATAATCTCTTTTTATAATAATTTTTGATGTGAAAAGTATGTAATATGCTAGTTTTCGGCCCCAAATTTTATATTTCGGCCCACTAGAATTTTAGTTTTCGGCCACTGCATTAGACACAATATAAAAGTTGCCTTCATCATCATCATCATTACAGCCTTTCATAAGTCCACTGCTGAACATAGGCCTCCCCCAAGGAATGCCACTAAGCACGGTCCTGAGCCACCTGCATCCATCGACTTCCTGCATGCCTTACCAGGTCGTCACTCCATCTCGTGGGGGGTCGCCCTACACTTCGCCTACCGGTACGAGGCTGCCACTCGAGAACCTTTCTTCCCCATCGGTTGTCGGTTCTTCGAGCTATATGGCCGGCCCACTGCCACTTCAGCTTACTAATCCATTGGGCTATGTTGGTTACTCTAGTTCTACTGCGGATATCCTCATTTCTAAGTTTATCACGCAGAGAAACTCCGAGCATAGCCCTCTCCATAAGGCTTAATATAATTTTTGTAAAATTATAATAAAATTTCGTGTCGTTAAATATGGCAATCAAATCTTTTCATTTTTTTTGTACTTCCTCATATTTTCGTCATCATCAGGCTTTCCATTACATCCCTTCATAAGTCCACTGCTGAACGTAGGCCTCCCCCAAGGAATGCCACAAAACACGGTCCTGAGCCACCTGCATCCATCGACATCCTTCATATCTTACCAGGTCGTCACTCCATCTAGTGGGGGGACGCCCTCCGCTTCGTCGGCCGTTACGAGGCCGCTATTCGAGAACCTTTTTCCACATTGGTTGTCGGTTCTTCGAGCTATATAGCCGGCCCCTTGCCACTTCAGCTTACTAGCCCGTTGGGCTATATCGGTCACTCTGGATCTACTACGGATATCCTCATTTCTAAGTTTATCACGCAGAGAAACTCCGAGCATAGCCCTCTCCATAGCTTGCTGAGCAACCTTGAGCTTCCTCATCCGGCCAGCAGTGAAGGACCACGTATCAGTTCCATAGGTCATCACTGGCAACACGCACTGGTTGTACAGTCTCGTTTTGAGGTATACCTGACGAGAAGATGTGCTGTAATTTCCCGAACGCTGCTTCATAATTTAGTCCAACAAAATCTATACATCTCAAATCCATTTGGTGCAAAAGTCACATACAATTTTTTCAATATTTTCTTCTGTATCGCTTATTAAAATGTAATAACACCAGGTACAATTTACTTTTACTCTCTCATTTTCCTTCATGGAATTCTTGGATTTTGGAATTTTTCGTTTTGGTACTTTAGCATTTTTTATATATTCTTTTCTTTTTCAAAATATCTTTTTTTAACTTAGTTCTAACTTCTCTATTTTAACTTTCTCTTTATCTTTTTAAAGTTTTCGCCACTCTGCATATCAAATTGCTACAGAAGGTGTACGTGTACTGTTAATGGTTGATTTTTTACGAGTTCCGGTTTAAATAAATGTTTTTTCTATCGCATCTCTATATTATTTATTTAATAGTACTCAAGCCGATGTTTCACTACTTTCTAGAAGTGTACTAGTCTGTTTTATTGTAATATCAACTGGCACATTTTCTAAAGTTTCAAAGGGGTTATTTGTTATCATCGGTGTTAGTGGTGGTGGTATCATCGTGGCCATTGTACTACTTTGAGTCGTTATTATTGCATTACTGGAATCTATTACCATTTCCGGCATTGTCAGTACTGTTGTCATTGGTAGGCTTACTTGAGTTGGGATTATAAGAACATCATAAAACGATACTAAGGAACCGATATCCAAATAACTTCCTGACAAATGGAATGTTGAAATGTTGTTATCGATAAACGATTCTAATACATCGGTAGATGAATTCATAGTTACTAGAACATCGCCAACCATATTTTTTTTCTGCCAGATTTGATTTTAAATGTTTCAAAACTTTTCTTGTGGAAACTAGGTCTGCGTTAGTTATTTCTTTATTTTTTCTAGTGTCTGAATTTTCACTAATTAGTCTTTCCGGGGTATTCCGGACACATTTTGAGTAATCCACTACATGGTGATCAAATTCATTAAGTCCACATTTTCTGAAACCATTTACTAACATTTCTTTGGCATTTTGGCCGCATGAGGAAGCTCAAGGTCGCTCAGCGAGCTATGGAGAGGGCTATGCTCGGAGTTTCTCTGCGTGATAAACTTAGGAATAAGGATATCCGCAGTAGAACCAGAGTAACCGACATAGCCCAACGGATTAGTAAACTGAAGTGGCAGTGGGCCGGCCATATAGCTCGAAGAACCGACAACCGATGGGGAAGAAAGGTTCTCGAGTGGCAGCCTCGTACCGGTAGGCGAAGTGTAGGGCGTCCCCCCACAAGATGGAGTGACGACCTGGTAAGACATGCAGGAAGTCGATGGATGCAGGTGGCTCGGGACCGTGCTTTGTGGCATTCCTTGGGGGAGGCCTATGTTCAGCAGTGGACTTGTGAAGGGCTGTAATGATGATGATGATGAAAAAAGGCCAGGTTAAGAGTACCCTAAACCGTAGAGCATGTATGAAGGGAATAATGAAAGTGGACGAAGCGAAACAAGTATGTAAGGATCGTAGCAAGTGGAAAGAAGTGGTCTCTGCCTACCCCTACGGGAAAGAGGCGTGATTATATGTAAAATAGCTAACATCTTTATTTCCGTCTACAGAAATACCGCGAGTACAACGTAGAGGTGGTGCGTAAGGACGGGCTGCTCCTGGTGCGTGAGCTCGCTGCTGAGGTCAAGAATCATATGGACTTCAAGATGAACGCCGTAATGGTCAGTTAAATAAAATTATTAAAATCACTATCATAGATCGATAATTATGTAGTTATGTAACACAACATGCCGCCGTACATCAATATCATCACACAACCAGATCAACGTCGTCTCCACTGTAACTTTTGGTTTGGGATCAACGAGCTCAGCTCGGCGTTAGTTAAACACCGTCTACGAGCGGACAACGCATCCAAGGTGTATGAACAAAGTGTACGAACGAGGAGGCAACGAGTTGCAATCGGACCGTCAGCCCATATAGATATACGTTTTATTTATAGAAGGAAGAGGATAAATGAACACAAAGTCCACCTTATGGTACGTGAATCCCTTCGGCCCATGGACCACTAGATCAATCCTCGATTAAAAATTAAAATGAAGATGCGTTGTCAACCCTGAGGATTAAGATGGAATGCGTCGTTACCAATTATAATGATTTCATTATGCTGCTATTATGTGCGAGGGTCGTCCTTCCCCATTCGAGCCGACCCATTTGTACTGCAATCATTATACCTACGTTAATCTAGCACGTAAAAAGGGATTCTAAAGTGCACGATGAGTGAACAACGCACCTGTACATCACACGACATAAAGCTCATTTTACAGGCCAGACCATAGTCCCGGTCTCCGGTAGGGGCATTACACACCTCCCTAATGTAAACTACTAAAATGTATGCCAGATAGATAACACTACTAGCTGTAGACCGTATTTCAAACAACTAAATATTCTTACCTTACCCTGTATGTACATTTATGATCTATGCCTGTTTGTCCACAAAAATAATAATATTTTTAAGAAGATTAAAGATACACATAACATAAATATACGTAACAAAAATAAATTATACCTACCACAGTCGCGAACAAAAATGTTAAATACAAGCCCCTAGTATATGGCAATAAAAGTATATATAATAAATTACTACAGGAAAAAAAAATATATCAGAATTAAACAAATTTAAATCAAGAGTCGGTAAATGTTTAAAACAAAACCCCTTCTACTCAGTAGAAGAATTTTTAGATATAAAATAACATTATTATATATTTTTATATTTTTTATAGCTTTTAATTATTTATATGAATGTTTATAGTATATAAGCAGTGCCCTTGTCAAATTTGCAGTGCCTGAAAAGGGCGTCTAAGTTGTAAGCACATTTTTAATTTAAGACCAATTATGTACACTTGGATTGCAAATAAATAATTTGATTTGATTTGAAGTATATACAGTGCTTACAACGAAAACACAATTTTTAAAATTTTGTCTGTCTGTCTGTTTGTTCCGGTTAATCTCAGAAACGGCTGGACCGATTTTGACAAGACATTCACTGGCAGATAGCTAATAAGGAGTAACTTAGGCTACGTTTATTTTAGAAAAGGATTTAGGGTTCCGCGTAAAAAATTAAAACCAAATTACACGCGGGCGAAGTCGCGGGGTAAAGCTAGTCTACTATAAATAGGGAAAAATATCAATAATATTGTTTCCAATGATTCTAATGCTCCACCCAAAAAAATAAATTAAATATATTTCTAATATTTTTTTTATAGGATGAGGGTGACAAACGAGCACACAGTCCACCTGATTATAAGTGGTTACTGCGGCCCATAGACTTCTACATCTATCCTCGTTTGCGAATCAAAATGCAGATGCGTTGTCACCCGTGAGGACTAAGATGGAATGCCTCATTTCCAGTAAAAAAGGCCTCCGGCCACCTGCACTCACCAAGCGAAACGCAGAAGTAAACCTCTACTTCACGCTGGTATTCTGTGAGGTCGTGGTACCACCCCGGTTCGAGCCGGCCCATCCGTGCGACAGCAAAAGTTGCCGCGTGGCTCTACCACTGTTAATAGTAATAATATTTTCTTATTTTATAATTAAATTTAAAGAAGATGCTCTGATTTTATTTCTATGAAAAACTATTAGTTCGTAAATACTATGACATTTATGGGACAAAAACACAAAAAGTAAGTTATAAGATTTTTTGATGTAAAAACTTCTTTAGAATCGTTTTTGAAACTCGATGAAACGAAAAAGTGACACTAAACACAGACAAACATATACGTATATACTGTACTGTACCCTAGACCCTTTTTACTGGAAACGAGGCATTCCATCTTAGTTCTCAGGGGTGACAACGCATCTGCATTTTGATTCTTAATCGAGGATAGGTGTATCAGGAGGACTGTGGGCTCGGTTGTCACTCTTCTTCTGTATAAATAAAGTTACAGATACATTAAACGTATTGAACCTCATCAGACAATCTATCTATTAGATAAATGTTTTAGGTACCAGAGTTTAATATAAGTTTCAAACTAATTACTTTGCCTCGCTTGCCTTTGTTGCTATTTACTATTCAAACACTACTACAGTATTATAATTAGCCTTTCCTGAAGAATGAATGACCTAAAAAGTATTGTTTATTCAAGTAATGACTTCTAATTTTAGGTTACACGATAATTGATTGTATCTACTTTTGAGTATTTAAGCACTATCTATTTTGAACTTTATTTTTTCAAACAGAGTAAGGGTAAAATGTATGTATTTAAATTGTTTTGACAATACAGGAAAAAAATCCTTTTTTTAATGTAAAAATTTAATTTATAGAGACCTATATTTAGCAGATGAGTTCAGTGATAGTATATAATAAACTAAATATTACATACAAGCTGCATTAATAGATAGATAGGTAAATATTCAAATAATTAAATTTCAAATGAATACCGTTACCAGAGGATGGAAAAGAACTTATTTTGAGCAACTTTCCTTTTCTTCTTTAATGTCTATCGTATTTCAAACTATAGACATTTCAGTAACACTTACTGATGAGTTTCTACACAGAAACTCATTCAATAGCGTGCCACTGGGTGTCTATGACAAACACCCACTCTTATTACAGATTTCTGAGTAATGTCTTAAAATGTAGTTCATCGGCGTGGGTGGTTTGGCATGTTAGAAAGATATAATGTCCTCCAGAATTATTTTGGTTATAGCGGTCAGTTTCAACAGAGACTAGACATCTGCACAGGATAGGATTATAGCGCACGAGTGTGCGCGCAAACACAGGTGCACTCTATAGTTCTTCACTCTCATAATCCGATGTGAAGGCAATCCAACACGACCAAAGAGAGATCAGTTGTAGGACCAACGGCTTTACGTGCTACCCAAGACACGTGGGTGAAACACCAGTAACCGCCACTCAAGATATCGTAAAGATAACGTATCTTTTTTATACAAGAACATTCCTCCGATTACACTGAGCATCTCCTCTTAGGTCTTATATGTTCCTTTCGTACAGTGTCTTAATACGCATTGATTAAAAATTGTTGAGGTGCGTTATAGGACAATACGAAATACGATTGCATTGTACAGATTTTTTTATAGGAATGCGTGACAAACGAAAACGCAGTCCACATGATGGTAAGCGGTTGCTGTGGGCCATGGATATCTACATCTATCCTCGTTGCGAATCAAAATACAGATGCGTCGTCACCCGTGAGGACTAAGATTCTCTACATTCACCATACGAAACACAGCAGTGTTAAGCTGCTATTTTACGCTGGTATTCTGTGAGAGCGTGGTCCTTCCCCGGTCGAGCCGACCCATTCCTGCTACATCTATACTACTAATAGCTTCAGCATGGCTTTACCACTTAAAAATTTTGATGATCGCCTTTAATAGTATCTAAACTTTAAGTGTGTTCAAATATTATATCAGGTAATACTACAGAAAAATTAGGAAATGAATTCGTGTATTAGTAGGCAGTATTCATACATCATATTTTTGAGAATAGCGCATGTTGCAACATCTGAACTGTATTACCATATTTCGCAATGGCCGACTAAGGACGTCAATTTCCTATGCAACACACCCACATCCCTCCCAGTCTTCGTATTGGAAATTCTCAATCTCAAACTAATATGCCGACTGCGACCCGCCTCAACATTCAATCCAACGCGAAGTTGACAATTTCCCTGAAAACAACTCTTTGTAAAGTTTGGAATCTCAATACGATATTTTCTGCTTCACTCTTATTTCTAGGGTAGAAGAATTAATTTGCTTCTGCGTTTGTTTACGTTACGAGGAAAAGTAAGTTCGTAGTTTTTGTTCAAATGAAAGTAGCTATTAAAAGTCGTTTGCGTACTTTGTTTTCATTTATTAATTCCGTTACGGATTTTATTATTTTTTATTATTATTACTTAATTAATGAATTCTTATATTTACGCGAACACTACAAAGAAGCTAGAAAGAGCTGTAAAGTGCTCGAAACGTCGGGAATATAAAATAAGTTAAAATACGCGATAAAATCTGTAAAATTAGTTCTATTTAAATTAGGTACTTAATTAGTCGTTTTAAATTAATGGATAGTAGCAAGTTGTAAGTTAAAGTTAAAGTTTGCTATTATGAAAACTATAAGCTTACGAAGCTGCAAAAAAGAGTTTTATGTATTATCGTAGTTATTATAAGAACTTTTGGCATTTCTTAATACATCCTTAATCATAAAGTGTCGATAATAAAATCACATTACCACGCGGGAGAGTTGAGTAAAATAATGTATATTTTCATATTTCCTTCTTCTGTCTTAAAATAAATCTTTATATATAAAAATTACGTGTCACGTTGTTTGTCCGCGATGGACTCCTAAACTACTGAACTGATTTCAATGAAATTTTGCACACTGTGTGCATTTTGGTCCAACTTGAGAGATAGGATAGTTTTATCCCGATAAATGACCCTCAAAATTTTTTATTGCGAATTTAAGGATTTTTATAGGGAGGGTCTTTGGAAAAGGCAGAACAACGTCTGCCTGGCGAGCTAGTATTATACCAAAAGAATGTGTTTTTTCAGATTTTTATCTAATTCTTGAAATAATTTAGAAGTTACGATTATGTAGCTCATAATAGACGGGCAGAACATATAATATAAAGGGACTTCTTGAGGAACCTTAAATATAGTTGTTTTTATTGTGTAAGATTCTACGACAGTTGAAATCACAAAAGATTAAAAAATAAAAGTGATTGTAATAAAAACTAACTCATGTCAAAAATGATATATTTATCTTAGAATTAATAATGGATCGGAACAAAGACATTTAAGTAGTATAGTATTACCTATATATTAAAATCTCTTTGGATCGGAATAATAAACTTGAAGAATTTAAACGCTAATCATCAATATCATCATCATCATCATTACAGCCTTTCATAAGTCCACTGCTGAACATAGGCCTCCCCCAAGGAATGCCACAAAGCACGGTCCTGAGCCACCTGCATTCATCGACTTCCTGCATGTCTTACCAGGTCGTCACTCCATCTCGTGGGGGGTCGTCCTACACTTCGCCTACCGGTACGAGGCTGCCACTCGAGAACCTTTCTTCCCCATCGGTTGTCGGTTCTTCGAGCTATATGGCCGGCCCACTGCCACTTCAGCTTACTAATCCGTTGGGCTATGTCGGTTACTCTAGTTCTACTGCGGATATCCTCATTCCTAAGTTTATCACGCAGAGAAACTCCGAGCATAGCCCTCTCCATAGCTCGCTGAGCGACCTTGAGTTTCCTCATACGGCCAGCTGTGAAGGACCACAATATAATAAAGTTTTATTGTACCCGAGAGATACTTAGGGCTTCTTTATATTCTAAGAGTCTGCTTAGATCCCTATTCCTGCGACTAAGCTGTAGAGTATCCACATTTATGTGGTGGGCATTCAAGATAAAAAGAAAGGAAGTCGCTTTACACAAAGCATGTAATACAGTTGTCTCAATTGTTAGATTCGTTTGTTGCAAATGACCAGTAGTCACTTACATACACATAGTTTTAACAGTGGTAGAGCCACGCGGCAGCTTTTGCTGTCGCACGGATGGGCCGGCTCGAACCGGGGTGGTACCACGACCTCACAGAAAACCAGCGTGAAGTAGAGGTTTACCTCTGCGTTTCGCTTGGTGAGTGCAGGTGGCCGGAGGCCTTTTTTATTGGAAATGAGGCATTCCATCTTAGTCCTCACGAGTGACAACGCATCTACATTTTGATTTGTAATAGAGGATAGATGTAGATGTTTATGGGCCGCAGCAACCACTTACCATCAGTTGGACTGTGTGCTCGTTTGTCACCCTTATCCTATAAAAAAAACATAGATTGTTAGCTCATTAGTGTATGTTTTTTTAAGATCAGTCTTTTGCCAGAAACAGAAACAGAAACTTTTTTATTCTATATAGATTATAAATAATACTTATTGAAAGTCACTCTTTTGTTTAATTACCACTGGTTCGGAAAAAAACTCTGTCTGGGGAAGAACCAACAAGAAACCCAGCGACCCTTTTTTAAAAAATAACTGCTTACGATCATGTATATTACACAATTAACCACACAAAACAAATTGGTCTCCGATTATCTAAAAAAAAAAACTATAAATAAGCAGGATAGGAATTTTTAATCTGCTAAAATGTACTGGCACTGGTTTCAGTTATTTAAGAGGTGATATATGGACTTTTGCTAAGGTTCTTAAATGAAACCCGTATAATCTATACAAATAAATATAATTAAAGTGTCTGTTTGTAATGTTAAAATAACAGCTTTTTACTAAATGAATATGAATGTATATACGGTACTTATAACAAAAACATATTTTTTAAAATTTTGTCTGTCTGTCTGACTGTCGGTTTGTTCCGGCTAATCTCCGAAACGACTGGACCGATTTCGCACAAAGCATGTAATACTGTTGCCTCAATTGTTAGATTCGTTTGTTGCAAATGACCAGTCGTTTGTTGCAAACGACTGGACCGATTTCGACGGGACTTTCACTGACAGATAGCCGATGTTCTAAGGAGTACTTAGGCTACTTATATTTGAGAAAAATAATTAGGGTTCTCAGCAATATATTTAAAACCCTAAATTACACGTGGGCGAAGACGCGGGGAGCAGCTAGTCAATAAATAAAGTCTATTTGTTTCTTTAAAAGATAATCAAAATATAACGTCCTTAGCTATAAAAGTTTTACACAAAGTTACTAACCTGTAAATGCTCTCTTTTTAACGAAGTTCGTTATGGGTGATACTTAAGTACTCTGGTAAAACATTTAATATACAAGGCCGAGTTGAACGAGGGTATTTATGAAGGAGCAACAATGTTTTGAGTGTGAAAGCCAAGTTGAAACACGAGGCACGTAATTATTCGATCCGAGCTACCTCCTGAATGCCATTTGTGGTTTTTGTACAAACTCTAGCCTTCCCCTTTCTATAAAACTTCTTTTGTGTAGATTCGCCCCCCACCCTCCCTAATGAAGGCCTACGGGATTCAATTAACCGGAGAGATTGGAATGTTTCGTGATTTGTACTCAGATACGCAATTCCATCAACGCGGTTCAATGTTTTACTTTCTTACAAATTATTAGAAACAAAAAACACCAATTGAAAGCCGTGCAACAAATTCGCTTTCAATCTGCCTGATTTATTTTTTATATAAACGACTGTGATAACTGTAATTACTGATCCGATAATTAAAGTAATTGTTAAGTTTTGTATGTACTCTGTACTTCTTTTAAATCTGGCTATATAAGTTATTTTCCATTAAAACCATTATTTCTTCTGCTTTAGCCCGGTGCTGCATTTGAGCCTGTCGCACGAGTGAATGCAATAGTTACAATATCCGTTTAACGTGTCAGAAAACTATTTTAAAATGCATTGCTGTTTATTCTTTATAGTATTTTCGACGACCCAGTGGTTGAGCGGCAGTCTGCGGCGTTGCGAAGCCGCGGGTTCCAATACCGCAAAGAACGAGCATTGTTACGTCCTACAAATAATTGTTTCGGGTCCGTGTTTTTGAAGTTGACAAACGAACTTACAGTCCTTTTCTTAATAACTGGCTTTACGGCTCTGGGTTCTAGCCCTTCTGAGCCTGAAGTTACAATATATTATAATAATTATCCTTCATAGTATACTGCTTCACAATATGTTGATGCGTCACATTGTGCTGCCCTTGGGAGATTTTAACGGCAACTTGAGCCAACAGACAGCTGACGATTGGCCATGGTATCTCAAGGCGCCTAAGCAGACAGACACCTTATTTTGGGAATCACATCACAATCAGAGCACTTGTTTCACAGTTTCCACTAATAGTTCACATGCGCAGAAACTTAATACACAAAATCACACCACTTTTACATATCAAAGTCCACTTCAAACCATTATTTAAACAATAATACAGGAGCAGCAAACCGCCGCCGGTCAAGTTCCCGCCAAAACTCCGAACTTACAGTCCCCCTAAAGCTAGGGTCCCACGGCCTGCCAGGCGACAGGCCGCGCCAGGCGTTGTCCCGCCTGTATGGGCCTGTCGCGGCCCGTACTGAGCGTTCCCACGGCGTGTGCCAGCCTGGTGCGGCCTGTCGACTGACATTCCAACATGCTAAGTGATACGGAGCGCAAGTCTGCATGTGCAGCCGCTGTGGTTTTATTCAGTGGTGAACGTTTGATAAACCAAGTAAAAAGAAAGCAGAAGAAACGACGCTGGTGGGTGTCGTCATCAACAAAAGGCGTTCTTTTTTTTATGTTGAGGCGACGTACTATTCCAAAGCGCTGGTTTATTTTCATAAAGAGTTAAAAACTCGAATATAAGCTCGTTCGTCCTTTCCATCATGAGCATGTATGCCCAAGCGCCACCGCAGTTGAAATGAACGATTGCAACCGACGCAGACGCGCCCGTACAGGCCGCGACAGGCGCCGTCGCGCCGCGCCGCGCCGCGCCTTTGATCTTACCGACTCCCGATGGATCGGACGGGCGCCAACAGGCCACCACAGGCCTCATCGGATGCGATAGTTCCCACGGCCTGTTGTCCGGCCTGGCGCGGTCTGACCTGTGACAAAACAGGCCGTGGGACCCTAGCTTAAGCAATCCATAGACTTTAAACGAAAGAAAACCAACTTAGAACAAAAAGCTACAGATGCGTTATTTAATATGGAATGCTTTACAGCCCGTAATTACACTAGGTCTCTATATCCTTCAGATTGAAACAGTGCAAGCACCGCTGTTTGGTGACAATACTATTTAAGAGGGTGACACCTACGCAGATGGACTCCAAGGCAGGAAACGAGTTTTACAACCTAGAATAAAATTTATGTGACACATTTATAATTTATCTATGCCCAGCATTCATTGTAATCATAGATTTAGAATATACCCATCATAACTATATGCACCATACGCATCCATCACAGCAATACAGCTCACACATCGTCTCTCATAGAAGACGAACAAACAAACAACATTTTTATTTTGATAAAATAAGATACTTACTTCGATACGTTTTAATATATTTTTTATAGGATAGGGTGACAAACGAGCACACAGTCCACCTGATGGTAAGTGGTTGCTGTGGCCCATAGACATTTACATCTATCCTCATTTGCGAATCAGAAGGCAGATGCGTTGTCACCCGTGAGAACTAAGATGGAATGCCTCCTTTCCAGTAAAGAGTCTCAAATAAAAAAAAATCGATGAATACTGTAGATTTTGATATCTCATTGGGAATCCTGCTTTCTCAAGCTCTCAACATATCTCTAATTGTGGATGACTAGTTTCTAAGTTACCTGTTTGGTCACCGACAGCACATTCAGATGCAAAACTTTTTTTCTCATGGATAACTACAACAGCTGGCGTGACACAAGTGGGCCTTTTTTTTTTTTGCGGATGGAAAATCATCTAATGACGCCTTTCGCTGTGGGTGGAGCGGAAGGGAGTGTCAGACTTTTACTGACTAAAAACCATCCGTGTTCCTTCAGTGCCCTTACGTTCCGGAGCCGCGGTATCTCTTTCGAACAGCCCGCAGCCCCGGCAGGCGTCGGCCCTTGCGGGCCCCTTCACGCTGCTGACAGCTCTTTGAGGCGCGCGTGGAACAAAACGCGCCGTCGACACGGCCTGTCGTCGTTAGACGGACGGACGGCGAGCTACCCATTGCTCGCCGTCCACAGGCCCGCGCCTACGGTGGCCGGGGGCCACGACGTAGCCCCCGACGCCCGGGGCGTCTCCCGCGGCGGCCGGGAAGGAAAGCTGTTGCTCTTTCCTTCTCCCGCTCCGCCACCTCCTTCGCTAGCATCACTGCTTCGCAGAAGGTGGTGACGGCATCCCATTCCGTCTCGCTCCGGACCATGGCTTCGACCAGGGCCGGACGCGAGAGGTCGCCGCCGCCTATCGCCGCTACGAGGCGTTTGGCCCCCCCAGGTTCGGCAGGAGCCGCCTGAAGGCAGCCCCGGTCCGTTCCAGTTTGGGAGCCAAACGTCGGAAGTGCTCAACGAAGTTCCATCGGCCGTCGAGGACGAGTCCTAGGTACTTCAACGTCGACTCGACGCCGATGGATACCCCTCCTACCATCACTGAGGATCCCGGTGGTGGCCTGTTCCGAGGACCATGGAAGTGCATGGCCTCGGACTTGTGCAGAGCCACCTCGAGACCCAGTTGCCGGATCCTCTCAACAACTATCGCAACCCCGCGTGTCATAGTTTCCGCCGCCGCCTCGTACGACCCCCCTTGTGCCAGTACCAGCGTGTCGTCAGCGTAGCAAACTACGCTGACGCCGGCAGGGAGGTCGGCGCGCAGCACCCAGTCGTAACCGATGTTCCACAGGGGCGGCCCCAGAACCGAACCCTGTGGGACACCGCACGACATCTCTCGCCGGTTCCACTCACCGTTGCGACCGGGGTAGATGACGGCCCTGTCCGTGAGATAGTCCCCGACTATACGACGGAGATAGGTCGGCACCCGGTGATACCGGAGTGCCTCCCTAATGCAGCTCCAGGGCATGGAGTTGAAGGCGTTGGCGATGTCGAGAGACACCGCCAAGACAACCCCCCCCCCCCCTGGCCACTGCATCCCCCGTCGTGAGGGCTCTCACGCGCATGATGGCGTCCACCGTAGAGCGCCTCTTGCGGAAACCAAACTGGTGTTCCGCAAGATCAGGCCCCGTCCCCGCAAGGTGTTCGGCGAGGCGGTTTGCAATTACTCTTTCAGAGCTTGCCCACCTCGTCGAGCAGCACCACGGGCCGGTATGCGGACGGAGAGTCCGCAGGGCGCCCCGGGCTTCCAAATGAGGACCAGCTTCCCCGTCTTCCAACGAAGCGGGAATTGGCCTCTCTCCAAGCATGCGCTTAGGAGCCCCTCCAGTCGGGGCCCGAGAGCCTCCGAGGCCAGGACCCAGGCTTTGCCAGGCAAGCCATCGGGTCCTGGGGCGGTATTCCTGGCCTTGAGCCTACGTACCGCCACTCTCAGGTCTACCCCGGTCCCTTCCGGGATGTCGTCGTCGTCGTCCTGGTGGTCCGCTTCCGGCACCGCAGGTGGCGGAGCCATAGGCGGGGGCGGATGTTCCCCTCGCGCAGGGAACAGAGCGCTCACCACGTCCTCCACGAGCTGAGGCCGGAGACTCTGCGTCAGCGGGGGGGCCCAGGTGCGGAGTTTATCCCGCACCATCTTGTAAGGGCGCCCCCACGGATCTCTGTCGAGAGTCTCCAGCATCTCCTCACGGGCCCGATCCCGGGCCCGCATGACAGCCTCCCGGAGGGCGGTCTTCGCCGCTCTGTATCCCTCACACACAGCTCCGCCTTAATGGCTGCCACATTCGGTGGACGAATGCGGAGCCTGCGATGCCTGGCGTACAGGTGCCGCGCGGCGACACAAGCCTCGCGCAGACACGTCAGCTCACGCGACCACCAATACACCTGACGCCGGGCGCTTCCTGGCCGGACGCGGGGCATTGCCACGTCACATATCTCGGACATCGCCTCCTGGAACCACCCTGTCTCATCATTGACGTCGGCAGGCCTATCCGGTGATGACACCCAGGCCTGCACGATCGAGGCTTCCAGGAGGAGCTCCCGGTCCACCTGCTTCAGCGCCCAACGCGGACCACTCGGGGCCTGTTGGACTGGCGCGCTCGAAGGCTGGGTGGAGACGTCAAACCGGATGTACAGGTGGTCGGAGTAGGTCTCCACCCCCTCCATGACTCGCCAGTCAATGGCACGCGGCGACAGAGCGGGGCTAGCGAACGAAATGTCCACCACCGACTCGCCCCGCATCCGCACACACGTGGGGACAGAACCCCGATTTAGGACGACCAGGCCTGTCTCCAGAGCCCAGTCTTCCACCATCCTACCCCGCACATCTGTACGACGAGAACCCCAAGCCAAGTTCTTGGCATTGAAGTCCCCGAGGACAAGTACGGGGAGGGGATAGCTTCCGACGACGACTGCTCTCAGCTCTGCAAGAGAGTTATGGAGCTCGGCGAGAGATCGGTTCGGGGAGAAGTACACCCCCACAACGACGAACTCCCCGAACCGTGCTGCTACGCACCCCTGACCCCTCCTGACACCTTCAAGGGTCGGGGTACCGGCGGCGGCCGAAGAAATGATGGCCACTGAGCCGTTAAGGTCCGCCACCCAGTCATCCCTAGGCCAGACAAAATACGGCTCAGCGACCACAGCGATGTTAATCGACCACTGCGCCATGCTCTGGAGCAACAGATCCTGAGCGCAGGCGCAGTGGTTGATATTCGCCTGGAGGAAGCTTAATGGGGCCGTTATAGGCATTCCATTTCAGCTTCCTCCACGGGGCGCCCCTCTGCGGGCGTCGGTGTCGCGGCGGCGGCGGCGGCAACAGTGACAGCGGCGGCGGCGGCAGTTGCGGCTGCGGCGGTGGCCATAGAGGCGGTGGCGGCGGAGGAGGGCTCTCCCCTACCCGCGGCCTTGGTCTTGGCGGGTGGCACGCAGGCCCTGCTTCCGGCCCAGTGATCGGCTGGCTTGCCGGTCGCCGCACATGCATCACAGTGCGGCGTGGCGCACCAGGTCTCCGATTTGTGTCCGGGCTGACAGCAGCGGAAGCAAAGGCCACTGCGGTCAACCTCCGAGGCGCATTTCACTGACACGTGATGTCCCACGAGACAACGGTAGCACCTCAGAGGTCTGGGCTCCAGCAGCTTAACCTGCGCTGAGACCCAGCCCACCAGAAGCCTTCGGCCCTTCACTATGGCTTTGGCCGCCGTAACAGGGCAGCACACCGTGGCGGCATGCATACCCTGTTGGTCCGGGCGTATAGCGCCTGACCTGACCTGGTCAGTAGTGCACCCCCCGGACCTGGCGACGGCGGCCACCAACTCCTCCTCCGATACCGAGTCGTCCAGACCCATGATGCGCAGGTCTGCGCATCTGACGGGCCTGGACACTCGGGCCTCGTCCGCGTCCAGGGACGCTCTGAGCTTCGCAGCCAGAGCGTCCGCGGTCGCGCCACTGGAGTCCCCGGGGATCTCCAGCATACGGGCCCCCGTCTGGGTGACTTTGAGCCGGAGGCCCCCGGTGATCCCGAGCTCCCCGAGATCCACCGCCTCTTTCGCCTTCGCGAGCAGATCGCGGTAGGTAACGCCCTTCTTTTCCGCGTCCGGCTGTAGTGTAATCACTACAGCTGCGGTCTTCGGGGCGCGGAGCCTAGCCGCGATCTTGCGCGCCCTGAACTGGCGCTGCCGCTCCTGCTCATTGGCCTTTTTGGCTGCCTTCTTCCCCTTCTTTTTATCCCCGACCACCTGCCAACCGGCTTCAGCCGCGGGAGGTGTAGGGAGCCGGGGGGGCGGCGGCGGCGGCGGCAGCTGGCTTGCCGCTGGCGCTGGCACATTCACCGCAGGCACTGGGGCTGGCGCAGCCACCCCCTGTGCCTGCGCCTTGCCTCTCTTTCCCGTCGCCGGCTTAGCCGGAGCCGGTTCAGCCGGTACCGGTTTTGCCGGAGCCGGCTTTTCAGGGGAGGGAGGGGCAACTGCAGCCCCGCCCGAGGGCTGGTTGGACGGCCCCGGCCTGGATGCGGCGGCTGCGGCCGCCGCGTACGAGACCGTTGCCGGCCTCGCCGCCGTCTTGTTTGCCCCTAGGGGGGGGGGGGCGCAGGACGATGCCCTCCAGCACGGAGAACCGGTGCTAGAAGGCAGCCAGCTCCTGCCGGACCAGGTTCAGAACCTGGTTCTCCACCGGCACGGGCTGGCTTGGGCGCTGCGTCTGGGGCGCCGCGCGACAGGCAGGCTCACGTAGACTGGCCAGGTCTGCGCGGAGCTTCTCGTTCTCCTTCTGAACCGACAACTGATGGGGAAGAAAGGTTCTCGAGTGGCAGCCTCGTGCCGGTAGGAGAAGTGTAGGGCGTCCCCCCCCCCCCCCCGAGATGGAGTGACGACCTGGTAAGACATGCAGGAAGTCGATGGACGCAGGTGGCTCAGGACCGTGCTTTGTGGCATTCCTTGGGGGAGGCCTATGTTCAGCAGTGGACTTGTGAAGGGCTGTAATGATGATGATGATGATGACGATTTCTTTGGAGGATTTTTCTTTGGAGGAGCCACCTGAAGAAAATAATGTCTTATTGAATCTTCTTCCTAAAACGCAACGTGAATGAAATATTTCATGATATGTCCGTCAACCAAAACAGTATTCAATTTTCGGCTTTCCTATTCTTTCATATAATTTTAAGTTGGCCGAAAACTAAATAATAATTTTAGACTTAATCTAGTTTTCGGCCACAAGTAAAATGGGTATTTTAGTTTCATCAATAATCATTCAAATTGCAATATTTGGCGGCCGAAAACTGAAAGCTAGTGTCTTCGCAAGGATACAATTCATTATAAAAAACAAAGAAGACTTATAGTAGGTAACCAAATAAATGAAAGAGACAAAGTATTTAGGCTAAACACGGGCTACTTTCCGGCCACATGGCCGATAACCAAAAAATAGGAAAATTTTGTGTCACTTTCCGGCCACCTAATTTATTAACTTTTACAATAAAATATTATAGTAATCTATGTGGAAATTTAAAATTAAGTTATTTATATAGTGAAATATAAGCACAATATTAAATAATCATTGTAAATACAGCGCAAAATTTACTTTTGAGTGAAACGCGCGCCACTATTTTTTTTGCATGATCTTACACTCTTTGACAGCTCCTGTGCCGGCGTCAAACTGAACTATTTATTATAAATCGCCTGTTGTGTTTACCCGATGAAGTAATGTTGCAATATATAATGCAACTATTTACAAATGCATTAAACTTTATTTTGGACGATAATATTTATTAAAATCGTTATTAAATCAAATTTACTGCATCACCTCGTGCCAAAGGCCGAAAACTAGACCCGGCCGGCTTACCGGCGCAATGACCCTATAACCATACCGGTTACGCCAGACGTAAAATACCCAGACCTGATTCTGTAATCGTCAATTCGTCTGCCTAGTGACGATTCAGGCAAATAATTTATAAAAGGGAGTCCCATGTCCAGCTGTGGACTTTTACGGGCTGACAATGACGATGATGAAGATGATGATGATGATATAAATGCTTTACGACAGTTTATCCTTTTCGTATTTTAACTTTATTTTATTTGACTACGAGAATACTCGTACTTATTGAAAGTTACATAAGCTTTACCACTCATTCAGAAAAAACCTCTGTCCTGGGAAGAACCAGTAAGAAACACCGCGGGACTTTTTTTCAATTAATTTACAAATATAATATTTTGTACAATTAAGTTACATTAATAATTTATTATTATTAGAGATTATTACCGAATATTATATTCCTATCAACGATAATCAATTTAGATTTAAAAAGGTTTCAGTACCGTTCCAGCAAACAGTTAATATAATAAACGAAAATATATATTTATGCATGTTTCTTAGACTTCAGTAGG
Source organism: Parnassius glacialis (assembly GCA_033319125.1). NCBI lineage: Eukaryota > Metazoa > Arthropoda > Insecta > Lepidoptera > Papilionidae > Parnassius > Parnassius glacialis. The sequence goes on along the minus strand of JAVANC010000013.1, from coordinate 17,703,409 downwards.
ACTTTCGATAGAGTCAATCATGATGTACTTTGGAGAAAGTTACGTCAAGAGCGAGTGCCGTCAATATGTTGTAGAAAACAAAGTGACATCATACTTATTTTGGGTAATTTCACGTACCGCATCGTACCTACGTGAAATGAGTGTTGTATTAGTGTGAGGATTATGATCCAGCAAAATATGCGTGGCTCATAATTTCTTGTACAAGGCCAATAAGTCTGTCTCGTTTTCTTTTTAAGAGTGGTAGAGTCCAACCACATATCCCCTAGTTGCTTTTGCATCATTTGGAGTGGGTGAACACGTTCAGATATTGGGTCGTAATGTTAGCTTGGATCTGTGAGGTGGCAGAGAGTAACGTGAGAAGTCAGTGCGTGCCAACATGATAGCCCGCCCGCGTTGTTTGTAGCTTACTGTCAGCCATTTTACACTCCTTAGCTGTGGACACTAATAGAGGAGTATCACAGATTGAAGGTACAGTACAATGATACGTTCTGTGTGCTGTTCTTTCAGCCACGATTCTGTAGTGGGTCTCAGATGTTCGCGAAGGCGCGTGTGGCTAGTTTCGATGCACTGTACCGACACCATATCTCGCGTTTTAGAATCTCTGCTTATGTGTCATTTCTCGGGTTAAGCAATTCCAGATCCGCGAGACTGTTACCCAGAGTAACCTTCTAATGTAGAATGCTGCCTACTAGCAAAGAGTACGTTATACTTTTTGCTAGTACTACGTTTTAGCTACTACATGCAGAAGTGCGGTGGTCTTGTTCTTCAAGAAAGGCGACAACGCACTCTAGAAGAACTACTAACTGATTTCCTTTCTAAGCCACGTCTACGTGCTGTTTTCGAGAGTCATACGAATCGTCTCGTATGCATACTCGACGACTTCCAGCCTCCCGAACATTTTCTTGCTACTGGACTGGAAAGGACACGGTATTAACATCAATAGCGAGTATGTCACTCACCTTCGGTTTGCTGACGATATAGTTCTTATGACAGATTCGCTGGAACTGGAAGACCTAAGCACTATGCTCAATGACCTCAATAGTGTCTCCTGACATGGACAAAACAAAGTTTATGTTTTGTAACGTCCATGTTACACCTGTGCACGTAAATGTTGGGAGCACAACGCTCGAAGTTGTCGACGAGTATTTTTACTTACGGAAAATAGTCCGACTAGGTGAGTCCAAGATTACAACACATCTTCTCGTCAGGTATATCTTAAAACCTGAAAACAATATTGTCCACCCAGTGTGTTGCCAGTGATGACTTATAAGTTTGTGACTGCTGACTTATGAGGAAGCTCAAGGTCGCTCAGCATACTATAGAGACCTATGCTCTGGGTTTCTCTGCGTGATAAACTTACAAAATGAGTATATTCGCAGTACAACCAGAGTAAGCGACATAGCTTAACGGATTAACAAGCTGACCTGGTTATGAGCCGGTCATATAGCTCGAAGAACCGAAAACCGATGGGTAAAAACGTTCTTGAGTGTCAGCTTCGTACCGGTAAGCGAAGGGTAAGGTGGCCCTCCACTAGATGAAATGACGACCTGGTAAGACATGCAAGAATGCGATGGATGCAGGTGGCTCAGGACCGTGCTTTGTGACATTCCTTGGTGGAGGCCTATGTTCAGCAGCGGACTTGTGATTGTGAAGGGCTGTAATGAACACATTCATACGAATGAACGAGCTCCTAGGTTGTGTCTATTCAAACATTCAGTTAGAAAGCCCCGAAAAAACAGAGGATGATACTTTAAGAATATTACCATTACTATGTACCAATAGCCATTCTGCTTTCAAATAATTAAATCAGACATTACTTTGAATATTAGAGGTCATAATACACAATTCGACATATAAGATAATCTGTCGTCACATCGTCCCACGGTTTTCGATAAATCCAAAAAGATAACAGAATTAGACGTTACTTTGCGAAAATCAGTTGTATATTAAAGATATGAACACATACTAAACACATCTTTAATCTTCAAAGTCTACTAAGAGTAACAATCCCATTAACATATTTAGTGACTCCACCCGAGATCCGGGATGGCGACAAGCTCCAATAGTTTGGTTTAATAACCTGATCCTGTATTTATTATTATTAGCTTAGCTCTTGAGCTACCACAGCTGCGGGTTCGATCCCCGCCGGCACCAATGAAATTGTTAATTGCAATTTAAGTGCCGATTTACCCCTTGCTCGGCGGTGAATGAAAACATCGTGAGGAAACCCGCATGTCCGAGAAATAAGAAAAAAGTAATACTTCAGACAAACTGTTCCTTGCCTTAAGCCTCTCAGAAATTAGAGGCCTGTCCCCAGCAGTGGGACGTATATAGGCTGTAACTTTAACTAATGGGTCCTCGGCTAGACCGGCAAAAGACCATGATCCAACAGAATACCATCGTAAATAGCAGCCTAACGCGTCTGTGTTTCATCTGGTGAGTGTAGAGAACCGGATACCCCTTTGTCTGGAATTGAGGCATTCAATCTTAGTTCTTAGGGTGACAACGCATTTGCATTTTGATTTTAATTGAGGATATATTCAGATGTTATAGATTACAGCATCCACTTACTATCAGATCACTTAATCTATTACAAAAAAATACTTTGTCGTACCATTAGTGACCTTCACACATGGGTTCGGAGAGCAGGAAACATCACACACTGCTACGACGCGCGCTTTAAAGTGTAGGTATGTGTAACGCAGACGTTGCCTACAGATTGACCCTTAAGGCTCGATGACACTAGGCTAGTTTACGAGCTGCTAGTCGGCGAGTTTAAAAGCTAGCGAGTGAGCGAGTAAGCGAGTATCGATGACACAAAAAACTTTCCACTCGCTCAGTAGCGAACTAGCTAGCTATCTAATATCAAATTTGGAACTGTTTAGCCTCAACATATTCCTGTAGGCCAAAGGATCTTGGTCCTTCACCTCTCAATAAACCACTGCAAGCACCATATGCATCGTGTTTTTCTATCCACGGTCTAACCAATCTTCTTTTCTGTTTCAAGTTTTTGTTTAGTTTTCGTTGTAAATCTTTCTTGATAACATGAGCTAAAAGAACTTCTCCCGCGTGAACTATTTCCTTTGACATTTTAGCTTAAACTGCCAAAACGAAAAGATGCTCGCAACTAGTTCAACAACAACGATGATGACACACAGCCAGTTAACTAGCTTACAGGCCAACACGCCAGGGAATGGCGAGTAAATTTGCCCGGCTTTCTATTTTTCAAGCAGCTTTTTTACAATCGGATTCTCAAAAGCAGATTGTAAAAAATCTCAATGACACAGAGCGAGTTTACAAGCTGCTCGCGAACTCGGTGGCTTGTAGCTTGTAAAGTAGCCCAGTGTCATCGAGCCTTTACGAATGCGTGCGTGCGCCGTAAAATCAGTTAAAATAATGCATTACTACGCATTTTCAATTTAAAAGACAAAAGTACAGAATGTATGAGAATTTATATATATATATATATATATATATATATATATATATATATATATATATATATATATATATATATCTTATTCTGAACATTCTCTGCAAATTTTGCAGTTTATTGCAAAATAACCCTGTGTACATATATTTCAATCTATGTACACTTTATATGATTAATTAATATAAATTTATTAATATTTATATCTTTTATTTATCTTACTTATTGTATCCTTATAATTATATTTTCATTTTGTTTTTAACATTTATTGATATTTGAAATAGGTGTAAAAAAGCCTGAAATAAATTACTATTATTATTATTATTAGTAATATGTTTCGCACCTGCCAACAATTGTCTTTGGCACCCAGGGTTGACTGGCAGAAAATGCCACATGGCATTAAGTCCGTCCTTAACTTTAAGGTGTTACATTAAAGCTTTTTAAATAACATACTTGTATGTATACAAGAATACAAATTCTCTTTTATATTAATAGATTTATTTTTGACGCCACATTATTTAAGTTCTGTCCATCAACCTATAAATACAAGTAATATATTTACAGTATCACTAATATGAAGTTTTCAAATATAACTTAGTATGCACATAAATTCACGTAGTACTCAAACGAAAATATTCGAGTTCTGCCTTTGCTGTACGGATGTTGCGGTGTAACATCTTTTCATTGTATAGTCGATGCTCATTATAGCATTTCTTATGTCGAACACAGCAGCGTTAATACTCTCAAATGTGCTGGCCAGTCTATCCACCGCAATTGCCTATTGCAACAGAAAAAAAATATTAGCTAGTATTTTCTATATTTAAATAATAATGTATACATATATAAGAAAACTTTTGGCTGGAACTTTACCGCTAGCAGATTGTTGCTCCTGATTTATCGATTAATTAATGGTTAATAAGTTTATAACTGTTCTGTTGTAAATGTAATTCATGCATTCGATATAAAAAGTTCGCTTCTGTCTGTTTGGTTAGTTCGTAGTGCGTACAGCAATGGAGTGCAATATTTTCCAGGCACCTGTCTTCCCATTCAATTACAGTATAAGTTTTTTCAAGGTAGGAGTGATTAGCTTTTGATGAGCTAAAGCAGTGCGTTTTAACATCTTTGGCTACATCACCAATTACCATTAGATTATATGTTAGCATAGTATGTTTCTAGAGCAGGCAGAGAAACGTACATTGACCTTTGACAATATCATCGCGGTAGCCAACCTTTTTCTTAGGTTTTATCTTTTTATCCTTGATACATCATCAGAGTGAAAGAGAGTGCCGAGTGCGAAGTTCTTCGCAGGTCCTGTGTCTAATATTTTATTATGAAGAAAGAAGATTATCCTGCACTTATATAAATTAAAAAACAAATTAACATTAATTTAAATTTATTATTTATAAACCATATGAGTTAAAACAAATATAATTATTACATTAACAGTAGGTAAGTAGTGTAATAAGTAAGTAGGTAGGTAGTAGTACAAAACATAACCACTTCTTGGCAGTCGGGTAAAATGGCGAACTTTTAATGCATTCTTTTGCAACTTTTCATAATAGATTGTCAGATACACTTGTCAGACTATGCTTTTGTAACTATTTCAGAATCATTTTCTGATGAGAAAGACGTGGAAAAGTTCACCACATTGATTATAAAACTATCTACATTTTTATCAATGGCATTATCCAATTCATTTAATTTGTTTTCTTCTTTTATGACATGGTTAATGCATGTTTTCTACTTTATATGCTCAATATTGTATATCCCTTCTTCATATAGTGTTTTGACGTCTGCCATTTTAAAAGTGCTATTATTTCGGTTTAGATTTATTATCTCTGAATGACCGCTTCCTTCACCCCACCCCGTACCATGAAACACGCTTAGCGCATAACGATACGTAATCGATACTGAAATGTATGGAAGCAATACCTGTCGTTTTGTTTCTGTGTTAACATAATACTTTAGGTCAATGTACGTTTTTCCGCCTACTCTAGAAACATACTATAGTTAAGAACTTGCTTATCTTTATATATAAAAATTACGTGTCACATTGTTTGTCCGCGATGAACTCTTTAAACTATTGAACTGATTTCAATGTAAATTTGCACACTGTGTGCAGTTTGGTCCAATTTGAGAGATAGGATATTTTTTATTCCGATAAGTGATCCTCAAAGTTTTTTATAAGGAATTTAAGATTTATTTTTTGTAAGGCAAAGGGTCGTCGGAGAGGGCAGAACAACATCTGCCTGGCCAGCTAGTAATATATAAAATCTAGATTTTTCTTACACAACATTGTACCTGTATACTTTTATTTATTTATTTGTTCTTTATTGTATTCTTTAAAACAAAATAATGCAAAGTGAAGTTAGTAATTATTGTGCAGTTGAAAACAGGCAATATATTATGTATGTGTTCACCATTAATAATACAGTAAATTACCTGCTTATGTGAGGCATCTGCTATCCGTTCCAGAGCTTTTGAATTACTTAGAGTTGCCTCTGCCATTCGTGACATAGCAGAAGTCTGCTGATCCATTACTTGTACCTATATTAAGTATAAAAAAGAACAGTTTACGAGGGCGACACTGAAAGCTTTTAGAAGGCCACTTGTAAATAATATAGTAAAAAAATAAGTTCAAATTTTGAAAAAGGAACTCTTTGCCAATATTATTGTGCATGTATTTTATTAATTTGTCATTTGTTTACGATTTGATGGGTAATTGAAAATTGTCTGTATCACGTCAGCAAGAATTTAATGCGAGAAAATTTTCGTACAATAATTTTTTATGATTGATTTCGATTGGCCTTTCAGGATTAAGTACCATCTCGTGCCTCAGATGGCTCAGAGTGAGTAAGCATCATATGAGCAAATGATGTATGTTATTACGCTAATGCGAATGTCAAATTATGGTCGAAATTCGACCACTAGGAATAGAATAGCATAATTTATAGATCACATATAATACTTAATGAAAGTCATTTTTTACTTTTACCACTGGTTCGTAAAAAAACTGTCCTGGGAAGAACCAGCAAAAAACCCAGTGGAACTTTTTTATTTACAAAATAATATTTTATACAATTGTTATGAAAATATTTAGAAACAACATGGTAGCAATCACCTCATTCCCAGGGGTTATTAATAATCATATATAATAACATAATAACCCATACTAAAACACATAGTATAATAACCCTTACTAAACAATTATTGCTTAATAAACATTTTAAATATATTGATAGGTAAGGTCTGCACATATTCTGGAACTTTGTTTTAAAAGAGTATACATTTCCCCATGAAGGAATTACTGACGCTTTAGAAACTGATATAATTAATTTGTAGTTGTTCCTAGAATTTAGAGAAAGTACATCACTAGTTCCAATAAATATCATTTTTATTTTTTTTAATAATACTAATCATTTTTGCTTATAATTTATTTTTAGATAGTCTCCAAATATTTGGAATAAAGATGAGGATATTATATGTGTTAAAAGTGAATCAAATAAAAATACTTTTAGTTCCCTTTGTCGTCTCTTATGACACCTACAGGACAATATGGAGTAGTGGATATTCTTACACCCCATTTCATTGTTTTGCTTTTGTTTAGAAATTTAAAACCTGTAGAAAATAATATCTTTTAAGATTGCACTAGCGGCTGGCCGTGATACGTCATGCCATTGTGGTAGACCGCACTTCGATTTTTACATGAAACCGCATGATATCTATATACTGACTTGCGGTCAGCCGTCAACCGCTCCGGATGTTTTGGGGCTGCGGCGGATGGTGCGAGCGCACCACATCCCCTCAACGCACTCTGTGCGGTTAGCCGCAAGCACCACTTCCCGTTCCCGTCCCACCCCAGTCAGTCGCTAGACACAGTACGTAGTGCCACACGTCATGAATATCGATACAGAAAAGTTTATTTTTTAAATCAAGGGTACAAATTAATTAAAGCATCATTAGATAGCTTGCACTCAACTTTCACTTACTGACACTGACTGACTATGTTTGTTATTACTTCTATTTACTTACATTTTAAATTGTTTTTTGTGTTTTTACATTGATACCAACCTAGGTTATAGAATGATCTGAAAAAAATGTCATATGAAAATAATAACATACTAATTTCTCCATCATGTTTAAATGTCTTTCATCTGCTTCTGTAGACATAATTTGATCTCTATTTGTTGTATATTCCAAATCCTCATCTTCCTTCCTAACTATATTTTCAAGTGAATCATCATCTCCATTACAAGTCTCTTGCTTAAACGAGTTCTTTCTTTCTGTAAATAAATAGTAAACATTTATTGCTTTATATTTTTTATACAATTACATAGGCAATGAGTTTACTTAGAAGCTTGTAGAGACATGGAGTAATCAATAAGTTACCTAAAATAAAAAATAAAACTTACTATTTATTGTTTGTTTGTTATTAGAACAGATGTCTAAAATTTTTAGTTCTAAAGGACTAAGTATATCATTGGTTCTGCCCTCATTAATATGTTTTTGCCTTATAGCCACACTCCTTCTTTTATCTGACCAAAACTGGAAAAATGAATATTTATTAAGAATGAAAAAGAAACTTACTTCTCTTTATATTTTTTAACAGTGGTAGAGCCAGGCGGCAGCTTTTGCTGTTGCATGGATGGGCCGACTCAAACCGGGGTGGTACCACGACCTCACAGAATACCAGCGTGAAGTAGAGGTTTACCTCTGGGTTTCGCTTGGTGAGTGCAGGTGGCCGGAGGCCCTTTTTACTGGAAATGAGGCATTCCATCCTAGTCCCCACGGGTGAAAGCGCATCTGCATTTTGATCTGTAACAGAGAATAGATGTAGATGTCTATGGGCCGCAGCAACCACTTACCATCACGTGGACTGTGTGCTCGTTTTTCACCCTTATCCTATAAAAGAAAAAAAAAAACAAATTGATAAAATGATGTTACTTTGAAGAAGTGACTGATTGTGAATTTTGCCTGCAGCATACAATGTACATATAATAATCAGTGATCATTTCATTGCTGTAGTCTAAGATTTATTTATTATAAGATTTTCTTGTGTTATATTTACAAAATAAACTGACTGATTATATACAAAGTGACTGTATGTGAATTTTGCCTGCAGCATACAATGTAGGTATAATAGCCAGTGATCATTTCATTGCTGTAACCTAACGTTTATTTATTATAACATTTTCTTGTGTTGTGTTTACAAAATAATTAAAAATTATTTCTTTTTTGTTTTACAAATAACAAAAGTGTTAATAATTATTAGAAATACTTATTTATTTACATTTATTTTAAGTAAGATGAGAGAGGGAGTAAGAATGAATATGTGTTTACTTTTGATTGTTTAGACATAACTTTAAACTTTTAAATAAATAAAAAACTATTGTCCTGTTAAAACTGCCCTGAAATACAAGGTATGACTTGTTTAATATTTATTTTTTTCTTTATAAGCCCTACACATGTAGCCGGAGCACAACGTGGTACAGTGTGAGCTGAGAGTAACTGATATACACAACACACAAGGTTAATCTGTACTCATTAGCCCAGGTTAATAATTAGTGTAAAGTGGATATTTGTCACACTATTAATGCAACCACCCATTACTTTGTCATTTTTTAATTTATAATTATTTTTAGTCTTTACGTGGTAGAGCCATGCTGCAGCTATATTAGTAGTAAAGTTGAAGTACGAATGGATCGATTAGTCGAAAGTTTACATCAGCTAAAATATTCTTATCACCCAGGATTGGCTAACAGACCACATTTACAGATGTTTACATTTAACAGTAAATAAATAAAATAGACAAAAGTACTTCCATTTAGATTTTAGATTAATAAGTTACTGAGACAATAGGTATGCAGGTAAAATTGAAAAGTAATAATTGTTACACCCCTAGAGAAACAAAACTAAGTTACCTTGATCCAACCTTTCATTGACTTTGTAGCACCCTCTAAACCATTAGCAATATTAGCTAACTCTGTCCATAATGCTTTAAACTTTTCATGGCTCATGCCATCCCTTTGTTTGCGGTTAGCTATGTCCGGGTGTTTCTCGATGAATTCTACCACAACTTTTACTTGAGCTAATGAAGGTCTGACCTATAATTGCACAAATAAATAAAATGAACCCTTCTGTGTGTACCTTTCCGGAATAAATTTATAGCTTAAATAACTTATCAAAGCTCATGATGATGCTATAAAAATTGCACATTAAAAACAGGTTTCACTTCACTTTTGCTTTGGCTTCACTAAAATATTTTTTTATTGGATTTTACTCTGTTATCAGTACAAAAGGTAAGTAAATCAGTTATCAACTTTTCCCAAGTGTAGCTAAATATGTACAAGTGCTTTGCATTTGCAGTTAATATTATGACTCATTAGTCAACTTTTTGATCTGGTTTCGTTAAGATTTTCTTAATATAGGTACTTCGTACTTTTCAAATTTAATAGGAGTTTATCGACAATGTATATTATTTTTAAGATTTCATAGCATTGCACTTACTCGGCTTATGTTTTCGGAAGTTTCAACATCATCTGAAAAATCCCCCATTTTTAATGAGTGTTTTAGTGAACTAAAATCTAAAATAAGTAGGTAACCTGTATGTTTCTATAATATTATAGTTGGTAATTGGTATGTGACAACTGATAAATAAAAAATATATAAATAAAAATAACTTTCCTCTTTGATAATTAATAAAGTTATTTTTTTATAACTGACTTTACGGCTCTGGGTTCTAGCTCTTCGGAGCCTGAAGTTACAATGTATAATTATCCTTCACAGTAGACTGCTTTACAATATGTTGTTGCGTCACATTGTGCAGCCCTTGGGAGATTTTGACAGCAACTTAAGCCAGGCGACAGCTGATAATTGGCATGCTATCTCAAGGTGCCTAAGCAGACAGACACCTTATCTTGAGAATCACATCACCATCAGAGCACTTGTTTCACCATTTGCACTAATAGTTCACATGCGCAGACACTTAATACACAAAATTGCACCACTTTTACATATCATAATCTACTTCAAATCACTATTTAAATAATAATACAAGAGCAGCAATCCTTCATAGTTCAAGTTGCCGCCAAAACTCCAAATAAAATTCATAAATATCTATCTTTAGTTACAGATTACTGTAGTGATGGGTCAACTCGAGTTACTTACTCAAGTTGATCTCCCTAAAAGCGGTTACTCACTTGCCTGCAGCAGGACGTAGTGATTATATTCTCTTTGGCTGCCGGGGCAATCTAGGGTGTAGGAGTGGGTATAATCCTTAATTGCCTCCTTAATTGTGATGTGTGTATGCAAGGTGGGGCAATTTTCTAAGTCGGCCCTGCGGCAGGGCGGCAGGGGCGCAAGACCTTCCTTGCTCTATAAGATCGTAGCTGCCGCTGCCACGTGTGTAGCGCAATTGGGGCAATTGCAATCAGTTCGTTGGTAACTTTCGCGCGGAGCACAGGTGTGAGTACAAGTCACAATGTCCACGCTGATATCAAAGCTAATATGACGCTAATATTAAAGGATTAATTTGTTTTCTCACAATACGCTAAGTGATGCGGACACTCGCACGCGGACTTAAGGTGCAATTTAATTTAATACGCACGCCGTATTTATTTTTGTTTAGACGTAGGCTGATTCACGAAGGGCGCTTCCTAGGCGTGCAAAGAATTATGAACATTAGCAAGTTTGCTATCAGAGATCCTTCTGTTTTGTACTACTATTTATTATGTGGTAATATATAAGGAAGACTATGATGTGAGTCCGATGAAGCTAGCCGCATAGGTATTAACATCACAAAAACTAAACTATGATATTGTTACTTTTATTTTACTATACCTACATAAAGGATTGTATACAGTAATCTATAGATGTGCCAAATCGGAAAAATTACGACTCGAGTCAACTCGAGTTAGCAGTACGAAACAAAGTAAATGATTTGTTACAAATTACTTTTTATAAATTGGTTTTTCTATTTTAGCTCTTTGGTGGGTTGGGATGACTATAATTACCAAGCTTAATTATGTAAAATTGAAATAAAAAGGTATATTTAGTACGTATCACATAAACAGAAAGAGATTTTTTTAAATTTAATGTAGATTATAAATAATACTTATTGAAAGTCACTTTTTGTTTAATTACCACTGGTTCGAAAAAACTTTGTCCTGGGAAGAACCAGCAAGAAACCCAGTGGGACTTTTAAAAAAAATAACAGCTTACAATCATGTATGTTACACAAATTAACAACACAACAAATTAGAAATAGCTTGGTAGCGATCACCTCATTTCCAGGGGTTATTATCATCCATAAATTCTTTAATATTATATTAACCCTTTTTATACAAACTTTATTTAATAAATTTTTTGAACTTTGAGCAGGTCCAATTTTGTATATTTTCTGGTATTTTGTTGTAAAAGTATATACATCGCCCCAAGAATGAATTACTGACTCGAGTAACTGGTACTACTAGCTTGTATCTGCAGAATGAATATCACTTATTTTTGTAAAACTACTTTTATTTTTGTGTACGTACATTACATTTTCATAAATGAATTCAGAGGCCAAAGTTAATATATTAGTTTCCTTAAACTTTTTCGCAGCGACTCTTTAGGCTTTAAATCATAAATTGCTCTTATGGCCCTCTTTTATAAAACAAATATAATTTCAGTGTCAGCTGCGTGTCCCCATAGTAAAATACCATACGACATTATGCTATGGAAATAGTTAAAGTAAACTAGTCTAGCTGTTTCAACACTGGTAAGACTTCTAATCTTTTTACAGCATATGCTGTAGAACTAAGTCTGCTTGCTAGTTTTGTATATATAGGGACTACATTGAAGCTTCGCGTCTAGTGTGATTCCAAGAAAAATGGTAGTATCAACAAGACTCAGTTTCTCCCCATTTAAAATTACATTAGTATTTAATTGTTTGACATTTGGAGTCATAAATTTCATACATTTCGTTTTAGTGCCATTTAAATGCAAATTATTAACATTGAACCAAATTACTAATTTAGATAGAGCATTATCTACTTCGTCATATATTAGTAATTGTCGACTTCATTTGAAAATTAAAGAAGTGTCATCTGCAAATAATACTATATCATGGTTATCCCCTACTATGTAAGGTAAGTCATTAATGTATAGAAGAAACAGAAAGGGGCCGAGAATTGAGCCTTGAGGCACGTACCATCGACCCGGAAGAGTTCATACTGTTAATGATAACTTTTTGCGTCCTCTTACTTAAATATGAAATAATTAATTTAAGAGCATCACTTCTTACACCGTAGTGTTGAATAACAACTAATTAATTAATTTTTACAACCACAATATTGTCCTTAAAAGCTGCAGTATGACTCTATCACTATATATATATATATATATATATATATATAAAGACAAGTTCTGACTTACTCATCAACGCCCAGCCCAAACCTTTGGACCTAAAAAGCTGAAAATTTGCACAGAGTTTCCCTTTACGATGTACACAAGGAATAAAATTCAACCCCTAAAGGGGTAAAATGGTGGTTCAAAATTTGAATGGCGAAACAAAATTAAATAGACATTTCGATTCAAACTTCGTAGTACTTCCAAAAATAAATAAGCAAACACGTCTTTCGTGATTTTCCGAAAATCAATATCTTAGGGGGTGAAATAGTGTAAATAAACCTAATAATCGACATGGTTGTCGTTATTTAGGTTTTTTTGGGACGTTGATTGCAAAAATGGCAGTTATTTTGAAGTCTAAGACGGCGGAAATGACATAAAGTACGTAGTGAAGTGGCCACAACAATATGCGAGCCCACCTCTTCTTCTACACTTCACCCTGTCGTCCCCAAAAAGAGCAGAATTGAAATTATTACTATATCGCCGCCGCCATCAGAACCAGATTGTGACTCATCTCTTACCGTTCCTACCAAATGCCCTAAAAAACGTCGTGCAAGATGCACCGACGCTACTCGGAAGAAACAACTTTAAAACGCTTCTAAAATGTATGCACAAAAACACCCAGCACTGAACAGAAAAGCAGTGGCTCGGTAGCAGCAAGCTCACCCTGAGGTTTATAGGGCCTCACAGTCTCGATATGAACAAAATAATCCTGCAAGATGAGTAGAAAGGAAACGAAATTCTTGGAAAATCAAGGCTCACTCCGGCATGGCATATGATATCGATACAGAGTATGAAAGCGACAGCACCGTGGCCTTGAGCTCCTTGAACAACAAGTGCTAGTGGTGCAATGTTCTTATGTGGAAGGAGGAAGCACCCGGCATATGCTGCAGCGCTGGTTAGGTGCAACTCCCATCTTATGAACAATTACCCGAGCCTCTCTACAGCTTGATAATGAATAGACATCCAGAATATGAACATTTTATGAACGGTATCTATACATATTCTATACATATAATAAATCTGTAGAAAAGTCGTGTCTGTAATTCTAATATATTCTTGAAAAAACAAGTCCAGGGGACTAAATAAAGGGTTCTGAACCCAAATCAGTGGTTTTTAGAATTTTTGTCTGTCTGTCTGTCTGTCTGTGTATTCCGGATTCACGCAAAAACTACTGGACCGATTTACATAAAATTTTGTACATAGCTAGTTAGTAACCCGGGACAACTTATAGGCTACTTTTTATCCGATTACGGAACTTCAAAAAAGAAGGTTAAGTATTTTCCTTCCTTTGGATGTTGATTTTCTATTATATCTTAGTTATAGATGGGATGACGGATGTTTTTCAAATAAATACCATATTTATAAATAAAGTATAAAATATAGTTATAAACTTGGTAAAATAATTTGAAATTACACCGATTTAGTTATGAAAACAGCGCCATCTATCATAAAATGTAAATAGTAGTATATTTTGCCTGGAGTTACTAATAAATTAAATAATATAAGTAACTTACATTTATATGTTTAAATAATAAGATTTTTAATATTATTTAAAAACTGTAACGTTTAGTTTTTTTTAGTATTTTTGTTATTTTATTTTAAAAGTGTAATAATTTCAATAGAAGATCAATCAAAAATATGAAAATTGATAAGGTTTTTATTTCAATTACTAATCTATATGTAAAGTGATTAAAACTGGCCTGTCTGCAATTATTGCAAAATTTTCATTATCGTTATAATTTTATTTAAGAGATTTTTATATATGTCGTGGCCAGATCGTAGAATAGATCATATAAAGTAGTTTATCATTTCGTGAAATGGTGTGGTCATTTCATGATATTTAACACTGTTTGTTGACCATCTCATGATATAGCTTGACCAAATCAATGAATAGAAATGGTTTGAAGATATTAATAACTAGAAACGTTGCTATTTCATGATATGGTCATATGATGATATCATTAAATCGTTTTTCACCGCTACCGGCGCTGATATATTTTTAACAGAAACAGAACTTTTAACAGAATAGACATCACTTTATGCCTTATTGATAAAATAAATAAATGTTCACTTCTATTGCTGATATTATTAGATAATATAGTTTTGGCTTTCATTATTTCATCTAATAATAGCACCATCTACTTACCACTAAACAAACTAAAATGGTAAGTATCTGATATAATTAAATAATAGAATGCTACTGAATATACGATGTAAATAATTGAAAATTCGTTCGTGGCAACGTTGGATGTGTAATTACTAGGTAGGTAGATGTGGTCAACAATCATGCAAAAGCTTAGTTTTAGTTTTAATGAATTGTATTTAAACAAATATGAGGGCCGCGTAGCTCTCGCCGTGAGATTTTATCATGGCACGGGAGCAAAGCATGTACGATTCCCTCGAGGATGTTCTGTTATAGAAAACTTTACGTGCTGACTTAACACGTGTCCGTTAAAGTGGTGAAGAATAACTTCGTGGGGAAACCTAGATGTCTGAGTAGTTAAAATAGTCGTGGAGATGTGAAAACCGTTAACATGCATTAAAGCATTGCAGCGTAATCTATTTTTCTGCCTACAAAACGCTATAGGTAATGAGGCGTCCTGTGCACAGTAGTGAGACGTATATTAGCTGCTACTTTACTTTTTTACCTTTAATGAGATTTATAACCAGTTTTAAATTTAAGGTAGCTTTCATATTTTGTCTTGGTTTCATAGCTCATATGAGTATTTGTAAATTAACAGGCTCTTTTTTTAAAGCAAATTTTACTTAAACTGCTTTAAACAAAGGTTCTTTTTATTTTACTTGTCAAAGACGGTAATCCAACTGATAAAAACTTAAATTTCATGGTACGTAAGCATTATTAAATATTTGCCCAGTAGTAATGTGTATTTAAGCTCCAACTTTTTACTTTTCATGGGGCAATATATGCAGTTTTTATTTTATTCATATTTTCGGGTATGTTACTTTTTTGTTTTCACTCTAAAAACAAGTCCACTGAAATAAACATAGGCCTCCCGCATAAATTGTCAAGTAGCTGGATATTTGCAATAGTATTGTCACGCTTTTTAGGCGTGTTGGCAACCGCAGCTATTATTATTTTGATCTTTTGTCAGGAAGATGATGCTGCCCTATGTCATGTCATGCCCTAGGTGCTATGTCACCTCTTACAACGGTACGATATGAGGTGGCGGATTCTCTTTCACCGCCACAACAACAAGAACATTTTTCTACTCCCGTTCATGAGTGTAGTGCTTCCCACATACACTGTGAATAACATTTATAAGGAACTAAACTAATTTTAAGGATCTTATCGCGTTTAATTTTAACTTTTTTAATTCCCGATGTTTTGGGCACTTTACAGCACCCATGGTCACGGTAGGACTGAGGTTTTTGACGACCTGATATCACAGTTAGAATGGAATAGAATAAGAATAGAATAGAATATAATAGTAACAGAATAAATGCAGAAATATGCTTGGGTTTGAATTTTATTTTATTAACTATGGGGCTCTTAGCAAATCTTACCACTCAGCCATTTTCCCTATTAAAATTAGGATGTGTTTTTTAATTTCAATAGCCCCGCGAATCATCATTGACAGGAATTGGTGTTCTATTACAAGGATTTGTATATCAGACCCGGTATAATGGTTGGGACGATACTAAACACGTTGACATACTTTAGACTTCCTGGAGCGACAGTGTTTCACATCAACTATATGTTGTTTTACGCGGGTTTTTATGGAACTTTCATCCAAAGATGCGTAAAAAAACGTAAAAAAGTTAAAATTAGACGTGATAAAATCCGTAACATTAGTTTTATTCCATGTGTAGTATACTGTATACTCGTACTAAATTTTGAAGTCTACTCGAACGTAAAAAAATATTTACATCTACTTTATGGTGCCAATCAATATTAAATAGGACCAACGATAGATATGAATAAAATATCTCAAATAAACAATATGCCGTAAATTGATAGAAGACCGCGAAACTCATCATTATTTTGTTAAAACTAAATTAACTTTAATTATAAATGAAGGTAAAGAGTAAAATGTAAATAATAGATAATAATAAATTTTGATTACGAGACAATTTACCTTTCTTATGGATACATCGGAAGACACGCCCGATATTAAAAATAATAGGTGTTTCTAGACATATATATTCACGTGTTCCTGTAACATATTATACCTATCTATGCCAAATACCTAATCTACGTCTAATAGTCTTTTAGAATTCAAAAAAAAAACTTTGACTGACATAGAGACACAGACACCAAGGTGACTCTAAAAGTGATCGAATTTCGCTAAATTTGCCACGCGAGTGAGCACGCATTAGTGAGATCCACCGTTCGTACGACATCCTGTAGTATCCGCTTTTGTTTTGCCGTGGCGAGGATGGGTATTTCATTTCTTTACCTCAGCATTATCCTGCGATCAATCAAGCACTTAAAAGACAGTCTCCGCTTTGAGTTTCTATTCTTTCCGTATAATGATTAGACAAGGAGAAGATAATTACCTGGTGTATTTCCATTCCATTTTTAGTCAGTTTTTATTTGACATGTACGCCAAAATAGAGACGCAAAGATTGAACTATATCAAGAACAACCAGGCGCAGCTGAGGGCAGACAGTTACATACACTTGCGGGATGCCATAGGGAGGTAGGATGCTGATGATGAGCAGCTAGGTTAAAAGGCGTCGTTGCCGTCATCTTTTACCGGGGGACTACGTTATATGTACGAGAGTACACAAGACACCATGACATACGTGCGCCAACACGGCCGTCCTGATCCTTTTATAACATTTACGTGTAACCCCCGACGGAAAGACATCACAGATATGCTTTTACCTGGCCAAAAGTCACATGATCGCCATGATATTATAGCCAAAATATTTCACATTAAGGTGAAAAATATGATGGCTCTTCTAACCAAAGACAATCTATTTGGGGCGATGAATATGATAAAGCAACGGCTTTATATACTCGTTCGAATGGCAAAAACGGGGTCTTCCCTATATTCACATCTCACTATGTCTACATCAGCGTATCACCCCAGATAAGATTGACGATGTTATTAGAGCTGAAATACCTGATCCTGAGCAAGACCCTCTCCTCTACGATATTGTGAAGGCCAACATGATACATGGCCCTTGCGGTAGTTTAAACCACAAATCGCCCTGTATGAAAGATGTTGGCTCCAGTGAGAGGTATCCTCGACCACTTCTCAAGGAGACACAGACAGGAGACGATGGATATCCGCAATACAGTTACAGTAGGTTGTCTCCAGCTGACGGTGGTTACACAATAAAAAATAATGAAATTGAGTTGGACAACCGCTGGATGGTGTCTTACAATCATGTCCTGTTACATACTTTGAATTCTCATATTAATGTGGAGTACTGCAGCTCTATTAAGTCTATCAAGTATATTTGTAAATACGTGAAATAGGGAAGTGATCAAGCAGCCTTTACTATAGAGAATGAGAAAGATGAGGTGAAAATGTACGAAAGCGGCCGGTATATAAGTAGTTCCGAAGCAGTTTGGTTCATACTTTACCTCTAATAACCTCTCAGAAAAAATAAAGAGTCCACCTCAGACAACGCTGCTAGCGTATTTTGAAATCTGCAAAACGGACAATTATGCCAAGACACTGCTTTACTCTGAAGTCCCTTCTTACTTTGTCTGGAACAAAAATAAATTTTCTAGAAAGAAAAGAGTGCAAGTTGTAGAGGGCTGGCCCGGAGTGAGAAAAGAGTACGTTCTGGGTAGGGTCTACAGCATTTATCCAAACTACACCGAGTGCTACCACCTACGTCTGCTGCTCCATGAGGTTAGAGGACCGACATCTTTTGAAGACTTAAAGACTGTGAATGGTATCCACCATCCAACATTTTAGTATGCATGTAAGACTCTTGGATTGCTCGAAGACGACAAGCATTGGGACACTACTTTAGATGAAGCTGCATTGTGGCGTTCTCCTTTGAAGCTGCGAGAGCTATTTACAATAATGTTAATTTTCTGTCAACTCTCTGATCTTTTAAGCCTTTGGGAGACATACAAAAGTCTCTCGGAAGACATTAAACGGCAACTGGAGAGAGAATTGCAAGATAGTGCGCAACTGCTCATAGACGAAGTGTACAACAGATGTTTGATATTGATCGAGGATGCAGTGTTAGCTCAAGCAAGACAAAACTTGGCACAATATGGATTGCCTCAGCCAAAAGATCTGCAGCAACTTTCAGTAATCGAGAATATCTGAGGGAGACCAATTATGACCTCAGTATTCTGAGAGAAGTGGTGTCCTCTAATGAGGAGTTACTGACGGAACAGCTTTACGTTTATCAACAGATCCTTGGCAATATTGAGAAAGAAATTGGAAAAATATTTTTTCTGGATGCTCCTGGTGGCACTGGAAAAACCTTCCTTATCAACTTGCTACTGGCAAAAGTAAGGAGTAATCGTGGCATCGCCTTAGCTGTTGCATTGTCAGGAATCGCAGCGACACTGTTGGAGGGAGGCAAGACAGTTCACGCTGCCTTCAAGCTCCCGTCAAATCTCATCCATGTCGAAACTCCACTCTGCAACATTTCAAAACGGAGTAACGCGGCCCTAGTGCTGCGCGATTGTAAACTTATAGTTTGGGACGAAAGCACGATGGCGCATAAAGGGGGTTTCGAAGCGCAAAACAGAACTTTAAAAGATATCAGAGGGAACGATGACATGATGGGTGAGTCACCGTGTTGTTAGCTGGAGACTTCCGTCAGACTCTGCCGATAGTGCCGATGGGAACTCAAGCTGACGAAGTTAAGGCTTTCATTAAGGCCTCAAATATTTGGCCCTTAGTCAAAAAACTCTACCTTAAGAAAAACATGCGAGTGTACTTGAAGGGCGATGTTTGCGCTGAACAATTCTCCGATCTCCTACTTAAAATAGGAAACGGAGAATATCCGGAAACTGAGGGCAAAATTAAAATTCCAGATCTTGCCTTAGTTGTGTCAACCGTTGACGACCTAATAACCCGAATATATCCAGATATCCACAACTTACAAAACAAATCCACAGAGTGGCTGTACGAACGTGCGATTCTCACACCTAAGAATGATCAGGCTTCCGTCATTAATGACACACATTGTTGAAGTCGTTCGAAGGTGAAGAATATCAGCACAAACCTGTGGACACTGTTGTGCATACGGATGATGCTATACACTCTCCTGCGGAGTTCCTAAATACACTCAACCCACCTGGTCTACCGTCTCACACACTTATCTTCAAAGTAGGAGTTCCAGCAAAACTACTGAGAAATCTCAATCCGCCTAAGTTGTGCAATGGTACCAGGTTGCGTGTGAAAGCCTAACATGAAAACGTGGTAGAGGCCATTATATTTTCTGGCTGTGCTCGAGGTGAATCTGTGTATATACCGCGGATACCACTTATACCAACGGAGTACCCATTCGAGGTTAAAAGATTACAATTCCCCCTTGAGGTCTGTTTCGCAATGACGATCAATAAGTCTCAGGGTCAGTCACTGAAAATAGCAGGAATTGATCTTAGGGCGGATTACTTCTCGCCCGGCCAGTTTTACGTGGCCTGCTCGAGAGTGAGCTCATTTAACAACTTGGTCGTGTTAGCACCTGAAGGCAGAACCTCTAATGTAGTATATAAATAAGTACTTTCAGCATAGACTGAAAAAATAAAGTCGGTTCTTTGAGCTATATAGCCGGCCCACTGCCACTTCAGCTTACTAATCCTTTGGGCTATGTCGGTTACTCTAGTTCTACTGCAGATATCCTCATTTCTAAGTTTATCACGCAGAGAACCCCCGAGAATAGCCCTCTTCATAGCTCGCTGAGTGACCTTGAGCTTCCTCATACGGCCAGCAGTGAAGGACCACGTCTCAGATTCATAAGTCATCACAGGCAACACGCACTGGTTGTACAATCTCGTTTTCAGGTTTTGAGATATGTCTAAGGAGAAGATGTGTCGTAGTTTCCCGAACGCTGCCCAACCGAGTTAAATCCGTCGATTGAACTCTCTGTCGAAGTTGGACTTACCTAGTCGAACTATTTATCCCAGGTTAACATACTCGTCAACAACTTCGAGCTTAGTGCTCCCAACAACTACCGACATATGTGTGACATGGACGTTAAACATGATTTTTGTTTTGTTCATGTTCATCTTATGACCTATCTGTTGGGAGACACGATTGAGGTCATTGAGCATAGTACTTAGGTCCTCCAGCGATTCTGCCATAAGGATTATATCGTCGGCAAATCTAAGGTGAGTGATGTACTCGCCATTGATGTTAATACCGCATCCTTTCCAGTCCAGTAGCTTGAAAACGTCTTCCAATGCAGCGGTGAAGACTTCAGCACTTCGATGTACCGACAGTCAACTTAGCACCGCTGGAGGGACTGCAGCGCCGCCCAAATTTCGACCGAATCAAAGGCTTTCTCATAGTTCCCATACTCAAGGCAAAGTGGCAGATTATAGTCTTCTGTCTTCTGTACAATTTGCCGAAAGGTGTGTATATGGTCTATGGTACTAAAGCCTTTTCGGAAACCAGCTTGTTCGGGAGGGTAGAAGTCGTCAAGTCTGCGTGCGAGACGATTCGTAATGACTCTGGAAAACAGCACGTAGACGCGGCTCAGTAGGGAAATTGGTCTGTAGTTTTTCAAGACAGCGTTGCCGCCTTTCTTGAAGAACAAGACCACCGCACTTCTGCTCCACGCCTCCGGAGTTGTGCCAGCATGGAGAACGGAATTAAAGAGCTTCTGAAGAACTTCGAGTACCGGTTTTCCAACCGCTTTCAAAAGCTCCAGTGTAATTTCATCCTCACCTGGGGCCCTGCCGCTTTTAAGGTGCTGGAGAGCGATTCTAATCTCGCTCAGACTGACGTCCGGAATATCTTCGGAATAGTGTCGGATAAGATTCGATCGATTCTCTTGGATCGTTATTCACACTTGCGTGTGGCTCTAACGATGACGTGTACAGCTGCCCATAGAACCTTTCAATCTCACTCAAAATCTCAAGTGTCCCGGAAATGATGCTGCCACACTCGGTCTTCAGCCTTTACAGTTGGCCCTTTCTGGCAGACAGATCTTTGGCAAACTTATCAAATTAATGTAATGGAAATAACTTCACATCCCGTAAGATATAATCAATTCAGATATATTTTTAAAAGATTTGCTTTTTGGAAGGTCGTCAATCCTCTACACGGAATGTAACCTACTGGAATTCCGAAACATATTTAATGCCACCACCATAAAAACCAAAACCTGGTATGCAATTTCAGCACCATTCATTGCCAAAATTTACAAATCCATAAGGCATTCTGTGTAATCACGTATACTCATCATTCCATCAAAAGTGAGACATATTTTTAGATCTGGCTTCTTTTTTCTCATTTCTCTAATGGTATTTAAAGATTCTTGAGTGAAATCATATTCATAACTCAAATTTTTCACGCCAAGAATTATATGTCCTTGGACTATAGAAATGTATTGTGACAGCAAATTTTCGTAATTCTTCGTTATATTTGGATGTAGACTGTAATTTACCACATATTTTTATCATTAAACCTGTTAATTTAATTCTGTATCATTTCATTATTATATGACAAACCATATTGACAAACCTCGTAACACGATCTATCAATTGATAATTTAAAATTAAAAAATTTGTACAGCCGACTTCAATATAAGCAACGTCAATATAGGTTATTTAAGAATAACTCAATAACCATTGGTCTGACTTTGATCAAATTCATATGGGACCACACGAGAACTATCAGCTTTCATATAAAAAAAGAATCATCCAAATCGGTTTGCCCAGTACAAAGTTATGAGGTAACACACATAAAAAAAAAAAAAAAAAAAACATACACTCGAATTAAGTACCGTCTCCTTTTTGGAAGTCGGCAGAAAATTAATAATGAATTGATAAGATCAAATCAAGAAGTCGCAGCGGTGTTGGAGAAATATTTCACTGATATTCCCATTTTGACATCAGTGTCACTGAATACTTAATGTCTTCCTCAAACAGAATGTTAATACCTGTTTAAAAAAAATAGATTTGAAAAAGTATTACCACAAGGTATTGTAAAATAATTCTAAACTCTTGATGTAAAGAAAACTACAGATTTATGGGATTATTATTTATTTATATTTGTATATTTACTTCCGTTACAGTTATTACGTCCATAATAGATTTAATTGCACCTCATCTTGCTATTATTTTTAAAAACATAGTAAAGTAATACCTTTTTTTAAATCTGGTAGTACATTGGGACCCGCTAATTTTAGACCTATTTCTGTACTACCACCTCTCAGTAAAATTTTTGAAAAAATAATTTTAGATCAATTGTTATTTTTTTTTAATAAAAATAAATTACTTCATAAAAAAAAAATTTGGTTTCACAAGGGGTCACTCGACGACTGACGCGGGTGTTGAGCTTATGATTTATAAGTTATGAAATATATTTTCTATGCCTGTGAAAATTCACAAGATGTCTTAAGTATTTTTCGTGCTCTTTGCAAGGCTTTCAATTGTGTTCATCATGAGATATTAATCAGGAAACTACAATATTACGATGTCAAAAATATTGTACATAAAGACTTATAATTTCATATTTAAATAACAGAATTTAAAGTCGTTATCAATGGTTAAGATTCCTCCGGATCGGTAGTTCCTCAGGGTTCGATTCTTGACCCATTCCTGTTCTTAATCTATATTAATAACTTACATTATCTTGTGGGGGACTATTACGATATAGTATTATTTGCTGATGATACCTCTTTAATTTTCAAACTCAAACGGCAGTCAATTAATTAAGACGATGTAAATAATGCTCTATCGAAATCAGTACATTAGTTTAACACCAACAATTTGCTCTTGAACGGCAATAAGACAAAATGTATTAAATTTACAATACCTAATGTTAAACATTCAACTACCAATGTGCTCTTAAATGGGGAGGAGTTGAGTCCTGTGGGTACCACTGCTTTTTTGGTATTACTATTGACGCGAAGCATCAATGGGGCCCCATATATCTAAATTAGCAGGCAGATTTAGTTCTGCAGCAAACACTGTAAAAAAGATTAGAAATCTCACCAATGCATAGCGTGATGTCTTATGGAATTTTGCTATGTGGTAATGCGACTGACATTGAAGCGATATTTCTTTTACAAAAGAGAGCGGTACTAGCGATTCATAACTTTAATTGTAAAGAGTCCCTTAGAGAAAAAATTAGAGAAGTAAACATAACTTTGGCATCGCAATTAATTTATGAAAATGTAATGTATTGTTACGAGTTTGGGGTTCGAGACAATTACAAACTGCCGATTGAATTACCAAAATTGACTATTTAATTACACAACACTAATTACAATCTAAAACCACACTAATAATAAAACACAATCTTTTAGTTCGCAGTTATTTCGCTTCGAAGTATTCTCTTGTATCGCCAATTCGATACTGCACCGGTCGTGGTCTATACCGGCCTTATATAGGGCCTCAGATAGTTTCCAGAACCTTCTACTGTAGCGACATCTAGAATGTTCAAGTACATATCGGTCCCGACATTTCTGGAAGGATCTCGACTCTCCTAGTTCTGCTACTCGACACTAGAGGGCGCTACTGTAACTAGTGTTGCCATGTACAAGGCGCGCAACACTTTCTTTTACTCGACACTAGAGGGCGCTAGTGTAACTAGTGTTGTCATGTACAAGACATTAATAGTGGCTCGTAACAGTATATACATAAAAACATAAATAGCTTTGTTAAGAATAAAGATATTCATACTTAAACACTAAGAACAATCATATGCTTGTAATACCAGTTACTATCCACCGAATCAGTACTTCATTTATGGAGCAATGTATATGCTTTGACAACAAAATCCCAGAAATGTACAAAATTTGTCAATTAACAAGTTTAAACGTTTCATTAAGGAAAAATTGTACATAAAGGGTTATTATAATATCAAAGAATACATCAATGAAAAAGTTAAGTAAGGTTATACTTCTTTTTCTGGTTGATAAATTGATACTTAGTTGGGTTCATAATACTTTAAATAGGATAATCTAAAGATTTTTATCTTTAATGTACTACAGTTTTCTAATTTTTAAAAATCTATCTTTATTTTTATCTAAACTTTTTGAAGTAAAATTTTTGAAGTCTTACTATAACAATATTAAACTTACAGGTAGAAATAATGTAGAAATGGCTCCTTTTAATAAAATTGTTTTTATTCTACTGTTGCTTTTAAACTTCTAAAGAAAAGGTTTACTGCAAATTATTGAGTTCTTCGTTGGATTCCAACCAACCTGCTCAATGACCCTTAACAATTTTTTTCTTATTATAGAATCCATAGGCAAGTCTCTCGATTTATTATAAACATTCAAGATAAATATCGAAATTAATTTTGATGTAGTTCAGTTAATCCCTAGCGTACATGTAAAATATTTAATGTATTTACCAAAATTATGCAAATTATAAACAACGTGACTTTTTCCTTTGCAAAATATTAAACTTAACAAAATAATTGAGGATAGTCTATATTTTAAACAGTATATAACATAAATTTTAACCAACAATAGATGCTTCATAATATTGACGACGTAGTCAAGATTCGCGATTGCCCAAGAACGTTTTTAAAAATACTTTATTTAAAACATAACACTAATAATGTGTGATAAATTAATTAGTACTACTTAAAATTACATGTCCGATACATGTGGGAGCCTAACTAAGACTATTTAATTTTTACTCTAGAACACCGTTTTCCATTTGCCGGGTCGCGACTTGGTACCGGCCATCAAAATAAAATACCGTCTCGCAACATTCCCGCCTTGTTTTAAAAATAATACCTACTATTGATCGACGCATCGTTAACATTCATTTAAAAAAAATACTATTAATAAATATGTATTATTTTACTTAATGGAACCAGCTTGAGTTTAAAAGTATTAAGTGGGTCACGAAGGTACAGTGTGAAAATTATTGGGCCATGGCAGAACAAAGTTTGGGAAACACTGCTCTAGAACACTAAATCAGTATGCCTACGAAGGACCACACGTCTTCCAGACGTGATTTAGCAATCTTCGCCCACACTTACGCCTGAACTGTGATGGTCTCCGTTGCAATACCGGGAATACCGGAATGCATAACTAAGTCTTGAGAGTTCTCCTGAGATATCTCAAAACTTTTAGATTTTTCAAATGTACAATTATCAGGATTATTATTTCTATAAATCACAGAACTAGTTACGATTTTCGAAAACAATAACTTACAAAAAATAACCACTATTATACTCTATAAAATTGAAAATATCTAGGAGCCGGGGTGGTACCACGACCTCACAGAATACCAGCGTGAAGTAGAGGTTTACCTCTGCGTTTCGCTTAATGAGTGCAGATGGCCGGAGGCCCTTTTTACTGGAAATGAGGCATTCCATCTTAGTCCTCACGGGTGACAACGCATCTGCATTTTGATTCGCAAACGAGGATAGATGTAGATGTCTATGGGCCGCAGCAAACACTTACCATCAGGTGGACTGTGTGCTCGTTAGTCACCCTTATTCTATAAAAAAAGAGCTCATTTCTTGCATGCCGATTTGAACCGACCTGTCATTCAAAATTGGTTACAAAGTCATGAGATTTCCTATCCTTTTCTATTTTGCTATATTGCCATAAGGAATTTTCTTCTCCCTTGCACACTATGGTCGTCTATTACTATCGTAAGTCTATGGTTAAACCTTTGTTGATATATTCTCGTTCTCAAGGCTGATGTTAAAATATCGATACTTAAGAACAATACATTACATCGATGTATCGATATCGTTAATTGTAATCACATCACTAACGTCTGTTCTGTCTGCGGAAAAAAACCCAATTTTATTGGAAAAGTACAAGAGATTCCCTTTATGATATTCTCAATGATATAAAAAAAGTTCACTTATGCTGCAGTATTTTCAATAACTAGAATTAAACTACTCAATATGTAATGTTATGTTAAGTAGAGATAAAGCATTCATTTTATCTTATTAGTCAGTGTTTTGGTGATGATGTCTCAATTGACAATAGTATTCAGCTGATTCTTGTTTACAACATTTTAGTAGCATTATGTATTCCTTTGAGGGTGATTTCAGGCGAAAGCCTCAACAAAATTTAGCAGGTGCCAGTGCTCAACGTAAAACTGACAGAGATTCTTTAATATTGCAGTCACAACAACAAAGGCAAAAACGAGAGGTTAGTCATGTTATATTATTTGTTCTGGAACAAAAATGTGTCTTTATAGATATATATTACAGAAAGTATTGCTATATTTTTAACTAGCAATGCAGAGATTGCTATATAAGCCAATGTCCTTTTTTATTTGTGGTAATCTGCCTACATATTTTTGGACTTGAAATTGGGAAACATAAATGACATAGCAAGTTTGATACTCGTCTAAGTAAAAGAATAATTGATTATATTAGACTACTCACAATACAATTCAAAGTGATGTTTTGTTCTCTAGAAGTCAATAATTAAATAATATATACATGTATAAGTATTGTTTGTTGTTTATTGCATTAAAGTGATAGTTAATATAATTTTAACAAAAAGTTACCTGAATAAGTTTCTCTTGCATTTCATGGACACGTGTGTGTGAATGTAGCATTATATACCGTCACTGATGACTGTGCTGTTAGATTTTGAAATTTGCTCAATGTAAAGGCAATAGTAAAAAAGTGTGTTTTAAATGTCAATAACATTTTTTTTATTCATTATTAATATGATAATGTCTTTTTTATAGAATAAGAGTAACAAACGAGCACAGTCCACCTGATGGTAAATTATTAAGAATCAAATAGCAGATGCATTGTTACCTCTGCCTAACTACAAGTAAAAAAGTTCTCCAGTTCCCTACATTCACCATATGAAAATAGCAGCATGAAGCTGCCATTTTATGCTGGTATTCTATGAGAGTGTGGTCCTCCCACCCATTTGTGCTGCAACCTTAATATAGCTGCTTTATGGCTCTACCACATAGAGATCTACGTACTCATTGCTGTACCTCTTTTGAATTGGACACAGTGTTTTTTATGTATTGTATACTCAAAAGTTAAAGATTATTTCATTTGTTATTCTCTGTATACATTTTAGGAACATAGAAGGCGCCTGAATAGTACAATTAAAATCCAAGCCTATGTAAGGAGCTACCTTACAAGAAAACATTGCAAACAAAATGCAAGGGAGCAATTCGATAACATATTTCCAAGAGCTAATGCCGATAACCAAATTCTAGTGTCCTCACTAGTGGCCAAGATATTGTTCTTTTATGATGATCGGAAAGATTTTAATAGACTGGTGAGTCCTATGTAAATATGGATATTATTTGCACTGAAAGTTTTGTTGATATTAATATGTCATTTCTATTAGTTGATTCTCGGTTAATAATGTAAATGCAGACTTCTTACGATTTCTAATTTAATATTATCAGCTTCAACAACTATTTAAGTCCACTGATGACCATAGGCCTTTTCAAAATGCACAAGTTTATATGCTGTAGGTGAATGCAGAACAAATATCCAAACTCTAATAACACTTCTAGATTTCAAGATGGCTGGAGTTTTATTAGTTGTACCACCCTATGGTAAGTGCATGTTATGTCCCATAAACATCTATATATGTCTAGCCTTGGTTAAGAAATATAATGCTGATTTGTTGTTGCCTATTGGGATGCGATGGAACATCTCATTACCACTAAAATAGTCTCTATTTCTTGTCATACAGCTTAGTTGATTATGATGCTGTGTTCTATATTAGTCATAGTTATAATACACTACATGGTAGAAAAGGACCACTCGCAAACGAAGGAGTGGTTTTTCTCTACTATGTACGGTATAACTATATATTTACTATGTATAAATATTATATATACAGTAAACACAGAAATTTTCCTTAAATTCTTTATGTTGGTAACTTATGAAATGTAGATAACATTGTGTAGAATAGACAAATGATTTGTTTTAGGTCTCAATATCACAGCTGTTATTGAAACAGTGGCAAAAAGTGTTTCAAAGTGGTGGTTCATCAATTCAGATAAGAAGATTACTCGCACTACACCTTCGTTTATTGAAAGATGATTCTGAGGTAAATAATGTTTTGATTTTCTTTTTCTTACCTACCACCAAATGGTGTGTATATTGCATCATTGCTGTATTGAGAGTACTGGACTTGCTAAATGTAGGTTTGGCTAACATATTTATGACTTCTATTGACTTTTTACGAGATTTATAACTTACTAAGACCACATGGCCACTTAATAAAATGGATTATTTAATATTCAAAATTGCATATTCATAAAATCTGTATTTTATATCAAGCTTTATTTGCTTAAAAGTTTTTTCATACAGGTTCCAATGGCAGTCCCGTTAAGAATGCTAGAAGTTTTCACTTCTACACAATCTGCAGTATCTTCTATGAGTTACGAAGAAGCTGTTAATATTATTGGTGGCACATTTTTGTACTTGATAAAAAGAGGTAAGAAGCTAAATTTGCCTTATTGTAAAAATTTTTAGTCACTTGGATGAAGACTGAGTTATTATTATGATTGAATTCATAGTAAGAGATGAGGTTGTGATTGAGAATTTATTATTTTGTATTCTCTAGATGAGAGGAAGTCTGAGTGTTTTTAGTAAGATGTTGATATATCACATATCTATTCATTACAGCCCTTGAGTCCATTGCTGAAAATAGATACTCCCCCAAGAAATGCTACAAAATACCTTCAACCATTGACTTCCTGCATGTTTTGCCCTACACTCCATTTACTGGAATGAGGTATATGAGGTATTTTTGTGCTACTTTGGGTTACCAATCCTTAAAGCTTGTTAAAATATACCTTTATAGACTATATGACTACAGAGTCATTGAATACTTCTTCAACTGTCGTCGAGTCATTATTCAAATATAATGTTAATACATGCTTAAACAATTTTAGATTTGATAAAGTATTACCACAAGATATTGTAAAATATTAAAAAAAAATCGCAGATTTATGGGTGATTTCCGTACTTTTATTCCATGTATCATATATTTAATTACACATCGTCTGCCTATTATTTTTAATACTAGTATTGAATCTGGTGTTTCCTGATTTAATGAAATATAGTAAAGTAATAATACCTTTATTTAAATCTGGTAGTACATTGGACCACGCTTATTTTAAACCTATTTGTGTATAACCAACTCTGTAAAATTTTTAAAAAATAATTTTGGATTTACTGTTAAAAAAAATACAAATAAATTACTCCAAAAAAATCAATTTGGTTTTAGAAGGGGTCGCTCGACAACTGACGCCGGTGTAGAGCTTTTAAAATATATTTTTATGAGAGAATTCACAAGATGACTTAGGTATTTTGGTTTTTGTTAGTTCTTCCCAGGACAGAGATATTTTGCGAAACAGTGGTATATAAAAAAAAACGTGTGTGTGTGAGCACGTAGGAAGTTAGGAAGTATACTTCTTTAGCGTAACAAAACAAAAATTACTAAAAATAACTACCTTAAATATAGTTATCAGTTCCCACGAAAACTTGAGAGACAGTTACCCAATGAAGTTGTGTTGTTTTTAGCTGTCGGTGTCCCCAAACGCCCCAAAAGAAATATAATTTCAAAAATACTTTCAATAACTATTATGTAATAATCTATATTGAATAAAAATGATTCTATTCTATTCTAAAACTTTGCAGGCTATTTCCAAGATTTGCGCAATCTTATGTGTCAACGGACACCACCCCTCTATGGAACGTCGCCAAATCCACCTACTCCACTTTGTGGTGCATTACTGGATCTAATCCAGAGGCCGATCAATCTGACCATGCAAGTCAACACATCAGAATATGAGTAAGTATCATTATGTTGTGTTGTTTGCTTTTGTTTCTTATGAGGATGGCCTGTCTGGCAGCTTTCAGCAACTGACACCATCCTCTGTACACTTGAATTTATGTAATACTAGCTGTTTCTGCGTATAATTTAGGGATTAAATTTTTTTGCGCGGAACTTTAACTATTTTTCTAAAATTAAAGTAGCCTAAGTAACTCCTTATAACATCAGCTATCTGCCAGTGAAATTTCCATCAAAATCAGTCCAGCCATTTCGGAGATTAGCCGGAACAAACAAACAGAAAGACAGACAGACAAACATTTTAAAATTGTGTTTTTGTTATATGTACCGTATATACTTTCTTATGTAATTAGTAAAAGGCTGTTGTTTTGATATTACAAACAGACACTTCGCTTTTATTTATTTGTATAGATAATTGAATATAAATTGCATTTGGGCTGCATGTGAATAATCAGTCATAGAATCACATTAGCTATAAGGTGCCTTCTGGGCCATGTTTTAATTTTCCTCTTGTAAACCTGTAAATGTCTACTGATGAACTCTTGAAATTCCTTTAAGATTCACCGTAAGTATTATGTCAGACAGGCAATTAAAATAATCTAGAAGTTCCCGATTGCACCTTAAGAGCTTCACTAAAGATGTTGAAACGTCAACCTTTTGCATAGAGGGTAGAAGAAAAATTGAGAATATTATATTGACTATTAGGTAATTTATGTATATCATTAAGAAAATAAAAATATCAAAAATTGTTGTGTTAGGCTGACTGGTCTTCACGTTATAAATAAAAAAAAATTGTATATCTGTTTACAGAGATACAGTTATGACTGAATTCACATCAGCCTTCCTGTGTAACCCATACCCAGAACCTGTGGAAATGTACATACTACCAGCATTAGCACATGATCCCAATCGGAGGTTCCCATTCCTAGCTTTATTGCGATGCATGCAAGATGAAAGTAAATTCGCTAGTGGAAAGTTAAGCAATGACTCATGGTTACTACATTCTGTACTGACATTAGAACCTTCTGGTTTTGGTAAGTTTATTTTATATGTAATATACCAAGATAACAACCAGGCGTAGCATTTAGAGTAAATAACTAACAAGCCCTGCATTTAAATTTAAGTTTTTTGCAAAGTCAGTGATATAATATAAAGAAAGTAACATATAAAGATAGCAACTACTCTCCAGAACTATGTGTAGATATTTAATTAACATTAAAAATTAAAATGTCTACAACTATGTAATCACAAATTTAAAATTCTTTATTAGATAACCAGCAGTATGAATGGCCTATCGTGATTAATAAAAACACTCAAAAAAAAACACGAGAAAATATATTAATAGCTAACAGTCATATAAAAGCGAACATGTTATATTCTGAGTATCTTTTCTCAATGATTCATGTTAATAACAGGTGATTTAACAGGACACATGAAAAATTAAAACTAAACAAAGTTATGTTTAATACATGACTTATGTATTGAAAATTCTGTTGTAAATATTTATTTTTTGGTTTGTATGTTAAGTATGCGGAATATATTATCACATATATATCCATCCAACCAGCCAACGACTACAGCGTTTAAAACTCCACCGCTGAACATAGGCCTCTCCCATAGACTGCCTCATAGGGAGGATTTTGCCATAGTTGCCACGCTTGGCAGGCGGATTGGCAACCGCAGCTTTTTTATTATTTTAAGTTGTTATCAGGAAGATGCTGCCGCCCATATGTTTCAGTTTCCCTCCGTCGCTTCTTACGACACCCAGAGGACAATATGGGATAGTGGATACTCTTACACCGCCACTACACTGGATCGCATATATTTAAATATATAAGTATTGTTATCGCACTTTTACTTAATATTATTGCATTATTTCTATAATTTTATTTGTATTTTTAGCAAACGAAATACGCAAATCCGAAAATACCAGTTTGCCAAACAACCCAATTGTCTTGGAATATTTGAAAGTACTGGCTAGACTCACTGAAAACGTCTGCAACAAACAGATAACGTACGAATACGAAGATTCGTTGTACAGTCAAGAGACGGCGGCTGATAAAGATGACGATAGCGACAGCGAAGTGGAGCCCAATCCGACTTCTGTGAGGGAGCAGACCCTTCTCACCAAATGCATAGAAATGTTGAATGAGCCAGACAGATGCGTGATGATGACGTGCTCACAGATCGGTGAGAATGATCTCACTGATGAGTTCCTGGAGTGTATATCAAAGATATGCCACAATTTGCTCTTGAGTCACAAGATGGCGCTGCATAAATATAGGTAAGTGTTTAATCGCTAACTATGTCATCTACATTGTTATTTATTACGAAAGTTGCAAATATACAAATGCAATTTAAAAAAATACTATATTAGTAAATTACAATCATCATTAGTAGATAAACAAATATAGATTTATTTAATTTCATAAAAATGAACTATTAATTCGAACTTTCAAAAACAAATTAAAAGTTTCGGGCAAAGTGAT
This sequence comes from Parnassius glacialis, assembly GCA_033319125.1. Classification (NCBI taxonomy): domain Eukaryota; kingdom Metazoa; phylum Arthropoda; class Insecta; order Lepidoptera; family Papilionidae; genus Parnassius; species Parnassius glacialis. The sequence continues at coordinate 17,670,211 of JAVANC010000013.1, read as the reverse complement.
CCCCAATTTACTTACAGGGAGTCTCAGTCATAACGCTCCTATTTTTAAAATAAATGTTAGTATTTATGTCTGTATATCTAAATGTTTGCTCTGTGCAAGCTATACGTCGCACTTGGGTAGGTAAGCTTAAGTTAGTGTCATATTTGTTAATGAAAAAATCCACTTTAGGTGCTATAGTTTCCTGCTGCCGCTGTGGTTGAATTTATGATTGGTGCATTCAGGCAGCTTTATACGCTAGTGCTCAAAACGACATTTGCGCTCAAGCCTTTAGTGATCGCGTAGATTAAGTTATTATCTCACAGCACGGCTTGTATGGGCTGGGGACAAAAAATTTATCACCCGATTATATCCACTGACAAGAGATAAAATTATCTTGTCCCTATGCCAAAGCACGGCAACGGGTAGAAGTATATATCCCCGTTTGACATAACGAGTAGGACATATCCCCCGTCCGTTGCATGGAGCCAAATTAAAGATAAAAAATTATGCTTTTTTGACATTTGAAAGGGACAATTCTATACTACTTCATTGGACGTGGGTTTAAGTTTATATTCATTCAAAAAATCTAAACCTAAGTCTATCTCCCATTTTATCTACTGTGGATATTATATCCACCAGTGTGCCCATGCTCGAAAGGTGGATAAAACTAAGCGAGGGGATAAACATTCCCTTTCCCTGGAGATAAAATTGTCTCCTGCCCATGCTAGCCCTGCAGTATAGCTGACGTTTAAACCAGTGTTCAGAACGAACATTGCTTTTAGGTGCGTTTCGGTTGCCATACACGCCAGCGAGTTGAGATTAGCAAAGTTTTTAACATTCCAAATTTCACCTTTATTTACAAAAGCTTACACTTAAATCCAGACACATAGTATGTTGTAAATGACATTGTAACACATTGTAGCATTATTATTACCTTAGAATTTGTTAAGAGCCCTCTTACATTTCGGCGTTTTGCAAATTTAGGTATTTTACGCAACGAGCGGGCGGCGATCTACGCGACCGATACTTTCTTTCATATCTATTCACTCGCTCGCACTATTATACTGTGAGTATGGCGATTAAACGATCTTGATCTTCCATAATACAAACTTTTCTTAGGATGGACTTCAGTGGATGGAATATTTTTTGGTGTGTCATTTTAATGTTATCTTATTAATTTATTATTATATAATTTATTACTTATACTATTTTGATATATTTTTCATTATTTATGAAATTTAGTGTCAAAATAAGTACACATAAATATTTTAATTGTTACGCCGTAATCGAATGTTAATAATCGATTATGTCTACTACCGGTACAATAGTGGTATAAATAAATAAATAGTACGGTTGCAACATGTTTTAATAAATCAAACAACCAAATGTAACTAATATTTTTTTAATCGACACTTACAGTCAATTACCATATTTTTTATTAGAAAAATATTTGCTGCGACGCCATTGACCGAACTTTTCTCGAGTCGATATTTTCAGGCAGTACACACTTTTCATAAAAAGCTTGTAACTTGGGTAACATATTGAAAATATAAAATTGGTCGTCTTTGTAAATTTTTAGTACTTTTACTGCATAATCTGGGTCAGTACATATTATGGCAAGTATTCAGACATTTTATTTGCTAAATAAAGTTGATCTTGGATTTGGTAAAACCAGTCATGATTTTGATTTAATGTTACACTTGAATCACTGAATTTATAACCTTTAACTTTTTTTTGGTCGAAAGGCCGTGTCAAAATCTATTCCGAAAGCTGAAATATGACATTTAACTTCAATAAGACCGTCACTGTATAAACCATTTGGTGAAAGCCCCCAAATAATAATCTAGGTCAGGGGTCGGCAACCTGCGGCCTGCGAGCCACATGCGGCTCTTTGGATGTGAAGCTGCGGCTCTTTAGTTTCATACGCAAATATTATTTATTTTTTATTAAAAAAAAACATTTAAAAATCGATCCACACTAAGCCATTTGGAGTTAATACTAGATCTCTAGAAATGCAATTGATCAATTTAAAAAGTAAAACTTTGTGGAGTTAAAAATTTACAGAGTTGAAAATCAATTTGTAAACAGTGGTAGAGCCACGCGGCAGCTTTTGCTGTCGCACGGATGGGCCGGCTCGAACCGGGGTGGTACCACGACCTCACAGAAAACCAGCGTGAAGTAGAGATTTACCTCTGCGTTTCGCTTGGTGAGTGCAGGTGGCCGGAGGCCCTTTTTACTGGAAATGAGGCATTCCATCTTAGTCCTCACGGGTGACAACGCATCTACATTTTGATTTGTAATAGAGGATAGATGTAGATGTCTATGGGCCGCAGTAACCACTTACCATCAGGCGGACTGTGTGCTCGTTTGTCACCCTTATCCTATAAAAAAAAAAGATTTGGAGGTCCAGAAATGAATGTACGTAACGCAACAAAAATGAACAGCTTTAAAAGAAGTGGCTCGAGTTGAGGCACTTATATTCAACGCATAGTCTTCCTGATTTGTTACAGTGAGGTGAAGAAGTTGGCTTTGCTGACTACTATCTTCGGATCTAAAAATTCGTAAGAAGCCAACTAACAAATGAAAATTCAGAGTGGTGTTTGATACTTAAAACAACAAGTTATGAGCCAAATTTATCAATATTTTATTAAATAAAATTTATTTTATATTTATTTTTATTATACAGGGTATTTTTGAAACGCTCCCGAAAACAAAGACAGATGATAGAAGATACTACACCTTAGCACATGGGTCACAAATAAATTTGATTCCGACGAAAAAAAAAATCATCTTTTCACAACGTTTTATTAACTTTATTCACGCTCCATCATGTTAGTACATCTAAATGAAATGATAATATCATAAAAAAAATCATGAAAATACTTAAACATAAAACCATCAATGGAATTACTGAATTACAATCAGCTGATTAAGGGTCAATGTACGTGAGAACGCAGAATTCGCAGAGGCCGCGCGCCCACTAGCCTAATGTGCCATACCATATCCCAATACCTAATAATTTACAACACTTGTCTAAATACCTAACTTATCTACTTAACCTACTATTTTGCCACTGTGCTTGTCTCCACGTAGCCAATTTAATTCGAATTCACAGGTAAAATAACCCAAATAACTGGTTCGATTCCCCGCTAATGAAAAAAATACTTAAATGATATGTAACCAAGGTGCACCATGTGTTTTATTCATCGTGTAGGTATGTTTATTATTCGATGTATTAAGTTATGTAACTATTCAAATCAGTTCAGTACTAAGTTACTTAAAAAAATTAGGTATGAAACAGCTTACCGCTCTAAATCCTCCGTGGTGACGTGCTCAATGAAACCAGGCACACGTTGTTGCTGGTCTAATAACCAACGGCAGAAAACTCGCCGGCGGTCGTGATCGCCGGGAACTAAAGCTTGCACTTTGTACACTTTGTTTGGGCACATTCGGTTACAATTTAACACTTTGTGAACTGTACAGTATGACACACTTGTTCCATCCCGACGCCTTAACAATTTAGCGATACTTCGTGTACCTAGGTTCAGATTCCGGCGAACGACATTTAAAATGCGCTCCTCCGAGTAAACAGCCACTTGACTTCCACCTCCTGCCGCTACCAGAGCAATGGGCCGATTTTCCAACACTCGCTGAAATGCTGCTGTTATCAGTCAGCTGGAAGTTGAGCGGTCGGGAATTTCTCTCGGTAAATTCGCAATGCATGCGAAGCATTCCTGCGAGCTTCTATAAACGTACGCGTTAGGCATTATAAAAACAAAACAAGAAACTTAAAACGTCACAACAAGGATAATATCATTAAGTAATAAATAGCAAGTAATAACAACAATTATTTAATAAACAACACAATTAAACTGTTTCTTTAGATAGTCAACACGGAACTGATTTAAAAACTAAAATTAATAATCAAATACGCTAAAACAAATGCGCACAATGTAAAGTCCTTGACGCACTGGAGAACCTTCCACACACTGTTAAAGCGTTATGTATGTTAAGACATCGTCAACGTTTATTATTTATAAGTTTTATCCCTACGACTAATTTTCATATGGAATTTAAAAGTTATGGTTGTATGGGTGTTTAGAGTGTCAATAAAAGTCACCACATATAACGCACAAAACGTTTATTGTCTACAAATACACAGAACATTTAATGCGGCGGATAATGTACACAGTGAAAACAAAGGAAAGACAATTTAACACAAACAATAGAACTTATACACTACTCGATATGTACCTCGCGACTACAATAATTATATTAATGAATACGATAGCCCGGACAAGCGCACGATTGACATGCATTCTACGTCGATAACAGATGCGGACTGGCGGGGGGAACCCGCTCACGCGCAAGTCGATTGAGGCGTGGCCGTTTGACCTAGATATAGTCGTGAGTAGCTGTACCATAGTATAAAGACAGCTGTACGCTCACTCGCTGCCGCGCTTTGAAGTTCCAGGTTCGATATTTCGATATGCCTCCACATCACCCCCCTCTAGAGACCGTGATACGGGCGATAATACTCAGGGAATTTTACTCTCCTTCCTGATTTTGTACATTTTATTTACTACAAAAAATTATTGAAATTAATAAACGTACCTAATTGGGTACTCAGTACTCACACAATTATAAACACTATCTCATCGTTATCTTTGATTTTGTATAAGAAATGAAAAATTAAAATAAAAATGAAACTTCGAAAAATCGCTCAGTGCCCAGGTTCAAGGCCAGCGTTTTTACGTGACGGGATCTATAAGCGTTCGACGTCCGCGAGTATATTGACCCTATTATCAGCTGATGTAATTTTTAAGTTTCATTGCTGGTTTTCTGTTTAAGTATTTTCAAGATTTTTTTTATGAAATTATCGTTTCATTTAGATGTACTAACACGATGGAGCTTGAATAAAGTTAATAAAACGTTGTGAAAAGATGATTTTTTTTTCGTCGGAATCAAATTTATTTGTGACCCATGTGCTAAGGTGTAGTATCTTCTATCATCTGTCTTTGTTTTCGGGAGCGTTTCAAAAATACCCTATATATATATATATATATATATATATATATATATATATATATATATATATATATATATATATATATATATACATACATACATATATACAACGTGTCCCAAAATTCAACGATAAGCCAGCACCGGAGGATATACCTGCCCCGGACTAATCGGGGAAAAAAAGAAAAAAAAATATATCCCAATTATATTTTAAGTTATATAAAAAAACGAAATTCTTCAGAAATTGAGACCGTTTGTGATATTTTTCACTACCATGACCACAATTTTTTAAATATTTTTTTCTTTTTTTTTTTATAGGCAACCTGAATAGTACTGCTATCTACCACAATTCTTAAAAACTCCAGAATAACTCTTGTTTTATCACGAAAATTAATGAAACTTATTTTATTCCCTAAATTTTTTGAAGACATACTTTTAACCAAATTTAACTTAACGTGGTGTAAAAAAAAAGTATGAACAGTAGTATGGCAAGTTTTTTTAAAAATTGACGCAACTAACCAACATTCCAAAATGGTATAATACTCTAGGAAAACAAGTTATAAAAAAATATGGGCCTATTCTTAACAGGGGCCAAATGACGGTCGGGTGTAATAAAAGTATTAGTTCTTGAAAAATGTTTAATATTTCAAAACAAATAGTACAAACAGTTTCACGTGTAATTTATTAAGTTATTAACATTATAGCAAATGTTCGAACTGTTTGCCACCAGCATTAATACATGCACGACATCGCCTTAAAAATGATCGTTTTATTTGTCTTGCATATCTTCTGCTATTAATGTAATCAGCAGCCTGAGTGATATTTCGACGAAGCTCGTCCAATGTCACAATGGGTTTTGAGTAGACCCTGTTTTTAAGACAACCCCAATAGAAGAAGTCCAGGGGGTTCAAATCGGGTGAACGGGGTGGCCATAAGATAGGACCAAGTCGCCCGATCCAACGCCCTGGATACTATTGATTTGTGTGCCTGTAGTGATATGGGTGAAGCTTGTGACGTTTTAATATTCGATGTGCAGTAATTTTCGGGATTCCTGTAGCTTCTTCTATGGCACGTACCGAAGTAGTCGAGTCATTTTCTATCTCATTGAGAACTTCTTCATCACGATCCAATGTAGGTCTTCCAGCGCTTCTCTTATTGGATGGCATACGACCCTTCGGAAACGCTTGATGCACATTAATAAACACTCGATAATCAGGATATTTTTGAGCATTTGGGTATCTTTCTCGATACAGTCTGCTAGCAGCATTAGCATTACATCGGCATTTTCCATAGATTAAATGCATATTAGCGTATTCCTGTGGTGTGTACGGTTGCGGCATGTAAAACGCCAAACAGTCCAAAATGCGCCAGAACTCTAAATCACAAAACACACAATCGTAGTCCAAGATAATGCCAGGTCGGTTCAGTTTGCAGATCACTTCTAGTCCAAATAATTCCAGGTCAGTTAAGTTTGCAGGTCGATGCCAGTCCAAAAAGCCAAGCCAAAAGTCGATAGTATGTACGAGGGCCACGTAAGTTGAATTGGGAACGGTGCGTAGTATACAAAGGAGCAGAGCGTACTGAACCGACTTGCTGAGAATAATAACAGCTTCTCTACCTGCCCTGTTGTTGTCTCTTTTTAACGTAAATATCTCTATCTATCTATCTCTCTCTTACAACTAAGGTATTAATGCCCCATTCGAACTCCTAGAAATTGTAACAGGAACCCATTTTGGGCATGTAAAGTAAAAGTGATTACTGACAATTACAATTTAAGGAATTTGGCCCCTGTTTAGAAATAATAGGCCCATATTTTTTTATAACTTGTTTTCCTAGAGTATTATACCATTTTGGAATGTTGGTTAGTTGCGTCAATTTTTAAAAAAACTTGCCATACTACTGTTCATACTTTTTTTTTACACCACGATAAGTTAAATTTGGTTAAAAGTAAAAGTCTTCAAAAAATTTAGGGAATAAAATAAGTTTCATTAATTTTCGTGATAAAACAAGAGTTATTCTGGAGTTTTTAAGAATTGTGGTAGATAGCAGTACTATTCAGGTTGCCTATAAAAAAAAAAGAAAAAAATATTTAAAAAATTGTGGTCATGGTAGTGAAAAATATCACAAACGGTCTCAATTTCTGAAGAATTTCATTTTTTTTATATAACTTAAAATATAATTGGGATATATTTTTTTTCTTTTTTTCCCCGATTAGTCCGGGGCAGGTCTATCCTCCGGTGCTGGCTTATCGTTGAATTTTGGGACACGTTGTATATACCTATATATATATCTATATATACATATATATATATATATATATATATATATATATATATATATATATATAATATATATATATATAAATGACAAGCTTGTGGAAACTGTCCATGCGGTCGGAGTTAAGTTCTGCAAGAAACGCCGCAGAAGAACACAAAAACTCTCCGATCACACTCTTAATCTCATGTCTGTCAGACGGGAGATGAAGCTACATTCTTCAACAGATTTGACAGCATACAGGCAACTGAACAGACAGATCTCCAAATGCATGCGATGGGACTTACGCAACTTCAATACAGCTTGTATTGAAGAAGCAATCGAGCGGAACCAAGGCTCCAAAGTCTTTCCCAGAGATCTTTGTGCCAGAGAGAGAGACAACTGTCAAAGCTGAAGACCGAGTGTGAAAATATCGTTTCCGGGTCACCTGAGATTTTGATTGAGATTGAGAGGTTCTATGGGCAACTGTACACGTCATCGTTGGAGCCACACGTAAGTGTGAGTAACGATTCAAGAACGAGTCTTATCCGACACTATTCCGAAGATATCCCGCACGTCAGCGGAGCTTTTGAAAGCGGGTGGGAAACGTGAGACGTGGTCCTTCACTGCTGGCCGTATGAAGAAGTTCAAGGTCGCTCAGCGAGCTATGGAGAGGGCTATGCTCGGGGTTTCTCTGCGTGATAAACTTAGAATTGAGGATATCCGCAGTAGAACCAGAGTAACCAACATAGCCCAATGGATTAGTAAGCTGAAGTGGCAGTGGGCCGGCCATATAGCTCGAAGAACCGACAACCGATGGGGAAGAAAGGTTCTCGAGTTCTCTCAGCCTCGTACCGGTAGGCGAAGTGTAGGGCGACCCCCCCCCCCCCCCCCCCACTAGATGGAGTGACGACCTGGTAAGACATGCAGAAAGTCGATGGATGCAGGTGGCTCAGGACCGTGCTTTGTGGCATTCCTTGGGGGAGGCCTATGTTCAGCAGTAGACTTGTGAAAGGCTGTTAGTTTTTTTTCATCAAGAAACTTTATGGAAGTACTATTTCTGGTTGGCAAGAAAAAAAATTGTGGCTCTTTGAAAACCTTGAAATTTTGTAAATTGTAATTTTTGGCTCTTCCGACTCAAATGGTTGCCGACCCCTGATCTAGGGCAATGAATAGACCACATTTTTTTATAATAATATTTTCTTGTTTGCTCAATTGTGCTAATGCTACCGACTCGTTGTCCCTACCATGTTTAATGGAAGAAACGTGATCTAAATTATAACTACATAAAATAGTTTTAAACCGATCGATCAAAAACTACGATCGTAGTTGACGATGCTCTAGCACGCAGGCAATCGACGCACACTACGATAGCAATCGATGCACACTACAGTAGTATCGAAACGACGCAGCGCGCGAAATCAACTGACGCAGCGCAGGTCCAACCTCGACAAGCGCTCGCGCGATAGTGATTGCAGATGGCCTGCGCAGTGAAATATGTGGTTTTTTTTTATAGAATAAGGTTGACAAACGAGCACACAGTCCACCTGATGGTAAGTGGTTGCTGCGGCCCATAGACATCTACATCTATCCTCTATTACAAATCAAAATGTAGATGCGTTGTCACCCGTGAGTACTAGGATGGAATGCCTCATTTCCAGTAAAAAGGGCCTCCGGCCACCTGCACTCACCAAGCGAAAGGCAGAGGTAAACCTCTATTTCACGCTGGTTTTCTGTGAGGTCGTGGTACCACCCCGGTTCGAGCCGGCCCATCCGTGCGACAGCAAAAGCTCTGGGCGTGGCTCTACCACTGTTAAAATGGTACTTTTATTTAATTAATTAAAATATGATAGTAACGATTTAAGAAGTAAAAATAATAGTATAGTTTAAGAAAATGTTGATGATTAGTTTGGTATAAATTTTACGTCTAAATGATGTAGAACTTCGGAAATAAAGAGGCTTGTATCGAAGCTTTTTCGGTCGTTTTTTTAAAATTATGTCGATTATTTTTTCCTAGCGTGAAGGGCATATAACCAAAATGTATTCTATAATTATTAAAGTGTGGGATATTTGGGAGATAAAAATATTTTTTTGGTGGTCGATATTCAATAGAATCTACAAATTAGAGCTACCAAATAAAGTCTTCGAGAGTTTTTGTTTAAACATGCATCGGGAGAATGATTATTACTGAATAAATAAATAAGTTATCTAAAATTCGCTTTGAGCTTATTTGAGAAGAGAAAACGAACTATTTTTACCAAGTAATTGTTATTTCAAGCAACGAACGATAAATATACAATTTCAACGAGGAAACCTTGTAATTTCACGTTTTTTTTGTATACGCCTCATAAGGGTTCTTCTCTGAAAATGTTCGATTCGTGTTGTTTTGCAAATGTTGCTCAACTTTAACTTTAAGTCGCTGATTTTTACAGTATTTATTAAAAAAAAAATACCGAATTAAAAATGTCTTTGCATTCCTGAAAGTTTCACGTTATTAGCCCGTTTAGAATACTATGAGCGTTGTTCAGATGTTACTTTTGGGTTTTGAATCAAAAACTTAGTTATTGGCTTAATTTTTTGTTTATAAAACTGAAGTGGACTTACATTCTACCTGATCGTAAATGACTACTTCAGTCTCTGGACACACGTAACCAACTTCAAACAATGAAGGGTATAGACGTGTTGTCATCTCTGAGGACTAAGATGTAATGCCTCACAATCTGTAACTCATCATCATCACAGCCCTTCACAAGTCCGCTGCTGAACATAGACCTCCCTCAAGGAATGCCACCAAGCACGGTCCCGAACCACCTGCATCCGTTGACTTCCTGTATGACTTACCAGGTCGTCACTCCTTCTAGTGGGGGGACGCCCTACACTTCGCCTGCCGGTACGAGCCTGCCACTCGAGAACCTATCTTCCCCATCGGTTGTCGGTTCTTCGAGCTATATGGCCGGGCCATTGCCACTTCAACATACTAATTCGTCTGTGTAAAGGGTATATAGAGCCAGTATAATTATACTGGCTCTATATACCCTTTACACTGGAATATAGACAGTAGTGCAAGTACTTGGCGGCTGAAATAGGTGAAAGAACGGTATATTCCTAAGTTAGTATTCAGCCAGTGTTTAGAACGTGGACTATCTGTCGGTGTCAGGCTGTTGTTCAAGCTGGTGTTCAAGCTGGTGTTCGTCAACGGCGTAGTATAAGGCAGTAGCATTCGGCTAGTGTTTAAAGCGTGGACTATCTACCGGTGCCAGGCTGCTGTATACTCATGCTTTTATTCAGAGCGTAGTAGTATAAGCGTGGAGCTAGTGTTTAGATCGTGGACTATCTGCCGAAGCCAGACTGCTGAGTTACGTTGAGGGCTATTATAAGCGTTAACTCAGTGCTTAGAGGGTGGATTATAGTGTGAACATTGGTGTGTCAGGCTGCTGTACACGCTGGCGTTCAAGCCGACGTTCGTGCGCGGCGTGTGGCGCTGGGCCAGCGGGCTGAGCCAGGCGTCTTGGTGCGGCGGCGCCGGCAAGCCGCTGCTGGCGCTGCTGTCGCGCGGCCTGCCAGGCGCGCCCGGCGCCCCGCTCGACCGCCTGCTGGCCCCGCTCGCGCTTTTCTGCGCGCTCTTCACGCTGCTCATCGGCACGCTGCACGACACCGAGTTCTTCCGCGACACCGGCGGCGACGACAGCTTCAGCTGTAAGTCTCCTGTTATATGTTATTGGTTTTGGTGTTAGTGGTTCTGTGTTAGTTTAAATTATACATTAACTATTTAATATTCTATACGATGTTTTGTTTTAAATGATTATAAAGAGATTTGAATGTTGTTTTTTTTAAATGTGTTGAAAAGAGCTATAGCGTGCAGCTAAGAACAACTAAAAGTAAAACACTGCGGTTGCCAACCCGCCAGCCAACTATGGAAAATATCTTTTCCTATAAGGCAATTTATGGAGGGAGGTATATGTTCAGCAGTGGAATTTTGATAGACCGTAACGGCAACGGTGTTTTAAGTGATAGCAGCGAAAGGAATCCATCACCTCATTTCATCCCGTAGGTCCATCGGTAGGGACGTTTCTTTTAATGAATAATCATGAAAAGCGAGCACATAGTCCGCCAGATGGTAAGAATTAAAATACAGATGCGTCGTCACCCCTGAGGTCGTTTTTAGAAAAAAGGAGCTCCGGTTCTCTACACTCACCACAGCAGCATTTTTCTGCTGTTTCACACTGATATTTTATGAAAGTGAAGTCCTATCAACTACGGAACGCAGCTTCAAAGTTGTCTAATCTCTGGCGATAAGATCACTGATCTGACTGTTTATTGGTTGGTGTTTCTGGAGGTTCATGCCAACGTTACAAATTGAAGAGTTTGTGTGTTTTGTATGAAAGGAAACGGTGGACGAAAAGTGGGTATTGTAAAGTGACGTAGTGGCACGAGTCGTGAGCATAACTTTGACATACGCAATAGTCGATTTATAGGCTTCTTTGATGAAGTACAAGGGCGTGGAGACTGTAAACATTCTCTCGCGTGATTGGTCTGTTTGTTATATTTCTTCGTTCATTGAATATTTACTTGACATACGCCTACAGGATATTAGCTAATAAATGAACATGTGCAAATGCTGTCACTTGGTGCTCTCGACTCGCTCCGCTATTTATATTCCGGAGCAAAGAATTCATTATTAGATACATTATTAGATCGGCAAATCATCATTATTTTATATATTTTTGTTCTGAATTGAGCTGTGGATGGACTGGTTGCCGGCACCGGCGTTTTTTCATTTTCCTTACTTACTCATTTTAGGCAAATACGAAATTAAGTTACATATGTATACCTGTTTAAAACAAGCTGCAAATCACGTTGACAAACTTTGCACATAAATAATGAGGGCTAATAATTTTCTGCTCACCAGATGTCGCTAGTTGACACTGAGGTAAAGTTTTTTTGTTACACAGTGTAATTTAATTGAGAAGTTGGTTTTTAATAAAAGATTATCATTTTATAGAGTATTAATTTAATACACAAAACAATACGTTAGTGTTTTGCTCTTTAATTTTTTTTTGCGCATTTTTATCTTTTTTTTAATTTTTCTACTATTATGAATATCTGTGGTTTGGTTTATTTATTTTTAATCTTATTAATATCAAATATAGCTAATAGTGCAGAAAGAAACAATAACCGCTACATTTTCCGAACAAATTAACCTCCCCGCTATGAAATTTGTCAATTATTATACCTCACTTTCTAGTCGCGCCGCCCTGGTGGCGTAAAAAGTCGTGGATGCCCTTATTGATAGTGTTTTTTAATTCACATCAAGCGGTATTTCTTTAGTAATCTGCGGCATGAATATATGGTCACTGAGTGGGCGAGGGGGGGGGGGGAGTTGTAGAGTCACCCCCCCACTTCCATTTCCTGTCGGACGTGCTTACTTTTTTTATAGATTTTTAGAAATCTCATTTTGAGGTTATGTTTTTGACAATATAAACCTGATTTGTGGGGGGAGAGAGTTGGGTGAGGGTAGTCCAACGCTAGTCAACGTAGCGAAGTCGGGTGAAGCTCGGTCGACGAAGCCCCGCTTTGTGGGGCTCCTATTTCTGGATGGTTTATAAAAAAAATAACCACGAAGGGGATGGAGGGGTCTGTTCGCTCGCTTCGCTCGCTCACTCGACCCCGCCATCCCCTTCTGACCTAACCTGTCCGAGTCGGGGTACCTCAAGTCCCGAGCTCGCTTCGCTCGCTCTTGCACCAAATAAAACACCAAAATGTGAACTTTTATAATTACTTTAATAAATAAACATATTTTATTACTTCCACCATTTCCAAAAACATCGTAAAATATCAGCAATCGGTCTTCAGAGGGGTAGCAAAGTCGTCGAAAAACAGGAGGCAGATAATAACAATAAGGAGCACATTCATGTAAACTCGAAAGCAACGGAATGACGCTTATGACGCGAGTCGCGAAGTCGAAAATAAACGTAAAACTTAGTGATTCTCTTCTTTGGTCGAGTATATCTGTGACTGTCAATGTCAAAAGTTCAGTTTCAGGTATTAATTAGTGATTTATGAATATTTTTAGAAAATAATTTTAAATATTTCGACGAGCTGCGGCAGCTAATATTGCTTGAAATAAGCCCCTTTGACCCCCCCCCCCCCCCCTCCCACAGTGACAGACTCCTCAAATTCAGGCGACTTGATTCTAAACCCAACCCTAGGATAGTACTATACACAGATCATACAAACCATACTATTGCTATCTCTTTCTAAAAATTATATTGTTGTTGCGTGTTACTTTTTAAAACAGATACAGCTCATGCTCTATTGCTATTTCTTTCTAATAATTATATTGTTATTTCGTTTCCGTATCATTTTTAAAGGTATATAACCTCAAAACTATAATTATCGATAACTCGAAAACTAAAGATTTCCGGCATAAAAGCAGCTAGATGGTAATCAATAGCATCATTGCTTATCACCTAAAGCTAAAATGATCACTTAAATTGTGCCGCAGATTACTAAAGCCAACCCCATTAAACAATATCAGTGTTAGATTGTCGAAAAAAAACGTTAGCGTTTTTTAAAACAAAGAACTAGTCTTCTTGCCCGCGTTTGATTAAAGGAGTTGGAGATTTGATTGAACTTAGTGCGCTATGTACTATAGTAAAATTATTTTGTCCGTGCAGTTGGGGTCATAAATCATAGCTCGGACTCGAGGGCGGTGAGCATGTTGCGCGGGCGCAACGCCATTATCGATAACAAATGAATCATCGAAGGCAGGTACACGGCGGCGATGCGGTATACAAAGGATGGTGCGACATTGTTATGTTCATCTCTCCATTATTAGAGAGTTTTCCATTATTACCTCCGCCTAATACAGTGCAATGATAATGTAGTACATATATCGAAGAGAAATTTGTTTTTGCGCATTTGCTCTCTGAATTTATTTAGTGATACAATGCATGCTCCTTTGTTTTGTACGAAAACGGTAGAATTTATTCATTAAATAATATTTTGCCTGTGGGCACCAATATACTAGCTCAAGCACGTGTTGTAATCAGCAATGTTTTAACATTTTTCATTGAAATGAAAATAGATCCCGAAACCTTACAAAGTGTTAATTTCTGCTCGTGAACTTGCTGCGGCGATATGTGGTGTGAGTGTTAGAGCGGTCGATAAAATTAAAAAAGAGTGTATAAAGGAAGAAGTTAGCTCTCCGCGGGAAACCTTATATCGGACTTGTACAGTAACTGCGTTAGACGACTTTGACAAAAGTGTAATTAAACAAATAGTGTCATCGTTTTATCGCGACGGTGATTATCCTTCCACGGCTAAAATTTTGAGTACAGCGAAAGAAAGAATTGACGGATTCCAGTGTTCTATTTCTTCTATGCGTAAAATACTCATAGAACTTGGGTACAAGTACACACAAGCTCCAGATGGTCCTAAACGTTTGATGGAAAGGACTGACATCGTTTGTGCGCGGCTTCAATTCCTGAGAAAACTCAAGACCCTGAGAGATAGTGAAGACACTCGACCAAGAATTTATTTAGTTGAGACCTCGGTGAACCAAAATCAAGCTGCAAACGAATTTGGCTAGACAAGGATGGTTAAGGCGGCTTAAACACAAAAACGGGAAAGAAGGGCAGACTAATTGGTAAATATTCTTTCATCTTTTATGTAAGAAATACGACTTAATAATAATTTAATACAAAATATGATATTCATTTAATTATGTTGTTTCAGTTTGTCATGCAGGCTGCTTAAAATATGGTTTTATACCCGAAACCAGATGGGTATTTCGTGCTGTGAAGTCTCAGAACGAGGACTACCATTCAGAAATGAATGCCGGAGGCTTCACAGACTGGTTTACAAAGCTGCTGTAGAGTCTTGAAGAACCATCAGTCATCATAATGGACAACGAACCCTACCACTCCCAGCAAATAAATCGGGCACCGACATCAGCTAACAAAAAGAGTGAAATTCAGGAGTTGCTTCGCCAACACGGCATTGAGTTTAGTGATAGTGAGTTCAAGCCGGAACTATTACAAAAGGTATTTCAGAGTTTATTATTTAAAGTTTGCAATACATTTGTTTTCTTTTAAGTATTTAGTTGAATATACAAACAATATTATATTTACCGGTGCAACGGAACCGACCACAAAAAATATACATATTGGATCAGTTAGCTTAGGAGTCAGGACACGAAGTGATTTGCTTACCACCTTACCATTGCCAATATAACCCAATTGAGTTGGTATGGGCTCAAGCAAAAAATGAAGTTGCGACCAAAAACAGCACTTTTAAAATTGCAGATGTCGAAGTGTTACTGGTTGAAACAATTTCAAACGTTTTGCAAAAGAACTGGGAAGATTGTGTGAAGCATGCAGAAAAATTCCAAGAGGAAGACTTGAAGAAATCTCATCGGGCAGAAGATATCGTAATTCTTGTGGACGACGATGACTGATGATTCTGATGTAGAATTTTAGATTTAATTTTATATATAACTTATTATCTTTATATTTATATTTGTTTTAATATAACTTGTTACATTCTAAACATTTGTACTTATAGTTTTTTAATACATAGATACCTAATTAATAATTTATTTTAAATCATTATTATTCATATTTTAATAAATACGTTGTTTTATCTATTTTTTTTAAATTTTTATCACTAACCCACATAACGACAAAACTAAATACACTATCGATAACGCTTATCGACAACAATAATGCGCATCACTATGCTCGCCCCTAAGGCCGTGAGTGGGAGAGAGAGCGAAATACTCCGATGATTTATGACCCAAACTGCACGGACAAAATAATTCTAGTATAGAGCCGCAGACCACGTTTGTAGTATACATATACACATATAGATATGTTTGGTTGAGTGAAGCGTAAGTTAATACGGTGGCACGGTGTGCAGTGAGCGTGGGCGGGGCGGCGGGTGGGGCGGGCGGCACGCGCACGCACGCGTTCGAGTTCTCGGAGCTGGGCGGGCTGTGCCGCGCGCTGCGCCAGCTGTGCCTGGGCCTGCTGGAGCTGGCCGTGCCCGACTGCCGGCCCGCGCGCACGCACTACGCGCACACTCCCCACGCGCAGCCCGCCAATGCGCCCGCATGGACGCACCTTTTTAAGGTATAGTCGTCACGAATGTTACGCACTTATAGTGAGGCTCGATTTTGTTAAGTCATTTTACGAAATTGTCTGAATGATTGAACGAAAATTTGTTGAATTTGTTTAGACATGTAACCTTTAGGCATTTTTTTTCGGTATTAATACTTAGTAAAGCCTTGAATTCAGAAGTTATTATATGGAAATTATTTCATTCTTCGAAGTTGGCTTTTATTTTTTATAAAGTCTTTATTTTGGCTCTTTTGAGTCGACTTAAGAATATTACAAGCTCGAAAGTCGTCAACTTCATCGCCAATTTTTTTCTTACTGGAATTTTCTAGAAACGTCAAAATGCAATCCTACAGATTGTGATTCGATGCATCACTAGCGCGAGGTTATTTATTTTGTGTTTACTAATTCATTTGCCTAGCATGGACAACTCATTTAAGAAATGCATGTTTGCTAGCGCATACTTAGGAACACCTATGCCCAGTAAAAATTTTAAAAAGGCTAATGATAATGTAATAAACAGAACACGCAGTGTGGCTATGAAAATTCATTACCACGAAATTTTTCAATGCTTGTTAGATTAGAGATGAGTTATTGCAGAAAGCAGTATAAAAAGTGTGAGATTGGTTATCTGCATGCCAAGCGTACCCATTAGCGCCCAGCATTGGAAAAATAAGTCCTTACAACGCAATAAAACCTTCATGCTTTAATTCCAGTTCTTTTTTCGCAATGTTTAATATCTGTATAAACGATAAGAGCTCACGTACATTATTGGCTACTTAGTAGTTGGTGTGTATGAGGGCTAACTTAGGCTTCCCGTGCACTAGGCAGCCTAGCTGCGCAGCCAGGTTGCGGCGGCTGAAATATTTGAGCAGTCACTTTTAAACAGCCAATGGACGGCCAGTAGACGATCACTGTATTCTTCTGAAGATATATCCAATATTGCTTTACGGATTTCAATTTCTCGAATAAATTTCTCGGTGTCGAAAGTCATTTTGTGGTTTCGGAACACAAAATACTTCTGGCTGCTATGACAAGTGCGCGGTGACTGACGGCAGCCACATACATTCGCCTACTCGCTCTGGCTGCGCGCAGCCATTGGGCTGCCGTGCAATCATGCGCGCTTTTATGGCTGCCAGGCTGCAGGGCATTAACGTCCTACGTGACCGTACTCAACGCGAACATGGCGCGACGCAGGGCGACGCGAATATTGAGGCCCCCGACGCATTAAGCACGGTCGCATAGGATACTTGGAGCGGCTGGAACCGTTTGTAATTCGCATGGCATCGTGCGAGTACGGTTAAGTAGGACGCTTAGGTAAAGACGGCGGTGTGGCAGGTGTGCACGCAGCTGCTGCGCGCACTGTACGCGCGCGACGAGCGGCTGCGGTTCAGCGCGGGCGCGGGCGCGGCGTGGGCGGGCGAGCACGACGACGACGCGGCCGAGGTGGCGGCGCTGGTCGCCTACGCGCGCGCGCGCTCGCGCCACAACGCACCGCTCGTGGACGCCGCGCGCGCCGCCAGCACCGGTGCGTACGACTGCATTCACCTTTTTCTTCAGTAATGGACTCGAACGGTTGTACTTTTGCCAGTGTCAACTAATAACATTTTTAATTATCTTTTATAATTGTTTAAAAACGTCTTTACAATTTATTGATGTGGCGATTTATTGGCGATTTATTATTGATATTGCGAAGTTTCGGGATACTTTGGCGGCAGCCAGCAGACAGTAGAATGCGATAGTATCTTAAGCAGATAAAATAAATTGATGTGTACGTCACCATTAGAGCACTTGTTTCATTGTTTCAATAATACAGGTGGTAATCCGCTCCGGTGAAGTTCCCTCCAAAACTCACCACGTTACGCACTGGGTGTCAGAACTTTACAATTGACCTGAACACGAAGAGCATTTTAGTTCACAGAGGTAACAACACATCTGTAAAAAAGTCTAAGTAAAAAATATTTTTTAAATTAAGATAAATTCAAAACTCTTATGAGCTTCAAAATCCAACAGCGATGACTTATCAGTCAAACCAATAAATTTATTACCACGAAAGAAATGACCTTAATGAGTTTAATATAATTTCGTTTCATGCAATACTATATCGAACATGCATGAGACAATACGTAATATTTATGCCATCAAAAACATAACTTGTAAAAAAAAACCAAGTATCGCAACTCAGTTTTTCTACCGTTAAAAGTTGTGAGATCCATGTAATACCAAGTCGGTTAATTTATTCAGTCCCTACTTAAGGGTCCTTCTGTCTTAAGTTATTACGTAATTAGCTAACCTAACAACATCTTATAGTAACCAGTGCCTTAGAGTTTTGATGATCGGTCAGTCAGTGAGTAACAAAATTAAGAAAATTTGACTAGTTATAATACTGAAACTACTGGTACAAATTTAATGAAATTTGAAATATACCGAGTTTTTACAATGCAATAGTCGAGGGATACTCATCCCAATTTACCTGTCCGGTAGTTGTGGTATGGTATACGAGTATGCGACCCCGGCTTTCCTTAGCTATTACTGTCCTATCCCTTGCCCTCCTGGACTGTAATATCCTACATTTCCTATTTCCTACCCTAACTTACATTACTCTTCCTTTTCACACCACCTATCCTTCCCCTTTTCCTATTCCTACCCTCCGCCAATCCAACGACGGCTGCGCGGATGGATGCATAGCTAGGGGCGAGCCTAGTCGTTAGCGTGCCACACTGCCCTGGGACCGGCGACCCCAGAATTAGGCTAGCCTTACCCTGGCATGCGGGGCTCTGCTGGGGGGGACAAACCTTTCCTACGCTATTCGTGGGAACGCAATGGATAATCATAAAAATAATTTAATTAACCAAAATGGCGGCGATGTGGTTCGCCACCCATCACGTCTCGTTTCTCGCGGGGGCGAAAAGCGGCCCACGGAGAGCCGCTTCGCTACGTTGAATGTAAGAGGAGGAATGGATGGTAAGGTAGATGAAATATGTCAGATGATGCATGAACGTTGCATTGATATTCTGTGCGTGAACGAAACCAAGAGAAAAGGATGTGACACCACGGTTCATGGCCCCTACACGGCATACTGGTCGCCAAACCAGTCGAGGCTGTCAAGGTGTTGGTGTGATTCTTTCATCTCGAATGGTTGAATGTGTGATGGAGCATGAATGTGTAAGCCCAAGACTCCTCTGGATTAGGTTAAAAGTCGGACTCACTCGCTTGTTTATCCTTGGGGTCTATGCACCGACGGATATGCGTGGAGGTGGGTCATTAAAATCACAACAAGAGAGAGAGGAATTTTGGGATAGCATGAGAGAGGTCTTGAATAAATGCGGAGAAAATGAACGGATCGTGATGTTAGGGGACTTTAATGGATGCGTTGGAGTAAAGCGTGATGGGTATGAAGGAGTTCTGGGTACGTTTGGGGGCGAGGGAGTGAATGACAATGGGAGAAGCCTGCTTGAAGTATGCTTGGAATGGAATCTGTGCGTGGCCAACACAATGTTTAACCACAAAAAGATCCATTTGTATACAAGAGATGAGGGTGAGTCTAGAAGTATGATTGATTTTGTAATTGTGGATGAAAGACAGGAAGAAAGTGCTAGACACTCGGGCATACCGCGGTGTAGGCCTCGACACAGACCACTTCCTGGTCATAGCCCGAATGCGTGGCCTCTTTAAACGGTGGCGACACCGAGGGGCTGAGCCTACGAGTGTTTTGGACAGAGTAAAAGTGGAAAATCTACAAGAAAAAGAAAAGAAAGACGAGTATGTAGAGAAACTGAAAGAAAGTTTTAAAGGGATAGAAGAGATAGGAGTGATTGAAGATTTGTGGGAGACATTTAAGAAAGGGGTCGTAAATGTTGCTATTGAGGTATGCGGGGTAGCTAAAAGAAATAAGGGAAGAAAGAATGATAACGTGTGGATGGATAAAGATGTACAAAGGGTTGTGCAAGAATAGAAAAAAGCGTGGTTGGATTGGTTAGCAACAAAAGCTAACCAAAAAGTTCAAAAGGCAAAGGTTGACGAGACAAAGGAAGCAAGAACGAAGTATAAAAGATTGAAAACAGCAGCGAAAGAAATTGTGTCTAGAAAAAAAGAAGAACGAAAGGATGATTTCAATAGGAGGCTCACTGAAGATTTCCAGTCAAACATTGAGTTTTTCTAGAAAACCATCAAAACAGCCAGAGGAAAAACTTCTACCTCGGAGCTAAATACAATCAGGAGTCAAGATGGGAGCATTATAAAAGGTGAAGAATGTGTGTTAAAGAGATGGAAAGATTATTTTGAAAGTTTGTTTGAAAGAGAGGAAGTGCAGGTACAGCATCTGCCACCTTCCACGGAAACTAATATAAATGTTGATGAAAATGAGATAAGCATGGATGAAATAGTGAAAGCGTTGAAAAGTATGAGATTAGGTAAGGCTGCAGGGTATGACAGGATTACCGTCGAGATGCTGAGGGCTGGACAGGGCCTGGTGGCTAGTCAGCTGTACCGCCTTTTCAATCTGTGCTGGCGAAATGGACAAGTACCGGGAGACTGGTGCAAAGCCGTAATCGTGCCATTGTATAAGGGAAAAGGGTCACGGCAGGACTGCATAAATTACCGTGGTATAAGCCTTCTCAGCGTCGTCGGTAAATTGTATGCGAAAGTGTTGATTGAAAGGGTTGTGAATGAAACAGACCAGAAAGTATGGGATGCACAAGCGGGATTTAGAAAGGGAATGGGATGTACGGATCAGGTCTTTTCCTTGCGGTGCATAGCCGAAAAGTGTTTGGCTAAAATCAAGAAAGTCTACTGCGCATTCGTAGATCTAGAAAAGGCCTATGATAGAGTGGTGAGGAATGAATTGTGGTCAGAACTGTCCGTGAACGGTGTGAGCAGTATCCTCATACGAGCATTGCAATCTCTTTATAGGGATTCTAGTGCTTGTGTAAGGATATACGGGGTATACACTGAATGGTTTAATATCGAAAAAGGTGTTAGACAGGGATGTGTAGCGTCACCGTGGCTGTTTAATCTGTTCATGGACAATTGTTTGACAGATTTAAAAGAGAATGAAAGTCGGTTGAGAATGAATGAGTTACTCGTCAAATGTTTTCTCTATGCTGATGACCAAGTATTACTTGCGTCTTCGGCCGAGGAGTTGCAGGAGATGGTAACTGCTATGAGTGGATCTTTTGTTAGAAAGGGAATGAAGATGAATGTAAGGAAGACGAAAGTGATGGTGTTTGAAAAAGATGAGGCAGTGACAGACTGCAAATATCGTGATTGAAGATGAACAAATTGAACAGGTGAAAGAGTTTGTGTATCTGGGTTCAAAGTTTACAAGAGATGGAAAGTGTGAGAGTGATATCGAAAGAAGAGTGAATGCAGGAAACATGGTGAATGGAGCTTTGCACTCCTTTATGAGCAGTCGGAAGGTGTCTAACAAGGCTCGTTTGGCTGTGCATGAGGGGGTGTTGGTTCCGACACTCATGTACGGAAGCGAAAGTTGGGTATGGTAGAAGAAACATGAAAGCAGAATAAATGTAGTTGAGATGAGAGCATTAAGAAGTATGATAGGAGTTAAACTGAGTGACAGAATAAGAAATAGTGAGATAAGGAAACGTTGTGGTCTGAAAGAAGATGTAGTGACAAAAATTGAGAAAGGTATGCTGAGATGGTTTGGCCATGTCGAGAGAATGAATGAAGAACGATTGACGAAAAAAGTGTATAAGGCGAGTGTGAATGAAAGTGTTGGAAGGGGTAGACCTAGGCGGACATTTCTAGACCAAATCAGGGACGTCTTGAAAAAAGGCCAGGTCAAGAGTACCCTAAACCGTAGAGCAAATATGAAGGGAATAATGAAAGTGGACGAAGCGAAACAAGTATGTAAGGATCGTAGCAAGTAGAAAGAAGTGGTCTCTGCCTACCCCTACGGGAAAGAGGCGTGATTATATGTATATATGTTTGTATGTTTTACAATGCCTTGGTTACTGAAAATTCAGGCTTCTAGTTATATCCACAACGAAGTTATAGGGTTTCGAAAATGGCCTGAACTGCTGCGAAAAAAGAATGGTACGGCCGTGCCGCTTTTTTGCTCGACTTGCCGGGGACACTGCCGTGCGCCCAGAGTACTCTTTATTACTCCGTGCGAGTTATTTTACCGTAGTTATTAGCAGGCATAATCAAGATCTAAGTGCTGATGCTTGGCACCTTTTACCTTCCCCGTCGAAGGATCAACACAATAATAAGATTTAGTAAAGAAAAACATATAAAATTTCTTTGGTAGTTTGAAAAATATAATAACATTGGCTCAAAGCAAGTAACATATCAGTACTAATAAATTCAAAATCTTCTTTACTTTATTGCAGAAGAGGGACCTCCATTAACGATTAAGGAATTACGGATGCTTACTATACTGAAGGAGATTCCCTTCGTCATGTCTTTTTCAACGCGGGTGTTGATATTCCAGGCGTTACTTCTTAGGTCAGTTTTATAAACATAAAGTTAAATTCAATTCTTTATAAGTATTTAAACCATTGTAAAATATTATATTTAAACAATTTCTTTTTTTTTTAGGGAAAAGAGTGCCCATTGGTACGAGCTGTCAAACTTTAATGAAGGCCCAACTATAAACATCAATGTTCGTCGGACGCATTTATATGAAGATGCTTTCGAAAAGCTAAGCCCTGATAATGGTGAGGATTTATTATATATTTAGTTACGCTTGGTTATGGAAATTAACTACTTATATGGTCTACATTATTCACCATAATATTATTAATTTATTTATTTGTTTATTATTTAACATTTTGGTATTTATGAAAAATCATGCCTTTTTTAATCGTGCTTATTCATAAGAATTAGGTTTATGTTACCAATTATGCATAACTGTGATTATTTCCTATAATGTATGAAGATATTATTTTTTCGACATTTCTTAAACTAAAAATAAAAAAATCTTTATAATTTACTGGGGCCATTTTTTTAACTTTTATTTTTATTGGCTTTTACAGAACCTAACCTAAAACTAACGATGAGAGTGCAATTTATAAATCAAGTCGGCGCGGATGAAGCAGGCGTTGATGGCGGTGGAGTTTTTAGAGAATTCCTATCCGAACTCCTCAAGTTAGTAAAAGTTATTATAGTGACTAATCTTCACACTAAAATTATCTTTCAGTAAAAAGTCTAATATTGAACACATTTTTTTTAATACACTTTTATCGCAAATTGTTAAGATTCACCAATCATGTTGACGTGCTTGACTAATAGATAGTATTATAAAATAAGTATTTAATATATGTTATACTGGGTGGCTCTTACGTAATCACGTTAAATAGCACAGCAGTTAATACAAGTTGATATATGTCTGTTAAAATAATAAAATAAACAATAATAAAAGAAAATAAAAAATGCATTTTTTAAACCAAATAAATAGCGTAAAAAATTGACAAGAAATAAATCATCCTTGATAATATTAGGTTACTGACCTGAAGTGACCTGTAAAAGCGGTAACAACGCCCAGTGCTCACGTGATATCGACATAGGTAATTATAATACCTATACTTGACCATACATAGGTAATTAGGTACGCGTAGGGCTATGCTAATCCGATGTTATCAACGAATCATAAATTTCATGGTACTGTTTTTATCCAAATAGTCACTTTAATCTTGAAATCACTAAAGTTTAATAATCAAAACGACGACGTGAAATTGTGATACAAGGCATTAAAAAATAAAAAAAAATTAAGACGTTAAAAAAAAGCGTGCATTTTGCGCACGGGCTGTCACACCACTAAGTTATTAAATATGATTATTTAGCATATTATTAACGTGTCATATCACAAATAAAAAATATAATACAGTAAAAAAAAAGCGTCTAATTTCGCTGTCACACCATCTTATCACAACTGTCACAAACAAATTAAGAAACTTATTAAAATGTCCACAAAAAAAAAAAACAATTAAAACTTAAAGGACGTTACGCGAAAAACGAGAATTAGGTCAAGCGACTCATGAACCATCCCAAGGACGCCAGCGTCGGACTAAGTGACGTATTTTCTTACTAATCGTCGCAAGCGCCAGAAAAATATGAATTTCGACACCCCGTCCTGTTTCTTGTCACTTCGCGCATAAAGAATTATGCGTTAATACCTTTATTTTAAGTAAATTTTTCGCTTGAATTTGTTTTCACACACCCGTAGCGCGCGGTCCTTTTGTTTTTAATTTCGCGCATAAAATTATGCCTTAAATTGTTAGCCGTAATATTACATTTTTGCTTGATTTTTCTTTATTTGAGTATTTTGAATTGGCAACGTTTAAACTAGGTATCTTCGCCTTCAAATGTCATGGGTCTTTGACCTTCTAGTATTCATCAGGTGATATCTGTTTGCATTTACATGATGTTATTTAATATTAAAACGGAAAAAAATTGGTATTAATTGACTAGAGTATTAATTGTTGTGTATGTTTAAAGAAATTTATGTAGGATACGTCTTTTCATTTAATGTGATAACTTTATCGTCACTCGGTATATAAAAACATTAATTAAGCCTATTAAGTCAAGCCTATCAAGTAATCACATATAAAATTATGTTGCAGGTCTGCGTTTGACCCCAACAGAGGGTTGTTTCGCTTAACAAAGGATAACATGCTGTATCCGAACCCAGGCGTGCACTTGCTGTATGATGATTTCCCCATGCATTATTATTTCGTTGGAAGAATGTTAGGAAAGGTATGTCTCAATTTATTTTTGTTTATTGTTTGTTTACATTATATAGAGAGTTAGTTCTTTTTTCTTTAAAGGTCTGCGAGGCGAATTAAAATAAGAAAACACGCTGAATTTTATTTTACTGAGTTACGTTACAGCCGCAAGCGGTTAGTATTTCTGTACTTTTTTCTTGTACCCAAAAGCGATAAATGCAGTGTTTACTGGATGTTTCATAGCGTTGTGCACTCTGAATTTGTGAAAATTTACATTTTGATGTCGAAATTGAGAGTTAATAATAATGAGTATCAACAAGTGGTAACATTAAAAATTTTGCACAACCGACTTGAATATAAATTATTAAGATTAACTCAAAAACCATTGGTCAGACCTTGATCAAATTTATATGGGACCACATGTGAAGCACCAGCTTTCAAATAGAACAGAATCATCGAAATCGATTCACCCAGAAAAAGTTATTAGGTAACACACATTAAAAAAAACATACAGTCGAATTGAGTACCTCCTCCTGTTTGAAGTCGTATTGTTATGCGAACCGACTAATGTGTTTTTTGCGTAATAAACTAACAATAATGATAATTTTATTATTTACTAGTGGTTGCCTGGTGGTCGAAATTCGACAGTAATTCATATAATTATTAATTTTGTATATTAAGCAAACTGTTTTAATTTTAAACTGCACATAACACAGATATCACATGTACAAGATGTAAAATAAAGTGTTTTGTGTACATTCCACCAAAAGTTGGTGGAGCGGCATATTCCACAGATTATTGAAAAAGGGATATCTATTAAATCACAAAATTTATTGGTAATTATTTGTTGATAATATTTTAAAATTATATCTCGACAATCTTTACTTTGTGCGATTGTTTGATTATGGACTATTATGTGTTTGACATTGGTAGTATGAACTTAAACAGGCCTGACATACAAATAATGTATATTTTATTTTATTAAATCTATTTGTAACAAATATATATAATATATTGTGCCGTGTAGTGGCGGTTAAGAATATCCACTACCCCATATCTTCCCGTGGGTGGCGTAAAAGGCGACAAAGGGAAACAGGCAGGAGATGGGCAGCAGCATCTTCCTGATAACAGCAAAAATACAATAAAAAACTGCGGTTGCCAATCCGCTCGCCAAGCGTGGCCACTATGGCAAATACCCCCCTATGAATGTAACAAAAGACGGCCCCCAGTCCCCGGCGGCCCCGCTATTCCTGGCTACGGTGGCGACCATGGTAACGGCGGGGCAGGGGGTGCTAAGAATCTCCGGTGGAGGTTCGGTTGTCACCTAAGGCGACTCGACCTGGCAACATACAACGCACGCACCCTGAGGACTGACGAGAAGATTGTGGAGCTGGAAGAAGAGATAGACAAGTTACGCTGGCATATTATAGGATTATCCGAAGTTCGAAGAGAGGGGGAGGACACGGTAATCCTCGAATCCGGCAACATGCTCTATCACCGGGAGGGCGACCATCTGTCACAGGGAGGTATCGGATTTATCGTCCACAAGTCTCTCGTTAACAACGTTGTAAAGATTGGGAGTGTGTCGACGAGGGTTGCGTACCTTATACTCAGAATCACCAAATGGTATTCGATGAAGGTCATACAGGTTTACGCATCCACCTCGATGAGGAGGTGGAGGAAATGTATGACGATATCTTTAAGAGCCATGCATTCCTCCAAAACCCAGTATACGGTGTTGATGGGAGACTTCAATGCAAAACTAGGCACAAAGGAGAACGGTGTGCTGAAAGTAGGGAAATTTGGAATAGGGCAACGGAACCCAAGGGGCCAGCAGCTGGCCGACTTCATGGAGAAAGAGGGACTCTTTATGATGAACTCTTTCTTCCAGAAACGGCCCCACAGGAAGTAGACCTGGTCGAGCCCTGACTGTTCGACAAAAAATGAGATTGACTTTATTATCACGACCAGACGACAACTGTTCAGTGATGTCTCCGTGATCGCGAGGGTGAAAACTGGTAGCGTTCACCGAATGATCAGAGGCACACTGAACCTAAACGTTAAGTTGCAGAGGTCTCGTCTAATGAAGTCAACGCTCCGTCCCCCTCGTGTTCTGTTCCAAAGTGCCGAAACCTTTCAGCTCGAGTTACAAAACCGTTTTCAGTGCCTAGAAGACTGCAAAGAAGTGGACGATATGAATGACAAGCTCGTGGAAACTGTCCATGCGGTCGGAGCTAAGTTCTGCAAGACCTGCCGCAGAAGAACACAAAAACTTCGATCACACTCTTAATCTCATGGCTGTTAGACGGGAGATGAAGCTACAATCCTTAAAAGATTTGACAGCATACAGGCAACTGAACAGACAGATCTCCAAATACATGCGGCGGGACTTACGCAACTTCAATACAGCTTGTATTGAAGAAGCGATCGAGCGGAACCAAGGCTCCAAAGTCTTTGTCAGAGATCTGTCTGCCAGAAAGAGCTAACTGTCAAAGCTGAAGACCGAGTGTGGCGTTGTTTCCGGGGCACCTGAGATTTTGAGTGAGATTGAGAGGTTCTATGAGCAGCTGTACACGTCATCGTTGGAGCCACACGCAAGTGTAAGTAACGATCCAAGAGCGAGTCTTATCCAACACTATTCCGAAGATATCCCGGACGTCAGTCTGAGCGAGATTAGAATGGCTCTCCAGCACCTTAAAAACGGCAAGGCCCCAGGCAAGGATGGAATTATAGCGGAGCTTCCGAAAGCGGGTGGAAAACCAGTACTTGAAGTCCTTTAGAAGCTCTTTAATTCCGTCCTCCATGGTGGCATAACACCGGAGGCGTGGAGCAGAAGTGCGGTGGTCTTGTTCTTCAAGAAAGGTGACAACGCTCTCTTGAAGAACTACAGACCGATTTCCCTTCTGAGCCGCGTCTACGTGCTGTTTTCGAGAGTCATTACGAATCGTCTCGCGCGCAGACTTGACGACTTCCAGCCTCTCGAACAAGCCGGTTTCCGAAAGGGCTTTAGCACCATAGACCACATACATACCGTTCGGCAAGTTGTACAGAAGTCCGAGGAGTACAATTTGCCACTATGCCTGGCGGTGGACTATGAGAAAGCATTTCATTCCGTCGAAATTTGGGCGGTGCTGCAGTCCCTTCAGCGGTGCCAAGTTGACTGTCGGTATATCGAAGTGCTGAAGTGCTTGTACGGTAGGGCTCACGATGGCTATCCGAGTACAGAACCAGAGTACGCAACCTATCAAATTGCGGAGAGGTGTAAGATAGGGTGACGTTATATCCCCGAAACTCTTCACCGCTGCGTTGGAAGACGTTTTCAAGCTTCTGAACTGGAAAGGATACGGTATTAACATCAATGGCGAGTACATCACTCACCTTCGATTTGCCGACGATATAGTCCTTATGGCAGAATCGCTGGAGGAACTAAGCACCATGCTCAATGACCTCAATAGTGTCTCCCAACGGATAGGTCTTAAGATGAACATGGACAAAACAAAGATCATGTTTAATGTCCATGTCACACCTATGCCGGTAGTTGTTGGGAGCACTAAGCTCGAAGTTGTTGACGAGTATGTTTGGGACAAATAGTCCGACTAGGTAAGTCCAACTTCGATCGAGAAGTCAATCGACGGATTCAACTCGGCTGAGCAGCGTTCGGGAAACTACGACACATCTTCTCGTCAGACATACCTGAAAACCTTAAAACGAAATTGTACAACCAGTGCGTGTTGCCAGTGATGACTTACGGATCTGTGACGTGGTCCTTCACTGCTGGCCGTATGAGGAAGCTCAAGGTCGCTCAGCGAGCTATGGAGAGGGCTTTACTCGGGCTTTCTCTGCGTGACAAACTTAGAAATGAGGATATCCGCAGTAGAACCAGAGTAACCGACATAGCCCAACGGATTTGTAAGCTGAAGTGGTAGTGGGCCGGCCATATAGCTCGAAGAACCGACAACCGATGGGGAAGAAAGGTTCTCGAGTGGCAGCCTCGTACCGGTATGCGAAGTGTAGGGCGACCCCCCACGAGATGGAGTGACGACCTGGTAAGATATGCATGAAGTCGATGGATGCAGGTGGCTCAGGATCGTGCTTTGTGGCATTCCTTGGGGGAGGCCTATGTTTAGCTGTGGACTTATGAAAGGCTGTAATGATGATATATAATATAAAATTTAGCATTCTGCTCTCCTTCTCATTATAAAATTTAACTTTGCCAAATCTCACATTTCTCCGTGCGCGCAAAGCTTGCTTGAAAAGGAGCATAACGTTTTTATATATTAATAAATTGGAGAAATAAAGCAATATACGTTTTGGAATTGGGTGTGGAAGTGGTAAGAGTAGGTTGTTTGTTGTGCAGGCCCTGTACGAGAGCCTGCTGGTGGAGCTGCCGCTGGCGGAGTTCTTCCTGAGCAAGCTGTGCTCGTCGCGCGAGGCGGACGTGCACGCGCTGGCGTCGCTGGACCCCGCGCTGTACCGCGGCCTGCTGCTGCTGCGCGCGCACCGCCGCCAGGACGTGCCCGACCTCGGCCTCGACTTCACGCTGCTCAGCGACGAGCTCGGCGAGCAGAGGGTCAGCGCCGCGCACACGCTCACTCCTCACACCTCACACCTCACACCTCACACTGCTCCAACTGCTCCAACTGCTCCAACCTCACACCGACAACCAAATAAACGCACCGCTGCCTACATTTCAACTGATCGAAACCTTGCTCAACTTCTTGACGCACCCACGCACCAGTTTTTGTTTTTTCTTTCTTTATCAGTCGGTAACAATCTCGAAGGTTCACTGCCGGACGCACATATATGTACCCAAAACCATGTTATTGGTTGATATTGATTTTAGATGCGACTTTTAAGGGGTTTGACTTGGTGTTTTGCCTCTGACTTTCCAACACAAGCGATCCGTCTGTCTTTCTATGTTGGTCTGAGGTTCCAAACACAAATATTTATGTATTTATCATCATCATTACAATTTATTAAAGTGAACTGCCGAATATACATCTTCCCACACATAGTAATGCTAATAATCATAATCTTAATCTATAAGTATTTAAATTAAAAAGACGTTAGCATTCATTTATTTCGATATTTTAAACTACTATAACATTACTCATAGTCATGATTTATGACGTCATCATCTTGACCTCTATATTTTCAAGTTGTTTTAATTTAAAAGTAACGCCTTTTTCAAATGCTTGAAATCTATTTTTTTAGATAGAGGAACTGAAGCCAGGTGGAGCTAACATTCCGGTTACAGCAGAGAACAGAATAGAGTATATTCACCTTGTTGCTGATTATAAACTTAACAGGTAAACTACATAGCATAGCATCTGATAGATGGTTGTATACATGTGTGAGAATGTAAACTGTACAAAACAACTATCACATTTATCCTGAACAACAAGGTTATCCGGGCGGTACATACAATTGTATTACTTTGTTATCCCTCTGTATATTGACACTGGAGTAAACTTTTTATAATTCAATCAATTTTTACCACTTACACTTAAAAATAAAATAAAACACACAGAAATTGCTATAATCCTTTTTATACATATTATATAATCACGCCTCTTTCCCGTAGGGGTAGGCAGAGACCACTTCTTTCCACTTGCTACGATCCTTACATACTTGTTTCGCTTCGTCCACTTTTATTATTCCCTTCATGTATGCTCTACGGTTTAGGGTACCCTTGACCTGGCTTTTTATTATCTTTAAAAATAATCTGTCTAGTTTTGGAACAGGGAAAAGGACAAATACGGGATGGTGATTTTGTCACATGCAGTCGGGCTCACTTGGTTATCTAGCTCGGTCATTTCAGGCACAGCGCGCTAGCAACAGATTTTTTTATAGAATAAGGGTGACAAACGAGCGTACAGTTCACCTGATAGTAAGTGAATGTTGCGGCCCATAGAAATCTGCATGTATCATCGATTAAATATAAAATGCAGTACGTTGTCACCACTCACCGATTCCGATAATCTACACGCACCATGCGTGATACGGCAGCATTAAAAACTCCTATTTACATTGGCATTCTGTGAGTGTAGTCCTTTCCCGATCGAGTGGACCCATTCGTGCTATAACGATGATATTCCTGCAACGTGGCTCTGTAATTTTAAAACTTTATTCTTCTATTATTTATTCCTTTATCAGATGCGTTGTAACTTGCTTGTTGTTACTATTAAAATAGGTTCCGGTTCTCATCACTGACTTTTTAAAACACTAGCATTCATTGAGTTATATATGTACTACGTACTAGAGAAGCCATTCCGAACATTGGCTATGTTCAACTGAACTGTACTGCAATCCGTACAAACTAAATATTGCGTAAATTGAAGATTTGATAATTCCATAAAATAATTATTATTACATTTTATTTAGAAATATAACATGTTTGTTTAGATGAAATTAAGATATTTTATATTGAATTCTTATATTTATTTTATATTAATATCTTATTTTATATCAAATTAAAGTCTGTGCGCGAAAACATAGAGTAGGACACAGTTTTTGTTTGAAATGGCTTCTCTAGTATGTAGTACATATAACTCAATGCTAGCATTATGATTATTATTTACGCTAGTACTTATAGCAATGTTTGTATTTGCAGACAAATAAGGTCCCAGTGCAATGCATTTAAGCGTGGTTTGATCTCTGTGGTGAACGCCGAATGGCTGCGCATGTTCTCGTGCAGAGAACTGCAGTTGCTGATATCGGGTGCCGAGGTTCCTATCGATTTAGAGGACCTAAAGCGGAATACGCATTATGCAGGTATATTCTACAAACACTTACTTTCTTTATAACTTCGTAAACATTAGTCTACTACCACCGAATAGGAAGGATTTGACGTAAACGCCACACTTGATTAGCGACAGTAGTATCACTTCTTCGTCTGGCACCTAAGCGAATTACACAAACTTGACGTTCATCTCCTAAGAGTAGTATAAGAACCATTTTATACTCATATTGGATATAACATTAATTTATCCAGTCTGCTGACCTTCCTACGATGGAAGAGTTTTAGAGTATAACGAGATAGACAGAAAAGTATAGTGTTGTCGTTGATATGTAGTAAGAATTGACACTGTCACTTAGTGGCACAGAGCACAATTACTCTCTACCGAGGGAAGAACGCCAACTTCATACTAAAAAAAGGAAACACGTGTTAATAAGTGTCCACTAAAAGCGCCACGGTAGGCGGCCATATAAATTTTTAGCGGGAATTTCCAACTTTGTGTTCTGTAAATTTTAAACTTTTTATTTAAGGCAAATGTGAGTAATTTTGCCTCGAGCCTCACAAACCTGTTTGTTGAATTCCCATGCATTTGAGAGGTTGCACCAAAATTACTCGAATTTACTTGAGAGGAGTATGTGAGACAAAATGAAACTAAAATTTGGCATGGTTATATAATTTTATTTTTGGAAGACATTGTTTTATACACTATATATTATTATTTATGTTTTTTATTGCATTGCACATAATATTTCCACGCTTGTTACTGATATATAACAAAGTTATTCTTCACAGAACATTAACGTAAATTTAAATCAGCAACATTCTCATGGTGAAACTTAACTCAGCCTAAATACGTGATTTGAAACAGATACAATTCGAGTCAATATAATAATTATCCCTACAAATAAGGTTCAATAAATTCAAAATGTTTATATACTTACCACAATATTGTCATATCTTTTTCTTTTCCTAATATAGGAAATCTGCAGAAAGTGATCAGTTGATTTTGTACTTTTTATTTGCACAACACTTAACTTGCTTTCGATGATGATCACACATCGTGCATAAAATTTTGAAATAATGAATTCCTTTATAGTTAATATCTTACACAGAGTTAACATCTCACAAAAAATCTTTATTGTATGTTTACGACTATATTATGTATTCACCTACAAACGAAAATGAAGTATTCAGAGCCCACAATAACTGAATTTAAGCAAAAATCAATAATAAATATTAAGTACAATGAAATAAATTTTATTAAAGTTTAGAAAATATTTTCAATATGAAAGACGTTGAAAAATAAATGTAATTTTTTTCTTCTTCTAATTCATGGCTTCTTTTGATAGAATTCTGCTAATATTTAATCATTTAATTTTAATCAATTAATAGGTAAATTCATTGTGCAACTCTCAGAGTAATATGTATGTAATTATACTTTAAAGAGCAAACAAAAAAAAATTAACACAGAATAACATTAACTATACGATTTATTGACGATATAATATGAATCTTTGTATCTAATTTTTAAAATGGCAATCTAAAACAACATGAAGGAAAGAAACAGCGATATTTTTTCTCGCTTTATTTTTATAAACCCAACACAACCATTGACAAAATCATGACTGTGTGCAGATTCCTCAGCTTTCATACCTACAAAGTTGCATCACCCTGCTTAGAGGCGAGACCACTGTGTCATCACTGACACTGACAGGTGTGGACGCGTTCATAGAGAATGTATGAAATAAATATTATCACTGTGGCGGTACTGTGCAGGAACTGCGACTTCACTGTTATGTGTGAATCGTACTTAAAGTTACTTAGTCTCTCCATCTTCGAGCCGTCGTTAAATTACATTAATTTAGTTTATTAGGCGGTTTTCAGTATTTGTTGCATCGGTGTTCAATTTGGTCAGTACCGGAATTTTACCTATCCCAGCTGGAAAGCAGCATTGTATTCACTGCTTTGTTTCTGTTTAAATAGTCATTATAATAACAAAAAAATAAATAATGAGGTATTCCATATTATTCCTTAGAGGTGGCAATTAGAAGCTAAAGTAAAAGATCATCAAAGACCAGAAATTGCGTGCTTTGTTTGAAGTTTGTTTAAAATGCTTATCTTGTTTCAAAGGTGGTTTCTCGCCAACGCATCCGACGGTACAGTGTTTCTGGAAAGTGGTCGAGAACTTTACGGACGATCAGAGGCGGCAGCTCTTGAAGTTCGTCACGAGTTGCTCTAGACCGCCCCTGTTGGGTTTTAAGGTAATTTAAATTTTTTGTTATCATCAATATAATAATGAATATAAAATAAACATACATTTGCTACAAATAATAACAAAATCTACATTTGTTAGTTTTAGAATGTTTAATATGTTTAGTCTTTAAAATTTCGAAGGTAAAAATCACTAGCGAGAAATTATGGTTCATAATCTAGAATTTCATAATTATTCTTTATCGATCTTTGTACATTGCGTTTTTGCCATTGAGTTATACAAAACTAGAGAAGCAAACCACATTGCCGCGTGTCGAAAAAAGTGTAACCACTAACCAAACGCGACGACGTAGCTTTGAAATCATTAAAATTTTAAAATAAACATATATCTGTCTCACTTACACAAGTTGCGGAAAACAATATCGTCCCTAAGATTAGATAAAGATAGACACACAAACATGCAGTGGCGGGTTGGTGTTGCATACTTTATGAAATTTTACCCAAAATGAGCAATATAATGGAGTTTTTTTTATGTTGCAGTAAATTGTTTTTATTTTAAATTTGTATATTTTCTTATTACATGAACAGAAGTAAGCATAACTAATGAAATAAAAGATGTTTTTATATATTATTTTTATTGTACTAATAAATCAAACAAAAAATAAAGCAAATAAAAACAATTCAAGGTTTCTTAAGCGAGATCTGTGTTGAATATGTGAAATCATCAGCAAGTTTTTGTCTCTTAAATTTAGTCTCATGTCATTAGCTACAAAAATTTTGGTTATCAATAAATTTCGTTGATTTTCTTGTTTATAGAATTTCCATACTACTTAACAACTTTAAAAAGTTTTTATATTTTTTTTTGCAACAATACTGAGGATAGTTAATGGATTGAGGCGTGACTCTGCCGAAGTATATTTGTAAGATAATATAAATGGTTAAATCTGTAATACTAATCCGCTTAAATATTCATAATAGTCCATGCTCTCAAACTCCGCTATGAAGCATCAGTTTGTTATATAATTGCCTTTTGGATTCTTTTTTGTGTGTTTGAGTGTATAATTTACTTTCGTGGTACAATCTTATTTTTAAATATTTATATATAATGGCATTAATCAATAAAAGGGAATGATCAACTTGTATTGAAGATAAATGATCTCCCGGGGCAAATTCTTTTAATAATTTATTTCCTTGAAACTCTTTTAATGTTTTTGTAGCTAATGTCATAAAACCAAATTTAGTAGACAAAGACTTAGTTTCGGAAAGTTTCAATGCAAATTTATTAATATAAAATAAAATATAATTAATAGACCATTCATGAATAAACTAAAATAAGAATAATTAATTATTTTGTATAAAGGTTGAAACATAGTTTTTATTTTTAAACAAACAATTTTACTTGTTTATTTTAAAACAAAATTAACTTATTCCATAAATTATATAGTCTCCCATTAATGTGGAAAAATCTCAAAGGCGGAAAAGTGGCAACATTGAAGCTAAATTGCAATATTCGATATTTTATTTAATTTTTTAGTGTTTTGAACGTTAATATGAATATATAAATTAAAACTTACGTGTGGAAAGTGGTTCCGCTTGATTTATTATGTTTTTGTGACCTTGAATCGCATTCTTTCACTATGCATTTACCCATTTTTTGTCGTGAATCGTTCGGCTTAACTCGGACGGCGTCACATTGAACACTGAACGGACGTTCGCTGGGCATATGGCTGTGGCCATATATGAAGTGGCAACGCTTTGGCGCGGCAGTTACTTATCTAGTGTAACATATAAATCAATGGTTTTTGCACAGTTATGTAACACTGTACGTAGCGCACACGCATTCCTTGCATTTGATGTGCCGCACCTTGCTTAATTGTATAAATGAAGTTTATTTATATTTATTTTTTATAGAATAATGGTGACAAACGAGCAGACAGTCCAACTGATGGTAAGTGGTTGCTGTGGCCCATAGACATCTACATCTATCTTCGATTACGAATTAAAATGCAGATGCGTTGTCAGCCGTGAGGACTAAGATGGAATGCCTCTTTTTCAGTAAAATGGGTCTCCGGTTCTCTACACTCACCATACGAAACACAGCAGCATTAAGCTGCTATTTTACGCTGGTATAATATATAAAAAAAGAACTTAGAATACCAGTAAATATGAAGTTGAAAAGGAAGGTTGGGATGTGAATTAAAAGATAGTGGAATATGGTATAGGCAGGATGAGCAGTACACGACGTACCCAACGGAAAATCCATTTTCCAGTTTTTATTGTATGTTGTTAAGGTATATAGTTTGGAGTCACGAACTATACTTGAAAGGAAGGATATACATACATTGTGTAACAATAGTACTACATATAAGTATCAATCCTGAAATTAATTCTGATTTTATTTTATTATTGTAGGATCTAATCCCGTCGTTCTGCATCCAATCTGCGGGTTCCACAGATCGACTACCCACTTCCTCCACCTGCATGAACCTGCTGAAGTTGCCCGAGTTCCACTCCGAAGAAGTCCTCGCAGAAAAGTTACTCTATGCGATACAGGCCGGTGCCGGATTTGAACTTAGTTAATTTGTGTAAGTATAATATAATGTTTCGCGCCACAATTAATACCACTAGCACCCTCTAGTATCGAGTAGCAGAACTATGAGAGTCAAGAACCTTCTAGAAATTTCCATGGAAGAACTTTCTGTAACTATCGACACCAAGTCAATCGGTGACCGATATGTACACGAACATTCTAGATGTTTCTACAGTAGAAGGCTCTGGAAACTATCTGAGGCCTTATATAAGGCTGGTATAGACCGCGACCGAGACAGTATTGAATTGGCGATATAAGCGAATACTTCGAAGGGATACAACTGCGAACTAGTGATCAGTAGTACAGTTGTGTTTTATTATTAGTGTGGTTTTAAGTTGTAATTAGTGTTTTGTAATTAAAGTGTCAATTTGGGTAATTCAATCGGCAATTTTTAATTGTCTCGAACCCCAAGCTCGTAACAATAATATTGTATGTATGTACTATGTCTGTCTCGCTGTGTAGTAGGGACGTAAGAATATCCACTACTCCATATCCGTTGGTGTTGAAAGAGTTGTCAGGGTGAAACTGAAACAGGAGAGCATCTTTCAAATAACAACCGATGATAATAAAAAACTGTGATTGCCAACCCCCTGCCAAGCGAGGCAATCTATAGGGGAGGCCTATGTACTGCAGTGGATTTATAATATTATGCTGTATTGAATGCTAAATGAATGATAATGTAATATAAATTTTAAATAATGCAATCTCATCTTTATATCATAATAATACTTAAGGACAATATTTTTGTTTCCAGGTACATGGACAGTGGAAATTAGATTCCTTATATGTATTTACCTTTCTACTTACAAACGAATATATTATTTTTCCACGACTATTGTGTACTGAATGTAAATCTCATTGTGATAATGCTGTCTTTTAGAGAAGCGTTTTGTTGTGTAAATAAATGTTACCCCGAATTGCTGTTTGCTTTTATTTATAAGGCAGGTATATGATGATTCGACGTTCTATTAGACGTAAATATAACTAAGAAGGCAGCGAAAGACACAATAACAAATAAATTAAGGTTGATAACAGTTTTAAGTTTTGATTGTTGTAGATAAAGAAGTAATTAAGTAGAATGATGATGTTCGTTGTACAGATATGTATGTGTGCTCAAAATTCGGAATTTTTATGGCCAAAATACTAAATGAAAAAATTATATTATATCTTTGTCAGAAAAAAAGTTGAATAACATAACTTTTTTCAGGCAGAGTAAAACTATAACTTGTGTCAAATCTTAGCGGTATTTATTTAATAAAGTTGTTAAGCTCCGATTGTGTTACTTTCATTGCTTATTTTTGTTTACATTTATTTTGCGATACTACATTGTAATGAGTCGGGGAAAAAGTTTCTTCGTATTTTGTACACAAATTCACGAATTTTTTTTCATAGTTTAATTACATTTAATTATAATATATATGTGCCATTTTCTTTGATAATTTGTTGTCATCTTGTAGTTAGTGACATAGTCCCGTTGCTGTAGAAATATTGGGATTTTTGATCGAAAAAAATGTGACAAATAGTTTTAACAGTCCTCTTTTGATCTTAACGTAACACCGAAACAGGTGAAAATCTGAGGGTGCAAGGTCAGGACTATATGGTGAATGTATTAACACTTCCCAATCAAGCTCTCAATTTTTGCTGAGTTGCCAAAGATGTGTGTGGTCTGGCGTTATCATGATGAAAGGCGACTCCTTTTCTGTTGATCAATTCCGGCTGTTTTTTCTCAATTTATTGCTTGAGTCTCATTAGTTGTTGGCAGTAGAGATCCGAATCGATGGTTTTGTCCAGCGGTAAAAGCTCATAATGACCGATGCCCTTATCCCACCGTACACACAGCATTACTTTATTGCGTGTTAATCCGAGTTTCGCTACCGTCTGTGGAGCTTGACTACCCTTTGACCATGATCTTTTTCACAAATTGGTTCGGCTTCATTACGTTTCAATAAAGAATCGCAAATGAGTAGACGATTTATTAGGTTTCTATCAGCAAGCTCGAGTGGTACCCAAATATTAAGCTTTTTCATATAGTCAGACTTTTTCAAATGGGTCAAAACTGTTTTGTGGTCAATCCTCAATTCTTCGGCTATGTAACTACTAATATGCCGATCTTGCTCCACTTTTTCAAAAATTACATCGAGTTTATCCGTATGAGGGCGACCAGAGCGAGCTGCATCTTTGGCGTCAAAATTCCCGGATTGAAAACTCTTGAATCAACTTTGTGCTACTCTTCCTGACACTGCATTAGGTCCATAAACGTCACGTCACTTATTAAGTTCAAATTAAAAAAATCTTTAGAGGATTGTAAAAGTATCGGTACAGAAAAGTAAAATTGGCCAAGTCCGAGTCGCACCTACGATTCCCTTGGTGTTGCAGTTGACCATGGGCGGCGGCTGTCACTTAATATCATCAAGTGTGCCGCAAGCTCGTTTGCGTCTCCTATTAAAAAAATTGTTAAATGTCCAAGAGGATTTGAAGATTTTGATATAAAAACTTATTATATTTGTTCCTATGTCCATAGTAGTGATACTACAAAATATTGGATCACATCAGATACAAAATTATAGGTCGGGGAAAAAGTTTCTTCGTATTTTGTTTGTATAAAATTGAGGAAAAATCTCTTAGATTATACTGTTTGTATCTGGCTGGTTTTAATATCAATACATATTAAAACATAAAGAAAAAGTAAAAAACATTTTCTCGCCATTTTTCAATTGTTTTTCTGTCTGCCAAAATGAGTGAATCTAACCAAGAAATTCGAAATCCTGAAGTTTTATTACAAAAAAGGGAAAAATGCGACTCAAGCCGCGAAAAAAAATGTTACGTTTATGGACCTAATGCAGTGTAAGAGTAGCACAAAGTTGGCTCAAGCGTTTTCAGTCTGGGAATTTTAATATCAAAGTCAAAGATACAGCTCGCTCTGGTCGCCTTCATATGGATAAAGTCGGTGCCATTCTTGAAAAAGTGAATTGACCACAAAACAATTTTACTTACGAAAAAGCTCAATATTTGAGTACCTACCACACGAGCTCACTGAAAGAAACCAAATCAATCTTGTACTCATTTGCGATTCTTTATTGAAACGTAGTGAAACTGAACCATTTTTGAAAAGATTGATCACTGGTGATGAAAAGTTGATCACCTACGACAAGAACGTGCGAAAAAAAACATGCTCAAAGGGTAGTCAAGCTCCACAGACTGTAGCAAAACCCGGTTTAACACGCAATAAGGTGATGCTGTGAGTATGGTGGACTTGGAAGGGCATCGTTTATTATGAGCTTTTACCGCCGGGCAAAACTATCGATTCAAATCTCTACTGCCAACAAATAATGAGACTCAAGCAAGAAATTGAAAGAAAACGGCGGGAATTGATCAACAGAAAAGGAGTCGCCTTTCATCATGATAACGCCAGACCACACACATCTTCGGCCACTCGGCAAAAATTGAGAGCTTGGTTGGGAAATGTTAATGCATATTGTTGACTTTGTACCCTAAGATTTTCACCTGTTTCGGTCTCTTCAGAATTATTTGCTAAGTGTTAGGTTAACACATCAAGAGAGGACTGTCAAAATTACTTATCGCATTTTTTTAATCAAAACCCCCAAGATTTCTACAGCAACGGGATTATGTCACTACCTACAAGATGGCAACAAATTATGGAACAAGATGGCACATATATATTATAATGAAATGTAATTAAACTTTGAAAAAAAAATGTCTTGTATGTGTAAGTATATGAAATACGAAGAAATTTTCCCCCGACTTTATATTACCAAACATGATTTTTTTTTCTGCCGTATGAGGAAGCTCAAAGTCGCTCAGTGAGTTAAAGCGGGAGCTATGCTTGGAGTTTCACTGCTTAATAGACTTCATAATGAGGATATTCGTAGCAGAGCCAGAATAACTAATATAGCGCAACTAAGCAATAAGCTGAAGTGGCAATGGGCGGGCTATTTAGCTCGAAGATCCGACAACCGATGGGGAAGAAAGGTTCGTACCGGTAAGCGAAGTGGAGAGCAGCTAGATGAAGTGACAACCTGGTAAGAGGTGCAGGAAGTCGATAGATGCATACATATAGCCATATCTCAGGACCGTGCTTTGTGGTATTTCTTGGGGACCTATGTCCAGCGGAGATGTCCAGGTGATGATGATTGAGTATTTATATATTTATGCAAGTTTACATATTCGAAACAAGCACTCAGTCCACGTCAAAACCATATACATCTCGGGGTAAGTACCAAAATATAAATTTGCGTGGTTACCTTTTGAGGATTAATTTAAATGCTTTGTTATTAGTAAAATTTCTTTATTCTCACACTTGCCATACAAAACAAGCAGTATTTTTTTAGCTTATACTTCTATTTTAAACTGGTCTTGCAGGAGCGAGGTTTCTCCTTGTTCAAGCCGGTAGTTTGTGTCGCAGCGTAATACAGCGTTAGTGTGGCTCTACCAGTGAAGTTGAACTGATTAACAGGTAGGCCACCCAAAGGATTAGGTAGAGACGGGACTTCCAGCAGATATTACTAATCGTGTCAAATTTTTAAAATACATGTAATATATACATATCTCTTCTCCTCTTTCTTCATTAGCCTGGGAAAGTCCACTTATTGCTGTGGTGAGCATATGCCTTATTCGATATGCTTGGTAAGTGTATTGACGATCGCAGTAGCGCGACAAAGGTGCGAGAAGCCAATCCCTTGTTCCTCGTCAACGGTCTGGATATTTTATATTTGATGAAAACGAAAAACTAAAGAAAAGAAGCCACGATCGCTTTTTCTGACTTTCATGTGTTGAAACGTGTTGATGTATTACATTGCTAGCAGACAGCCAATATTTACTACCTATATTGCAATATTTTATGTGTATGGTCCTCGCAGGGTACATCACGAAGCATAGTGCTTTAAATTTAAATTATCTTTTTTTTATAGCAGAGGGGGCAAACGAGCATGCGGCTCACCTGATGGTAAGTGACTACCGCCGTCCATGAACAACTGCAACACCACGGAAATTGCAGATGTGTTGCCGGCCTATTAAAAATTAGTAGGCTCTTTTCTTAAAGGTCCCTAAGTCGCATCGGTTCGCAAAAATCGCTGGTGGTAATCGATTCCATAAGGAAGTTGTGCGAGTCTCGACTTCAGACACAAGTTTGTTCCGGTACTCGGCGACGTTTTCCCGAGAAATACTGGCACGGCCGCTGTATAGAGCATAACCAGTGCTTTCATCTGCATAGCAATGTATGTTACCGGTTTGCAACATATCATTGATATGCAGAAGAAACAGAGTTGGTGATCGCACGCAGCCTTGTAGAACACCAGCGTTAATAAGCTTGTAATCGGAGCATGCACCGTCAACTACGACCTTGATGCTTCGATCAGCCAGAAAACTGGTGATCCAATTGCACAATTTCTCGGGAAGCCCATAGAAAGGAAGCTTCGAAAGAAGCGCTTTATGCCAGACCCGATCGAAGGCCTTCACTATGTCCAAGCAAACGGCCAATGCCTCCCCCTTGGACTCGATAGCCTGCGCCCATCTATGTGTTAAATAAACAAGAAGATCACTAGCTGAGCGACTGCGACGGAAACCGTACTGGCAGTCACTAATCAGCTTTTTTAGGGATCGGGTGCACGAAAGCTGTCTTCCATGAATTCGGGACAACGCCTAGTGAGTAGGAGTACCGAAAAAGACGCGTTAGAACCGGTGCCAACTCTGGAGTACACGTCCTCAGCACAATTGGCGGGATTCCGTCAGGCCTACTTGATTTATGGATGTCCAGGGAGAGGAGTGATTTACGTACTGAGCACTGTGTGAATCGCACATCAGGGATAGAGCAATCACACTGCTGGATGGTCGGCGATGTGTTTCCCCCGTCATCCAGAGTCGAGTTGGACGCAAAAAGGGAGCCTTAAAGATCTGCTTTCTCTTTTGCGGCGTGGGCTAGTGAGTCATCCTCTCTGTGCAGAGATGGTAGTGATGGCTTACAGAAATTTCCTTGGACAGCCTTGGCAAGAGACCAGAATGCACGGGTTCCCGAAGGAAGGCGAATTAGTTTCTTAGTACTAGCCAATTCTGCCTATGTGCTTTGACTTTGCCTTGGCAATAACTCTTTTGAAGGACCTGGAGGCGAAGTTATACTTCTTTTTAAGCATGCTGGTATTTACATCCCGATTTATATAGTAATCTCTATATCTCGAGTATGCATCTACAAATTGATTTTTAATCTTCATTTATGGATGTACCATTTACGGAGTGATCAAATTAATTTGTTGGTGTTTTCAATGTTTTAATAATAATCAATAATAATCAGTTTTTACGTGGCAGAGCCATGCTGCAGCTATATTACTGGTATAGTTGTAGCACGAATGGGTCGGCTCGACCAGAGAAGGACCACGCTCTCACAGAATACCAGCGTAAAATATCAGCTTAAAGCTGCTGTGTTTCGTATGGTGAGTGTGGAGAACCGGAGATCCTTTTTACTGGAAATGAGGCACTCCATCTTAGTCCTCACAGGTGACAACGCATCTGCATTTTGATTTGTAATAGAGGATAGATGTACATGTCTATGGGCCGCAGCAACCACTTACTATCAGGTAGACTGTGTGCTCGTTTGTCACCCTTATCCTATAAAAAAAGCCTCAGCCCAGGCCTGATAACACTCCTTATATGAAAACTCCAGCCCGGGCACAGAAAAGTTCTAATTTGTACCCCGGGCCCGGGTAGGACAAGTACGGAGTATCACCTGCGTCTCGGTCAAAAAGTGCAAGGCCGGCTTCGTCGTCTCTAGGTGATAGTGGTTCGAGTGAAGTCCCCTGATGTTGCAGAAGTCCACGGACAGTGGCAGGGGTCGCCATGGTTTATCACTCTGTTTGCTCCGTGCAGTGTTAGTATATTCATTATCAATTCTTAAACAAGTAATCGATATGACGCTTACAATATTATATTATAGTGCTAGTGCCAGTTGTGTCAGAGCACGTGCTATGTACGTTAGCTTTTTTTTTATATAAGGATGAATAAGGATGACAAACGAGCAAACAGTGGTTGCTGTGGCCCATAGACATCTACATCTATCTTCGTTTGCGAATTAAAATGCAGATGCGTTGTCAGCCGTGAAGACTAAGATAGAATGCCTCTTTGCCAGTAAAAAGGGTATCCGGTCACTAATCTCACCATACGAAACACAGCAGCATTAAGCTGCTATTTTACGCTGGTATTCTGTGAAAACTTGGTCTTTTCCCGGTGGAGCCGACCCATTCGTGCTACAACTATACTATTAATATAGCTGCAGAATGGCTCTACCACGTTATGGTGTACTTAAAAATGATAGCGCGTGATCGTAGAGCCTTGCGAGTATGTTTAAACCACAAGTCACGAAAAATAATTTATTTTGAAAATACGTACTTACCTATGTTCCAAATTCAAATTTCCCTCCACATTTTTTTTATAGGAGAGGGGGCAAACGAGCATGCGGCTCACCTGATGGTAAGTGACTACCGCCGCCTATGAACAACTGCAACACCAGGGAGGGAATTGCAAATGCGTTGCCGGCCTTTTAAAAGGAGTACGCTCTTTTCTTGAAGGTCCCTAAGTCGTATCGGTCTGGAAAAATCGCTGATGATAATCGATTCCACAAGGAAGTCGTGCGAGGTAGAAAACATCTTCTAAATCGCACAGTGGTGGACTGCCAATCATCCAGATGGTGTGGATGGTATCGGAAGTTCTGCCGCGATGTGCGTTCGTGAAATTTAGCTGCTGGGATTAATCCGAACAATACCTCAGAGCACTCCCCATGGTAGATGCGTAAGAAAATGCAAAGGGATGCAACATCGCTTCGCAGTGCCAATGAATCGAGCCGATCGGAAAGGGCTCGGTCGTCGACGATTCGAGCCGCTCTGCGCTGGATGCGGTCAAGTGGAAGGAGTGGGATTCCATGTGAGGCCGAACCTGCGCCTTGTAAAGTTGCAGGCGGTGTGCCAGCATGAAATACTGTCCCGCTCTGCTGACCACGCTAAGCTTTTTAGAGGCGAATTTGGCCTTCTCTTCCAAGTGACTACGAAACTGCACGTCACTCGATATGTCGACTCCGAGGATACCGATACTGGCTGAGGCAATAAGGGGAGTGCCTTGAAACTGAGGAGATACGACAAAGGGGTTCTTTTTAACGGTAAACGCGCAAACTTGTGTCTTCTAAGGATTAAACTGGACTAGATTTAGTCGCCCGCAATCCGAGACTTTGTCCAGCAAAGACTCGACTTCAGACACAAGTTTGTTCCG
This sequence comes from Parnassius glacialis, assembly GCA_033319125.1. Classification (NCBI taxonomy): domain Eukaryota; kingdom Metazoa; phylum Arthropoda; class Insecta; order Lepidoptera; family Papilionidae; genus Parnassius; species Parnassius glacialis. The sequence goes on along the minus strand of JAVANC010000013.1, from coordinate 17,625,346 downwards.
GTACTCGGCGACGTTTTCCCGAGAAATATTGGCACGGCCGGTGTATAGAGCATCACCAGTGCTGTCATCCACATAGCAATGAATGTTTTAACTTAACTTAATTTAACGAGCTAAATTGAAATAATGTGTTTAATTGAAAAAAAAATTACGTCGCCAAAGCGTAAGAATCGTTCAATAGACTTTAAATGGTATTTATAGATAGAAGACCTTGGTATAATAAATTTCAGCATGGTTGACTAACTTTGAGAAATGAAGAAAAAAGTGGTCTCCCTTTGACGATTGTTTCGGAAGAAAATATTCTAGATCAGTAGTGGAAATTTTAATTAAAAAGAATAAGCGAATTTCGTATGATGAGATTCTTCAGCACATATTGCAGATAGTTCACGAGATTTTTCACCAACACCTTCGCGTGGAGAGGGTAGTTTCGCGTTGGGTGTTACATAACCTCACCGATGCTCAGACGCAGGCCTGCGTGGAATGACTAAATTTGGCTTGTCTCGGCGTGCTTATGTCATTTTTTCACATGGTGAATCTTGGATTTAAAAACCAGCCGACGGTTTGGCTGTTTTAAAATGAAACAACGCTTATCGAACTAAAGAGTTCGAGAAGGGATATTTGGTGTTACAGTATAATCCTTGGTTATATTGAATAATGAGCAACAAGCGATAACGCGCCAGCGCACTTAGCAATAAAAACGAGGGGTTTCTTGGACAGCGTACGGGTTAAGCTTTTGGGTCACCCTCCTCACAGCCCTCGTTTAATACCGTATTCTTTTATTCTCATAAATAAATAAAAAAAATCATTTAAAAGACACTTCTGATCGCCGGAAGGTGGGTTAGCAGTGTTAGAACAGACCGCAGAGGTGTTCGAGGCAGACTGGAAAAAGAGTTTCAAAAATTATTTTAGATCAATGAAAGTTTTTTATGACCTACATAAACTATATCAATAGAACTTTTACTTTTTTACTTAACTATTCTAAATCTTCCAAACAATATTTTTAATAAATAAAGCAGCTGATTAAGCTCTATGAAGTGTTTGTTTCCTTTAATTTGAATTGAGTAAACGTCCATCTGCGGCATGTTAAGTTTGGGGACGTTATATGGACAGCTTGTACGAATATTTGTGTAAGATTTAGGAACATGTCTATAGGAGTCGTTGCTATGCAAAGAAATTTAAAATATATATACACTAACTACTACTTAAATGTCTTTGTTGCTATGCTTATTTTAAATAATAATAAAAACGAACATGTAAAGTGATTGATTGCTTTGCCGCCATAATATCTTTTCTATATAAAAAAGTGCTCTGTGATAATATCTTTTAACTTTGAAATTGCCAAATTGTAAAAAATATACATATAAATATAAATATACATATATCTATCTATTTTTGATGTTTTTTGTGTGGTGATTGTAAGACTAGAAGCCTTTTAGGGTTATTTACTTAATTATTTTTGGGGTACACATACTTAATTCTATAAGGTTTCTAGGGTTCTGCGCACTTTGGGCAACAGAGTTTCTTTTCTTGTATATTTTGGGAAGATTACTTTTAAAAAAAGCCGCCTGAAAAATAATCAAGGTCCTAAAAATTGATATAAGTGAAATTAATAATTTCTTATTAATGATATATTAATAATTGTGACGATAAAACTTTAAACATGTCAAAAAACGTTGTTAATAAAATGAAAGAATTATTTTATTTATATTAATATTCGTAATTGCACCTAATTTAAATAACATATTTAATGAATTTGAGTTAAACTATAGGGCCCTAAGGACACCTTAGGGCCCTATAGTTTAACTCAAGTCATAGCCCATAGTCATTACACATAAAGATAATAAAAACAATAACCCGAAGTTTCTTGTGGCTTACCTTTATAAAGGGTTCTGCAAAATACAAGCCATTACTTGACTATTATCCCAGTTTATTGTAGTCAAAGACGATAAATCACTTTGGATTAGCTTAACAAAATCCTATTCACACTTGCATTGAAGATGTCCTTGTTATAATAACTAGGATGTGCATTTTACCATAATATACGATAAATAAAACCATACACTAACGACGGTAAGCATGGATAAAGGTTGCGGAGTTTGATAATTTAGTGAGACATGTTAAGAGATGGCCATGCCAATAGACAGTTTACAGGCTGATGGGAATGATAAATTGCGTCAATGAATATGTACTTACCATTACTTGCAAGCTAACTAGCTGGCTCGTTTACCGAATTCCGGACGATAGTCGTTATATACATTATATAAATCTAATAAGTAACCGTGAACTTGAAGCTGGCAACTCATCAATAACGAGCATTAATATTGGCTTAGGTGCATTCATCGATTCCAATATGGCCGCCACTCGACGCCATTAGTGGTTTGACAGTTGCAATCAATCAGACCTGATGAATGAGGTTCGCGAGGCGACGTACGTGCTTACCCCGTGTGCGGTAGCTTGTCTATCATACAATGTGGCAGCCAACATTTCTCAATTATTTAGGACAATCCTACTATAATATATGAAAATTCCGATAGTATTATAAGATCTTCAAATATTAAATCAAGTAATATAGATAATTTATTGACAATCTATACGTGACTACAAATTAATGAGGGCTAATAATCTTGCACTCGCTAAATGTTGGGAGTGAGGTGAAGTTTTTTGTTACAAAACATCATTGTAATTGTAAAGATGCATATTTAAATACATAAAACAATGCCTCAGTGTGCTCTTTAATTTCTTGGACAATTGTAATTCTGTTTTTAAATTTTTCTACTTTTAGGTATATTCATAGTTTAGTTTATCTATTTCTAATCAAATTAATAAAAAATTACTAATATTATAGAAAGAAACATTAACTTTTACATTTTTCATCAAATTAACTTCCCCGCCATGAAATATGTCAAATTTTTCACCTCATAGCTATGGCACCGATCTGGTGGCAGAAAAAGGCCTGGATGCTCTCGTTATCTAGAAAGGGCTTGAATGATATGTAATGGTTTTGCCGTCATAATATTAGGATGTAGAGATGTAGAGCTACACTGCAGTAGGCTGCAGTACGAATGGGTCCGCTTCACTAGTATAAATGAAAATCCCGAAAATTTAGACATGTATATAATCCATGTTTGCTGAGTGTGGTGACAATGGATATCCCAATCCCAAGTTTTGGAAAGAAATTGAACATTGGACATTGTTGGAACCAGGATAAGAAATGTAACCATCTTTAGGATAACGTGTAAAGATAAAGACATTTCGTTTAAAAAGGAATATAGATTTTGTAATATGTCCTGTTTTAAGATTCCATAAAACTGGTGAGTATGTTACAAATCGTGTCTAACCGACGGACTTTATTGCTTAGTCATTTTCCATGGCAGCAATATGAGTTAGCAAGAAGCATTGCGCAATTGCAGGTCCATCGGAGATTGCATTACAGTGAATGTTGCTTGCCTACAAATGCGCCGTAGTGCGGATGTAAAACATGGATCGTATTATTTCTCCAGACATATCCTATTTCTTCAGTCATATGCCTTCATAAGCATTTATTTAGACTGATAGGTAGTCACTCAGTTTTTAGGAATATTTTAGTATAATTGACTATCTGTCTGTGATGAAATAAGGTAAAAATATCTTTATACATCTTTTGAGGTAATCATAACTTGTTCTACTTAGTTTAGTGGTCAAACACATTTAAGTACTTTAAATTCCTTTGCTAGTGGTACATTGTTTATTGCGTGAGAAGTAGTAATTTTTTTTTTATAGGATAAGGGTGACAAACGAGCACACAGTCCACCTGATGGTAAGTGGTTGCTGCGGCCCATAGACATCTACATCTATCCTCGTTTGCGAATCAAAATGCAGATGCGTTGTCACCCGTGAGGACTAAGATGAAATGCCTCATTTCCAGTAAAAAGGGCCTCCGGCCACCTGCACTCACCAAGCGAAACGCAGAGGTAAACCTCTACTTCACGCTGGTATTCTGTGAGGTCGTGGTACCACCCCGGTTCGAGCCGGCCCATCCGTGCGACAGCAAAAGCTGCCGCGTGGTTCTACCACTGTTAAAAACTGTTATTTGCACATCATTATATAGGTTTGTAGTGTTGTATACTACAGAAAGCACTGGAGAACTTAGGAATCGTAACTTATGCATATTACTATTACATCAACCGCAGTTTTATGGAGGATACTCAGATTTTATCTGAGGGAGAATATGAAAGTTTGTCATTTCAAAACCGATGTAAAATCTAATCGAGTAAGTGATCAAATTGCGTTGGCGTCGACATTGATGTGATTTGTAATTTAATAGCAATTTCAAGCGCTGATTTACAAAGTGCTTCACGCTGAAGGAAAAACATCGTAAAGAAACCTCTTTATATGGAAACAACTACTTACTATCGGTGAATTAGAGTAAGAAAAATACGCAGGGAAAAGAAAAATGAGAATGTTATTTTTTGAAGTGATAGGGTGACAAACGTGTTAACAGTTTACTTAATGTCTGAGGTCCTTAGACAACTACATCTATCCTCGATTAAGAATGCAGATACGTTCTCACCACCGAGGAGTAAGACGGAATGTCTTTTGTTCTCGCCACTCACAACGCGACACCAGCATTATGCTGCTATTATGTTGCGACGCTAGTATTCTGAGCAAGCGTGGTTCTTCCCCAGCCGAACTGACCTATTCTTGCTGGAGCCATAATAAGATGTACTTGAGTTATGTTTATACACATTATTACTTTGAAAATAGTTTAAGTATATTAGCAAACAACAGTAAAACAAAAACAAATTGTCCTAAATGATGATAATGGTTCACCTATTGTAAAAAGTGATTATAAATAATTGTTAAGTGTGTATAGTCATTTTATTTAAAAAATTACACCTATTTAATGTTTTACTGAAATTTTATTGAACCTAACGTGTTCTACGTAAAGGATGGGGCCAGCGGCTTTTGTGAGTCAACTCGGGCCACCGCGCTCGCGGCGTTTCGATTCAATGCCAATGAAATTGAAAAGATTAAACGATCGCCTGTCAGTCGTAATGTGAATAAAATGGCCGCACCATATTTTAATACACTGAATAGGCCGGAGGTGTGAGCGTTTTGTTGTTTTTATTTAGTTTCGTAATATGTTGCGCTTTTCAAAAAGTGTGAAAAGAGTTGTAATTGTGAGAGTTGTTGTTAGAGTTCGGAATGTAGCTGTTAAGAATTAATGAATGATAGTTTATGGATAATAACGACTTTCTTCTGACCGTCTGGCGTAAACAGGATGGTTATAATGCCAGATATACCGGTGATGAATTCTCTGGCGCCACCACTACACCTGTAACTACATATACGGCCACACTCATAAAAATCGACGTCAATTTAAGAGAAGCTTATAATGACTTTCTCTCTATTCATATATCAATAAATGACAATAGAAAGAGACAGATATATAGAAATAATACTTACATTTAAATAAGTGATTACAAGCAAGACCGCCTTTGTTTTTAGTTTCTATCACAAGATGAAGATTAATTGCTGGTTAAGCAGTTGTGGTTTTAAGGGACGTACGTTTTTTGTGCAGATCATAAGTGAGATTAATACGAACGACATGGCTTTAAAAACAGATTGTACATAGTAGAGCTGTACATTGAATTCATGTAGCTTCATTTCATACGTGGTAGAGCCATGCTGCAGCTATATTAATAGTATAGTTGTATCACGAATGGGTCGGCTCGACCGGGGAAGGACCACGCTCTCACAGAATACCAGCGTAAAATAGCAGCTTAACGCTGATGTGTTTCGTATGGTGAGTATAGAGAACCGGAGACGCTTTTTACTGGAAATGAGGCATTCCATCTCAGTCCTCACAGGTGACAACGCATCTGCATTTTGATTCGTAAATGAAGATAGATGTAGATGTCTATGGGCCATAGCAACCACTTACCATCAGGTGGACTGGGTGCTCGTTTGTCACCTATATCCTATAAAAAAAAGATGAACCTTCAACTTGTGCTTTAACGTCGAATAACAGCGGAAACCTAGTTGAGAAAAATTGTACACGTATTCACACGTGCCTTTGACCTTAGTATGTTTGTAGTGTCCGACCGAAACAGGATTTTCTGCCGAAACCGAAACCGAAAACGAACCTTCAGTCTGGTTGTCAGTTTCGGCCGAAATCGAAACCGAAACCGAACCTTATTTAGACATGTTCATTTTTTTGATTGTATTTTGGAATCTGGTATATTTGTTATACATATACAGATAGGTAATGCATGTTAATCAAAGCAGTAACTGTAATAGTCATGCAGCAATATATTTATTTATTTTCAAGTAAAAATCAACAACTTAACGTTAAGAAATACTTTTTTAAGTCAATTTTGTAAAAAAATCAACACTTACACTCATAAAAAGTTGCTCGCTAATTGAGAACATATTTCATTGTGTTCACAATATTGTTAATATGAGAGCATTAACTTCATATATCACACTCACACACAATATACATACACACATCTTAACAAAATCCCAGAAAATATACAAAATCTGCTCAAAGTTCAAAAACTTTAATAAACTAAGTTTGTATAAAAAGGATTATTATAATATCAAGGAATTTATGGATGATAATAACCCCACTATGGTGATCACAACCAAGCTATTTCTAATTTCTTTTTGTTGTTAATTGTGTTACATACATGATTGTAAGAGTGGCGTAGCTACGTGTGGGTGAAGTGGGCCCTCGCGCACGGCTTCGCACTTAAAGGGGTCAGCGAGACCCCCTAAAATGCGATGCCCCCAGACTTTACCACAGATGACTAAATAATTTGATCACTTTTACCCTTGAAAAAGTGAAAGTGCGTTTGTTTGGGGCCTCGCAAGAAGCCCCCTTTAAATGCGACTGCGAAGCCTTTGAAACTACCTTCAAAGACCCTGATTGTTACATTGACGGAATACGAGACTTGTCACGAATTTATAGATATGAGTAGGTACAAGGGTAACACTAAAAGTTCTTAAAAATCAAAAACTGAACAAACTAGCAAGTTATTACTTATATATATTATGTTACTACTATTACTTATATATTTTCAAAATAGTGTCCATATACATATTTTTAAAGCAGCTTTTCTTTTATTTTCGGAAATAAATAAAAATTGCAAATAGTGAGGTCGGTGCTATAGGACAGGTGACCCAGTAATTCCACATCTGACGTCGCCAAGTAGTCGATTGTTTACTTGGCAGTGTGCGACGAGGCGTTGTCGTAGTGAAGGAAGATCCTACTGCGAGGTCGTTTCTCCCGAACTTTTTCCAAGACAAATAGCAAACAATTGTTAGTGTAGCACTCTGCAGTAACTGTTTTTCAATCCGCTAAAACAATTGTTGCGTAATGACCTGTCCTTCCGAAGAACGAGGCCACCATCTTTTTTCCCCATGCTTCAACTTCTCTTTACTTTAGTTGGCAACTCCTCGGAAGGAAACACCCAGACAGCAGACTGTTTCTTAGTTTCAGGATCATAACAATAAATCCAGCTTTCGTCACCTGTAAGTATGTCCAACACAGCATTTGAGTCACCTCCATTAAATGTTTGAACCATTTCACGACACCAATCAACACGACGGAGTTTTTGGGCCTCTGTCAAGTTATGAGGTATCCACCGGGCATAAAGCTTCCTGACTGCTAAATATTCATGGAGGATTTTGTGCACTTGACTCATACCGATGCATTATCTTGTTCGAATCTGCTGATAAGTCACTTTTTTGTCAGTCTCTATCACACGCCGCACAATACTGATGTTATCTTCAGTCGTCGCCGTAGAAGGCCGTCCCCATAGAGTTATACAAGACTAAATCAATGGCCGTCCCTCACGCAGATCATCGGTGAAATTAGTGCGACCACGTTTAAACTCATTAAACCAGTTATAAACAGTGGCACGAGATGGGACTGCATCGTGAAAGGCCAACCGAAGTTTATCATATCTTTCTTGTTGACTTAAATAACATTGAAATTCATAAAAAATCAGTGTACGAAAATTTTCGCGCGTTAAATTCATGCTGATGTGACAGACAATTTTCAATTTGCTGCGAAATCGTAAACAAATGACAAATTAATAAAATACATACACAATAATATTGGCAAAGAGTTCCATTTTCAAAATTTGAAATTATTTTTTTATTATATCGTTTACAAGTGGCCAGTTCTAATAACTTTCAGTGTCGCCCTCGTATGTCGTGTCAATGCATGTTAGGTAAAATAGATCTATTCGGTAGACCCATGGAACGAAAGAAAAGGGGCCTCGCTGATGCAACTTCACGCACGTTTATATTAGCCCAGGCTACGCCTCTGATTGTAAGCTATTATTTAAAAAAAATTCCCGCTGGGTTTCTTGCTGGTACTTCCAAGGACAGAGGTTTTTTTTTCGAACCAGTGGTAATTAAACAAAAGAGTGACTTTCAATACGTATTATTTACATTCTATATTGAATAATAAAAAGATTCTGTTTCTGTATAATTATGAATAATATACGAATCACGAACTCATCCGCACGACGCACGATATAATATAATCCACGAACGGCGCCGCCGAAGGTTCGGCAGGTTTTTTGCCGAAACCGAAACTATTACCGAAACTAGATTTTTTGCTGAAACTTTGCCGAAACCGCAACCGAAACCGAATCTTCGGTCGGTCACTATATATTTGTGTAAGTTCGAAAAACGCTATGCAAGAGTCAAAATTTTCTTTTTTGATTTTTTAATTAATGATCATATATAAATAAGTTAATAATAACAAAACTGGTTTAAGATTAATTCCCTTTTCATTTTAGGTTTTAGTATGTGGTAGGTCACGTTTTCTCCAAATGTGTCCTTATGATAGGTCCGTAGATAACATTGTCTCACTTATTTTTGCCGCCACAGAGCAGCTTGCTTGCATGCTTGCACCGTTGTGTTCCAATCCGAAGGGTATAGACAGACAATATAATTACAGGTTGTGACGCAATCCATTTTAGTCTTCTGAGACGACGCGTTGTCTCCTCTGTGGACTGAGATGGATTAGTAGTAGACTTGCAACGAATAGTTTATTCGGCCACATGCCGAATACCGAATATTCTGCGGTCTTCCTGGCCGCAGACACTTAAAAAATAAATAGAACCTAACCTAAGAACAACAAAACAACAAAAGTAGAACAAGAAAATAATATATTTAAATTTTTAAAAAGGTATTTACAATTTTATAAAAAAATGAAATATGATGATGATGATGGATGAAGTGAGATTACAATTAGATTAAAAAAATAAATATAGGAGAATAGGAGAATATAGTGTTGTAGTGGAGCCTAAAGGTCGAAGTGACACACGCTGCGCTTCGAGTAGTAGTAGGCACACGCGGAGCTTGAAGTTTCCTGGCGGCGACGGCACGCAGCGTCTGGTCTGGGCACACTCAGCGTCCGGAGCCGGCGCACGTAGCGCCTGGAGTAGGTGCGCTCAGCGCCTGGAGCAAGCAGTCGTAGCGCCCAAAGGTAGCGCGGGCAGTAGGTGCACTCAGCGCCTGGAGCAAGCAGTCGTAGCGCCCAAAGGTAGCACGGGCAGTAGGTGCACTCAGCGCCTGGAGCAAGCAGTCGTAGCGCCTGGAGTAGTGTGGCCCCGCGCTTGAAGTAGACTACGCCGACTACTTCAAATGCAGATGGAGGCTTGCAGGATCCCGGGGCAATGCGGCCCCGGGATAAGGCCTTTAGTAGATGCTTCTCGTTTGAGAACTGAAGCGAGACTCCCTGTATTCTCCGATTGTTCAGCTTTTATACCTTTTTAGAGAGAACGAGAAATTATTTAAATTAAAAGGAAATTTATTGTAAATGACCTAGAGCGAAAGAGTATTTATGTGAAAATATCGAACTAAGAACATCAAACCAGTGACGAATTTGAATAAAAGTTACCATAACAACCATATAAATAATGGTTGTCGAAAATATAAATTTTTGGTTTTAGGTATATAATTGAAAAACAGTTACATTTAAGTAAGAAATGAGATATTATTCATATAGGAAAAACTATGGCGCGTCAGCGCGCACGAAACCTAAAATTGCAGAGTTACGGAAAACTCAATAAAAGATCGAAAAAGGTAAGACTCCATTGACAGCGATTTAAACGGTGCTGATAGCGTGAAAATACGAAGTGAAAATGATTTGTTATTGTGTAAAAACGTTACATGATCCTATGGAAATAAAGGTGATGCAAAATATAAATGCAGAAAATCAAAAACAGAATGGAAAAATAGTGTAAAATGATATGTAAGTAGCATAACACTACAAAGGATACTGTTTATTCTTCAGAGCGTCTATTCTCTTAAGCTAGGATTGTTTACGAGAAGAAAAGGAGTAAACTCTGTAGGTATTACCAGAAAACTGAAGAAACATTAGTCTTTGCACCATTATCTTCCATTTAAGTTATGATAATTCGAGTGCATAGACATTTATCTGAGAGTTCTTTTTTAATTTTTATAATGTGGAAGTTGATTATGTAGGTACGTATTGACTACTTTAATAATTACAAGAGAAAATAAAATAAAATAAATAAATATTTTAATATTACCAAAATTATCTGAATAAAACCTCTTACTTAAGTGTTCGGTATTCAGCCAAATAGTACCTTTTATTAATCGGTATTCAACCTAATAGGAAAAAAGTAGCCGAATAGGCAGAATACCGAAAAATAGCTGAATATTCGTTGCAAGTCCAATTTGTAGCTTTCTTTGTTTAAAGTTGGCTGCAGGTGCCCATTAACTGCAGTAGTCATTTATCAAGAAGGCGGTCTGTAAGTTTGTTTGTAACTTCAATTATATAAAATAAGCGACGAAGTGCGAGTCGGCCTCGCGCATGAAGGTTTCCTTACCATCGTAATACACGTTTCTAGTAAGGGAACCCCTTTTAATTTAAATTTTTATTAATTTTATATTTATTAGTGGTAGAGCCACGCGGCAGCTTTTGCTGCCGCACGGATGGGCCGGCTCGTACCGGGGTGGTACCACGACCTCACAGATTACCAGCGTGAAGTAGAGGTTTACCTCTGCGTTTCGCTTGGGCCTCCGGCCACCTGCACTCACGCAGGTGGCCGGAGGCCCTTTTTACTGGAAATGAGGCATTCCATCTTAGTCTTCACGGGTGATAACGCATCTGCATTTTGATTTGAAAACGAGGATAGATGTAGATGTCTATGGGCCGCAGCAAACACTTACTATCAGGTGAACTGTGTGCTCCTTTGTCACCCTTATCCTATAAAAAAAAATTTTTTTTATTATAGCAGCAACAACACATTCTGTGAAAATTTGAACTGTCTGCCTATTACGGATCTTGAGATACAGCCCAATGACAGTCAGACGGACGGACAGCGGAGGCTTAGTAATAGGATCCCGTTGTATACGAGTATATACTCTTTCGGTACGGAACCCTAAAAAGGTTGGGTCATAATCAAACAACTTTCTTTTTAACCAAGTTCAATAAAGGGTGAAGTTCTATATTCGACGCAAATGTTTTTTGGGTATGCTCACGGATTTCTCGGTTTATACGTTAGTTAAACCTATTTAAATGACTCTTTTTTCATTAAATAATTTATAACGCAGGGTTGGTCTCAATAGGAGAAGAAGATTTTGATTTAATTAATAAAACGACATACTAATTGTTACCTTGAACTTGTAATATACCATAGACTATTCAAATTAGTCTTAAATTAAACGATTTCAAAAACGAAAAAGGATATTATAAATTATAATATTCTCATAAAAGCTATTGGATTCAAGGGCTTCTTCGATACACTATGTCTCAGCATCGACTTCAGAAGCAATTAAAATACTTATAATATATGAAAATTGTTTCGATATTTTTTGTTGCAGAAGTTGAAGTTGTTTTAATTTTCATAATATTTAAAATTACGTCATGCCAGAGGAACAATGTTACTGTACAATGCACTCAGGTCACCCTCTACGCCCTTTTTAGATGGATTACCTCGTCACAACTGCTGGGCACGTTAGCAAGCGAGTCACGACTCGCGTACGCGACACCTGATTGATGTACCAATTCGACGGGCGCTGTTTCATTCGCTACATTGTTCGCACAGCCACGTTCCGTGGATAGTAACTGAACGCAGAACAGCAATTGAATAAATTTTTATTGTTGGCGTTTGCCAACAATGTCGTCGATCTACCTGGCTAACACTTTTTGGATTGAATGCGGAGTTCGACACCGTGACATCAGTTAACCCGGGCTATCTTTAGCTTTTTACTATTATTTTAAGGCTGCAAAAAGGCTAGCGATGGTATGCTATTCTTTAGATTTAATTTTATTAATACTAAAGGTGATGTTAGTACATAGTTATAAAAAATCTATTAATTTAATGATAAACTATGTAATAATAAAAATTAAACAAAGTATTAGTATAAAAATACTAATTAAAGTTGAAGTTTATTATTTGAAAGTATGTAGGTATATCATTTATTGGCAAAGCCGTGTTACTCATTCTCGGGAGGAATTAGTATTATTTTACAAGATAATGTTTTTAAATTTCAACCTATCAAAATCCATATGGCTGTTATTTATGTTTTAGTTTTATATCACCCTCATAGACAGAAGTTATAAAACTACTGTATTTACAAGAGTGTACTGTTAGACTTTAAAGCCTAACTGTACACTCAATAAGTTATAGAGTGGATGTATTCATAATCCGAATAAGAAAACTCTAAAATATACCACTTTAAGTATTTTGTAACACTTCAATCTGATTATAGCATTAAAGCTGTATAGAATCTGTTTTTTGCACGCTGTCACTTGCTCTAAGTGTTATTATAGTATCACTCAAATCTTATTTCTGAGCAATGGTGAATGCAAAGCTTAGGTACCTAGATCCCATAATACGTATATAGACTGTATACAACTTGAGTTGTATAATAACTATTAAACCACTGTTATAAGGATACAACATCTTTCCAACACTCTTACACGGTTCTAAAAGAACTCTATAAGTTATAAGTTTTATGTGAGCTGGTATATTGATGTTCAAAACGTTTGTGTGCTACTTGAGCATTGCTGAACAAAGGCCTCCTCTACATGGATTGTCATATAATGGGGATAGCAAGTAAACTTATACAACATATGCTGTAAAAAAGATTAGAGTGTTCACAGCCATCGAAACAGCTAAAGTTATCTCTATTGCATAATATTGTATGGTAGTTTGCTATTATTATAATGTTTTATGTACTAAATATACTGAAGCTTTAATTATTTTGCAGAAGAGGGCCATAAGAGCAATCTATGTTTTTTTAGGCCTGAAGAGTTTCTTACACAAAAGGTTAAGGCATTTAATATATCAACTTCGACTCCTCAATATAAACGAATATGTAATGTACAAAAATATAAGTAGTTTAAAAAAAGTAATAATATACATTTTGTAAATACATACTAGAAACAGATACAAGCTACTAATACCAGTTACTTGTCTTGCTAATTCACAGGATCAGTAATCCATTAATAGGGCAATGCTTTTACAACAAAATACCAGAAAATATACAAAAACTGTATTAAAAAAAATGTTTTGATCGCCGCACGATATTGCCATGGTTGGCAAGCTTGGCAGGCAGTTTGGTAACCACAGTTTTTTTAAATTATTTTTGGTTATTATCAGGGAGATGTTGCTAGTTGATGCTATATAATCTATACAAAAATAAATTATTCGCTCATATATTGCTCAATTGATTGATTTCTTTTTGTTCACAGCTACAGTTGCGTCGGGTAATATGCAGATACAGTATAAAGAACTCTGTAAGAGACAGCACATAAATGGCTTAATTTTACTTTAAGTGATCGTGTGTAAAATGCAAAATCAAGCCACGTTCGCTAGCGCCTCCACGAATTGAGATAGACGTTAACTTTTTTTTTTATAGCCGTCAAAGACAAAGACTTTTTCAGATGAATGATGGTGTTATGATGGAGCTCTGATACTATTGTTTTTAAATTGCTTAGTTTCATAGTATTAGAATATGGAATAAGATTAAAAACATAATAATCAGTTCACTAAATTACAACCTGTTTTTACTCGTGTGTTCTATGCTCGTATGTTATGTATGAGATTCTTATACTTAAAGCAATTCGGAGTGTACCCGGGCCATCCCTTGTTGTATCCTACTCTATTTTTACTCGGTATGGTAGGGTACTACAAACTCGAAGTCAGAAGAGAAATCGCTCTCGCTGTGTACGTGTTGAAGGTGATGAGGGGTAGGATATACAACCCGACAGCGTTGGAGATGGTGCAACTGAATGCGCCAGACCCCAGACGGAAGTGCGGGACGCCGCCGGCGGCCGTCGTTACTGACGGTGCCGCGCGGGCGCACCGCACTGATGCAGCAAGCGCCGTTCACGCGCGCGCACAGTGTGATCAACACAATGTCGGAGCGAGCTGATTTATTTTCATGTTCGCTGAATGAGCTCAGTAAAATGGCATATCATACTGTATCGTTGGCTACACTGTTGAATTAGGGTGCTCACCCTGTAATGATTGTGTATGTATATTGTATGTGTATGTAAATAAAAAAAAAACTTGGAAAAAATAAGGCACAGTAGCCTTACGTTTAAAAGTGCGGACCCGTGAACTTAAAAATGTCATGAGTTTGAATCCATTATTCATCTACTGTGGGAAAGGCCTACTGTAGGAGAGGTCTAGTCTAAAATTAGGTTCTCAGGCGGAGGTCTCTTCTTATTTTTGGGAGGGTGGATAGAGTAAGTTAGTCTGCCGTGCTGCTCTATGCACCCACATGTCGGCAGACTTTTCATTTCCTCGAAATAATTTATATCTCAGATATGCAACCTGCATGTTTCCTCACGATGTTTTCCTTCAACTCCGAGCACGTGGTAATCAGCATCTAAAATTGCAATTAAAAATTTCACTGGTCTCGACGGGGATCGTTTTCAACAATATATGTTCTTCTTGTCCTCTGGGAGATATCGACTAAGGCGACAAAAACAGCCGAAAGTAACCAACTGTCCAGGAGACATCATAGCTACGCTCAAATATACATACTACATACATATATAATATAATCTACGTACTAAACTACCCGAGTACGAAGTAACGCTTACGCGATAATTATGGCCAGAAAAAATATGTAATAGATAGGTACTTTCTTTTTTCTGCTTCTGTTTTTTAGATACGAGGTTAATATTTTTTATCTTTCAAAAACGTAACCCTTAAAATAGGATATTCTTCTGTAAGGCGTAGGCGTATAAATTACATAAATTGCATGCCCTAGTGTATTTGCAACGAAAGCGTTCAGAACTAAAACAATTACTTGTATCACTACACAATTGGATTGGGATTTGAAGCCAGGACCCACGAAAAATTAGCTAGCAACTGTGATCACTAAGCCACATACATAGTCGTAAAATTCATTTGCCTAATGAAAATATTAAAGATGTATGTATAGTAGTAATGTAACAATGTAAGTAAGTAAAAAAAAAACAAGTTACATCCTATGTAGGTACGTTCCACTGCTGGGCATATAATAAATAGTCCGTCAAGATACTAACATATTAATTTTAGTATCACAAACAAATTTGGCATGGCAGCAATAGTTGCTAGTGTAACTTCAAATTTACTACACTTCTTTAAATCTAAATCAGAATAAAAAAATATGACAATAAGACCTAGGTAAGAGTATAAGTTACTAATTAAAAGTATTAAAAGTATATTGTATTCAATTCCGTGTAAATATATTAACGCGTTGTTAAGTATTGCGATAGAGTATCGTTGATAAAGTTGTTGTACTTGTGACGGGACCCTAATAATTTCGTTGCGGGTGGTCTCTACGGTTCTCGGAAGATCATCGGGAAGGCTTTATGCATTGCCTAGGAGCTCGTAAAAGTTACTAGGGTGCATAATTATGGGGGACTGGTATGTCAGTCTATGTATGAGGAATTGGGTAGGTAGCTTTACAATGGAAACATTTATGATTTGTGGTATATTATTTTTAACCAATTTTTGTAACAAATAACCTAAATATAATTAATTTAACTATTTTATTTTTGTAAAATTAATTACAAATTGCCCGTTTAATTTATTACAAACGACAAAGGGAATGATAATGAAAGAAGAACTAATTATGTCTTATAATGATGACTAAAATTTGATATGCGTTGAGTTGAGCGTACTGTTTTTATAAAACAGTAGTGACAAATGAACTTAGTCTTCTTTATACAGTTATCTGTGGTCAGTTATCGACACATATAGCCAAATTCAAACTAAGAACGCTACAATTTTTTTTAACTTGCTTTACGGCTCTGGGTTCTTGCCCTTCTTAGCCTGAACGCTACAAATACGTTGTCACCTCTGAGGACTAAGCTGGAATGCCTGATAGCCTGTAATAGTACTGTTTTTCTATATCTTTCAGAAACTTACAATGTTAATACAATCTAAAAATACAAACAACATGGAATGATAATGTCATAACACCATAATTGTATGTGCGTTGCAAGTTTAATGGATCCATGCATTAATGCAAACGTTTGCTCGCGCGTGCTTTGAAATCTGTTCAAGTTGGATCTTATTAAGGACCAAGTCCTTATGTATTAAATTAAATTCAGACCACCTACTGTACATAATATTTATAATACAATATTAAGTTGTAGTAAGCCAGTCAGGCTGTTGTATTTTTATTGCTGAGAACAGAGCGAGAGATGACTCTATGCTGTTAATTACCATTCTAATTACTCATTTACCACCATAAGAGAAAGGAAATGCATATTCTAAGGAAATGTCTGTCAATTTATGTAATTTGGTAACTTCTACAGTATGTATGTATGTACATATGTAAAATCCGTTGACCCCACTAAAACAGCGTGCGAATTTTTGCAGATTTAATACTTTTATTTATTTATTTATACTCTTTATTGCACACAAAATATTACAGAACACACCAAACTTAAATTTATAAATGTATGTACAATTGGATCTCTTCTAGGCAAACCTTGGTGAAGGAGATAATTTTCATTTAAATATATACTTTCTTAGTAATAGGAGGCCTTTCAGTAGTGGTTGTTTATTGGATTAACTTTATTTGTATATTAAATAAAATCATATACAAGTAAAGTTAAGCCAATGAATAAAAAATTAAACTTGAAGCATTCGTATATTGCACAAAGGTTTCATTACAATTAAAATTTGATGATGCCTGCCGAAGCTGATGCGTTAATTTAAAAAAAATAATTAAAAAATCAATCACGTTTTTGTACATATCATGCTGTGGCATATTATGGCTGCAACATACATGTGCGTCAGCTTGAACGGGGAAAGGACCACGCTCGCATAGGATTCTAGTGGGACATACCAGCATAATGCTGTTGCGTTTTATATAGTGACTGCCGAGAAGCGTTGACTCTTTTACTGATAATGAGGCATTTCTTATCAGCTTTCAGTGTTGACAACGCATCTGCATTTTGATATCTATCAAAGACAGATGTCCAGGTTGACATTGTGCTTACTACACATCACCATACCATCAACTTTACTTTTATAGAAGTGTAGCTGAAATTCACTAGACAAAATGTCCATGAGGTATTGATAAATGACAGATACGTAGGTTTCCTAACAATGTGGAAATATGGAAAGGAGAATGGGATTTTTGGGCCTGAAGTTAACTAATTGGTTCATACTTTAAATAAATTGGCCATTTTTCTTAAGTAAAATACAAAAAAGTAGCTCTGTTTACAATCTAGATTTCGAAAAATAATAAAATAAGAAATAAGTTAAAAATCGATTGTAGTGTATTCTTTGTGACAATAAATCGATTACCATTACACCATTATTACCATATACCATAAAGAATACACTAGTGAAATTCTCGTTTCTGAATGTTATCTTCCGATAGAGGACTTGTCATTTTGAAACTTGGCTTGAAAGTTCAAACTTCAAACTATTTACCTAAAAGAAAAAGACAGATTTTCGATTCGATTTGAAACGAGCGCCATATAATCGATTCTCGATTAAATTGATATATCTACTTACGATTATTTTTCCGCGGTAACTAGAGAGATAAAAATATTGCATACATATTTAAAAATAATAATAAAAAATACTAAATATCAAAATTCCAACAAGTAACAGTTAAAACAACAATTCAAGTAATCGATCTCAGATCGATATACCTAATATTCACTTCACTTAGTTGTTGTTATTTTAACTTTCGTTAATCGTTTCAGCATTTCGTTTCATTATTAACCACAGCTTTTTTGGTGATTTTATACTGATCCTGCTTTTATATCTTTAAGTAATTATAGTGAAAAATAGCCTGTTACAGTGTAATAACAGTGAAAATTCACCTGTTACAGTGTAGGTAATAGATAATTTCACTTTTATTTATTCTACAATAACTCAGCTCCTAGATTGACAAATCTTGTCAGATTTTCAGATATGAATCGTTTATATATACGCTTTCAAATGGTCCTACTTTCATTTTGTTAACTCTTGGGCCCAATAATGTATGGAGACGGCTCCTTCTCGTATTTAAAAGTTTCAGTCATGAGATCAAAACGTTAAGACTTTCTGAGACTCTGTACAAACTCAATTTATACTTGTTGTTCTTATTCCTTTTGTGTAGACAAGAGTCATCATTACAATGATGGCATCCTGACTTTTTCTGCCACCAGTGCGGCACCACTTCAAAGTGAGGTATAATATTTGACAGATTTCATAGCGGGAAAGTTAATTTGTTCGGAAAATGTAAAGGTTAATGTTTCTTTCTGTACTATTGCCTTTATTTTATATTAATTAGAATAAAAATAAATAAACCAAACCACAGATGTTCATAAAAAGAGAAAAATTTTAAAAAAAGTTAAAAATGTGCGATAAAGTAAAGAGCAAACCATTGACTCATTGTTTTGTGTATTAATATAATACTCTAGAAACTGATAAAGTTTTATTAAAAACTAACTTTTCAATTAAATGACATTGTGTATCAAAAAACTTTACCTCAGTATCAACTGGCGACATTCGGTGAGCAGAAAATTACTAGCCCTCATTGTAACAGATATTATTAATCGGTACTTTTCATCTATTCTTTTATAAAATACTAGCTGTGCCCCGCGGTTTCATCCGCGTCATCACATGTCCGAGGTGCGCGACATGACATGGCTTAATGCTAGATAGCCTATACTATTCCACATGAATCTGGCTATAATATACAAAAAGAAATTTTCAAATTGGACTGGTAGTTCCAGAGATTAGTACGTTTAAACAAACAAAAAAACAAACAAACTCTTCCGCTTTATTATATTAGTTATATAGATTATAATATTGTTTTAATTACCAGAATTACGATAGTATTTATGAGTCATTGGTCTAAATCCAACAAATAACAATGAAGGGATCTACAAATGTACACGTTATTTTTGTAAATTTTCTTACATGTTGAAAATATTTTAATTTAGACAAAAAATGATGAGTGTGTACGAATCGTTGATGTCTTTTGCCTTACATTATTACATAGAGTTATTTATGATACAGCTTAATGACTTTCTAAGTGCTTACTTAACTGGATAAAGATATGTACTGTTGTATGTATTATATGTCGCTTCATTCCATTAGAAAAAATAAATGAGGAAAACCATGTTAATCTGTATTTAACGTTTAACATAGCACTGGTTGACTTCTTTACCTCAATCTATCACAGCGGCGCCTCACGAGAACGCAACGTAGTAAATGTACCGCGGCGACGTATCTAGACGCGTCGGCGCACTAGATTTGATGCGACGGCAGATAAGTGCTCGCTATCTATTCCGATTTTGTTCGGCCGACTGAGATATCGTACAAATCTCGGCCTTATTATGTTCCACTGCGCAAACGGCCCACGGCGGACCACCCAAGTTGCATCAGATTCTCTTAAATATATCTGCAGTATTATTTCTAAATACGAAAATATATGGCGTGCAAAGTTTTAACAATGTAATTTACATCGACTTAGGAATTGATAATCGAGCGGGTTAGTAAAATTGGCAATGATATATGTTTCGTATTAATTTTCTTTTATTGCTTCGATAAAAGATACATTTATTTCGTTTTAATAAAGTTAGTAATGCATAATATATTGCATTATTTGAGTTGCTCGTAACTGAGATTTCGTGGATGATAAAGCGCTGAAATTTTTATTTTTTGCGTTACAAACGACCCTCATATTTCACAACGTGAGTTATAAGAAAATTACTTGTCGTCGTTGAGTGGTATATGGCCGTATCGGAGGAATAAAAAGACTTTTTCTTATTACGTGTGATAATGAAAGTTAAATTGTTATGTTTTATGCTAATTTAGAAAAACCAAGGGAAATTAAGAAAATTCAAACACAAAATAATTTATATGGCAGTTAACTTATTATGTATGTAATATAGAAAGGAACGAAAGTATTAACGATTTTGTGGATTTTGTCGAATAATTGTGTAGAGCCATGCTACAGCTATATTAGTAGTATAGTTGTAGCGCGAATGGGTCGGCTCGACCGGGGAAGGACCACGCTCTAACAGAAAACCAGCGTAAAATAGCAGCTTAACGCTGCTGTGTTTCGTATGGTGAGTGTAGAGAACCGGAGATCCATTTTATTGGAAAAGAGGCATTTCATCTTAGACTTCACGGGTGACGATACATCTGCATTCTGATTCTTTATTGAGAATAAATGTAGATGTCTATGGGTCACAGCTAACACTTACCATCAGGTGGACTGTGTGCTCGTTTGTCACCCTATCCTATAAAAAAAGTCAATGTTTTATCATTTTTAGGGTTCCGTACCTCAAAAGGAAAAAACGGAACCCTTATAGGATCACTTTGTTGTCCGTCTGTCTGTCTGTCTGTCAAGACCCTTTTTCTCAGGAACGCGTGGAGGTATCAAGCTGAAATTCATATCAAATACTCAAGTCTACTGTTCCTTCGAGCTGTGAAAAAATCAAACTTCTAAGCCAAAGCAATCAAAAGATACAGCCGTATGTCGCAAATATTATGCCGCAAGGGAATCAAAACCTACAGGGTACTTCCCGTGAACTCAGAATCTTAAAATTTGGTACGAAGCAACGTATTATAGCACAGATAAAGGAAAAATTGCGAAATGCATAAATTTTTAGTTACATCATATAATAAAAATATTTTTAATAATTTTAACCTACGGATTTGTTCGGAACCCTCGGTGCGCGAGTCCGACTCGCACTTGGCCGGGTTTTTTATCATTACAGATTAGCTTATAGGGGGATATTTGCGATAGTTACCACGCTGGCAGGCGGGTTGGCAACCGTAGCTTTTTATTATTATTGAGTTGTCATCAGGAAGATATTGCTGCCCTTCTCCTGCTTCAGTTTCTCTCTGTCATGTTATACAACACGCATATGAAGATTTAGAGCAGTGGCTATTCTTACTCTGCCACTAAACGGCAACACCCATGAATGATTCTTTATTAAAATGCTTACAGCTTTAACAGTACTGAAAACTTTAAGAGACCTTTTTTTGGATCATGAAATATTATTTTTCAAATTTTAATAAGCCTAGACTATAATATCGATACAGACGCCAAAAACAAATTTTTGAAAGTTGTCGGCCTGTATGTAAGTCTGTTTGAACAAGCATCATACAAAAATCCTGAAGACGGATTTAAGATGGGATTTTCAAGATAATGTTACTTAGAAGTCGAACTAATAGAATAAGTAAATATCATTAGACTATCTATTTCAGGAACTGGACAGTAGGCCTCATTATCTGGTTATATCTAGAATGGCTATATAACGTAGAATTATTAGGACAAATGGTGGAAATTCTAACACAACTCTGTTCCTTTAACAAAAGAAATAATTACTAGATATCTTACGCAGCACAGTTCACCTGATGATGAGTCGATGCTGTGGCACATAGACATCTACATTTATCCTTGATTAAGAATCGAAATGCAGATGCCTTGTCACCCCTGAGGACTAAGATGAAATGCCTCTTTTCCAGTAAAAAGTGTCTGAGATTCTTTACAATCACCATACGAAATACAGCAGCATTAAACTGCTATTTTTCGTTAGTATTCTGTGAGAGCGTAGACTTTCTCCGATTGAGCCGACGCATTCGTGTTACAATCGTAACATAGTTGCTTATTAAAGATACGTGTAAAGAATGTAAGTATATTGTCCTTACCGTGCTGACTATAATACTAGACTATCCCACTTCAAATTAGAGTCTCTCGGAAAAAGACGTTGACTTAGCGATCTTAAAACACTTTATAAGCTAATTCACGGCCTCCTACTATTACCGGCACTGTTAAATCAAATAAGTATCAGAGTTCCAAGATCTATACCAAGACATCCAATTACCAAAATCTTCTGTTTACCTAACCATAGAACAAAATTAGGTAAACGAGCCCCAATAAATAGGTTAATGCAAACGTATAACGACATAACCACCAACGGCGATATCGACATTTTCCATACGGATAACGTGTCAGAATTTGCTAGATTATGTAATAAGTATTTATAACTCTATCGCTCTTCTTCAACTTTATCATTAGTTTTATTGCAAGCAAATTACTTGTAAATTTATTAATAATTCTGGTCTACTTAATTAAGTTAACAACTGTCTTATTGTAGCTGCACTATTTTTGCGAATGTTGTATATACCTTTAAAGGCAAATCATTTTGAACAAAACCAATTGTGTTTGTGTTATATTTAACAATGTGTAGTGATAAGCCAATGGTGTATCTGTTAAAATAAATAAATAAATAAATAAAATAAACCTATTTGTTGAGCTAACTGTAGAAATGACATGTGTTGAGCTGGAACATCTCATTGTTGTCAGTGTTTAGAGACCCCCATTCTACGTAAGTATGACAATGTTAAAAAAATTGTGGATGAAGTTTTGCTTAAACTTAATAAACAGAAGAAATCTGTTGTAATATGTGGATACTTCAATTTCATAGAAAATTCTTCATGCGTAATAAGTTTAGTTTATTGTTCAAATCATACAATTTTGGGTAATTTGTTTTTAGTACAAATACGTATTTGCTAGATCTAGTGCATCTTGTATAGATAACATTTTTACAGATGCTAAGCCTTTGCATAATTAATTATTCCAAACTACCGATCCACCCCGGCGTCGCAAGGTTGATATCTGGATCTCCACAACAGTTCCACTTACCGGTTCCAAATGTGAATTTAAAGCCGGCTACTGACCTGCCTGCCGCAGGGGCAATCTAGGGAGCACGGCGATCGGAGCAATATCGAAGGTCGCAGGGCCGACTTAAATAATTGCCCCTGCTTGCCTACACACATCACAATTAAGGAGGCAATTAAGGGTCATCCCCACTCCTACACCCTAGATTGCCCCTGCGGCAGGCAGGTCAGTAACCACCTTAAAGCATCTAGGGACCCATTCATATCATAGTCGCACGGATGGGCCGGCTCGAACCGGGGTGGTATCACGACCTCACAGAATACCAGCGTGAAGTAGAGGTTTACCTCTGCGTTTCGTTTGGTGAGTGCAGGTGGCCGGAGGCCCTTTTTACTGGAAATGAGGCATTCCATCTTAGTCCTCACGGGTGACAACGCATCTGCATTTTGATTCGCAAACGAGGATAGATGTAGATGTCTATGGGCCGTAGCAATCACTTACCATCAGGTCGACTGTGTGCTCGTTTGTCACCCTTATCATATAAAAAAAATAATTCAAACACACACAAAAAATCATCAAAATCGGTCGAGCTGTTTTTGTGTTTTAACGAGTCTAACGGAGATGTAAGTTTAAATCATTGTGGACAATTAGTCTCATTACATTGCTTACTCAAAAAAATAGAAAGTTAAGAAGGTTGTGTTTGTTCCAATAACTTAGCATCGCTTAGAAAGTTTTAGAAGTGAATAAAAAAAACTTCTATCACTTTAAAAAACCTAAATACATGTATGGATTATTATTTAAACTTAGGAGCCTTTTATTTAATACTACATTTATTGCTAAAACACTCACTTTAAATAGTCACAAATCATTAAATGAGCGGGCGACAAGAAGTTTTCACAAAAGAAGACAAAGTTTGTATGAACTTTAGCGTACGTTTATGTACGCGAGCACAGGTTGCATTTTCTATTTCCTCACTCTCGTAATCCGATGGGACGAAAATCTGACACGAACGGATAGAAATCCGGCATATGTTATGGAATGCGTCAGTGACAAGAAAGTTGCTTTTATGTGATAGTGGAAAATTATTAATGCTAGAGGGGCGGCGTGTGGCGACAAGCTATAGGCGACAGTTAAAGGCGCCATTACACCGACATGCGTCACTTACCTTATCTTATTACCTAATGTATCCTGTCTTCACTATGTTAGCAGTATTTCTTAAAGTAGGAAATGTCCTATTCTTTTGCGTTGAAAGTTGAAACGCACTTAGCTTTTGTGATTTTTTTTATTTATGTTATTTGAAGTAATTTTAATAGTGCAGGTTTTTCAGTCTAAAAAAATATCTTTCTTATTTTACCATTCCAACGTGCTTGTTTTTAAAAAAATACCGAGGGTGTGCTGTAACATCTAAGGGTAAGTGACTACCGTCGCCTATGAGCAACTGCAACACCAGGGGAATTGTAGATGTGTTGCAAGCTTTTTAAAAAGGAGTAGGCTCTTTTCTTGAAGGTCCTTCAGTCGTACCGGTCCGGAAAACTCGCTGGTGGTTATCGATTTCACAAGGAAGTTGTGCGAGGAAGAAAACTTCTTCTAAATTGCACAGTGGTGGACCGTCGATCATCCAGATGGTATAGATGGTATCGCAAGTTTTGTCGCGATGTGCGATGGTGAAATTGAGCGGCTGGAATTAGTCTGAACAATTCCTCGGAGCACTCCCCGTCGTAGATGCGATAAAATAAGGAAAGAGATGCAACATCTCTTCGCAGCGCCAGTAAATCGAGCCGATCGGTAAGGACTAGGTCGTCGACGATTCGAGCCGCTCTGCGCTGGATGCGGTCAAGTAGAAGGAGCTGGCACTGGGAAGCTCCAGCCCAGAGATGGGAACAGTATTCCATGTGAGGCCGAACCTGCGCCTTGCAAAGTTGCAGGTAATGTGCCGACATGTAAAATACTGTCCCGCTCTGATGAGCATGCCAAGCTTTTTAGAGGCTAAATTGGCCTTCTCTTCCAAGTGACTACGAAACTGCACGTCACTCGATATGTCGACGCTGAGCATTCCGATACTGGCTGAGGCAACAAGGAGAGTGCCTTGAAACTGAGGAGATACGACATAGGGGTTCTTTTTAGCGGTAAACGCGCTAACTTATGTCTTCTGAGGATTAAACTGGACTAGATTTAGTTGCCCCCAATCCGAGACTTTGTTCAGCAAAGACTTGGCTTCCGACACAAGTTTGTTCCGGTACTCAGCGAAGTTTTTCCGAGATATATTGGCACAGCCGGTGTATAGAGCATCACTTGTGCTTCATCCGCATAGCAATGAATGTTACCAGTTTGCAACATATCATTGATATGCAGAAGAAACAGCGTTGGTGATAGCACGCAGCTTTGTGGAACACCAGCGTTAATAGACTTGTAATCGAAGCATGCACCGTCTACTATGACCTTGATGCTCCGATCAGCCAGAAAACTGGTGATCCAATTGCACAATTTCTCGGGGAGCCCATACGAAGGAAGCTTCGAAAGAAGCGCTTTGTGCCAGACCCGATCAAAGGTCTTTGCTATATCCAAACTAACGGCCAATGCCTCCCCCTTGGACTCGACCGCCTACGCCCATCTCATATCATCATGAGTTAGGTAAACAAGAAGATCACCAGCTGAGCGATCCCGACGGAAACCGTACTGGTGGTCACTAATTAGCTGGTACTCCTCAAGGTACCGCATGAGCTGGCAGTTAATAATGGACTCCATTATTTTCGAAAACAAGGAGGTGATAGCGGTAGACCTGTAGTTGGACGGATCAGAGCGGTTATGTTTTTTAGGGATTGCGTGCACGAAAGCTGTCTTCCATGAATTCGGGACAACGTCTAGGGAGTAGGACTACCGGAAAAGACGCGTGAGAACCGGTCCCAACTCTGGAGCGCACGTCCTCAGCACAATTGGTGAGATTCCGTCAGGCCCACTAGACTTGTGTATGTCCAGTGAGAGGAGTGCTTTGCGTACTGTGCATTGTGTGAAGCGCATATTAGGCATAGAGCACTCACATCGAGGAATGGTCGGCGGTGTGTACCCCCCGTCATCGAGAGTCGAGTTAGACGCAAAAAGGGAGCCTAAAAGGTTGTTCTCTTTTGCGGCGTGGGTCAGTGAGTCGTCCTCCCTGTGAGTCCTTGTTTGGCTTACATAAACTCCCTTGAACAACCTTGGCGTGAGACCAGAGTGCACGGGTTCCCGAAGGAAGACGAACTAATTTCTCGCCAATGCTGCCAATGTGCTCATACTTTGCCTTGACAATAACTCTTTTGAAGGACTTGGAGGCGAAGTTATACTTCTTTTTAAGTATGCTGGTGTTTACATCCCAAGCCACCGAAGCCTCAGCCCAGGCCCGATAGTACGCCTGCTTATTGCGAAATGCAGTCTTACAAGAGCGACCTAACCGAGGCTGAGATCTGCCTCCGATGGGTACCACAGATGATGGAATGAATAGTTCCATTCCCTGTAGCACCACATCAAAGATAGAGTCAGAAACAGCGCTGGGATCATCCGGCAAAAATCAAACCCGCCCCATGGGTAGGAAGCAAAGAAATACCGCATTCTGTCCCTATCCGCCGACCTGTAATGCGGCGGCATCCTGCAGAATGGAACCGCGAGGGAAGCGTGAGTGGCACCACAGTCTGGATCAGGCAATGGTCCGAAGAGCAGAGAGGGGCACCGACGGAAACCTGATATCCGTGCGGATGAGAAGTCAGCAGAAGGTCCAACAGGGAAGGTGTATGATCTAATGATTTCTTATATTTACGCAAACACTACACATTTAAATAAAACTAATTTTACGGATTTTATCGCGTATATTAACTTATTTTACATTCCCGACGTTTCAAGCACTTTACAGCACCCATGGTCACGGGGGGGGGGGGGGGGGGGGGGGCTGAGGTGTATGACGTCCCAATGTCATAGTTAACCACGGCTACCTCCAGATTAAAAATTATTAATTTTTGTTCCAATCTACGCAGTATGAACTTACAGTATCATGAAGTCTTGCAGTTGTATGCTTGGGTTGGGATTTAATTTTATTAATTATGGGATCCCAAGCAAATGGTAGCACCCAGCCATCTTCTCTATTGAAATTAGGATGTTTCTTGATTTCAATAGCCTCGCGAATCATCCTTGGAAGGAATCGGTGTTCTTTAGCGAGGATTTGTGGTCTATCAAATCTAATGTAGTGACGGGGGCGATCCTGTACGTGTTCACAGACTGCAGACTTCCCGGAGCGTCTATTCTTCACATCAGCTATGTATGATCCTCCACGTCAGGAATCAGCATAGGTGAAGTAATCAGTTGTGTCAGACCATATGCTAAGGCAAAGTCATAAACATATCTCCACGCATTATCTTTTAAACGTGAAGTGAGCCATTCGGCGTAGTGGGCGTGAAAATTGTCAAGTATCAGGATCTCTACGGATGGGATCTGTCGTAGCAAGAAATCTGTAGCCATTTGGACGTGGTCGATGAGTCGATCTGTGTCGGCATTACCGCTATGGGATCTATACAAGCACCC
The DNA here is from genome assembly GCA_033319125.1 of Parnassius glacialis. Classification (NCBI taxonomy): domain Eukaryota; kingdom Metazoa; phylum Arthropoda; class Insecta; order Lepidoptera; family Papilionidae; genus Parnassius; species Parnassius glacialis. The sequence continues at coordinate 17,597,680 of JAVANC010000013.1, read as the reverse complement.
GTAGACGCGGGGATGGTTGTCGCTGTCTACGCGTAGCCAAAGGATGGACAGGTCCGTACCTTCAAGACTGCCGAGGCGTCGAGAACAGATATCCTCTCCGACGTATTCGCAAACTCCAGCCTGGGACTAATGTGAAAGGTATGTTCTAAATTGTACCCCGGGTAGGACAGGCACGAAATATCAGCTGGAGAGAACACCTGCGTCTCAGTCAAAAAGAGCAAGGCCGGCTTCGCCGCGTCTAGATGGTAGTGACCGGCGTTAAGGTTCGAGTGACGTCCCCTGGTGTTGCAGAAATCCAAGGATGGCATGGAAAATAGACCTATAAAACCATGGGGAAAACGTCATGGTTTTTGGGGAAACCCCCATAGCTTTATAGGTCTGTTTGCCCCGTGCAGTGTTGGTATAGAGCGGGATTTCGCTCCCCTCAGACTACGCTTGGTAGCATGAGGAAGAAGAGGGTAGCTTGACCATGCATGCTCAGTGAGGGATTCTCCATTACCAGGACAAAATGTCACCGGAAAGGCAGATCAACGCCTGCCTGGTAACTAGTTAAAATACTGGCACTGGTTGATTGAGGTTACATTTCTGGTTAAACCCAAATTAAAATGTGTGAAATTTAATAAAGATGTGAAAATTAATGACATGTGCTTTGTGGTGCTTTGTATTGCGAAGGGCGGGGGTGCCCCTCAAACTATATGTAAGATAAGTCACTTTATTTATTACGAGGATCTTAATAATTTATTTTTATACATCTTTAATATGATGGATTTCTTCAAAGTAACGCCTGATTCTATTTTCTGTTCTATAACAAATACACTTATAGGGACCATAGATATAATTTACTCATACTTATTTGAAGTAATTGATTTCGTGAAAACACACAACTTTATTTACTATACCACATCGCATCACTTTATAATCACAGCCATTTTTAGTTCACAGGTGGACTAAATAATTGTGTGGTGGACTAATTACGACTCCGTGGCACAGTGGCTTAGCAAAGAACTACAGCGCTAAGGGTCGTGGATTCGGATCTGAATAAAACTTTTCAATAATTTTAACGTTGGAACCTATATAATATATATACGACTTAGAAGAATTGCTTACCATACTGGGTAAGCAGATTGATAAGTACAGAGTCGATTTTCCCTCACTGACAAAGCTGCTGTCCCGTCACTAGTTTATTTAGCTAACAGATTTTCGGTTAGATCTTCCGCCGGAGTATTGTCAATAAGGTTGACCACGTGCAGGTGAGTTTAGCATTTCAAGGAAAATTTATCGCATATTTCATCTTATTTAAGTTATTAATTGTTATTACTGTCAAAAATGGTTTTTACTATCAGTTCATTTTGTATGTAAAAATATTGTGTTGACTTTTTCAACTGCGTCAGTTGCAATGTTCCCATTTTGCATTACTTTTTCGTAGTATTTGTTCTACAAAGGCGGTTAGCTGTCAACAGTTTTAAGAAACCAACTCCTGTCCCAATACTCGACGTAAAAAAATATTAGTATAAAAAGTGTCAGCTAGAGCAACGTGTTTGCCCAGACATTTATCGGGCCCTTGTTGGTTCGAGTGGCACCGGATAAACAACGACCTTAATTCCTTGTCATTGGAATTGCTCGAAGTTTTCAAGAAGTTTTGCATTGTTACAACTGCGGTGGGTATGAATTAACAACGCACAGGACAATTTTTTGTAACACAAATATTTTCTCCATATTTCATGCAATTATGATTGACTTAAACATATTGTATGTTGTTCGGTTGGTTCTATAGAACAACATACAATAATAATACCGCTCCTGTTTGGGTTGTTAAATAATGTCGTTGATTTGACGTTTATAAAGCGTATATATATGTTTATATATATATATATATATATATATATATATATATATATATATATATATATATATATATTACATTAAACGTAATGAAAAAATTGGTTCTGGCTTCGATTTTGACACCATAAACTACATACGAAAAATTCTTATTAATATAAGTTCAAAGTCTCCACATATGACTAGAGCATGTAGCTAACAGTGTTTATTGTATGACTAACCCAGAAGTGTGTACTCAGGACGCGTACAGTAGCTGTTTGCGCTACCTGTTCTACGCCCTACCTGTCCCAACTAGCCCGACCCGTCTAAACAGCGCAAACATCTCTTATCGTGCTATTAAAATATAACAAAATCCTCAGGTAACATAAGGATTTCGGATTCAAACACGCTATAGCAATAAAAGAAACCTCAGAGCAAAGATAGATATCCAATTTCGATGGATTTACTTTTTCTTTTAATATCATTTTAATTAATCTCTCGGCAGTTTTATGTTTACATGACCGCAAGTTTATATCGGAGTAGAGGGAACCGAACCATAAATCTTGCCTCTGAGACGTATTTTAAGGCGAAAAAAGTAACACATGTCCAAGCCGTGTTTTAGAGGGACTAATTTCCTTTAGAGATTTAAATTTTTTGTGTCCTTATTTTTCTGAGTAAAAATAAGAATGGCATGCCACCCACGACGCCATCGCGAAGACAACAGAAAGTGGTATGCGAGTATTGTTTGCGCCCGTAGTGCAGCTAAACTTAACCGCATATAAAAAATTCTAACTTGTGCTTATATTTAAATGCGTTAAATAGAAAATTACGTACTTATAAGTGTGTACGTACGTACGTAAATAACCAATGTGCACAATATATATGTATATAGCTTCAGTGTGCTAAATAACTTAACCCACATAACATGGTAGCGGCATTCACTACCCTACTACTACCCTAGGAGGGTACCAGCACCCCAGCATGAAAACAAATAACTTTAATAAGAATAAGGATGTGCATACTTTAAACACTAGGAACAAACATAAGCTTGTAATGCCAGTTACTAGACTCCACAGAATTAGTAATTCATTTATGGGGCAATGTATACGCTTTTTCAAAAAATCCCAGAACCTATTCAAAGTTTGTCAATAAACAAGTTTAAAAGTTTTATTAAAGAAAAACTGTATAAAAAGGGTTATTATAATATCAAGGAATACATGAATGAAAGTAACCCCTGGGAATAAGGTGATCGCCACCATGCTGGTTCTATGAAAAATTATTTAAAAATTGTATAAACGAAATTATTGTTAAGTGAAATATGTTTGAAAAAAAAGTCCCGCTGGGTTTCTTGCTGGTTCTTCCCAGGACAGAGGTATTTTCAGAACTAGTGGTAAATAAAAAATAACTTTCAATTAGTATTACGTAATAATCAATATTGAATAAAAAAATATTCTATTCTATTCTATTCCATTAACGTGCAGACAGTCATGACTCATTTCTTTCAAATTTGGATACAGATAACACCGTGGGGCTAAAAACTAGTCTTAATATATAAACATACCGTGTCACTAAGCTCTGTGAACTTGTAACCCGAACTAAAAAAAAATAAAAAAAAATAATTGATACATATTCTACAAACAACGCAGATAATTGTAATACCGTTTATTCGTTTGTAGTCCTGAAAAATCTTCTGATAATTACTAAAAGTTGTAATTTTTCATGAAATATAATAAGATTCGAAAAAACTTGATTACCAATGCGTTAAGAATCGTATGTGGATGATTGTAATAGGTAGTAAAAGATTTTTATTGTAGATTTTTTATTTTAAAAAGAGTTATAATTTGAAAAAAATTGTAAGGATAATAAAAATTGTTACATATTCTACAAACAACGCAGGTGATTGTAATAACCTTCATTCGTTTGTAGTCCTGAAAAATCTTCTGAAAATCACTAAAGGTTGTAAATTTTCATGAAATATAATAGCTTTCGAAAAACCTTGATTACCAATGCGTTAAAAATCATTTGTAGATGATTCTATTACTAAAAGATTTTTATTGTAGATTTTTTATTCTAAAAAGAGTTATAATTTTAAAAAAACTGTAAAGACAATAGAAATTGATACATATTCTACAAACAACGCAGGTGATTGTAATAACCTTCATTCGTTTGTAGTCCTGAAAAATCTTCTGAAAATCACTAAAGGTTGTAAATTTTCATGAAATATAATAGCTTTCGAAAAACCTTGATTACCAATACGTTAAAAATCATTTGTAGATGATTCTATTACTAAAAGATTTTTATTGTAGATTTTTTATTCTAAAAAGAGTTATAATTTTAAAAAAACTGTAAAGACAATAGAAATTGATACATATTCTACAAACAACGCAGGTGATTGTAATAACCTTCATTCGTTTGTAGTCCTGAAAAATCTTCTGAAAATCACTAAAGGTTGTAAATTTTCATGAAATATAATAGCTTTCGAAAAAACTTGATTACCAATGCGTTAAAAATCATTTGTAGATGATTCTATTTCTAAAAGATTTTTATTGTAGATTTTTTATTCTAAAAAGAGTTATAATTTTTAAAAAATTGTAAAGACAATAGAAATTGATACATATTCTACAAACAACGCAGGTGCAATGATTGCAATAATATCAATTATCATCTACAAACGATTATTAACGCATTGGTAATCAAGATTTTTCGAAAATTATTATATTCCATGAAAATTTACAACTTTTAGTAATTTTCAGAAGATTTTTTTAGGACTACAAACGAATGAAGGTTATTACAATCACCTGCGTTGTTTGTAGAATATGTATCAATTTCTATTGTCTTTACAGTTTTTTTCAAATTATAACTCTTTTTAGAATAAAAAATCTACAATAAAAATCTTTTAGTAATAGAATCATCTAAAAATGATTTTTAACGCATTGGTAATCAAGGTTTTTCGAAAATTATTATATTTCAAGAAAATTTAAAACCTTTAGTGATTTTCAGGAAATTTTAGGACTACAAACGAATGAAGGTTATTACAATCACCTGCGTTGTTTGTAGAATATGTATCAGTTTTTATTATCTTTACAATTTTTTTTCAAATTATCTCTTTTTAGAATAAAAAATCTACAATAAAAGTCTTTTAGTGTTACAATCACTACACACGATTCTTAATGCATTGGTAATCAAGATTTTTCGAATATTATTATATTCCATGAAAATTTACCACCTTTAGTGATTTTCAGAAGATTTATCAGGACTACAAACGAATGAAGGTTATTGCAATCACTTGCGTTGTTTGTAGAATTTGTATCAATTTTTATTATCTTTACAATTTTTTTTAAATTATAACTCTTTTTAAAATAAAAAATGTTCAATAAAAATCTTTTAGTATTACAATCATCTACAAACGATTTTTAACGCATTGGTAATCAAGATTTTTCGAAAATTATTATATTCCATGAAAAATTACAACTTTTAGTAAATATCTGAAGATTTTTCAGGACTACAAACGAATGAAGGTTATTACAATCACCTGCGTTGTTTGTAGAATATGTATCAATTTTTATTTTTTTAATTCGGTTTCCAAGTTCACAGAACAGTGTCACTATGTTCGTTCCTGCTAATCTCTTTTAACAGTGGTAGAGCCACGCGGCAGCTTTTGCTGTCGCACGGATGGGCCGGCTCGAACCGGGGTGGTACCACGACCTCACAGAAAACCAGCGTGAAGTAGAGGTTTACCTCTGCATTTCGCTTGGTGAGTGCAGGTGGCCGGAGGCTCTTTTTACTGGAAATGAGGCATTCCATCTTAGTCCTCACGGGTGACAACGCATCTGCATTTTGATTCGCAAACGAGGATAGATGTAGATGTCTATGGGCCGCAGCAACCACTTACCATCAGGTGGACTGTGTGCTCGTTTGTCACCCCTATCCTATAAAAAAAAATCTCCGAAATCGCTCAACCGATTATAAAAAAGTTTGGAAATGTGTATTCCTTGCTCCAGTTTAAGAGATAGGTTAGTTTTTAACCCGATAGGTGGCGTTCAATAACCGTGGACGCTCAGTGAGGGATTCTCCATTCCATCACACTTATTATCAGATCGTATAATACGGAGAGCGCAAGTTATCACATAAAACGTTCTCATATTTTAGCGTAATAATGCCATCGTAGAATTTAAGTTAGACTAAGGCCTGTCGAATGGTAAAAACCGCTCTAAGAATATTTCGTGCTCCGGTACGTTCATCCTCCTTCTTCATTCAATTCAATAAATCATTTTCTGTTACAGCTGTAGGCTTGTGGTAATCCTTGCCTTATTACTTTTTTGTTTATTCCTGTCTTGTATTTCGATACTACTTTCCTCAACTGTCATCATCTTGTGTTTTTATTTTTATTTTTAACATAATTGTGTAATCTATGTATACCTCCCTCCTAACCATTTAAATGTTTTTTTAGTCTTAAGTTTTTCAATAAGTTTTGCGTCAATCGCAAATTTTCATACAAACTGTAATAACCTGTTTCACTCTCTTATGTGTTAAATTTTCAAAAATCCTTTCTTATTGGGTCCCTACATTGATAATAGGCAGAGCTACTGTCCGCATTTCAGATTTCTACTTCTAGTGTTTTGGACTAGGCGGTTAGCTGTTGGCAGTTGATAGATAAGTCAGTTAGAACATCGTCTTTTATATAAGAAGACAAACAATATATTTCAAATTCACGTTATTGTGGTGAAGTAGAAGATTTGAAATGAAAATAAAAATTATAATTTATATCTATAAGCAATTATTGGCTATGGATAATTAACTTTTATACAAATAGACGTGACAGACGAGCACACAGTCCGACCTGATCTCATGGTAAGGGATGTTTTGGCCCACAGACATCTACAACTATTATCGATTAAGAACTAAAATGTAGATGCGCTGTCAACTATGAGGACTATGTTGGAATGCCTCGATCTCAGTTTTCGGTTCTCGTCACCTTGCCATAAGAAACACGACAGTATTATTTTGTTAGTTATAAGTATTACGTTACGTAAGTATTCTGTGATGGCGTGGTTATTCTCTGGTTTCTCTGGTTGAGTCGAACCTTTCGTACTGTAGCCACGAGTTGGCTGTAGTGACTCTACCATGTAAAAAATTACTAAGTGAACGTACTTGTCTGATCATTATCATCATTGCAGCCTTTCACAAGTCCACAGCTGAACATAGGCCTGTAAGAAAAGACGGTAATAAGCCACTTGCATCCATCGACATCAAGTATGTCTTATCAGATAGTCGCTCCATCTATTGGTATGTACGTGTTTTATATATGTATATTTTAATATTATTTGAAAATTATAAAAATTAATAACTTTTGTAATATGGTTTCGTAAAGAAGTTTTTGTATATTTAATGACGGGCAAAAAATATTTCAGGTTATTTTTTTTAAATCTTATGGACGACTAAGTTTAAGATCAACGAGATGCATCGTTCTCACGAAGTGCGGTACCGGCTCGAATTAAAAGTAAATAATCACTCTGCGATGGTCACCGGTCCGCGCGACAAAAATAATATCGAAACAAGGAAGCACGGTTGTGCCGTGACTAACTTCTAACTTTTCCAGTTTGTTTCCATTATACTATCATTACTTTCGGTTGGAGTCACGTATCAACAAATTTTTATTAGGAATAAAGTAAATAGAGTCGTTTTATATTCCGTGAATAACCCGAGTTTACCCTACCATTTGCTTTAGATTTTTGACAGTTCAACTTGAAGAAGATTTGATCAAAATTTGAGTACCTACCAGATACATTTTTTGAATATTTCAAGTTGACTCTAATGTAAAAGCTTCCAGCAGTTGGTCGTATATAGCCTGTTACTTCATTATAAATATGATAAACGAGTTAAAAAAATAGAAAATATGTGTAACGATAACATACATAATATATAATAATATATAATGTTTTAACTTGAGAGGGGCTTTTATGTTCTGTAGTAGACTGTGACAGCAAGTTTGATAAAAATTGAAAATACAAAAAAAAAATGCTTACTTTTAACCAATGATAATGAAAACAGACAGTGTATAGAATATAGATTAAGAGTGAATTATTGATGCCTCGCTTGAGTCATAGTTTGTTCAGTCGCCGAATGCCACTTTGACGAAAGATAAAACGTTCAAAAAGTCTGGGAATCGCCATGGTCCTGCTCTTCCTTTAACCGACTTTCAGTTTTTCTCAGTAGCCCGCTACAATGACTTACAATTACGCGTTAATGATTGATTATTGCTGTTTACTTTCGATTTTTGTTGTGTCATTGTTTGAGCGTTAGTTGAATCGTGGAAAAACATGTTTAACTGGGAACCATTTTTTCCTATTTATCCATTTTATTTTATTAGGAAAACAAACAGTGATATTTTAAAACTATATTTAAAACTAGAACACCATTTAAGCGTTTCCTTCATTTTATTAGCTAGATAGTTTTCATTGACACATTAATTTAATTTGCTATGACTGCATAACATAGTATTTTCTACCATCTAACCAATGTGTTCACGGGAACCGTGTACGGTAATGAGCAAGGGCGCAAAAAGCATACATGGAGTAAAAGATTCACATAAACAAATAATACAAATACATGTACAAATAAATATATGTTCGCAGGAATTTTAGAAGCTGTATTATATAGATTTTTTATTGATGTATCATACCGAGTTCGTTCATGATTTAAGAAGAATTAAAGTTTCACGCAGGCTAATGACAAAAGAGGTTAATCTACGATAGGACAAATAGATAAACGAAGTACATAAATCTCTTATTTTAGCCCTAAGCTCTCAGTGACTTTGGTACAAAGATATTTACGGCCTATTGTGTCGACTATTATCTCCTGTATCGTGCTAATTGAGCCATCCCACACCACGGCCAGCATTGTTTGCAAAAGTTAACCATAAATAAGCCACAGAGCATGCTAACAACGCGGGTGGGCTCGCTCTTGTATCTTTATTATACGTTTCTATGAATAAATACCACATCGATTGCAACTCAACAATTCACTTTCACATGCTTATAGCACTTACAAAACATTTTGAGCAACCTTGTTTATGTTTAATTTTGAAAACAATTTATGAATATATTTAATATGTTATATGTTATATTTCCCCATTGATTGAATTGACATTCGGCGGGCAACCAAAAGAGCTAAATATGTTTGTCGAGAAAGTACTTATGAAGATTATATTTTTAAATTTTATTTTTAACTGAGTGGCACAGTTGTGTTGTAGGTATAATACGCTCTTGATATTTGAAAGTTCTAATTTCTACGTTTATCTACGATTTGAAGTCCTTAGGATTCGATTTTTAAAAAAATGTCTCACGTGTGCTTCGTATATTATATCGAGGCGAAAAAATATTATCATCTCCAAATTAATTTCAATCAACGTGTTACTGCATAATGAATACCTAATTTAGTTTTTTGAATCGATTCCTTATATTTTTTAAACTAAAACAATTAAACTTAAATTTAATCACCAAATAGGAAATTGATGAGGATACCAAAATTATTGGTTATAAAATATATCATTATTATTATAATTTATTATTTTTAGATCTTGTATTTTTATCTGGTCTATCTTTTCACTAGTAGTCTTTATTATTTTTCCATAAAAAGATGATATGAGATTAGATCTTTTCAATTCAATTAAAATTCGATCTCGAGCGTGCACAAAGTGCGGACCCGGTTTTGATTCACACGGTCATTATAAAAAAAAGTCCCTAGATATGTTGAAGGCAGGATCCGTGACGAAAGCGAGATCTATGTGGCATGTTGCAAGGAGCGGGGTGCGGCGCAACGAAGGGCATACAAATTGATTACGACGCGGTGACGCATTGCTACGACCACCCACGATCCGTCGTAATTTTGAGTAGTAACCTGGCATCCCAGGTTACTACTCAAACTGCAAGTATATAGAAAATTATTCTAACTTGCTTTTTAATTGAAATGTTTACAGGCAGAATGTCACCGTATCAATAATTATAAGTTAAAAAGTTTTATTATATATTTATTTCATTTAAGTGTGCTGCTAAATGTTCCGTGCCAAAAACAATCACATGGAACACTTATAAAGTCATTTTGGTGTCTGTGCGTGAGTTCATCTGTTACACATGACTACAAAGCTTTTGGAAAGCGTGCGCTGAGGTCCGTAGTTCTTACATCTATCCTCAATTAAAAATCAAAATGGAGATGCGTTAGCTTTCTTGAGGACTTAAACCGAATGCCTAATCGTCAGTAAAAAGAGACTTTGGTTTTCGTCAATCACAGTGCGAAAGCAGCAGCATGTTTTTTCACATTAGAATTCTGTGGGGGGCGTGGTACTACCATAATGCATTACAGCGTGGGTCCACTACGTACTAAAAGTCGATTTGGTAGTTTAATAGCTCGTATGGGTCGTACCAAAGTTAAATTTCGACTTTAAGGGTTAATTTAAGAACATTGATTAGGATATCGGTATTATATAAGCGGGTTCTGCCTGCCCGCCGAGGATTACAGGCGTGACTCTATGTAAGTATGTAAATGAGTATATGGAAAACCAAATTATCAATATCAAAACATTTATTAGAGTGATTAATTTTTATAAAAATGTAATAATTTAGAGGGAGTTCCAAATTCTTCCAATAATAGTATAATGGATGTAAGTGGACTGTATTTATTTATGATGATTAATTAATGACTGACTGATCCGAGGTTAGCTGTACTAGGGGACTGCTCGAAGAAAAGATGGTACTTTTTACTATACTGTATTACACTATTTACAATATTCGGCACTATTAAAATAAACTATCTAATATGTACAGAGTGAGGTCTTCAGTTGTGGAGTCTTGATTTGCTGTCTTGAGTCTTCTTTTGTAGTCTTCTCGAGTGCCGCTTCCGAAGTGAAATGAACGCCGCACAGACTCTTTTTTTTTTGCGCCCGAAGCAATTGGAAAAGGGCTACCACAGAGGGAGGCGGAAAATGCATTATGCATACCACGACAGCCGGTCTGTCCTGGTTATGCGGGACTCACTGCCTACCGGGGGACCTAAGTGATACCCGCTAAAAACCGCCTTTGTGGAGTGGCAACTAGCTGTTTAAAGCTTCTTATGCCGTATCGGAAGCGACCCTCTTTTGGGAAAAGAGGGCGCAGGCGGCTACGAGCCGCTGAGGGAGTGCCTATTAAGGCAAATTAATTATGAATAATTTAATTAGAGTTGGCCTGAGCCGCCATAAGGCAGTTCAGGTCGTTTGACAGTTTATTAGGCGGGTGCGAGAGAGAGTTTCTCGGCCTGCGGACTCGATAGCGAGAGGGGAGTGGGGCTGCATAAGTAGCTGCTTCACGAATAAGATGATTGGAGTGCGACTCTGAGGCTTTGAAGAAGTTCTCAGAGAGTTTTTTAAGAAATTGTTGAATTGTAGGGAGCTCTAGGTCCCGATGAAGGTCGGCATTACGGACGTACCAAGGTGCGTTCGCAGCTCGACGGCAGAAAAGGTTTTGAACTACTTGGAGTTCATTAATAATTTTAGGGTTAGCGTGGGCAAAAATGGGGCCCGCGTAGGACATGACTGGTCGTATATAGACCTTATAAAGGGTACGCTTGTTTCTGAGGGACATTTTAATGTGTCGGCCCAACATACTGTTGAGCCTATTCAGGTAAAAACGTGCGTGACGGGTTACTCTTTTGACGTGGGGCCTGAAAGTTAGCCCTGTGTCTAGAGTGACACCTAAATATTTGGCAGACGTATGCCAGGGGACAGGGGTCCCTAGCATACGTATTGGTGGAGTGTTTTTGAGACGGCGTCGTTTATAATCGAAGTGAACGGCGGAGCTCTTCTCCGGGTTCACATCGATGCGCCATTTTTTGAACCAAGCTCCTAGGTCATCAACTGACTTTTGGACCTTGTTCCGTATGAAAGGTAGCGAGATACCTTTACAGTAGAGAGCAGTGTCGTCTGCGAAGAGGGAGAGCTGAACACCTTTCGGCGGAATGGGAATGTCGTTGGTGAACAGGATGTACAGCAGAGGAGCAAGTACTGAGCCCTGAGGGACACCAGCTTTGATGGGGCGCTGTGAAGATAGCGTGCCTTCGTGTCTAAAACGAAAGGTACGATGATTTAGATAAGAGGCCACGAGACGTACTAGACGATCGGGGAGACCTATTTTGTATAGTTTGTAGATAAGGCCTGTATGCCAGACTCTATCAAAGGCTTTGGCGATGTCGAAAAAGACCGCGATAGTCTTATGACGACGGGGATAAATACCGCTGAGGATATATTCCACAATACGGTGAACTTGTTGGGGGCAGGAGTGTTTCGCTCGGAAACCGAATTGATGGGGAATGATAAGAGGGTCACCGTCTGTGGGAAACAGATGGCGCCTCATGCGATTTTGGATGACTCTTTCAAAGAGCTTGCCCATGGCCTTGAGGAGGCTAATGGGGCGATGACTGGAGGGGAGGTTGAGAGGCTTGCCTGGCTTGGGAATACCAATCACAGTAGCCTCTTTCCACGTAGTGGGAAAGTAACTAAGGTTGTAGCAGGCGTTGAAGATAATAGATAAAAAGGTTAACACCTGCTCAGGAAAGTGTTTAAGGGCTTGGTTGGAGATGCCATCCGCGCCCGGAGCCTTTTTGGGCTTAAGTCCTTTGATGAGGGATGAAATCTCATCATTGGACACAGAGATAGGTTCGGAGGCTGTAGGGGGTGAGTTCCGGCGGCGGATCTCATCTTCCATTGCCTGGACGTGTGAAGGGTCAACGGGTTGAGAGCTAGGAGAGCATTGAGCGGCAATGCTGTCTGCAAAGCACTCAGCCTTTTCCTCGTCCTCGAAGGCTACCGTACCGTCGGGACGGGAGAGAGGGGGAGTGTGGGTGATAGCGTCTATGCGGAGGGCTCTTGCCATCCGATAGTACGCTGTATGAGAGGGAGATATATTCTCCATGAGTTTACTCTTTTCGAGGTCTCGAAATTCAGAGAGGCGGAAACGGAGTTCTCGTTGAAGACGATTAGCCGTGTGCCTATATTCGGGCGTGGGATATTTTGCTGCTCTCCGGAAAGCAGCTTTCTTGGCTTTTCATAGGTTGCTAATATGTAGGGGAAGCCCACTATTATTAACAACCGGGACTACCCTTTCATTCTCCTTAAGGGAGGTTTTAATAAGGGTGGAGAGTGAATCGACCGCGGTGTCGATTTTTTCGGGACTGTCTAAGTCCGACGATAGGGAGATGGGAGAGTGCTGTGAGTTCAGAGCATTCGCTAGGGACTCCTTGAAGCCCTTCCAATTTGTGAAGGTTTTAGTCGAGGGTGTTGAGGGGGGTGGCTGATGGCCAAGAGTGAGGGAGACCGGTCGGTGGTCGGATCCTAGATCATCTAGTGTCTCGATTGCCCTGAGGTTGAGGGAAACACTTTTGAGTAGTGCAAAATCTAGCACGTCGGGAGCGTGGTCGGTGACATCGGGATAGTGAGTAGCACCGAGGGGACTGTGAACGGTGAGGTCAAGAGACTGCGTGATATCGAGCAGTATCTTGCCACTAGGGGAGGTAGTACGGCATGTCCATTCAGTATGCTTGGAGTTAAAATCTCCAAACATAATGACTGAATTACCTAAAGATAAAATAGACTCAAAATCTTTTTTGAGGGGATGGGTTCCTGAAGGGATGTAACAGGAGGCTATGAGGATGGACTGATGTCCAGTCATAGCTAGCCTGCATACCGTGGCTTCCATATTGGTAAGCTGCGGAGTAGAAATGGGAGAGCAGTGGAGTGACTTCTTGTAATAAATGGCCGTACCGCCACCTCGGCGGTCGTGCCTGTCATTACGAAGAAGAGAAAAGTTTTTAATAGAAAGGCCTTTAGTGTCCTTAGTTTTGAGATTAGTTTCCTGTAGGAGGAAGAAATCGGCTTCACGATTTTGAAGAAAGAGCTTAAGTTCTGGGAGGTTATTTCGCAAACCGCGAATATTAAAGGATACAAGCGATAAACCCTTAGGTTTGATACGACCGTGAGACTTTGGTAGAGCAACCTGCTCTGTCATCGTAAGTTAAGTTAATTAAGTTAACTTAACTTACAACGTGCACAAAAGATTATGATGCTCTGCAAGAGCTAGGAGACGGTCCTGAGGGGACCTCGCATCGCGCAATTTGCGTGCTAACACAGCGATTTCCCCAATGTCGATGTTCCTAATAGCGGAATACACCGTTTTTAGGTCATCAGCCGCCGCACAGACCAAAACGCCCTTCTTATATTTCGCAAGAGAGCGTCTCATTCTGTGGGGTCCGCCGCACGATGGTAATGAAGCTGCACGCGCGCTGATTGGTCGCCGACATCACGTGATCAGCGCCAGTGTGCGGGGTGCGCGGGGCGTAACGGGGTACGAAGGGGCGACGGGGCGGCGGGTCTCTAGCTGTCCTCAACAAATAGAAAAAAGTGATGAGCGAATTAAGAAAGATTATTATATTAAGAAAGAACATATTCAGATAAAACATCTTATTTTTTGTTCCTTTCCAAAAGTACAAACCTGGTATTATTATTTCATAAGCTTTTCGTGTGTTCACACTAAAAATGTTCTATTAGATTGAGATTCGGGCCGTTTTTGTTGGCTAATTCTAGACAATAATCAAGACAAGACAACCTACGCTTTAGAATTCCATTTCAGTATACAGTATATTTTTGAATTGAAATTATAAATTTTCACATTAATAAACCCAAATTACTCTTCTCTGTAATCAAAAAGGAACCCGAAAATTTTCACATTTGCACCGCCATGCTTTATGGTTTTTGTTTGTTATCTTCGGGACCAAAGCTTTATTGAAAGGGCCTCGTCCGTATCGATTTCCATTAGAGCATACTCTCATTGGAAAAAAGAATTTTACCAATTGTCTGACAGACCAGTTTTCGTATCTTCTTCTTCTACGGTACGAGCTTGTTTTAGGTAAGATTTCATCTTTGTTTTTTAACTATTAAAAGGCAGTACTTGGCCACTATCATACTTGATGGTTAGTGGTGATGAAGCCGAAGATAGCGCACAAACTTAGTTTAGAAAAGGCCTATTTACTCTGACCTTAAAGACATTGTAATCGGGTTGAAAGACAGGTGTTGGAAAATTATTCCACTCCCTTGCTCAGGTACACCTGAGCGACGAAATAAACTGTTTGGTTCAAAAGTGTATATCGATAACAAAGATTGGGAACCAGCCAGTTATGCAATTTATGCATACACTCACACTTAGCTTGAGTATCTTCCTTGCTTATCCCTCCAAAATGCTTCTCGTTTTTAAAACTCCGTATGGTACGTGCTGTGATTGCTATAATTGAATTCCATAAAAAAATATCTCTGTATGATATGCCACACTAACTTCATAATATCACCTCGACGAGATGTATTCTCTTTATGCGTTTACCATGTATCAAAAACGTCCATATTAGATTACTTCTAATGCTAAACCAGAGCTTTATAGCTTTTTTATTTTATTTTTAAAAACTATTACCCCCACTCTAGGATTTTCTCCTGTATCATGCAGGCAGTTTACAAACAAAAATTGCACAAGGACAAACATCCAGACCCGCAACAATTATTTGTAGGCCATACAAATACTTGTTATGTGCGGGATTCGAACCCGCGGCCCCCAGCGCAACAAGTCATTGCTAAGTCACTGCGCCACGGACCCGTCGTAAATTAAATTCTATTATTTATAGGTACTTATATATATATATATATATATATATATATATATATATATATATATATATATATATATATATATATATATATATATATATATATATAATGCGATTCAAGTAAGAATAGGACTCACCTGGCGTCATATTCAGACGTCATAGCTGTCAATTCAAACCAGTAAGGTGGGGTGAGCTAAACAGATATTTTTGAAATAATGTCAGAGTATACGTATCTATGTGATTACTCTAAGAATAATATTTATATACAAAAGAACCATGAACAAAAATGTATTAATCTGAATCTAAAATTTCAATTTCGCTCATCTCTGCATCACTGTCTAAGAAGTCATCATTACATTGTCATCATTCTCATCACTGCTGGACATGACATACAACATGGATTTATGTAGGTATTTAAAATATTCCACCAACTAGTATAAATATTTTCAATTAATTTATATAATAATTACGATTTTAATAAATTTGGTAATACTCAGCTAAACTAAGACTGATTTAATATAAAGCTGAAAAAAACTACATTAATTTGCAAATTAATTTTCTTTGCAATCTGTATTTTGCAAGTGACAATTATTGACAGATCACAGTCATTCGAGATTATTGACGTTCCTATTTTTATTTGAAGACCATATTCAATATATCGTCAATTTGGACGATAAACTTCTGTATAGAGCGTCCATTGCCAGCTTTGTCATTCACTTCTATAACATATTATATTATATACAAAACGTTTTATAAGGTTAAATACGTTTTAAAAGTTTCTGCCAATTTTAATTTTTCCATAATTTTGTAGTAAATAAAGTATTTTTAAATATGTTTCAACATTGAGTTATATGTACTACGTACTAGAGAAGCCATTCTAGACATAAAGTGTGCACTACTCTATGTCTTCGGTCTTCGCGTATGCGCGGGAGATAGTAGAGTTGCGCATGCGCAGTTGATTTAAGCGCGTTACGCATGCTCGGTCAGTTTATAATTTAAACTTTTAATTTGAAACCTTATATTAGCGCCGCTCCACACTGCATGTATATTGAAACCACAGACTAACTAGTAGATAATAGAACCACAATAAATGACACTGTGTACGGATTGCAGTATAGTTCAGTTGAACATAGTGTATGTTCGGAATGCGAAATCTAGTGCGTAAGACATATATATCGATGTGTTTCAATAAGTATATTATTTCCTTTACCGAATAAGTAAATTATTTGCCTTTCTACTTATATATTAGCATTTTAGTTATATATTCAAATGCCGGTGGCATCTCTTAGGGTGGCTTACGTTCAGCAAGTGCCTTGTGAAACGCTATAATGATGATGATGATTCAATGCTAAAAATATCAACTGCATACCATCCATATAAATAGTTCACTGTTGTACAAAAATCTCGCAAAAATAGGGCAGATTTGTCATTAACACCACTAACCCCAAGTTGGTATGCGGTTTTACACACGTTATATTAGTACGTTGTGTGTTGTCTAGATACTTTCGCACCTTATATACTGTTCCCCGTCACAATCTGTTGTTGGTCTAAAATTCAATACATTTATTTCTGATTAAATTACAAACATTTCTGGCACAGTAAAAATTTAAAGACATCCGCGCAACGTGATAGATTAATATGTTCTCCTTGGCACAAAACCGTAAAATTCCACTTATGAAATGACATCTACGAGTATAAAATTGCAGTTCTGCAGTACAGGCCATTTCAAATCAAAATAATTTTCTTTTGGCTAAGAATTCTAATTTCGAATTCGTTTTCCTAAATTAGTTCTTTGTTTACTGGTTAGCGTTATGTTTTCACCGTATTTGAATCTTTTTTGTCATCATGGATGCGCTAAAAAATCGAGTAATTATGAAATATGAGTACAATCGTGGCAACAACACGGCACATTTTACACGCAACATCAACGATGTTTACGGAGCGAATAGTACAAACGAGCGTACCACCTATTATGGGTTTGCCCGCTTCCGATCTGGACTTTACGACTTGAAAAATGAACCCCGTGGTCATCCGAAAACTTTGGTCGGTAATGATGAATCAAACAAATTTGACAAATGGGTGCCCCACAAACTCAATGATTGCCATCGCGAAGTACGCGTCGAGACATGCCTTGCACTGCTCAACAGGCACACATACGAAATAATTTTGAACCGCATTGTTTCCTGCGACGAAATATGGATTCTGTTTGACAATCGCAAGCGCTCAGCAAGTTGGTTGGATCCTGTTTCAGCACTTAAACAATGTATCCCTAGGAAAGTACGCTGCTCCTGCACGCCAACGCGCGAACTCATACTGCGCAACAGACAGTCTCCAAATTACAACAGCTGGGATTGCAAGCTCTCCGTCATCCGCTGTACTTACCAGATCTAGCGCTTACAGAGTTCTACTTTTGGCAGGAAAAAATTCAATGCCCGACAATTAGGTGCCTCCCGCCCAGCTGATTTCTTCAAGCAGGACATCAATAAACTGCCACTACGTTGACAAAGATGTATCGATTACATGGGTAATTACTTTGATTAATAGAAATAAAAAATATAGAAAAAAAATACGATAACTTATTACATAAAAAACGGTAATTTCAAGGGTAAGGACTTAATAATTACATGATATAGTAGTAATTTAAATTAGCTATGTACATATAACATCATAAAACTTGTTCGATTTTCCATTTTAAGTTTAAAGATTTTTAGTTTAAATTTAATGACGACAATTTGACTATAAAACTATGACGTCAGTAAAATATGACTTACTTATCTTCACGCACAATCCCTGACGGGGTAGCCAGAGAGAACAGATCGCCAAGTGTCACTGTAGACACTAGTAAAATATTCATGTTCATAATATATTATAATTATTACGTAACATTTTAAAAATCTTTCTGGTGTTATTTATATTCATACAGAAGTTTTCATTTTGTTAATAATATTAATTTATAAAAATTTAAATATAGCTTGATTACTTCTCGGAATGGTAATAAAAGTTGATATAAAAATAATTCTTTAATACGTTTTACAGTTTGTGAAAAGTCGTTATGAAGTAAAAACTTCAATTTCGATTGCTTACTTAATTATGCTTCATTAGCACGTACCAATAGACAATAAAGCTATTAAGTGCCAGCCATTTGTAAATTATAATCTAGGAGCATAGAATAAACATAATGGCGGTACCACCCTTACAGATGATCGTTCACGTACATTACTATCCCTTCCTGCCATTAGAATCCTTAATTGCTCAGCGATTGGTTATGTTACTCTCTTTTATGGTAAAGTGGTCGAACTTAATTGCTTTTATGAGTGTCTATATTTCAGTTTTGACTTATAGTTTTGTAACTTTCCTGCCGGTGGTCCATCATTAGTAGATATTCATATTTGTCTATGACACGTTAAAAGTTTGTAATCGTCAATTGATGTTTCGAAAGGATTTCAGTGTCCTTTTTAATGGTTAATGGTAGTATATATAATTGTTATTAAGAAACAAACACTTCTGTTCCACTAAATGCTATAAAATTAAAAATGTTTGGGAAAATAATATTATATAGTCATCTCTATATTCCGAGTATGCATCTAAAAATTGATTTCTAATCTTCATTTATGGATATACCATTTATGGAGCGATCAAATTAATTTGTTGGTGTGTTTTCAATGTAATAATAATAATCAATAATAATCAGTTGTTACGTGGCAGAGCCATGCTGCAGCTATATTACTGGTATAGTTGTAGCACGAATGGGTCGGCTCGACTAGGGAAGGACCACGCTCTCACAGAATACCAGAGTAAAATAGCAGCTTAACGCTGCTGTGTTTCGTATGGTGAGTGTAGAGAACCGGAGACCTTTTTTACTGGAAACAAGGCATTCCATCTTAGTCCTCACGGGTGACAACGCATCTGCATTTTGATTTGTAATAGAGGATAAATGTACATGTCTATGGGCCGCAGCAACCACTTACTATCAGGTAGACTGTGTGCTCGTTTGTCACCCTTATCCTATAAAAAAAATGTACCCTATTGTACAGCACGTTGAAGCCCATTGCTTGACATCGGCAGGAGGGTGGATTTGGCTCGCTTGGCAGAACTTGGGTGGACGACTGCGGTACCAGTCTACACCTTCCTTCGAAGGTGCTGCCCGTAGCTGGTCTGGATATTTTACTTCTGTCGTAAACGAGATAGTACATCAACAACCTGCGCTGTATATACCGCAAAAACTGCAAGCAGAAACTTTAACAGACCTGAACGAGAATATTATTCTTGTTCAGTTCCGTAACGGTTCACGGCTTGGCATGGGTCTCTCACACAGCGAGAAGGTTTTGTCGTAACCTCCACCTTGACAGGTGAATTGGCGATCAGATTATTAGAGGTCTCGCACTTTTCATGCTGCATTCCATCTGGAATATACTGGATAGTTGCCACCATCTATCGTAGGCCATCCCTTTCTAGCCTTACTTAAATCACCCCTTACGAAACCTAAATAATAAATAAATAAATAAAATAAATAAAATCAATTTATTTCAGACTGAGTCCATACAAGTCCATACATTATAATAAATTTAATCTCATCTAATTTAGTTTTATATAATTCTATCTAATATTTTTAATTTATCAATATAATTTATTAAAATTAATTAATTTATTATTAATTAATTTAATAAAATTATAATTAATAAATCAATTCAATATAACTTAATTCGATTGTTTAACATTACAATTACTTGAATAAAATTAATCTATAGTTTAATTCATGTATCTGCCACCCTCTGGGGCACCGGGCACATGCATTTGTACCCAGTGTCGCAGAAGGGGGCAGTCAGGCTTGTCACTGAGCACGTTCAGGATGGTGTTGGCGCTCCCCCGCGTACGGAGCATCAGCGAGGCGATGCGGCGCCGCAGCGCGGCGTGGAAGCCGTCCGTGTGCGCGTACGCAAACATCGCAGACGCACTACAGCAGCGCGGGAGCGCCACCAGCACCCTGAATGCGTTATTATATTGTACTCGGAGAGCGTTGATGGCCCGCTGCGTGTAGTTGACCCACAGATTGCAAGTGTATAGAGTTTGGCAAAAGGCTTTAAAGAGAGTTATCTTTACTCCAAAACTACACCGCGCGAATCTGCGTGCCAGCATATTACAGCGGACCGCCATCGCCCTCCTTTCCCTTTCGATGTCAGCATCGTCTTTTAAATCCTCGGTAACCACATGGCCAAGATATTTAAACGCATTTACCCTGTCTAGAGCGACGCCATTTAACAGCACACGTGGCACATCTCCCAGCTTACGACCCCTAGCTTGAAAGATCAAGAGCTCGCTCTTTTTAACATTGTACAGGAGACCATGTGACAAAGCGTACCTCTCACACACACCTATTAGTTTTCTGAGACCGGCGATTGATGGGCTTAGCAACACCATGTCATCTGCATAACTGATACTGTTGATGCAGTGACCATCAATCGAGCAGCCGACCCCTGTGTCGCTCAGCTCAACAATCAACCTATTCACATACAAGTTGAAGAGAGAAGGAGAAGTTAGCCCTCCCTGTCTCACTCCACACTCCAACTCATACTCGTCAGAAAGCTCACCAAGCCATCTAACCCGGTTAGTTTAGTGTTCATACCAATATTTAAAAATATTGATCAACCCACCCGGCATACCTGTGTCTTTTAATTTACACCAAAGAATATCATATCTAACCAGGTCAAATGCCTTAGTGAGATCAAGAAAGGCTGCATACACAGGCGTGTTCCTATCCGTGTAGTACCTAACAGTCTGCTTGAGAGACATAATTGCGTATTCAGTCGAAAGTCCTGGTCTGAAGCCGAACTGAGCGTCATGTAGGTGGAGATAATCTTTAAGTTGTCTCTCAAGCAGGCCATCAAGCACTTTAGATGTGGTTGTAGCTAAGGATATCAGACGGTAGTTGCACTTGTCGGAAGTATCACTAGTTTTATTTTTAATAATAGGCACTATCACCGTCTTCATTAGCTCATTTGGCAGATAGGAATGCCTAATGCATAGCGTGAACAGTAGCCCTAAGAGTCTCGGCAGGTGTGGCCCAGCATTGTGAAAATGTTCAATGCTAAGGCCGTCGTGTCCAGGAGACTTCCCTCGCGTCATTCTTTTTATCATTAGGGCAACTTGCTTAGCTGTGACGCGGTCAGGCACCCCCGATACCACGACCTCCTCATCCACTACCTGCGCACTTTTTAGCGGAGACTCTACTTGAAAATGACATCTGAACATGTTCGCTATATCCCGTGGTTCACTGCTGTCGTTAACACTCACAGGGACGCTAGGCTTTGGACTTAGTTGTTTTGTTTGTTGCCAAAATCCCCTAAAATCTTTATTCCTGTGTTTTGAAGCTAAAATATTCATTTTTATTTGCTCCTGATTATTCTGACAATACTTTAATTTGCTTTTGAAAATTTTTCTCGAATCATACATTTCATTATAAATGGTACCACTATTAGGCCGACCATTACATACCCAGGTTAGATACTTTTGCCTAGCGTTCCTGTGAGCGTCACGGACATACTTGTTCCAACCTACAATAGGACGACCGCGATGTGGTTTGCCACCTCCCAAACGACCAACATAGCTGACCACAGCAGCCTCCTGCAACGCTGTTACAATATCACTGTAAAGCGAGTCTATCGCGGCTAGGTGTGCCGCGTCACCATTACTACACAAACAATCGCCACACTGATCGAACTCATGTGGAAAGCCAACCTTTCGCAGTTTATCATTACAATATTTAGTGAATATTTCTATTTGACTTAGGTCTCTTTCTCCCCATAGAACCTTATTTACTTTAGCACGCGGCAGCTCAATAGTCTGACAAACGGATTTTATGTTGCATTGAATTTCTAGCGGGTAGTGATCAGACCAGTAAACACCATAATGTACTTTTACCGATAGCACCTTGCTTAGTGCAGCTTCAGTAACAACACAGTGGTCAAGCCAACTATTGCTGCCGTGCGCTTCACTAACAAAAGTGTATGCATTGGAATTTATACCTAACATTTGAATATCTACACATGTCCAATTTTGTTCAATACAGAAGTCTAGAAGTTCATTGCCAAACAATCTACCGGGGTGAGCGTTAAAATCTCCTAAAATATATACGGTTTCGATATTGCAACTCTCAACTATAGATGCAATTTCACTTAAACATTGAACATATTCTAAGAGATTGTCAGATGAGTCTGTAGGCATATAAACAGTGAAAATAAGTATTAGCCGTTCCAACACACGCGCCTTAATCGCACTAATTCGATTACTTTCACATGGAATCACAGACACACACTTAAACTTACTGTTTCTCCATAACAGTGCTACGCCACCGTACGGTCGCCCACACAGTATCCCACTAGATATGTCCACAGCTGATTTACCGCAATAACCAAAGTCGTTGCTTGTTTTACCAAGTTCCGGTATCTCGTGTGGTAGGAGCCAAGTTTCTTGCAGCGCAATAATATCGGCACTTTGACAAAGCACTTTTACTGCGTCAATGGATCTTTTGAAAGACTTACAATTAAAGCTAATTAATTTTAAATTAATATTGTTAGTCGTACTATCCATTTAAGTTCCTTATTTTGGCGCCAGTATCAGAATTCTCTTGTCTGTTTGAATGTCTCTTGCTAAATTCAATAAAACGACGGAATGTTATACCGTTGGGCCACAGGTTACAGTCCAAGAACAAACTTAAATTATTATTAGGTACATATATTTTAAATGAGTTGTATTCTCTCTGTTGCTTTGATTTGATCTTATGAAGGGTGACTTCCACATTCGTTTTACTTTTTATGTAGGATACTATGTCTTCTTCACAAGTTTCTTGGTGCACATTATTTATAAAGATAGGAACACTGGTATTCGCAGCCTTAAAGCTACTTTCAATAACGGTGCACGTTCCTTTTCTACCTAAAAATCTGTTTTGACGCTTTTTTCTCTGTACAATTTGCCAATCTTCATCGCGCCTATTCAAAGCGCTTTGCAATTGCGGTGATTGTATCAGCTGATCGTTCATTGCACCGACACCTGCAGAGGTATTAGTGACTGCAGTAGCTGAGGCGCCATGCATTTGTACCGCGGTTTCGACAGCCGAAACCGCATTGGGCTCCTCCACGCGCATGCTAGCCGAGCTTGGTGCAACAGATAAATTGCCTGCAGACATCAAATGCGACAGGGACAGTGAGTGATGCGCTTGCTCGGTTCGGCCTCCTGCCGTTTTGTCAGTAATGGTCAGATTGTTATTTTTGTTGTTCACCGTCTCTTGAGTAAAGTGTAAAAATTCTGTAGGAACACTATCACAGTTATATTCGGAGCCATTCAGTATGCAGTTTGTACCTCGCTTTGTATTAAAAAAGTTATCCTGCTGGAGATTGTTGACTATCGATGTTTGTTGTAGGTTGATGATTTCATTTTTTAATTTGGAAAACTGGTCTATAGGTGTATACGTCTCCCTGATAGTTTCAACTTCATGTCTGAGGGTAATAATGTCCTTCAGCAATCTTGTCACGTCTATATGGTCAAAAGTGACCGGAGGTAATTTTTGTAGGTCGCGAGCGACAAAAATTGGCAATTCTTCAGGGTCTTTCTGTTTTATCAGAGCTATTATGTCCTCTAGGTCTCGTTGGGTTTTACCTTCCTTTTTGCGCTTAATCTGTCTTCCCGAAGTCTTAACTGATGTAAACAGAAGATTTTTAGCTGCACTAATGTCTTCCGGCTTAAATGCCGTAATACATAGTCTGATCATTGAATCTTCGTCCATCACATCACACTTGTTCTGTATAAACGCCAGAACCTCGTTTATAACTAAATTACAATTCGCGCACTTTAACATTTTAGAGGTCGTTGGACCTTCCATTGCAACCGTAATTGTGGATTAAATATATGCGAAAAATAAATAATATTTTTCGAAAAAAATTAGCAAAAAAAACGTATGACATATATGACATATGTCACTCATAATGAAAGAAATTGGATGATAGATTTTCTAACGCAGCCACTATTTAACACACGTCGTCACCATACCACATGAGTTTCACGATTCACTTTAAAATTTAAATTAAAATTTCCCTTGAAATACAATTACATATAGAATATGAAGCAAGAGCACGACGAAATATTGAAAAGTGTTAAAGACACGGAGTTTTAACACCAGTAGGCGCTGACTCAACGTGGCGTGATTTCGTATGTCATTAAAACATTCAAATAGCGGTATTACCTTTGTTTTGCAGTCGCTCTGAGGGGCTACCGGGCAATAAAACAGGCCGCTTCGAACAATGGCAACATAAAAATTCGAAAAACTCCCTCACAATATGGCTATGAAAGTTCTACGACGGGCTCGAGGCGATGATTGTCGTGCGTGATTATCCGAAAGGACTCACTCGACACTGTTCATGAATTTCAACGGGGAACGTTAAAGTAATTTATTGCGAATGAATCAGGATCGTTAAAAATTTGGCATCGTAAAGATCATATCCCGATATCGGCCATTCATTCGTTTAACCAATTTACTTTTTTCATACTTGTTTACTGCTGATTGGGATAACGATTCTTTGCAATATATTACAATAATAAATGTAACATGATGTAATTTAAAATTAAATTACAAATTACTGTATACCTAGTAAGTTTTAGAAGCGGCTAACGTAATTAGTTTTTGTGTGTTCTGTTCTGTCGTATCTATAATGGGTTTTTAAATTCTTAAATTTTTTTGAACATATTCGATAATATTAGAGTAACAAACGAGCTTACAATCAACCTGGTGATGAGAGATGATTGCTGCCAATGAACATCTGTATACTTGTTGTCACATTTAACCAAAGAAAACAAAAGATATGTTTTCACCACTTACATGTAATGTTTCCTAGCTTGTTATTAACTATGTCAAGTGTTCTAAATTCAAGGGTTATTATCGATAAAATGGACTAAATATAACTATTTCGACTTCAAATCCAAGTCCGAATATTTATTTTTTATAGAAGTAAGAATTCAGCAGTGGACGTGTGAAAAGCTGTAGGTAATGATGAAGATGAAAAGTGACAAATGGACGTATAGACCATCTGATGGTGAGCTGATGCTATGACCCAAAAAAACCTACCTGAAGATTTAAATGTAATGCCCCGTCACCATTGTAAAACGTAATGATTTATTATGTTTACGCGAAGACTACACATTAATTGAAACTAATTTTACGGATTTTGTCACGTTTAATTTAACTTTTTAATTCCCGACGTTTCGGGTGCTTTACAGCACCCATGGTCACGGAGGGGGGGGGGGTACTGAGGTGTTTGACGTCCCGATGTCATAGTTAGCATTAGTTAGTTAGCGGCTACCTTCAGGTTTAGAATATTAATATTTGGTCCATCTACGCAGAATGAGCTTACGACTTATGAAACATAAGGAATTTGGCTGATACATTGTCTAACGCAGCCAGCATATAACACACGTGGCTACCACACTTTTCCCATGTCATTTCGGGAATTAAAAAGTTAAATTAAAACGCGATAAAATTCGTAAAATTTGTTTCATTTAATGAGTAGAAAATGTTCTCTTAGTTAGTTGAGCCGATTAAATTAAGCAAAGAGAATGTTTAGTATTTATATATAATAACTATATTTTACATACGAAGCAACGCGGAAGACGTTTTGGTTCTATCTTGGAATACAGACATTCCAGAACATGTTCGTTCACTTGTAACTCGTTCTACTTTACGTTTATACCGATCAATGTTGTCTTATTCTGTCTACCTAATACAATTTACGATGGTTTGCATCGACATTAATATACATTGACGGAAATTATTTTATTTGTCCTCTTAAAATGTGTGAATAAATATGAAAATAAATGAAGGATTACTTTTTTTGTAGTGTAAGAATATCCACTACCCAATATAATCCCGTGGGTGTCGTAAAAGGCGACAGAGGCAAACAAATAAAGAGGTGGGTAGCATCACAACATATTTATATTCTATAATAATTAATGTCTTGGTTTTCTATTATATTCTAACATAATCTGTCTAAAAATATTTCTACGCGGGAAACTGCAGAATATTTGGGATCTGAATTATTTTGTAACTACTTAAATGTACCATATCCTAACAAATAGATCATCTTATCTTATCTTGTGTTATCCTCTTCCTAATAACGATAATAATAAAAATAAACTGCGGTAGTCAACACGCTTGAGAGGCGTATCAACCATGGCAAATCTTCCCCCTATGAGGCAATCTACGGAGGAGGCCTATGTTCAGCAGTGAACTTTAATAGGCTGCAACGGTAACGGTAACGGCATAATATGAAGAATGGTGTTAATTCATACTGCAATTAGTTCATTACCACCGGAGAAGACAGTAGTTGGTTTTCTAGAACGGCTGTGCTAGGGCCTTACCATGCTGACAATACTTGACGACGTATGCAATAAATTGAATATTTGAATCAGTTCATTTTTTAATTTACGAAGCTAGAAGACGAGGTTGTTAGTTTTAAGAGTATTTAACCTCTCTCTATTTAGTCTTTATCGTAGAAACCTTCAACTAAGGGTAATATTAACTTCATACTTTGTGATTTTTTTTATAGAATAATTGTGACAAAGAAGCACACAGTCCACCTGATGGTAAGTGGTTACTATGGCGCATAGACATCTATATCTATCTTCGTTTGCGAATTAAAATGTAGATGCGTTGTCAGCCGTGAGGACTAAGATAGAGTGCCTCTTTTCCAGTAAAAAATGGAAATGTTAGGGCAATTAAACCTATGTGTTCCTGAGAGGTATGTGTGGTGCCGACGGCAGCTGTGATTGTTGGTGGAGCCGCGCGGTCGGACCAACCTTCTGAGTAAGGCGCCTCTGACGCGCGCACTCCATACGCTCAACTTAATAGCTAGTGAGACGGACCTGTTCTGTTGTACTCTGAGTGAATTCACAAAGACAGCATTGCCTGTAATTTGTTACAAAAATTATAGCATTAATACAAATCAGTTAGACAGCTACACTATCGCATTAGGTAATCATGTAATGATAGTTGTAAGTTTCAGAAATAAATAAATAAATAAAATAGGTCTCCGGTTCCCTACACTCAACATACGAAACACAACAGCATTAAGCTGCTAGTTTACGCTGGCATTCTGTGAGAGTGTGGTCCTTCCCCAGTCTAGCCGACCCATTCGTGCTACAACTACACTATTAATATAGCTGCAGCATGGCTCTACCACGTAAAAACATGTGTCGTTTGTTACCATTGTTCTGCAAAATCACACAATTAAGTAAGCAGATTTGAGACCGTAGCATTAAAATATTCTTAACGTCTTCGACGTTGCCCCTGTCTGAATATTTAAATATGTCATATATGAGATAGTCTGCCGCCTTAGAACTAGAATAAATTTGAAATTTTAAGTTTTTTATAAGAGTTCTTATTAGTGGCATGCCTGATCAATATAATATTATGCATTGCACAGTAAAAGGGACAGACACTAAAGAAACCATTATTACGTCACATGGGTAAGGAAACTCACGTTGAGAAATACGAATCTCAAGTCAAAGTCAAGAATTGTAGAAATGAGTTACGCGGTCGCGAGCTGAAGAAATATAGTTAGTATTTATTTAAGGTATTCTTATCTTAAGTATGTCAGGATTATTATAAACATCCGAACGTACTATCGCACGGTTTGCTTTCAGATGTACCTGCAATCCGTCACCTTATTTTTATTCGGACATATCGATGTTTAATTAGAGGTGTTTGAATATTCTCTGTATACAGTTTGGTGGCAGTGTAGACGAATCAATCAACCCATTTCGTCGCGTGGTCTTCGTAAGAGGCGACTATGGGAAATGCCAAAGAGATCTTTGTCAGTGTACTTATGCCAGGTATACAAACATGCGTGAGTGTCGTGGAACACTCGGTTGGAACGAAGTTCCTTTCGTAGTATATTATTATTGATAAACGTTGGTATTATATTATTGATTACAAATATAAATTAATAAATTATTAGCGTCTATTAAAATGAAGCGTCATTTAAAATAAAATACACTATGACACAGTAGCGTAGCGTGCCTTAGATAGGCCCTGTATCAAAATTTGTTTGGGGGCCCTAATGCAGAGTAAATATTTCATAAAAGGAACAAAAACGCTAGCATTGAATTAAAATTATTATTTATTGATTATAATTTATTACTTACAATTAATACTCCTAGGAAATAAGCTAGTCAAACAATTCAAATCAAATATACACTTTTCTTGCCTTTCGTTCGGCGAACATAGCTGAAGACGATTCGGCGGCATTCATAGTTGAAGACGATTTCAGTTTTTCTAAAGTCTTTGCTTCTATGGACATTATCGATAGCCTTTCCTGTCCCATAGAAGTCCTTGGAATTTTGGCTTACACACGTTCGGTGCCCCTGTAGCCCGGGGGCCACGTATCATTGTTACGGCTGATACAGCGGTAGCTACGCCCTTGCTATGATACAAGGGGTAGTGACGAAAAAATCTTACACTTTTTGTCGCCTAGCTCCCATCCGCCAAACCCGTACCGTCCGATAAGGAACCGCTCCAAAAGCACCCAGACCAGACCGGCAGCGAAGAATAGTTTCAAATGTGCTAAACAGTAGTACAAGATAATGCGATCATCAATTCGCCAAGCGTGAGTTTTGAGTATTCAACGTGAGTGGTACAACTACACAACTTACAACGGGAAGTAGAGGATTACAATGGGAGGGGCTTATCTCCAGCAGCGCACTTTTACGAGTTCCTTATGAAGGAAGAATAAATAATCTCTGAATGCAATATAAATAAGATTATGCATATATCAACAGCATTATTTGCTGATTCGTATAGTGAATGTCATCGTCTATTTTTCCGGCAATGATAACGTTTAAACGCTGGACTATATTATAGATATTTCCCGCTTTGATCACGCTAGACGTTCCTTATCGGTTGACAAAGCATAATACAAGAATAGTTACCGGTATTTCATAGACGCAGTTTCAAAGCATTCCCAGAAATTTATTGAAAAACACAATCAGTTTATTCCAACACTGAGCTTTTCTAGACAATTAGTAGGTTCATTTAGATTACGTAATCTTCCGAACGCTGTCCAGCCGAGTCTAGGAGTTTACGCCTCATATTCTCGTCAAAACCAGTGCGTGTTGCTAGTGATGTTTTAATATGGAACTGAGATGTTGTCTTCCATTGGTGGCCGTATGAGGACGTCTAAAGCCGCTTAACGAGTTATGGAGAGGGCTATACTCGGAGTTTCTAAGTGAGTATAGCTGAGGGAACCCGAGAAAGAGATCTGGTAAGAGATGCAGGAAAATGGTGGATGCAGGTGGCTCAAGATCATGTTTTTTGTCATTTCTTGGGAGGACTATGTTTAGTTGTGGGCTTGTATTGATATTGTTGGTGTTGTAGTTGTTGATGACGATGATGATTTCGGTTAAATATCAAAACATAAACACCAATCTTGGGTATTTTTAAGTATTGCTGCGTAAATGTGTAGTTTTGTTAGTATGTAGTAGTCAAACTTTATTCTTATTTTGAAAAATAAATAATATCAGATGTGAGTCTACCGAAAAAAAATTCAATATTTTTCTAAATTGGCTCTATGGCTTTGATTTGTACAACTGGACAGATTCGAAAGTAATATTAGCAATAAAATAAAACGATGTTAAAATTTCTTCGAGTGAAATGAAATGAAAACTTTTATACGTGGTAGAGCCATGCTGCAGTTATATACTATCTGGTATAGTTGTAGCACGAATGGGTCGGGCTCAACCGGGGAAAGACCGTGCTCTCACAGAATACCAGCGTAAAATAGTAGCTTAACTTTTCGTATGGTAAGTTTAGAGAACCGAAAACCCTTTTTATTGGAAAAGAGGCATCATCTTAGTCCTCACGGGTGACAATCGAGAATAGATGTAGATGTCGAAGATGATACTTACCATCAGGTAAACTGTGTGCTCGTTTGTCACCCTTATCCTATAAAAATTTTTGCTAATCTTTCGAAAAAAAAATATTTCGTTAGTTGACCGTTATTTTAATCAAAAGAGTAGCTATATATAGCCTGTTTTAGTTTCGTTATACTATCGATATATTGGGCAGTTGACGTAGAGGTTAGTAGCGTTATAAAATACCTATGTCTACACTTTATATGAGTAAAAAAACTGGACAATATCGATAATCGGAATGGGCAATTAGTGTCACTGGGTTATTCTGGTACGGTTACGTCCCACGCATGCGATTGCAGGCGTGCTGGCGTCCCGGTGATTCTCGCAATAGCATCGGAGCGATTACTCTATCCGGAGTAAAGTATCGCTAGTTGATGATTGTGTTTATTTGCGCGGCGGACGTGTGTTGGTGCGGTGTGTGTGTGCACGTGCGAGCGGTAGTGGGCCACCCAGCGCGCGGCCACACGCGTCGGCCACCCACGTGGCAGGGGCGCTTAGCCGCGGCCCGCACCTCCGCCTCAGTCGCTCGGCCTCCGCTACCAGCCCCTGGACATCGATACTCTGCTGATTGACGCATGCACCAGTTGACAGCGAAATGGAAAACTGATTTATCCGCGTGACGTATGATAGCGGTGTCGTTTACTTTGAGATTGATTATATAGATATGTGAATTTCGCTGTCTAATATGATTTAAGTTAAGTTTATAAACAGAGTCACGGTTTCAAAAGTTTCTTAAAATACTTCTTGTTGATATTGTGCATACGATATAATAAGCGTAGGTATAGAAATATACAAAAAAAAACTATAACATCATAATTCAAACCATATTGTCATTAGAAAACTCCTCAATTTCTCTTGCGACAATTTATCAGCCTATTAACTTCGACTACAGGTGTAAGGTGTTTTTACAATTAATATGATTTAAAATTAAATACTATGTATCTAAGTAAAATATTACTTTTAAATGATTAAATATTAATAATCCTTATCGAAAATATGATACACCATCTTCTTTTCAGATTTTACTAAAGTAGTTTTTGTACATTTTCCCAATACAGTACGGCATTTTGGACGTGTAATAAAACGAAGACTGGCCGATTGGAACTCTTTTTGCATTTTAGAATTCTTTAGGCTCGGACACTTTCGAGTGCGGATCCGAGATCTATTTGCTCAGGTAAATATAATTTAATTTGATAAAAGTAAATGAAATGCGAATTTGAAAAATGATAATTAATTGCAAGCTAACCGCGGTTGTTAACACCTGACAAGTAACGCAATAAGCGTGCTCGGGCCGCTGCCGAATTTCACTGGCGACGGCGCTCCGTCACTCCACATGACTTGATGCGACATAATCGGCGCTCAAGTTACGTCCTCACAATCTCTCAAATTGTACGGTAATTAGCACGATGCTCGAATGCTTACCTTCATTACGTAATGAGTAGAGTCATCCCCAAGTAAATAAATTTAGAAGGTTATAACTTTGTCGTTAGTTTTGTCTCAGATTACGTTTATTCAAGTTGTTTTTCCCATTTGTAGTTTCTTCCTAATTCGAGACGATATCGAAATAAGCTATTGAATAAACGTAAAGTTGCAGCCTATTTACGTCCCACTGCTGGGCACAGGCCTCCTCTCATTTCTGAGAGGGTTTTAGGGCTAGGAAGTGTCCGCCGCGCTGCCCCAATGCGTGTTGGCGAACTTCACGTCTTCGAAATATTTTTTCTTATTTCTCAGACATGCAGGTTACCTCACGATGTTTTCCTTCACCGCCGAGCACGTGATAAATCAGCACTTAAAATTGCAATTAACAATTTCATTGGTGCCGGCGGGGATCGAACCCGGGTACTGTGTGAGTACTGTGAAGCTTACAGCGAGCGCTAACCATCTGAGCTACCACGGCTCCAAATAAACGTGGATATTTATAATAAGTCGTGGACACAGTATATGACTTTTTCCAGTTGGTGCTATTTTAAAAACGATATTTGCGTATTGTAGGAATTTTTTCCGTGTCATTGATAGAAATATTTTAAAACATTCTTAGCACATGAACAAGAAACTAGGCTTTAGTATTTATTTGTAAGACCACGGCAAATTTGGTCCACGGTCAATTGTTTAGCTTTAGCCATGTTCTACCGATTGGCGTCGATATAACCATCTTAAACCTAGTATACTTTTAATTGAGTTAATTTAAAAATAAAGGTCGGTGGCGACGTCGGCTCTTTAAGATTCCGGGGTACCTACTTAATTATACGTCAATAGTAGCTCCGTCCCTGACGCCTCGCATCGTAGGTGCTTTTCACTGTTTCCGTATAGATTTAAACAGTTTCCCTGACCGCGAAACAGACACAATAGTCAAACAATTGTTCATATATGATTCATGGGACAGGGAACGTGTTAATATAGCTGTTTAATTTCCCCGGAATAATATGAAACACAGGACAAGAGGTAGTGATGACATTGAAGCAATACGTACGGTGATAATGGGTTCCCTTTAACGCCTACGGTGAGCATAAAGTATATTAATTTGAAAAATGTAATTAACTTAATAAAAAGTATAATAACACTTTACAAGAAATAAGACAACTATAAATAAAAGGTTTATGTTATTAATATTTGCCAACCTCAATAAGTGAACAATAAATTTACCAGGGATGTCATTTTCAACGAATTCCTTTGCGTTAGTTAGGTACGTCGTAAAACTTTATGGCCATAGATAATTTAATACATTTCGAAACACTTTAGAGTAGATTTTAAATATATGCCACAGATAACAAAGTGGAAATTATTATGTATAGGTATCCAATAAATTCTCAGATACTTTAATGACACAATTATCTAAAATTTATGAGGTCAATTTATATGACCAACCGGAACGTACTTGCAGATTACTGAGTCACAAGTAATATTGCTTACTTATCTTGGCAAAAAATGTAGATTATTAGGCTTAAAGTGTAGAAGTAAGAATTTATCTACTACCCCGTATCGTCATGTGGGTCTCGTAAGAGGCGACAGAGGGAAACTGAACTGGAGATGGGCGTCTTCCTAATAACAACTCATAATAATAAAAAACCGCGGTTGCCAAACCGCTTGCCAAGCTTGGCAACTATGGCAAAGTTCCCACTACGAGTTTTTAACAGTGGTAGAGCCACGCGGCAGCTTTTGCTGTCGCACGGATGGGCCGGCTCGAACCGGAGTGGTACCACGACCTCACAGAAAACCAGCGTGAAGTTGAGGTTTACCTCTGCGATTCGCTTGGTGAGTGCAGGTGGTGGGAGGCCCTTTTTACTGGAAATGAGGCATTCCATCTTAGTCCTCGCGGGTGACAACGCATCTACATTTTGATTTGGAATAGAGGATAGATGTAGATGTCTATGGGCCGCAGCAGCCGCTTACCATCAGGTGGACTGTGTGCTCGTTTGTCACCCATATCCTATAAAAAAACGAGGCAATCTACGGGGGAGGCCTGTGTTCAGCAGTGAACTTATAAATGCTGTAATGGATGAATGAATGATAAGCAAATGTTTACCGCGTGGTGACACTTAAATCCATCTATCTATTACGTGTCGAGAGTGCGGGATCCTCATTAGCTCCTATTGATGGCGGTACACCATCAGGTAAATGCCTGATATAAAATATCCAAACCCGCGAGATGTTAGAGTTGCGCGTGAATAATTTCAAATTAAAAATTTTGAACAACCGACTGCAAAATAAATTATTAAGAATAAAATTAAAATTTATATGGAACCACATGTGAAGCATCAGTAAAGTAAAGTTGCAGCCTATATACGTCCCACTGCTGGGCATAACCCTCGTCACATTTCTGAGAGGGGGTTTTTTAGGGCATGGAAATGTCCGCCACGCTGCCCTAATGCGTGTTGGCGAACTTCACATGTATTTTTTTTTATTTCTCAGACATGCAGGTTTCCTCACGATGTTTTCCTTTATCGCCGAGTACGTGGTAAATCAGCGCTTAAAATTGCAATTAACAATTTCATTGGTGCCGGCGGGGATCAAAGCCGGGTTGCTCGCGTGAAACCTACAGCGAGCGCTAACCATCTGAGCTACCACGGCTTAAATCAGCTTTCAAATAAAAAAGAATCATCGGAATCGGTTCACCCAGTAAAAAATTATGAGGTTACACATAAAAGAATATACAGTCGAAGTGAGTACCGTCTCCTTTTTGAAGTCGGTAGAAAAGCAGCTTAATGTTGTTATGCTTCGTACGGTTAGTGTAGAGAATCGGAGACCCTGTTTGTTGGTTATGAGGTATTTCTATGTTAGTCATCAGGGCTGACAACGCAATTTTTATTTCGCTTCTTGATAGAGGATATGGGCCACAGCATTCACTTACAATCAGGTGAACTCAGTGTTCGTATGTTAGCCTTATTCTATTAAAATGACCCTTGTTCTGTTAAATGGATGCAATGTCATCGCTCAGGAGTCCCGAGCGTAGCGATTACGTCACATATAAAAAAATATTATTCTAACGTTGATTATATTTAAAATCGATCGAATCGAATATACTAGTTGTAATAGTCTAAAATATTTATGACAGCACTCGAAACTAGCACAGTTTCGAAAAATGAGACCACTGCTAAGAAAAATCGACAAGATTTTTTTTTCTTTTTTCATTCATTTTAATCTACCCTTATTCGACAATTGTTGTTATGACAGCAACATAATTTTTAGAATCCCTATATATATTCATCTTGTATTATTGCCTTGACCTATTTCCATTACGTCGACAGCTTACTTTAGCAATAAATGCTGTCAAATGATAAGAACAATATGTCTGTTTGTATGTATATACGTATACGCCATGTAATGAAGACGAAACGAAATATCCATAAATTTTTTGTTAATGCTATTGAATTCACAGATCTACAGCGGATGTGTCTAACAACTGTGTCTCAAAGGACTAATGTAAGACGTTAACTTGCTGATCATTTATTACTAAAAGAGGGACATCCAAAAAGGTGGATAAAATATATATTCCATTAACGTTGACAAGTATGGTTAGTTTAAAACTAATTTTACACACTTTTTTGTTTGGACTGGAGTGTGAAAAGGATAAGTGATATCCCGTAAAATATATTTTAAGAAAGGTTACCTGCTTTTTTGGATATTTTTAAACACTGCATTTAAAAATGTTATTAAAATTTGTAAGAATTAAGTATACTTACTGTATTTTTTTAAATAAATGCCTCCACGTGTCTTAAAATTGATTTTAACCACTAACATATTTTTATTATAACAAATAGAGTCAGGTGTCGACATGGCTCTAACTTTTCTCTGTGATCGCTGGTACTATTTAAATATTTTTTTTAATTTACACGTTTTAAGTGTAATTTAAAAAAATATGTCAAATTTTTCATATATAGTATAATATTTAATGTAATATTCAATTATTAAATTTTACTGGAAACTAGACATCCCATCTTAGTCCTCTGGGGTGACGATGTATTTTGATCCTTAATCGAGGATAGATGTAGATGCCTATGGAGCACAGCATCCACTTATGTAGACATGTGAACTGTGTACCTAGTCCTTTGTCAAACTTATTCTATTAAAAAAAACATGAATCAAACCAAGACATTTCGTGTCACATATCCATGGCTACCATAAAATGGAAGTTAATTAGAAGTTTAGCAGTATTAGGTGCTGGATCCATTAGACTGATTGACTATTAGACCAAAACAGGATGTGACCAAATTTGTAATAAGGGTACCACTTTTTATGTGCTAAAGCCATGCTATTTTTAATAGTGGTAGAGCCACGCGGCAGCTTTTGCTGTCGCACGGATGGGCCGGCTCGAACCGGGGTGGTACCACAACCTCATATAAAACCAGCGTGAAGTAGCGGTTTACCTCTGCGTTTCGCTTGGTGAGTGCAGGTGGCCGGAGGCTCTTTTTACTGGAAATGAGGCATTCCATCTTAGTCCTCACGGGTGACAACGCATCTACATTTTTATTTGTAACAGAGGATAGATGTAGATGTCTATGGGCCGCAGCAACCACTTACCATCAGGTGGACTGTGTGCTCGTTTGTCACCCTTATCCTATAAAAAAAAATGTTATGGTTGTAGCACGAATGGGGTGCTTCGACCGAGAAAGGACCACGCTCTCACAGAATACTAGAGTAATAGCAGCTCAATGTTGCTGTTTCGTATGGTGAGTGTAGAGAACCGGAAAACCTTTTTACTCGAAACGAGGCACTCCATCTTAGTCTTCAAGGGTAACAATGCATTTGCATTTTGATTCTTAATTGAGGATAAACGTAGACATCTGTCTTTTTTTTATAGGATTTGGGTGACAAACGAGCACACAGTCCACCTGATGGTAAGTGGTTGCTGCGGCCCATAGACATCTACATCTATCCTCTAGTACAATTCAAAATGTAGATGCGTTGTCACCCGTGAGGACTAAGATGGAATGCCTCATTTCCAGTAAAAAGGGCCTCCGGCCACCTGCAACTGTCTACATTTATCCTCAATTAAGAATCACATCCATACACATCTATGTTTATGATACACATCATCTATTTACCGTCACCCTGATTCTACAAAAATATGTATATACAAAAAATCCGTAACAAGCCAAAAAGACGTAATAATATTTTCAGAATGCGATTAAATGAACACACTATTAAAGATGTGAAAATAATTAATAACTAAGATCTAACAGACTTTACCTAATTAATTATAAACCGCAAAGTAATGCCTAATTATATTATTGTACACAGTTATCGGACTTTTGCTTCATTAGCATTCGATATAATACATTTTCTGATGACAAAAAATATGTCTGATATCTGAACTTATCACCAAAAACAGGGCTATTAATATAAAAGTTTTTAATTAGGTGATATAGAAAAGTTTACACGCACATGGGTCGTGCTCATGGAGTATACATAAGCACTAAGGTCGTGCTTATGACCTATTGATATTTAATGATATTTTAATAATATAAATAATGTATCGAATAATTCTCAAAATAAAACAAATAAAATATTTAATAAAATCAATATCATATCATAAAATCATAATAAAATATAATATAATAAAATGATAATAAAATATAATATCTAAATTTTTAACTATTTGCTATCAAACTAAGTTGATCCATTTTACGTTTATCTGCTTAATATGTTCTCTAACACTATCATTCTGTATGTGTTGAAAACCGTTAGAAAAGAAAAAAAATCTAGCACTCTGACCATTTAGAAACTATCACTAACATATTTATGTTAGTAATAAAGGAAAATAATATAAATATAGTAATAATAAGTGATTACTCCTTTGATCGACTCATCGTTTTTCAAGTCTTTTAACATGTAAATCGATAAATCGATCAAAGACCGCGTCCATCCTTTCTCCTATCATCCTCAGGGCTCTGCTGATACTTTCCCGCAGCATCATGTAGGCAGAATTAAATCTCATGATTGCTTTCAAGTCAGCTACGTCCGTGGCCGCAAACATGCCTGATGCACTTCAAAAACGTGGGAGCCACAATAGTAGAGTTCTAAAGATGTTATTATATTGAACTCTCAGGGCCTCAGGGCATTGTGCGACTTTTGCGTGAAACTGGTACATATGCTATTTATATTTCTTTTATTCAATGTTTTTTGAAATGAACATTTCTTTTATATCGATTGCTACATTTTGTTTTGTAGTAGCGCATAATTTTACTGAATCATTTCATTTTAAAAATGTATTTGACGCATGTCGTTATTTCTCAATTTTGGTGCGTTTTTGTATAACCTTTTTTTTGTGTTCGTAAGTATTAATTCAGGTACACGGGACAGGACGTATATTCAGCCGACGGTAATCGAGCCTGTCGCCACCTAATCACCGTATCTTCCCGAATATAATATAGTTGCTGCGGATATACTTTGCAAAGAACAAATTATATTTAGTATAAAGTGAGATATCACATACATAGTTAGATAAAAAAGTTAATATACTGCCTATACAGTAGTAAGCTAGCCTAGTTTAGGTATCATGGTTCATTTCATACTCTTATAATAAAGTACTCACGTAATACATTTTATAATAATTATTATTTTAATTTTTGATTAAATAGGTTAAGAGTTTATTTAAATCAAATAAAGGACTATTCTAAAGAATTATTCTATATACGTTCCACTGCTGGATACGGGCCTCCTCTTATTTTTGAAGGGGTTATAAAACTATTATTTCGAACAGGATGTGATTTTTTGATGGTAACACCTACACCTATATCTTTCTCAATATGTATCTCATCATCTATGATCTACCTACATCACCTTATTTATTATCAATTAAGAATCAAAATGAGGATACGTTTTCATACCTGAGGACTAAATTGGTAGATATATATATATATATATATATATATATATATATATATATATATATATATATATATATATATATATATATATCTTGCTACTACTATATGTAACAAGGTAGAGGTTGGCTCTCCTTCTTATTGACATATGTGGTTACCGCTTTAACAATATTTCTATTCCTTAGACATGCAGGCTTCCTCACGATATTTTTCTTCGCCCCCGAGCACGTGGTAAATTAGCATTATGAGCACGGGGGTGGGGGGGGGGCTATATTTCTAATTAGATTGTATCAGATGGTTGACGTCCTGATGTCATAGATAACCTTGGCTTCGACTTTGAATTATTAATCAAACCCTGAGTGCGCAACCACCCGAAACGTGTGAGACTTGATGTTTCTCGAACAAGTATTTCTGTTCTTAAATTTGGAAAATTTTCTTTTTTTTTAAACGTTACCTCCACACTAGGATTTCCTCCTGTATCGTGGAGGCAGTTTACATACATAAATTTCACAAGAACAAACATCTTGCCCTGGAACAATTGTTTGTAGTCCATACAAATGCTTGTTCCGTGCGGGATTCAAACTCGCGGCCCTTAGCGCTGTAAGCAACTAAAATAAACTGATCTACGATTTTTTTATATATTATAAGTTTTCTTTGTTTTGACAACGGGGTCACGTGGGCTTTAAGATATTTTAAAATAAAACTTGGCATTTAATGTGAAACAAATAGGAACATTAAAAGTAACTATGAAATCGTATTCCTGCTGACCTTGCCTCTGAGAGACCTTACTCTATGGGAATAAAAGAGCGGTTTCCTTTAAACAACACCGCCTGCTACCGAGAAACGTCGCGCCAGGCATGCCCAATCATCCTGCCATCAATTTGCGCCAACTATATAGAGACATTTTGTGCCGAGCGGTCCGTTTCAGACATGTAAAGTATGCAATTTGTCGGGAACACACTTCCGGTTACTTTTTAGATTCGTTCTGATTGATTTCTCTTTAAAAATGTTTGAAGCTGTTAGAACGAATATATAAATCTCAAAACACCCTAAACTTTTTATGTGAATATAGAAAATATTGATGAGCTTACATACGAAGTTTAAAGTTATGTTTGAAATAGTTTAATTAAAAACTTTGTTTAATAACATGAAAGTTGGTATTTAATTTTAATATTTAACTATAAGAGTAATTGAATGTTAAAATTCACGTCAAACATAAAATTTAAAAACAGGAGTCTACAAGCTGTCGGTGCGTCCTGTCAGTGATGATCTGAGACCTGGTTTTTCACTGCTGGCCGTATGAGAAAGCTCAATATCGCTCAGCGAGCTATAGAGAGAGCTATCCTCGGAGTTGTTCTACATGACTGATTTGGTGAGGATATCCGCAGTAGAACCAGAGTAACCGACATAGTACAATAAACCAGTAAGTTAAAGTAGCTATGAGACCGTCATATAGCTCGAAGAACCGACAATCGATGGAGAAGAAAGTTCTTGAGTTCCAGTTTCTTCTCATACCGGGAATTGAATTTTATTGTACTCATTATTGTATGAGTACAATAAAATTTCAAATCTCAATGCAGGAAGTCAATGGATACAGGTGGATTAGAAGCGCGTTTAGTGGCATTTATATTTATTTGATTATTTTTTTAATCAAAATTAACTTGTAATGAGTTGTAACCTGTAATGATGATCGTATTCCATTCAACGCTAATTCGGCACGCTGGGAAGTTTTGTATATGATCACAGAGCCGATGCCTTCGCAGTGTCCTCTATCAACAGTTGGTGAAATTTGGGTTAGGTGTATTCATATGAATTTCACTATCAAACTGTCAGGTTGTTAGTTGGCGGAGCGCTCCGTGAGCAGCTGAGGTTGACACTTTTAATTAAAAGAAACCAATATTCTAATATTCAACAAGATCAAGATTATATTACATGTTGAAATAATGATGTTAATGGATAATAAAATGGTGTGCATAATGATTTCTTATATTTACGCGAACACTACACATTTAAATAAAGCTAGTTTTACGGATTTTATCGCGTTTATTAACTTATTTTATGTTCCCGACGTTTCGAGCACTTTACCATAGTATAAAGACAGGGAAGTAGGCTGACTCCGGCCCAATCCGCGATATAATTGCCTACTGTCTCAGGGTTGTCATTGTCACCAAATCATTAGTTTAAAGCCCGGCCCTTGCCAAAAATAATACATCTCTGTATAACTAATTCAGTGATCATTAGTCGATAAAGTTCAACAATGGTTTTCCTAACAAATACAGAAATGTATTAAGATTCAGAGCAGTATTATTTATAAAAACAGGGATAAAATAAACCGGCGGGGCGGTGTGTGAGCTCGTGTTTAAATTATTTACTTAGTATATTCTAGTTATTTTTTATTTTTAATAGGCATAATATAGTATTTGCACACATAAAGGACCATATTAATTTTTATTTTTAATTAATACAAGCATATATATATTGAATCACACATTTATTACAAAATTACAAATTAGCTACAGAAAAATACTTTCTTCGGTTTCGACTATTACGAAACGACTTGTTATTAAACTTTAATGTGTAATATATCCGCATCCTTATAAATAACTTTTGCAAATATAATTAATTACGATTTTATAACCGTAAGTAGGTACTTAGTTACTATTATTCCTCTGTCTGATAGACAACTAATACAACAAAAATATGTAAATGTATGTAAAAAAGCCGTAGCGCGCGAACCTCGTGCGGTGTTAGCCCAGACTGGCGTAGGGAGAAACATACCGAGATTGTGTTTAAGTGTGCGTGCGGCGCCCATAGATACTATGCCGCACACATACAAGCCGCGCGCAGTGCGTTTGTTTGAAGATAACGTACTTCCCTGTCTTTATACTATGACTTTACAGCACCCATGGTCACGGGGGTACTGAGGTGTGACGTCCCAATGTTATTGACAAAAATTAATAATTTTAAAGTGTTGAATAAAACAGTTTTATTCAATGTATAGTGTTCGCGTAAATATAAGAAATCATAATTTTAAAGTGGTGTGTAATTACATCTTCAAACTTTTTATAAATAAATAATTATATACCATTATGTTTGCACGCGAAAATAATTTCCGCAAAGTAATACGTAATCTATATACATAAACATATAAATGAAAATAAAATTGAAGTGTCTGTCTGTAATATTGAAATAACTGGTTTTTATTAAGCTCATGGTGTTATTTGCATGCTATTAAGAATCACGACTATTTTTAAAAGTTTTGTCTGTCTGTCAGTCTGTCTGTCGGGGCTAATCTTGGAAATAGCTGAATCGATTGTGATAATACTTTACGGACAGATAGAGAGAAATGCCAGGGTCTAAGCTACATTTTATTTGGAAAACTTGGAGATTTTATTTAAAACGAAATATTGATATATAAAATAAACGATCTATAATTATCTTAAATGTAAATAACACCACATTAATAGATCTTACCCAGACGGAGCCAGGACGTGTCGCTAGTTATAAGTAAGTTATAATAATAAACTAAGAAATCAAATTGCTTTATTCATTTAAATTACCGCTGGCTCCCATTTTGTTGTATAGTTTAACTACTTTCTCCTAAACTGGCCTATATTTGATACTCGTAATATTAAAAATAAAATGAGAATATTTTATAATAATTTAAGGGAGGCTTACCAATTAGCGTCTTCTCACTGTAGACTTTGGGAGTTACTTATTCATACAACACCATACATCTAACACAGCAGCAACATGCTGATATTTTACGCCGGTGTCGAGTCAACCCAGTTACACTGCACCGACAATACTGCTGTACTCGTAGAGCTGCTGCTACCACGTTAACGCATTTGTAACGAAAATTTCTTTAAGACATCACAAACTACGATGTATTGCATTCGACCGTGCACAATACAACTTCACTCAACACAAAAATTCAAACAAATTGAGAGCGATGCCATGGGTCAGTCAAAAACCTTATGCACGTACATACGTGTATCACTATGCATGTATTGAAGCGGTGCAAAAACGGTGTCAACGTTCACTTAAAATAACTTTGTTATTACTTGTATGAATACCTGTGTTGGCACTTTACGACTCACGCTTAAAGTTACTAAATACGACATCTCCGCGAAAGGATCATTGGAGGTAACAGCAATATTTAACTAGCAATAAACGTTAACGCTCATTCACATTACATCAATTATCTCGCTTTGACGTCTTGCCGTAGTTATTGCCTTAAAATAGTAATATTATAGTGCAGTAATGCTTCGAACTGTAATTACATTAGATCAGGTACTTATTTATGTCAATTGCACCTTTTACTCTGCGCATTTACTACTAAAATGATAATTATTTTTGCTAATTAACTCATAAAGGAAGTGAAAGACATAACGATGTACTAACTAATATTACCGCTTTTATTTCTAATTTATTTTAAGTTTAAATTGCAGCATTTTCTTTTTTTAGGGTTCCGTACCTCAAAAGGAAAAAACGGAACCCTTCTAGGATCCCTTTGTTGTCCGTCTGTCTGTCTGTCTGTCTGTCTGTCTGTCAAGATCCTGTTTCTCAGGAACGCGTGGAGGTATCAAGCTGAAATTCATATCAAATATTCAAGTCTACCGTCCCTTAGAGCTGTGAAAAAATCAAACTTCTAAGCCAACGCAATCAAAAGATACAGCCGTTTATGCCGCAAATTTTCGACATTTGCAAGGGAATCAGGGAATCAAAACCTACAGCGTACTTCCCGTGGACTCAGAATCTTAAAATTTGGTACGAAGCAACGTATTGTAGCACAGATAAAGGAAAAATTGCGAAAAGCATAAATTTTTAGTTACATCATATAATAAAAATATTTTTAATAATTTTAAACTACGGATTTGTGCGGAACCGCACTAATTTAATTTATTTTTTATAGAATAAGGGTGACAAACGAGCACACAGTCTACATTTATCTTCAATTAGAATCAAAATTCAAACCAAACGAAAAACTCAAAACGTGTTGCTAGTGATGACTTACGGATCTGGGACGTGGTCCTCCACTGCTGGCCGTATGAGAAAGCTCAAGGTCGCTCAGCGAGCTATGGAGAGGGCTATGCTCGTGCTCGGGGTTTCTCTGCGTGATAAATTTAGAAATAAGGATATCTGCAGTAGAACCAGAGTATTCCACATCAAAAAATCAAAATCAAAAATCAAAAATGTTTATTCTGTAACAATAAATTTACATCATCAGCAGTACACAGAGTTCTCCTTTTAAGTATTTTTCAATACTTGTGACAGGAAAACTCGCTCTTCCATAATTAACATACAATACTTGTAGTTACAAGAATAACATAAAATTCATTTCCATTTTATAAATTAATTAAAAAAAATATATATATATGTGTGTGTGTGTGTGTGTGCGTGCGTGCGTGTGTGTGTGTGTGTGTGTGTGTGTGTGTGTGTG
This sequence comes from Parnassius glacialis, assembly GCA_033319125.1. Lineage (NCBI taxonomy): Eukaryota > Metazoa > Arthropoda > Insecta > Lepidoptera > Papilionidae > Parnassius > Parnassius glacialis. Next base: position 17,553,466 of record JAVANC010000013.1, on the reverse strand, counting down.
TGTGTGTGTGCGTGCGTGCGTGCGTTTTTGTATGTGTTTGCGTGATTACACGTGTACGCACGTGCTTTGTAGGCCGTGTTATTTTAACAAATTTTCGATTTCGTGATAATCTTTCGATTTGAGCCATTCAATAAGAAGTTTCTTACATTCTTTACTAGTTTTTGAATAAATATTCAATTCTTTGTTCAAGTAATTGTACAAATAAGACGCCTTTTTTGCCTGTTGCCGTCTAGCAAATGCTGTTTTAACCGGAGCACTTGGAGCTACGTTAGTTTTTCTCCTTTTATTTTTGACTTCAAGATTATATGCAAGGGACTTGTGTAGCTTAAGAACTATATTTAATATGTATAACTTGCGAACTGTAAGAAGATCACACAGGGCGTATAAATCTTGTGTTGGGAATCTGTAAGGCTTAAAATTCATAACTTTCAGTAATGATCTTTGAACTCTCTCTAAATCCAAAAACTTTGTTTTCGTAGCACCTCCCCATATACTAATACAGTATGCCAGAACTGATTGAAGTAAAGAAAGATACACTTGTTTTAATATCTGAGTTGTTGCGAGATGTCTTAAAATTTTGAAAAACCATATGAATTTTCTAATTCTTGTCATTAAAAGTTCGATGTGTAGATACCAGGACAAACGCTGATCCAATATTATTCCAAGATATTTTGTGCTGGATACCTTGTTTATATATGGGCATGAGCAGTTAGAGCTATTATGATCAACACAAGAATGAATTTTAATATTAAAATTTGGTTGAGTCCTATTGTAGTTAGTAAAACATATATAGTTTGTATTAGATGTATTCAGAGTTAACAAATGTATTCTTAACCACTCCGCAACCTTGGCTAACCCTACTTCAGCGCTGTGCCGAACATCTTCCCAGGTTCGACCACAAAATACCAAAGCAGTGTCATCTGCATACGAGAATAAGTGCCCATTTTGAAGCGATATTTTACAAAGGCTGTTTACGTAAACCAAAAATAGAGTCGGGCCTAAAACACTCCCCTGTGGAACACCGTAGGTAATGGAAGAGTCATGACTACAGTGCTCTCCTATTTTGACCCGTTGTCTACGGTTTGTTAAGTAATCTTTAAATAAGTCCAGGGGTTTACCTCGTATGCCTATATGTTCAAGTTTATTTACAAGAGTGGGGACAGAGACGCTATCAAAGGCTTTTTTTATATCGAGAAAAACTGTTAAACATTTCTTTCGTTTGTCAACTTGGTCAATAATGAGTGACGTCAGCCCTGAAATAGCGTCCTCTGTGCAAAGTCCTCGTCTGAAGCCAAATTGTGACATTGAAAGTATATTATATTTATTTAAGTAATTAATCAAACGGTTATTTAACAATTTTTCTAAAATTTTGGATATTGCGGGTAGAACTGATATAGGTCTGTAGTTACTTGGATCGCATCTATCTCCACCTTTATATACAGGGGTAATTAATGCCAACTTTAGAGCAGTAGGAAAAACGCCATCCCTAAAGCAAAGATTAACCAGGTGTGTTATTATGGGTACTAATATCATATGGGCCTGTTTTAGAAAATTGGTGGTAATATTGTCATATCCAGGGGCACTCTCTGTTTTAAGGTTCATCAGTATCCTCCTAACTTCCGAATCATCAGTCTCCAGCAAAGCAAAAGATGAAGCATGTGAGCTTACTGTTTTATCCGCAGTGGAAATGTTAATAGAGTTAAATTTTGATAAAATATCCTCCGCCAAGGATTTCCCAACATTAGCAAAGTAACTATTAATCAAATCAACGGATTCAAGAGGGGTCGATCCTATTTTTAACAACTCTATATTTTTATGTAATAATTGCTTGCGGTGTGTGATATCATTAATTGCTTTCCAGAGCCATAGCCCAACGGATTAGTAAGCTGAAGTGAAAGTGGGCCGGCTATATAGCTCGAAGAACCGACAACCGATGGGGAAGAAAGGTTCTCGAGTGGCAGCCTCGTATCGGTCGACAAAGTGTAGGACGTCCTCCCACTAGATGGAGTGACGAACTAGTAAGACATGCGAGAAGTCGATGGATGCAGGTAGCTCAGGACCGTGCTTTGTGGCATTCCTTGGGGGAGGCGTATGTTCAGCAGTGGACTTGTGACGGGCTGTAATGATGAAATGATGATGATCCTCATCCATCCAGCAGTGAAGGACCACGTCTCAGTACCATAGGTCATCACTGGCAATACGCACTGGTTGTACAGTCTCGTTTTCAATTAATCTTTGAGTAATTTGAGAGGAGTATCTCTCACCCCTACTTCCTCTAGTCTATTTAACAGGATGGGCACCGACACTGTGTCGAATGCCTTCTTTAGATCGAGCATTACTCCCAAACATTTGTTCCCAGAATCCACTTCTTTCACTACTAGAGTTGTAAGAGCCTGTACAGCATCTTCAGTCGATAAGCCTTGTTGAAAACCAAATTGATTTTTTGCTATGATGCTATATTTTGTCAAGAATTTTGTGAGTCTAATATTAATTAATTTTTCTAGAAGCATTAAGTGATGTAAGCATGTAAGTGAAGTGTTAAGCTGCTATTTTACGCTTGTATTCTGTGAGAGCGTGGTGCTACTCCAGTCGAGCCGATCCATTTACATGTATTACAACTGTACTACTAATATAGCTGCAGCATGGCTCTACCACGTATAAAATACGTGCTTCGGTCCTCCAGCGATTTTGCCATAAGAACTATATCGTCGGTAAATCAAAGGTTAGTGATGTCTCGCCGTTGATGTTAATACCGTAACCTTTCCAGTTTAGAAGCTTGAAAACGTCTTCCAATGCAGCGGTGAAGAGTTTCGAGGATATAACGTCACCCTGTCTTACACGTACTCTGGTTCTGTACTTGGATAGCCATCATAGCCTTACTGTACAAACACTTCAGCACTTCGATATACCGATAGTTAACTTGGCACCACTGAAGAGACTGCAGCACTGCCCAAATTCCGACGGTATCAAAAGCTTTCTTATAGTCCACATACGCCAGACATAGTGGCAAATCGTACTCCTCGGACTTCTAGAAGTATAGGTTTACCTCTGCGTTCCGCTTGGTGAGTGCAGGTGGCCGGAGGCCCTTTTTACTGGAAATGAGGCATTCCATCTTAGTCCTCACGGGTGACAACGCATCTACATTTTGAATTGTAATAGAGGATAAATGTAGATGTCTATGGGCCGCAGCAACCACTTTTCATCAGGTGGACTGTGTGCTCGTTTGTCACCCTTATCCTATAAAAAAAAGAACTTCTATACAATTTGTCGAAGAGTATATATGTGATCTATGGTGCTAAAGCCTTTTTGGAAACCGGTTTGTTTGGGAGGCTGGAAGTCGTCGAGTCTGTATGCGAGACGATTCATAATGACTCTCGAAAACAGCACGTAGACGCGGCTCAGAAGGGAAATCGGTCTGTAGTTCTTCGAGAGAGCGTTGTTGCCTTACTTGAAAAACATGTGGTCTTGTGGCACTTCTGCTTCACGCCTCCGGTGTAGTGGCACCACTTAGGATGGAATTAAATAGCTTCTGAAGGACTTCCAATAAATAGGGTCTCCGATTCATTATACTCACCATGCGAAACAAAGCAGCATTAAGTTGCTATTTTACGCTGGTATTCTGTGAGAGCGTTGTTCTACCCCGGTTTAGCCGACCTATTCGTGCTACAACCATAATATAGTTACAGCGTGGATCTACCACGTAAAATGTCTATCATTCTATTATTAATTATTTCATTTGATTAAATGAAACTAATTGTAACTGATTTTATCGCGTTTAATTTAACTTTTTAATTCCCAAAGTTTTGGGTGCTTTATAGCACCCATGGTCACGGGGGGACTGAGGTGTTTGATATCCCGATGTCATAGTTAGCCCGGCTAACTTCAGTTTTTGAATATTAATTTTTGATCCGATCTACTCAGAATGAGCTTACAGTATCTTGAAGTCTTGCAGTGGTATGCTTAGGTTTGGATTTAATTTAATTAATTATAGGATCCCAAGCAGATAGCAGCACCCATCCATCTTCTCTATTGAATTATTGAAATTATTATTATTTTTAATTTCAATAGCCTCGCGAATCATCCTTGGTAGGAATCGGTGTTCTTTTGCGAGGATTTGTGGTCTATCAAATCTAATGTATTGGCGGGGATGATCTTGAACATGTTCGCACGCTGCAGACTTCCCGGAACGTTGGTGCTTCAAGTCAGCTTCTTTTACGCGGGTTTTTGTAGATCTTTTTGTTTCTTCTATGTAAGAGAGACCACATTCACAATCCAGCTTGTACAGTCCTGCATCTTGTAAAATAAAAATTGACTAATCTTCTTCGGTGGCTTGAAGTATAACTTAATGGAAGCTTGTTCAAGATGTAGCCAACCTTGTCTATGACTCCTCTGACATGGGGTAGTACAGCAGCAGACGCTCGACTGTGGCCGGCTTTGGCACCATTTAAATATAGGTTGGTATGGGTCTTTTTCCTATACACAGTGTGACCAATAGTGTTATCAGAATTTCGGATGACTAAAACATCTAGGAAAACTAAAGAATTGTTTGCCTCTAACTCCATTGTGAATTGTATTTTAGAGTTTATGGAATTAAGGTGGTTTAAAAATGCAGTTACTTTGTCAGATGGTAAAATTGTGAAAGTATCGTCTACGTACCGCTTGTAGAATCTTGGATTTACAGGAGCAGTAAGATGGGCTTTCTTTTCAAAGTCCGCCATGAATATGTCGGCGACTACGGGAGATACAGGTGAGCCCATCGCCATGCCGTCTACTTGCTTGTAGAACTCTTCCTTCCACAATAGATAGCCAGATGTGAGGCAGTGTTTGAGTAATACCGCATATTCTGTAGGCATGTTGTTATCTTCTAGCTTCCTAGTTACAATTGTGAAAGTAGTTTTCAATAGGTAAGCATGTGAATAGTGACTGAAAATCAAAACTGCCATAGTTTCATTGTTAGCGAGATGTAGGTCTTTTATCTCACCAAATAAATGGTTTGAATCCTTTGTGCGTGCTCTGGTTATCCTCTCAGTGGTGAAAGTATTTTTGCCAAGTGTTGAGCCAACTTATAAGTTGGCGAATCGATCTGGCTTACTATGGGACGTCAAAATTAGTTTCATTTAATGTGTAAGTAATCTTCGCGTAAATATAAGAAATCATTATATTTTGTCTGATATTAATTTTTTGTATTAGCGAGCAAATAAGTTTAGTTTTGCAAGTTGTTCAGCATTGCTCATGAACAATTTTAGACATAAGATGTTGCACATTTTATAATTTTAGATGTTAATGATATTTATGGTTTTTTTTCTAGGAAATATGTTTCTCATTTTTGAAAATAAAAATGAATAAATAGGTATTACTTACTTCTAACACATTTAATTATAGAAAAATTAGATAAGATAAATTAACCAGGAGGATTATAGTGCACGAATGTGTGCACAAAAAACTCTGCACTGTCCATTCCATCTCTCTCACCGTTCGATCGTACGGGAATTCGACATGGCCGTAGGGAGATCAGGCGCAGGAACAACGGTTTTACGTGCTTTCCGACGAACAGAGGCGAAACACCGCCAATTTCTGGGCTGCTACTGAGTATTTCTTAAGAGAAAAACCATGATCATCAGTCACGCATACCATTACACCAACGTGGTGATCAGTCAAATTGGCAATGGCCCGATGGGGAAGAAAGGTACTCGAGTGGCAGGCTCTTACCGGTAAGCCAAGTTTAGGGTGAGCTTCCACTAGATGGAGCGATGACCTGGTAATACATGTGAGAATTCGCCGGTGCCTCAGCTTCAGGACCGTGGTTTTGATAAAAAAGAATATAAAATCTCTATTGATAATTATAAAGTGAATATGTGAACTCTCTGATTCCTGAACTAGGAATTATACCTGTATCTCAGCAATCAGCCCAGCGCCCTCTTCCAATTGTATGACCTAATAAATTAACAATAAAATTTGTAAATAAAAATAATGTTTGAAACGGAACATACTACTTGATGTATGAACTATGTAAGTGTGAGACGATATGCTCATGCAATCATATATCGCTCATACACACATACACACAATTCGCGCACACGAACCGCTCGAATTGTATGTGTATGTGTGTATGTTTGATAGCCTTTAGGGGAAGGTCTTGTGATGGGATGTAAGTATGATGATAATATGTTTCATGTAATAGTAAAATCAAATAATAGTAAACTTGCAACTGCTTTGTGTTAACAGTTTACGTGACAGATGTAAACGTTAACATTTTTTTATTTATTAACTTTTACGAAAACATTACATAATACTTCGCCAAACTGTAAAGACTTGTTGGCGAATACGAACATAATTAGATAATGTTTTTTTTTCTGCTGGATCAGTTTAAGTTGGTATATCTGGAATAATTTATCCATGAACAAAATCAGCAGGATAAGTAAGCGATGCTGCTGTCTATCACTAGACTCTGTCTGTGAGATTAGGGATCTGAATTTTTAATGGCATTTCCGCCATATATCGGATATCAGAGTCTGACAGTATTAGCGAACTTTGTACGTGGTAGAGTCACGCTGCAGCTATGTTATGGCTGAAGCACGAATGAGTCGGCTCGACCGGGGTAGGACCACGGTCTCACAGAATACCAGCGTAGAATACCAACTTAATGCTGCTGTGTTTCATATGGTGAGTGTAGAGAACCGGAAACCCTTTTTTCTAGGAACGAGGCATTTCATCTTAGTCCTCAGGGGTGACAACGCATCTGTATTTTAAGTTGAGAGAAATGTAGACGTCTATGGGCCGCTTCCACTTACCTTCAAGTGGACTGTGTGCTCGTTTATGATGCCTGATTCTATAAAAAAAGGAACTCTGAATGCTGGTGGTGTTGAAATTGAAATAAAAAGTTAGAAAAAAATGAAAGTAAAACTGTAGCCTATACTGTCACAAGAATATAACTTAATAATCAAACAGTACATACGGCACTTTGGAGATACATTCATAGATCAACCGTCTAAATGGTTGTGTTTTTAAAATTAAGTAATCGTCGGTTATTATTTCATTAATGCGTGGTCGGAACTAGACAATAGGACGATTGTTCAAGCGAGTGCTTTGTTAGACAAGAACGTTGTCACGCACGCTGCTCATAATAATAATTTTTGAAGAGTGTAGAGCTAGAAAAATATACTTTTAGACATATAGCTTTTGCTATTATATTTTTATGTTAATGGTCACTTAATTATTTAGAAAAAACATTTCTTTTATCATTTACGATTGTGACCGATATCGGTGAATATATTTTTACTTTTCTTCTTTCTCAATTTGGTTTTCACAAATTTTACATTTTTAATTGTACTTATTTTCTATAAATTAATCAGTGAACATAAAAGAATACCATGTAGTGGCGGTGTAAGAATATCCACTACCGCATATCATTCCGTGGGTGCCGTAAAAGGCCACAGAGGGAAACAAATCAGGCGACGGGCAGCAGCGTCTTCCTAATACCGACTAAAAATAAAAACTGTATTTGCCAACCCGCTTACCAAGCGTGGCAACTATGGTAAATATATGGGGGAAACCTATTCAGCAGTGGGTTTTAACAGGTGGTAATGGTAACGGTAAATTGACAACTCAATTCCTGTGTAAAGTGTTACATTTAAAAGAAACTAAGCTAAGACCATCTCCGATCTTATCGCATAGGGTAATATAGACTATAGGTAGTTTCGGACAAGATAGTATATTATTATATCATTTATATAGTTTAGAACTTTCTATGTAAAGGCTAAGATCTCGATGTAAATTAAAACAATACAAATTAAAAACCGCCGGTACCAATGCAATTGTTAATTGCAATTTTAAGTGATGATTTACTACGTGCTTAACGGTTAAGGAAAATGTAGTGAGAAACTTGCATACGAGGGCGACACTGAAAGTTTTTAGACCTGGTCACTTGTAAACTATATAACAAAAAAATAAATTCAAATTTTGAAAATGGAAATCTTTGCCAATATTATTGTGTACGTATTTTATTAATTTGTCATTTGCTTACGATTTGGCGGCAAATTGAAAATTGTTTGTGTCCCGTCAGCATGAACTTAACGTGAGAAAATTTTCGTACTATAATTTTTTATGACTTTCGATGACATTTAAGTCAACAAGAAAGTTAGATAGAGTTCGATTGGCCTTTCACGATGAAGTCCCATTTCGTGTTACTGTTTACAACTGGTTTAATAAGTTTAAATGTGGACGTAAATCTGCATGAGGGATGTCCTTCTACGGCGACGACTCGACATGAACATGAACATCAGTGTTGTGCGGCGTATGATAGAGACTGACAAAAGAGTGACTTATCAAAAGATTTGGACAAGCTTATACATCGGTGTGAGTCAAGTGCACAAAATCCTTCATGAACATTTAGCGGTCAGGAAGCTTTGTGCCCGGTGGTCACCTTATAATTTGACAGGGGCCCAAAAACTCTGTCGTGTTGATTGGTGTCGTGAAATGGTTCAAAGATTTAACGGAGGTGACTGAAATCCTGTGTTCGACATGGGTGACGAAAGCTGAATTTATTGATATGATCCTGAAACTAAAAAACAGTCTGCAGTCTGGGTGTTTTCTTCCGAGGAGTTGCCCACCAAAGTGAAGAGAGGCGTGGGAAAAAAGATGGTGGCCTCGTTCTTTGGAAGGACAGGTCATTACGCAACAATTGTTTCAGAGGATAGAAAAACAGATACTGCAGAGTGGTACACTAACAAGTGTTTGCCACTTGTCTTGGAAAAAGTTCGGGAGAAACGACCTCGCAGTAGGATCCTCCTTCACCACGACAACGCCTCGTCACACACCACCAAGCAAACTAATCTACTTCTTGGCGTAGAATAGACATAGAATTACTGGGTCATCCACCCTATAGCCCCGACCTTCTTGCGATTTTTATTTATTTCCGAAAATACAAGAAAAAATTCGAGGAAAACGTTTTATGGGCGCCGAGGAAGCAGTGGCTGCGTTTCAAAATGCCGTCGAAGAGACCTCTAAGGACGAGTGGGCAAAGTGCTTTTCTCAGTGGTTCCATCGGATGCAGCGATGTATTGATGTAAATGGACACTATTCTGAAACGATATAATAAAACTAATAACTTGCTAGTTTGTTCAGTTTTTGATTTTCTAAGATTTTTCAGTGTAACCCTCGTATTTAAGAAATTAAAAGTGTGTGTGTGTGTGTGTGTGTGTGTTCTGGATGTTTTAATAACTTGAGTTATGCTGATGATATGGTGCTACTGAGTCCCTCGATTGGTGCGCTGCGTGCACTACTCCAGATATGTGAGAAATATGCGATGGATCATAACCTACTGTACAACACCAACAAGTATATAACAGTGGTAGAGCCAAGCGGTAGCATTTGCTGTCGCACGGATTGGCCAGCTCGAACCGGGGTGGTACCACGACCTCACAGAATACCAGCGTGAAGCAGAGGTTTACCTATGTACACGCGTAGAAGTTATACTTCTTTATCGTAACAAAACAAAAAAACTTGAGAGACAATTACCCACTGAAGTTGTTGCTTTTAGGTGTCAGTGTGCGCGCGCATCGTAACAACTTCATGGTGTCATTTTTAGGTGTCGGTGTGCGCACGCATGGTAAAAATTTACTCTCATCATTTTTCCCAAACGCCCCAAAAGAAGAATGATGAGAGATGAGTAGAGAAGATATGAAATCCGCTAACGTGCATTGGAGCAGCCCGGCAGACATTTCTTTTTTTTTTTTTTTTTTATAGGATAAGGGTGACAAACGAGCACACAGTCCACCCGATGGCAAGCGGCTGCTGCGGCCCACAGACATCCACATCTATCCTCGTTTGCGAATCAAAATGTAGATGCGTTGTCACCCGTGAGGACTAAGATGGAATGCCTCATTTCCAGTAAAAAGGGCCTCCGGCCACCTGCACTCACCAAGCAAAACGCAGAGGTAAACCTCTACTTCACGCTGGTTTTCTGTGAGGTTGTGGTACCACCCCGGTTCGAGCCAGCCCATCCGTGCGACAGCAAAAGTTGCCGTATGGCTCTACCACTGTTAAAATTTTTGCCCTCTTTACCCTCTGAGTAATGATAGGAGACCTGTGCCAGTAGTGGGACGTATATAGACTGAGACTTTAAATAAATTTTACTTAGAGTGAGTTAACGCCATAATTTAATAAATTAAGTCATAATTTGATGAAAGCATTATTGTCATATAATTTACGCGTACAGAACTAAAATACTCATTATAGTGCGCCTTTTAAATTAAACGTTTATACAGAATTGTGCTAAAGAATTATAAATTTCGTCTGGTAATGCTACAGGCGGAGGCGTCATGTCTCTACTATGGCAACGGACAGCCATCTTGCCCGGCTTTTTGTGCCGCGGACCACCCAGCACGACTCGCTACATTATTTTATTGTACAATAAACAAATTTATTGCTTCATATGGCTATTTATGTTTTTATTTATAAGGGCTTTTTGTTACCAACACAACACATTTTAAGTAAGCTTTCGCGGTGTTTGCGTTTAAAAATATTATAAGCTCTTGACATTTTTTATTCATACTTTGTATGCACTTCTAAAAAATAAATTGACGGATGATTAAACTTGAATAGCTTAAAAGGTTTAAGAGGATTTGTATGAGCCGGAAGTATTATTTTCACTTTGCGCCATTAATATTTTAATGATACTGAAATATATATATGTATTAGGCAGACAAGCCCACACACACCCATTTCCATAGTGAAATCATTCTTAATTATGCATATGTATTAAAAGCTCCACATATAATTATGATAACCGTTAGCTAAACTGTTAATAAAGCTCTTAGTAAAAAGCACGCGTATCACGTATAAATAATTTTACCTTCCAGTATTCTTGATCAGTAATAGCATTAACGATACAACTTCATGTTATATGGCTTTATAAGCCTTAGGCTGTATTAAGGATGACATTTATAGAAAATAAAATAATACAAGCAATGCTATTACTAATATAAGCCTAAGGCCTGAGTATAGAGCGTTTGGCGGGCCGTGTACAGTGCTGATAACTCCCTCTAATTAATAACGTACTGTCATTTCTTTGAAAACACGCCGGATTGTGCTAAGTATTAACTTAAATATAAAAAATCTCGAACCAAATTCCAATTCAAAACATCCAGTAGTGTGAGAAAAGAGACTTAAAAGAGCTCTGTTTTTCTTTCACTCACTCTTTTAATATTCTTTGCGGTTCTTGCGATTTGCAAAAGCACATTCACATCCATAGTTTCACTGTGGTTTCACTATAACCTAACTCTACTAATATACTCTTTTACCGTATTTCATATACCTGTACCTTGCATAAATTTTTTAAAACTGTTAGATTAAGCGCTAGGCACTTCATCGCTCTGTAGAAAATAAAATTCTCTAGACTGGCGTTAAATAAGCTAAATTGGTAGCACTGGTGCAGTGTTTTTGGCATACATTATGACCAGCCGTTACGCTGGTAATTATACGAGAACGTATTTTGCACCCGCGCTGATATTACCACTCCGCTTCACTCTTTTTACTGAGCCTCCATACTAAGAACTTATATAACCTACCTACACTAAACTTACTGTATAAAACAACGATAGTTATGAGTTATGCTGTGCAATTTTAATGACATTAGACTGTGGCTTATGACATTAGTTTTGGCAGATAGTACTTTAAGCTATAAGAAAAATAGAAAAATAGTTATTTATTAAAGATGACAAGACAAACGCAACTTGTTTAAATATATTTGGTTTAAGTAAAAGAGCTTAATCTAGCTTTATTATCGTAATTTCATATCTTGTTGTTAACCTGCAATATCCTTTCTACTGAACAAAAGCGTGGCAGATGTAGTAAATTATAAGAACATTTAGACACATGTTCATTGCTCAGGGGAACGGCACATAGAGACGTCAGCCGGACCACCCACCGCGGCGTCGCTACCAGCTACAAGGTACTCGGAAATCAATTCTAATATAAGAGCCGCGATTCAATGGATCTGGCCTCTCGAAGGGTACGTACGTTCTACTACCAGACCAATGTGAGTATAGACTATAGACTATACTATAGAGAAAGAGTAATTAAGGCAATACTCATTTTTTGTGTATACCGTCAACGTGTGTACAAAATAAAAGGTATCTTGAATTAAAAAGCAATTTTGTAATGTATGTTGTTTTTGACTTTTTGACGTTGTGGCTTCGATTATGATTGGTTTAGTGTAACTAAAACAGGTTAAAACCAACAGATACAGATAACAGGAAAGCTTAGTTATACTTTGACTGAAATTAAAATCTTAGTGCGTAATTCTTGAAATTTTTTTCAGCAGTGTGCGTATGCGAGTGCATTATGTGCATGTAAGTAAGGTAAAGTCGCAGCCTATTTACATCAAACTGCTGGGCACAGGCCTTCCCTCATTTCTGAGAGGGTTTTAGGGCAAGGAAATGTCCGCCGCGATGCCCCAATGCGTGTTGGCGAACTTCAGGTGTCTTCGACATATTTTTTTTCTTATTTCTCCGATATGCAGGTTTCCTCACGATGTTTTCCTTCACCACCGAGCACATGGTAAATCAGCACTTAAAATTGCAATTAACAACTTCATTGGTGCCGGCGGGGATCGAACCCGGGTTGCTCGAGTACTGTGAAGCTTACAGCGAGCGCTAACCATCTGAGCTACCACGGCTCAGTGCGTGTGTTATAATATCTAATTCATCATTCCATAATAATCAGCCTGAATTTATTTTCAGTGAAGTATGATATGAAGTGACGTAATTGTTATATAATTTTAGTGACGGAGATATACTAGTTCAGAATTTAAAGCCTGTATTACGTCCTACAGTTGAGCCCATGCGTTTTTGAGAGGGTTTACAACCACGTCACTGTTTTAAACCAAACAGTAATATTTATAAGGTGTAATTTTATCCTAAAAATGGTTAAGCACGTGTTTGACTTGAACATGAGGGTTCAGTACAACATAATATAAAAATCTTAGTTTAGTAAATATTATACACTAAGAAAATACGTTTCTTTTCAACTATTATTTAGTTTAGCTTCCGTCTGTCGCCTGTTACACCCACGGGATGATTTGTGGAGTTGTGGATATTCTCACATCGCCACTACACGGTACATACACCACATTTTTTATATGATAATGGAGAAAAATGGGCTCACAACCCACCTGATGGTAAGTAGTTGCTGTAGTCCATAGACCTTTACATCTACACTTAATTAAGAATCAAAATGCAGCGTTGTCATCGCTGTGGACTAAAATGGAATGCCTCCTTTCCAGTGCAAAGGGTCTCCGGTTCTTTACACTCACCATACGAAACATAGCAGCATTAAGGTGCTAGTTTTTGCTAGTATTCTGTGAGAACGTGGTCTTTACCCGGTCAAGCCGACCCATTTGTGCAACCATATGACTCTACCACATGAGTAGCTCTACCACGTAAAAGTACACCTTGCATTATGTTACTACATTATACTAGACTGTTAAATTTATAGATTAATTATTCGCTACCGGTACCAATAAAGCTAATAATATCTTCAGTGATGAAGGACGGCTTTGTGAGAATACCTACATTTTTTAGTGAAGGACTCATCGATAGTATACCTCAATTAGGATGTTCATAAAATGTCCTAACTGAGATTTTTTAAATTTTTATGAAAACGGACGTAGGTACTTGTAAACACGAAATATTAACTACGACTGCTATCATAGTGCCACACTTGTTTTAATGTACTTGTTTTTAAAATGTTCCGTGGACGTAAACACTTACAATAATTGTGAGGATTTGCTGATTCGCTGAAAAATGGATTGTCAATTTCTATTCCCAAATTAAAAAACTGAAAAAAAATGATCAAAAATTGGCTAATATTGGCTAATATTGAGAATTGTACTCTGTATTTTTAACTTTATATTATACTAAAATAAAAATAAATTAAACAAAAGCGATCTCTATCACTGACTGCACTCAATTTACGCACACTGCGGCAATCGTTTGGTCGTTACATAATACCATTCCGGGCAACAATTTGTTTAATTTTGTTTATCGTATCTCCTAACTCGGCAATTTATCCAATTAGAGGGCCGGCCCGCAGCGACCACCCACGTTGGCCCGCTATTAAAATGAATTTATAAATTATTTACTAATGTTTATATTTGGCTTCGGTTGGACTGATTTTTAATACGTAAACTATAAAAGGATATGAAATGTTTCTCTTTTATTTCAATTGTATTTATTAATATATTTTTTATTTATAATAATATTTAAGTTTAAATAACTTCAACATTACGCATTGATCATGAGCTGTTATGATCCTAGTGAGAGTATCAGGTCACAGTTAACATGGTAGAGCCATGCTGCAGCTATATTATGGTGGTAGCACGAATGGGTTAGCTCAACTGGGGAAGGATTATGCTCTCACAGAATACCAGAGTAAAATAGTAGCTCAATGCTGCTGTGTTTCGTATGGTGAATATAGAGAACCGGAGACCATTTTTATTGGAATCGAGGCATTCCAGCTTAGTCCTCACGGCTGACAACGCATCTGCATTTTTATTCGCAAACGAGGGTAGATGTAGATGTCTATGGGCCACAGCAACCAATCACCATCAGGTAAACTGTATGCTCGTTTATCACCCTTATTCTGTAAAAAGATAGTCATGAAATTATTGTATTATCTTTTATTGCGTCCGCGAAATTTCACGTTATTCAGATGTCAGACGAAAACTGAATTATAACAATCTTTTACATTCATTCATACAACATACCATTTATACGAGCCAAGCTTTTAAAAGCGTGTTAAACAGAGCTTACGGAAGATAATGACTAATGCATGTATGTATGTAATTCTAAGAAGTTTATTTTGTAATTAAATCGTTTTATATAATATGTAACCACGTAAAATTATATAAAAATTTAAAATAAGATAGTATTAAATTATTTTCTCATTTAATACTCATTTATTCATAAATTTTAGTAAGTAATATAATTTGAAAAGAAAAATTTTGTACAGCCCACTTATAAGTTATTAAGAATAACTCAAAAACTATTGGTCTGACCTGGAACAAATTTTATATGATAATAATATGGGACTACACGAGAAGTACCACCTTTTAAATAATAAAAAGAATCATCGAAATCGGTTCACCCAGTAAAAAGTTATGAGGTAACACACATAAAATAACAAACAGCCGAATTAAGTTCCGTCTCCTTTTTGGAAGTCGGCAGAAAACTCACATACCACCAATTTTGCGAGTAAGTTCTCATTTTATCATGTTCTTAACAATAAAGGAAAACATCGTGATAAATTTGCATGACCGAGAAATTAAAAATTAATGTTTCTGTGACATATTATTAAGTCCACCAACACAATAAGGGAGCGTACTGGAAACAACCTTGCCTTAAACCTTAAACTTGTAACTTATAATTTTACAGCATGGGTCATAAAGATTGACTGTCAATTTTGAGAGGCATTAGGCAGGAAAGAGTCCACGTGCACACGTTTTTACACGTGGTAGAGCCATGCTTCAGCTATATTAGTAGTATAGTTGTAGCACGAATGGGTCGGCTCGACCGGGGAAGGACCACGCTCTCACAGAAAACCAGCGTAAAATTGCTATTTTACGCTGGTGTTTTTCGTATGGTGAGTGTAGAGAACCGGAGACCCATTTTACTGGAAAAGAGGCATTCCATCTTAGTCCTCACGGGTGACGACGCATCTGCATTTTGATTCTTTATTGAGGATAAATGTGGATGTCTATGGGTCACAGCAACCACTTACCATCAGGTGGACTGTGTGCTCGTTTGTCACCCAATCCTATAAGAAAAAAACGTGCACGGTGGACTTCGCGGCGGACTTCTCATGTCCTTGAATATTTTTTAGCTTCTTAGATATGCGGGTTTCTTCACGGCGTATGCCTTCACTACCAGCACTTAATAATTTAGTGATTTAATTTTGCAATTACTAGTTTCATCGGCTTCAGCAGGGACAGAATTCGGTCCGGTCACTCTTTGGGGGCTTTAATTTTTCTATACACTATATGTTAACACATGTACAATGTAAAATATATGTATTCTTTTTAGTTCTATGATGTTGATTTTTACTTTTGACTAATAGTAAATATTTTAACAATTTATACAAAATGACAACATATAGCAAATATCAATCAAAAAAATAAATCAACTTTGCATGTAAATTATTGACTAAAAACTCCACATATTGGTGTAAACATAGAATTAATTCTATGGGTGTAAACATATGGAAATAGACAGTGGAACTATAAAAAAGTACTGATTGATTTACTTGCGTATTTATTTACACAATCGATTCTTCTATTACTCCGAGGTTTCTAACCTCTATTAGAATTCAGAATGAATATCATCTAATGTTCGCTCACTAGCTAAGCTCGTGTACTGTTAATACTCGTAAAATATTATGTATGTACATCGTAAAATAACAACGTATGCGACAATAGTCAGTTGTGTACATTGCAAATTTGAAGTTTAATTTGTTAAACGTGGACAAAGTGACAACAAGTTTCAGCTCAAGCAATTTTATTACAGTAAGTGCATTAATATTTAATGGGCGGTATCCTCGGCGCTTTCCGTTTATTGAGCATCATACGAGGTGTGAAACCGAAGAGCGAGTCGTACCATACCTCCTACACCACATTGATTTATTCGAGTCGCTAACTCGCAACAACGACTCCTTTATGAACTGAAAAGAAGCATTTAATCCTTTACAGTCAGGACGCGGTATATGTTTTATGGCTTTCGTTCAGTATGCTCCTCCTATTTTAAGGCAGCCTTAGAAACCGATGGATTCCAACGCATGATTCGACATACTAGGTTATTCTAACGTACGATTTACTATTGTTTCGTAAATTGAATCGTGTTTTGATGGTAATTATGATCCCATATATACTCGCAATTAAGATTCAAATAAGATACTTATCTATACTTTTCTTTTTTTTAAATCGTTATCCCAGTACTTTAGTTTTAGTTTACGATGTACATACTACACTAGGATTGTTTCCTGTATCGTGGAGGCAGTTTACAAACATATATTGCACGAGGACAAACATTCAGACCCGGAACAATTATCTGTATGCCATAAAAATACTTGTTCCGTGCGGGATTTGAACCCGCGAGCCTCAGCGGAACAATCCATTGATAAGCCACTGCGTTACGGAGCCTTTATTATATATCATCATCGTTCTTATGCCCGTGGTTGAAAATACGCCCAGGAACATTTGCGTCCTCATTATGACGAGCAGGCGCGTTGACCCTCGCAGTGGGTAATGCTCCCCAGGCTGAAAGGTGAAAGGAGAGTTAGTTATTCGGATGGATCTTCTACCATTGAAGTCTTTCCACGAACGAAGATACTAGAGCCGCGGAAAAGAAACTTCCTTCGTAAAACAGACTGACCCTAGTCGGTCGTTAAGCAAGCGTACCGCGTTTAGATGAAGTTGATGTTTGGATAGATACAGTCAGTCTCTCTTTTACCCTGTTTAACATTTTGCATGCAGCCACAATATTACAGATTTGTTGTCACTTCTGTGGACTAAGATGAGCGTAACGGCCTGCAATTATTTTGCTCTCTTTCTCTTCATACCGGAACACTGCAGTGGATGCACTACTGTTTTTCGGCAGAGTTTTTTTTTATAGGAAAGGGGGCAAACGGGCATGCGGCTCACCTGATGGTAAGTGACTACCGCTTTTTTTTATAGAATAAGGGTAAATAACGAGCACACAATTCACCTGATAATAAGGGGTTCATGTGGATTGCGGATCAAAATGCAGATGCTTTGTCCCCGTGAGGACAAAGATGGAATGCCTCTTTTCAAGTAAAAGGTTCTACGGTTCTCTACACTCATAATACGGAACACAGCAGCGTTAAGCTGCTTTTTTCGCTGATATTCCGTGAGAGCAGGGTTCTTCGCCAGTCGAGCTGACCCATTCGTGCTACAACTATACTACTAATATAGTTGCAATATTGCTCTTCCACGTAAATAAAGGCGCTAAATAAAGGCTACGTAAATAAGGCACGTGATAAAGGCTTCATGGCAATAACGACTGACTGCACAAACAACATATCGATCGTTTCTTATTAGGATAATATCTATATTATGGTCATATGAAACGATCGCATTTAGTTCTACAAGAAAATCACAATGAATTTTCTTGTAGATTTAAATGCACGACAAAGCAATTGTTAAGCATAATATTATTTCTGTATAACTGTCCAAGCAATCGGTATTCATCACCTACGGCGTTGCTATTTTACGAGTATAATCGAAATGTACGGCGCCATTTGCGTTTGTTGCGCGAGTATAGTGCGTACTTTGTATTCCAATGAGACAATCGAAACTTTAAATTATCTGGAAGCGTCTTATCGATAAAGCTTAAAATACGTTAATCACACAACGGTTTTGCAAGTGTGTTGTCTGATCTATTTATTTTATGTCTATGGTAAATACTATTTGTACAAAATTGTGGACAACGGTGTAACGTTTGCCGTAAATTTATCAACGTCGCGACTGTCACGGCAACCGCTCACAAATTTTACTAAACAGTTTCTAACTACTGATTGGAATGGCAAACATCGAGTTTTGAATATGAATGTTTTAAACATAGCTCCATGTCGACCCCGATTTTAACTAATTAATAAACAGAACGTAAATGGTTAGCTGTTTGTTAAATCTATGCAAAGGCGTTAAAATGTATAAGTTGAATCTATTTATAATTTAAATGGATAAAGTTTGAGTAATTTTCAATTATGTTGCTCTCTGTATGGCACGCAGCAATATACGTAACATGTTGTAAGTTTAAGGTTCTGGTGTTTCGGTTTTAGTAAAACATTGAGTACCGCACTTAATTAATATCGTTATATCTTTCAAACCGTGAGCAATCAACGATATATTATCCATTATTTGTGATGAAAATGGGTGTCTCTCAGGGATAGCTGCCTGGCCCTTTTTTGTTTTTATCTACATAAATTCTTCTTATTAAATTATTCTAAATAAATTATTCTTTAAAAAAAATTACCCTCCAAACCAGGGTTTCCTTCTGTGTCGAAAAGGTACAGGTCATATTATTAATCTTCTCCGTATCTTTCTCTTTCTTCTCCGCAAACAAATGTTTGAGATAGTTGTCATAATTTAAGAAATGTGAAATAACAAAATACTTCAATCTTTACTCTTTAGATTTATTAATACATTTAAAGAAAAGTTTAAAATGACATAAGTCCAATGTTAAGTATGGGGTTTCCTGTTTTATAAATGATTTGCCGTACCTAATCGACTCTTAGCAAACGGGTTAGCGATTAGAATACAAGACATCTTTGGCTTGCAGAACAGAGTTGAAGTCCAATTTAGGAAAATGTGTTTTATGGTAGATCTGAGTAGAAAGCGTTTGGTGAGGCGGATTAGTAAAGTAATTGATATACATTTTGAGAGGTTATTTGCGGTCATAACTCAGGGTGCCAAAATTTGTGTTCGTCAAACATTCCGCTCCACTAAATACTTGAACTGAGCGAGCACTTCAAGTTGCAGTAAGCCTAAGTGCCTATTTGTTTTTCTTTGTAAAATAGAAGTGACAAACGAGCCATGTCCACTTGATAGAAGTCAATGCTTCAGCTTAAGGACATTGTTAACTCTGAAGACTAAGATGGAATACTCCAGAGTCTGTAATTATACTGGGTCTCTATACCCTTTAGGACGGAACACATCAGTGCACAAACTACGTGATACGTGCCTAGACGGGCGCCTAGTATGTAATGACAATAATTTATAATTGAAACGTTCCTTTGTGGTCTCAATCGCATATCCCACTCGGCGTTCGTAGAAGATCTATAGACGGACACCCTGCTGAGTTTTCGGACGAAGTGTCAAAATGTCTGTCTAAAACCACCCTGGAGGACCAAAATGCATTTCTTTAATCGTAGACTTTTTACGTCATTTTACAACGTAATTTTAAGGGTATAAAACTGTTTTTAGTTTATACGTTTGTCTATAGCTGTCTTGGGATATTTGCGGTACCTAATATCACGGTATAGATCTAACCGATGTATTGATGTCTCTTTTTCTGAAAATTTGATTCAATAGAATCGTTTACACCTTCAAGGATTCTCGGAAGGTCACATTTTGAAATCGAGTTGTCGTCAACTGTCGTTTGACATACTAATCCATTATCAGTTTATTTTTAAACAGCCTGAACTGATTTTATTGTTGTAATTGGCTGATCAATCACGGATTATAACAACAACGCTGAGTGTCTTATTATTTTGCAGAAAATTATTTTGTAAATGGAACAGATTATAATTTTTTAATATTTTTTTAAAAATATATATAATCGTGTTGCGTCTGTAATAGATCGTGTAACTTCTGAACAAGTTTACCAATAGATTCATAGCGATGGTTCATAGCTACATTAGGATCCAATAGGTGGCACTGTAGCCAAGATATTGACAATTTGTATATGTATGGTCCAAAATTACTCATATTCACAATCACAAAAGCTGGACCCGATACGTGGTCCCCCCCGAACGGGTTCCTGCCTTGTCGTGGCTGGGGGGCTTAGTAGCCGTGGCTTGGTCATCTGCCGTGAACTAAGTGGAACCCACATGGCCGGCCCGTGGTGTAGGGCCGGTCCGATGTGGCCACTTCGAGTGGGCTTGGCGAGCCTACTTCGGATGTGTGTTGGTGGGTTGCGGTTAGTAGAGGGGTGCCCTCTGGCACAGGAAAGGACTGTCGGCATTGCGAGGAGTTGCTCTCCCTACCCTCCGCATCAGGTTTTTTTGAAGAATTTTGCATAAAAAAGAAAGAAATTTGTCTCAAATTTTTAGTTATATAACAGTTTTGACTCCCGTCTCTTACAAGCAGTACAGGACTATGTTTTAGAAAAATAAAGTTAATACATAAATTATGTTTTTATTTAAAAATAAGATAATTTATAATACGATAATTATATTTTGTATACCTTTTTTTTAAGAAACTAATTTTTACGGATTTCATTGCGTTTAATTAGTTTAAATTAATCTCTAAAAAGCGATTTCATTTAATGTGTTGTGTTCGAGTAAAAATAAGGAATCATTATATTATGCACTGACTTTTAAAGAACTAAATACTTAAGATTTTTTATAATCTAAATCTCAATCTCAAAAAATCAATCTGCGATACGAAATAATATGTAAGCCACATAAAGAAGCTTTAAATTACCTAATAGAATTCGAAAAAGGATATCCGCTTATAAAAATCTCAATAGGTTCTGTCCAAATAAATTACAAGAATTTATTATTCTTGATTATATGCAATTCCAATAACCGATGCAGCATAAAAGTTTTTTTTCTGGATAAGTTTTTGCTCTAGCATATATTATTCGTCCACTGCTAAATATAAGTTCCTGTTCATTTTTTGAAGTCAAATATAACGCAAAAACACTCGCCAATGCGAATTAAAAGACGATTTGGAAATATATATTAGAAGCAATAACGTTCATAGAACTTTTTTGCTTTAAATATATAGTCATTGATATTTTTTTATATCAATGTGTAATATTAATTCCCAGTATATTTATGAATTTTAAATGTATGTATACAAAAACAAAAAGTAGTTTTAATAAAAAAACCAAAATATAATTCTGTAAATTATAGGAACAACCACAATTTAGTGACATAGTGACATCAGTTACTCGACTCTACAGTCAGTAATTCATAAACGGGACAATATATTAAACCACTTTACAACAAATTCACTGAAAATATAAAATGTCTCTTTATTACACACAGTTAAAATTTTTAATTAAAGATATTATAATATTAATGAATATATTATACGTGGTAGAGCCATGCTGCACCTATATTATAGTTGTAGCACGAATTATTTGGCTCGACTGGGGAAGGATCACGCTCTCATATAATACCAGCGTAAAATAGCAGCTTAATGCTGCTGTTTCGTATGGTGAGTGTAGAGAACCGGAGACCCTTTTTACAGGGTACGAGGCATCCCATCTTCGTCCTCAGGGGTGACAACGCTTCTGCATTTTGAATCTTAATCGAGGATAGATGTAGATGTCTTTGGGCCCCAGTATCCACTTACTATCAGACGGGCTGTGTGCTCACTTAACAACCTTCTACATAAAAAAGAATACATGCTTGATAACCCCCGGGAATGAGTGATCGCTTCCAATCTGTTTCTATTATCAATTTAATATTTAACTGTACACTCTACGTATTTATTTGTAAAATGATGATTTGAAAAAAAAAAGATCCCTCTGGATTTGTTTGTGCTTTCCGGGACTGAAATTTTTTCAGGGTAAGTGGTAAAAGTAAAAAAGTGACATTCAATAAGTATTATTTTTATAATCTACTAGCTGATCCGGTAGGCGATGTTCTGCTCTTTCCAGTATGAGGTGCGATGGTGATTTCACTCAGGATTCACTCTGGACTATTGCAGTGTAAATATAAAATCTATTACTAACTCTACCATGGCGCCACGTAGGGTGTTTTTACATGGAGAAATGCCTATACGCATACCCGCTCAAGGACGGGTTATGTTAGACTCACATCGATAAAAACCCTATGGTGTTCCACCTTCGTCGCATATTGGCAGAGCCACGGGAACGCTTTCGCACACATCCGTGGCCCCACCAGCGCTGGCCGTAATGCCTCCAACTTCACCTGCGCAACGGACGCCCTCGTGTATATTGCGCGAAGGCCATGGAGCCAGAAAAAACGAGCACTCAGAAGGCTTCCTCACTCCAGCAGCGGATCTGGTCTATGGCTTTACCGCCAACCAAGATTCGGCTGCGGAGAGTAACTCCGTTTAGGAATATTAAGTTGAAATTAATGTTAATACATAAAAGTTATAGGGAAGGCTTTGGTGATCAGCTTATGACAGAAAATGTATCTATCCGTGTGAAGCAGTATTACCGTACAACTTTATCGATTTTGCATTAACGAACTTATAAGCTTGGTGGGGCTGAAAAACTATTTTGGAGAGTGGAAATGGATCTACTTCATCAAAAATGGAGTTAGACATGCCAGATGATGTTAGTTTTAGGCATTGAATCAATCAGTTGAGTTTTAAATATAGCGGTTGTCAATATCATTACCTCTTTCCCGGTATTTCTAATTTGGTTCTCGTTCTACAAGCTTTGTAGAGGCAACGGATATTTTGATGTTTATTGAAGCTTAAGAAACTAAAATAGATTATGCGGAATGGAAAGATATTTTCAAATATTTTTGTCTTGTTACTTACTTACCTGTCAGTTGTTTAAGATTTATGTTAGCTAAAAAAATGTAACTATTGTATCTTCCAGAATTCTGATTACTGCTTCATCTCGATAAGTTTGTTAATAATTGTTTTATTTTTATTTTATAGAATAATTTACTTCATAGTACAAAGTTGGTATTTTACTTTGGTATAATAAATAGATACCATAGATTTTTTGCAATATCAAATTGCTGCTGCAGCTGTAATTGCAGAATTGTGAGTCAATTATTTTTATAGGTTGCATTGAATATTTTAGAAAATGTACTTTTATTATTTCATTTTTTAAAATTATATTAATTACATTAATAGTTATTATATCTATAATCTGAGGCAATTCAAAATTATTCTGTTGCTCTACTTTTATCCATTTCTTTATTTTCTTAAAAAATAATTAGTAACAAATGCGGTTAGGACAAATTTAATTTGTGTAATGGGATATTTAAAGCCTTTATACTTTGTTTGGTTTACAATAGTTTAGCTTGATTGCTTGGTCCTTTTGATTTTCGGCCGCGTAGTTAAAATTTTCATAGACGTGTGTTTTCTGTAGTGGTTGAGGACGCGGCGGCACTCTCTAGGCACGCCCGCTAAATAAATTCATTAGTTAAATCACCGCCGGCGGCTTTTAACTTCAAAGGGCCAGCTTGCCGCCCCGCTGAGGGCGCGATCGCTCAAGTTTTTACTTAGAAAACTCTGTAAACAAAATGATATGGTGCGTCCGAATGTTTGATCCGCCTTTATTATCTGTATACAGAGATAATGTTTAACTGGTAAACGCCCTCTCTTTGTGGTAATCGTACGGATGAATTAACTTTTGTGTGTATGGGTAAACAAATCTTTGAACTTTGAATTGTCTTCTATATACAAGTCCTCAGGTTTTAAGCCACCCATTATACATGTTTTGGTCATAATCGAGTGTGCCATACTTACGAGTATATTTATTATATTCACAAAACTAGATGAGCGCTGTAATGCTGCATTTTGAAATTCACAACAATTTGTCAAGGCAATGCGTAACCCATATGTAACCGGTGGCAATCATTGCGACTTGAGAGCTATTCCATTCAATGTTTTTATTTTACCGCGTCCCTATTGCTTCTCTCAACATTAAAGCGAGACAGAAAAACACGTGTGTGGTCCACTAAGTAAAACTTCGGTCTTTTCCGTCGAAACTCGGGCTGCTCCGTATCCCAGAACGGCAACATAATCGACCGAATCATGATGGCAGCTCAACACATTTTGTGTATCTATACAGCCAGGCCACTCAGGCCAGTACTTGATTCAGTGTTGCTCGGATCGCGGCAGTGTAGAGACACGTTACTGAAGTGTCACTGTAATATCGAAACTCGGTATCGTTCCGTGTTTCGAATGGTTAAGTGCTGAATAGAAGTGGATGATCAGGTTGTAATAGTGTGTGGTTATGTGGCGGCGAGTGATATGACAGCGTGCGCCGCCAGACGGATACCGGCCGTCTTCATGAGGATACTGGTGACAAGTCTGGCCCCGAGATCATGGTGGCTCCCGATTCCGAGGCTCCTTCGAATCCTCGGATAGCGGCTGCTACGCACGAGAGCCCTACCGTCGCTGAGGCGCGCCACAGCGCGGATCTTTACATACGTACCAGTTGGGTGGACGCAGCGTTAGCACTCTCCGAACTCGAAAAGGTGCACTAATCACTTGCTATATCATACTGTAGTACCAAATAACGATTGTGATAATACACGTGCTAGTGTTTTTCTGCGAATGTCAATTGCAATCAAAAACGCGGCAGCGTAATCTGTAGCGCCAACTGGTGGGCAGAGAGCGCACTACTCAAGGCCGCGCGTATTTTAAAGCTTTTATACAAAAAGTTTACTTTAATCGATCTAATACTCTTCTAATACACGAACAAAATGTTAGAACGTTTTATTTTAATGTTTTTATTAATCATATTATGTTAATATTCTTAATTTATATTTTATTAAGGTTTGTTTCAAAATATAGTGATATTTGAAATATATTTATAACAAACAAGCTAAAGTGAGTAATTTTTTAAAAACTTGATAAGTTCATAATTATTCATAAAGTCATTATTCACAAATCATGTATAAAATGTCAAACTTCCGTTTTCAACCATAAGACAGAGCAATTTACTCATACAAACTAAACGAAATTTTTGTGTAAAGTACATAAAGAATGACCATTGGCGAACGTGTTCGGGGAAGGTAGCCCTTTCTTAGAAGGCCGCACGCATGCTCTGCGGTGGTCCGCACCCCTACTAGGAAGCATTGCGAAACTGGGCTCCTAAGGAAGTAAAAAACAGTATTACGGTAGTTGTATAGTAAAACAGACCTTCACGCTATAAGTTCAATAGGCACCAAACGTTGCCAAAAAGTTGCCAAAATGACAATTGCTAGCGATGTTTTCTTTCATAGTAATTCTGTTGAGTTAGGTTGGACATTTTATTTATTTTCTACAATACCAAAATTATTTTTAATAGTAGTGAAGAAAACTGTTATTATAAATAAAATAGTAGGAGGTTTTTATGTAGTTCGGATGGTTGTATGCAAGATGAAGCAATTAAGGCCCTGGAGACGGGGATCGAGGGGCCGCGCACGCGCACTGCTACGGCGCCGATAGAGACATCAACGTGAAACGTACACCATTTACTCTATTAGACCAGAACATTTAAAAATTTGTAATATAAATATATGCAAAATAAATGATTTCGTTTCCGTGTGGAAGTCTGATGCAATTTTCTGACACTACTGAAATCATGGTCATATTATAAGATTTAAACCTATCCTTTTGGAGCGTGACTCTTCTTTTCGTATAAAGAACAAAAGAAGTAGTTTAATGCTTTATTACACACAGCAAATAGGCGAACTTTTAGTTTTTATAGCATTTGTTCTAAATATCCAAAAAAATCCATATTTATGAAAATAATGAAATAATAAAAACAAAAAATAATATGCAATATGTATTTGAATATTTTCAACGTCGAACGATTGTTGGGGTATGGTATATGACATGTCGAAGGAAGTTATTAATAGTCGGAGTTATATACATATAAACTACAACAACTTCAAAGTGTTTTATGGTATTTTGCAATCCTATTTTCTTTTTCGTATTAACATTAGTATTTTGAAACTGAATCAACTAAAAATACCCGATAATTATTGTGAACAGTTTCAGTTTGTCGTTTCCAGTCATTTGTTGATCGCTTAGGGAACGGGAATTTTATAGGCATTTTTAATCTTATTTTTAATATATATTGTTACACAACTAGCGATTCGCCCTGCCTTCGCACGGGTCATTTTGAGATCTCGACAACAGCGTCATATATCGAGTCCAATTGTGAATCTAAACCATCCAAGGATCCATTCAAACATACACAAAAAAAATTATCAAATCGGTCGTGCCGATTTTGAGTTTTAGCGAGACAAAAGGACAACAATTGATTTTTATATATACAGTAGATAATTAAACATTGTAATTTTTTAGTATTTTCGTCGATTTGGGATTGGTAAATATCTGTATAAAATATTTTTTCGTGATGATGTTGTAAATATTATTTGAATTATAAAGGATTTTATAGTATTTTCCTCGATTTGGGATTGGTAAATATCTGTATAAAATATAAGCTATAAACTATTACAAACATAAAAAGTATACATATTGTAAAGTATATTCTAAAAATAATATATAAAATGAAATACAATAAAATAAATAAAACACCAGACGGAAGGTTAGGGTAGGCCTAACGACCCAACAGGGGAGACTTAACGGCCGAGGGCTAGGGGGAGAGGTAAAGAAATCGGCGAATGATGCGACTGCGGGCGGTATCCATGAGCACCGCCTTCTACATTTGGGCCCGATGGTATGTCACGTGGGATTAACTCGTTTACGGAAACGTTTACAAGAATGTTGTAATGTTTATACAGGAATATCATATTATTGTTATGTTATTTAAATTATTATTAGCACGAAAAGAAAGAATATAAGGTTTTAAATAATATAACAATATTATAATAATTTTTATAATGAGCATGTCCTATCTAAACATTTCATATATCTACAAGACCTCACAGAACTTGCCTCTTGGAATTGAGACATCTTGTGGTTTCCGATCACACGTCTCTTTTCTTCCTGATAAAGTAACGGATGCCTTCCTTTTCTTTAAGGTTTATTACATTGTCTCTTTCTAACTTGTTTTTCCCACATATAGTGCATCTTCCTCCAAACATTGTGCGTGGCAGAGTACAGCAGCTGCGTTGGAGACCTATAAATGATTGTTACTACACCCACGATTTTTAAAATCTGTGTCTGTTATTGGGAAGAATATTGTATTATTTTAATTTATTTTATTACATAGGCAAACATATTTTAGCTTTTTATAAAGTTACTCATATTTAATTCATAAATTTATTTTAATAAATTTTGTTTGAACTCAAACCAATATATCATGCTATGCGCTTTTATTTATCTTTTATAGAAAATTGTATCGTTTTATTACAGTGAATGACAATTTGTCAATCATAAAATCATTTACTAGATACTGCGTGAGCTTTGCAACCTGTGGCAAGTTTTCACATCAATAAGCATTGGCTCATTTATCCAAGTCATTAACTTATCCTTCCAATCGAGTAGTTACTATGCCATATGCAATATAATCTCACAGAAACTGTAGTGGTTATCTTTGTATTTACCTACTATAGTCTAGAAGTACTGATATAGTTGCATTACCACCTATCATATGGCCGCTTCGACCGGTTTCACTAGGTGCCCAACTCGGGAACTTTCTCGAATTTATAATTTACCTTTTTTGATTGAGGTATTAACAAATAGTTTTATTTATGTATTCTGACATGATAAATTATTACATGAAAGAGAATGTGACATCGATTTTATTGATGTTTTATTTAACGGTTTTTTGTTGTTTTGTGTGTTAATTACTTTTTTATCTAGTTTTAGTATAATTATTTAATTGGTGAAAGTAGTTTGCAAGAAATCACCTAAAGAGTAATAAGATTGACTGTTGTCATCATCATCTTCATTACAGCCCTTCACAAATCCACTGCTGAACATAGGCCTCCTCCATGGAATGCCACAAAGCGCGGTCCTGGGCCACCCGCATCCATTGACTTTCTACATGTCTTACCAGGTCGTCACTCCATTTACACTAAGTGTAGGGCATCCCCCCACGATGTCCGATAGTCCGCCGGTATGAGGCTGCCACTAGAGAACCTTTTTTCCCCATCGGTTGTCGGTTCTTCGAGCTATATGGCCAGCCCATTGCCACTTCAGCTTACTAATCCTTTGGGATATGTCGGTAACTCTGGTTCTACTGCGGACATTGACTGTTGTACTAATGTTTAAATATTACACTCTTTAAGTTTTTCTTTTAAAGAATAAGGGTGGCAAGTGAATATATCCACTACCTGATAGAAAGTCGGTGCTGTTTATGTACTATGCCCATAGATATCTGCATCTCCCCTCGATGAAGAATGTAAATACAGATGCGTTGTCACTCCTGAGGACTCAGATGCAATACCTCGTTTTCATTAAAAAGGGCATCCGGTTCTCTGCATCCACCATACTACTAAATACATTAGCATTAAGCTCCTGCTTCATATGATATCACTGCAGTATGGCTCTACCACGTAGAGATCTTGTCATGAAATAAACAACATCCCTTAAAGTGTCACAGTAAACTAACTCTTGAGTTTTTGTCCGATAATTCTTTTCTAACTGATGTGGTGGCGGCTTAAAATTAAAATAATCCATCACCATATTTCATCGTGCGGGTGTCGCGAGAATCGACTAAGTGACATGCCAGAAAGATCTTGTGGATTCCAACCAAAATGGAATATATTACCTATATGAAATAAATATTTTATTGTTTTGAAACACCTAATTATATTTGGGTAACTGCACACCTAATTTCAATCCCCATCGTGAAAAGTCTTCGATAACCGTCTGACTGAAACAAAGATAGAGGTGATTCCAAAAATGTCCTTTTAATGTGTAAACAGTTTATTGGAATACATGCATGTGTGGTTTTTTTTTAATTTTACTTTATTATGATATCTATTTAGTGTCTGTGAAAATGTGTTTTTTTTAATATAAATATAAATTAAAAGAAATGGAAACATTATAATATCAGATATTTATTGGAAATTCATGCATCTGTGCGTATTTTTAATTTTGTTTTAAATTGGCGTATGGTAAAGGTTATTGTTTTGCGTTATTCATGGATGTGTGTTTATTTATTATTATTTTGGATATACTATCTATTGGAATATGAAAGTATTCGAAAGTTCTTCGAAATTTCCTTGTAATTTTTAGACGAGAAAACAAATTGTACAAAAATATTATTTTATTGAAAGGCAAATGGTGTATCTTTCCAATATGTAGGAACAGTTTATATTTAATATTGTAAAGACACTACTTACTAACAGAAAGAAATAAACCGGTGAAATAAAAAACGGCTTCGTAGACTTTACCATACATCAACACAATAACAGTCATTTAGTGGTATGGAATTGGTGATACTACTTTTGCTATACCTATAATATTTGAACTCATTGTTGTTGCTGTGTTATCTGGAAAATATTGGTCACCTCTTACTAGACCCATGGTATAATTAATATTATGAAATAGTGGAATCTCTTACGCTGTCACTACACGTCTTCTTGTATGGAATAATAGATACCTTATTATCTGTAGTTAGTCTAATATCCTCATATTATATTCTGGTTTCTAATATACAGTTCTTACCACTAGTTTAAGAAGCCAGGGTTCCATTTAATTGTTAAAAGATTTGTGGTAAATAAAGAACTTGTTATTATTATTATTCTTAATATCGTAAAAAATTGTCGGTACATTTTCTACTCCATTTTCATTAGTTTTTGCTTATATAATAAGGTTGAAAGCAATAGGCTTCCATGCATGTGTGCATGTGAAATTTTTCGTCTTTCTATAAAAATCACTATACTAACCGAAAACGGACGGAGAAAAATTGTGGACCTTTGGAATTTCAGGCTAAGTAGTTAATAGCTGCATAGGCTGTCTGTACATAGATGGGTATAAATCCGACTGTCAGTGTAGACTTAATCACAATACATCTAGACCAGAAAGCCAACTATGTATTTTTATTTTTGCACAAATGCTTATTTAGACTAAAATTCGAACTCAGTTCCTACTTCGAACGAAGCCCCGGGATCGTAATAACCAGTGATTGAATCGCAAAGTCCAGACATATGTAAACAATATTTAAATGACTTAAGTAGAACATTCCTCGCTAGTAATGGTAAGGAGGGGCGACTAAATGCACGGCGCTCGAACTCGAAGCGTCGCCGGATAATAGTTCCACACCCACGGGCTATTATATGCTGATATCTGGTACAACGCGATGTGATTCTGTTGATATCTATGAAACGCCTGAAAATATTTAGTTTAAAGAGACTTACAAAAAAAATAAAATCAAAATTTATTCGTTAGCAGGCTTTCCTCACGATTTCTAACACGATTTTATAAGTATGATTATTCAAATTCATGTATTACACATATTTGCAGAATCAACTTTGATACTTTGTACAATTTGCGTATTTTATATATTTCACCCTTCAAATAAATAGACAGTTTATATTACACATATAGACACCGCATATCAAACTACAAATATTGTATTTTGACAGTAAATAAGTTTGAGGATCTTGTCTAATATGAAAAAAAGTTGTTTTGAAGAAAAAGTGCGATTAAATCTAAAGAAGAGATATTGAAAGTAAAATATATTTTCTGGTATCTTTTGCTCGCAACCAAAAATTCGTAAAAATATTATACCAGTTAAAATACACAATTATTCATAATTATCGTCACAGCGTTTTGTTTGTTTCATCCTACTATTGATTAGCTCTACCATTTATTACAAACACATTCCACTAGACTAATCAAGTTATTTATTAAAAAGTTATTTATTTAATCGAGTTATTAGTTAGTTATTCGCGACGATTAATTGGACGATTATGTTGTATTTCTTTGAAGCTTAGCCTTTTACAATGTCGCGAATAACTATTAACGTTACCTTTAACCTTGTATAGATTTCAACGTTGGAGCTGGACGAAAGTTAGTACTTTCTAGAGCTAGGCTTGTCAGAAGCCCAGAAAGACGTTCAAATTATATTCCTTTTTTTGCTATTGAATTGTGGTGCCAAAAGTCACTTCATAAAACGACGTCAGTAACTCATGTAATATCACCGATTTTAATGGTACTCTGTGATAATTTTAAACAATAGAAAACTTGGATTTGAACTTACGAATGATCCGATATATTCAATTCAAAACACTATTCTTTCATCAAACGACAGATCAAACTAGTTATGCCATCGGACTAAGTACATTAAAAATTTTTGCACAAAAATATTTTATTACTTTGCTTACATTTTGTTTTATTTTAAGTTAGCTGCAGGTTCTTTTCGGCTAGTAGATTGTTACTGTCTTCTATACATTATTTAATATTCTAAATTTCCTTATCCTACCTCTAAATATTTTGATGATTTGTCAACGTTTAGTGGCAGTGTTTTGACAGTCATTAAGCTTACGTCCCATACGTTTGAGAATTGCCGACGAACTCTACAATAACAGAATCCAATGATTTCGAAGCTCATTACGAGGCAATCAAATTGTGATAATTATTACACCGGGCGTGACCCGCGATAACAGACAAAGTCAGCCGACGATGTTGTATCACCACTAATATTTCTATATTTATCTTGGGTTTCCTGTCACACGATAAAAATATATGTTTACATAACTTTAAATGTATTAATAACGTTGATGTCTATTTATTTATCTAGATTCGTGCTTAACTAAAAGTTTGAATATACATATTTTAAATAGATTTATTTTAATTAAATATTTGTCTTTAATTTTAATTTCCTTTAAAGTTTATTATTATAACTATAGATTATGGTTGACACTTTTGTCAGTTCTCAGATGCTTATTGTGCATTTTCGATGTATACTTGAAAAATAATATTATTATGTTATTATATTGCCTTAGAGTTACAGCCTAAGTAGAAAGTTAGACTATGGTAGAGTCGTCTCTACAACTCCGCTCTCCGTGTTAACTCTGGGATTAAATCGAATTGCAGTGGTAATCAATGAAGATTATTAAAATTCTACTTTTTTATAAATATTTGGAATCAATGTCTCAAGACACATGTTGACTAAATCCACCGCTGCTTCTATCCAATAATCGTTTATGTGCTACCACATTTTATAGATCTGCATCGAACGACTATAAAGTTTAATTACATAGAAAGACCGGTGGGCTACCGTGCGCGGGAAGCTGACGCAAGCGTCACGGAATTAGTCTGTATAATCCGCAAAGCTAGCGCCGGTCGCGCTTCCTGCGATAAGACTCTAGACGCCGCGGTCACGGCTCGTGTACCTGGCGCCTAAATATTGTAAGATATTCTGATCCTCCTTCGTTAGTAACCAATTGAGATTGAGATAAAAAAAACGTAATTACCGTATTATTTTTTGGTTTAAGCGCTAACAATATTAAGTTATAGCCTAAAAATATACGTTTTATTCCTGATTCCTGTTATTTCTGAGAGGGTTGTGAAGCGATTTAGCAGTAAACTACAAAGTAAATGCAGATCAAGTAGAATTGATAAATACAAATCTCTCATAGATTGACTCAATTGTAAACGTAGCGAAAATAAAAATAAGTTATTGATTAAACGATTTTGTAACTTATCAACTTTTAATGCCACCGTACCAACTTACAATACTTGTTGGTATGAATGAAGAATACGAGTACGCAGTGGTGGAGCACGGTTGTATCGTGAACGTGAACAACACGTGGAGAGGGCAAAGGGCCACGCAGGGGCCGGAACGGGAGAGTAGGGGAGAGCGGTTCAGCGCGGGCGCATTCCGTTCGTGACGTCATGCCCACCCAGTGTGGCCAGCGTTCACCGTACCCGAAACGTAGCTATATCTGCCATTATATTGTCCTACGATTTATTTATTTATGCTCCGGAGTAACGAGTCAGATTCGACTACGAGCGGACGCTGGTTCAGCGAACTCGTTCGTCGATTAATGACCGCCTTACTATCGGGGTTGTTAAAACTCGTATTTTTTATCAATCAGATTAATTTCACGATTTTTTGATTTCACCGATCATTCCCCATCAACAAATTTTCAGTTGCAATATAGTAAAATGTGACTGATACTAAACTTGAATCCAAATTAGAAAGGGTATAAAAGGCTAGCAAATTAGATGCGCAATTGCTATTTTAATCCTGCTTTACTTTTTAGGCCTTATTGCTTATTAGTTTTCGTAAATATCAATTAAATTATGTTTATATTATAAGTGCGTTCTAGAATTTAACCGATTTGTGCAAAATTGTTGTCCCCTACATTACGATGAGGGTTCAAAAAATGTAATTATGTTTGTAAAACGCCTCTTGTTATAGAAAATCCTACTGTGGAGTGTGAGGAGAGGGGGGGGGGGGGGGTAATGTTCTATAAAAAAATTATTGATGTCGTATATTGAATTATATACGCTCAAAACCAACCTTGTAAGAAACATAGCTTTATGAGAAAAAAACAATTTACTACCGAGTAATGGCCGTATTCAACGCGATACCACGATTGAGTTATTATTCTGCAATTAGTAGGCGCTTCACGAGTTCCCGCCGCGAATCATCCTCAGTCTCCACTCCGCCGCCTCCATTATGTAACAGTAGGGTCTGCATTGTTTTTATTTCATTGTATTTGTTAGCAATTTAAAATAAACTCAAACTCAAACATTTATTGCTAAACCATAATGTACACAAGATGTTATAAAATAATGCGAGACCAGTGTTATGAACCCTGTTGGACACGCAATTTAGGGGCTAGGGGAAGGGAAGCGTATTCAACTTCTTATAAGAATGTCATTGTGATATATTGAGATATAATTCAATTTAAATTAGTGATCATTTTGTAAAACCATAAAAAGTATTATTTGTAAAATATTCATTAGTACTATAGTAACATTTATTAGTTAGGCACTGTTTTAATTTTTTTATGAATATACTTATCGTCACGCACAATCCCTGACGGGGTAGCCAGAGAGAACAGATCGCCAAGTGTCACGATCCTTACATACCTCTTTCGCTTCTTTCAGATTCATTATCTTCTTCATACATGCACGTCTAGGTATCCGAGTACTCTTGACCCTCCCCTCTTCGAGCAATGTGCTCACATGGTCTTCGAAAGTTAGTCTCGGTCTACCTCGACACCTTTTAATATTAACTTTCGCGCTATATATTTTCTTCACCGTTCGGTCTTTACTCATTCGCTCAACGTGCCCAAACCATCGAAGCACGCCCTTATCAATTTTTGTGATAAGGTCTTTCAAACCTGCCATATTGCAAATCTCCTCGTTTCGCTTTTGGTCGGCCATGGTGACGCCGCATATTTTACGAAGAGATCGCATCTCCACTGCATTCAACTTGCTTTTATGCTTCTTCTGGCATACCCAGGTTTCGCTGCCATATAAAAAAGTCGGTACCAACACTGCGTTATGTATTGCAAGGCGTGCACTCTTCACTACGCCTTGCCTTTTGACTAACGCAGTCAGGGCACCATTGACTTTGTTCCCGGCAGCGACACGCCTGTCCACATCTAAATCACATCTTCCGTCCCGGCTAAAAGCACTCCCCAAGTATACAATTTCATTTACCTGTTCTAGACATTCCTGATTTACCTTTATTTTTGTGAATATGATGTCCTTATTTTAATTTTTTAATATGTCAGGTAGTTTATTATATAATTTTATGGAAGAAATTAAGTATTTGCATTATGCTAGTATTAAAAAGGGACACACAAAAATCTAAATAAAATATTATGTCTATGCGAATAAATCTATTCAATATTGCAAAAGACTTTTGATCATATTTAGGTTTAACAATAATGGCCATAACACTGGCAGCATGAAAAAGTGATTTTGGATCTATCGACTTATTTAAATTTCCTTTCTCCAATAGCGATGTTGTATTTTATCGACTAAAATTCGTCACAGTTCGTCGACACAGTCTCAACAAAGATTTTGGTCAGAATTAAGATGCAGAAACATTAATAATATTTCCTTTTTTGTAACTTTCGTTCTATTTTCTACAAATTGGAACACTGTTCAGAATCATCGTGTTCAATGCTTTGTGTTTACGATAGGCTAGAGCTACAGTCTTAAGTAGTAACAACTTAAGTTTTAGTGTTTTTCATTACTTAAAATATTTGTATATCACTCAAATTATATTGATTTTATTTCTAAAAGTTTATTACATTCGGTTTGATCTTAGTGTTAGCATGGAGGCTTCGAATGTAGAGAATTTAAAAAATAAATAATATAATAATTTTATGAGAGTCTAAGTTTGCATTAATACTTGCCCTTGAGAAACCGCTTCATTGTTTTATAGACTGTCTCTCTCGTCTATTATCTACTTAATCTAATGTTATCCTACTTATAGTAAAATAAAACAAAGTAACACCGTTTTTGTCCCACTTCTGGGCTAGTTCTCCTACTATTTCTGCAGGCTTTCTCATCATCAATATCTTTCTTCAAATTGGTTATCGGTTGCATAGCAACTCAACGGTACAAAGTAAAACCGCATTACAAATTTTAATTAGCAGCTACATTGATATCGGTGAAATCAAACTCCTGCCGGTTTCTCGCAAACTATTACGATAAAAGCTACTAGTGATATCCTAATAAATAAAAAAAAATTATAGTCACTAAAGCTGTTTGATCAAAATTTATTGTATAGTGCTTAAAAAAGCAAGAGTTGTTTGATAGACATAGAGTCGAATCTTTTTAAAAGAACCTTAGGTAATCTTTTTTCAATATATCTGACGAAAAAGAAGAACCTAGAAACAAGCATCCAATCCATTTAATGGTATGATAAGATTAACCCTTTCCTTGTCTCGTGAATGTATACAAAATTTCGATTGTTTAATTCTTGGATCTACTTCGCGAACAGGGAACCTAACCTCTAAGGACTAAGATAGAAGGCCCCCATAGCCTTTATAATTAATAATATGCTTAATGTTGATCTCCCTGACAATCTTAGCAGACAAGCCTAATAGTTTACTTGCCACAGTGACTACCATTTTCGTAGGCGTATTTTGTAATTTGTTCTACATTTTTTTCATTCATCATCATGTTTATTACTAAGCAGAAGATTTTGTATTATTATTGTTTGCAACACATGTTGAATAATTCATAAATTAAATTATAGATGGCGCTGTAATTTAGTTTTCCTCTAACGTGCCATACTGGCGGTGTTTTGAGATTGAGGAATCTATCGCTGCGCGAGATGTACACACGATTGATAGATAGATAATCAGGCGGCTAAAACGCGGCGGGTCCGCAGGCCGTCCCCGGCGCCAGGCCCGCCCGCGCCTGTCATTAATCACAATCAACTGAGAAATTATACAGACGTTTAAAACGAACGATGTTATTACATCCACCGACAAAGCGTTCAGGCATGCTCCGATGGTTGTGGATGCTTCAAATATTGAATAATACAGTAAGATAAGAGCTACTCGTATTCTAATGTTCGATTACCTTATACATTAGATTTTCTTAATGAGAAATTCCGATTTAAAAGTTAGGCTTTTCAATATTAATTATTTTTACTTATTGAAGGCCAGTGTTTGCTTAATACTTCTATTAGTTTTGTTTGAAAAATTTCTAAATATTTTGCATAATGTTTAGTAACTTTATTTCTGTAAATATTCGTTTAAAATTTTGTCTCACTAACATCTTTCTATTTTACATCACAGGGCAACATCGAGGGTGGTCGCACGTCCCTGTGGATTCGAGCGTGGCTGCAGGAGCAGTTGTTCATATTAGGCTGCTTCCTTCAAGGCGACGCGGGGAAGGTCCTCTTTGTCGCCATTCTCGTGCTCTCCACCTTTTGCGTCGGCCTCAAATCTGCGCAGATCCACTCGCGGGTCGACCAACTCTGGGTACAAGGTACGTGTAACGAATATTCTACAAAGAAATCCAGTACGTCCGTATACTTTCAGACCTCTATCGACCGCATACAATCTAAATGTCGTAAAAGCCTATCGCGATAGGAACATTGTGGCACTTTGCGCATCTAGTGGAATATCAATGAATCGTTGATGGGCACGTATGAGCCCGAGCCGCTTCCGTCTCAGCGCGACGTGCTTGGCATTTCATCGTGACTACACAACACGCCGCGGTGTATTAGAGCCCTTATAAGATAAACATGGCAAATTGTAATTCGTCGACGGTTACACCTACAAGCGTCCGGTGCGTGAGATGGGGCCTTTGTGTTTTAAATTAGTCTTCATTGCATCGCGTATTAATAAAACATAGCGCGGGTAAAAGGATAATTGTTGACAGAAGCTATTTTATGGTCGATACGTGTTACTTACGGCACGACGGACGCTTTGATTGACAGGATGTTGTCGATATTATTATAATTAATTTACTTTCACATATGTATCTACTCCCTTATTATTCCATCATTTTTATAAAGGAGTGATTAAAGGTCAATTTCGTGAGTTAATAACTATAATTTTTTATTAACTGTCTATTGTTATTTAGAATAGGTAGTGTGGTGGTAAGACGTTCCATCCCATGAAAAAGTTAGTGGCACTATAAGACTATAACAGATGCCTAACAGAAGCATAGTAAAAATAAACTATAATATTAATAAAAGAGACAAGCATCTGTGGAGCAAGAGCTGTCTCGAGAGTTACTTTCACAATTGATAAGACTTACATCCTGCAGATACAAGCTGATACTATAAACGTTTAAAGCCAATTTAAAATAAATTTTTATTGAACGTAAAAGTTCATTACTTATATTTTTTTGTTCTGAATAAAATCAAAGATTAAAAAGCAAATTTGCTCATCAATCAACCACAGCAACGATAATATAAAGAAACTGCTAAGCTGTATAAATAAAACTTAAGCGGTGATCAATCACCGTTTGGTTGTAATTGCAACATTGTTGTAAAACGCTGGTGTATTCTTATCGTACGATCGCGTCATTCCGACCGAATGTCCGCGAAATAGCAACACACTTGCTCCTTTTTGGGTTTCATTATTAAATTTATCACCGACCCAGCACTGGTTTATTTGAATCGCTGGGTGGTCGCCTCGTTAAATTGCTGAATTGGATTGTTCATTTCGACAGGCGATGCCTTAAATATTTCTGTTATCTAACTAGAACTCGATTAAATCGTAAACAGCAAGCCCATAAGAATGCTCTTGCATTATAATTACATATACAGGTTATAAAAATACATTAATATGTTTGTGTTTAGAATTGTATAATTAATTTAGTTTTGTATTTTGGGGTTACGTGTTTATGACAAGGTGTAAAATTAATATTTGACTTTTTTATAATGATATGGTCGTACTTTGTACATTCTAAAATAATTCCATTACATGTTGGATATAGTCCTTAACTTAATTATTTCAAAAAATGTTAAGTGGCTATTTAGCCATCGATCTGCAGTGAAATTTTGTAGTCTAATGGGGATCATGATTGGGTTCTTTTTATCGTTTTGATTTTTGATTTCATAGTATTGGGTAAATGTATTAGTAATGATTATAAGGCGATGTTTTTCTATATTAATATCTTGTTTTAGGTTACAAAATATTATCATAATGAAAAAACATGACGAAATGATTATCACCGTAAAATGATTCCTGTCAGAGTTACACAATAGCACTGCTGATGCCACAAAAATTATATGGCATTTACCTAAGTCGGCATGGGTAATATGAGAGGAAGTACATCCAGACGGGTTACTTTCAGTCCGCTGGGATTTCTGAGTTTGTCTTATGCTAAAACTATGTGATACGTTAAATCTATCTCTTTGTATGGTAATTACAAACAAATAGTGTGTTATCTTTGATGATGTTTAAATGAATTATTATTCTAACAAAATCTTTAGTGAACTTTTACGACAACCATAATACGAAATAAGGTGACAAATTCTAAAAAGCCACAAACAACACGGCAATTTCATTTATAATTTAGTTTTTCATATATAATTTTACTTCATTCATCTTTATTTCCATAACTATATAAGATCATTGTTAAATCAACAGTAACGAGTTGTTCACACGAAATTTCTATGTATGACAATGATCCCGGAACTCTAGTTATTGAGAGAGGATGCGCTGTATCCTATGCGGGCGTCGTCCGTCCCGGTGATGGAGCACTAAGAAGAAAATACTAAATTATGTTAGATTTTATTGATGACGTCACTTCCTACCGAAGTTGTACATTTTGTTCTACTTGTATAAAATGTTGTAGAGTCTTTTGTAGAGTAACTAACAAACTGTGGCCAACTCTACATTTATCATTGCGCTGTTACTTCTAAATACTCAGATGAAATGAATCATTAGTAAAAAGGGTCTCCGGCACAAGCTAATATGATGTTTATCCGGTTCTCGACACTCATCATACGAAATAACAACATTATACCGCTCTATTTTACGAGATAGTCTGAACAAGCGTAGTCCTTTCCCGGTAGAGTCGATAGTCTATACATTCTTACTGCA
Source organism: Parnassius glacialis (assembly GCA_033319125.1). Lineage (NCBI taxonomy): Eukaryota > Metazoa > Arthropoda > Insecta > Lepidoptera > Papilionidae > Parnassius > Parnassius glacialis. Next base: position 17,513,620 of record JAVANC010000013.1, on the reverse strand, counting down.
CTTATATTATTACACGCCCGCTAATACCAATGAATTCGTTAAATTGCAATTTTAAGTGCTGATTTATCACGTGCTCGGCGCTGAAAGAAAACATCGTGCATAATGTTAAAGAAATTAAAAAATATTTCGATGACGTGACGTCTGCTAACACGCATTGGGGCAGTGGCTGACATTTGCTTGCTAAAAAAATCTGGAGACCTGTGCTCAGCTGTGGATGTATAAAGGCTGTAACAGTTAACAGGCTGTAACAGTTACTGTTTTACTTTTACGTCGGCTCTATCACGTAAAAGAAATTGTATCTTTTTTATGCACCGATTTCAAAAAGAGAAGGTTTTCAATTCGAGTGTATGTTTTTTTATACGTGTGTTATGCGATATCTTCGCAGATTGTGAACCAATTTCGATGATTCTGAAGGGTTGTTCCATATAAATTTGGAGAAAAATTTCACCCCTAATGCAAGCAAATAAATAACTTCTCTTTTAGCAATTTGAATTCGGTTTTAACTTTTTGTTAAAAGTTATAATTATTGTATTTTAAACGAGCTATTCCGTATTAATCTTCAATATTACAAATGTATTAAATAAATTCAAATACTTCCATAAAATAAAACTAATTGATCTTTATATATATGTAAGTAATTATATTCTGAAAGATTTGATCACAGGGTAGCAATTGTAGAAACGATGCTCGATGAAGATTTTACAAATTTTTGATTGAATGGATTATCCCAAAAAGTAATAAGTCTGACACTTAAAATCATTTTGCAGAGGTATTATTCAACACAAAACAAGACGAAATAATTAAATAAGTATATTTTTAAAATTATGCAACCAAAAACTAAACTGAAAACAGAAAGTATTAAGTGATAATTATCATCTAAGAGTATAAAGTGAATATGTATACATATCGACAAAGAATATCGTTAGTCGTAAATATAGAACTCTATCTTTATGCACTCTAAGATCGTTTTCGTGCTATCACAGTTGCACCACTATTTTCACAAACCTTATATTCTTTATGCAAAAATATAAATTAAAACGATACGTGTATCTATTAATTTTCTATTTATTATATTTTATGCTAATGGTAAAAAACATCAAATGCAATTAAAATGTTGTTTTTCTCGTTTACGTCAAAATAAAAAATAAAAAACCAGATAACTACCCGTCCTTTAATTATTATTAAACGTATTTTCAATCTTTGTGTGGTCTTCAATTTTTAATAAATACAGATAAAAAATATTACTGTAAGTTTTCTGTTCTGTGTTTATGAACATTGAGCGTGAACATTCAAAAATAAAATCATAATTAAATATGTAGAACCTTTATTGTCTATCTGTGAAAAATAAAGGTCAAGTTACAGCCTATATACACGTCCCACTGCTGGGCACAGGCCTTCTCTCATTTCTGAGAGGGTTTTAGGGCGAGGAACAGTCCGCCGCGCTGCCCCAATGCGTGTTGGCGAACTTCACATGTCTTCGAAATATATTTTTTTCTTATTTGTCAGATATGCAGGTTTCTCACGATGTTTTCCTTCACCGCCGAGCACATGGTAAATCAGCACTTAAAATTGCAACTAACAACTTCATTGGTGCCGGCGGGGATCGAACCCGGGTTTCTCGCGTACTGTGAAACTTACAGAAAGCGCTAACCATCTGAGCTACCACGGCTCCTCTCTCTGTGAAAACTAATTAATTTTGATACATATACCCCATAATGTCCATGAGTGTCGGCAGCAGCATCTTCCTGATAATAACTCTAAAATAATATAAAAAACTGCCGTCTCTAATCCGCTAAGTGTGTTATCGCATTTATGAAAAAATCGCCATATGAGGCACGCTACGGGAGAGGCCTATGTTCAGCAGTGGACATATAAGCTGTAATGAATGGATGGCCGATCCTGGATACACAAAAAGTAACAACAGTAAATCAATTAACCCTTAAAATTATTGCAATTAAAACTGTATTGATGGAATTTGTTAGAGGTAGCAAGCAAGTCTTATTGACGCATCCATCTGTATGGCAAGCGTATTTAATTTTTTATATAATTTAAAAAATATTACGTCCGACTAACAATAACATTTGAGTACTCTTAACATGCATTAAATCGACTTATTCATACGTAGGAATATCGACTATAGGTTAATTAATAACTAATATATAAAAAGACACATCGAAACACTTAAACTGTTATCTTGGCTACTGTCCAAATAAAACAAATACATTAATAATTGTCTTCACAATCCTTATCATGGAGTTATAGCCGCCTCTGTTACACAATGCCGAAGATCCTGGGGTCGCCTAACAACTTAATTAGGTGGCCCGCGGCCGCCCGTAAATATCTTTACGTAAAATTACGACCAATAAAGCTAAAAAATGTATAACACATCTATTAACTCACAAAAAACGAAGGATTTGATTGTCCGGTTCGCTTTTGTTTGGGAAGGCCTTGCTGCGCGCCAACTGTGCCTCATGGTTCATGTGGCACTTGTCTTAGCCCGATTTATAACTTTAAGGTAGTTCATTAATCAAATTTTAACCTTAGAGATAATGTAATAACGTTGATTTTCTCTTCAGATTAGCAAAATCTGTTAATAACGCTATGTAGAGTTTGCATTTAAGGCTTAAAATTTAAGTTTTTAGTGATATTTTTTAAATAAGTACCTTTAATCAAATCATAGTGTAATGTTATTTAATTAATTAGATACATATATAATATAAATTTACAACCAACAAAATATAGAAATTAAAGATATATATTTTGAACTGATTTGTACGTAGTACGTATCATTAGTATTTTTGATTTAAACTTGACCGCAGTCAGTTTTTATGTCTAATGACCGATTTAGGGCAGGTTTTTTTGTAAGTAACTTCATATATGTATGTATGTAGATCTGATCGAGCAAGCCGGGCGTTTATTTTGTTATGAATTAATGACAGCGCGATGACTACGGAACGTACGAGTGTTTAGTTTTTGTTTACAAACCGGACCTCGGCTCAGTCGATTTAGCGACCGTGACCGACTTATTCCAATTTTCTTAAGACTTTCACTGTGTAAGTAAGCCTGTTTTCGAATAACAACAAAGTTTTCTTCACTTAAAAGGTATAATCTCCATTCGTGTCATGTTGTGGATAGCCCGCGCGATCGCGCAAAGGACGTGGTTTGTTTATTCCGCCATCCATCTGTTGTCTACGCGGTCTAATTTGCATAGAGGGCTCACCGGGTCGTTGCGGGGTGGCGGCAGGGGTTGCGGGGTTCGGGTGCTCGGACCACACGGGCGCGGAGCGGCGCGCGCGGGTGGTCACAACTACATGCGCGCGCACGTATCCCCCTTCCCACTCCAGGCAACGTCATTCATTGCGATCGTCCGTGCTGATCGCTCGCTACCGCATCCACTCCAACTCCAATCCAAATGTCGTCATTATCGCCGCGCACGCACTGGGAATGCAATAAAAACTCCGAGACCTATCGACCGAGCTCGTATATTCAGATTTACTTGATGTTGTATTGAGAGGTACCATGTGCGACTTAAAACGTGTTGCACATGTTTGACAAATAGTTGAAAGTATGATAGTGAATGTTGGAAACCTTTCGTTTTCTTCAAATAAGGACAGGTGTATGTACAGTTGTGAGTTTCAAGCCGATGGAAATTAACTGAATAAAGTGATGAGATTTGCTTATCAAAACTCTTAACGGTAATAGTAATATGTATAAATGAACGCAATAGAATAATATTTTGTATTTCAAAAAAACGGTTGTTATAAGTAACATTATATCTTTACTGATTGGCGCAAGTTGCTTTACTTACACTACAAATACACGGAAAAGGAAAAGACAAAACACCTCTTGTTGCTGCTAAGCTTATGCGCGTCGAGTGTGAAAGCTTCGCGCGTACGCTACGATAACCTCGCGTGACCTTGCTGCGTTCCGATACTTGCCGACCGCACTAGTTTTTATTTCATTGTATAGGCATCACGAAATAAGTTTAGGATTACGGAAGGATGCCTTAATTCTACCTTTAAGCTATTATTTATTCTGTGCTTTATTTTCAAAATTAAAGTTATTTGCATCTGGAACGGATAAATCGAATAGTAAGGCTGTTTTTAGATTTCCGTCCAAAATTAATGCAATGAAATTCAGATGAAATTATCACGATGTTTATCTGTATGGTTGTTTTTCAAATAGGTTTTTATCTGTGAGTATTATATATATTATGCTATACAAAAACATTATCAATTTAAGATAATAACTAATTGTACCTAAATGTAAATTAAGATATAAATGATTGTCAAAAAATTAAGTTATACTGTTGTGTTGTTGTTGTTATACTCTTAGCAATTAAATGTTTAAAGGGAATATAATATATAATAGTGTTAATAGCACTGCTAATAAGTTTTTAATAACAAAAACAACAAAAAGTAACTAAATGCTGAGTCTTGTGTGTGTGTGTGTTTTTTTTTTGCTTAAAACACGGTGAACAAACTGATGGGCTTTGTTTTTATTTGCGCCAAATCTTTCAATGATCGAGCATAAACAAATGTAGCCGTAATATTGAACTCATAATATGTTGTAAGAGACCCGCTAGGTGCTAACATTTAAAATAGAGGCGCCCTGTGCGGCCCAGCGTTAATCCCATTCCACTTTATGATAATCCCTAATATCCGGTCTTGGTGCACATCAGCTATGTTTAGTATCGATCAGAGTTGATCTTACTTCTTATTTATTATCTTCCTTAGGATTCAATAACATTTGTTCAGATGGGATTCAAGGTAATCTTTGAGTTATAACAATTTCCTTTCTGCCATTAATTGATAAATATTGCATTTATTATATGTACATATATTTTAAATACGAATTTAACAAGTGATGCAAACGTTTGCTTACCTAGTAGGACTCTACATTTCCATGGACATTCTACTATATGCTGAACGTTATGAGGGTTTTTTTTATATTATTTAATCAACCTTTTAGAGATCAACGGAAGCAGCACGTTCAGAATTTACTAATTTTCCTTAAAATATTATGCAAAGTCTTCACAAATATAATTAATATTGTCATTAATAAACATATTTTTAACAATTATTCATACTTCTGATTCTAATATCTTCCTCCTCCTTTTAACCCGTGAACAGTCGAAGACATGAGAATGGGCCTCTCTATTATCAACGATTATTTTCCCGAATTATTATAATTTATTCCTTCAAATATAAACTAATACATAAAGCAGTCTAAAGCTTTAAAATCTTCAGCATTGTATCGCTAGTATTCAGTGCACATTACAAAAATTTAATGCACTTTTAAAAACATCTGATCAAAGGAAGTCCACTAAAATAAATCGTTACTCATCGGAATTATTTAACATTAAAGCGGCAGTTAAAAAAACGGCTCGCCACGTCAATCACACTTTTTCAAAACCTTTTTTTATTTTAATGCTTATTAGCTCATTTGCATACAAAGTGTTCTGCGAAATCATGGTTACATTAGCATTAGGACAATCCGTGGACAGGCGGCTCTCCGGCAGGTGGATGATTGTTTCTTCAACTAGGGGTTTTAAAATATGCGATGACATGGTTGATTGCTTCATAATCCGTTTTGTTACGATTTATAGAGGGACAAAAAGTTTCCCTGACCTAAATTTAAGAAATTATTCACTTATTCCATCGTATTATGTCAATTATTTTCTTTAGATACATCAATATCTAATAATCAATACCCTATTCTAGAATAATCAATTGGTTTTAATATCTGAATCTATTAATTGGTTTTAATATCAGTTTTATTATTAATGGTGTGCAATATTATCAGTAAATTCAAAATCACATAAATCAGTTAGCAGTACATGTATATATATATAAGTATCTATAAATAATGAGGTAGATGTTAAAGTTACGACGGCCCGTGTCGCTGACTCTTCTCTGTCCCGCTATAAATTAGCGACCAAAATAAATAGCATTCCTTGTGCGTTGCTCGTAGAACGAGGGCGTTAACTGCTTCTGTTACATCGTTGCGACTGTAACGCACTGGGGTCGCCATGACACTAAGTTCAAGAAATTTTACTACAGTTTTGATAACGTACAATTGTGTAATTGCAATTTAAATTCTAAAAACATCAATAGCAACAAAGAGCAAAGATGATGCAATATATAGTTTGATATGCATTCAGTCAAAAAAGTATCGGGAAATCGGCAATGGATGATATGTTTATGGTTCCAAATCATCCAAATATATTTTTTTGTTTTTTGTTGTTGCTGTTAGATTGGCACAACTGTTTTCCATTTAGGCGCGGAATTTAATTACGTCTGTTATTTAGAATAAATACAGTGCTATTTTTAGTTAATCATATCTAGTGTGTATTGCAAATTTCACAATGGAACAAAGAGTTTGTCTTAAATTTTGCATCGCCAATGGAATTTCGTGTTCAGAGTCACTGAAAATGTTACAGAAGACTTACGGTGAATCGATTTTATCAAAAACACGTGTTTATGAGTGACACGAAGCGTTCAAAAGCGGTCGAGATGTGATGGAAGATTTGCCTCGCTCTGGTAAACCATTGATGTCTGCAACTGAAGTTAACATCGCAAAAGTGAAGGAAATAGTGACTGAAAATCCTCATTCAAGTTTGAGAGAGATAGCAGTCGAGATTTTTGTGTCTCACAAGTCCATCTGTACCATTTTAAATAATCACTTGGGTATGAAACATGTTGCCACTCGGCTAGTCCCAAAAGACCTAAATTTTCTCCAAAAATAAGAGTCGCTGAGGACATGCTAGAACCAGTCAATTCCGAACCAACAATCATGAAACGCATTGTTACTGGTAACGAGACGTGGGTTTACGAGTTTGGCATGCAAACTAGTCAAGAAGCTTCGGAGTGGTACCTTCCAAATGAACCGAAACCGAAAAAAACACGCCAAAGTCGACCAAAAGTCAAAGTCATGTTGACTGTTTTCTTTGACTATCGCGGTGTTGTGCACTAGGAATTCTTGCCGGGAGGTCAAACGGTAAATAAAGAATGTTATTTGAGCGTTATGCGACATTTAAGAGAAAATTAGATGAAAAAGGCTAGATTTGTGGAAAGAAAATTCTTGGATTTTGCATGACGATAATGAGCCTTCGCACAAGGCCATCATTGTGAACGAATTTTTGACCAAAAACTTAACAAATACCATCGAGCAACCACCTTATTCACCAGCATGGTTCCAATCAACTTCTTTCTTTTTCCTAAACTCAAATTACCACTTCGTGGCACCCGTTTTCATTCAGTAGAAGACATAAACGAGAACTCGCAGCGAGAACTGAACCCAATTCCGGAAATAGCGTTTAAAAATGTTTTGATGATTGGATTAATAGTTGGAGAAAGTGTATCGTTTCTGCAGGAGTACACTTTGAAGGTGATAAAATAAACTTGGATAAATAACTAACATTTTAACAGTGGTAGAGCCAGACGGCAGCTTTCGCTGTCGCACGGATGGGCCGGCTCGAACCGGGGTGGTACCACGACCTCACAGAAAACCAGCGTGAAGTAGAGGTTTACCTCTGCGTTTCGCTTGGTGAGTGCAGGTGGCCGGAGGTCACGGGTGTCAACGCATCTACATTTTGATTTGTAATAGAGGATAGATGTAGATGTCTATGGGCCGCAGAAACCACTTACCATCAGGTGGACTGTGTGCTCGTTTGTCACCCTTATCATATATAAAAAAAACATTTTGAGTATAATTAATCTTTCCCCGGTACTTTCTTGATAGAATTATCACTTAATTTAATTTGTAACAATATGATTGCAGACCAAACCAAAATGTAATACTTAAAAACCCGCTTAGTAGCGAATTTTTTTACTACTTGTACCAATCAAAATCAATATCTACACTTATCTATAAATAAAATTGAAGTGTCTGTCTGTAATATCGAAATAACTGCCTTATAACTGAGTTGAGGGGTTATTTGCAGAAACAGAAAAGAAACTTTTTTTATTCAATATAGACTATAAATAATACTTATTGAAAGTCACTGTTTTGTTTGATTACCACTGGTTCGGAAAAAACCTCTGTCCTGGGAAGAACCAGCAAGAAACCCAGCGGGAATTTAAAAAAAAAATAACAGCTTACAACCATGTATGTTACACAAATTAACAACACAACAAATTAGAAATAGCTTGGTAGCGATCACCTCATTTCCAGGCGTTATTATCATGCAAGTAAGCCATGAATAATCATTTTTAAACTTTTTATTTGTCTCTCCGTATTAATCTTCGAAATGGCTGAACTTATTGTAATGAAAATTCGTGAACAGATAGAGAGCGATTCCAGGAGTAATCTAGGGTATATTTGAATCAATTTTTAAAATCTTAAATTTAAACTAAATAATGCAACATCAGATCTAGGCGGGGTGTCTAGTTAATAAAAAAACTAGGCAGTTTTTGTTTATTCAAAAAGTATAGCTTTCATTAAACCAAAATAATTTTCTTTAGGCATTGAAGTTTATATCATATTATCCTTCTATAAACTATATGGAACAAGCTTATGCGAGATCAACGTCCGTGTTGAATAGAACAGATGGCAAACGTAAATGAAAACATATGATTTATTATTGATACTTATTTTAACTCTGCCAGCGTGAGCGTTACTTAACAACCTTCAATGGATACATTGCTGGACGAAATAATAATATTAAACATGCACTGTTTCTGTAGTTTTTTTCTTATTTTAATATTAAGACAAATTGGCCCATTTCGGGTCCTCCAACGGTCTCCATTGTTCTTCTTCTAATGTGTCTTATGCAAGTTCTATCCAGTTTTCAAATGGTACTTTTAAGTGTTATGGCATTCTTCTTGCTTGTTTTCCTGTATCTATTAATTTGGTATTTATCTTACTTATATCATTGCTTTACTGTTTTCTATGAGATTGATGGCTCCTTTCCATAACTTCTATAGCCTATTTCCCATTTAGTTTTGTTGTTCTGTTAAAGATCCGTGTTTAGGCGCCATATTTTTGATCAGGCACGAACCCATCTCTTAGCTCTTAAAACTTTATTAGGAGGTTAATTTTTAAATTCCCTTAAAGCTTTGATATTCGCTCCAGGTTAAGCTACTTCTTGTCTTCGAGTTGGTCTTTGTGCCTTTTATGAATGCCCTGTTATGAATGCTTTTTTCCTATATATTATGTTGTATATATGTTATATTTACGTAAAAAGAATGATGTCGCCTGCTAATCTAAGATTGGTAAGATTTTTTTTGCCTATTTTTATTACTTTCATGTAAAAATATATTCGTAACTTCTATCTTTATTTTGTTAAGTCAAGGAAAGGCTTATTATTTTTATTACTTATTATTATTAGTGTCTACCAAAATATATATAATTTATTTCAAAATACAATGTTTTCTTAGACCCTAATAGAATTTAAATTCGATTTCGTTGATCAGGTTGCAATAACTGATAAACCCAATTTCAAGTTATCAAATCCAATTTTAAGATATTTAACAATAGTAGCTGTATTATAAGTTATAACATATGGGCTTTGAACATTAAAATTTCAATTAGGCATTACGCATTTCAAGTTACTAGAGAATGTTATAGATTATAGAAAATAAAAGAGAGATAGACAGAGAGAGAGAGAGAGAGAGAGAGAAAGGTTGTTTTAAAAACAGCAAATATTTTTGTATATCTAATGTACGTACTATTATTTTTTCTGTGCTAACACCTCAAAAGCCTAATTCAGCGCAAAAAATACGTCTGGCAGCGGACGATAAATCAACGGGTCGGGTGTTAATTGGGACGAATTCTCGCGACAGGATGATAACGTATGAACATCTTACCTTAGTTGCCGAACCGAAAAAATATCGCGTTGAAAACAAAAAACAAATACGATGCTAACAACGGCTGTGCTGGGTTCGTACGTCACTAAGGACGTTCGAGAATAATTTAAAAAATAATTCATTATATGTATATTGAAATATTTTTGGTAGCAATTTTTTGACATTTCATGCCCACTCTACATAGTAGCTAAAAATGTTACCCTCCTGCTTTGAGAAAATGGATTATTTATAACATGATACCTTACTGTGGCGGAAGGAGAATCTTATAATATAGTGATCTTACATAACATTCTATTAAATAATATCTCACTACACTGCATATCTTAACCATTTTAAAAATGTTATGCCATCCTTAAACATAACATTAGAGTTGTCAGCACATATCATAGTTTACTTTTTAATTAAAGCCGCAGCGTGCAGGCGCGTAGAGCTGTCGCAACTTCGCTATAAATCACCACGTGGATGTGTTAAGCAGCTTCTGGCCCCTTCGCTCTTCTAACAAATGCGTCGACACTCTCCAATAAGCTTTAGGTGCTGACAGCGTGTATTGGCTAAGTTTGGAACATATTTTTTGTTTGAACAAAAATTGTTCACCTCTAAATAACATACACAAGCGATCTTATATTTTCTTAGATGAATTTTTAATTCTCAAAGTAGTCTTAAATGCGTTTTTAATATAACATGTATAAGTTGTAACTGACTTAGAAATCATAAAACTGAAAAGAAGCATCCATTCACAGTATTATTTGTGTATTTATTGTAAGCTCTTGCGGACCACTGGTTGGGAAGCAATGATCTAGAATCACATTTTATGCAGTGGCTAAAGATAGGCATTAATCGGTGCGAATTAAAAACATAGTTATGTTTTATCTGTGTATAAAGTCATAACACAAGTAAGTAAATTAAGATGTCTGCGTTCATAACGACTATCGCATTAACCGACGATTTATTTTAATGAACCGAATCGAGTTACACAAGCTTCGCGTCTGAGAGAAAAAGAAACTAATTTAATGCGAACTTAATTGCGTTTTCATTAATATTAAACTGCGTTTTTTCCCCTGTCATTTCCCATTACATACTTATTTGTACGCTGCTGAAGGCCACCGCTGTTGGTGATCTTGGCATTTACAATACATTACTTTAACAAAAAGATTTAAAACTTGTCGATCTTTAGATTTATGTACGAATTAAAACGTAAAAATAAGGCCTCAAACACACAGGCAATTTATTAACGATACTCATAGTGTGTAGTAATATAATTATTTGAAATGGGTGCAAGAGTCCAAAATATTAAGGAGCTGAAATGGCAGTTGTCTTAAACCCTTAAAGTCAACAACCATACAATATTAATTTATGAACGATAAATCCGTTAATATAATTTACACATTGGGTCACCGGTAAATAATCATGAGTCTTTCAAGCCTCGTATATGACAATATAATATGTGGATAATACAATTGGAAATAATCCGCAGGCAGTCAAAAGTCAAAGAAATTACAAGTCTTACAATCAAAATTAAGTATTATTAATTCGTAGTTGAAAGATAATATGCATACAACATATAATGCTTCAATTTCAATAAATTACCGTTAAGACTTCGAATTCTGTTCTTAGCGATTGTGTATTCAAATCATCATTTCATTATTATAGTCCTTCACAAGTCTACTGCTGAACACAGGCCTCCCTCAGGGAATGCCACAAAGCACGGTCCTGAGCCACCTACATCCATCGACTTCCTGCATGTCTTACCAAGTCGTCACTCCATCTAGTGGGGGAACGCCCTACACTTCGTCCGCCGATACGAGGCCGCCACTCGAGAAACTTTTTTCCCCATCGGTTGTCGGTTCTTCGAGCTATATGGCCGGCCCATTGCCACTTCAGCTCACTAATCCGTTGGACTACGTCGATCACTCTGGTTCTACTGCGGATATCCTCATTTGTAAGTTTATCACGCAGAAAAACTTCGAGCATAGCCTTCTCCATAGCTCGCTGAGCGACCTTGAGCTTCCTCATCCGGCCAGCAGTGAAGGACCACGTCTCAGTTCCATAGGTCATCACTGGCAACACGCACTGATTGTATAATCTCGTTTTCTAGTTTTGAGGTATACCTGACGGGAAGATGTGCCGTAATTTCCGAACGCTGCCCACCCGAGTTGAATCCGTCGATTGACCTCTCGGTCGAAGTTGGTCTTACCTAGTCGGACTATTTGTCCTAGGTAAATATAATCGTCAACAACTTTGAGCTTAATGCTCCCAACAACTACCGGCATAGGTGTGACATGGACGTTATACATGATCTTCGTTTTGTCCATGTTCATCTATATTCGTACCTATTAGTTGGGAGGCACTGTTGAGGTCATTGAGCATAGTGCTTAGGTCCTGCAGCAATTCTGTCGTAAGGACTATATCGTCGGCAAATCGAAGGTGAGTGATGTACTCGCCATTGATGTTAATACCATATCCTTTCTTGTCCAGAAGCTTGAAAACGTCTTCCAATTCAGCGGTGAAGAGTTTTGGGGATATAACATCACCCTGTCTTACACCTCTCTGCAATTGGATAGGTTTGGTACTCTGGTTCTGTACTCGGATAGCCATCGTAGCCCTACTGTACAAGCACTTTAGCACTTCGATATACCGATAGTCAACTTGGCACCGTTGAAGGAACTGCAGCACCGCCCAAATTTCGACGGAATCAAAGGCTTTCTCATAGTCCACATACGCCTGACACAGTGGTAAATTGAACTCCTCGGACTTCTGTACAATTTGCTGAAGGGTTATATTCAAATAACAAATAACTATATAATGTTTTAGAGGGAGGAAGATTAGAAGCCGAACTGAAATACACGGCGAAGGCGCTGGGTGAGACAGACTCTTCAACTCATCAACTAATCATACAAACTGCGAAGGATCCTGACGTCTCGCTACTGCACGTTGGTGCGCTGCTTGCGCACTTAAAGGTACTATTTTTAATCTGTTCTTTGACTTATGCCTATGCCTATAACAATGAAAACATAATTCTATTCTTACAATGAAATGAATATTAAGAAAAAAATCTAATATTATAATCATCTAATTACTTAGAGCTAAGAATAACATGACTAAATAAAATTTAGAAATGATAATAATATGCAATCATAAATAAAATTATGATATAATTGGAGATTTAATCCCATTTAATTTAAATTTGATTCCAAAACGTAGGACTTGCACGTGTAATTGAGCACTAGTGGTTACGAAGAGCATATTATCTAAAAAAAAATATTTTCATATAAAAATATAATTTTATTTTATTCAATATTATGTGACATTATTAGATCAAGTTTAATTGTATGTCTAAACTTTAAATTACTAGTTTTTTAGCATTGAAATAAAATCAAGTCACTGTCGTTAAGAATTCATCTTGATAATTTAGTGAAAATTAAATAAATTTTGTTTCAAAATAACTGAAACACAATCAGCTCCGAGTATGGCTCGTTAAGTGCAATTCGTTCATTTCAAATGTAATTTAAAATAATGTTCCTCGCTCTCACTTAAGCTCAAACTAAAAATAAGTCCATAACGATGCCAAAATAAATTCATGCATCGAGGAATTGTGAAATCTAATTTTAGTGTTGACGAATGATTACAAAATTGGATAAACACGTCTAACGAAATAAAATATGCAGTTCAATACATTAGCATATTTCAAATAACAAATCAAGCTCGTTTAATTAAGTAAGAAGCTGTGCTAAGTGTCATTTGCATTTTAATACAGGTAGTCCAGGCGGCGACGCGGGTCACGATTCATATGTACGACATCGAGTGGCGATTGAAGGACCTCTGCTACAGCCCGAGCATTCCCGACTTCGAAGCCTACCACATCGAGAAAATATTCGACAACATCATCCCCTGTGCTATCATCACACCACTCGACTGCTTCTGGGAAGGCTCCAAGTTATTAGGACCCGATTATCCCATTGTCGTCCCGTATGTATTTTTCGTAATTTTCGTTTAATTGTACTAATCATTTAATTAAATGTATCTTACAGTGAAATCTCATTCATCGCTTGCCGTCATCTAAGTTTTAGATTTTAATGGATTTTGTCAATCTTTTCTTGTTTATTTTTTTAGTTCGTTAAGTAAAACAGTCGCTTTCAAAGCGATAATTGATTGTACTTATCATTTTTGCAAATGAGTACGTTACATAGTAAAATATAATGTATGGTATTTATATAAACATTAAATATATTCATTGATTAATTGCATTAATACTTTATTCTGTATCTCACAGAGGACTGCAACATAAGTTGAGATGGACACATTTAAACCCCCAAGAAGTGTTGGAGGAAGTGAGAAAGCTGAAATTCCAATTTCCTTTAAGCACGATGGAGGCTTACATGAAGAGAGCCGGCATTACGTCCGCCTACATGAAAAAACCGTGCTTGGACCCCACCGACGCGCATTGTCCAGACACGGCACCGAACAAGAAGACCGGACATGTAAATATCTTTACTAATAACAAAGCCATTTAATTTTGTCAGGTAGTGTCCATGCTTGTTTTTGGTGTTTCAGCGTGTACGTATTGTTGGTGTGTACTTATTAACATGGATAAGATTAACATATATAGCTGTGTAGTTCATTTATAACGCTCGCGCGACTAATATAAGTAGTATTTCTTCACATCACCATTACTTATCAAAATTCCAATTTTGCGACGATTCTATGTGCATATTACTAAGCCATAAAATGGCGTGACAAATAAAATAACTTTATCGAATAACGCATGAAGTTTAAGAAATTCTATTATAATAAAATGTTTTTGAAAACGGTAATAAGACGGGATGAAAGCGGTTGCCGCCCGGCAGATGGTGGCTACCTGCTCCTACTCGGGCGACTCTCGAGAAAGTCTCACTCCGAAATACGTATGCAATGCGACGTAATAAGTTACGGAACAATACCGTTTCGCTTGTGACGTTCGCTCATTAGACGAGTATTCGTGTCATTATTCCTAGAATTGGTTAGTATAGACAAAGGACGTTAGTAGCACTAAAAAGGTGTGGCAGTTTCAATCACTCTGTTAAACATATAAGTCATTGCTTTTGCAGTTTGGAGTGCAGGGTGCGTTTTTGTGTAGCTAGGATCGTTCGCCACCCACGTTCGGCGAAGAAACGGGCGCTCATTGTTCCCGGAGCGTACTATACGGGCGCATTGTGCACGCTTCAATGGGCCTCCCTATCGCCGCACAATGTCACTATTATATCAATAATGCACACCGATACAAACGTAGTTCCACGTAAAACTCGTAAATTTTGCGCGCGCCTTTGTTCTTTTTCGATCTTTATTATCAATGCACAGTCGCGTAGATTATGATGTATTTTTGAAGCACCTGTTTTTGGCGATTGTGTTTCATGGTTTTGTGAGGTTCCTTCTTCATTTACATTTTAATATTAAAAAAATATAACTATTCAGTTTAAAAAAAAACTGCTACATAAAATACTTGTAGATTCATTGACACCCAAATATCTGACAAGTTAGTCTTTGCAAACTTAACATAATTTAGACATGTAAGTTTAAAACATAACAGTAAATCTGTTTTATCAATAATTTAAAATTAAAAAAATTGTACAACCGACTTTAATATAAATTAATAAGAATGACTCAAAAGCTATTGGTCTGACCTTCATCAAATTTATATGGAACCACATGTGAAGCACCAGCTTTTAAATCGTCATTCATCATTACAGCCCTTCACAAGTCCACTGTTGAACATAGGCCTCCCCTAAGGAATGCCACAAAGCACGGTCCTGAGCCACCTGCATCCATAGACTTCCTGCATATCTTACCAGGTCGACACTCAATGTAGTGGGAGGACGCCCTACACTTCGTCCGCCGGTACGAGGCCGCCACTCGAGAACTTTTTTCCCCTTTTAAATATTTTTTTAAATAAAATTAAAGAATCATCGAAATCGGTTCACCCGGTAAAAAGTTATGAGGTAACACACATATAAAAAACATACAGTCGAATTGCGTACCGTCTCCTTTTTGAAGTGGGTTGAAAATACTAATACCGATTAACGATGCTATTTCTTTCTAACTTGAAATTTTTCTCTTAGGTTCCAGATGTAGCGGCGGAGTTATCTCACGGCTGCTACGGGTTCGCAGCGGCGTACATGCATTGGCCGGAGCAATTGATAGTAGGTGGTGCCACGAGGAATTCCACGAATGCACTGCGAAGCGCCAAGGCGTTGCAAAGTGTAGTGCAGCTGATGGGCGAACGGGAGATGTTCGAGTACTGGGCCGATCATTATAAGGTGCACCATATCGGATGGAGCCAAGAGAAGGCCGCTGCTGTTTTAGATGCTTGGCAGAGAAAGTTTGCGGCTGTAAGTCATTTGTATAACATTTCTACTTTATCAGCTTGTAATTTTTTTATAAAACTAACGTGTCAAACGAATCTACACTAGACCTGATTGTAAACAGCTGCTGCAGTCTATAGGCACCTGCAGCCAGCTAAACGCGCCTACGCTGGTCACCTCTGAGGACCAAGGTGGAATACCTTACAGCTTATTTATTATACGTGGTAGAGCCATGCTGCAGCTATATTAGTGGTATAGTTGTAGCACGAATGGGTCGGCTCGACCGGGGAACGACCACGCTCTCACAAAATACCAGCGTAAAATAGCAGTTTAACACTGCTGTGTTTCGTATGGTGAGTGTAGAGAACCGGAGACCCTTTTTACTGGAAAAGAGGCATTCCAACTTAGTCCTTACGGGTGACAACGCATCTGCATTTTGATTCGCAAACGAGAATAAATGTAGATGTTTATGGGTCACAGCAAACACTTACCATCAGGTGGACTGTGTGCTCGTTTGTCACCATATTCCTATAAAAAAGTAGGTACCAGCTCTCTCTAGTAAAGCCTTTAGAGCCCTTTAAAGGGGAATGCATCAGTGCAAGTACTATAGTATGTGCCATATCGATTGAGAAAAACGGACAATGACCTCAGATATGAGCCGAGTGTCAAAAGGCGTAACTTACAAAATCTCAATTTAGATGTGATAACAATATTTAAATATTGATATTATTCCCACTTCTAGGTCAGCACATATGTTTTGTTTTTTTGTTTCTTAAATAATATTGTCTGTGGTTCCTATAAACATAGTAAAATCTTACGGTACATCGCGAAAAATGTGTTATATTTTATATTTCAATTTATGGTAAGTAACGCAGCAATTCATTTAATAACAGTTTCATATTAAAAAAATATTTGAAGCAATATAATCACCATATTGAGCTTTTGCAAATTCATCCCTTTAAAATAAACAAAACGCGCGTTACGTCAGTTCGTTCTAAAAGAAACGTGACAATGGCAGCCAGAGATGCGTCACCTTTTTTGGGCCGGTCCGCCATTTTGTTTTCATTCGTGTTCGGATAGCGCTTGCGTGTGTACGTCTCGGGTAATTCATAGCATTCATTGCATTGTTTTAGTTGAGTTTTTACTGTTAAATTTGTTATATCGTTAAGTTTTTGTTTTTTGAATCTGTTATATTAGTTTTACTGTGACGGTCGTTACTAAATCGACATGAGTTCAGGAGAATTTGGTGAAGGACCCGGTCCTTCAACATCAAGTGGAAAGAGACGTCGCCGACCCATAATAAACGTAGCAGGTACGTACAAATAGGTACAAATGCGACGACGTAGCCTTTCTATTTCTTAAAGCGCTCTTTTTATGTGACCATGTGGTATTTATTTTCTAAAACAATATGTATTTATGTGATGTAGTACTATGGTAGTATATTTTTGTCATTTATTTACAGGCCCATCTTCTGGAGCACCTTTAACGTCACCAGTAAAAAAGAGAAAACCTACCACTTTGTCGGTCGGGGAACAAGAGATTATCATTAATGTATACAAATATGTCAAAAACACCTGGCCCGAAGACGTGTATCCTTCAAACGTTAATATGGTAGAAAAGGTTTCGGAGATCTCAGGAGTCAGCAAGAGCACTATATATCGCGTATTAAGCGTGTATAGAGATTCCCATAAAATACCAGAAAAGGGAATAATTAATAAAAGAAAAAAGTCTGTAATTGACAAGTTGGACGATTTTGATAAATCGGCTATAAGAGCGAAAGTGCATCAGTTCTTTCTTGCAGGAGAATTACCGACTTTAGACAAAATTTTGCTCAGTATAAATCAAGATGACCAGTTGCCAAACTTGAGCAAAACTTCCCTGCGACGTGTGTTGCGCCATTTAAAATTCAAATATATAAAGAGAAACAGAAAAAGTGGTCTAATAGATCGCCCAGAGATAGTTCTGTGGCGTACCAGATATTTGAGAGAAATACAAATATTAAGAAACGAGGGACGTAACATTTTTTACCTTGACGAAACATGGATTAACGCAGGTCATACTATGGGAAAGGTATGGGAAGACACCACAATTGAATCTTCTCGTCAATCACGGTTAGAAGGCTACTCTACTGGCGCGAAAGCCCCTTCGGGTAAAGGAAAGCGATTAATAGTTGTACACGTTGGCAATGAAAATGGCTTTTTGGAGGGATGTGATTGGGTATTTGAATCATCATCTACTGGTGACTACCATGAGAGTATGGACGCTCTCCATTTCGAGGACTGGTTTAGAAAAGTAATAGAAAAACTGCAAAGCGGCGATGTCATAGTTATGGATAACGCTAGTTACCACTCCAGACGTTTAGAAAAAACCCCAACAATGTCTTGGCGGAAACAAAATATGCAGGAATGGCTAGAATCTAAACAGATCGCATACGTGCCCTCGGACACAAAGACCCACTTAATGGAAAAAATAAAGGCAGTTAAAGATAACTATCGAAGTTACGTCACCGACGAGATGGCAAAAGAAAAAAGCATCACAGTGGTAAGGTTACCTCCTTATCACTGTGAGCTTAACCCCATTGAACTTGTGTGGGCAGATGTGAAAGGGTACGTTGCACGAAAAAATACAACTTTCAAGTTAAAAGATGTTAAAAATTTACTTAAAGATGGTTTAACTCAAATCACGCCAGATAAATGGAAAAACTGTGTTCAGCATGTCCTTAAGGTTGAACAAAAAATGCGTGGCATGGATGATAGAATTGACCAAACTGCAGATCGCTTTATAATTAATGTTACAGATAGTTCATCAAGTGAAGATACGAGTGATGATTGCACCGAATAAAAATAAAGTTCTTATATAATATTAAAAATAAAGTTTTATCTTTTGCATAAGTACGTACTTATTCGGTGTCGTTATCACTCGAATCTTTATATGTGTTATAAATTAATGTTTTTTGTTGTTAAATGAATAAAGTACTTTATAACAATAGATGATTTTTCTTCTACAGCGATCTTTCACATAACTTTTTAATAATAGTTAATAAATATATATTATATCAATCATTATAAAAAAATCATTATAAATAAAGAAAGTACTACATATAAAATGTGCCTATATATTGAAGGTTTGTAACCCCTGGTTAAACGACCGAAAGGTCATTGTCCGTTTTTCTCAATCGATTTGGCACATACTATAGTTACATCTTACGATATCCGAATGGCAAAATGGGCTGATGTATTTTCTTACGCAGCCAGCGGATGATATTGGAAACTATATAACATAAATTACGGCTACTGTGTCAAAATTAATTATTGTCTTAGGAAGGGTTTCAAATAATCCATATTTACGAAAATAAATTACAAATATTTATAATATTTGAATTGCTCATGTAAGAGATACTTTTTAGAAACTCGCATGCTTGCTCTACGATGTTGTTTTTTAATGTTGTCATATTTTGGCAGTTCTGCAACAATTAAATCCAAAAACCGTTTTGTTTTGAAATTCAAATGCAAGGAAAGCGTAGATTGTTTTGTTATTTATGATGTATGAAATATTTCGGATCCTAATCATAAATTTAATTTGCAGGAAGTAAGAAAAATGATGACTACGGAGTCAGTGTCGCCAGCGTACAGCTTTTATCCTTTCTCCACTTCAACTCTCAACGATATTCTCGGCAAATTCTCCGAACTCTCTTTGAAGAACATTATATTAGGGTACATGTTCATGGTAAGGGACTCATGAATATGATGTATGTGTTTTTGATTTATTTTCATTCGTTTCATTTAATTTATTTATTTACGTTTTACAGTTGATTTATGTTGCGGTAACTTTGATTCAATGGCGCGATCCCATACGCTCGCAGGCCGGAGTGGGCATCGCCGGCGTATTACTGCTGTCGATTACTGTCGCTGCGGGGTTAGGTTTTTGTGCTTTATTAGGTGAATATTTTTTTATTTTTGTTGCATTTATAATATTTTTAAAATTCTGTAGGAAAGTATTATTGCTGTTGATTTTTTTCAGATATTTTTTACCGTTTAAATTAAAGAAAAAAATTTTTTTGCAGAGGGTCCATGGTTATTATACATTCCATCCATTAAAACCTATAAAAGTCCACTGCTACGTAGGTCATTCAATAAGTTTTGAGATACTCGAAATTTAAAAATGAAACGCAACACGGGTTCCATTTTTAAATTTCGAGTATCTATATGTTTCTAAAAATCAAAAATATTTAAAAATAGAACTCCATAAGCCAATTACTCAATATTAAAAAAAAAGTCCTATTAATTTTTAATCTGCACAGTTAATTTGCAAGATAAGACTTTCCTAAAATGAAACCAATATATAGCCACTTTAACATTTAGTGTTTTTTTTTGTATTTTTATTTAGTCTTATTTACTCATATTTTCTAAAACAGCAATAACGGTATATGATTAGATATTTAAAAATTTGAACTTAAGTTTAAAATTTGGCTACTCTTTGAAAAAATAACACGTTATTTAAATATATATGTTATTACATTGTCATATAGCTCGAAGAACCGACAACCGATGGGTAAGAAAGGTTCTCGAGTGACGTCCTGATAAGACATGCAGGAAGTCAATGTATGCAGGTGGCTCAGGACCGTGCTTTGTAGCATTCCTTGGGGGAGGCCTATGTTCAGCAGTGGACTTGTGAAGATGATGATGATGATGATTGATGGATTATTTTTATTTCTGTCTGAGTCAATAATGATACGAGAGTATATAATATATAATGACGTTTACAAACGGCCCGCCTTAAAAGAATTATTAAGTTTTCGACAAGTGTGTAAATTATGCAAAAACAGTTTCATAGGCATGTAGTGCAAAGTAAAGAACGATGTAACGGACGTTATATTAATAGCAATTGAAAATTTGGTATGTTTTATTATTATTAACAAAAATAAAATATCTCTTTTCAGGTATCCCATTCAATGCGTCCAGTACTCAGATAGTACCTTTCTTAGCATTAGGTCTAGGTGTACAGGATATGTTTCTTCTCACTCACACGTATGTGGAACAAGCGGGGGATGTGCCTAGAGAAGAAAGGACTGGACTAGTACTGAAAAAGAGTGGACTGAGTGTTCTTCTGGCTTCGCTGTGTAATGTTATGGCTTTCTTAGCAGCGGCGTTACTACCTATTCCAGCTTTAAGGGCATTTTGTATACAGGTAAGTTAATAATAAACTTAAAATTACAATATTTTATTAGACATATTAGACATTATTTTATTTGAACTGAGAATAATAAAGTTTTTTTTATTACAGGCTGCGATTTTGCTCTTGTTCAATCTTGGTTCAATGCTTCTCGTTTTCCCGGCGATGATTTCGTTGGACCTTCGACGGCGGTCAGCCGCTAGAACCGATCTTCTTTGCTGTTTGATGCCTGAAACTCCAATTACGAGAACTAAGAAAATACCAGAACGCTCCAGTCGCAGTGGGAAGAACAATAAGGTGAGCTAACAAAGTTATTTTATAGTTAGAATTTGCATATAAGATGATAAACCTAGCCGATTTCAACCACAGCAACGAGAGCAATAAAAAGAAGAACATATTACAATGCCACAAGTGCAAGTGCAAATAGGGGTCCCCACTTACATTAACTTCCCCTTGTTTAACAAATGTTAGTTCCAGATTTGATTAGATTAGGTAGTACTATAGATCTCGCTAGGTATTCTAACCAATTTAGTTCACGCGTAATTTATATATTGGGACATATTATAAAATCATTAAAAAGGAATCATTAAAAGCCTAATATATCAACTTAAATATCATTCCAAAACACGAGAAATAAAAAAGCACTATTATTATCATTATCTTTCTTGAAACTTCTCAATTCTTTCCAAATTTTAACTTAAACAAGTTAACTGAGTTGTAAGAATATAATAATTTGGCGATTTATACTAAAGTCGATAATCATGTTATTTAAGATCAACATGCCAATTATTGTGTGTATTCTATCAAATAGTGATATTATAAAATTAGAAAGAATATGGAATGTTTACTTAGTTCTTTAAACTTTACTCATACACTAGGTTACACTTTGAATTATTGGTCTATCGTGATCCTAAAATATACCTGCTAACTTGCTCGCGGAAAGCACCCAGACTCGAAAAGAGTATAAGTATGGCCTAAGAACCTAAAAACCTATGCAAATAATCGAAACTGCAACCCACAGTATTACAGAAACCTACCGAACCGTTACAGATATATACAAATAGTATAGTGGTATAAAAACAAAAGTTAGTCACTATTGTAACAGCAGAATAATTTTAAAGCCTTTCTTTTAGCATTACTCTTATTTCGATTTTATAATCAATATCAATAATATGTCTTTAACAGAGCAACTGGAAGGATACAACACGACAGCCTCTGGACCCTGAGGAGTTGGGAAACAAGACTAAAACTTGCTGCCTCAGCTTATCCCTTACCAAGTGGGCTAAGAATCAATATGCACCTTTTATCATGCGGCCTGCTGTTAAGGTACATTCATATATTTACTTTAACAATAAATAAAATTACTAAAACTTGTAATAATATTTTAACGATTATATTTTTTTAGTTTTTAAAGACCATACCGATTTCATAAATTTATTAAAAGTTACTGTATATCATTAAATTACACACTATTTAATCTACATATTATAATAAGTTTTTGTTACTTTTTTTAAACCATACTTCAAATTTCAGGTGACATCAATACTCGCTCTAATAGCAGTAATATTAGCAAGTGTGTGGGGAGCAACAAAAGTTAAAGATGGTCTGGACCTTACAGACATAGTACCGGAAAACACGGACGAACACGAATTTCTATCACGCCAAGAGAAATATTTCGGCTTCTACAACATGTACGCAGTCACTCAAGGCGATTTTGAATATCCTACTAATCAGAAGCTACTTTATGAATATCACGACCAATTCGTTCGGATACCAAACATAATAAAAAATGACAACGGTGGACTCACAAAATTCTGGTTAAGTTTATTCCGAGATTGGTTACTAGATTTGCAAGCGGCTTTTGACAAGGAAGTCGCTAGCGGTTGCATAACTCAAGAGTACTGGTGCAAGAATGCGAGCGATGAAGGAATATTGGCATATAAGCTAATGGTGCAAACCGGTCACGTGGATAACCCGATTGAAAAATCACTAATTAGTACTGACACTAAAAACGGCCACAGATTAGTTGATAAAGATGGAATAATCAATCCGAAAGCGTTTTACAATTACCTTTCTGCCTGGGCCACTAATGATGCCCTCGCTTATGGAGCTTCGCAGGCAAATCTGAAGCCACAACCTAAGAGATGGACCCATTCCCCTGGAGACGTTGATCTGAAGATACCAAAATCGTCGCCGTTGATTTATACGCAGTTACCCTTTTATTTATCTGGACTTAGTGATACAGACAGTATAAAGAACTTGATAATGTCTGTGAGGGAGTTGTGTCTAAAATTCGAAGCAAAAGGGTTGTCAAATTTTCCGTCGGGAATACCTTTTCTGTTTTGGGAGCAGTACCTTTACTTGAGGACGTCGTTGCTTCTGGCTCTGGCTTGTGCTTTAGCTGCAGTATTTGTGGTGAGTGTACATATTATCATATATAAATGGATTTTGTGAGAAACTTTGGATTTAGTTATTTTCTTTAAGATATATTTAAAAAAAATACCCTGAAAGAAATATTAAATCAAAATCCAAGCTAAGAGAGTTTTATTAGATAATAAATAGTACTTAATGTTATTGAAACTGATTTATATTATTTGTCTTGTTAGGCTGTAATGGTGCTTTTACTAAATGCGTGGGCGGCATTGCTGGTGACGCTAGCTCTTGCTACACTGGTGCTCCAGTTGTTGGGAGTGATGGCCATCCTGGGAGTTAAACTGTCCGCCGTACCAGCCGTCTTGTTGGTACTAGCTATCGGACGAGGAGTTCATTTCACTGTACATTTGTGTCTGGTAAGTTTATAATAGTAAATTGCTTTACAACTATATTGTATAAAAATGTGTTATTTGCTAAATTGTGATGTGAGAGGATGTTTTGTGCCTGTGTATTTTATTCCTGATTTTATTTACTTGCTTAACTTTTTTTTTGGAGTAGAGCCTAACTGCAGCTATATTTATAGTATAGTTGTAGCACGAATGGGTCGGCTCGACCGGGGAAGGACCACGCTCTCATAGAATACCAGCGTAAAATAGCAGCTAATTGCTGCTATGTTTCCTATGGTGAGTGTAGAGAACCAGAGACCCTTTTTACGGGAAACGGGGCATTTCATCTTAGTTCTCCAGGCTGACAACGCATCTGCATTTTGATTCGCAAACAAGGAGGGATGTAGACGTCTATGGGCACCCTATTTCTATAAAAAAAATATAGAAGAAATAAGAATTGACCGTTAAAATATATTGGTTTAAGTAGTTGTAGTATGCTGTTACTACTAAGGAGTAGTCTGCTATAGTAAAATTAAATTAAAGTCTTTAAACCAAGCATCTAATGTTATAAATACGTTCCCTAATACGTTCAATCAATACATGGCTAAATTCAAATGATTATTATGTAAACCGACGCATTTTATTGCAGGGTTTCGTTACATCGATTGGCTGCAGAAGGCGACGTGCTTCTTTGGCCCTAGAATCCGTGTTAGCTCCAGTAGTCCATGGTGCCATAGCAGCAGCTCTAGCAGCCTCAATGTTGGCAGCTAGTGAATTTGGATTCGTCGCAAGATTGTTCCTACGGCTGCTACTCGCATTAGTCATACTTGGACTTTTAGATGGACTACTGTTCTTCCCTATTGTTTTATCAATATTGGGGCCCGCTGCTGAGGTACGTTACTATAACCCATGCTATGAACCTTAATAAAATCCATGGTAGTGTTAGTTTATTTAGTATATTAAAAAAAGTTAAAAATATGAAATTGTTATCACAGATGAAATTTGGCTTTGTAAATACAAGGAATTCCATATTTGAGCAATTAAGAGGTAGCATTAAACATTTATATTATATTCTTAAATATTTCGCCTTATGTATTAGATGTTTTGATATGTTATCTGTTTAAAATATTATATGTTTGCATTTATATAAAGTGTACATGACAAAAAAATTTAATCCTTTTTATAGGTGCGACCGCTGGAACATCCTGAACGATTATCAACACCATCACCAAAATGTTCACCTGTGCATCCAAGAAAATCAAGCTCCAGTGGCGACAAAACGAGCCGAGTGAAATCAGCACCACGACCGTGTGCCCCCTCCCTCACTACTATAACCGAAGAACCACCCAGCTGGCATAGCTCCGCTCCTTCCGTCCAGTCTTCTATGCAATCTATCGTTGTGCAACCGGAGGTTGTTGTTGAAACTACAACATACAACGGCAGTGATTCTGCTTCTGGTCGCTCCACTCCTACCTCAAAAACTACACACACTGGTGCTATTACTACTAAGGTAAAATTTGTATTTTGGTTTTAGAAATGCGCTTTGCATATTTCATGAACTTTTACACAAAACCAATGATAATGAATAAGTAAAATTTGTTTATAAAAAGTCACAAAATGATTTAATATAAACAATTATTCGCTTTTGAAACATAATCAAAATTCATAAAATTGAAAGGTGTTAAAAGTTAAAAAAAATCCTTTGAAGTTGCTCTGTCTGCTTGCATATCACTAACTATAAATATGTTTTATAGGTCACGGCTACGGCTAATATTAAAGTGGAAGTAGTAACACCGAGCGATAGAAAGTCAAGACGCTCCTATCACTACTACGATCGTCGCAGGGATCGTGAAGACGATCACGACAGAGACCGCGATCGGGATAGAGATCGCGATCGAGACAGAGACCGAGAAAGGAATAGGGACAGGGAAAGGTCAAGAGAACGAGACCGTAGGGATCGGTTCAGAGACGAAAGAGATCATCGAGCTTCCCCAAGAGAAAATGCTAGAGATTCGGGCCACGAAAGTGATTCCTCCAGGCATTAACATGAATGTTGAAAGTGAGTGGTTATAAAAACTGTTTAAACAAGTTGTGACAATATAGTGTAATCAATGACTAGTGTTTTAAGTATTTAATACAATGAAAGAAATGACATCTTTACCTAAAGTTATGATGATTTGCATCTCTTTGTAATTGAGATTAGTGGGTATGGCATGTTTTAAGGTTCGCAATATTGTTTTATAATTTATCAAATCTTAGGACAGTATTACGTGGAACATAATTTTAAAGTAAACTCTCCAATGAATTATAATAATAATAATGGAGGCTACAACTTTGATACATTTTTGTTTGAAAGACGTACGTAGTACAGATATCATTCCATGATGTGCCACTGTATATTGTGATTCAAAATAATACTTTGAGTCAAACATGTTATTTATTAATAACTGTACAGACCAAATATCAGTTTGTATTGATGTCATAAATTAACATTAATTTCGTGTGTTCCTATTTTAAAGACATTTCTATTTGTTTCCATACAATTTTTGTTACATTTGTGTGTCTTTAAAGACTGTGGTCAAATATTATTATTAATTTAACATATTATTTATTATTGTGTTTATAATTATTTTTCAGTCACCATGACAAATGGGAGACTCAGATGTATTGTACAAATTATTTAGATAGTTTTTATAAATTATGTAGGTAAGGCATTTATTTATGATATTAATTAGATATACGTAATATACCTATTACTGTATTGTTGTGATTTAGGTAAGATCAGGTATATATACGAAGAAGACTGCATTTAACGATCAAATTATGAAAAAATCAAAGTACAATATAGCGGATAAAAGATGCTATCGAATATTATACAACACAAGGATCTGAATTAAAAGATCTTACTCTGACCTCAGTAGAAGAAATTAATGACTAGCGTTGTGACATTTTGTGCAAAGTACTTATTAGGATATTAATTTATACTTTTGTAACTTAATACTATTTTGTAAATATAGGTTTAATGTCAGTGACCAGACTCGTAAGGAAGTGCCTACACCGAAATGACTTCAATATTTTTGAAAAGTTTTGTAACCATTGAAAACACGCACAGTTTTAATTTAAGTAATATTTTAACAACCCATTTCAACTAAAAAACAATATTGGCTATGACATTTTAATATGGGCTTAAATATATATATAAACTTATGAACTTTCCCTCTTTCTTTTCCATCTTCATTCTCTATCAAGAAATTATAAATTACGAGAATTGTTTTAAAAATTATATTTTCTCAGGTTTTTAGACGCACAAGATGTTGTTGAAATCAATTGTTAAACTATGGACCGTATTGAGAGAATAAAATATTTTTAAAAACTTTTATTTCTTTAAATTATTTCTTGAGTCTCCTTGAGACTCGTTAAAAACTTTTTAAAACCGGTTCAGTGCGGGTGACACGCCAAGCGTGTCGTCGAATACTTTTGTGTGTGTGTGTGTGTGTGTGTGTGGCGTATGACACGCGAGGCGTGTCATGGAATATTTGTTCGCCACCACAGCTAAAAGTTGTCGAAAATTGGTGCCGCAACGAACTATTACTTTTAATTTGGAAATCAATTTGATCAAATAAGAAACCGGTCAACACACATACAAATAAAAGTGAAAGGTAAAGTATATAAACCAATACTCTGTATTGTACTCCAAGGAAAGACTAACACAACAGAATATGCGAATACAGCAATTTCTTCAAGAAAATCCAAAAAATAATTAAATAAAAGGGGAAAATATAAACGGGTAGGACGTACTATAATAATAAATGTTACCAACTTATGCGCAAAAAGACTACAGACTAAAGGCGGCTACTGACCTGCCTGCCGCATGGGCAATCTAGGGTGTAGGAGTGGGGATGCCCCTTGCCTCCTTAATTGTGATGTGTGTAGGCAAGCAGGGGCAATTTTTTAAGTCGGCCCTGCGACCTTCGATATTGCTCCGATCGCTGTGCTCCCTAGATTGCCCCTGCGGCAGGCAGGTCAGTAGCCGCCTTTAGCGACAGATCAGTGACCATTAATAAAAGGAGAAAAAGAGAAGGGTTAGAAACACAAATTATAATAATGTTACTTAACCTTATTTTTAAATGTAAGTATTGAGTAAATTTAATTAACAGAGGTAAGGAGGTTTCAAAGTCTTTCTACAAGAAAAAATAAAGATTTATGATAAAAATCTAGAAGAGTGCTAAGGACATTGGAGTGAAAGGTTTTCCTTAGATCGAAAGTAAAAATAGTGAGAGGAGATTAGAATGTAAATGTTCTCTTAGATATTTGATATCTGTTTATATGTATAATAAATCTGTAGAAAGTCGTGTTTGTAATTATAAGATATTCTCGAAAAAACAAGTCCAGGGGATTAAGAAAAAGCCAAAGTAATGATTTTTAGAATTTTTGTCTGTGTTTATCTGTAAATTTTGTATGTAGGTAGTTAGTAACCCGAAGCAAATTATAAGCTACTTTTTTATTTTATTACGGAACTTTAAAAAAAGAAGGTTAAGTATTTTCCTTCCTTTAGATGTTAATTTTCTATTATATCTTAGTTATAAGCGGATGACGGGAGTTTTTCAAATAAATACCATATTTATAAATAAAGATTAAATTACAGTTCTAATACATCATTATAGAACTGCAAATATGAAATTTTGTAGTCTACTCGAACGAAATAAAATTATCTACATCTATTTTATGGTGCCAATCAATATTAAATAGGACCAATGATATAAATAAAATATCTTAAATAAACATCATACTGTAAATTGATAGAAGGTCATGGAATTCATCGTTATTTTATTAAAACTAAATTAACTTTAATTATGAATGAATGCAAAGAGTAAACTGTAAATAATGATAATAATCAATTTTGATTACAAAACAATTTACTTTTCTTATTGATACATCGGAAGACATGCCCGATATAAAAAATAGTAGATGTTTATAGATATATACATTCCTGTATCATATCATATCTATGCCAAATACCAATCATCTACGTCTAATAGTCTTTTAGAATCCAAAAAAATTCTTTGACAGACAAGACACAGATACCGAGGTGACTCTAAAAGTGATCGAATTTTGCTAAATTTGGCTCGGGACAACATTTAATGATGTTCCTAAATTCAAGCTCACGCGAGCGAAGCCGCGGGTAAAAAGCTAGTATTAAATAAGACAGAAGTAGAGAGCAGAAAGAATTTGGGTATACTGACAAATTGGGTGCCACTTGAAGTCTATCAAACGATTCATCTGGTTTTAAACGACATTATTTGAAATCGTAGAACATCATCAAATGAAATATTCGCATTTTACACCATGTCATGGTGAATCCACTACTCCTATCATCTCATATCGGGTATCGAAAGAGGCAACGGAGATAAATGAAAAGAAGATGGGCATCAGCATTTTCCCAATAACAACTCAAAATAATAGAAAACTACGGCTGCTCAACTGCTTGTCAAGCATGCCAACTATCGTAAAAACGCAAATATGAGCCAAACGTGACAACTATCGCCTACGAAAATCTATGTTCAGTGGATAAGCTTTATCGAATATTATTTTCACAAGTGATACATAGACTTTGATTTTTAAAATAATGTATAACTGGCCAGTGTATCATAAAAAAAATTGCATTCTTCTAGGCATACTTTTATCAAATCATTAATAAAACTACGAGGCTTTAGATTCCATTCTTGTACCAATAAACTTTCATAGTCTCTAATGTTTTTTCTGCTTCTAAGCTTTTTTTACTTATTATAAGAAAGTGCTTAATTACAATCCCACCATGTGGTAAGTGGTGATTAAGTCCTAGATGGTCAATCTATAGTCAAATTTTATCGTTACAAAATCTTTTATTTTAAATCGTTACCCCCCCACTAGGATTTTCTCTTGTATCGTGGAGGCAAAATCCTATTTACTTATGCCTTAAAGGCGTCTAGATTGTAATCGAACGGAAAGACATGTCGGCAGATTATTCCACTCCTTAGCTATATGTATTACGAAAGACGAAGCGAACCGTTTGGCTTGTATGCATGGAATATCGACTACAAATAGATGAAGACTCGTCGATCGCCTAAGTGTCCGATTCCGATGGTGGAAAGCAGGGTTTTGAGTACAGAATGAAGACTCGCCGATCGCCTAAGTGTCCGATTCCGATGGTGGAAAGCAGGGTTTTGAGCACAGAATACTTTTTTGAGGGATATGAATTTGGTATGAAAGTCCTGTTTGCTTTTACGTTGATACTAGCGTCATCTCATAGTCAACCAAAGTACTATTTTCCCCAATACTTTTACACATTTTATTATAAGATGGCGCCACTGCTGAAGTTTTAAAATAAAGCGGTATATAATATATAAAAGAATTCTATAAGAATAAACGAATTAATTTAAACCATGCTCATCTAAAACAAACTAAATAAAGAGTTAGGTAAAACAAATTAGTTAATAATTAAATACTTTAATTTTATTGAAATATTTACGAAATAATACTCTAGTGTAATTTTTAGTAATTTATAATCCCAACGCCATCTATAAGAACTCTAAAGAGACTTCCCTCTTTTCGTCACCTAATAATTTGTCAGAGTGGCTCATCTATACCCTATAACCCTATATAGTATATTATCTATGGTGGAAAGGGAGATAGGAATTAAGGCATGTAATTCCTGCGCACACTCTTTGAAATGCATTCTATAGAATACTGAGAGGCTGGTTACTCTGTGCATGTGCTCGATGCCGCTAGATGTCAGTGTCTTTATGTAGTTTCGTGTGTAGATTAACTTCACTAATCCCTATATGATACAAGATGGCGTTATTTTACTTACATTTTTAAAAAGTGTCTCTAGGTGTCACTACTACAATTTTAATATTATCTGCATCGTGATGTAGAGATTCATGCTGATGAAATGAGGACCGTGTGCTGCGTGGAGATTGGCAAGACCTTACTTCATAGGATCATTTCTATAGTAAGCTCTTCACGAGACCTTCACACTATGTGAGATCTATCCAGCCGCGTTGATGAGATGTGGCGCGGCGCCCTGAGCGTGAGGCGGGCGGCAGTGGTTTACTGTCAGCCCTCGATGATCGTTCGCTTTCCCGCCTCGGCGGGAGAGGGTGGGGCGTTGTCGCTGTCTGAGTGGCTTTTTGATATATTATGTTAAAGTATTACCTAAATATACTCTAAAGTTTAACGCTATCGTTAAGCCTAAGATTGGTTTCACGTTTCAACCAAATCAAAGGATACCAACGAGTCTGTTAGCAGGTCTTTTTCACGTAAGCGTTGGATACGGTGGAAAGACGGGCTCAGCACGTCATTGAACAACTGTTTAACTCTGCTAGGTGAAATGCGGATTTGCGCTTTTTATATACGCTTTCACAGCGTGAAGTACATCCGCAACCTTGCAAGGACACCTAGTTTCCCTACGGTTGCTTTGGCTCTGGACTAAATCTACTGCCCTTATTTAAGGTTCGGTAAAATCTCAACCCCTAGCAACTGAAAGCGTTCAGTGAATTCTAAAGTTACAGTGTCAGTGCTTCCCAACGACACAGGTTGCACATTTAGAATAGAATAGAATAATTTTTTATTCAATATTGATTATTACATAATACTTATTGAAAGTCATTTTTTATTTACCACTGGTTCGGAAAATACCTCAGTCCTGGGAAGAACCAGCAAGAAACCCAGCGGGACTTTTTTTTTAAACATAATTTCACTTAACAATAATTTTGTTTATACAATTTTTAAATGATATTTTTATAGAACCAGCATTGGCAAGCTTTCAAGATTTGGGCACTATTACAGTCCTAAATGAGAGGTTGGAATAAGCGCGTCAACACAGAAGTCGAGTCATGATGCTTCAGGAACTATTACATCTAGACTACAAAACCTCGCAAATGATCACCGATTCCTACTAAGTATAATTCGCGAGGCTATTGAAATAAAAAAAAAAACATCAGAAACTCGCAACGTTTGAGCCACTTGATTGTAAGTGGAACCTACATCATTACACAAGTCCACTGTTGAACATAGCCCCCCCCCCCCCCTCAAGGAATTCCATAAAGCACGGTTCTGACCCATCCATCGACTAACTGCATGTTTTACCAGGTCGTCACTCCATCTAGTGAGGGAGCTCTCCTATATTTCGCCTACTAGTACGAGACTGCCACTTGAAAAGTTCTCTTCACATCTGATGTCTGTTCTTCGAGCTATATGACCGCCCTATTGCCACTTCAGCTGACTAATCCCTTGAGCTAAGCCGGTTACTCTGGTTCTACGGCGGATATCCTCATTTGTGAGTTCATCACGCAAAGAAATCCCGAGCACAGCCTTCTCCATAGCTCACTGAGTGACCTTGAGTTTCCTCATACGGCCAACAGTGATGACTACATCTCAGACTCAGATCCATAAGTCATCACTGACAACATGTTCTGGTTATGCAATCTTGTTTTAAGGTTTGAGATATACTTGACGAGAAGATATATGTATCGTTATCTCCCGAACACTGCCCATTCGAGTTGAATTCGTCGTTTGACCTCTCTGTCAAGTTGGACTTACCTAATCAGGCTATTTGCCCCAGGTAAACACACTCCTCATTAATTTCTAGTTTAATCTTCAAACAACTACCGGCATAGGTGTGACATTGACGTTTCATATGATTTTTGTTTTGTCCATGTTCATCTTAAGACCTAGCCGTTTGGAGACATTATTGAGATCACTGAGCTTAGGTCCTCCAGCAATTCTGCCATAAGAATTATGTTATCGGCAAATCGAAGTTGAATGATGTATTGGCCATTGATGTTAATACCGTATCTTTTCCAGTTCAGTAGCTTGAAAACATTTTCCAATGCAGCGGTAAAGAGTTACGGAGATACAACGTCACCCTATGTTAAACGTCTTTGCAGTTGGATAGGTTTCTTACTCTGAGTCTGTATTTGGTAAGCCATAGTAGTCCTACTTGTTTGTACAGTTAAACGTTTTGGACAGAAGATAGGTATTACCTACCGAAATATAATTTAAGACTGGTAGCAAATGTGCTATGTTATTATTTACTTTTTAACTCAGCCAAGTTTTTGGCTAACAAGACTGCTTTTATTGAGCATCATAATTATTTGAAATTTAATTGGAATTAGTTCCAACTAATTTAAATTAGTGAATGCGACAATAGAGGCAATCTCTAGCAATGAGAAGAGTTAATTTAGAATGCAGCCCACAAATAAGTATTAAAATTGTTTACACCAAGGCATGATGGGCAAATAATTGGAAGTTGAATTGTGTTTAAATAGTAACAACATTCATAGATATCCTTTGTATTACTGAACATTGGCTAAAAAATTATAATTTCATTTTTAATTTCAGAAATCACCAGCTGGTCAGTTCCTTCAATAGAGGAAAAAGTTTACTTGGTGACTCCTTAATATTAGCAGATAAATAAATCATACTACACATACATACATACATAGGCTACACTAAAAGTATCGGGAGTAGAATATTTCCACTGTTCCTGTCATATTAAAATCTTTTTAATTGAAAACACAAACAACTCCTTGGTTTTAAAAATCGAATACCATCGGTCTTGTCACAAGGTTTTGTCAAACTTGTTTAGTCGTTGAGAAAATGGAATTGACTCGAGAAAATTCAAGAGCGATGATTTATTATGACTTTCGAAGTGGTTTAACACAAAAACAGTGTATTGACCGGATAATTTCTGCATTTGGTGATGAAGCCCCATCCAAAACCACAAGTTATCGCTGGTTTGCTGAATTTCAACGAGGACGTGTCAAGCTCAGTGATGATCCCCGTCAAGGTCGTCCAAAAACTGCAGTCACCCAAGAAAACATTGATGCTGTGCGTAAGCTGATTGAGTAAGATCGACATGTGACATACCACGAAATTCAGGCAACTTTAGACATTGGCAGGAGTCAAATACAAATAATCTTGCATGAACAATCAGCTGTAACAAAGTTCTTTTCCCGATGGATACCGCATTCGCTCTGTGAAGAGCAAAAAGAGGCTCGCGTTACTTGGTGCGTCAGAACTCTCGAAAAATTCCACGCAGGATCCTCAAATGCTGTATACAACATCGTATCACGTGACGAATCCTGGATATACGCGTACGAACCCGAAACAAAAACCAGTCACGAGTTTGGGTGTTCGAAAATGAGTTAAAGCTAACAAAAATTGTTCGTTCACGGAGTGTTGCAAAAAAAATGGTGGCCACGTTTGTCTCCAAAACCGGCCATGTTACGACTATTCCTCTTGAGGGACAAAGAACGGTTAATGCAGAATGGTATGCTAGCATTTGTTTGCCACAGGTCGTTTCTAAACTCCGTAAAGAGAACTGCAACCGCCGCATCATCCTCCATCACGACAATGCGAGTTCTCACACCGCACACAGAACAAAAGAGTTTTTAGAGCAAGAAAACATAGAATTATTAGACCATACGCCGTACAGCGCCGACCTAAGCCCTAATGATTTCTATACTTTCCCTAAAATAAAGAATAAATTGCGTGGACAGAGATTTTCGTCACCTGAAGAAGCTGTGGACGCCTACAAAACAGCCATTTTGGAGACCCCAACTTCCGAATGGAATGGTTGCTTCAATGATTGGTTCCATCTTATGGAAAAATGTGTCAAATTTCGCGGAAAATACTTCGAAAAGCAATAAATACATTTTTAAATAGTAATGTTGTGTCACTTCCTTCCCGAAATTTTCAGTATATAAAAACGTAAAGATATTTTGAGCCTCTCTGTTGAACGAACTGTAGAAATTGTAAGTGTTTACAGACTTCAATATGCTACTTATGACTATTTTGAAAAGATTGTGGAAGAAGTTTTGGTCAAACTTAGTAAACAGAACAAGTCTGTTGTAATATGTGGAGACTTAAACATCAACCTCCTTGAAACTTCTGCCATTAGTATTAAGTTTAGCTCATTGTTTGAATTGTGTACTCTTGCTAATTTATTCTTAGAACCAACACGTATTGCTGGGCCTAGTTCGACCTGTATAGATAATACTGTTAGAGATGTTAAGCACTTGCATAAATCAATTATTCACAATTTTAATTCGGATCACTGTGGACAGCTGGTCTCATTGCCTTACATGCACAAAAACAGAAAAATAAGAAATTTGTGTTTGTTCCAATAAATTAACATCGATTAAAGAGTTTTAGAAGTTTATTGATAATAAAAATACTTCCATCACTTTCATTTAAAAATAGTACTGATTATTTGTATGGTGAGTTATTTAAAATTATAAGTTGTGAATTTAATAGAATATTTACTTCTAAAACTTTATCTTTTAACAGTCGCAAATCATTTAATGAATGGGCGAATATAGGAATTTATAAAAGTAGGCGAAGGTTATACGAGCTTTATAATGAAAGATCATATAATTGTAGCATTATATTTAGAGATAGTGTAGCATTATATTATATATTCTAAAATATTTAAAAAAGTGTGTTCCACAGGTAAGGCTTTTCATTTAAGCAACAAAATTAAAACTACATCCAACGAAATTAAAATGGCCTGGAGAATAATAAATAGTGAAATGGGCAAGGTCAAACCGCGAAACTCAGATTTTCAATTGAACAACAACAAAAATTTATATGTGGTAGAGCCATGCTACATCCATATCAATAGTACAGCTGTAGCACGAATGGTTCGTTTGATTGGAGAAGGACCACGCTCTTATAGAATACCAGTGTAAAATAGTAGCTTAACGCTGCTGTGTTTTGTTTGGTGAGTGTAGAGAACCGGAAACCCTTTTTATTGGAAAATAGGCATTCCATCTTAGTCCTCACGGCTGACAACGCATCTGCATTTTATTCGCAAACGAGGATAGATGTAGGTAGATATCTATGTGCCACAGCAACCAATTACCATCATCAGGTGGACTGTGTGTTCGCTTGTTACCCTTATCCTATAAGAAAAATCGATCTGATCAAGAAGTTGCTATGGCTTTTGAGAAACATTTTACTGATGTTCCTTTTTTGACAACGAAATCTTTAAATTCTTCTCTTACTGTCGCCAAATCATTGCTTGAACAATATATAAAGGCTTGTTCAAATAACTTTAAATTCCATAGAGTATTGCCAAAAGTTGAAATATTTTAAACTATTGATGTTAAAGAAAACGGCAGACTTATGGGGAATTTCCTTTAAAGTTATTTTATCTGTAATAGATACAATAGCACCTTATCTAGCCACTATATTTAATACAAGCGTCGAATCTGGTGTGTTTCCTGATTTAATAAACATAGTAAAGTTATTCCTTTATTTAAATCTGGTAGTACATTAGACCTCGCCAATTTAGACAGATTTCTATACTACCAACATTTAGTAAAATTTCTGAAAAAATAATTTTAGATCTGATATTTCTTTAATTTAATTCAGAAGTTTCTTTAATATTAATAAATTGCTTCATAAAAATCAATTCGGTTTTACAAGGGGTCGTTCCACAACTGACGCTGGAGTTGACCTTTTAAACATATTTTTTGTGCATGGGAGAATTCAGAGAATGATTTGGGTATATTTTGTAACCTTTCCACTGTGTTCACATTGAGACATTAATCAGGAAGCTACAGTATTATGGTGTCAAGAACACAGCGCTTAAACTTATTATTTCATATTTAAGTAATAGAATGCAGAAAGTTACTATGAATGGTAAAACTTCTTCCGGGTCACCTGTACTAATGGGTGTACCTCAGAGCTCGATTCTAGGCCCATTCCCATTTCTAGTGTATATTAATGACTTACCCTCTCTTGTAGGGGATAATCATGATATAGTATTATTTGCTGATGATACTTCCTTGATTTTAAACTTGCACGACAATCATTTAAATGTGACGAATTGAATAATGCTATATCAAAATTAGTGCATTGGTTTAACGTTAATAATCTACATTTAATCGGAAATAAAACTACTCGTAAATGTATTAAATTTACAACAACGAATGTTAAAAATCTGAGTACCAATGTGTTTTTAAATGGGCAAGAACTGAGCCCTGTTGAATCCACTGTTTTTCTTGGCATCACTCTCGACGCAAAGCTTCAGTGGGGCCCCCATATGTCCAAACTAGCAAGCAGACTAAGTTCTATAGCTTATGCTGTAAAAATATTAGAGATATCACTAGTGCCGAGACAGCTAGATTAGTTTATTTCAGTTATTTCCATAGCATAATGTGAATAAATGAGGTGGTCGCTTTCAAGCAGTTTCTAACATAAATTTTGTAAACACTTTATGCAACTATCAATCTAAAATTTAGTTTAAAAAAAAACACCCGCTGGGTTTCTTGCTGGTCCTTCCCAGGACTGAGGGTTTTTTCGAAAAATTATTCTATTCTATTCTATTCTATTTTACAGTACTTCAGCACTTCAATATACCAACAGTCAACTTGACACCACTGAAGGGACTGCAGTACTGCCCAAATTTCGACGGAATCAAAGGCTTTCTTATAGTCCACATACGTAAGGCAAAGTATCAGATCGTACTCTTTCGACTCTTCTGTACAATTTGCCGAGCTTTTGGCTGAGATATTATAGAATTATCTGAGATCCGAAGAGAGGAGGAGAACACGGTATTCCTCGAATTCGGCTACTTGTTCTATCACTGGGAGGGCAACAACGTCCCAAGGAGGTGCGAATTTATCGTCCACAAGTCTCTCGTTAACAACATTGTAAATATTCGGAGTGTGTCAACTAGGGTTTCGTACCTTATACTCAGAATCACCAAAGGGTATTCGTTGAAGGTCATACAGGTCAGCCTCAGTACTTCCCGATGTGGAGATTGGGGAAATGTATTAAAATAAAAAATAAAAAAATAAATAGAAAAACAAAAATTGATATAGATAAGATAGACTAAACATGTAGTTTAGTAAAAAATAACTTTTCATACTATTCTCTAGTTAAAAGCGGCGTAAAACAGAAACGCGTAATCGTCCCAACACTTTTTGCCACGTCGCGTCGCTCGCAGTTGCCTGTTACACAGTTCGTTGCAAGCGTGAACAATACCAAAAGAGCGATAGGATTGGAACGGGCATTAATGTATTTTTCAATTAGTAGTCCCCTACACAATATTACCTTAGGGATATCGTAAACGATGACAGAAGAAAATAAAACAGAAGAAAAGCAGCAGCCTCTTCCAGATAATAGGCAAAAAATACACACACCCCCCCTCCTTAGAGGTAATCTATGGTGGCGGTCTATATTCTGCCGTGGACTTTTAAAAGGCTCTAATGTTTTAATGAATGAATTATTAAACATTCAGAATAATTATTTATAGGCCACTTAAAACAAATACTTGTTCCGAGCGCGATTAGACCATATGAGAACAGATTACTCATATGTGATTAAACTCCACGACTTATAGCCCCGCAGCCAAACGCTTGTCGTCTACGCTACGGAGTCATCGAAAGAATGTGTGCCGATGTCCTTACTATGTCTATAAAACTGCAAACGTTAGCATTGTAACCTTTATTAGTAAAAGATACGATTACTTTCTTAGGAACGTACCTACGAATATACAATGCTTGCTTTTAAGTAGGTCGCTACCCCTTAGCCGCAGCTTCCGAAATCAATACTTATGTTCCTTTATTTATAAAGTGGGATGCCTTGGTCGTTCCCTGTTTCGAGTAATCATTTACCAGCATTAAATAGTTAAGTACAATTATTATACAATGGTTAAACCAAATTAGAGACTACAACTATTAAAGTGCTAGGAACTTTTTTTTTATTGCTCTTTTTCAAGCATAATCATTTTTGATCAGTGTTTATAAATGTTCGTATATTAGGTAAACGGGTAAAACGGTGCTAACACTAGAAAAAACATGAAAATTTCCTGAATTTGATTTCGTAAAAACATATTTGACTACTCTAAATCTAGGTTAAAAGTAAATAAAAATAGTAGGCACTTAAAGTGATCTTTAATTCGAATTACAATAGAGGATGGGTTATATTTTGGCGGCAACAACGCTTGCGACATTCCTTAGAAAGCGGGAAGCGCGGGAATCAATAAAGGATTTCCTGGCGGCGTGCCCACGCATGTGCGTGGCACAGTTGCCGATCAGCGCTTTTTCAGACAGCCACTGTTGCTATAGGCTGGGACTGGGCACCTAGACCAGCTTACATTTTCAGATAGATGCTTATAAGGATACATTGAACACATCGTTGCTTGAAATGCGCATATGTCATAATCTACCCGTCGAATGTTGCACAGGGACTTCGTGGATCATCAATCTGATGCATTACCAAATAAATCTTAATAATAAGTATCGCAGCGCTGCGTTATTGGGCGTATAATTCGCGCGCAGCGCCACTGCGGCTGGTCGAGGGCGGCGGGTGGGCAAGGGGCGAGGGGCGGAGGTCGCGACGGCGCGCCTGAAGCTTCCCGCGACACTCTGTCCTCGCCTTGCGTCCCACCCGCGACACAACCTATAACCTCGCAGAAGCCGATGACTCACGCACAGTAGTAAAACCTGACAATCTCGGGCAGTGTAGTGTTGAAGGGTGTTGTTATATGTAAGCGGTCAGTGCGAGCGTCAGTGTGTTGGTTGTCATGTGGGAAGTGCGATGGCGTTGAGCAGCATGTCGCCGCGAGGCCCGCTCGGGCTGGTTCTGACGCTGTTGACGGCCGCCGCGCTCGCTAACCAGATCGAGGATATACCCCATAATGAGTAAGACAAAAAATTATATTCCTCATACAGTAACTCACATTCTTGTTCTCTATTTGAAACAATGTATTCAAATATTTTGCTTTCAAATTAATTTTCACAGTTTGCGTGATTTTCCAGACTTATTATTTATTTGCAGCGTTTTGTATAAGAAAGAAAATATAGTTTCTTTAATGATTAGAAATCTAAATACTGAATTGTAAAAACAGAGTAATATAAATAATATATTTTGTAAAAAAAATAACTTATAACATTATTTTATGTAATAGTAATTCAAAATGGTTTTCTAAGTGTCACAAGTTTAGGTAGTGTTAATTTTATTTAAAAAATGACCGCAGAATTTGTGACTGCTTTTTAAGATGAGAGTAATTTGAATGCAGTAAAGATATGAGCGTAAATCACGATCGCCTAAGCATAGTATTAATTTTATTGCAATGTGTAATTAGAAGTTTGTAATTTTTACATACAGTTTCATTTGGTGACTTCGAACCCAACGAGAAATTTGGAAATAACTTACTTTATTACTACGTACCGTGTAGTTGCCATGTAGTAGTTAACATGTTACTAAAGAGATATATTTACATCGCTACTGCCCTTCTGTGGTGTAAATATATCTACCGATTACCCATTATTGTCTAATGGGTGTTGTAAGTGGCGACAGAGGTAAACAAAACAGGAGACGGTCGGCAGCGTCTAACTACTAACAACTAAAAAATTTAAAAAACGTCTGCCTTGTCAGGCGTGGCAACTACGGTCGAATATCACCCTTATGAGGCAACCTATGGGAGAAGGCTATGTTCGGCAGGTAACTTAAATAGCCTATAATGCATGAATGAATTATATTTTTGTGCTTTAATATCCATAAAAATCAAGGTTACACAACGACTTAAATTACCTGAACTACCTACCTATATGAAGTTATAAAAGAAAAGGTAGATTCGGCAATTAGCTATGAATTGCTTTTTGTTCGCCTTGTTTGATTAATCTACTTCGTTGTAACAGTCACAAATAATTATGTGTACTAGCCTTAGTCGCAGCAAACGTGAATAACAAGACTTTTCTCGTTTCTTTGAAAAGACGTCTCGTCGCCGGTATATATACAAACCTCTATACACATGCGTAAGGCGTAGTAATTAAAGAGCTACGAATTTATTTATCTTGTTCAAGCTTAGGTTGAACTTTTGGAACGAAGTTCCTTATCGGACGGTACGAATTTGGCGAATGGAGGCTAGGATAAAATTTTTCCGTCACGACCCCTTCTGACGTAGTGTAGACGGCCTTGGCGGCTATAAGGAAGCGAGATGGAATCATAACCATCTACCTCGCACTTTTTCTTATCTTGCCATGAACGAAATACTATTTTATTTTAAATGACGTTTCATTTTAAAAGACGCTAGTAATTCATTTATTTGTATTTGTTTAATCAATAATACGTTTATCAATAATAATATACTAAGAAAGGAACTTCGTTCCAACCGAGTGTTCCACGACACTCACGCATGTTTTTTTTAATGTATTTATCGACGTGACAACGTCAGATTAAAAAATAAACTAAGGTTTCGTCATTTTATATGATTCACCAATTGCTAAGTGGCTAAGAAAATATATTCGTCCCGATATTAGAAGAAAGGAAGACTGGAAAACGACGCTACAATTATTAATATTATAAAAGCCTAGAGTTCCCACCCAAGATAGAGGTAAAATGGAACAAATAGATAAATACTTGAATTTTTTATTTGTTTTGTATTACCAAAGTGCGCTCGATTTAATATCCTGCCTAGCGCAGGCACCATTATTTAAAAACCTAACAAATCTAGATAATATATTTTTATTGCACAAAAGGATTATTGTATCAGGAACCGAGAATTTGCGTTGTTAAGCGGCTTGTATTTTTCTGGAGATTAAGATGCTTTCCTTGTTCGTTTTGGGTAAATTAAACACAATTTTAGAGCTTTAATGCCAAAAAATATCATTGAATACTTTTGATAAGATGTTATAGGTAAATAAAGGTTATAGATTGATGTCTTTATTGGTTTTAGCATAAAAGTTGGAAACCATTGAGTTATATGTACTATGTACTAGAGAAGCTATTCCAAACAAAAATTGTGCGCTACTCTATGTCTTCGCGCATGCGCGAGAGATAGTAGAGTCGCGTATGCGCGAAGAATTTAGTTTAATATAGAATAAATTTATCTTTATAATTCTTAACCGTTCCAAATTAAAACTGAGTCCCAACTACTTTAATACAGGAAATAGCCATAATATTTATGAGAAAATGACATAACAAGAACAATTAATCGTTTAGAAACTTGACATAAAAAAATGAATACAAATTGATAATCTAACAATCAGTATTAATATAAAATAAATATAAGAATTTAATATAAAATACTCTTATTTTGATCTAAACAAACATATTTCTAAATAAAATGTGATAATAATTATCTTATGGAATTCACAAATCTTCAATTTACGCAATATTTGGTTTAGTGTACGGATTGCAGTACAGTTCAGTTGAACATAGTCAATGTTCGGAATGCGTAATCTAGTGCGTAATACATATACATAGATCTATGTGGCAAACACACATTTGTAAGACGACGCGCAGCATGCCCCGTCGAACAATTGCCAATGAAGCTTTAACCATGGTCTTTAGGAGTAAAATGCACCTGTAGCCTTAATTGTTTGAAATTGTTTAGCGATGTTCATTTTAGGAGCCACTCACTAGGATCCTCATTCATTAACCTCACCTCATTTATAAAACTTTTATAAATTCTGATTTATTTCTTTATTATTTTTCTATATTATACTATATTTTATTATATACAATATTAAAACTAAATATAATAAAAAAGAAACTAACACTAGTAACTTAATTATCATACAGTCCTACTCCCCAGGGTAACGTGCCAAGGACGCTAGCTGCGTTACCTTGCTGAATGAATGGCTTTACTTAACCTTTGAGCGTGAAAAGAACCAGCCTTCCTATCACCAGCAGCAAAAACCAGCCGCGGATGGAGTTCCTTTGGGAACTTCACCGCGCGTGGATCCCGCGGATCGATGGTCTTTACAGAAAATGGCACAAATATGTAGTCATCTCACAGACTCATATTTGCACCACTTACTCAGTTCAGCTGCCTCTGATGCGGCCTCGGCTCTAAATGAGGTACCCCTGAGATGAGAGACCGCCAGAGTGTTTACGCAAGTAGCATCCCACATTAGGACTTTACCTCTCTCCCAAGGGACTAATGTCATGCCGTCGGGTCTCTTGCCATCGTCTCTGAATATTTCACAAGGCTCTAAAACTGAGGGAACATTTATAGAGACAAGAGCCTTTCGGCTAACATCGTTCAAAGAACCGTGCCGTGAAAACCTACCAGCACTTTTCTTACATGAAAGTCCGTGGAGCCCAAATTTGTCAACGCTGCTACCACACAAGCACTGATGAGGTTGACAAATCGCCGCTCCTAGTCGGATTCCTACAGCAATGCGCAACCTTTCCCCATCAAGTAATGAGCCGAGATTACTTGATGGTAAAGCGTGTAACCAGTTTTTTTTTCTTAATTTGTTCCTTCTCCTTTTGTAATGCCACTATATCTTGATTGGGCTTTCCATTTACCTATTTATTTTCATCTTTTTATTTTCTTCTTTAGCTATCTTATAATTTAAAGCTTTATAGCTTAAATCGAAAAGAAAACAATTTGGACAGTCCGCGCAATCTCATCCATTCTTCTATGGGAAATGGGTCTTTCCCTTTGATTGAGGAATTTGGCTTAATCGTCACGCTTTGAAGGGGACTGTCGACCGCAGCAAGGGGCCATTCATTAATTACGTATGGGTCTCGAGGCGGAGGCGGGGTTCAAAAAATCTTTACATGGCCTTATTTGGGGGAAACCCATTCTTACGTAATATTTTGTAAATCGAAAATTAATTTAGAAATCTAGTTCCGTTTCGGGTGGCGAATGGTTTTCTTCATTCTATAACGTACACTTCGACTTATGAGTATATCTTATTTTAATTTTTTTTATTGATTATTAAAATATTAAAATCTTAAATGTTTTTATTTTTTTCCTTTTTAAATGTTATCAATAAAACCTATAGTACATTCTTCCCACGTATTAATCTAATCTAAATAAAAATGGTAGAATCTTACGTAAGAAGGGGGAGGGGTGTGAGAAATCTTATGTGCCCTTACAAAAATCACCAAAATCATACTTATGTAAATAATGAATGGCCTCTAACAGCACAGATTAGATAATAGTTACTACTAAGTAACAGACGTCCCGCACGTTAAAGATGCTGCCCGTTGCCGTCAGTTTTTTTAGGATAAGGTTAACAAACGGGCACATCCTCCACCTGATGGTGAGTGGTTGCTGTGGCCCATAGACATCTACATTTATCCTCGATTACAATTCAAAATGCAGATGCGTTGTCATCCGTGAGCACTAAGATAGAATGCTCGTTTCCATTAAAAAGGTTCTCCAGTTCTCTACACTCAGCATACGAAACACAGCGACGTTAAGCTGCTATTTTACACTGGTATTCTGTGAGAGCGTGGTCCTTCTCCGGTCGAGCAGACCCATTCATGCTACAACTATACTACTAATGTAGCTGCAGCATGACTCTACCATGTTAGAAATATTTTACGTTTGGCGTAAACGATATTGTTCAACCATACGTTGTCATCTAACGGAAGTCATACGAAATTTAACAATGTGGTGGCGATGTAAGAGAATCCAATACCCAGTTTTGTTTAGAAATGCCAGAAAGATGTAATATAGTCTAGGTGAGTTTATTAGTCATTATCATCAGCATCATCATTACAGCCTTTCATAAGTCCACTGCTGAACATAGGCCTCCCCCAAGAAATGCCACAAAGCACGGTCCTGAGCCACCTGCATTCATCGACTTCCTGCATGTCTTACCAGGTCGTCACTCCATCTAGTGGGGGGTCGCCCCACACTTCGCCTACCGGTACGAGGCTGCCACTCGAGAAACTTTCTTCCCCATCGGTTGTCAGTTCTTCGAGCTATATGGCCGACCCACTGCCACTTCAGCTTACTAATCCAATGGGCTATGTCGGTTACTCTGGTTCTACTGCGGATATTCTCATTTCTAAGTTTATTACGCAGAGAAACTCCGAGCATAGCCCTCTCCATAGCTCGCTGAGTGACCTTGAGCTTCCTCATACGGCCAACAGTGCAGGACCATTTATTAGT
Source organism: Parnassius glacialis (assembly GCA_033319125.1). NCBI lineage: Eukaryota > Metazoa > Arthropoda > Insecta > Lepidoptera > Papilionidae > Parnassius > Parnassius glacialis. The sequence goes on along the minus strand of JAVANC010000013.1, from coordinate 17,468,634 downwards.
CAAGCGTAGTATAAATGGGGAATCTATGTTCGCTAGAGGAATATTAATTGAGCGATTGCTTTAAAAATACGTCAGCAGTCAAGTTATATGAAAATGAAATTAAAACTACATCAAAATTTGCATGTTTAAAAACGAAGAATATAATTATGTAAACCTGTGTGTTTGCTAAAGATATTATCTGTTTTAGTGATATTTTATATAAGACATAAAATACATCAATATTTTCGGGTTATAAATTCTGGAGTCAAGGTCAAGTGTTGTCTAGTCTCGCTTGATAGAGTTTTTATGCCGTAATAAAAATAGTATACAAAGAATTATGTTCATGCAAATCCACTGCAATACATTAAATGAATCTACCTATGTTACTAAATGGGGCATCTATTTTCACTAAAGTAGTAATAAATGAGTACCGTAAAACATGGCAACTTTGCCCTAAAAATCGGAATATTTTTACATTTTTTGAGTTATTTTGGAAAATTGTAATGTATTTCATACTATATTGATACCACACCGTACTTTAAGTTTATGTCTCGATATTTACTTCTTAAAACATCCAGAAAAATGTATGTATATTTGTAAAAAACACATTCATATGTGGTGGGCAAAAACTCATAGCTCTTTGGCAACTTTGCCAACTTTAAATATTTCCGATATTATAAGCCATATTATAATGTTTAAAATACCTGAATATAGATGTAGGGCAATGCAGTATTATATCAAAATATCAGTTTAATAGTCATATTAGTAGTCCTTTAAAATTGAGTGGGCAAAGTCAAAAATCCACCTAGAACATTTTTCTTACAATAGCGATCAATGTCTAAGGGCTGTCACACCATTAAAAAAATGTGACATTTCAATAATAAATGAAATACTTTTTATATGGAAAATGTTTATTGTCATCATAATAAATTCAAAAAGTACAATCATAGTGGATACAAAATAAAGAACCACGGTGTACATACATATTATATTGTTAGTTGAGTTATGTAGCGATAAGCAATATTTAAGTTAAAAAAAAAAAAACTAAAATGATTTTTTTAATTTTTTATCCATATGTAGGCGGGCTTTAAAGTTAAAAGTAATAACTAACAAAAAAAAATAAAAGTACAATGTGTAATAGACATTATTATAGATAGAATTAAAATGTAAATCATTATATTATAAACAAACTAAAAATACCTAAACTTATATTATTGAGCATAGGTATCTCTTGTTTTTTAACATGTTTGGGTACTTTTAGATTTCGATTTAAAATCGAAATCATGGAATACTTAGACATAAGTGTAGTGTGCCCCTAATAATTTTACTTGCGGCTATAATCAAACTCGCTTATATTATAAGCACCAGCTTAAAGATAATATGTAACATAATATTAAAAACACTTAAAGGATTTTTAAAAGACAATTACAAAAACGAATCAAATATGCCGTCAATAATTATTAGTATTTAATTAAGTAAATATGACAGCAGCTATTCTTTATTTTTTAATTATTATACAAAATATTCTCATTTTCTTATAGGAACAATTGTTATAATTAAGATCAAGAAAAATTTAAACATAGATAAAACAGTCAACATAAACAGTTTCTTATTTTACTTCAGATTGAATTTGCATATTATAATAATAATATAACAATATAACAGGTAAGTATTGCATTTAACAAAATAACTTTGGTTTACAACATTAATTAATATTTTATAATTAGTTTATTGTATATTATAACTAGAAAAATCAACTTCAAACAAAACTAGGCCCCTTCTAGTCATTATTGGTTGCGGTAAGACGACAACAATGTCATCTACGTGATGCATTTCATAAACATCTTCGACAGGTGGATACGTAAAGGTTAATCTTTTGCTATCTGCAGTATTTTTAACTTTCCTCAGAAATTTTACCGTAGGGATATTATTTCTAATATATAAAATCCGGCCAACAAAGTGCTTGACGCTTTTTTTCGTAGCAAATTTAGCGATGAGCCAGTCACCTTCGTTTAAATTATCAACATCGCCTGTGTAATATTCAATATCATTGACCCCAAACGGGATGTCCGGTTCCAAGTTTTCTTTTTCCGACTGATCTTGTAAACAGATTTTTATGTAGTCGTTTAATGTTTCATATTCCGAATCATCTGATTCGGCTATGCTTAATTGAAAGTCAGAAATTTCTGAGCTTGATTCACTGAAATATTTTTTTAAATTCTTCTTCACAGATGTTGTTTTCCTTGATTTTGTTTTAATTTTATGAATTTTACTCTTTTTTTCACGCTTTATACACGAGGTTCTAGTCATACTTTTTCGCTTTGTTCCTGTATTTTCTTCTTTTTGCATATTTATATATTCATTATTTTTGTTCGTTACGCTTGAATCATTGTTTGATTTATTTATTTTATCATTTTTAAATAATCTCATTTTCAGTGCTGATTTCGTAATAACTTTAGCACTAGTATCTATTTGAATATTTAAGTTTTTCCGTGTTTTTCTTTTCTTACAGTTCAATTTTACATTGGAAGTTATTATAACATTTGTTTGGTTTGTTGATTGCAAACATTGTGGCAAATCATTATTATTCATCACCATAAATGGCAAGTTCTCTTTGTCGCTCTTTCGATTTTTGCTCAATAAATGCACATAATTTGGTGATAGCGGTGTAGTGTATTTTAATAAGGAATTCATATTATTATTTATAAATGTGATACAGATTTTACTAAGACTATCAGGATTATAAAGCACATGGGATATATTTGTATAATAATTTTCATTTGACGTCGAAGGCATTTCGTTAGAGTAATTGGGTGGAAAATCTATACCTTCATATTCTGTCTCCTGAATAGTTTCAATATGTTTAGGTGTGTTTTTTAAAAAAAATCCCATTTTATCATTGAACACGAGCTCATTTTCTTCTAGTGTATTACCATTTACTTCGATGTCTCTTTCAGTAGTCACTTCTTCTAATATATTTATGTCCCTATCTTGCCACTTAGTTTCTATATCATTAAAATTATCCTGATAGTTTTCAAAGGGTACTATTTGTTTGGGTTTCTTATTTTGCACACTTTTGCTACTCATTGTTTTTAATAAAATATCAGCGGCACAAACTGACTTGCCTGGTTCTGTACGTAATTTCTTACTCCTTTTCACTGCCAATGGTTTAGAAAACCTTGTTTTTTGTAGGTAATCTAATAAAGCGGAATCTATTCTGTACACTTCTTCGTCAAAATACTCAGGGATTCGTTTCAAAACATTTCGGGCATTTATTGGCCATATTCCCGCGGCTCTAAATCCACTTTTTATATTATTGCTTTCTCTGAGATTAATCATTTTTAATAATTCGATCATAAGTTTAGGAAAGTGCTTTTTATTAATAGTTGACTGTCCCGGATTTTGATATTTGTAATTTGTGAGTACCTTTCTCCATTCTCTTTTTAGAGGGGCAAAAAACGCTAAATCTAGAGGTTGGGTCAGATGTGTAGAGTTAGGTGGAAGAAACACAAACCTAATATCATGTTTTTGGCATAGCTCCACAACTTCGATATTTAGGTGACTAGACAAATTGTCACCTATTATGACTTTTGGCCCTGATAGACTCTTTGCCCACTTTAGTATAATTGTTCTGAAATAATCCTCGAAACAAGCAGAGTCAAACCAACCCGATTTCGTGCAATTATAGCGAGTGCCATCAGGGCCTCCGTCAACCCATTCGGAATATAGATTAGTAGCTTTATATACTACATATGTTGGAAGACAGTCACCAGCTGCAGACACCGTAAACATAATCGAAATACAACTCTTAGAACAGTTTAAAATTCTTTCGGGATATTTAATGCCCCTTCTAAAAATGCATTTTGAATTGCCCGGGTTATCAGACAAATTAGTCTCATCATAGTTAAGGATGTTACTAGCTGGAATATCCTTCAGTGTCGCTTGTAAATTATCGAAGAAACTTAGCATTTCTGGTAAACCTTTCTCAGCCCGGACCTTTTTTATATTTTGTGTAGTTCGAATTGATAATTTCGATGAATGTCTATTTAAAAATTGTTCTACCCATGCATTCCCGGGCATTTTTCCATTAAAAATATAACTGCGTGAATTTTTTTCTAAGTAATTAAAAACAAGCATTTTCAGGTCTAACTTGGTCATTGGACAACCATATTCACCGACAGCTACGAGAACATTTACAAGATTTTCTTCTTCGATGTCTGTTAGTAGCTTTTGTCCCCCAACCGTTTTCATGTGCATTTCTTGTGCCTTATTTAGTATGGTCCGCCGTGGTATCCCGAATTGCTGTTCGGCTTGTCTACTAGAAATAACCTTTTGTTTTATCAAATCTACAGCTATATCCAACATTTCCTTAGAGTAGTTTTTATAATTTCTAGTTCCTAGTTTCCTTCTATTTCTTTTTCTTTTTGTACATGCATTAGATTTATTATTACTGTCCATCCTATAAAAACATAAACAATGTGTTTGAGAAACTATAAAAATAAATAATAAAAAAGTTACGCAATGCGGCATTACGCAGAATCGTAGAATACTGTATGTAGAGAATAAATACATCCATCACCAAGTAGATATAAAAAATCATCCAAACACGAATCGAACAGAGATCTTTTATTTGTGCTACTAACAAAAATGACAGCAAATGAAAAAGTTACAGGTGACAACCCTACGGGAAATAAATTGCTGGGCAATGTCGTCAACAATGCTCAAAAAAGAAGTGTGTGACTTTGCCCATCAGCGTACTTTGAGTATTTATGAATGTTTTTACGTAAATAGTAATCTACATTACCCATTTTAAATATATTAACGGTGGTAAAAAAATTTCTTACCTGCTGTTACTGCAACTATCACGTTTTGGTAAAGTTTTTGAGCTGGTTTTTGCCCACGAAAAAACACTACCAACTTATACAAGTTCTGACAGGCAACTAAAGTTACATAGGTGACATAACGTGAGTTAGTGTTGCCAGAAAAGTAATGAATTTTATACTACAGACTAAAAAATGCTTCTAAGTTTTGTCAAATTCGATGTGTATCAAGTTTACCAAAAAATACCCAACTGGGCAAAGTCGAACCTCAAGGGCAAAGTTGCCAGGTTGTACGGTAATTGCTTTGAAAATACGTTTAGCTAGCTAATTTATTTGAAAATAAAATTAAGACAATATTAAAAGTTATTTATTTAAAAAACGAAGAATATTATATTATTAATATATAGCTTATGTGTTTGCTAAAGTTATTATTCTGTTTTTCTGATATTTTACGAGTACCATAAATCGGGTTATAAATTCTGAATACAAGGTCAAGCGTTGTCTACACTCGCTTAATAGAATTTTTATGCTGTAATAAAAATTGAATACAATAGTTGAATAATGTTGATGCAACTCCACTGCAATACTTAAAATGATCTGAGTATACACTAAAGTTTTGGGGAATAAATTATTTGATACAGTAAGAAGGATGCTAATGTCAATTATGATCTTTTAAAAATTTTTTTGAAAGATTAGAGGATAGATGGATTATAAATTAAACGTTACGTAAAACATTCAACCTAAAAAAACACACTGCTTGTCACAGATTTCTCCTAAGGTCACGTTTTCCCAGCTCCAGCAGCGTTTTCTGTTCGTCTATAATGATGAATATTGTGATTGATTCTCTTTGCGCTGCGGCCACAAGGTACTTATATTTTCAGCTACCATAGCTGAAAATATAAATACCAAGAAAAGCTGAAATAGTAGCATCATTAGTACATTAGACAATATAATAATAAAACTTGAAAACTTTTTCTTGTATTAAGACCCTTTTAACTGGAAACGAGGCATTCCATCTCAGCCCTCAGGGGTGACAACCTATATGCATTTTGATTCTAAATTGACGATAAACGTAGATATATAGGCCACAGCATCCCACTTACGATCAGGTGGACTGTGTGGCCGTTTGTCACCCTTATTCTATAAAAAAGATGAGAATTTTCGGTTTACTAAAACTGTCGATAGTGAAATCCATTTGCCTATCAAACCTGCACACTTGTGACGGTCATTTTTTTTCACGTTCATTACAGCTCGTCATAAGTGTATCTGTCACTGATCATAGGTATCACCTATAGATTGTCTTGTGGGAATATTTGCCTTATTGCCACGCTTGGCAGGCCTGTTGGCAACTTCTTTTTAGGACGATGCTGCTTCCCATCTCCTGTTTCAGTTTTCCTCTTTCTTTAGACACACACGGAATAATGGGGAATAGTGGATTTTCTTACGGCGCCACTACATGGAAACAATTTCGTAATAACTTAAATTGAAAATTCAAAAACCCTCGAAATAAAAATAGCTGATGATCTCCAAACGGCTGAGGAGATTTTCTTTATCATAGCTAAGAACACTCTATCAAGTCACCTTTTAATTTAAAAAAACACTAAATCTAAATCGGTTCATCCTTTAAGGAGCTACGATGCCACAGGCAGGCACACAGATACACACGTGAAGGTGGCTCTTCACGTTGGCAACATTGTGGCGAATGTTGTTGCCAATACCGATGGCCATCGTGTAGAGCGGGTGTTTGTGCATCACTTAGCATGTATTGGAATGATGACCCACAAGTTGGCGCGAGATCCGTGTGGTGTCGGTGTTTTACAAAAGATCAAAGGGTTGTGGCGGGTATTGGCCGCCGCGTTGATCGCACGTTTAGTTTGCTACGAGCTCTTAGAGTAATCACACGCACCTGATTAAAATTTTATATTCACGCGTCGTAACTAGTTTCTACAAAATGTCAGTAACAATGACCAATTAAGAAACTTTTCGCTTTATAGAGCTCTACCAAGCCAAAAATTGATTGTGGAACCCAAGAAATAAAGTTTTTTTTCCCTATTTCTTTTTGATCAACCTTTTCTTATACACATTCACGTAGTAGTGGTATGCTGTGAATAAATAAACCACAGTAGCCGTTAGTGCCTCAATATCAATTTTAATAAATGGGTCCGCACATTGGCCTGCACCCAAGCAAGCCGAACGACCTTCCAACGTGTGGACGCCATCACACTCTCACTCTTGGCTTATATCTTTGCCAAAACATTCGCCATAATGTTGGCCAACGTAAAGAGCTGCCATTAAACATTTAACACCCCTCTGTTTCGTCGGGGGTAAGCAACAATACAAGTATCCTAATGCTGAGTTTATTTACACTAATGTTGTTTATATAATAAGGCTCGATTTTTCAATCCTTAGATAAGATTTATTCGTAGGATAAAATGCAATATCTAAAAATTAAAAAAAATCGATATAAAAAAATAGTTCAAATTTTCCACTCTTATAATCAGTTAGGTTGTAATTTATTTGGCGGATAACTTTTATCTGACGATTGAAAAATCAGCCCTTAATCACTAGATTGCTGTTGCTATGACGTTATCAAATGTATTTTGCTATTTGACGGCCAGGTAACGCATTAGCTAAGCCCATAGTAGTAGCTGCAGATCCGCGGGTTCGAACCGCACACTGAACAGGTTTGCCTTACCTACAAATAATTGTTCTGTGTTTGGAGGTTTGTCCATTCATGTATGTAAAACGACACCATGATACAGGTACGTTTCTCTTAAGGAAAGAGAAAACAAGCAAAAATTAAGCAAAAAAATGTATATTTGATTTGCTAGCCTTGTTTAAAAAATAATATATGAATTTTTTACAAAACATGGTTTGTTGATAGTATTGGCCTCAAACTATGATTTAAAAATTCATTCAAACCAAAGAAGTTCCGTAGTCGCGTTTTCATAGTCGTCGCGAAATTTGACATTTATTTCGCTCATCTCGCATATTTCCACGAGACTGTTTTGAGAATCATATTTATTATGAAAAAGAGACTAAAATATAAACTTCAATGTTGTAATACGGCCGTATAAGTTAAATATTTTAATTACGTTACAGTTTTTGTTTTGAGGTGTTATACTGCTGCAGTAAATATTTCTTTCTCTGTTTCATCATTACAATTACTTAACTGTGATGTAACTTTCGCCTAAGTAGTTAGTTTTAGCATACCTTATATTGAATGACCCTGTTTAGATTAAAATAAAGGTCACTGGCTTACTGAACTAGTACTGTCCACCTTGTTTTTTTTTCAGCCGAGCGACGTTCAAGTAGATGAATTTCGGTAATAGATCCTCGCCGAAAGAGGCGCTATTTGCTAAACGAAAAAGTTCACAAGTGACAGTTGGGAGTATTGAGATGGATCAATTCGTGATAATGATAAATGATTAGATTAGGTCGCGCAACGCGGCCGGGGTGCGGTCTTGTGCTTTCTAGAAACAACACGCCCTACGTTGCACGAATATTTATTTTATATTATCAACCAAGTACAAATAAACTAAGACATTGGAAATCACGAGTAAATTAAACCAAATATAAATCTTTAGCTTTTTTTTAATTAATAGGGAGATATTAACTGACTTTTTCAAAATATCTTCAATGGAAACTTATTTAAAAAAATTTAAACCTAGTTTTAAAAATTAGTTGTTATTCATAAACGTTGTCATTTTTAAGAGCAACACGGGCACCTGCACCGCGTCGACGCGGCGCGGTGTAGGAACCGAACCGCCGCCGGTGACCTGTGTTCCTCTATAGCAGTACTACAATGTGATGTCTATTGATCAATAATTTTTTTTTATAGGATAGGGTGACAAACGAGCACACAGTCCACCTGATGGTAAATGGTTGCTGTGGCCCATAAACATCTACATTTATCCTCGTTTGCGAATCAAAATGCAGATGCTTTGTCACTCGTGAGGACTAAGATGGAATGCCTCTTTTCCAGTAAAAACGGTATCCGGTTCTCTACACTCACCATACGAAACACAGCAGTGTTAAGCTGCTATTTGACGCTGGTATTCTGTGAGAGCGTGGTCCTTCCCCGGTCGAGCCGACCCATTCGTGATACAACTATACTACTAATATAGCTGCAGCATGGCTCTACCACGTTTAATAATTGTAATAATTGTGAAGAAAAATTAACTATTGCTAAGTATTCCTCGGTTTTTTCATCAGTCTTAGCCAATTAGGCTTATTTAAATCTTAATAATAATTAATGATAATTGTAAAAAGTATATATTTAAAAAATAAATAAAATAGACGGCTCCGTAGCGCAGTGGCTTAGCAATGAGTTGTTGCGCTGGGGCCGCGGATTCGAATCCCGCACGGAACAAGTATTTGTAAGGCCAACAAATAATTGTTCCGGGTCTGAATGTTTGTCCTCGTGCAATTTATGTTTGTAAATCAAAAATCCTAGTGTGGGGGTAATTTAAAAAAAAAATATACTTATAATAATGTCTAGAAGACCGTGTGGTGGTGGTGGAAAGGGAGTCCCATTTCGCCCCGTGTATATTGCAAAAGTAAAATATCTAGGCGGGCGATGGGTAGTAGAGCCAATCCGCCGCCTGCCAAGCGTGGTAAATCCTCCCTTCAACTCGACAGACCCAAATTGCACAAGCAGCGGACTTTTACGGGCTGATGTAGAAGAAAAAGATGTCTCAAAGGTAAATAAAGCCGCAGAACCACCAGTCTTAATAATAGATATTAATGAATAAAGAACGGCTATATGCATGTCGATTTCTTATGGAAATCATTGCAACGCTAACGCTTTATGCTATTTCAATCTACAGCTGGGGTAACGTAATCGTAGCTTAAATTAGTTAGTCGTGGGAAGGCCGTGGGCGTGTAATATTTACTTCATTGGATTAGAGTGGATGAGTCAACTCCAAATTCGTCAATACTAATTATAATTACTATGATTTTATGTATGTGTGTATAATATGTATGTGTACAGCCAATCAATTGTAATATATATTTCTCTGTTATTACTTGGACACGGATAGATTACTATTTTTCCATATATATATAATATTTATTTTTTATTTTTGTGTGTATATATATATATATATATATATATATATATATATATATATATATATATATATATATACTTATATATATGGAAAATAGTAATCTATCCGTATCCAAAGAATACCAGAGAAATATATATTACAATTGATTATTATTATATACTAGCTGTGCCCCGCGATTTCACCCGCGTCATCACGTATCGGAGGTGCGCGACATGACCTAGTTCAAGCATTTTATAATTGCAAGTAAATATTTTATTTGATAGAAATGTATGAAAAAATTGGCATAATTAATGGGTACTTTTATCTGTCTGCATATTATGTATGATGTAGAGCAAAGTTACGTGTTATCTACTCCCCCCTACACCACCCTACGCCCCAGAAAGTGTCCCCGAGGCGCAGTTTTTTTCCAGTTTTAAAGAAAACCGTACACGATACATGAAAAGTGTGTAGGCATGAAATGATTCTTGAGCTACCAAATTCTTATACTTATTAATCAATTAAATTTTCAAAATACCATAGCAACGTGAAATGAAAGAGTTCACTATTAAAGATAACTAATCATTGTCATAAAAGTACTCAATTAATTTTTAATTTATTTTAGCTATAATGATTGAACTAACCTAGCTCATAGAAGCTTTCAATACTGGCTTCTCGCAGTTCTCACCGGGCGGGTAGGGTTTATGCGTCGTTCGCGCGCCCAGCCAAGTATTGAATTATTTTAATTTTACGTTATCTCTTAAACTATGCGTCCAAATAACTTGGTATAAGGAACAAATCTTATCTTCATAAAATTGTCTTGGTGATGAAGTAACTTACGTTCTTAAGTAGATAAACAGGCCATGCCTAATAATAACGCTCATAAATCACTTTTAAATTTTCAATATATTTTTGTCACAAAATACCAACTTATGGCTTATGTATAAGAAATAGACATATGGTATCGCGGACTTTTTTTAGACTGAGTAAAGATCTATATTTTTCTAGAACATTGTATTTACGTATCCCTAACCATAAAACCAGCGTACGCGGATAAATCATTTCGGGAGTGCTTTTTCTTCTGACTTGCTTAACAAATATCCACTTTTAAGACTAGCTGAGTAATATAGCTTAAGGCTAGATAACCTATACTATTCCACGTGAATCTGGCTATAATATACAAAAATATTTTTTTAAATCGGACTGGTAGTTCCAGAGATTAGCGCGTTTAAACAAACAAAAAAACAAAAAAATCTTCTTCCGCTTTATTATATTAATATAGATTAGTATAGATATATATAAGTCGGGGAAAAATTTCTTCATATTTTGTTTGTATAAAATTGAAGAAAAACCTCTTTAGTTGTACTGTTTCTATCCGGCTGCTTTTAATATCAATACGCATAGGACATTACGAAAAAAGAAATAAAAAGTAAAAAAAAAATTCCCACCATTTTTCAATTGTTTTTCTGTCCGCCAAAATTAGTGAATCTAACTACGAATTTAGATACATTCTTAAGTTTTAATACAAAAAGATAAGAATGCGACTCAAGCCGCGATAAAATAGTAGTTACGACATAGCCGAGGAATTGAGGATTGACCACAAAACAGTTTTAACCATTGATATATATGTACTACGTACTAGATTACGCATTCCGAACATATACTATGTTCAACTGAACTGTACTGCAATCCGTACAATGTTTCATTTAGTATGTGGTTTCAATCTACTACTCAGTCTGTGGTTTCAATATACATGCAGTGTGGAGCGGCGCTAATAATACAAAACTTCAAATTAAAGTTTAAATTAAAAACTGACCGCGCAGGCGCAACGCGATTATATCAACTGCGCGTGCGCGACTTTACTATCTCCCGCGCATGCGCGAAGACATAGAGTAGTACACAATTTTTGTTTAGAAAGGCTTCTCTAGTATGTAGTACATATAACTCAATGGTTTTAACCCATTAGTAAAAGTCTGGCCATACAATAAGGCTCGATATTTAGTTACCATACGATCTCACTGAAAGAAACCTAATGAATCGTGTACCCATTTGCAATTCTTCATTGAAACTTAATGAAACCGAATCATTTTTGAAAAGATTGATCACTGGTGATGAAAAGTGGATCAGCTACGACAAGAACGTGTAAAAAAAATCATGGTCAAAAGGTAGTCAAGCTCCACAAGGTGTAGCGGAACCCGGATTAACACGCAATAAGGTGATGCTGTGTGTATTGTGGGATTGGAAGGGCATCGTTTATTATGAGCTTTTACCGCCAGTCCAAACCGTCGATTCGGATCGCTACTGCCAACAACTAATGAGACTCAAGCAAGGATTTGAGAAAAAACGACCGGAATCGATCAACAGAAAAGGAGTGGTCTTTCATTATGATAACGCCAGACCACAGAAGTGTTAATGCATCCACTCGTAGCCTTACACCACCAGACTTTCAGCAGTTTCGGTCTTTTCAGAATTCGATTCAATCGAAAATTTAACAAAGTCAAAGTTTCAAAATCTCGCCTAAGATCTGCCTGAGAAGCGAAAAATTGTTACATGATGACTATTAAACTCCTCGATAAAATTCCTATAGATATAAAAAGTATTTATCACTTTCTAATTGACAAAATTGGTAAAAATATTAGGACTACTTGTCCCTTGGTAATTTTATAATATGAACACATATATCTCTAAAAATACTAATATACTATAATATATTCGTACATTATATATATTAATAATAACCTTTTAATAGAAATACATGTAGGTACGTACATATACATACAAACACATACATAATACTAGGTCAGTGACAGTTTCTTCGTATTTTGTTGGTATAAAATTGAAGAAAAATTTATAATCAATAAACAAGTTTAAAAGTTTTATTAAAGAAAAACTGTACAAAAAGGGTTAGACCTTGATACTCCACGCTTGATACCTCCACGCGTTCCTGAGAAAAAGGGTCTTGACAGACAGACAGACAGACAGACGGACGGACAACAAAGTGATCCTGTAAGGGTTCCGTTTTTTCCTTTTGAGGTACGGAACCCTAAAAACGGCGGGAATTGATCAACAGAAAAGGAGTGGTCTTTCATCATGATAACGCTAGACCACAGCAGTGTTAATGCATCCATGATATAGTCCTGACATTACCTCCGACCAGCACCCTCAGACTTTCATCGGTTTCGGTCTTTTCAGAATTTTTAGGGTAGTGTTAGGTTAACATCAAGAGAGGACTGTTAAAACTACTTGTCACATTTTTTGATCAAAAATCCCAAAATTTCTACAGCAACAGGATTATGTCACTACCTACACAATGCCAACAAGTTATCGAACAAAATGGCACAAATATATTATAATTAAATGTAATTAAACTTTGGAAAAAATGTCTTGATTTTATATATATAAAATACGAAGAAACTTGTTCCCCGAACTTTTATATACGTATTTTTATACCACCAAATATAAAAAATAATAACACAACACACAATCCCACAACAAAAGTAACCAACAGATGACATTATTCATATTAATTCACAAAATCTCTTTTAAAGACTGTCCTATGTAATTTTCTAACGTTTTCAAGAAAGAACTTCCGGAGTAGGCCACCTGGACGATAAAGGATTTACCAACAAAATTTGTGAAATATTTAGGAAATTATTAATTTAGTCAATAATTAGTGAAGATCGCAGAGACCTCTCATGTGTTGAAGAAGGATAGGGGAATTTAGTCTTGAGATATGAAGAAGTGGTTGGATCATAAAAATAGAGATGAGAACAAGCAAAATTTTAGAGTTACGCCTCTGTTTATGTAGAGCCATTTAGGACGAGAACGATATTGAGGAATGTGGTCATATTTCCGTAGACTTGAAAGAAATCTGATGAAATTATTAAAAAGGCGCTCTAGCTTGTTTAGGAGATTTTGGTTCAAATCTGGGAAACACGCATCTGCATAATCAGTGATATAAGAAACTGCATAATAAGTTTTGTCTTAAGGGGAATATAATAGTTATGTCTTAATTTTTCAAGCGATACGATATAGAAATAGTAAAGCGCCAGAGACTACGGCTTATTTTAGAGATATGATCTTATGTAATGAAGAAGAGAACGGCATTAAGTGATTATTACGAGTATATTAGACGGAAGGTAGCCTCTCATCATCAATATTATCAAGCTTTCTCGAGCTATCTACAATAATCGCTTGGCATTTCGCAAGATTGACAGAAGCGTGTAGGCTATTCGAGTACTGATTTAAGATTGTAATTTAATTTGTCAATCGCGTAATGCATATTATTTGTATCAGATTCTACACAAATTTCAGCGCTCTTTGCAAGCATCATTTATCCTGCTTTTCGTTCCTTATTCATGTAATATTAGTCACCCTTTTATCGGCAGTTTAATTTTAATTACATATTTTATATGTTATTATATGTATTATATGTATTAAATACAGTATATTAATATTCTTTACATTTTGAACGCAAGTTATTAACTTTCAACGGATCAGTTTCAATTTTCCAAAACGAATAAAAGCGCGCTTTCCCACAATTCCCGTATATATCGTATCGTGAGAAATTACTAGTATTTGTCAATATTCAAATGAGTTCTATTTAAATTTTGAACTTAAATACAAAATATTATAATTTGGTTATAATATTCGACGAAGAGGCTTTGTTAGCATTTTTCAATCATATTTTTCATATTTATTTATCAAAAGATTAAATAGCTCTATTCTTCTTCTTCTTTAAAAGCTTGTTAAAATCTACCATTGGACAACGAGGCATATTTTACACTACCTGTCAAAAAGTGATGAATCAATTGCATAAATACGCCATAAAGAACATCGGTCACGGGCCATACATGCTGTGACCTGGCTATGAAATATCGCGAACATGACTAGTGTATGGATTAATCCGTTCCCCCTGGGCACAATCTAAATCCTAAATTGAAAATATATTTTTTAAAAGCCGAGGATCATAGAACGTTACACATATGTATTTCGTCATTTTAAGGTTTTTATATAGCCATGACTGCAGCATTGACTACAACCTCAGCTAAAACATATAACCTTGATATGAAAACTAGCAGTAATATATACTTAACTAAATAAGTCAAGTCAATGGCTAAAACCACAAAAATGAATCAATAACCTTTCTAACCTTTTCACTCCTAAGTATCTAAAACACAGGTGCTTTGACTTTTGCTCACGCTTTGAGAGCTCTTGTGTCATAATACCACAGACTGCATAGAGACACTCATAATACGTTCCGTTCTAAGTATTAGTGCATTCTATATTTACTGTCAACCTATTAGTTGCAACTTATTGCTTAATACTTTCCGTATCCCCTTTTAAAAATGATATTATTGATAATACACTGCAAAAATAAATAAAAAATCTGTACTAAAATCTAGTATTTAAAAAAAAGTAAACGCATAATGGTAGTTTACTTTAGTGTTATGATGAAACGTGTACCACAGATAAAAACAGGACTGGTTTAGATGCGTTCAAAACCTATAAAAATTAGTGAGGAAATGAGGTTTTTCATTACAAAGCTAAATTATTTTACCGGCTCCAATAAAATAAGTTGGACCCCGTAATTTAATATACACCTATGTCACTATTTTTTGACGTATCAATCATTGGTGGTCGTTTCATATTTTGGTCAGGTCGTATTTGACCGATGTTCTTTGACATAATTTTTTTTGTATATTTATTATTTTACAATGTTCAATAATATGAGGATTCTAAGGAAGGATTTGCTGCAATCCCTACAATTTGCAAGTGGATTGACGTCGATCGACGGTACCATGTATTTAGCTATTTTACTGCTGCTACCCGTCTCCGTTTTAGATATTTAACATGTAGCGATCCACGATATAGTACCAAATCCTAATGTATATCATTAGGATTTGGTACTATATCGTGTATGCGTCTTACATTAATAAATTACACATGGAAAACATCCAGACCCAGAAAAATTAAATGTACTGCTAACGTATAAACATGGTCCGTGCGGCATTCGAATCCGTGCATCGTCACTGTCGAGAAGGATTTTCAACGGTGTACGATCATAATTGTAATTTAATGGTATTGTAAGCTCAGATTTTTCTCTTTATCTTTTTGTTTGACAATGAAATATTAAGTCGGTAAATATAGAAATTGAAAAATCATAAAATTCACCGGCAGGTAGCTGATCTCATAAGGAGTAACTCAGGCTACTTTTATTTTAGAAAAAGAATTAGGGTTCCTCGCAAAAAATTTAAAACTTTAAATTACACGAGGTCGCGGGGAACAGTTAGTAATAAATAATCTATTTTAAAATATTGTCTCCCTGTACCTAGATTTACATACTCCGCTCGAGTCCAGTCTGGAAATGTTCGAATATTTTAAAAGATGTTGATAATAGCTTTAGAAAAAATCTAAATTTAACTTTAAATACAACAGCTTGGACTCTAATTTACCTATAAAATTTGGTGGTATTGGTGTGAGTAATCTTTCAAGCGTTGCATTGCCTGCTGTCCTTACTTCCGTGAAAGTGTCAGTGACTTATGTAACATAATTTTAAATAATAAAAAAGATCTGTGCTTTGTTACGAAGGCAGGGCAGACATGGCGAACTTTCTTTCCCGGCGAAAATGTTCCACTGGAAGTTAACTAACAAAAACAGTGGAATATTGTGTTGGTACAGAGCGTTCGTGGTGAGAGCATTGTTTCATAATTTCCATAGTGACCAAGATATGGCATGCCCTCTAGCTGTTTCGAATAAGGAATCTAGCCACTGGTTACACGCTTTACCATCAAGTAATCTCGGCACATTACTTGATGGAGAAAGCTTGCGCATCGTCGTAGGAATTCAATTAGGAGCGGCGATTTGTCAACCCCATCAGTGCCCCTGTGGTAGCAGCGTCGACAAGTTTGGGCTCCACGGACTTTCATGTAAGAAAAGTGCTGGTAGATTTTCACGGCACGGTTCTTTAAACGATGTCATCCGAAAGGCTCTTGTCTCTATAAATGTTTCCTTGGTTTTAGAGCCTCGTGGAATATTTAGAGACGACGCCAGGAGACTCGACGGTATGATATTGGTCCCTTGGGAGAGAGGTAAAGCCCTAGTGTGGGATGCTACTTGCGTAGACACTTTGGCGACCTCTCATCTCAAGGGTACCTCGTTTAGAGCCGGGGTGGCATCAGATGCAGCTGAAATGAATAAGTGGCGCAAATGGGCGTTTCTGAGAGTGACTACATATTTGTGTCATTTGCTGTAGAGACTATCGTTCCGTGAGGTCCACGTGCGTTGAAGTTCCTAAAGGAACTCTATCCGTGAGTGGCCGTTGCTGCTGGTGATAGGAGAGCTGGGGTATAGAGTATAGCAAGTATAGCCATTCAGCGAGGAAACGCAGCCAGCGTTCTTGGCACGATACCACGGGGAGTAGGACTGTATGATAATTAAGTTATTACTTTTAGTTTTCTTTAAATTATAGTACATAAACTAATAATCTATAAAGTTAATTTAGAATTCAGTTGATGCCGGATTTCAAAAAAGAATTCAATATGGAGTCTAGTAATTCATCGAGCATTAACGTCAAAGCAATTTTCTCGTTCTGATTACGTGAATGTCCTTGAAAGTAAAAGATTTCTGCCAGCTTACATTCTATTCGAGAAACTTTAATGGCAGTTTATTAAGGCCACATTTGTATTTAAGAATACTTTTTTACTTTCTATAAATCCAAGGATTTCATATGTTCTGATAGAAACGCGTTGTTATTGCAATATGCCCTGTTACTTTCAAAATATTTGGCATTGATATAAATTTATTAATTCAGAAATATTTTGTTGTTTCTATTTATTTTATAAATACCTTATCAGTTTATTATCACCGTACAGATGTTCCATGAAATTATATTGAGTCAATCTTATATTTCAATTTTGAAATGTTCCCTATCCTCAATTTCGATATAAAAATTATCAAAAAATTTACATTAATTTGTAAAAATACTAAAAAATAATAACAAGTATTTAAAAAGTTATCAAATTCAAATACTAGCTACCATGTACGGTCGTGAAAGCTGTTGTAACAATAAATAAGGCTTGCTTTAATAAACGAGAACATCGAAAATTGTCGTACTTTTTTAAAGTTTATTATCAAAGGATCGAAATGAAATCTTATATCATTCGAAAGGTAATGTGCCATACATGTCCACAAAAAATCGCGTGTAACATATTTTTTCGATCCGATTTTTTCGTCGTAAAAGAAAGTGAACATACGTACATGTTTTTTTCCATATAAAACGCTTTAACCAATTAAACAACGAATTTTAGCGTGATACCATAATGTTCTTATTAATATGAAATGACATTATATATATAAATGAAATAAAATTTGTCTTTTCATAAACGCGATTAAAAAGACATTAAATAAATAAATTGCAATAAATAAAAGGCTTTTTATTTATAGTTATAGAAAATGTGAAAAAACAGTAAACTTTTGTTATTAAATTAAGGAAGTCGATTTTAAAACCTCTTTTCAAAATGAATTTCCAACACACAGCTAATGAAGGCATATTTTTTGGAACCTTCCAGTATATTTGTTTCTTTTTCATTATATTTTATTACTTTCATGGCTTCTCTCCATGAAATGTCTGTGCCTAGCGGTAGGATATTAGCTCGTATACTTTAATCTTAGGATTACTTTAGGAAGGTGGGGCGTTCGACGTGCATTGCAAACATGTACTACTTATTACTGGGTCCGCCGTAGCGACCGCTCGAGTGGTATGAAAAACTGAGACATTAGGTACGCTTATACTTCTCTTTTTGATTGTTGTCATTGTTGATACATAATTTAATAAAACATTAGATTTTAATAACATAACTTTCATACAGAGTGTGTATTTTTAACTTCATTAACTCCGTGATGCTAGTTTTTTTTATAAACGCACCTACCTCAATTTAAATTTAATTTATTGAGTACGACTAATATAGGCTAAATACTATGTATAGAATAAAGAATGTGATACGTTACTTATCGTGATACTATCACATATAAAGTATCGAATAAAAATAATCGAGTACATAGTTGCAAATATTTAAAAATAAAAGAAACAATCAAATAAGCAGTTTTAAATGATTAATTAATTGGCATTTGGTGGCTCGGCTCTGGGCAGGGAATATATATATATATATATAGTGAACTTTTTATATTAAAAAGTTCCCCTAAGAATCGGTGATGTCTGTATAATGTCATTTGTTGTACGGTTGTTTGACCTTTACTGTACTAAACTTTGACACGATCCCATTATTCACTAAAAAAAAACTCCATCAAAAGGAGATGAACCTGGATATAAAACTAGGTCATCATTATTCTTTTAAATATATACTTTAATTAAGTTTTATATATTGAACGTTTTTCGTACAAGTGAAATGTGCTTACGAGATTCCTAGGCGATACCTACTGGCACCTCTAAAGAATTTTATAAGAAAGAGATAATCGTTAATACATCATCAGATCATCGTAAGGGTTACGTTATCAAGTGTTAACGTTAATTAATAGAATCAGGCGTTACTTTGCGGAAATCCATTATAATGAGGTTGTAATAAAGTAATTTGCTTAATTCCGCGTAAAGAAAGAAAGAAAATGATGCGCCCTGCCCAGTTTTAAGAGGACCTCCCACCCTCCCTCAATCGTGCGCACTATACCCGTCGTCGTCAATCCCAGCACTACCACCCCCAGGACCACCACACTACGCACGACACATTACTCTCGAAAATACGACACGTGTTTTGCCTCTACACGAGGCATCCTCAGGTGAAATAGACTCTGCGAAGGCTGGCCGCTAAGTGAGTAAGTAAATTAAGCAAATTACTTTATAACAACCGCATCTTACCGTTAATTTAACCAAAGATTCAAGTCATCAATAAACTTTCGAGGAGAAATGAAATGTGTCTGGCTACAACATCTTTTTACAACATATTATGTTATATTTTTAGTGTGCTCTACGTGCATATATTAAGGCGATACGAGTAGTTATCGTTAAGGTTACGTTTTAGTATTAAGTCTTAATGTAAACGTACCAAGTAAATTAAGCAATAAATAATACTATGGAGAAGAGATGTTCCTTGCTACATCATCAGATCGTCATTATAGACAGGTTGTTTATACAATCTCACAGTTTATATCAAATTTCAAGGCGGTATCACTAACCCTTAAAGAAATTTACGTAGATTTACGAGAAGGTGACCCTGTAGCATTTATCATCATATGGTTAACATCATCATCATCATCATCATTACAGCCTTTCATAAGTCCACTGCTGAACATAGGCCTCTCCCAAGGAATGCCACAAAGCACGGTCCTGAGCCACCTGCATCCATCGACTTCCTGCATGCCTTACCAGGTCGTCACTCCATCTCGTGGGGGGTCGCCCTACACTTCGCCTACCGGTACGAGGCTGCCACTCGAGAACCTTTCTTCCCCATCGGTTGTCGGTTCTTCGAGCTATATGACCGGCCCACTGCCACTTCAGCTTACTAATCCGTTAACCATATCCGTGATGACGTGGATATGGTTAACGTTACCTATCAAGTCTTAAAGCATAACCGATTAATAACTTTATCAAGAAGAGACGATAGTGTCTGCAACATCAGCTTATTAAGTTTTCTATCTAATATCAATAGTTGTAGTTAATTTCAAGACACTATCACTAACTGTTAAAAAGTTCCCTCATGTGAAATCAATCTTGTCAGCAGAATTAATTCATCATTATGGTTATCTCTTCGTGATTAATCTCAACGCATAATACTAAATATGAAAGAAATCCAAGAAGATGGGACGATCGTTGTTGCGGCATTACGTCATAATTTGGTTACTCTAGATAACACGAGCAGCCATTGAAGAGTTTCCTCTCGAAAAGACAATCGTAGCCATAGCTTCATACCCGTATGGTTTTGCTATTAAATCTAAAGGGCATATCAAATTTTTAGCCGTTAAGAGTAACCTTGGTTGTGACGTCAGGCCAATATATTTATTCTTTTTACACATTTGTAATGTGTATAAAACTGTTATGGATTGGTAAAAATCCTGGCTGCAATGTCAGGATATCATTTCAGTTATAATTATGGCGACGTTTTTCTATCCAATCTCAACACATATAACCTGAGTTACAGTTTAGTATAAAGGGAAAGTTTTCTTAATCAATCTTAATATGAATACTAAATTTTAAGCCAATTCTGGCTGCAGTATCAGGTCACCCACAGGTTATGCTGTTCAATGTCTTTATATATTCACGCATACCAAGTAATTGTAAAGACTTTTAAAAACAAACACATTTTTTTCTTCTGTTGTTGTTTAATGTTATGTCTTGAATGAATTCTAGTAAATATCTTATCTACTTATACTTATCTCCGTGGTTGCCACGTTATCACTCCATCCATCTTTACAGCCTGTAAGTCCACTGCTGAACATTAGCCTCCCTCATAGATTGCCTTACAAGGGGGATTTTGTCATAGTTGACACGCTGGACGAGCTGGTCGTGAACCGCAGTTTATTATTGCTTTGAAGTTGTTATCGTGAAGATGCTGCTACCCATCTCCTGTTTCAGTTTCCCTCTGTCGCCTCTTACGACACCCACGGGATGGTATGGGGTACTGGAAATTCTTACACCACCACTACACTACACTACACGGTATCACTAATATAATATAATAATAAGGATCAACGAATTACAAAGATGTTAAAATTAATAAGCTATTAACAAGCTAAAATTCTATCTTCGATCTGTGGTAAGTAACTTTAACGTCTTTAATACGAGTGAAATGGATTTCCACAAAGTAATGCGTGATTCTATTAATTATGCATTCAAATTTACAAAATCAAAGTAAACAAAATATATAATTAATATTATAGTATATATAGTAATGGGCAATCTTGTTCCTAATGTAAATATTTTGGAAGTAAAACTTTGGGAGCGCTGCTTGAGGCCACCACAGAACATATTTCGGTATGAATTATAACGTAAAGTAAATCTATAGTTCGTTTGCGTAGTTCTCGCATTTATAAAGGCGACTAAATACAGTGTTTCTTTAGAAGAGTTCCTAAATGCCAATTCTTGACTTCTCTACTTGATGGTTATTTTTTTTATAACTGGCTTTACGGCTCTGGATTCTAGCCCTTCTGAGCCTGAAGTTACAATGTGTAATTATCCTTCATAGTACACTGCTTCACAATATGTTGATGCGTTACATTGTGTAGCCCTTGGGAGATTTTGACGGCAACTTGAGCCAGCAGGCAGCTGACAGTTGGCGATGGTATCTCAAGGCGCCTACGCAGACAGACACCTTATCTTGAGAATCATATCACCATCAGAGCACTTGTTTCACCGTTTCCATTAATAGTTCACATGCGCAGACATTTAATACACAATACGCTTTTACATATCAAAATCCACTTCAAACCATAAATTTAACAATAATACAAGAGCAGCAATCCGTCAAGTTCCCGCCAAAAATTCCACTTGATGGTTAGTGGTGATGTAGGCTAAGAGAATGCAACGTTCTGACTTAGCTTAACCAAAGTCTATATATTCTCGTCTTAAAGACCTACATTGTAATCGAATGGAAAGACTGATGCTGGCAAATTATTCCAACCGCCCCGTGAAATAAAAAGTTTCAAAAACCTGTAACATGCTATTCGTCAAATTTTCCAAAATTCTTTCTTAATGGAAGCCTACGTCAAAAAAGGCAGTTTCAGTTTTCTCTCTCTCTAGCTTTTTGGGCTGAGCGTCTTAATACAATATTTGTCATGCAAAAAGTTTGACCCCTCGTTTTAAGATCTTAATGGTAAATTTTTAAAGAAATTAAATATGTGAATTTTATTATTTTTATTTCCAGACCAATTTTCAAATTAAAAATATATTTATTTTATCTCCCTCCAAATTGGAACACCCTCTGGCCCCCCTTAAGGGTTGATTTGAAAAATCGATAAATCCAAATTCATTTATTTTATTTACAGTGTACCTTCAGTAAGTTTCAAGTCAATCGCCCCGTAAAATAAAAAAAGTTTTATACAAACAGTAACATCCTATTTCATCCTCTTAGGGGTTGAATTTTCCAAAATCTTTTCTTAATGGAGGCTTACGTTACAAAAGGCAACTGTTGTCCAAATTGTGCTGTACAGTTGATAGATGAGTCAGTCACTCAGTTTATGAAATAAATGATGACAGCAAAAACCCCTATTCTATAATTAAAAAAAACATACATAATACAAATAAATAATAATATTTATCTATAATAATAATAAGTTTTCCTTCAAACCCGCGAAAGCTTACACAGGCACTCAATTTTTGAAGACAGTAGCGGTAGCCCTTTTAGATACAAACGCGTTTCCAGTTCATTTGCTACAATAAACGCAGTGACATTTATTCGCCTAATATAAAACATAGGTATTGTATCATTATTTTGCTCGTTTCTGCGTTACCTTATCCATTTACTTTTGTATCATAATGTTCGGTAAAATTTATTATAAGGCCTTTTTGTAGATATAAAATATAAATAGGTTTCGTATATATTTTTCAATCTGAAAAATCTAAAAAAGAATATTATTTAACAAATCTGTATCAGTAAAAGATATTAAAAAGAACATTTCACCAACTTCTGTGACTGAAAATCTAGGAATTAACTTCGTGCAATTATGTTATATCGTTTATTAAAGATAGGGGAACCATTAGAACAAAAACATGGTTCTTCTGTGGATATCTTTGTTTATGAGAATAGTAAAAATGTTACTGCTGAAATGATCAAGTATGGTGGGCCTCGCGTCTGGGACAGCTTTCATCTGCTGTGCAATTTGTGCTGGCGGACGGGGGATGTCCCGGATGATTGGCGATCCGCAGTCATAAGGTAAAGGTTCACATTTTGACTGCGGGTGCTATCGGGCGATCAGCTTGACCAGTTTAGCAAGTAAAGTTTACTCGAAGGTTTTGACACGTAGGATGCAAGAGAAATCGGAAAGATTTCTATGGGAGGCATAATGCGGATTTAGACCTGGAAGAGGATGCACGGATCAAATGTTTTCTCTCCGCATGATCACGGAAAAGCTTCTGGTTGCTAACCAGAGGATTTTCTGTGCTTTTATGGATCTTGAGAAAGCATTTGATAAGGTTGTAAGGAAGAAAATGTGGGAATTGTTGCCGGGGTATGGTGTGGATGGTGGATTGCTAAGGGCTGTGCAGTTACTTTACTGTGACTGTAAAGCCTGTGTGCGGGTAGGGCATGAGCTGTCACCCATGTTTAGCGTCCAAACGGGCGTAAAACAGGGTTGTGTCATGTCTTCCTGGCTGTTCATACTGTATCTCGACAGCTATTTACAGAAGCTGAAAGATAGCTGTTTGAGTGTGAAATTGGGTGACATTAAAGAAAATTGTCTGCTGTATGCTGATGATGCAGTGCTTATTGCACCATCAGAGGCAGAACTGCAGGCATTAGTCACGTGTATGAAAGAGGAATGTGAAATTAAAGGTCTCCGTTTGAATGCTAATAAAACTAAGGTTCTGGTATTTGAAAGGGACGAAGAGAGAACGAAGTGTGAAATATGGGTAAATCAGGAATGTCTAGAACAGGTAAATGAAATTATATACTTGGTAAGTGCTTTTAGCCGGGATGGAAGATGTGATTTAGATGTAGACAGGCGTGTCGCTGCCGGGAACAAAGTCAATGGTGCCCAGACTGAGTTAGTCAAAAGGCAAGGCGTAGTGAAGAGTGCACGCCTTGCAATACATAACGCAGTGTTGGTACCGACTTTGTTATATGGCAGCAAAACCTGGGTATGCCAGAAGAAGCATAAAAGTAAGTTGAATGCAGTGGAGATGCGATCTCTTCGTAAAATGTTCGGGTCAAGAGTACTCGGATACCTAGACGTGCATGTATGAAGAAGATAATGAATCTGAAAGAAACGAAAGAGGTATGTAAGGATCGTGACACTTGGCGATCTGTTCTCTCTGGCTACCCCGTCAGGGATTGTGCGTGAAGCTAAGTAAGTAAGTAAGTAAAAATGTTGTTATAACTCCATAGAAAATTACTTAAAACTAGCTGTATTATAACTTTGTAACGTTATTGTAAACTGTAAAAAATAAACATTTTATGAAGAAAACTTTAAATTTTTATTAGTTATTACTTTCACTAATTTTTTTAGTTGGTAGTTATTGTAGGCCTCATTCAAAGTATTCATATTCATATAGCCTCATACAGTTTCATTCATGGTCCTTTTGGTTTACGCGGGCGATCCTCAGGATAATTTAGGGCAGTGATGGTTAACGGGAAGGTTCGTTACGGTCATATATATGTTAGGGTTGCACTGCCGGGAATATATAGCTAGATAGTCCAACTATGACCATCTTTGTACGGACTTGGAAGTAAATGATTTGATGTAAATTGTTTTATTTTCAAAATCGAAAAGTTCTTTAATCTTTTTGAATACTTTACTTTTAACAGTGGTAGAGCCAGGCGGCAGCTTTTGCTGTCGCATGGATGGGCCGGCTCGAACCGTAGTGGTACCACGACCTCACAGAATACCAGCGTGAAGTAGAGGTTTACCTCTGCGTTTCGCTTGGTGAGTGCAGGTGGTCGGAGGCCCTTTTTACTGGAAATGAGGCATTCCATCCTAGTCCTCACGGGTGAAAACGCATCTGCATTTTGATCTGTAACAGAGGATAGATGTAGATGTCTATGGGCCGCAGCAGCCACTTGTCATCAGGTGGACTGACTGGACTGTGTGCTCGTTTTTCACCCTTATCCTATAAAAAAATACTACTCCCTATAAGTCTGGTTGAAAAATAAGTGCTTCAGTTACCATCGTCCTATTTAAGCCCATTTTAGTCGTTATAGCCAAACCGCGATCTCACTTAATATGCTCCTTATCAAGAAAGTCCACGTATTGTGACGGGCAACTACGAAACCCTACCTCTACATAGTGCGTGGCCTGACACGCACTTGGCCAGTTTTTTAATAATGGTTTATCTTAAACTATAACACGAAATGACACCGTAATAAAATAACTTAAAATTAAAAACTTTATTAATCCCGAAATAAAAAAGCTGATGATCTTCTTTTCTGCCGACTTCCAAAAAGGAGACGGTACTCAATTCGACTGTATTTTTTTTGTTTTGTTTTAATGTGTGTTACCTCATAACTTTTTACTGAGTGAACCGATTTCGATGATTCTTTTTTTATATAATCTCGTGTGTGGAATTTGATCAAGGTCAGACCAATAGTTTTTGAGTTATTCTTAATAACTTATATTGAAGTCGGCTGTACAAAATTTTTAATTTTAAATTATTGTAACTTTTGTCATGGAGGTATGATCTTCAAACGGCTGAACAGATTTTCTTGGAACATAGCTAAGAACAATTGATTAAGACACCTTTCAAACGAAAACAAACCTAATCAAAATCGGTTCATCCGTTGATGAGCTTTATTGAGGATAAGTGTAGATGGCTATGGGTCACAGCAACCACTTACCATCAGGTGGACTGTGTGCTTGTTTGTCACCCTATCCTATGATAAAAGATTGCCTCATAAGAGGGATTCGCCATAGCTGCCACGCTTGGCAGCCAGGTTGCAGTTCCTTCTCATTTTGCGTTGTTATCATAAAGATGCTGCTGTCACTTTGTCCTGTTTCATTTCCCTCTAACGCTTCTGCGACATCGCGGAATAATATTGGGTAGTGAATTTTCTTAAGCCGCCATTACAATGCAAAAAACCGTAGAAGTATATATTTAATAGCATATAATGTATTGTACTCATCCAATCTATTGTGTCATTTATACAAATGAAATATATGACCCACCATAAATAAGTATAGTAACTTAGAGACTCGAGGATAATAACTTATTACAAAAATACTTAATTGAAATAAGTCTAGAGGACATCATTATAATTGTTTTTTTTTATTGGATAGGGTGACAAACGAGTACACAGTCCACTTGATGGTAAGTGGTTGCTGTGACCCATAGCCATCTACACTTATCCTCAATAAAGAATCAAAATGCAGATGCGTCGTCACCCGTGAGGACTAAGATGGAATGCCTCTTTTCCATTAAAATGGGTCTCCCGTTCTCTACACTCACCATACGAAACACAGCAGTGTTAAGCTGCTATTTTACGCTGGTTTTCTGTGAGAGTGTGGTCCTTCCCCGGCCGAGCCGATCCATTCGTGCTGCAACTATACTATTAATATAGCTGCAGCATGGCTCTACCACGTACAAAATTGTAAACAACCTTCATTGCTCTTCGAAAATATCAAGTAGTTGAAGTGCAACGTGGACATTTTATATTATCCTTATAAATCTAATGTAAGCTTACCCTAGAACGACGCCCTTAAACGACTTCTTACAAAAAATATCTTCAACTTCCGCTCCGGAAGGAGCAAAGCGGTAAAGAAAAAGAATTGCTTCAAAAGGTCTAAATCTAATTTGTGTTTCGAATCACGTGGCAGTTTTTTCTTAGGGTTTACGATGTGCCTGGTTTTGTTTTTGTTAAATTGTAACAAATAGTGTTTTGATAGATGAGGTATCCTAGTCCAATAGTCTGTCACGGAAGACAGGGATAACAGCATTAGCAGTTCGTAGGAATCGTTTTTACGTTTACTAGCCCATCTGCGCCGCGTGGTGGATATGAAGAAATTTCTCTAGTTGCTCATGTGAGTTAGCGCATTCTTGTAAAGGCCTATATCCGACCATCACTATCATCATCAGTAGTCCTCAGTAATACACTGCTAGGCACGGGATTAGGATTACAATTTGCCTTTAAGACCACGCTTAATGTGCGGATTGACGATCACAGTACCAGGCGTCTAGCCGTCTGAGTATTTTACGTTTGGCGTAAAAGAGAGGGTTATATTATCGTCATCTTTCCGAAGTCATAATCGTACTGATATATCCCAAGGTCACTTTTTACGATATTCTTATACCACCACCACACGGCATATATCCAATTGTGTTATAAAAGTCTGTTATCTATACAAATAAAGAAAATTGAAGTGTCTGTTTGTAATGTAAATAAATAAATAAATAAATGTCAAAATAACAGCTTTTTACTAAATGCATATGAAAGTATATACGTATATACTTATAACAAAAACACAACTTTTAAAATGTTTGTCTGTCTGTCTGACTGTCTGTTTGTTCCGACTAATCTCCGAAACGGCTAGACCAATTTCGACGGGACTTGCACTGGCAGATAGCTGATGTTAAAAGGGGTTCCGTGCAACATAAATAAAACCCTAAATTACACGCGGGCGAAGTCGCGGGGACAACTAGTTGATAAATAAATTCTATTAAAATTTACAGCAAAATGAAGTTGTCTAAAAATTATGAGTTAAAACATCGCTAAATTAAATACGAAAAAAATTTACGCGCAAATTAACCTACCTGTCTGTTGCTAATTAACCTTAATTTTATTGGTCCAATTCGGATTCATACAAACTGGCAAATAGAACTAGTTATGATCTGCTTCCACTACGTAAATATTTGTGGAGCGGCGGGCAGGGCACATGTCAAAGGCGCCGGCCGGAGTATTGATCTAGAGCGGGGACGGAGGGCGGGCGCGGCTCGGGGGCTGCGTACTACGGAGGCTGACTTACGTAAGGGCGAATCGTCTGACACCCCGTCTGTCGGCACTCGACGGCGCTGATTAATAAAACAGGCGGTATCGGCCCGCTGCAACCGAGATATCACCGCTTTCATCTTTAATGAACTTAGTTTAAGCATGCCCTCACTTCGAACGCTATCGCGCGCCGATCGAAGGCCGCATCTCGCTTGTTGGACGTTTAACGAGTTATAACTTGGGTAATAGTTTGAACGAAGAGCCCGTCTTCTGGTTTTTGTTTCTCGTTTTAATCCCGACGATAGAATTCTGTTGAAATTATTGAGTTTGGTCCGTTTAGCTTGTTAGTAAATATAAAATTATTTTAATCTCTAACCTAACCCGCCTCGTCTTTGCCGGGATAGAATCTATTAATGTGGTTTTATTTAGATTTAAGGTCATCAAAGACCATTTATTTGTTTTTTTTCTTTCAAAAATATTCAAGTTTTTCGGATCAAATATACTTGTTATAGTTCCGTATCTGTTTGGAAATTTTCATCAAAATCAGTTTCGAAGATTAGCACGGACAGACGGAGAAGCAGACAGACAGACTCACAGATAAATGAACAAACATTTTAACAATGGTTGTTTATATTTTAATAGCATGCAAATAATCCCTTGAGATTAAAAGAAACCAGTTATAATTAATAGCTGGCTGACCGCTAAGACTTAGCGGCCAGCCTCCGCAGAGTCTACTTCTCCTGAGGATGCCTCGTGTAGAGGCGAAACACGTGTCGTATTTTCGAGAGTGGTGTGTCGTGCCCAGTGTGGTGGTTCTGGTGTTGGTAGTACTGGGATTGACGGCGACGGGTATAGTGCGCACGATTGAGGGAGGGTCGGAGGTCCCCTTAAAACTGGGCAGCACACATCATTTTCTTTCTTTACGCGGAATTAATCAAATTACTTTATAACAACCCCAGAAACCAGTTATTTCAATATTACAGACAGACGCTTCAATTTCATTTATATGTATAGAACAGATAAAAAGACAAAATCTATGCTTGCATACAAATTCTAAGTTCTCCAATTTTTTTATTATAATAAATATATATTAATTTTATGGTCTGAATCTTTTCCAAGTATTAAATCTGGATAAACTTCCACTACATCCATCCATTACAACCTATAAAAGTTGACTCGTACTTTTTTTAGATCCGATTTTGTCATAGTTGCCACGCTTGGCAAGGAGTTTGAGTTGTTATCAGGAAGATGCTGCTGCCCATGTCCTGATTCAGTTTCCCTCTGTCGCCTCTTACGATACCCACGGGACGGTATGGAGTAAAAACTTAGACATTTTTAATTTCCAATGATTTCCTACATTATAAAGAATGTTTTCCTAAAAACTTCATATATTTGTGCAATTCACTGCTGGAGATGAACCAGTCTTGAATTAAAAAGGGTTTGCTTTAATAACCAATATTTAAACATTTGATATTAGTCTTTCTTTTTGTGCTACATAAAATCCTTTTCATGTATGAGCGAACTGGCATGCATAATGCATATTTAAAAGATTTACCCATATAAAGCACTCTATAGTACTCGGGCAGACAGGTAGGTTTTAGGATTTACTGCTTGCCATTATCAGCCTGTGTTATTTTGTGCGATATTTTCGAATAGATATACCGTAATTATCTATATCTAAATATTTAATAAGGTCTCCACTCCATCTAATAGGGTGAGGGATTTTTTTTATAGGAGAGGGGGCAAACGAGCTTTCGGCTCACCTGATGGTATGTGACTACCGCCGCCCATGAACAACTGCAACACCAAGGGAATTTCAGGTGCGTTGCCGTCTTTTGAAAAAGGAGTAAGCTATTTTCTTGAAGGTCCTTAAGTCGTACCGGTCCAGAAAAATCGCCGGTGGTAAATTATTCCACAGAGAGGTCGTACGCGGAAGAAAACTCCTCGTACAGTGGAAGACCGCCAAGCATCCAGATGGTGTGGATGGTATCGGGAGTTTTGCCGCAATGTGCGTTCGTGAAATTTGGCGGCGTCGACGGAGACCTGATATCTGTCCAGATGAGAGGTCAGCCAAAGGTCCAACAGGGAAGGTGAATGATCTTCCACATCTGGAATCCGCGTAGGCGAAGTAACCAGTTGTGTCAGGACTATATGCCAAGGCAAAATCATGAACAGATCTCCCCGCATGATCGGTTAAACGTGAACCGAGCCATTCATCATAGTGGGCGTTACAATTGCCGAGGATTACGATCTCTGCGTATAGGATCTGCTGTAGCAAGGAATCTGTAGCCATTTGGACGTGGTCGATGAGTCGGTCTGTTTCGGAATTACCGCTATGGGACCTATAGAGGGGACCCGTAGACGCGCGGATGGTCGTCGCTGTCTACGCATAGCCAAAGGATGGACAGGTCTTTCCCTTACTTACTTTACCTTCCTTGATGTGCTCTCTGACGTATACACAGCCGAGGCACTAAGGAGTGTTCCAATTTGTACCCGGAGTAGGAGAGATACGAAGTAGCAGCCGGAGAGGAGCAAAGGATTCTCCAGGGGTGGTCATACCCTCCTGGGGTAGTCTTTCCATACCAGGTTGACGGGGGAGGGGGGGATTTCGGCCTCCGACCACCTGCACTCACCAGACAAAACGCAAAAGCAGAGCTTCCACTTCACGCCGGTATTCTGTGAGGTCGTGGGGTACCAACCCGGCTCGAGCCGGCCCATACGTGCAACAGCATATAACTTTATTTCAGACATAATCAGTCCATATTAGATAAGAGATATCAGGACTGTGTTTTATGGCATTCATGGTTGCATGAATGCAGTTGCAATGCAGCAATGAAGTTTTTTACAGCATAATCAAACATTTTTTTAGAAATGTATGCAAATACAGTGTAATACCACAGAGCACGGTTCTGAGCCACCTGCATTCATCGACTTTATGCGTCTCCTACCAAGTGATTTAGAGCATTCTTGCTACTTGTAAAGGGTTATGATGATGATAATGGTGACAATGTAAAGTCGCCATAGTTTTTAATCATCTTATGTATGAAAATGTAATATAACTTAAAATTAAAATTGTTCAAGATTTAACACACTACTAAAAGTATGAAATAACTACACGATGCAGTTACTTATTAATGGTGTGAACTACCTTATTGGTCGAACGCCAGAGCATCGTTTGTAAGATATTAGGATGCACCACCTGCAGGTGAGAGAGAACAAGTAGCTACATTTCTCTTGCATCCCCTATATATCCTAAAGGATATTTATGTGGGGTGGAAAAGCCGTGGGCTCGTCGTAAATTTAACAGTACGCGGGTTCAATCCTCGCTGGCACCAAAGAAATTGTTAATTGCATTTTTGGTGCTCATTTACTCTTTGGTGAAGGAAAACATTGTGAATAAACCTGCATGTTTGAGTAATAAAATGTTTTGAGGACAAATGAAGTACGCCAACAAGCACGTGAGCAGCTCGGCGGACTAGTTGTTCTATTCCAGCCGCTAAGTTTCACCATCGCACATCGCGACAAATTCGCAACACTAGCCATGCCATCTGGATGATTACCGGTCCAACACTGTGCGATTTACTAGAAATTTTCTTTCCTTTTTTATATATAGGATAGAGTGACAAAGGAGCACAAAGTCAACCTAATAGTAAGTGGTTTGTTGTGGCCATAGACATCTATATCTATCCTTGTTTGCGAATCAAAATGCAGATGCGCTGTCACCCGTTGAGGACTAAGATGGAATGCCTCTTTTTAAGTAAAAAGGGTCTCCGGTTCCCTACACTCACTATTCGAAACACAGCAGTGTTAAGCTGCTATTTTACGCTAGAATCGACTACAACCAGAGATATTTCCGGATCGACACTACTTAAGGACCTTCAAGAAAAGAGCCTAATCTTTTTTTAAAATCCGGCAACTCATCTGCAATTTTCCTGGTGTTTCAGTTGTTCATGAGTGGCGGTAGTCATTTACCATCAAGTGAGCCGTATACTCGTTTGCTCCCTCGTAAATAAAATATAAACCTGAAGATATATGTACTGCTGGTAGCAGACCTGAGAGCAGGCTTGTTACCAGCAGTGCAACTTTACTTTTTTATCGTATAGTATGCACTAAGAATTACCCTGATGAACTACTACAGGAACCATGGTTTATTCAAAAGACAAATTTATCGTAGAGTCCATTTTCAAACCATTCAGTGCACATAAATAACAGGCCATAAGGTTTAAAAAAAAACTTTAGCAAAATAAATTATTAAATACCCTCAAAAACTTTTGACGCAGCGAGTTACGAGTAATCATTGCGAAATCTGTTGAAAAAAATCTCAAAGGGGAGGAACAATGAAGAGCTTAAAAAGTTCTAGACATTTCTTAATATTTGTAACGCAAACATTCTAAAATTATAGAAATAAAAATAAAGAAGACAAGATGTATAGATACATCTTTAGGTTCTCGAGTGGCAGTCTCATATCAGTAACAGATGTGTAGGGCGACAATGGACAGAGTGACGATGGCTGTAGGTACCTCCGGAAAGTGTTTTGTGTCATTCCTTGGATGGAATGATGATGATGACGATGAAACTCATTTTTTCTTTTTAAGACATTTACATACTAGTGATAGAACTCAATGCTATGGGACATTTGCTACTGCGGTCGTTGGTTGCTATTTGTTAGCCCGCCTGCCAAGCATTAAAAAATTCCGCCCCACATAGGGAGAGGCCTTGTCCTAGAGTGGGCTTTTACTCACTGTTAATGATGATGATGATGATAAAACTCAAATGTTGTCTTTAAGGGTAGCATCAAATTAGTGAACTCTTTTAGTTAATGTTTTTTTTTATAGGATAGGGTGACAAACGAGTACACAGTCCACCTGATGGTAAGTGGTTGCTGTGGCCCATAGACATCTACATTTATCCTCGTTTGCGAATCAAAATGCAGATGCGTTGTCACCCGAGAGGACTAAGATGGAATGCCTCTTTTCCAGTAAAAAGGGTCTCCGGTTCTCTACACTCACCATACGAAACGCAGCAGTGTTAAACTGCTATTTGACGCTGGTATTCTGTGAGAGCGTGGTCCTTCCCCGATCGAGCCGACCCATTCGTGCTACAACTATACTGCTAATATATCTGCAGCATGGCTCTACCACGTACAAAAAAGTTTCAGATGTTTATGTAGTGTTGTAATACTCACTTAACATTTGGTGGTTGTGATTTACTTTGTCACTAATATAATAACATTGAAAAAAGAACAGTTAACCTTTAACCATTACCACCAACCAAGTATTTGCATTAGAAGTGAAAAAATACATTAGCCTTATATGATCACATCGAATGAACCTACTGTATTCGTTACAAACTTCCATTACGTTTAAATATAGGTAGCTGGTCTAGAATAGATATCGATCGCATTTGAACTTTGATTTGAAATCAGTCGTATAATCGTATAATGACGATGGACGTAATACATATAAATTTTATTGCAAGTAACAACAAGTGCAACTTTGTTTTTAAAAACATTATTAATTTAACTTTTTAACTGGACTTTGGCACATGTATGTAGCATCATTGACATTTCCAATTAATATGGTATAGAGCTGATCTGATTATGGACCCAGATGCTGATCTATAATATAGCAATGCCTATAAAAGCTTGTCTTAAATAGATCTTATATTTATCTAAGTCTATAGTAGATATAATATAACGGATAGATATAAGAAAATATTACGACAAAAACACATAGATTGATTGCTATCATTATTTCAAATATAAATTTGAAAATATTCTATTTTATTTTGTTTATTTGTAACATAACGATATATTAAGATGAAAATTTTTTGTCGTTTAGTTGTTTAACGACAAGCTGATGGACAAACACTTTTTTATATTAATAGAAGTGCCGAACATGCTTTGCCATGCCACTTTTTTCTCAGAACTCTTCGCGGATATGCGCACCCTCACCAAAGTTTTTTCGTAATCGGATGTATGGTATAGGAACGCATAAAGGACGAACAAACAAACAAATATTAATGTTACAATTGTAAAAATTATTGTTACTTATTAGCTATTTTAAAATTAACTGATAATCAAATACGCTGTATTTTGACGTGGTATCGAAATAAATACATTATAAACATTATTAATTTATCAAATTCAAAATATTTTGATTCAAACATGTCTTTTAAAATGCACTTTATGAAAGTCAAAGTCTTCACTATTAAAGCAGAATACGTTACCAACATGCATATATAATGTTTACTGAGAGTATAAAGTGATAAAATGGATTAAGCGAAAAACACAACGTTACTTGCTCCTCAAACACAAACACACATTACAATTTCAGGTGAGAGATAAATTGGTTTACCGCCGTCCGACCCGCGATACGCCCCGCTTTAGGGTTAAACCGATTACTTTAACAAGATATTTTGAAACTCTCGTCTTAATCCGCATTTTTAGTTTTTGAAGCAATCGTGGAGAGAAGTTTTCATCAGAGTTTATTTTTCAAAAGCTTCATAGCTAGTGCCACAATATCGGTTTTGCGTTCATAACGTTAATACAGATTTGCAATAAGTATAATATTTATTTCTGAATCGGTAGTTGTCATTTCGTGAAATAGATTTAATTAATGAAATACTTCAAAATATTATGATTCCTTAAGTATTTAAGATGTAAAAGTTAATTAAGTCCGCATGTATGATGTGTCTCACGTAGTTTGAAGAACACCACCCGCTCACTGTTAATTGCGTGCACCATCACCGTCGCCACTTACACCAACACCACTACACTAGGAAAGACACACCACCGTCGATAATACCACACGTGTTTCGCCTTTATACCAGGCATCTGGGAGACAGATACTCTGCGATGCCTGACCGATAAGTCGTAGTAGTCACAGTAGTTTAGTAGCATCGTTAATATAATTAATTTCTGCAAAATAACTACTAACTCTATTGATTAAGTGTCATTTTGTGAAAGGCGTTTAAAAATATTATTTCAAACAAATAATATTTTCACAAGATTTTGAATAAGGACCATTTTCTTACCGGCAAGTGACAAAGGCATACCCACCCATAAAGTATTTACCTACGAGTATAAACATCACGCTGGTGCGATGGGTTGTTCTCGTATATTCGCTTGATTTGCTTTTCAGATGCAATGAAGAATAAAAAATGTCGAAGCGAAAAGCTACAAATATAATATTCTACTCACCATTTTAATACGTTAAACATAAAATTTTACTTGTTACATCTTTCAGATTTCCTTGCTTCACGTATATATTTTCTCGAATGAGTATGTTAGGTCCCAAAATATATTTAAATCTCAAGGAGCATAACTCGACGCGACGCTTAAAAACACCTGACGTTTTCCTAGGTACATTTTAAATCATTTTGAATTCTTGAGTTCTGTCGATGATGGCCAAACTTACGCCAAAAATGGCCGCTAAACATTCCCTGATTGCTGATGAGGACATTCTGGAACATTGGAATTAAACGGAACGGAATAAGGAGATTGCATTTAATTGTGGCTGACAAGTTTTCATAGAGTACAAAAAATATTTCGTGTTTTTTTTATATATCGATGTGTCTATATACAAATTCTATAAACGAATGTATTGAACCATAATTCTATGATTGAACCAAAATGTGTCAAACGTTTTAGTTTATCTTTTACGTTTCGACTCACCAGTCACTAAAAGGTCAGGTATAGATTTTACTACAGTCTAAAATACAATAGATAATGTCTGTAGTAGATGTAAAAATAGTGGTCTTGGCTGGAGTCGGAATACGGACAAATGATACACGAATGAAATTAGCAACAAATCTCATTCACTATTATTGCTTTAAATAGAAGCTTGAACGTAAAAGAAGTTAAGCAACCTTTTAAATATAAATTGAAATAAAATAGCTAACGTAGGAGCTAGCAACTTTTCTAATGGTAAGTAGCCTATAGAGACGTACAACCAAATTCAACACAAGATGGCTACAGATGCCCTGTGAGGACTTTGATGGAATGCCTTACAGTTTGCAATTATACCAGCTCTCACTGCCCGTGCTCACACTGGAACAGCACTACGCGCTGCTGTGTTCCAATAAATTTTTTATTTTTTATTTTCATTAATTTAAGTAAATTATTAGTATAGAATATATAGCCAAAGTAAGCCTAAAGTAGGCATAGAACTGCATTTAATTTCTTCTAGAATTCTTTTTTATCTCTCTGTATCAAAATACATATTGTGTGTTGTAACCCTTGAACACTGCGATGGAATTTATTGCCATAACCAGCTAAAAGGATCTCTGGTTCTCTGCACTCACCATATGAAAGACATTACGCAGCACCGTGCTACTAATTTATACTGGTATACTGTGAGAGCGTATACCTTCTCGACCCATTTGTGTTATACAAATACAAATGTAGCGTGGTTCTGCTTCTTAAAATATGAATTTAACTATTCCTATAAATATCAATAGAAAAACTAATAAAAAAATACGGTTAACCGTACAGGCCATCCATGGAACTTCCCGCTAATTTCAAATACAAAACTCGCCAAATTCGACCATTACGTTTTTGAGTTCAAAAACGTAATTTATTACATCAAAAACGATCCAAGAAGATACTCGTATTTCAAAGTTATTTGAAATAAATGTACATTTATCGAAATTTTCCATTAAGAATTTTTCTTCAACGCATCAACCAATTTTGATGCGGTTTGCAACAATCGATGGAGTTTTTTTAGTTTAAGAGCTGATTAGATTTTGGAATTGATAGTTCATCTGCTTGAAGTTAAAAATAACTTTTTAACTTTTAAACAGATTCATTGTCAATTTTATTTTTCAGTCAGTCTTCAATGGTATAGAAAATCTAATTTTTGTAATGAAACCCTTTCGAACGCCGCCGAGTTCGTTCAAATCGGTCAAGCCATTCAAAAGTTATGAGAGGGTTACATACATTCATACATACACATGAAAAATTAACATCAGAATCAGTCCAACATTCAATAGAAAGGGAATGGCGGGAGGAGTAAATCTTATTCTAATAACGGGGGTACGTAAATGTTCATAACTGTTTGCTAAGACGACGTACCTATGAGTACATTATTAGAGTATTTTTGATTATATTTATCATGTTCATACGTATATATATCTCGTGGAACGTAGTTAGTAAATTAAAATTGTTTGATTGAATCAATTACATATGTAAAGGTATTTGCTGAGCCACGAGTATAATTATTAAGTTCAATATTCATCAAAAATGAAATCCATCAACGATAAGCAGTTAATATTATTTAAATATTTAGGTAGATTAGATATTACGTAGTAGGATATATTAGGTAGGTAGATTGAAGTGGCAACTGAGTTATACTCTTGAATGTTAGATTTTTAGAAGTATTCATTAATGTTATGAGAACAGATAAATCTAATAACTACTTATTTCTAGTGAACAATTAGAGTGGAACAAAATTTAAGTATATTCAAAGAGAGTAACCAAAAAAATCTATTTGGTTTAGCATTTTATAAAACAGGGAAGGATAAGTAAAAACATTACTAAGCAAGCAATCACAATTTAAAAATAAATAAATTTACAATGAGTGAGTTATTGGACGCAAGCCGCTTTTCCTTGATTTCTACAGCGATAAAATGTCCAGGTTTAAAAGCACTTGAACGTTAGAGGGAAATGAAAATTAATGGCAAAACATTTTCAATCGCGACCTAGCAACCCCGGCAGGTATCGCCCGTGCCGTTAATTAAATTGGTCTCTTCGCATCACAACAATGCCCTACCTGTAATACTATATAAATACATATATGACTGACAAACCGTTGATAACAATCCGCCCGG
Source organism: Parnassius glacialis (assembly GCA_033319125.1). Taxonomy (NCBI): domain Eukaryota; kingdom Metazoa; phylum Arthropoda; class Insecta; order Lepidoptera; family Papilionidae; genus Parnassius; species Parnassius glacialis. Next base: position 17,430,378 of record JAVANC010000013.1, on the reverse strand, counting down.
TAAAAAGGAGTTTATTTATAAGCTTTGCGAATTTATTCTCCTTTTTCCTAACATACACGAACAGGTGTTTTAAAGCAGATTCGAAATGCTTGTAATCTTTTAGTTAAGTAACGGTTTTGATATAAATTATGGTGTGCGTACATTTATTAAATAATGTGCGAAAAATGCCAAAATTACAAAAGTTGTTTTGTTTCAGAGTAAAGAACTGGGCTTTAAAATTCGGTGTGGACTTGTGGGAGTTCGGTCGCCACTTCACAAAAATGAATCAGATACAAAACGTAAGTAATTATCTTAATAACATAAGAATTACAATAAGTAAGTAGCATGCTTAGTTTTCAGCAAGCGGAAAGATTGACGGACGATTTGGTATAAAAACGCACAGAGAGAGAGTTGGCTGCTCCAGGCTCCCTTTCCTCCCACCGTGACCTAATTCTCTGTGGGCGCGAGAGTAGCCACCTCCCCGCTTCGGATGTAATGTACGCGCCGCGTGACACACTCGCCGTCGCGTCGTCTTGCACCCTCTCCAATACAATAATTAACAGTGCCCCCCTTTTGCGGTTGTCGTATGCATGTATTGATAAATTGAAGATTTGGGTAATAAGAAAAAGAATTTATTATTACAGTATTTATATTAATATGCATGAAGGATAACAATAGGAGATTTTCCATTAATATTTAACGAATGAACTCAGAATAATTGCGAAATATTATTATATTATTAAGTGGCGAAGCTTGCGAAGACACTTATTGATTTCACGATGTCTGTCCGTCTGTCCGTCTGTCCGTCTGTCCGTCTGTCCGTCCGTCTGTCCGTCTGTCCGTCTGTCCCACGATTATCTCGAGAATGGTTTCGAATTTTCAAATTCTGTTTTCAGCAATCGATTACTGATCACCCAGGCATCTGAACCTCCTATTTTGAAACTGATTGCTCAACGGCAACCGTTGGAAACCGCTACAAAGCTGATTGCTTCGCCACTTTGCTATGCTGTTAGCTTGCTAGGTTTATTTCACTATTACAACTAACAACATGTAGCAGTATTTTACGTATCATATAACATGTGATAATTCTTTTTTGAATTATTTTTATCAGACAATTAACTGCGAAAAAGTCCTTAATTATAATTAAACCATTACTGTTACCGTTGCAGGCTATTAAGGTCCACTGCTGAACATAGGCCTCCCCCATAAATTGCATCATAGGGGGGAAATATGCCATAATTGCCACGCTTGGTAAGGGGGTTGGCAAGTTTTTTATTTTTAGTCGTTATTAGGGAGACGCTGCTGGCCGTCTCCTGTTTCCCTCTGTTGCCTTTTACGAGACCCACGGGATGATGTGGGTTAGTGGATATTCTTACACCGCCACTACACGGTATTAAAATATAAATATATTGCAAAATAACTTTTTTACTGATAGACTAATATAGTATTAATACACTGCTTTTTCTGTTTATCCTGAAAAGGTTTGTAAAAGTTATTAAAAGGATACAATGTAAAAACATAGAAATAATGATCTACCCTATTTCTCGTTTAATTGTTTAGATACTCTCAAATCTGGCAAAATAAAATGCAGCGTAAATATTATAGTTATGCTTTGACTTTCGGCTTTCACTGGAACACAGGAGTCATCACTGCATTTTAAACCATTTCAAACCGCCTTTCGCAACCGGGCTCTCCACTCTAGGATATCTTTACATCAACCGTTGTTATTTTGTCACTTTCGGCCCATTACAATTTAAGATTGCAAATACAAATGTCAGCAATGTCCATAACCGGTGCTCTAGCGTAAGCTGCATTGTGATGTAATCTCTTTATATAATCGCAATCCCAACCTTTAATGTGTTTTGCGTTTTAATATAGAACTTTAATAATTTTAACCGACTTCAAAAAAAGGAAGAGATTTTTAATTCGACTGATGCAGTTTTTAATTTAACTATTTGGATTACATTCTAGTTACATTGAGCTTGTGATAATCCTTTGTCCTTCATGTGATAAGCTCAAAACCATTCATATATACTATACACTACAAGACCAACTTAATTTTCTACACCAATTCTGGTGTAGAAAATTATTAAATATCATAAAAATTATAACAATAATCATTACCGCACTATCAAAAAATTACAAAATATAATCTTATCAACATAGTAACATATAACAAGTACAAGATAATTATCTTAAGAAGCAATCAATTTGATGAAATATAGACATTCTGCATATTTTACCAGGACTTCACGCCATATAGTGGGGTCCGCCAGTTCGCTTATAGCTAGCTACGAGGTTGCCAATCGAGAACCTTTCTTCCCCATCGATAGTAGGTTCTTCAAGCTATATGGCCTGCCCATTGTCACTTCAGCTTACTAATTCGTAGGGTTATGTTAGTTTTCTCTTGTATTACTGCAATTATTCTCATTTTCAAGTCTATCACGCTGAGAAACTCCGTGCATAGCCCTCCCCATAGCTCGCTGAGCGACCTTGAGCTTACTTTATGTATTCCATACGGCAAGCTCTACTCTCTAAACATCTGAATATATATATAATAGAAAAAAGTAAATGAACCCATACATTTTTTTATAAGATAGGGTGGCAAACTAGCACACAGACCACCTGATGGTAAGTGGTTGCTGTGACCCATAGACATCTACATTTATCCTCAATACAAAATCAAAATGCAGATGCGTGGTCACTCGTGAGGACTAAGATGGAATGCCTCCTTTCCAGTAAAATGGGTCTCCGATTCTCTACACTCACTATACGAAACACAGCAGTGTGTGCCATTTACGCTGGTATTCTGTGAAAGTGTGGTCTTTCCCCGGTCGAGTCGATCCATACGTGCTACAACTATTCTAATAATAGCTGCAGCATGGCTCTACCACGTATAAATTATAATACAATTTACATTGATTTGATAAATTAAAATATTACAAAGCATATATGACTTATATTGCATTATTCATTTCGCGCTACGAGATGTGCTAGTGTGTATGTATATGTAGTAGCATGCGCAGAGGAAACCATAACGGCTTCACTTTTTGTTAACGCTTGATATATACCTCCAATATGTACGCCATAATTATAAAATTTCAATAACATCACATTAATTATTTTTTCTAGTAAACTAGAGCGATCCGCCCAGTCTACTCACGGATGATTTCTGCATCTCGACAATAGTGCCACGTACCGGGTTCAATTATGAATCTAAACCATCTAGGGACCTATTCAAACACATAAAATTTCATCAAAATCGGTCGAACCATTTTGAGTTTTAGCGAGACTAATGGGCAGCAATGAGGGCATTCACGACTTTTTCTGCCACCAGGGCGGCGCCACTTTCGAGTGAGGTAAAATATTTGACAGATTTCATAGCGGGGAAGATAATTTCTTAGGAAAATGTAATCTTTAAGGTTTCTTTCTGTATTATTAGTTATATTTTACATTAATTACATTAGAAATGAATAAACCAAACTATAAATATAACTAAAAGACGACTTTAAAAAAAAAGAGTTTTAATGTGCAAAAAATTAAAAATCAAACCATTGACGCATTGTGTTATATATTAATATAATACTCTAGATAATGATAAACTATTATTTAAAACTAATTTCTCAATTAAATGACACTGTGTAACAAAAAACTTTACCTCAGTCGCTAATAGCGACATCTGGTGAGTGGAAGATTATTAGCCCTCATTGTTTTATATATATAGATGTCAAAGAGTCAAAGGTTTTTTTGTTCCAATTACCATAGCTTTATTTACTAGCCATTTTTTTAATTTTTTCACCTGATATTGCGGCAACTTTACGCCCATTGCGTAGAAAAAGTAAGCTGTTTTCTGTAAAAAAAAATCATAACATATAAAGAAGTTTTCATAAACCGCATCCAAGGTTTAACCACATTCGTTATTTTAATTAATGTACTCGTAGGTAAGATGGCGGCAAAACGTGAAATCGTACAATTATGTTCGTAGAATAATAAAAAAGAATAATTATTTCTGTTTTTAAAAAATTGCATCTTTTGTCTAAATGATTTTTTAAAGCCGTAATAAATAATTATTTCTATGGTTTGACTGTAACAAGGAAAAACCAATTAATTTTATTATCTTTCTGTATTTAGTGGTTTCAAATCCGTCGCCACTCGTTTATATTATAGCGTAAACACAAGATCTCTTATACTTCCTGCACCTGCTGTAAAGCTTTAATACATGAGGAGAGGGAGTTTAGTAAGCCATACTCATTAGTTAATGGACAAAATTGACCACCTAGTGTTATGTATATAGACAAATCTTTCAAATATTGTATGCCTATTTTCAATGCATGATTATTATAACGATTATGTATTATTGTCACCTGCCCTGATATTTGAAAATTCAATAAATTAAAAAAATTTAATTAAAAAATTATGGGATTATTTTTAACAGTGGTAGAGCCACGCGGCAGCTTTTGCTGTCGCACGGATGGGCCGGCTCGAACCGGGGTGGTACCACGACCTCACAGAATACCAGCGTGAAGTAGAAGTATACCTCTGCATTTCGCTTGGTGAGTGCAGGTGGCCGGAGGCCCTTTTTACTGGAAATGAGGCATTCCATCTTAGTCCTCACAGGTGACAACGCATCTGCATTTTGCAAACGAAGATAAATGTAGATGTCTATGGGCCGCAGCAACCACTTATCATCAGGTGGACTGTGTGCTCGTTTGTCACCCCTATCCTATAAAAAAAATGGGAACTATTTTAACAAAAATAATTTAAAATCAAATAAATACTTTCTAAGCATTACACAAGTACAAACAAGCGAAGTGATCGGTCTTAACGTTCTAAAAACTATAAAATTCCCTTTTGGTGAGTTACATGGCAAATATATTCAAATGTACTTGATCTTTAGTTCCGAATACATAATATAAAAGGTGGCGGAAACGGGTGGAGGAACACAGACACCCTTTCCTTAATATCAACGCGTGAAATATGTCCGCTAGACACTTTTAGGAATTTACTAAAGTATCAAGAATACAATGTATTGATAATATAGTTTATTTGGTATTGAATAGATTAGCTATTTTTGTGATAGCCGTAGATACTTGTTATTGGATGTATTTATATGCGCTTTTGATTTATGGAAGGTTTCATGGACGATGTCAAAAATAAACTATGAATAGAATTAAAATATTATTAATAAAAAAATTAAGAAACAAAAGAGTGGATATCCGCCGCTAAAGCGTAAAGTTAAATTTATATATGGTGATGGAGTAAGAGAATCCATCATCCATTTCTTCCTGAGGGTATCGTAAGAGTTCACTATAAGATACGCTAACGCTACGCTACAAGAATGTTTATTGAAAGTCATTTATGCTTTTATCTCTGGTTTCAAAAACCTCTTTCCTGGGAAAATCAGCAGATGGATAATGCTGGTTCTAGAACGGAAACGGAAAGCAGCGTCGAAGGAGCGAACAATGTGGTGCGTCAATCCGCTTGCCAAAGTGACAATAAAGGCAGGTTAAGGCAAACCATATCTACAATGAGGGAGTCCCATGTCCAATTGTGGACTTTTATGTGCTGATGACGGAATTAAAGTAACAGGATAAATATTTTTTTACAGAATAAGTGAGACATACGAGCACACAGTCACGAGTACGTAACAAAGCAGCCTTAAGCTGCAATTTTACTCTGGTATTCTGTGAGAGCGTGGTCCTAGCCAAACCGAGCCGACGCATTAGTGCGACAACCAAAGCAGTTGGAGCGGGGCTCAACCAATCAATATATTGTGGGGGTTATGAAGTAACTAGTCCGCTGTAATGCTCCAGTACGTGTTGCGTTAGCGAATACTCAATAACTTTAAAATATTTATTTATTCAGACATGCATTTTTCCTCACTATGTTTTCCGTTTCCGTTTGTTTACGTGGTAGACCAATGCTGCATGAGTAGTATAGTTGTAGCACAAATGTGTCGGCTCGACCTGGGAAGGACCACGCTCTCACAGAATACCAGCGTAAAATAGCAGCGTAACACTGCTGTGTTTTGTATGGTGAGTGTAGGGAACCGGAGACCTTTTTTACTGGAAAAGAGGCATTTCATCTTATTCCTCACGGGTGACAACGTATCCGTATTTGTATGTCTATGGGTCACAGCAACCACTTACCATCACGTAATCTCGTTTGTCACCCTATCCTATAAAGAAAATCGCTTTAATGCCGGTGGAGATCGTACCCGGGCTCCTCGTGTACTACAAAATTTATGGTGAGCGCTTAGCTTTTGTGCTACCATGGCTTATTTATTGACTATCTATCAATCAAATGGCAACTATGGCAAATATGATATATGTTGAGCTGTTGACTTTTGACAGGCTTTACTGGTTATCATGAATTAAAATAATCACCAATAACCAAAATTTTGTAATTCACGAAATATGTATAATATACAAATAACAATAGTAAGTATCAGGATATATAAACGATTTATCGAGAGATATCACGTATGTAGTAAATGGGGCGGTGAACGCGAACGCGGTGCTAATATTGAATAAGTTTGGATGGGAAAGTTTCTCCTACGAAACATTGTATTACTTCCAAGAGCACGATCTCTCTCAGAATTTTGATTGTTTTATTAATATGGCGAACATTACATTGGAATAATTTCTGTATGTATGAATCATATTGTGATGACTTTTTTAATTAAAGTCCTAAATTATTTCACTTAATTTTAACTAAAATGCACGTTTTTAATTTAATGATATCCTTTGAAATGACCACATTAAAAATAGTAAGTTCTTTAAAGCTTACTTTATTTAGGTAATATTTGTCCCAAAAATTATTCAATATATCTATCTTTTCTGCCGACTTCCAAAAAGGAGACGGTACTCATTTCGAGTGTATGTTTTTTTTATGTGTGTTACCTCATAACTTTGTACTAGGGGAACCGATTTCGATGATTTGATATGATGATTTTTTATATGAAAGCTGATAGTTCTCGTGTGGTCCCATATGAATTTGATCAAGGTCAGACCAATGGTTATTGAGTTATTCTTAAATAACTTATATTGACGTTGCTTATATTGAAGTCGGCTGTACAAAAATTTTAATTTTAAATTATTTCGTAACATAAAAGCATCGTTAAGAAAAATCTATACAAACAAATTCGAGAATAGACAATAAGCGTGATTTGCGTGGTATAACCACGCTGCATTACGGCTGTAGCATGAATGGATCGGCTCGACCGAAGTAAAACCACGCTTTCACAGAATACCAGCGTAAAATAGCAGCTTTATACTGTTGTGGACCTATGTAGAGTGTAGAGAACCGGAGACCCTTTTTAGTGGAAACGACGCATGCCATCTTAGTCCTCAGGGGTGACAACGCATCTGCATTTTAATTTTTAATCGATATTTTTATTAATTTCTCTGACGGAACATCCTTTGATATGCCCTTAAGAATAAACATTGGCTTGAACTAGAGAACAGACTCAGCTCTTACCTCTACCTTATTTTGTAGCAGTGACAGTGTGTCGTCCCCTTGCGCCTCAGTGTCAAACTGAATACTCAGTTTATTGTTCGACACGGATAGCGGGCGAGTAGTTGGAGTCCCTGTATGATATATACTTCCTGAAGGCTTCCACTGCCTCCTGTTTGGTTTGGACTTCGGTTGCCATGAAAAATATAATTGCTGGCTTTGTATGAAGAAGTGGAGTGGACGGCGCCATCCTACGATCACTGTTTCCGCAATTGGTGGCTGCGGCATGAGTATAAGAATAGGAATAAATATATAAGGCGCTTGCTGTTGGTGCTGCCTTTAAATTTGGCCATCTCGCTTTTCACACATGCCACAATGTCCGCCTTCAAGTCGTAGTAAATGTTGTTGGTGACCTCGGTTGTGGTGTTCGGATGCATACTGACCAGCTTATGCTAACATCACCTGTTTTCTTCTGCAACCAAGTTAATAAGCCTACTGTTAGTGGCGGTGACAGGCTTGCCATCGGTCACCATTTGCGTAATGCATTCTGTGAGCTTGTTAATCGCCGTAACGAATGATTCTAAGTTCGTTTTGTCCTCGACTCGAGCTGGTAATAGTAGTTTTGAGGTACCCGTGACTAGAAGAATTTACGTTATCTCTTAAACACTGCCCGGCCACTGATGATCGCCCTCCCGATGATAGAACAAGTTGGCGGATTCGAGAATCACCGTGTTTTCTATTTTTATTTCTGTTCTTCCAATATTTTATGCTACTCAATCTAACTTTAAACAAGCTAGATTGAGTAGCATAAAACTCTACTACTCTTCTTCCAGTTCCAGGATCCTCTCGTCAGTTCTCTGAGTGCATGGATTACATTTTTTCAGTTCCAGTTATCAAACCATCTCCACTAGCAACTCTTTGCATTCTTAATTTTGACCCACCGTGACAAGTTTACACGAACAAGAACAAAACTTGCACCTCGTGCGTTGCCTCGTTGTGTATATGTGTATATTTTTTATGATAGGGTCGACGAAACGAAACGAGCGCACAGTCCGCCTGATGCTAAGTGGTTGCTATGGGCCATAGACATCTACATCTATCTTCGTTTGCGAATTAAAATGAAGATGCGTTGTTACCCGTGAAGACTAAGATAGAATGCATCGTTTCATGTTAATAGGGTCTCCGGTTCTCTACACTCACCATACGAAACACAGCAGCATTAAGCTGGTATTTTAAGGTGGTATTCTGTAAGAGCGTTGTCCTTCCCCACCCATTCGTGCTACAACAATATTATCAATATAGCTGCAGCATGGCCCTATCACGTATACAACTTTAGAAATTTTCGACGTTTTGCCTGCTTTGCACAACATAATATAATACCATGCACACAATGTAATGTTATCATTACTATCTGCATGAAATGTGTGATAAACCTGAAATAGTGTGGTAGTATCTAGTTTGCAGAACACTGAGCTTTTTCTAACAAGTACGTGCAACATTATGGAGCACGAGTGTGTCCACCAGTGTACTCACTATTCACTCACTCTCATAGTCCGATGGAACCACAATGTGACCCGACCGAAAAGAGATTAGACGCAAAACCAACGGCTTTGCGTGATTTTCGAGGCCTGGGGACGAAATACCGCTAACTTTCGAACTCCTGACTTGAAAATTCTTGACTAAAATCCAATGGATAACAGATTTTTGGTTGAATGGTATGGTGTTGGTATGAACTGGAGACCAGATAACTAGTCAAGTGAAGTTAGAATTAAAATACTTAAATCTAGGCTGATTTAGGATTCGATTAGAGAGTGTATAATCACAGCGTTTTAAATTAGATCAAATATTTAGATTTTATTATATTACTTTTCTCACATGATGTTTGACGCACATCTAAGTAATTTAAAATTTAAAACATGGCACCATTAAACAGATCCCTTTATCCAGAAAGTCCACTTAACGTCCTTCTTGTTTTGTCCGTACGCCGGACGCGTCTAGTCGCAACAAACAGACTCCGATAAAGTTTAACCTAATTTTGTTCTTGTATTCTATGCTAAACGCAATCGTTCAGATTATTGTCTTTATACTCGTACTCAACTGGAACATCATAGATCTGTGGCAATATATCTCGAGTAACTGCGTAAATCTGATTTAAAGATACTTCTTTAAAACGTGAACTTAAGTTCCACTTTCGATTGGAAAGTATATAGTTAAAGTAGTTAAGACTAGATGCCCCTCGTATATCAGTGTTTTTCACTATTTTTGTTCGTATTCAGAAAAAATGTAGGAAGTGCCCGCCTTCTCTCTACGAATTTCCGTGACCTGTCTGAGATTGTCATTAAGTCAGCTATCAAAACTAGTGACATTTCTTTGAGGAGTTGAGGACAAAATAGAACAACGAAATGAGGTTAAGCTTTATCGGAGTTGGAGATTTTCGCACAAATGTCGACTCAGGGATTCGAACTTATGTCCGCAAAGTAGTAACCAGATACTCTGATAGGCCATGTATCGCCAACTCAATACATCAATCAATACAGCGATCCCTTTTTACATTTTTCTAAACTATTTTTTTGATAATAAAGGTTGGGAACAGTGGTATTTGTAAGAAATGCATAAAAATGTCGCATTTTCTTCTAAACTATAATCTTATTGACAATATAAGTTGAAAATATGTATGTAAAATTATTACATTTACATTAAATACTTAAGAATCAATCGGAGATTAAAAAGCTTAAATACCTACAAGATTTTTTTGCCAAAATACCTTTTTTACTAAAATACTGAAATATTTAATACAATTGGGAATAATATCTCGATTGGCACAGTTGATAATAACGAATATTGAATTGAAGTAAATCTGATTTTCACTTAAATTGCCGAATTCTGCCGTATCAATATGAAATTCCACTTCACCTCGTCGCCCGCTCCGTAAAGTTCAACCGGTTATCATTGCTGGCGCTTTTCATTTATTTTAATTAATCGGCGTTGAATATTTAAAACTCTAACACGTCTCAAAAGTTGACAGCTATTGTAATTGTTCAAGATTACACCTTACTTATTTTACTTGTTATTTTTCACTAACTTATACTTTTCATAGAGGCTTTTAGAATAGAAGATTAAATTTTTTTTATTATTCACTTAATCGCAAATTGTATGCTTCTATGGGCATATGAATACAAACTGTTTAAGTATATTATTATTCTTATATATTTGTAGATATTTATAAATATTCCTATAAACATTTTTTTCTGCACCGACACTGCGGGAAGTAAGTAAGTAAGTCAGAATATTCAACATCATTCCAACCATTACATCAGATTTGATAGACCGCAAATCTTCGCAATATTGTGCATGATCCTCCATATTTGGAATCCGCATAAGCGAAGTAACCAGCTGTGTAAGAACATATGCCAAGGCAAAGTCATAAACAGATCTCCCCGCATGATCGGTTGAACGTGAACCGAGCCATTCGGCGTAGTGGGATTTAAAATAGCCAAGGATCATGATCTCTGCGGATGGGATCTGCTGTAACAAAGAATCTGTAGCCATTTGGGCATGGTATATGAGTCGGCTCTGTTTCGGCATTACCGCTATGGGACCTATAGAGGCACCCGGAGACGCGGGGATGGTCGTCGCTATCTACGCGCAGTCATAGGATGGACAGTACGTACCTTCAAGATTGCCAAGGCGTTGAAAACAGATGTCCTCTCTGACGCATACGCAAACTCCAGCCCGGGGCACAAAGGAGTGTTCTAATTTGTACACCGGGTAGGAGAGATATGAAGTATAGCCGGAGAGAACACCTGAGTCTCGATTAAAAAGAGCAAGTCTTCTTCGCCGTCTCCAGATGGTAGTGGACAGCGTTAAGGTTGGAATGAAGTTCCCTGATGTTGCAAAAATTCACGGATAGCGTGACAGGGGTCGCCTCGGTCTTATTGCTCAGCTTTTCCCGAGCAGTTCACGAGTTCACGTTATGCGGGGCAGCCTGAGCACCCACGTTCAGGAGTGGTGTAGCTTGGTCGTGGATGCTCAACGAAGGATTCTCCCGGGTGTTGACAGTCTTCCGTTTAATTCCGCTACCATGTTGATGGGGGGGGGGGGGGGGGTTTAAACTCCGACCATCTGCACTTATCAAACAAAACGCAGAGGTAAACCTCTATTTCACGCTGATATTCTGTGAGGTCGTGGTACCACCCCAGTTCATCCGTGCGACAGTAAAAGCTGCCGCGGGGCTCTACCACAGTTAAATGTCTATGTTTAATATAAACAATATAATATATTCCTTTTCAATTGGCATATTATATTGTACTTGGTGAAATAGTTATTAATTTCAATGTGTTTGCCGTAGACGTAGACGCTTCATTTTGTTATTTTTAGGGTTTGAATATGCAAATTGATGTATTTTAGTATTCTATGCATATTGATGTGGCTTGTATCTGACCGATTTTAAATAAACTCTTTCATCTACTAAATGTTACAATATTTTAGTAGCATTTTCATAGTTTAAATAAACGACACTCATAGAGGAAAAGGTGGGTGTTGGTAATTCTAAAATAGCATATTAAAGATCAGCTTCTAAACTTTTTTCCTTCTAAAGTGAAAAATCAGTCTGTGATGATGATTATTAAATAAAATCTTAGGTTTAAATTAGTAAATAAAACGAAAATTGTTTGTTGTGCGATGATGTATTAACAAACGCAGCTATTTATAATCGTACACTGCGACGGATAATCCTCTTTACGAGCATCGTAGTGGAAAGTTAATATAGAGAACGGCGCGTCAGCAGCGCTTAGATCAAAAGGTAAAATAGAAATACAGGGATCGCTGCCCTTTGTATAGACTTATATTGGTTCAGGTACGAGTATACATAGCTTTCACAGAGTTTTCAGACTGACTTATTCTACGTGTGGTTATTTTTAATAATAGTTCGAACGAGTCTTTTTCTCCATATTATTTCTATTTTTTTAGACAACACAAAACTAAACTTAAAATATGGGCAGGACGGCATAAAAATGTATGAATATACTTCTAAGATTTTATTAAGAATACAGTTATAAAAAATAATGAAATACAAAGTCAACATTAAATTGCATTTAAATTTTTTGAAGCATGTTATTAAATAGTTATAATGTAATTAAATGTGTAATGTTTACCTTATAACAATAAAATCGCTCGGAAAGAGGGTAAAGCGGAGTTCTTCAGTAAATGTTTTTTGCGGACAAATGGAATTTCCTTGTGAGCAGGCACAATGGCGAGCGGGAGGATTGGAAAATCCTGTCCGACGCTGCAAAAAAACAAGCTCTGATTATGACGAAGCATTTAATTGGGTTAATACAAATAAATATTCTATATAAATTTAACTATAGTTTAAATTTTACAGGCCAAGCCCCGAGTACACAAACTAGAGAGTAATTAACATTCATTAAAGATTTACAATTACAACTCACTTTCTCATTTTCACGGTTCAATCGACAAAAATCGTTTTATAGTATTTTTAGTTAATATAAAATGGTTAGTTCGATACTATGACTGATTGTGTAACTTTTTAACGACATTATCGACTATGGTCATAAACACACAATATAATAGATCTTTACTTATGAAATTGTCGTTCTAGAAACGAAGAAATTTGGAACCGCATTGTTACCTGCGATGAAACATGGATTCTGTTTGACAATTGCAAGCGCTCAGTAAGTTGGTATAATCCTGGTTCATCACCTAACAATGCCCTAAACGAAAATATACCTCTAGAAAAGTGAAATCACAGTTTCTTACCAAACGGGATGAGAATTACTGCAGATGTGTACTGTGAAGAACTGAACACAATGATCGAGAAGCTCGCACGTTTCCAAACAGCTTTGGTCAATCACTCGTCCCCGCTAATCCTGCATGATAACGCGCGACCCCAAATGCACAATATACTGTCTCCAAGTTACAAGAGCTGGAGTTGGGAGCTCCCCGTCATCCGCCGTACTTACCAGACATTGCGCCTGCAGACTTCTAATTTTTTCCAGAATTTGGATAATTTTTTGGTGGGAAAAGAATTCAATAGACGAGAGACAGTACAAAATGCCTTTGAAGGAATTGTTGCCTCCTGTCCAGCTGATTTCTTAAAGAAGGGCATCAATAAACTGCCACTGCGTTGGCAAAGATGCATCGATTGCATGGGTGATTACTTTGATTAATAGAAATAAAAATATAGAAAATAAATACGTTAACTTATTTAATAAAAAACGGCAATTTCATAGGTAAATACCAAATATTACTTTTATCGAGATGTTGGTACATAATTACAATAGGTGGCACGGTAGTCAAGTTTTAAAAAAAAATATATTTTATAGAACAAAATAATTCATATTTACAATATATATTGGAAAATAGCATAATCTTGCCCAATAGATGGCGCTGTTGTCAAGTTTTTTTAAAAATATTTATAGAAGTGAAACTCATTGCGAAACCTAACGGAAAGAGCAGTACAACCTGCTGGTATTATTAATATTACATATACTTTAATTACAATAACTATGATAAAACTTACATAGCTCAATACAACATTTAATCATAAACCGCAAGGATAGTGCTGACATACAAAGCGGTTTAAATTAACTCCCTTAATTGAATTTAGGCTCCTTGTTGGGCAACGTGTTCCCGTGCGGATACGGGGTGGCGTTATGCAACAGTCAGACGTTGTATCGATCCAACATTGTTTTTCGTCTGATATGACAACGGTTTTTGTATGATAATGCCGCTAATTTTAATATACTTTTTTATTTTACATAAAAAAACCTATACTAAATTTTACTATGGTTACGAATGGCATAGGAGAGTGCGAACGGGTGAGCGAGCGCTCGTCTCATTCGTTTCATTCGTCATCAATGTGATAAAGTAAATTTTATTTCCAGTGGTGGCCCCACTATGCTATATAAAATATTTTAAGTATCAATGCATGCAACAAATTAGGATTGAACAAATTAGGATTGCATCTTCTATTGCATAAACTACGATGAGTGCTCCGATGAACTGTTGGGATTAACTCCAGCTGCTAACCACCATTACAACTCCAAATTCCATCCACATTGTCTCGATGGCGGGCATTCCACTACCTTGCGTTTTACAATGAATTTTCATATATGGTCCCGGGTTTGAACTACAGTTCGTGTTAAAAATGTATTATTGGGTCTTTATATCAAGAAATTCTTCACGCAGCCCGGTTTCTACTTCACTAGGTCTGTTATAAAGCTGGATATTTTACAAAATTTTAAGATGACTTATAGAACAATAAGAAAAGAGATAAAGGCTAAGTACAAACAAGCCGTCAAAACAAAACAGAAGAACAACTAGAAGAAAACACATTCACAGAATCAGACATACAACAACTCATCAAGAAATTAAAACCAAGAAAAAGTCCTGGAGCAGACAAAATAACTAACGAAGTGATACTTTCCCTGAAACTTATCAACTTACTCCTTAAACTAACCTCCAAAAAAGTGTTGGACCAAAAATCTGAACCAAACGAGCGGACAGAGTTCGAAGATGCGATATTGTTTAAATGGGAGAATGCAACAATTATTTCAAACTACAAACCTAACAGTTCTACATCCGGCATACATAAATGGTTCAATGCAGCCGCACAAAAAAGAAGTCAGTTATAAAGAGACGTAGAGCAAGCGGGATTTAGAAAAGAATTCAGCACCACAGATCACATTCATGAGTCATTGAGCAAGTTGTAAAAAAATTTACAGAGTTCAGAAAGCCATTCTACATTGCTTTCATAGGCTATACAAAAGCTTTCGACTTTAGTGAACACTGAGCTCTTTGCAAAGAGGTTTATAAAGATATATACTTATAAACTCGTATCTATCCTCGACTAAGAATCAAAATGCAGATGCATTGTCAAGCCCGAGGACTTAAATAACATGCCTTTTTTCCAGTAGAAACCGTAATATAGCTGCAGCATGGCTCTACTATAATCACAAATTATAGTAGGAAAGATATGTGTACATACACATATATACAAAACATTAGCGTTAAGGAAAGCCAATTTTACTAGTATTTTATCTTACTCCTATGAGGCTATGATTCTCTTTATTTAAAGTTAACATGTGTTTATGAGCCATCAGGTGGAACTATAATTCGTCTACCACTTAATAGTAATATTATAAAAATAAAGAGACGCCCTAGACGAAAGTTTATCCACCAAATTGGCGCTATATTGAAGATGAGTCAGATTAAGTACACCCTTAAGCTGAACGCACATTTGTCCGCTCCGTACGCGCTGAATTTTATAAAATGCGGTAGGTATACAATATCGAAGGACGAATGCTGATGACGTCATATAACGCGGCGCGTTTGGCGCGTGTTGATACTCAGTGTTGACTAATGTTGCCAACTTAGTGGATTTGCCACTAAAACTGGTGGTTTCAACTTTTGTTTCGAATTATATTTTTTAAGTATTAAATGTACACTGCGGTTAGAGGTTGGCAGAAAAATGCCATTTTCATAGAAAGATATGGTTTTAATATAGGTAACAATTTTTTAAATTTCTTGTATGTTAAATGCAAATATCTAAAAAATCGTTCATCATCATATAACAAGTCTTTAAATAAAGTATAATACTCTCCATACAATTGCCTTTTTAAATTAATACTATGAATCCAGAATCTTCCTTTTCTTCGAATTTTGTTTTCTTCTTCCTTCGGCTAACAAGCAGGCTATTACAATATTTTTTCCATAGTGATTTCGAGCAATAAATGTCTTCAATATAATATATCTAATGTACCGTTTCACACCAGTGGTTGGAAAAAACTGCAAGAGTTGTTGGCAATCCAAAAGATTTGCGGACGGCGCGGACGGTGCGTACGTACAAATGTGCGAGGCCATCAGTAAAATTCGGCGCGTACGGCGCGGACAAATGTGCGTTCAGCTTTAACCACCGAGCATGTATGTCATAGATATAATAATAGAAGGAGATATGCCCGGTAGTTGAAAATGTATCGGAACCCGGTGTCTCCAGTTGGCCCCTACCACCCGCCTACTACTACACTTGCAGATCAGTAAAAGCAATAGATACGCAATCGCGCACACACCCGCATTTTATAAATTAGAACGTACTACACAATCAATTATAAACCGTATCCCTACAGAAACAGCGTGCATTTACCATTCACCGTACTACTTACTCACACAAAAATATCAGTCGCTATCGTTGTGTTGTGCATTTTAAAAACAAAAGCCATTTATTTTACATATACATTAGAGATTGACTAAATTGGAAAGTTATCGATTCTCTTCCATTTATATTAAAATTACACTAAAATTAAAAATAAAATAAATAAAAAACGATATGCACAGGAAATTATATAATAAAAATAAACAATATGTAACTAAACGTAAATTATTAAGTACCTAACCTACCTAACAATTACAATAAAAAATCCGGTATTGTTGGTTTTGATTGTCATAACGTATTGAAAAAGTAGGTATTTTTGCATATGGTACTAGTTTTTGTAGGGAACCAGTTTGGTGGCCTTCCTGTGGCATCAATTAATTTCTTTTTTAAATTAGCATCTTTTGGGAAGCTGAAAATGTACGATAATAATTTATTTATCATTTACATATATCCTACGCAATTTCTTAACCTCACCATGTACCTGGCAAGCCTTTGTTAAAAAACCCCTGGTTGGTTAAGATATTGTTAAATATATGAAAACAAACACACACTCATGCATAACAAATAAATAGCCAGGAGAATTATGTTGACTTATGTTAGCAAAAGTCACTATTATAATATTATCTGAATTTTGAACCATGCCAATTAGGTATAATAACGCGTTCGAAGGTTTTGAAAACATAAAAGTATGGAATGAACACGAAGATAAGGCATAATATACTATAATTCAACCCAAAACACTTCACCGATGATTAACCTAATTATTTAAGCAACTTACTTTTTGATCGCTAGTTACGAATTCAGTGTAGTAAACGGTGAAAATAATCAAAATAATTAAATACCATTATGTCACATCAGTCTTCCCACCGGGCTGAAACGGTTGACAAATTGAAAGAATAAACTATAATAGCAATTCGCCAATCGACATTGTTGTCGATAGCATACGTTAGTGGATCTGCGCAAGCACAACACTAACTCATCGCAAGATACAGTGGCCGTACTACACGATGCATCCCCATAAATAAAGTATCGTTTTATCATATTTACATGGCTTGTTCAGTCGCTTAGCGATATACATAAGTAGTGGTTAAGGAGCAATGTATGTACTACAAAATAGTACCGTTGCAGTGATATTTGAAAACAAAAATAACGCATTAAGAGCAAAAAATATTTTACGATTTGTTGTTTTTCATGATTTTAAAGATAAAGATAGTAAAATACTTGTTCTTACATATGGTAAGTGATTCCATGATCTACAAAGATTTTGTTTTGGCTTCGGTTTTTACAAAAAAACACTGAATAACACGGCATTCTGATGTTGTTTCACGATTACGGTTGAAAGTATACTAATACGCAAAGACGGCCATTTGAATAGAACCTGAGCATTTTGATCATATCGTGCGGACACAGACACGCCCCCTTTGGTCTCCTCTTTTTAATATTTCTATGATGTATGTATAGGTATATGGATATTAAGGAGGCGAGAGAGGTGTGTCCGGATCGTGCCAAATGGAAGTCCGTAGTCTTTGCCTACACCCCTGGGTGACAGGCGTGAGTATTTATGATTATAATAATAAAAAGTTACATTAGTATTAAATAACCATATACTATTCATTGAAATGAAATGAAATGAAAATTATATTTATTTCTCCACCACAAAAGTATATATGTAGATAGATAGGTCTACTAACATAACTTAAAAAATATGATATATTGTAATATTTTTGCGGCGGACTGGAGCCTAAACTAGGGTACCCCTTTCAGGACTCCAGGTTGCTCGCTCGCTAGCTACTTTCAAGTTTTTTTTATAGGATAAGGGTGACAAACGAGCACACAGTCCACCTGATGGTAAGTGGTTGCTGTGGCCCGTAGACATCTACATCTATCCTCAATTACGAATTAAAATGCAGATGTGTTGTCACCCGTTAGGACTAAGATGGAATGACTCGTTTCCAGTAAAAAGGATCTCCGGTTCTCTACTCTCACCATACGAAACACAGCAGTGTTACGCTGCTATTTGACACTGATATTTTTTATGCTGGTATTCTGTGAGAGGGTGGTCCTGCCCTGGTCGAGCCGACCCATTCGTGCTACAACTATGCTGTGCGCGCGCGCGTTTGTGCGTGCGTGCGTGCGCTCGCGCGCGTGTGTGTGTGTGTGAATGATATATATATATATCTTTATTTAGTGGAACTAATAAAAACAATTTGTATAAATACAGTATTTGTGCAAATATAGTATTATATTATACAAATAGGGACATCATATCACAATATTTAAACAAATATTACGAGTCGCTCATTACTACTACATGTGTCGACGAGGACTGGGCAAAAGGACCTCATTCAACTTAATGTTCCAATTCAGATTAAAATGTTGGTTTTATACGGGTCATATTTAAGGCCCCATTTATGGACTATTCTTTTGTTATTCTAAACTGAGATAGTTCTTTAATTTCGTATGTAAGTAACACTAGTTCGATAGTCACCACTGCCGTTGGTAATAGCAGTATTAAATGCTAATTGTTTATTATATTTTAATAATAATATTATAATTGCTCAGTGATGAAGGAAAAAATCGTGAGGAAACTTTCATATCTGAGAAGTTAAAAACATTTTGAGAATATTTGGAAAATACCAAAAGTGCACGCCTCACACGCTCTTTACGTTAAAATTTTAAATTAAAAAGCAGAGAATCTGATCAACTTTCATAAATAACATTTAAACGGTGTTGAGTTCAATAACAAAACTCAATAGGGGTCCTTCTTAGAATATATGAAATCTTATTTAATACTACATATATATCTCAAGCTATTGCTTACTACTCACTGATGCACAGACTAACGGACGGCAGTTGATATATTTTTTAAATTACATTTTTTGTTATGTAATCTAAAGTGAATCAATTAAAAAATAGACTAATCTTATAATTCAATGTCTGTAGATATTGTAACGTTAATAATAATATGGATTTAATGTCTAGCTAAAGGTATAAGAACGATTTTATGAAGCGGACTTGAGGTGTGGCCACATATCGAGAGTAGAGCACCCCCTCACGTTGTGAGGCGTGCACGTGCAATACGGTAAAGTTCGCCAACTCGTGCTGGAGTAGAGCGGTCTGTTACCTGCTTTAAAGCCCTCTAAGAATTTATATGATGTTACGTTACTTTATTAGTTTGTTATTGTTCTTTATTAAGTTATAGTTAGAAGTGAGTTTAAATATATTATAGCTTATACACATATACACATCCTATGTAATAAAATTTGTAATCTCTCGGAGCATTATGATTCAGTATCAGAATGCTCAACGCTAAACCAAACCATAAACTCAAAAAGATCTTTTAAGGACACAATGGTGCCATAAACGTCCATAATATAAATTGTAATAACAAAGTAACTCAAAACGGAAAGGGAGCGTCCCTCGAAAAACAATAATTTGGCAACCAGCACCCGCTTAATTCCGGACGGGTATGCTTTGAGTCTCATTTTTAAACTTGACAAGTCTCGGTCGCGTCGCCCTTTTTCCGGCGCCGCCATTTTCTGTGCCGCCTCAACTAGATTAAGAACTATGTTGGGATAAAGCTGACCGACCAAGGATCTCCTAAGTGTGTGTTGTTTGAGGATTAGCAGTGGTCCCAAGCAACCGCCGGTACGACATACTCCACCGATCGTCGAGTCCGCATACTCCGTGAGGTGTCGAGGTCACCGGCCCTTAGGTAGATTCTTGGCACTTAAGAGCGTTCTCGGCTTTTTAAGTGTCTAGTCGCGTTTTTAAGTGCCACCTATTGCACTTCCCCCAACCCTTTCGTAACGAAAGGGGTAGGCAGTGCCCCAAGTGTTGCAAACAACTCTACTCTCCACCGTCTCCCGTACCTCGCGGCGCGCGCGTCAGTCACCTGTCTGTCAGCCTGCTAGGTAGGGAATTAGATAGGACACACAAGAGATTTACTAGGTACATCCGTAAGTAATGACCGGCAGGGGAAAGGGGGACCCCCCCCCCACCCCCTCGCGTTAGGAAACCCCCGGATCGTCCAGGGATACTAGACCGTCCTCTTATGGTTAGGGACCTCGCGAACCCGGAGCGCTCCAGGATCGTAAGCTCCTTCAGCCAGATTCCGAAGACAACTAGGAAGCCTACCTCGCCGCCTAAGGAGCCCGCACCGAGCGCCGCGCTCGTGTTCTCCGCGCCTGAGTGTACGAGCGAACGCGAACCGTCGCCCCTACCGCAGCGGGCGAAGAAGTCGGCCAGGAGGCATACACCACCGGAGACAGAAGCATCCCTGTACGAGAAGAGGCAATGCGTCGTGTCTCCAAACTCGTCAGCATCCGAATCATCCGATGAAGAGTGCCAACTACCAGCGGTCGAAGTTAGGAAGTATAATTCGCCGCCAAAATCACCGTCTCCAAGAAAACCAACCCCTCCGATCTCCCCTGACCGACGTAGCAACGCGGTTGGGTACGAGCAGGGGGGAGAGGAATTGTACGGTTGGGATAGCACTACGTACGCTACCCTAGCCCCATCGGATGGACAACCAAACCCGTCTGGATTGCCAACGGACAATGGACAACGTCCATCAACTAGCTACGCACAACTGGCAGCAGCCCCAGCAGTACCAAGGCAGGAGGCTGAAGCCCAGAAACCAGAGGAGGATTCCGGAAAAGGCCGATATCCTCCAATAGTTGCAGAATGCCTCCTGAATTGGACGAAGCATTTTGAGGTGCTCAACAAGAAGTTGGGTTACCCTCCGAACGCTCGTCCGTTCCGGAAGGGGGTGCGCTTCTCCCCCTAGAGTCCGGAAGAATTCCGGACCATCCAAAAGTACTTAATGGAGATTACCAAAGAAATACCAGCCATGTCCTGGTACTGTTACACCCCCGAAGAAGAGAAACCCACAAAAGTGGGCATTAGGGGGCTGCCAGTTGACACGGATACTCAAGCTATAGGAGAGGCTATCAAGGCATTAGGTTTTCCAATTTGCCACGTAAAGGCAATCCCGCCCCACAGAGGCTGACCCGGTTGCCTATACTTCGCGCAACTTGACCAGTTAAGCCAAGAGAGGCTCAAGGATCTCTACAGCATCAACGAGCTCCTATTTATGAAAGGAGTCGTGATAGAAGCCTGGCAAGGACGAGTGGGACCAGCACAGTGCCACCGCTGCCAGGCTTTTGGACACGCCTCCTATAACTGTTTCCGTCCGATAAAATGCGTCCGTTGCGCGGGGGAACACGCCGCAAACCAATGCCCGAGGGGTAGGGATGAAGCACCTACATGCGCAAATTGCGCCAAAGATCATACGGCCAACGATCGACGATGTCCGGTATTGAGGAGGATCGCACGGAAGCAATGAATCACACTTCCGGGCTTGCTTCCGGAAGCGCCGAAGCAGATTCCGGAGAGTCGCCAGAGGACCGTCCAAGTCAACAAGGAGGGGTGGACAACCATAAGAGGGAAGGGAGGGAGGCAAACAGCTCCCCCCCCTCCCCACACCCCCGCAATCACAGCAACATCAACAAATGGACGTTGTAGAGCCACCGCAAGAAAAAGTATCCACTGGAGCGACTCTCCAGCCCCCCGCTAATGACGCTACAGAGCGCCTAGTTTCTAAAAAGAAAAAGCGGGGGAGAAGGAAGAAGAGTCAAGCACAACAGCCTCCTCAAGCCGTTACCTCTACCCCCACCTCAGCGGTCACGATAGCTTCTCAGGCGCAGGTTACCGTCAGGGATACAAGGACCACCGTAGGTAGAGCACCAGAGAGGGCTCTACCGGAACATAGAGCTCGCTCTACAACTAGAACACGCTCTACCATACGCAAACAGACCCAAGCCCAGCCGAGACAAGAGCCAACCTCAAACAGAACACCAACTGCCGACCTAGGCTACGACGATGCCATCCTCAGATTGGTCGGCATAGCCATAGAGGTCGGCACGCAAGTCCTGGACGATATAAGAGCCGGGACAGATCCAATAACAGCGATCATGAGAGCGTTGGCGCAACTACTTACTCGGTACTACAGAGGCGAGTAACCTGCGCCTACTATACTGGAAACCAGACGGGATACAACAGAAGATCCACGAACTCCGCACTGTCACCCAGCAGCAGGATATACAAGTGATACTGCTGGGAGAGACGAAATTAAATCCAAAGACGCATCTTAAGCTGCCAAATTACCACATCTACAGAAGGGACGAGGTCAATCCTCAAGGGACCGCCTATAGAGGCACGGCGGTTCTAGTGAGGAGAGACATCGTCCATCAAGAACTGGACCTACCAACTTATGAAACGATGCGCTCTATCGGCATAAAAATGGAGGCGGCGGGCGAGGAACTAAGGATCTACGCAGCATACCGCCCGCCAGGGACTCCATTCTGCTCCTCAGACAACCGGACAGTAATGGAAGGCGAAACACCAACCATCGTCGCAGGGGACCTAAACGCGAAACACCCGGCGTGGGGGTCCAGAGTGATCACCCCGCCGGGTCGTGAGCTTTACGATGACGCCGAGAGAAACGGCTATGGCGTTTTAGGTCCCGAAGAACCAACACACGTCCCTACGGATCACCGAAAATGTCCGGATGTATTGGACATCGTGCTCTCTAGGAACGTCAACTACCCGGTAGTGGTAGAGGTGCTGTACGACCTGATGTCTCAGCACCTCCCGATTCTCATTACCATTGGCCTCAAGGCAGTGACTACGCTGCCCGGAGCTCTCAAAAGGAAAATCAATTGGAGGCTCTACCAGCGACACCTAATGGAGAGACCTCCGACATATACACCCATTAACACAGCGGACGACGTAGAGGCCGCTGCAAAGAAAATCACAAAGACGATCAAGGAAGCTCTACATGCGGCTTCTAGGATCGTCCCAACCACAGGAAGACGGGAAGAGCTGCCGCGAGAGATATGCGTGCAGCTCAAACGCAAAAGAGCTCTAAGAAAACTCTGGGCGCGTACTCGCTGCCCTCGCCTGAAAACGCAATTAAATGCCTTAACGGATGAACTGTCACTTGCAGTCCGGGCCCACCGAGGAGAGGCCTGGGAGCGGCGCATATCGGAAGCAGAGCAGGAAGATGCGTCGCTCTATAAACTGAACCGGCAGTTAACAAAAACCAGACCCCCCGTTTGCCCGCTGACCAACAACGCGGGCAAACGTTGTTACGAGGCCAAAGATAGAGCGGATATCCTAGCAGAGCACTTCGAGGAGCAATTTATGCCGAACCCAGCAAGTGCGGAGTTCATGGAACTTCATACCCGGAAGGAGAGCCGCGTACAGGAGTTCCTGTGGAAGCCCGCGCCACCGCTTGCAGGAGAGTGGTTTATATCCCCCGCTCTATTGCGGAGGACAGTAGCCCGCCTGCAACCAAGGAAGGCGCCGGGGCACGACGGGATAACCAACGCAGCACTTCGACAGCTGCCTAATAGAATACTTATAGAGTTAGGTCGACTCTACAACGGTATACTGCGGACATCCCACTTCCCGGAGGACTGGAAAATCGGCAAAGTGATCGTTCTGCCGAAACCCGGGAAGGACAGGCGTAGAGCAGCCAGTTATAGGCCGATCACGTTGCTACCGCACATAGCTAAACTGTGTGAAAGACTGCTGCTGAGAAGCTTCCGCCCGTGCGTACAACTTCGGGCGGAACAGCACGGATTCAGGAGGGGCCACTCTACAGCAACACAGCTGACCAGGGTGCTGCACTATCTTGCGGCCGAGTACAACCGCGGCCGCACATCGTTGGGCGTCTTTCTTGACATAGAGAAGGCGTTCGACAGAGTGTGGCACTCTGGATTACCCTATAAATTGGAAGCACAAACAAGTACCCCTCCTGCTATGTTGCGGCTAGTGGCGTCATTCCTAAAAGATAGGAAGTTCTACGTCTGTGTAGAGGACGCCGAGTCCGCAGCAAGACCAATTAGAGCCGGCGTACCACAGGGCAGCTGTCTATCGCCGATCCTGTACGCGGCTTACACCAATGACATCCCCACCCTGGCAGACCACCTGCGCGAATGGGAAGACGATGTTGAATTAGCACTATATGCGGACGATAGTACCTACTTCACATCGTCTAGAAGAGCCCACATAGCCACTGCCAGGATGCAGCGCCTGCTGGACCTGCTGCCACCATGGCTAGATGAGTGGAGGATGGCCGTCAATATTGGCAAGACGACCGCTCTGCTCACTCGCCGCTACAGGAACTTTCCACCACCACTGACGCTCAGGGGCCAGGAGATCGCCTACGAGAAGACAGTGACGTACCTGGGATGTAGGATTGACCGGATGTTGCACATGACCGCGCACGTCGATAACGCCATCCGCAACGCCAGATGTGCGCGGGCGGCGCTCCGTCCGGTCCTAACCGCAAACCTACCACTAAGAACAAAATTAAAAATCTACAAGACCTACATCAGATCAAGATTTACTCACGCTGCGCCGGCCTGGTACGCGCTCCTGAGCGATCATCAGAAGCGGCGATTGCAGGTCCAGCAAAATTTGACACTACGGACCATCGTCGGTGCAGGTCGCTACGTCCGGAATGACGTCATCGCGGCCAACCTAAAGATGGAGACAGTCGAACAATTTGTGGCCCGATTAGCGCGCGGTATGTTTGGCCGCGCTGATAACGGGCCACACGAACACCTAAAAAAATTTGCGCCTCTACATGCTCGATCACCGGACGGGCGACCTCTGCCACGAGAACTCCTCTCTATAGCGATTAGAGAGTCGATTAAAACCCTCAATGCCGCAGATACGCCAACCTAGACGCCTGGCCGCATTAACCACCGGCCACATTAGACTACCACACATGCCACGTTTTCAGACGGCGGCTATATTACCCGTCTTCATGGAAAAAATTTTTTCATGAAAAAATTAATATGACTACAGCGACCGGGGAATCAAACCCGCGTCGCTGCTTCAGACTTACAACGCCATAACGGCTCCCACGACCGGTGCATAGTGATGCACCGCGAGGAGATTCCGGGCAAAGGGGGACATGCCCCGAGGCCCGAGACCTGCTGTGTGCATAAGCATACACGCAGACGATTACGTAGTAGGGATAAAGCTGTATCGATACTGTAATTTTTTTCAATTCGTGGGTTCAGATCGGTCGAAAGTCGTGGGTTCGAACCCGCTATTCGACTTCTGTCGTGAGCCACTTCTTAACACATGTGTTAAGCCGTCAGAGCCGAGGCGCGCTCACCTTTACTCAGACGACGGTGAGGTAACTCATCTGTACACTGATCCGCGTGTAGGTTTACACGGTACTGTAAAACTAACGTTCGGACGCTAGGCGAGTCACCATCCGACCTGTTGCACCATTTTTTTTTATTAATTATATAGACGGATATTTACAAAATTATGACATATTTCAACCTGGGTACTGATACGCTATTGTATATCACCAATATTAAAATTAAATTTGCGATTTCGGTTGGATTTATTTTGCGACCAATCAGTTGATAGAGCCACGCCCAGCAATAAATA
This sequence comes from Parnassius glacialis, assembly GCA_033319125.1. Taxonomy (NCBI): domain Eukaryota; kingdom Metazoa; phylum Arthropoda; class Insecta; order Lepidoptera; family Papilionidae; genus Parnassius; species Parnassius glacialis. The sequence continues at coordinate 17,404,295 of JAVANC010000013.1, read as the reverse complement.
GGACGCATCGTGTGCAAGTAAAGTTGACATATAAAGGAGGCATATTTTTAAAATAAAAATAAAAATACTCCTGCCAGAAATTTGTTCCGTATCATCGAAGGGGTTTGTAATAAAATACAAGACAACACACCGACAAGCATTAATTATTTGAAGTCAAATAGTGAAAAGTACTTATTTAAATATGGATACCATAAAATATCCCAGTTATTAATAAAATATTTTTAATGACTAAATTGTACCGACTTATCTAACAAATGAGATCAGTTTATACCTATTTAGGTGTTGTTAAATTTGGTTATGTAAGTAAATACAAAGAGTTTAACTCACAAACGTATCTTATTTTTTAATTAGAAAAAAATACCCCCGGACTCTCGGCAACCTACTTACCATTAAAATATTTAATAAAATTATTTTTTTAAATATGTTATACTTTATGGTGGTAGAAACTATCATACGAGTATTAATTTTTATAACCACTATGAACAAAACCAATAGCGCCTTCAAAAACAAAGTTTTTTTCTGGGTGAACCAATTTCCCATATATATATATATATATTTATATGGGAAATCGGTTCACCCAGAAAAAAGTCATGAAGAAACACACCTTAAAAAAGAACATACAGTCGAATTAAGTTCCTCCTCCTTTTTGAAGTCGGTAGAAAAAACAATACACTACACAATACTACACTCTACTAAAATCTACATATCTATCAATCTATTTTACTATAATAAAACTCTAACGCGACGTCTGTCTGAACACGCATCACGCAAAAACCTATGACCCGATTTGTAGCGCTCTTTTGACCATTTATCATCTATGCAAACAAAGTTGTAGTTTTTGAATCATGAAAGTGACCCTATTAACCAGATGACCAAATTACCCTTACGTACATTATGAATAATTCTGATATAGCATGACAAACATGTTAGATCTAAGACCAGAGCGAGGACTTGATGTGAGGCTTCTGTAACTGACGTTTATCCGTCTGCCGCACTGCACTATACAAATACTCGAAACAGACTACGTCTCTCAAAAAGCGAGTGTGAATGAAAGTGTTGGAAGGGGTAGACCTAGGCGGACATTTCTAGACCAAATTAGGGACGTCTTGAAAAAAGACCAGGTTAAGAGTACCCTAAACCGTAGAGCATGTATGAAGGGAATAATGAAAGTGGACGAAGCGAAACAAGTATGTAAGGATCGTAGCAAGTGGAAAGAAGTGGTCTCTGCCTACCCCTACGGGAAAGAGGCGTGATTATATGTAAAATAGCTAACATCTTTATTTCCGTCTACAGAAATACCGCGAGTACAACGTAGAGGTGGTGCGTAAGGACGGGCTGCTCCTGGTGCGTGAGCTCGCTGCTGAGGTCAAGAATCATATGGACTTCAAGATGAACGCCGTAATGGTCAGTTAAATAAAATTATTAAAATCACTATCATAGATCGATAATTATGTAGTTATGTAACACAACATGCCGCCGTACATCAATATCATGACACAACCAGATCAACGCCGTCTCCACTGTAACTTTTGGTTTGGGATCAACTAGCTCAGCTCGGTGTTAATTAAACACCGTTTACGAGCGGACAACGCATCCAAGGTGTACGAACAATGTTACTCTTACTGAATACGAGTAAATCATTGACTACGAGGAGGCAACAACCGTCAGCCCATATAGATATACGTTTTATTTATAGAAGGAAGAGGATAAATAAACACAAAATCCACCTGATGGTACGTAGATCCCTTCGACCCATGGACCACTAGATCAACCCTTGATTAAAAATTAAAATGGAGACGCGTTGTAAGCCCTGAGGATTAAGATGAAATGCGTCATTACCAATTATAATGATTTCATTATGCTGCTATTATGTGCGAGGGTCGTCCTTCCCCATTCGAGGCGACCCATTTGTACTGCAATCATTATACCTACGTTAATCTAGCACCTAAAAAGGGAGTCTGAAGTGCACGATGAGTGAACAACGCACCTGTACATCACACGACATAAAGCTCATTTTACAGACCAGACCATAGTCCCGGTCTCCGGGGCATTACACACCTCCCTAATGTAAACTACTAAAATGTATGCCAGATAGATAACACTAATAGCTGTAGACCGTATTTCAAACAACTAAATATTCTTACCTTACCCTGTATGTACATTTATGATCTATGCCTGTTTGTCCACAAAAATAATAATATTTTTAAGAAGATTAAAGTACACATAACATAAATACACGTAACAAAAATAAATTATACCTACCACAGTCGCAAACAAAAATGTTAAATACTAGCCCCTACTATATGGCAATAAAAGTATACACGTGTCCCAAAATTCAACGATAAGCCAACACCGGCGGATAGACCTGCCCCGGACTAATCGGGGAAAAAAGAAAAAAAAATATATCCCAATTATATTTTAAGTTATATAAAAAAAATGAAATTCTTCAGAAATTGAGACCGTTTATGATATTTTTCACTACCATGACCACAATTTTTTAAATATTTTTTTCTTTTTTTTTATAGGCAACCTGAATAGTACTGCTATCTAACACAATTCTTAAAAACTCCAGAATAACTCTTGTTTTATCACGAAAATTAATGAAACTTATTTTATTCCCTAAATTTTTGAAGACTTTTACTTTTAACCAAATTTAACTTATCGTGGTGTAAAAAAAATAGTATGAACACTAGTATGGCAAGTTTTTTTAAAAATTGACGCAACTAACCAACATTCCAAAATGGTATAATACTCTAGGAAAACAAGTTATAAAAAAATATGGGCCTATTATTTCTTAACAGGGGCCAAATGACGGTCGGGTGTAATAAAAGTTTTAGTTCTTGAAAAATGTTTAATATTTCAAAACAAATGGTACAAACAGTTTCACGTGTAATTTATTAAGTTATTAACATTATAGCACATGTTCGAACTGTTTGCCACCAGCATTAATACATGCACGACATCGCCTTCAAAATGATCGTTTTATTTGTCTTGCATATCTTCTGCTATTAATGTAATCAGCAGCCTAAGTGATATTTCAACGAAGCTCGTCCAATGTCACAATGGGTTTTGAGTAGACCCTGTTTTTAAGACAACCCTAATAGAAGAAGTCCAGGGGGTTCAAATCGGGTGAACGGGGTGACCATAAGATAGGACCAAGTCGCCCGATCCAACGCCCTGGATTCTCTTGATTTAAATATTCTCGCACAGGACGGGCATAATGTGCTGGGCAACCATCGTTTTGGAACCACATGTTTTAGAGATCACTTAAGGGCACGTTGTTTAACAATTCTTGCAAGTCATTTTGTAAAAAGTTTAAATAACTATTGCCATCTAAGTTTCCTTGTAACTCAAAGGGGCCAATTACTTTTCCATTTAATATGCCGGTCCATAGGTTAACCTTGAATTGATATTGGGATTTGTCTTGTCTCATCAAGTGTGGATTTTCATTACTCTAACTAAGTAGGTTGTGAAGATTTAAATACCCATCTTTCTTGCACGTTGTTTCATCCGACCATAGAATTTTGTCTAGGAAGTGGGGATCTTCACTGTGCCTTTGCAGCATTACACGGCAAAATGTGACCTGTAGCGGATAGTCCCGCGGTTATAACGTCTGCACACGCCTGTAGTGATATGGGTGAAGCTTGTGACGTTTTAATATTCGATGTGCAGAACTTTTCGGGATTCCTGTAGCTTCTTCTATGGCACGTACCGAAGTAGTCGAGTCATTTTATATCTCATTGAGAACTTCTTCATCACGATCCAATCTAAGTCTTCCAGCGCTTCTCCTATTGGATGGCATACGACCCTCCGAAAACGCTTGATGCACATTAATAAACACTCGATAATCAGGATATTTTTGAGCATTTGGGTATCTTTCTCGATACAGTCTGCTAGCAGCGTTAGCATTACATCGGCATTCTCCATAGATTAAATGCATATTAGCATATTCCTGTGGTGTGTACGGTTGCGGCATGTTAAACGCCAAACAGTCCAAAATGCGCCAGAACTCTAAATCACAAAACACACAATCGTAGTGCAAGATAATGCCAGGTCAGTTCAGTTTGCAGATCACTTCCAGTCCAAATAATGCCAGGTCAGTTAAGTTTGCAGGTCGATTCCAGTCCAAAAAGCCAAGCCAAAAGTCGATAGTATGTACGAGGGCCACGTAAGTTGAATTGGGAACGGTGCGCAGTAAACAAAGGAGCAACCGGAGAACCGACTTGATGAGAATAATAACAGCTTCTCTACCTGCCCTGTTATTGTCTCTTTTTAACGTAAATATCTCTATCTATCTATCTCTCTCTAACATCTAAGGTATTAATGCCCCATTCGAATTCCTAGAAGTTGTAACAGGAACCCATTTGGGGCATGTAGTAAAAGTGATTACTGACAATTACAATTTAAGGAATTTGGCCCCTGTTTAGAAATAATAGGCCCATATTTTTTTATAACTTGTTTTCCTAGAGTATTATACCATTTTGGAATGTTGGTTAGTTGCGCCAATTTTTAAAAAAACTTGCCATACTAGTGTTCATACTTTTTTTTACACCACGATAAGTTAAATTTGGTTAAAAGTGAAAGTCTTCAAAAAATTTAGGGAATAAAATAAGTTTCATTAATTTTCGTGATAAAACAAGAGTTATTCTGGAGTTTTTAAGAATTGTGGTAGATAGCAGTACTATTCAGGTTGCCTATAAAAAAAAAATATTTAAAAAATTGTGGTCATGGTAGTGAAAAATATCATAAACGGTCTAAATTTCTGAAGAAATTCATTTTTTTTATATAACTTAAAATATAATTGGGATATATTTTTTTTTCTTTTTTTCCCCAATTAGTCCGGGGCAGGTCTATCCTCCGGTGTTGGCTTATCGTTGAATTTTGGGACACGTTGTATATAATAAATTACTACAGGAAATAAAAAATATATCAGAATTAATAAAATTTAAATCAAGAGTCGGTAAATATTTAAAACAAAACCCCTTCTACTCAGTAGAAGAATTTTTAGATATAAAATAACAATATTATATATTTTTATATTTTTTATAGCTTTTAATTATTTATATAAAAACATATGTTTTTTATGTTTTTTAATTATTTATATGAATGTTTATAGTATATAAGCAGTGCTCTTGTCAAATTTGCAGTGCCTGAAAAGGGCGTCTAAGTTGTAAGCACATTTTTAATTTAAGACCAATTATGTACACTTAGATTGCAAATAAATGATTTGATTTGATTTGAAGTATAAACAGTGCTTACAACGAAAACACAATTTTTAAAATTTTGTCTGTCTGTCTGTCTGTTTGTTCCGGTTAATCTCAGAAACGGCTGGACCGATTTTGACAAGACATTCACTGGCAGATAGCTAATATTATAAGGAGTAACTTAGGCTACGTTTATTTTAGAAAAGGATTTAGGGTTCCGCGTAAAAAATTAAAACCAAATTACACGCGGGCGAAGTCGCGGGGTAAAGCTAGTCTACTATAAATAGGGAAAAATATCAATAATATTGTTTCCAATGATTCTAATGCTCCACCCAAAAAAATAAATTAAATATATTTCTAATATTTTTTTTATAGGATGAGGGTGACAAACGAGCACACAGTCCACCTGATTAAAAGTGGTTACTGCGGCCCATAGACATCTACATCTATCCTCGTTTGCGAATCAAAATGCAGATGCGTTGTCACCCGTGAGGACTAAGATGGAATGCCTCATTTCCAGTAAAAAAGGCCTCCGGCCACCTGCACTCACCAAGCGAAACGCAGAAGTAAACCTCTACTTCACGCTGGTATTCTGTGAGGTCGTGGTACCACCCCGGTTCGAGCCGGCCCATCCGTGCGACAGCAAAAGTTGCCGCGTGGCTCTACCACTGTTAATAGTAATAATAAATTTAAAGAAGATGCTCTGATTTTATTTCTATGAAAAACTATTAGTTCGTAAATACTATGACATTTATGGGACAAAAACACAAAAAGTAAGTTATAAGATTTTTTGATGTAAAAACTTCTTTAGAATCGTTTTTGAAACTCGATGAAACGAAAAAGTGACACTAAACACAGACAAACATATACGTATATACATTACTGTACCCTAGACCCTTCTTACTGGAAACGAGGCATTCCATCTTAGTTCTCAGGCATGACAACACATCTGCATTTTGATTCTTAATCGAGGATAGGTGTATGAGGAGGACTGTGGGCTCGGTTGTCACTCTTCTTCTGTATAAATAAAGTTACAGATACATTAAACGTATTGAACCTCATCAGACAATCTATCTATTAGACAAATGTTTTAGGTACCAGAGTTTAATATAAGTTTCGAACTAATTACTTCGCCTCGCTTGCCTTTGTTGCTATTTACTATTCAAACACTACTACAGTATTATAATTAGCCTTTCCTAATGAATGACCTAAAAAGTATTGTTTATTCAAGTAATGTTTTCTAATTTTAGGTTACACGATAATTTATTGTATCTACTTTTGAGTATTTAAGCACTATCTATTTTGAACTTTATTTTTTCAAACAGGGTAAGGGTAAAATGTATGTATTTAAATTGTTTTGACAATACAGGGAAAAAAATCCTTTTTTTAATGTAAAAATTTAATTTATAGAGACCTATATTTAGCAGATGAGTTCAGTGATAGTATATAATAAACTAAATATTACATACAAGCTGCATTAATAGATAGATAGGTAAATATTCAAATAATTAAATTTCAAATGAATACCGTTACCAGAGGATGGAAAATAACTTATTTTGAGCAACTTTCCTTTTCTTCTTTAATGTCTATCGTATTTCAAACTATAGACATTTCAGTAACACTTACTGATGAGTTTCTACACAGAAACTCATTCAATAGCGTGCCACTGGATGTGTATGACAAACACCCGCTCTTATTACAGATTTCTGAGTTATGTCTTAAAATGTAGTTCATCGGCGTGGGTGGTTTGGCATGTTAAAAAGATATAATGTCCTCCAGAATTATTTTGGTTATAGCAGCCAGTTTCAACGGTAACTATCCATCTGCGCAGGTCAAGATTATAGTGCACGAGTGTGCGCGCAAACACAGGTGCACTCTATAGTTCTTCACTCTCATAATCCGATGTGAAGGCAATCCAACACGACCAAAGAGAGATTAGTTGTGGGACCAACGGCTTTACGTGCTACCCAAGACACGTGGGTGAAACACCAGTAACCGCCACTCAAGATATCGTAAAGATAACGTATCTTTTTCAAACAAGAACATTCCTCCGATTACACTCAGCATCTCCTCTTAGGTCTTATATGTTCCTTTCGTACAGTGTATTAATTGCGCATTGATTAAAAATTGTTGAGGTGCGTTATAGGACAATACGAAATACGATTGCATTGTACAGATTTTTTTTATAGGAATGGGTGACAAACGAGCACCAGTCCACATGATGGTAAGCGGTTGCTGTGGATATCTACATCTATCCTCGTTGCGAATCAATATGCAGATGCGTCGTCACCCGTGAGGACTAAGATAGAATGTCTCTTTTCCAGTAAAAAGGGTCTCCGGTTCTCTACACTCACCATACGAAACACAGCAGTGTTAAGCTGCTATTTTACGCTGGTATTTTGTGAGAGCGTGGTCGTTCCCCGGTCGAGCCGACCCATTCGTGCTACAACTATACCACTAATATAGCTGCAGCATGGCTCTACCACGTATAATAAATAAGCTGTAAGGTATTCCACCTTGGTCCTCAGAGGTGACCAGCGTAGGCGCGTTTAGCTGGCTGCAGGTGCCTATAGACTGCAGCATGGTCGAGCTTCAGCATGGCTTTACCACGTAAAAATTTTGACGATCGCCTTTAGTAGTATCTAAACTTTAAGTGTGGTCAAATATTATATCAGGTAATACTACAGAAAAATTAGGAAATGAATTCGTGTATTAATAGACCGATTATGTAGGCAGTATTCATATATCATATTTTTGAGAATAGCGCATGTTGCAACATCTAAACTGTATTACCATATTTCGCAATGGCCGACTAAGGACGTCAATTTCCTATGCAACACACCCACATCCCTCCCAGTCTTCGTATTGGAAATTCTCAATCTCAAACTAATATGCCGACTGCGACCCGCCTCAACATTCAATCCAACGCAAAGTTGACAATTTCCCTGAAAACAACTCTTTGTAAAGTTTGGAATCTGAATACGATATTTTCTGCTTCACTCTTATTTCTAGGGTAGAAGAATTAATTTGCTTCTGCGTTTGTTTACGTTACGAGGAAAAGTAAGTTCGTAGTTTTTGTTCAAATGAAAGTAGCTATTAAAAGTCGTTTGCCTACTTTGTTTTCATTTATTAATTCCGTTACGGATTTTATTATTTTTTTTATTATTACGTAATTAATGATTTCTTATATTTACGCGAACACTACAAAGAAGCTAGAAAGAGCTGTAAAGTGCTTGAAACGTCGGGAATATAAAATAAGTTAAAATACGCGATAAAATCTGTAAAATTAGTTTTATTTAAATTAGGTACTTAATTAGTCGTTTTAAAATAATGGATAGTAGCAAGTCGTAAGTTAAAGTTAAAGTTTGGTATTATGAAAACTATAAGCTTACGAAGCTGCAAAAAAGAGTTTTATGTATTATCGTAGTTATTATAAGAACTTTTGGCATTTCTTAATACATCCTTAATCATAAAGTGTCGATAATAAAATCACATTACCACACGGGGGAGTTGAGTAAAATAATGTATATTTTCATATTTCTTTCTTCTGTCTTAAAATAAATCTTTATATTACGTGTCACGTTGTTTGTCCGCGATGGACTCCTAAACTACTGAACTGATTTCAATGAAATTTTGCACACTGTGTGCATTTTGATCCAACTTGAGAGATAGGATAGTTTTTATTCCGATAAGTGACCCTCAAAATTTTTTATTGCGAATTTAAGGATTTTTATAGAGACGATCTTTGGAAAGGGCAGAACAACGTCTGCCTGGCGAGCTAGTATTATACCAAAAGAATGTGTTTTTTCAGATTTTTATTTAATTCTTGAAATAATTTAGAAGTTACGATTATGTAGCTCATAATAGATGTTCAGAACATATAATATAAAGGGACTTCTTGAGGAACCTTAAATATAGTTGCTTTTATTGTGTAAGATTCTACGACAGTTGAAATCACAAAAGATTAAAAAATGAAAGTGATTGACATGAGTGAGTTTTTATTACAAAAATGATATATTTATCTTAGAATTAATAATGGATCGGAACAAAGACATTTAATTAGTATAGTATACCTATATATTTAAATCTCTTTGGATCGGAATAATAAATTTGAAGAATTTAAAAGCTAATCATCAATATAATAAAGTTTTCTGCTTAGTTCCCTATTCCTGCGACTAAGCTGTAGAGTATCCACATTTATGTTGTGGGCATTCAAGATAAAAAGAAAGGAAGTCACTTTACACAAAGCATGTAATACAGTTGTCTCAATTGTTAGATTTGTTTGTTGCAAATGACCAGTAGTCACTTACATACACATAAATCTATGTTAGCTCATTAGTGTATGTTTTTATATGACCAGTCTTTTACCAGAAACAGAAACAGAAACTTTTTTATTCAATATAGATTATAAATAATACTTATTGAAAGTCACTCTTTTGTTTAATTACCACTGGTTCGGAAAAAAACTCTGTCTTGGGAAGAACCAACAAGAAACCCAGCGAGCCTTTTTTTAAAATAACAGCTTACGATCATGTATATTACACAATTAACCACACAAAACAAATTGGTTTCCGATTATCTAAAAAAAAAAAACTATAAATAAGCAGGATAGGAGTTTTTAATCTGCTAAAATGTACTGGCACTGGTTTCAGTTATTTAAGAGGTGATAACTGGACTTTTGCTAAGGTTCTTAAATGAAACCCGTATAATCTATACAAATAAATATAATTAAAGTGTCTGTTTGTAATGTTAAAATAACAGCTTTTTACTAAATGCATATGAATGTATGTATATACGGTACTTATAACAAAAACATAATTTTTAAACTTTTTGTCGGTCTGTCTGTCTGTCGGTTTGTTCCGGCTAATCTCCGAAACGACTGGACCGATTTCGACGGGACTTTCACTGACAGATAGCCGATGTTCTAAAGAGTACTTAGGCTACTTATATTTGAGAAAAATAATTAGGGTTCTCAGCAATATAATTAAAACCCTAAATTACACGTGGGCGAAGACGCGGGGAGCAGCTAGTCAATAAATAAAGTCTATTTGTTTCTTTAAAAGATAATCAAAATATAACGTCCTTAGCTATTAAAGTTTTTACACAAAGTTACTAACATGTAAATGCTCTCTTTTTAACGAAGTTCGTTATGGGTGATACTTAAGTACTCTGGTAAAACATTTAATATACAAGGCCGAGTTGAACGAGGATATTTATGAAGGAGCAACAATGTTTTGAGTGTGAAAGCCAAGTTGAAACACGAGGCACGTAATTATTCGATCCGAGCTACCTCCTGAATGCCATTTGTGGTTTTTGTACAAACTCTAGCCTTCCCCTTTCTATAAAACTTCTTTTGTGTAGATTCGCCCCCCACCCTCCCTAATGAAGGCCTACGGGATTCAATTAACCGGAGAGATTGGAATGTTTCGTGATTTGTACTCAGATACGCAATTCCATCAACGCGGTTCAATGCTTTACTTTCTTACAAATTATTAGAAACAAAAAACACCAATTGAAAGCCGTGCAACAAATTCGCTTTCAATCTGCCTGATTTATTTTTTATATAAACGACTGTGATAACTGTAATTACTGATCCGATAATTAAAGTAATTGTTAAGTTTTGTATGGACTCTGTACTTCTTTTAAATCTGGCTATATAAGTTATTTTTCATTAAAACGATTATTTCTTCTGTTTTAGCCCGGTGCTGCATTTGAGCCTCTCGCATGAGTGAATTCAAGTTACAATATCCGTTTAACGTGTCAGAAAACTATTTTAAAATTCATTGCTGTTTATTCTTTATAGTATTTTCGACGACCCAGTGGTTGAGCGGCAGTCTGCGGCGTTGCGAAGCCGCGGGTTCCAATACCTCAAGAACGAGCATTTTTACGTCCTACAAATAATTGTTTCGGGTCCGTGTTTTTGAAGTTGACAAACGAACTTACAGTCTTCTTCTTAATAACTGGCTTTACGGCTCTGGGTTCTAGCCCTTCTGAGCCTGAAGTTACATTATATTATAATAATTATCCTTCATAGTATACTGCTTCACAATATGTTGATGCGTCACATTGTGCTGCCCTTGGGAGATTTTAACAGCAACTTGAGCCAACAGATAGCTGACGATTGGCCATTGTATCTCAAGGCGCCTAAGCAGACAGACACCTTATTTTGAGAATCACATCACAATCAGAGCACTTGTTTCACAGTTTCCACTAATATTTCACATGCGCAGACACTTAATACACAAAATCACACCACTTTTACATATCAAAGTCCACTTCAAACCATTATTTAAACAATAATACAGGAGCAGCAAATCGCCGCCGGTCAAGTTCCCGCCAAAACTCCGAACTTACAGTCCCCCTAAGCAATCCATAGACTTTAAACGAAAGAGAACCAACTTAGAACAAAAAGCTACAGATGCGTTATTTAATATGGAATGCTTTACAGCCCGTAATTACACTAGGTCTCTATATCCTTCAGATTGAAACAGTGCAAGCACCGCTGTTTGGTGACAATACTATTTAAGAGGGTGACACCTACGCAGATGGACTCCGAGGCAGGAAACGAGTTTTATAACCTAGAATAAAATTTATGTGACACATTTATAATTTATCTATGCCCAGCATTCATTGTAATCATAGATTTAGAATATACCTATCATAACTATATGCACCATACGCATCCATCACAGCAATACAGCTCACACATCGTCTCTCATAGAAGACGAACAAACAAACAACATTTTTATTTTCATAAAATAAGATTCTTACTTCGATACGTTTTAATATATTTTTATAGGATAGGGTGACAAACGAGCACACAGTCCACCTGATGGTAAGTGGTTTCTGTGGTCCATAGACATTTACATATATCCTCGTTTGCAAATCAAAATGCAGATGCATTGTCACCCGTGAGAACTAAGATGCCTCCTTTCCAGTAAAAAGTCTCAAATAAAAAAAAATCGATGAATACTGTAGATTTTGATATCTCATTAGGAATCCTGCTTTCTCGTGCTCTCAACATATCTCTAATTGTGGATGACTAGTTTCTAAGTTACCTGTTTGGTCACCGACAGCACATTCAGATGCTAAACTTTTTTTCTCATGGATAACTACAACAGCTGGCGTGACACAAGTGGGCCTATTGTCATCTATATGGCAAACGGGTTAGCAGCCGGTTTTTTTTATTTTAGTCGTGATTAAGAAGACGCTGCTTCCCATCTCCTGGTTTGTTTCCCTCTGTCAACTCTTACGACATCCTCAAGACGACATGGACGATGTTTATGCAGTGTTACAATAAAGAATAAATAAAATAAAGCTTCCACGATTCACGGGAATGTGGCGTAAATTAAAAAAGTAAAAAAAATACAAATGTTTTTTACTACTTTTCGTGATCGCCAACAGACAAACATTTGTATTAAACATTACTACATCAACATTATAAGAAAACATCGGAAAAATAAATATTTACCAAAAAAAATCTATTTAAATATTTAAAAGTTTCGGACAAGAAGGAATCGGGGATTCTACTCGAGTCGATGTAAGTTTTTCCTATAAGAGATAAATCAGCATTTAAGATTATGCCAACACTCGGAGTCAAATTGCGACAGTGAATTCTTATGTGAACGCTCAGCGACCATTATTAGATAGAATGAGTTAAACTTAGAATATACAGGCGTGATGGAAACCAGCTAACAACTTACTTACAAGTTGTCGGATACTGTTATCGTAAACTTTGTAACTTGAACTCCACTTCTACTAGAATTTTCTTCTTTTTATTCCTAAATTATGATAGAACACTAAAATAGCAAAGTACGCTAAAAGTTATTTACACCCAGATTTACTTCCAAATAGCAAACGAACCAAAATTTTTGCATAGGAAAATTCATTTTTGCAAGGGAGCAGAAGTTAGCTGCACATGGCGCATTCTCGTTACATCGAATATTTGGAGGCAAAAAGGGACTCCTTCGGTATTTGTTGCCACTTCCAAACTGTTACAAATGCAAAGGCATTATTAAAATTAAACGTAAATTCAAAGAGAGTTGAGTTTTACAAGTTATTTTAAAATATGATCATATTCATTTGTTACAAACATCACAATCCTTCTACTAAACATTTTGTAACCGCAAATGAATAAAATTATGTTCTATAGAATTTTATAATCATTGGGTAATGATTATAAATAATATGTATTTTTGGAAGGACTTGATTCAGTTTTGTTACACTTATGGTGATAGCTTGTACCGATGCGTACAAAAGCTCTTGGAGAAACACTTAAGATCCAATTACTTTTCAAATAATTGGCCAAACTTTTGTACGTGATAGAGCCATGCTGCAGCTATATTACTGGTATAGTTGTAGCACGAATGGGTCGGCTCGACCGGGTAAGGACCACGCTCTTACATAATACCAACATAAAATAGCAGCTTAACACTGCTGTGTTTCGTGTGTTGAGTGTAAAGAACCGGGGACCTTTTTTACTGGAAACGAGGCATTCCATCTTAGTCCTCACGGGTGACAACGCATCTGCATTTTGATTCGCAAACAAGGACAGATGTAGATGTCTATGTCCCACAGCGTGTGGTGAGTGTAGAGAACGGGAAATCCTTTTTACTGGAAACGAGGCATTCCATCTTAGTACTTACGGGTGACAACGCATCTGCATTTTGATTCGCAAACAAGGATAGATGTAGATGTCTATGGGCCGCAGCATCCACTTACCATCAGGTGGACTGTGTGCTCGTTTGTCACCCTATCCTATAAAAAAAAGTGAATTACAACATTAAGTTTACAATGCTTTCAAGGTGCTGGGACTTTCTCGATTCTGTGGTTCATCATAAATATTTCCTGAGGTTGCTTATCAAATAGTACGATTTGGGGTCGGCAAAGCCATTTGAAAATAAAATACATATTTTGTTACGTAATTACGTAATGGGTCTGTTTTCTATACATAGACATGTTTTAAGGTCACATGTATGTTATGTAATGAGATTTGATTGCAATGGTAAACTAACCGAATGTTTCAATTTGAAATTCAAATTCAGATTATCTATCTGTGCTATTTAATCATAGAGGTTCTATATATAGTTAAGGCAATATTTTTCAATATGTAAGAATTTACTACTAAAGCTTTTTTACTATTACATATTTTAGGTTTCCTACTTTTGGTAACCTCGTACTGGGTATTGTGTAGTTATGTTCATCGAATCCCACCCAGTACTTGTATTTTTTCAATTAATTTTACAATTTATAAGAAATGTATAACTCGTAAAATTCAGATATCCTAAAATGTTAAGGATATATAATTGTTATATGATTGCATACAGACATTGCTTAGTGGAAGTCTTTAAGATTTAAACTTAATGCTTTCAGATACAAGATGTGCATAGTTGGCAAAATAATACTTTACTTTTCTTCTAGAAATTGAATTAATATTATTATATAAGTGACTTGTGTTAATTCAGAAGCCATACTTTAGCTCCTTGGTCTAATTGGATGATAGCTTCAGTGACGTACTTCAAGAAACGAATTTCCTAGTGACACACATGTTTATTCATTACAGCTTATTAAAAGATTACTGATGAACATAGGCTTCCCTCCATATAACTGTATAGGGGGATATTCGCCATAGTTGCCACACTTGGCAGGCGGGTTGGCAACCGTAGTTTTTAAGTTTTTGGCATTATTGTTAGGAAGATGCTGCTATTTTCTGTTACACTTTTTCTCTGTAGCTGTTTACGACATCTACGTGATGATATTGGGTAATAGTATTTAAATTTTATATTTTTTTTTCGCAATATTGCTATAACAAAGTATTAATTAACACTTTGACATAGAGCTTAAATAAACTCGGTCGTTATGAAATAATTTGAGGGACAAATTTCCGGCAGAACGAATTACTGCCTTGTTACTGTAAATGCGAATAACGTCACGTATCAAAGCTTGTATCCTTTATGTAGAAGCATGCCTTAAATTCCACCGTGTAAATGCAAGAACTTTAACAAAATTCAGGTGAAATTATATAGTTAGCTATGTGCCGACGGGGAAAGCGCGACACGCCAATTGAGCAATAAATCATGATATTAAAATAGATAACTAAAATGGTACGGGCTGCCGCCAACCCTTCCTTCCTATCTATGTAGAACTTCGAATTAAGTTTGATTTGAATCAACGCCTTGTGATTATTATATGTATATGATTATATACATGTTTTGCGCTTAAAAATTAGGTTAAGGTTAGTTAGACGATTTTAATGATTAATCTCAGGGTTAAAGCAGATCCCACGGCCATAATGAATAAATTTCTTGATAAGTCATAAAGTTTAATTATTAATAAACATCCAAAGCAATGAACGGTTACACAAACGAAAGATTTTATCCCGTTCCTTAAGTCAGATTATTTAACATGATAATCGTAAAATATTTGAAATTCGGAAACCCATTTGATGCTGAAAATTAGACAGAATACTCGTAGCCACAGTCAATTTGGCCATTAAATAATTTTATATGATATTTAATTTACCTACTTTTATGAAAAAAAATTACTTTTATATTTTTACCCAATTCATTCATAACTGTAGAATTTTTAAGGTTGAACGAAATTATAACCAAAAGAAATCCTATCCCATAAATTGGATTCTTATCTGAAACAGATAAATTTGACAACATTTTTGTAATATTACTGTTATTATTTGTGTTTTAAGGTTAACTTCAATTTATTGAAATATTTAATTCTCATAACTTTAACAGAATGTATGTTTTATATACCTACTTGTTGTCGTATGTCGTATTTCATAAGTAGTAAGAAATTAATAAGACTGCTCATGATTGCAGTTTGTAAAACCGACGTCGTTTTGAGAAAATAATGCGCATATTATTCGAAAGCACTCTGCGTTCAGGCTTATCGTTTCTATTTTATATATTTCGAATGAATTATTGAAATAAAGGTCGGATTTTCATAAAAAAGTACGCAACATGAATTCCAAACATTTATAAAGAACTCCAAATATCCAAAAAATAGTTACTGCAAACTTGGCTAGGACAGCAGAAGAAATATTTCAATATATTCACTCATGTGCCTGAAATTTAAGCTATCCCTACATACCTACCCAGCTATACCACGTGCAATGCAAAATAGACGACCTAGTTTCTAACGCGTAATGGTGTGTATTCTACACGTAATTACCTACTGCACAAAAGTGCGTTTCGTTTACCTACATCGTGAAATAACCGCTGTTCAAATATTTGTCGAATATAACGACTTTTTTCAGCTGCAAATAATAGTAGCCAGTGGTTTCTCTAGTAATTCTTGAAAAAAAAATGGCCACTGTCGACACTTTAAAAAATAAATCTAAAAACGCGTTCTATTTACAAAAATAAGCAGAAAAAGTTTTTGAGAATAAAGCACACGAAGCCGTTTCATTAAAAATATTTTTATTTGTGTTGGAATACAAAAGACAGTTTCACTTTTTATTGTACAGATTTGTAGGAAAGTTTCAAAGCTTTAAAAAATATTTCAAATCACTCGACTTTTTTCCTTTATTAAATTATTATAAGAGCAGTGCCGCTGACGGTTGTGCTGAATATGAAGAGCTGAGTAGCTCAACGACAAATGTGTGAGGAAACCTGCATGTCTAAGAAATTATAAAACTATATATTTACGAAGACATTTGAAGTCCCGCCAACATGCATAGGGGGGAGAGCGGCGGAAGTGTCCGCCCTGAAACCCTCTTAGAAGTGAGAAGAGTAAAGTTACACCTTATATACGTCCCAACTGTAGAACTTGTATGAGCTGTAACTTTGCTTTTACTAGTTATATATGTTACCTAGTAATGGGTTACCAATTCAAAGTGATATAAATCTAAAAAGAAACAACATTTGATTCAAGTATATATATTACATTTAGGTTATTAGGTATTTAGGTTGTTTATTTACACTTATAATATGTTTACTTACATACATATAGTTATAGACCTTTAATATAATATAAAGTAAAATTTTACTGTATTATAATGTAGTATAATATTGAATAAAACGGATAAATACGGATTTTGTCACGTTTAACATAATTTATTTTAATTATTTTTAATTCTTAATTTTTTTTTCCTTAATTAATGTCAAGTAATCGTATAAATATAATAAATTACTAGCTGGCCAGGTAGACGTTGTTCTGCTCTTTCCGACGACCCTTCCTATGAAAATATCCTTAAATTATTAAAGTATATAATAAAAATATTGAAGGTCACTTATCGGGATAAAAAGTATCCTATCTCTCAAGTTGGACCAAACGGCACACGGTGTATAAAATTTCATTGAAATCAGTTCAATAGTTTAGAAGTTCATCGCGGACAAACAACGTGACACGTAATTTTTGTATATAAAGACTAGCTGACCAGGCAGACGTTGTTCTGCCCTTTCCGAACGACCATTTTCTTTCCCAAAAAAACTCCTGAAATTAGCAATAAAAAAATTGAGGGTCACTTATCGAGATAAAAATTATCCTATCTCTCAAGTTGGACCAAACTGCACACAGTCTGCAATTTTTTTTTGAAATCGGTTCTATCTGTTGAATACTTACAGCAACACGTGGTGGTTATACTACTAAATTGTAGCTTATATTAAACGTTTGTATTTTAACATAACGCCATCTATTAAATATTTACTCAATCCAGTCAACAGATATCGTCATCTGACAGAATCGTTTGGAGCTAACAGATAATTTTGACTGTCAAATAATAGACAAATAATTTTCAATAAAATAATATTGTATTGCGACTATAAATTGAGATGTAAGCTATCCTATCTTTTAAGTTGGACCAAACTGCACATTGACCGAAAATTTCAATGAAATCAGTTCAGTAGTTTAGGAGTCCATCGCGGACAAACAACGTGACACGTACTTTTTATATATAAAGAAGATTATGTATGTAAAGAGTAAAGAGTTTATTTACATTTCTGAAATAATATTTACAAAGTACTACAATTATCATGAATACTTCTTCTTCTACGGTATAGTGTTAATTTTAAACGATATCATTTTATTTTAATTTACTGAAACAAAAAACAATAACACGTAACTATTTTTTTTAACTATTATATTTAACTATAACAATTTTTTTACAAAACATATGACAATATAAACTAACAGTCCGCCTGATAGTAAGTGGCCACTGCAGTCCATGAACACCTGCAGCCAATTTCAAATAAAGAACGCTACAGATGTGTTGCCAACTCGGAAAACTAATATGGCATAACACACAGTTTTTAATTTCTTTAAAAATAAAAAAATAAACTGTTAATTTATTCTAGAAGTAGCCAACACCAACCACATAATAATATTTAGCCTTTTGTTTTTCACAGTTGCGCAATTAGTGTTAAGTTATGAAAATAATTAATAACGTTACCCCCACTTTAGGATTTTTTTCTATAAGATGGAGGAGTATCATCATTTTACAAAAATGAATTGCACTTGAAAAATCATTTTTAGTCCACACAAATACTTTTTATGCTTTTGACGAAACAGAATCAGCCTTCCCGTCACCTGCGGTGGTGATCATTCGTGGATAGAGTTCCTTAAAAAAATGTTTTTAGGTAATGACCGCAGGCACAAATACAAATTCATCATCTCGGAGAATTATGTTTGGGCTTCGTTTACTGGACTTATATTTTATCTATTCAATTCATTCGCGGCTGATATCGCGCCGAGGTACACGCACATAACGTCCAACACAAAAACTTTACCTTACTCTCAATAGACTAAAGTTAAACCGTTGGGTCTATTGCCATCTCTTAAAAATTCCACTAGGCCCTTTAAAACTTTTAAAATAATTATAAAGACAAGAATGCTACTTATAAGATTGTTGAGAAACCCACCAAAATGCCTGACGACAAATTCGTCAATGCCACTACCGCGGGGAGAGCGACAACAGATCACTGCTCTAATTTTAGTCGGATTCCTACGGCTTTGCCAAAGCTTACACTATACCATAACTTCCACCGAAATTTTGAATCAAATTTACGTACCGTTTTAATAGAATTTTAGATTACGTACCTAATAACAGAAGCTAGCTTTCATTAAAACATTTTCATTGGGAAATAAAAAAAGTTAGTTAATTTCTCACAAAAAGAATTATATCTAAAATTTCACAATAATTCTATATATTTGTTTATTTTGCAATAAATAGCATTGAAAAAAGTAAATACAACTATTATTAACTAAACTAACTGCAACTTCGTCCGCGTTGCTTGATATATCAAGAAAACACATCACTGAACACGTAGTGCTTATAGAAATCGTTTTTTCTTAAACCTTAATAACTTTATATTAAATGAAGATATCGCAATATTTTTTTTAGATAAGGGCCAAGTGTCTAAGATATAAAACTTATAAAACCTAATTGAAATCTATCCAGTAGTTTTTCCGTGATGCGCTCACAACTGCAAATCTCTATCATTTTATTTATATAGATTATTATTCAAATCTCAGAAAATAATATTAGTCTTACATTATAAAGGTCTTTCCCACAAATTTTCTCGTATATTCCATAGTTGCTACGCTTGGCGGGCGGGTTGGCAACCGCAGTTTTGATGTACTATCAAGAAGATGCAGTTACCCGCTCCGGTTTCATTACTCTCTGTCGCTTCTTACGACATGGAACTATATGGGCTAATAGATTCTCTTATACCTACTTATAGTATTATATTTGAAATATTTTCATGGATGCAGGTGACTCGGGATCGTGCTTTGTAACATTCTTTAGGAAAGAAACAAACAAACACTTTAGGCACAGACTTTATTTTAAGCACAGGCTCGTGCTAACATTAAGTTTCTTTCGTCTATCTGTAAACTCGTGAAAGGCTGTAATGATCATGATAGTGAAGTTGTGAAATATTTATATAAGATACGTGAGGGTAATATGTCACCTTAAGATTTGCCGCCCTATAAAACCAAAACTAGGAGGAGAACAGAGACAACAACACAAAGTTGTTGCCTATAAGATAATGCATTAAGAAAAAAATAGCAAACAAGCTAGGGCACTAATAAGGAACACTTCGAAAAATCAACTTAAAAAGAACTAACTACACTACATAATACTAAAATCGACAAAAATATTTACTATAATGTTGACTGTCAAAATGACGTCGATAAAGCAGCGCCCTTTTGCCATTTATTGTTTGATTGACCGATGAAGAGCTATCGTATCACAGAACCATCTATGCAAACAAGGCTGTAGTTTTTGGGTTATAAGAAAGTGACCATATTAATCGGATGGACCATATTAATTATTTTAACAGTGCTAGAGCCACGCGGCAGCTTTTGCTGTCCGGATGGGCCGGCTCGAACCGGGGTGGTACCACGACCTCACAGAAAACCAGCGTGAAGTAGAGGTTTACCTCTGCGTTTCGCTTGGTAAGTGCAGGTGTCCGGAGGCCCTTTTTAGTGGAAATGAGGCATTCCATCTTAGTCCTCACGGGTAACAACGCATCTACATTTTGATTTGTAATAGAGGATAGATGTAGATGTCTATGGGCCGCAGCAACCACTTACCATCAGGAGGACTGTGTGCTCGTTTGTCACCCTTTTCCTATAAAAAAAAATATTACCCTCACGTATACTTAATAAGAATATGTAATCTTTATACGTTCAAAAATGAGGCACAATTCTGCCATTGTTATTAGAAGGTATACTCGTTACTCGTACAATATCACGCATTTGCCTGTAGTATTATTTCGTGCGAATGTTATTTTACGATCCTTTCGTCGGTATTGTATTTTTTGTCAAATTAGCGGTATAATCTATGTCCACTACATTTTAGAGTATTTGTGAAGATGACCACGACATCTAATTAGCTAACTTCATAAAAGGAGGAGGCTGACTGTATAGTCAAATTGAGAACTCTTTTTAGGCTTCCGTACCCAAAGGCCGTAACCAACGAGACCCTATTAATAAGCCTCCGCTGTCCGTCCGTCCGTTCGTCCGTCCATCTGTCTGTCAGAGGGCTGTATCTCATGATCCGTAATAGATAGTTGACATTTTCACAAAATGTGTATTTCTATTGCCGACATAACAAATAATAAAAATAAAAATAAATTAAAAATTAAAAAGGGCTCCCCTACTAGAAACGTGTTTTACGATGGTACGGAACCCTTCATACGCGAGTACGACACGCTCTTGCCCGGCTTTTTTTGTATGTTACGCGACAAGTCTTTCGTTCACCAAATGTCGCTAGTAGAGACTGAGATAAAATTTCGTCAATATCATATAATATAGTTACGTGTAAGTGAAAGTTTCGTTTTAAATAAAATTTTATCGGTTTGTAGAGTATTAGATAAATACACAACACAATACCTCAGTGGTTTGTTCCTTAATGTTTTTCATATTTTTAAGTCTACTTAAAATAAATCTACTTTTAGGAATATCTGTAGTTTGGTTTATCCATTTCTAATCTAATTAATATAAAATACATACTAATACTAATATTACAAAAAGAAACTTCAACCCGTACATTTTCCTACCAAATTAACTTCCCCATGTAATTTGTTAAATATTTCACCTCCTTTCTAACTGACGTCGCCCTGGTGACAAAAAGTGTATTGTGAACCGATTTTCATGTTTCTTTTTTATTAAATAGGTATAATTAAGCGATATAACTTTTGTCCACATTACCAAATAGTGGCGCTATTTAGTAATGGGGACAAAAATTTTACCCAGGGGATGGTGTTATTAATGTAACTATTTAAATGACTTTCAAGTTATTACCTTGACCTGGTGAAATTGATTAGTTTTATTTTGATTATTTTTTATTTGAAAGCTGGTGCTTCTCGTGTGGTCCCATATACCTTTGATAGACGTCTGACTAATAGGTTTTGAGTTATCCTTAATAATTTATATTGGAGTCGGTTGTACAATATTTTTTTAATTTTTTATTATGTATTAATGCTGTTAGAGAGATTTGTCCACTCTGACTGACTTAGTACTTTAGTTAATGCCCTTTGATCTTGATACTCCACACTAGCGCTACTTGTTATTGTTTCGGAGAGGGTTACGAAGCAGAAAAAATCATCCGCGCTACTTCAGTGCGAATAGACGGACTTCACACGTCCGGGAAATATTTTTAATTACTGATATGCAGCATTTCTCACGATGTTTTCTTTAAGCGCCGAGCGATAAACACTAAAAAATTATAAACATTTCAAGGGTGCAAGCGAAAATCTAGTACGGGTAACTCGCAGCCCTTAATCACTCAGCTCCTTCCTAGGACAGTGGTCGGCAAATTCTTTAATCAAAAGAGCTAAATATAACATATAACAAAATATAAACACTAACGCCTGTTACTCAGAGGGGTAGGCAGAGACTACGAACTTCCATTTGGCACGATCCTAACACATCTTTCTCGCAGGGGGCGACACTTACTTACATCCATATAGCTACGCATTCATGCTCGTCGGTTAAAAGTACTCTTAATCTGGGTTATCTTAAATATATCGCCAATTTGGTGGATAAAGTTTCATCTAGCGCATCCCTTCCCGAGTCTTCTATTCACTTCTGCAACATAAATTTGCTAAATATCAAAAGTAAAAATATTGAGATTCCTAAAATTTTCTTAAATTTCCTAAATTTAAACTATACTTAGGTACGCACTTTGTTCGTTTATTTAAAAAACTTGAATATACGAATATTCACTGTGTAGTATCGTTGTAAGTATATCCACTACCCATATCATCCTGTGGGTGTCGAAAGTAGCGAGAGGGGGAGACAAACCAGAAGATGGACAGCCAGTGTCTTCCTAATAATAACAACTAGAAAATAAAAATTAATTGCGGCCGCCAACCCGCCTGCGAAGCGTGATAGCACTTTTTTATAGAATAAGGGTGACAAACGAGCACACAGTCCACCTGATGGTAAGTGGATGCTGTGGCCCATAGACATCTGCATTTATCCTCGTTTGCGAATCAAAATGCAGATGCGTTGTCACCCGTGAGCACTAAGATGGAGTGCCTCTATTCCAGTAAAAAAGGGTCACCGGTTCTCTACACTCACCATACGAAACACAACAGCGTCAAGCTGCTATTTTACACTGGTATTCTGTGAGAGCGTGGTCCTTCCCCGGTCGAGCCGACCCATTCGTGCTACAACTATACTATTGATGTAGCTGCAGCATGGCTCTACCACGTGTACAAAGCCACGTGTACCGCTCTGAGGCACTCTGTAGGGAAGACCATGTTCATCAGTGGACTTTTAATAGGCTGTAACGATAACGTTGACGGTATACAGAATAAAACTTGATAAGTACGACTATATCATACATATTAAATAACATAAATCCAATTGTAAATACATAAGGTATCGATAAAATTAAATTATGTCAAAAACTGACACATACCGTGAACTACGCCCTTACATCTTCTGCGAAAGCTTGAATACGTTAGATTTGTACTTTGTTTTATTTTTTATTTTAGGCATGATATCATTTACTCATCAATAGAACGACTTCTGTAACCTCGATCGAGAAAAAACATGAAACGTTAGTTTTTCTGCTGATCTTATGAATCATGAACACTGTTCCACGTGACAAATTTAGCATTTCTTTCTTCTTAGGGTTTTCAAAGCGAACCACCGACCGTATGAAGACTAAGTTATTCAGGGGTCCATCTTCATCTCCACAACTATCTTCCTACTGCATATTAATTATCTCCTTATGTCATGCTATGTGCATTAATTATCAAAAAAATCAGCACAGTTGTGGGGAGATACCTGCCGAATGATCGGGAAAGTCAGAATGATCTCGTCCGGAAGTGAAGCTACGGTTGAGCTTGCAAATTTCTCATTGTACGTGCACACGTGCAAATTTTCACGAATAAATCAAATCAAGTCTTTTGAAATTCAACGCCTTCAAAACACTAGCGTACTACTAATACGGAATAATTAGCCGGCTTTGGTCTCTCCGACCAATTACAATCTAGATGTCTTCGAGGCAAGAGTGAATAGGCTTTTATTACGCTAAGACAGTGTGATTTATCATCACCACTTACCGCCAGATGGGATATTCAAGCACTATGAAGATGCGCTATTACATGACGCTATTTGCGATATTAACCGCAATTCGCACCCGCACGTGGTTCTTTTGCGGCAGTCACGCTCAAGGGGCCAAAGCTCTTTAACTTTTATGGTGGATTTAGTAAGAATGACATACCATACGTAGCGGGTTAACAGAGCTCCGTTTTTTTTTTAATTTATTGTCAACAGAACCAACAGCATTCAGTAACATTATAAAGTTAGTAAATATTTACATTTTTTACTGCCAATTACAGGTTCTTACTTCATATAAAATTATCTTATAACATATCGTTACAAATGTGTGAATATAATATTTCTAACATTAGACAATTACCAACATATTTGAAGATATTTATGGGTATTTTAAGGTACGTATTTTACAAAACACAGTGCATATGTGTATATCTAGTAGTGTTTTGATTTAGTAAGTATAAGGTTAAGTGTATGTGTGTGTGTGTGTGTGTGTGTGTGTTTGTGTGATTTTTAAATGTAAGTAGTGAAGTGCAAGTAGTGTAGGGATGGATGTGGAGAGGTGTGACATGTGTATGATTTGTGTGTGATGTTTTATTATTATTATTTATTACTACTTATTTCTTAGAATTGAGATTATTTTTATTTTATGGAAGCTTTACTGTCGTGAAAAATATCAATAGATGAAAAGTTTTTGTTATAGCAGTTAACAGTACGACTAATCACAGAATTTTATAATACAGAACTTTAATACATTCAGAATCTGAGAATGGGCGGCACACTCTTAAAACAAATCCTAAGTTTTTATACGCTTTTGCAACCATTGTTGTGACATGATCAGACATGAGCATTTTGGAATCAAAGACAACACCAATATCTTTGGTTTGGTAGATGCATTCCAAAGGTATGTTATCTAATTCATATTGGTATTTAATTTGATGCCTTTTACGGGTGAAGCTAATTTGATAACATTTTGAAATATTAACACTAATACGATTATCGTGATAGTAACAACAAAGCTGGTTCAAGTCTTTTTGAAGTTGATGTGCATCTGCCTCAGACTTAATATATGCGTAAATTTTAGTGTCATCTGCATACATGAGGAACTTGGAAAATTTAAAGCAGTCTCCTATATCATACAAGTATGATGGATACAGTAACGGTCCCAATATTGTAGGACTCCAGAATATATTTTTTAAATTTTACCGGTGCGATAACAATTGTGCTTTCAATATTAAGAAAGTTGTACTTAAAATGCAATTTAACAAATTTTTTAATAGTAGCCGTGTAAGAGAATCCACGGCTCCATATCATTCCGTGGGTATCGTAAGAAGCAATGGTAGGAAATTAAATAAGATATTGTCAGGAGCATCTTCCTAATAACAACTTAAAATAATAGTTTAAAAAAAAATTTAAGCAGATACTGGAGGTAGTAGAAAATAGTAAATGAATATAATATATTTATTACAATTTTTTAACCTCAAACAAGATATTTAACAACTGAAATCAGCCGGAAATCGCTTAATAGACAGAATTGTTGGATACCGCATGAAATAGGTGATTTAACGCCCACGGAAACAACGAAATGTAATTTTGAATACAAAATAGAATCGTTTCGTGTGGGGCGCACATTTATAAAGCCCGATTCCGTTTCTGTTGTACTCATTCAAAAGTAAAACTTTCTAAATTTTCCTCTATTGTTGTTCGAAGCCTTAGATAGGTATGAAACCTAGATTGCTTTGTACAAAAACTAAATACCTAAAACGGTTCGAATATTTCATTTCATTTAATTATAATTTATTTATTAATACGTAAAGAGAAAACTTTGTACCCTTTTTAACTTTTTTATTTTGTTTTATTTAATGTATTTGTAACAACACGCCAGTATGTGTTACAAATTCATAAAATAAAATAAAACACACATGGTTTGCGTTCATACTGCCAACGTCTCAAATATGTTATTACTCTAAGGCCAATGTCAAACACTTAATAGTCTGTGGTCGCACAAATCTAGAGATTGTCGCCAAAGAATTATAAATGTTGCCGACAAATAATTGCTGATAGATTATCAAAATCAGCTGTGTAATGAGGGCGGCGCCACTTAGTATGGAGATGAAATGTTACAGATTACATGGCGGGTAAATTAGTTAATTGGGAAAATGTAAGGGTTAATGTTTCTTTCTGTAATATTACTTATATTTTATATTAATTAGATTAGAAATAAATAAATGAAACTGCGATTATTGCTAAAAGTAAAAAACTAAAATTTAATAAGTTTATTTTGTTTTTTGAGCACACAGTTCACCTAATGGTAAGTGGCCACTACGGCCCATAGACATCTACATCTATCCTCGTCAAATGCAGATGCGTTGTCAGTCATGAGTAGTGTCCGGTTCTCTGCACTCACCATACGAAACACAGCAGTATTAAGCTGCTAATTTACTTTGGTATTCTGTGAGAGCGTGGTCCTTCCCCGGTCGAGCCGGCCCATTCGTGCTACAACTTTACTATTAATATAGCTCCAGCATGTCTCTACCACGTGCGAAAAGTTACAAATGAATTTCAACCACTAAATGATCACTAGTTTAACATTATTCAGCAAATAATGTTTACTGGTCGTAACAATAAAAATTATTACAGTTTTTAAGTTAAGATTGAAACCACCACTAATAACTTGTTATAATATATTAAGTCTGTCCGTCTGTCCGTCTGTCCCACGATTATCTCGAGAACGGTTTCGAATTTTCAAATTCTGTTTTCAGCAATCGATTACTGATCACCCAGGCATCTGAACCTCCTTTTTTGAAACTGATTGCTCAACGGCAACCGTTAGAAACCGCTACAAAGCTGATTGCTTCGCCACTTTGCTATGCTGTTAGCTTGCTAGGTTTATTGATTTCACGATATCTGTCCGTCTGTCCGTCTGTCCCACGATTATCTCGAGAACGGTTTCGAATTTTCAAATTCTGTTTTCAGCAATCGATTACTGATCACCCAGGCATCGGAACCTCCTTTTTGAAAGTGATTGCTCAACGGCAACCGTTAGAAACCGCTACAAAGCTGATTGCTTCGCCACTTTGCTATGCTGTTAGCTTGCTAGGTTTATTTTATTTAGATTATTGTTTGACATGTTAACCTAGTTTTATTCTGTTGTCACATTATTAACTTTATTAAATTTTTTATTTTAAAACTTCACCAAAGTTTATTTTATGCACTAATAAAATGTTTGCTACGATTCCATCTTAACTTTCTTTAAACTACCATCAATAATTTGAATCGAAGTACTGTGCAAGAAGGATAAAAATATGCTCACTAACAACGTCAATTACACATCACATGGGCATTAGTTTATTTTTTAGGAAAATATTATATAATTTTGTTAAAAGATAAATTTAAAAGTAATTTACTACCCGTAACAGAAACAGAAACAGAAACAGAAACTTTTTTATTCAATATAGATTATAAATAATACTTATTGAAAGTCACTCTTTTGTATAATTACCACTGGTTCGAAAAAAATCCTCTGTCCTGGGAAGAACTAGCAAGAAACCCAGCGGGACTTTCCCGTGCGGTTAAAAATGGGATTGAAAATGGCGTCGCTTCTATTCACCTCTCGCTCGCACACTATCGCTATCTATACTCACAGCCACTCACCAGTAAATACTGAAAAATAAAAATACGTTGTGGTATGCGTTTTACGAACGTTGTAAAACTTCACTTCAACTTGTCGTTGGAATAGATGATAACAAAAAGTTATAAACTATTAAAAAAAAATTATACAGTTTGGCTAGTTTGTGAGCTACGTCATGTTCTGAGAGTTTTCTTCATAATTATTGTTGATTTTGTTTATAAAAATTTTTTGCATAAAATATTTACATATCATTGAGACATAACTAACCATTTTAGTCTAAATTAGATCCGAAATAGACGAAGCCAGAGCGGATCGCTAGTTATAAATGTTTGTAAATGGAACGTATACTTTCTTATTAATTCTTATTATACTTTAGTTTTCTATATTTTTTTTTTGTAAATGGAATGTATTTAAAAAGAAAGCAATTGTTATTTTATGACATAAACTGTTGTTGGAAAAATAAAGGGAACTTTTTCTCAATTTTCACACCATACAAGACGTTTTATTTCTATATTTGGATATATTATTGTTTAATATATATTTATTTTATATAATAATTCAATGCAACAATTGTTAAATTATATTAGGTAATAATTTATTAGTACAATAAATGTTATTTTAAAATTAATGTATCTACTTGGATATACAATTATTTTCAAATATTTTCCCATTAATGTAAAATTTCAAATTAACCGAATAATACACAACATGTATAACGTTATAACGATGTACCTGTATTAGGGGGACACGCTATTGGTACTGTGCATGGTGACGATTCTGGCTCATTGAGCCGCCATTTCTAATCCTAATCTTTATCCGTACGGACTGTAAATATGTTTTTTTTTTCTTCTTTTGTTTTTTTTTTATGATTTATTTTGTATCGTGAGGCATTTTAAATACAGAAATTACACATGGTAAAACATCAAAAAATGTTTGAAATCGGAATAATTTGAAATGCGGAGCCAAATGTAGATATTCGACTTTACTTTTTTATTGAACATTATTGAACATTATTTTTATTGAACATGATTAAATGAATAAGAGTAAAGCAAGTCGCAGATGCAAAATAATCATCTGCTTTATTCTCATGCTCATGCTTTATTATTTCGTTAGGTACCTATTCGTCTCATTAAACTCCACTGAATACCAGCGTAGAATAACTGGTTAAAGATGTTGCGTTTTGTATGGTGAGTGTAGAGAATCGGAGATCACATTCTACATTCACAGACCTCATTCGTAACCACAGACCACATTCACAATCAAGCTTGTACAATCCTGCATCTTGTAGAGGGATATTACAATTATCAGATGGTAAAAATTGACTAATCCTCTTCGGCGGCTTGAAGTATGTTTTACTAGAAGATCGCGTCAAGATGTAGCCAAATTTGTCTGTCACATCGGGGCAGACATGATGACGACGAATGTGGTCTCTCTTACATAGAACAAACAAAAAGATCCATTAAACCCGCGTGAAAGAACATATTAGCTGACGTGAGGCATCGACGCTCTGGGAAGTCTGCAGTCTGTGAACATTTTCAAGATCATCTCTACCATTACATCAGTTTTGATAGACCCCAAATCCTTACAAAAGAACACCGATTCCTACCAAGGATGATACGCGAGGCTATTGAAATTAAAAAAAAAATCCTAATTTCAATAGAGAAGATGGATACGTGTTGCCATCTGCATGGGATCCTTTAATTAACAAAATTAAATTCAAACCCAAGCATACCACTGCAAGACTTCAAGATTACTGTAAGCTCAATCTGCGTAAATCGGACCAAAAATTAATATTCAAAAACTGAAGGGAACCTGGCTAACTGTGACATCCTGATGTCACAGTTAGCCCCCCCCCCCCCCGCCCCCGCCTCCCCTTGTGAATGAGTGGCTACTAAGCTTTGATTATGACGAGGTAGAAGCTATGATTGAACAATAGTTCTTAAACACGCCGCACGTAAAACACACACACGCACGCGCACAACACAACACACACACACACACACACACACACACACACACACACACACACACACACACACAACACACACACACACAAAAACACACACACACGCGCGCGCGCGCGCGCGCGCACACACACACACACACATGCTAAATTACTTAGAATATTTTGCTATGTCCTTAGTATAAGTCACTATAAATATTATTATGTACTACTTTTAAATGGAAACGGCTGTCTATATGTGAAGTAGGCGCTAACATCTGCGACACAGTCCTCGACTACTGCGGATGTTAACGTTAACTATGTTCATGTTAAAATGTTTTTGGTTTCAATAAATATTATTATTATTATATTAATGTATGTTAATGGTGCGAAAAGTCTGATACTGCGATCGTCAAACCCCCTGCCTGATGATTATGACAAATTAGCCCAACAACGGGAAGGATGCATGTCTAGCTGTAGACATTTATTTATTTAATTTAAGGTAGTTTATTTAGTTTATTTTTTATTTAGTTTAAAGTAGTACTGGATATTGTAAAAATTAATTGAAATTAAAATTCTTACTTTCGACCAACACCATCTGAAAATGATTATTATGTTTATTATGTGAATGGTATACACAGGTACATTTATTACGATTCTTCCATCCGATATAATGCCCTTCTCTCATATTAACCAAAGTTAATTAGGAGGTGAAACGACGTAGTTTTAACAAAGTAACAAGAGTTAAATTAGACATATCGTCTTCTAGAACTAGATGATTAACAGGTTCCTTGTCCGCGAAATAGACACAATATTAAACAATCGAAATGTTCTTATTTGATTCATGGGACACAGAAAGGATTAAACAACTAGCCCGGCCGGACTTTTGCCTTAAATTTATAGAGTTTTAGCTACAAACTCCTACTGCGACACGATTAAAATGTTATTTACGTATTTATTTTTCAGGTATGTACATTATAGTGTTTTTTGAAATACAGCCTATATACATACCACAGATGGATAGGCCCCCTCTTATATCTGGGAGGGTTTTAAGGCAAGGGAATATCCGCAGTGCTGCCTTAATACGTACTGGCGGAATTCAAATATCTTTGGAATATCTTTTTTATTTCACAGACATATAGTTTCCTCACAATGTTTACCTTCACCGCTGAACCACCGCGGATCTCTTAAAAAAAGCCTTTTAAATTACAACCGTGGTAACTTTAAAAACTACTGTTTTTTTATTTATAATTTAAATTAAATCATTAAAGTTTTTAGTCAGGTTATACTCACTAAAGTTAAAATATTTTATTTTATGGAATTCCTAGTTTCAATTTTACGATAGTTTTCTACCGACTTCAAAAAGGAGGAGGTACTCAATTCGACTGTATGTTTTTATGTGTTACCTCACAACTTTGTTCTACCTTAACCGATTTCGATGATTCTTTTTTTATTTAAAAACTGATGCTTTTCATGTAGTTTCATATAAATTTGATCAAGGCCTGACCAATAGTTTTTGAGTTATCCTTAATAATATATATTAAAGTCGGTTGTACAAAATTTTTAATTTTTAATTATTATAGGTAAGTTTTGTACAGCTATTTCATCGAAACACGTGGTAAAATGAAATATAAACACCAGCTTTCAAATAAAAAAAAACATCAAAATCGGTTCACCTAGAAAAAAGTTACGAGGCACACATAAAAAATTCAGTCGAATTGAGTTCCTCCTCCTTTTTGAAGTCGGTTGATAAAACAACTGTACAAAACCTTCTCACGAATATGAACTAAGCCTACGTCGTTTAAACAAGTTCTTAATGTCTAAAATCGGTGACAGAACACATTAAGAGCTTTTAAATGGTATTGGAAACATCACTCCCTACACTCCATAATTCCCGCACCAAAACTTTACTTGGATATATAATAACACAACAAAATTTAAATTTAAGTTTTATTCAAGCTTCATTTTTATTTTGTAACTTTTTTTGATTCGTCAATTTATTGCTCCATGAAAATATTACGATATATAATGAAAAAAGGTAAAAGTTCTTTCGTTTAGTACTTTCGTAAGTAATTTGCCACGTGTAACCACGTGCCCAAATTTAGGCAACCGCAAGAATAGAATATAATAGAATAGAATATTTTTTTATTCAATATTGATTATTACATAATACTTATTGAAAGTAATTTTTTTATTTACCATTGGTTCGGAATATACCCCTGTCCTGGGAAGAACCAGCAAGACACCCAGCGGGACTTTTTTTTTTCAAACATATTTCACTTAACAATAATTTCGTTTATACAATATTTAAGGTTACATTAAGTTTAAATTATAACATTTTTTTTATTGATAGAGTAAACACTATACAAAGCGTTTAGCACATATAAAAATATTGTGACGCTCACCATTATTAAAAATGGATTGCCGATATTATAAACATTTCTCCATTTGCAGAGCCTTGCTAGCTGAGCGTCTAAGCACTCGCTGTAAATATCTCAGTACGCAAGCAACCTGAGTTCGATTTCCGCTTCAATTATATTGATAATTGCAATTTTAAGTACTGATTTACACATATTAAGCAAATCTGAATTTAAAAAAATACTCGAGGAAATATACCATTACCATATGAAGGCCACCAAATCGCATTGGGCAGCACGGTGGACACTTGCTTGCCATACAAACCTTTCATTAATGAGATCTGCACTCAGGAGTGGGGCATATATGGCCTGTAATTTTACTTTCTTCCTTTTTAGATATTCTTGATATACTTTTATCTATGGGATAAACCTATGTTCAGCTATGGACTTGTGAAGGACAGCAATTATGAAGATATTATAGGCGTAATATAACGGGTAAGATGTCGATGGTATAGGCATATAATAAAACGTGAGAAGAAATTATGTGTAACGTATACACATTTATAATGATATAAAAATACTCAATTATTAGATTTATAATAATGGCCCGGCGCCCCTTTAATGGGGCAGGGGTGCGAAGAATCTCCGGGAGGAAAACCGGCGACGAGGTTCGCCACCCGTCACGTCCTGTCTCCTGGAGGGGCGAAAAGTGGATTGCGGAGGCCCGTCTGGCTACGCTGAATGTATGTGGAGCAATGAATGATAAGATGGATGAAATATGCGAAATGATGAATGATAGAAGAATAGATGTGTTATGTGTGAATGAGACGAAACGAAAGGGAAGAGATGTCACTGCACATGGCATGTATACCGCTTACTGGTCTGGTGTAGACGAGACCGAGCGGGCATGCCAGGGTGTCGGTGTCATCCTTTCAGAAAGAATGGGTCAATGTGTGAAAGAGTATGAATGTGTAAGCCCAAGGCTGCTGTGGATACGAATGAAAGTGGGCTTAAAGAAGTTGTTTGTGCTTGGGGTGTACGCCCCAGATATGTCTAAGCCCACTTATATCCGAGAGCAGTTTTGGGACATGGTAAGGCTGGTGTTGACGAAATGCAAGGAAAATGAAAGTATTATTATGTTAGGAGATTTTAATGGAAGGGTTGGAGTGAAGAGGTCTGGTTATGAAAGGATATTAGGAGCGTTTGGCGATGAAAGAATAAATGAGAATGGTGAAGACCTCCTCACCATATGTGTGGAAAAGAATCTTTTTGTGGCGAACACTTTCTTTCGCCATAAGAGGATTCACATGTATACATGGGAAAGAGGGGATGATAGAAGCATGATAGATTTCATAATTGTGGATGGAAGAATGAGGAGCGCAGTGGTAGATACAAGGGTTTACCGGGGGTCCAACGTAGGGACGGATCATTACTTGGTCTTATGCCAAATTAATGGTCTATTCAAGCGTTGGCGGCATCGGACATCTGTGTCTACCACTGCGTTACAGCGTATAAGAATAGAGAGGCTACAAGATGAAGGTGTGAAAGAGAAGTATAAATGCAGACTGAGAGAAAATATAAATGTGTTGAATGAATTTAGTATGAATGATTTAGACTTGAAGAATGTATGGAATAATGTTAAAAAAGTTTTGGTGGATACAGCCACTGAAGTATGTGGTGTAAGTAAGAGAACGAATGAAAGGAAAAGTAATACGTTGTGGTGGGATGATGAGGTACGGGTGGAAGTTGAAGCAAAGAAGAAAGCATGGCTAGATTTACCAGCAACTAAAGCTGGTAATTCTGGCGGTATGAATGATGAGATTGAAAGAAAAAAGGCAGACTTTAGACGTATAAATAAGAGAGTAAAAGAAGTTGTTGAAAGGAAAAAGCAAGAAAGGACAGATAAGAATGATAGAAGAATATCTGATAACTTCCAGGCAAATATTAAAATGTTCTGGAAGCTCGTAAGAACTGCCAGGGGCAATTCAAAACAGCCTAGAATGAATGCTATACGAGACGAGAATGGCTGCATGCTGAATGATGAAGTTTCGAATTTAAAGAGATGGAAGGAATACTTTGAAAGCGTGTTTAAGAGTGAAGAGTCGTCTGAAGTAAGTGAAATAGAAATTCCGGAAGAAGAGAGAGGTAGAGAAATAAGTGTAGATGAAATAGTGAAAGCAATGAAAAGCATGAAAGCAGGTAAGGCAGCCGGATATGATAGAATATCACTCGAAATGCTAAGGGCTGGAGAGGGTGTAGTTGCAGGCCTGCTGTACACCTTGTTTAATTTATGTTGGGAACTGAAGCGGGTACCGGAAGACTGGTGCAAAGCCGTTATAGTCCCAATATATAAGGGAAAGGGGTCGCAGCAGGACTGTAAAAACTACCGTGGTATCAGCTTGCTTAGCATTGTGGGTAAACTGTATGCTAAGGTGTTAATTGAAAGAGTTATGGAAGAAACTGATGGAAAAATTTGGGATGTGCAAGCTGGATTTAGAAAGGGGATGGGGTGTACGGATCAAGTCTTTTCCATGCGCATGATTGCGGAGAAATTTTTGGCCAAAAACCAGAAAGTTTTTTGTGCGTTCATGGACTTGGAAAAGGCCTATGACAGAGTGGACAGGAACGTGTTATGGCAAACACTGACCTCATTTGGGTTGAGCGCTGGTCTGATACAGGCATTGAAGTTTCTATATAGGGACTCTAATGCCTGTGTCAGGATCAACGGGGCTTACTCGGACTGGTTTGGCATCCATAAAGGTGTCAGACAGGGCTGTGTGGCTTCCCCGTGGCTGTTCAACCTATTTATGGACAGTTGTTTGGAAAATTTGAAAGTAGAAGAATGCGGGTTAAGAATGGGTGAGTTAACCGTCAAATGCCTTTTGTACGCCGATGATCAAGTCATACTTGCGTCTTCGGCGGCCGAGTTGCAAATGATGGTTACATTAATGAACAGGACATTAAAAGAAAAGGGAATGAAAGTGAACGCAAGTAAGACGAAAGTTATGGTTTTTGAAAGAGAAGAAAGTAAAACGATATGTGAAATAAGAATAGAAGGGGAGTTGGTAGAACAAGTACATGAGTTTGTGTATTTGGGATGTGTGTTTAGTAAGGATGGTAGATATGATAAGGATATAGAACGACGAGTGAATGCAGGAAATAGAGTGAATGGGGCTCTACACTCTATTGTGAAAAGTCAGAATGTGTCCAAAAAGACACGTATGGCAATTCACAATGCTGTATTAGTGCCTACTTTAATGTATGGTAGTGAAAGTTGGGTGTGGCAGAAGAAGCACGAGAGTAGAATAAATGCTGTAGAAATGCGGTCATTAAGGAGTATGTTAGGGATGAATCTGAATGACAGAGTGAGAAATTGTTTAATAAGAAAAGAGTGTGGTTTGCAAGATGATGTTGTGACCAGGATTAAGAAAGGAATGCTTCGGTGGTTTGGTCATGTAGAAAGAATGAATGAGGAAAGAGTGACAAAGCAAATTTATGTTGCAGAGGTGAACGGCAGAATCGGGAAGGGTCACCCTAGGCGAAAGTTTATCGACCAAATTGGCGATATATTGAAAATGGGCCAAATCAAGAGTACCTTTAACCGACGAGCGTGTATGCGTAGGTATATGGATGTGGAGGAAGCGAGAGAGGTCTGTCAGGATCGTGCCAAATGGAAGTCCATAGTCTCTGCCTACCCCTCTGGGTGACAGGCGTGAGTGTTTATGTATTATGTATATGTAGATTTATAATATTTTATATAATATAAGAAACCTGTAAAATTTGGTTTAAGCGTTATAAATGTCATTCCGCGAACACATTTTACATGTCATACGCCATAATGCGATGATTACATGAAGTGTGAGTGACGTGTTTGCGAAACACAAAAGCCTTTGTCGGTGAACTTTGTAACAAGAACAACAATCTAAACGTTAGTAGAGTGTTGCGAGTGTACTATACGGCTTTACGTAGGTTTGCTGAAGCTCCTTGTCTAAGTGCAAGGCGCACCGCCAAATTCCGGAGGTCTACCGCAGAGGGATGGGGCACCTTACGTAGGAATGAGAGCAGGAAGTCCGCTGCACTTATACGACCTTAATGTTGCCACCAGCAAATTACGAAACAACAGCTGCGCGTGGCAAGAAATCTTTGGAATAATTCTCCTCATTGGTTTTACACTTGTTACTTGTTTTACGTTCGGAATCATCTTGAAATTCACATAAAACCAATCTTAAACCTTAAATAGTTTAAGTGTATTTACGTAACATATGTGTGTTATATTATAAGGTAACAGGTAACTTCGAAATACTTTATTTGAGTACATAGTTGCGATGAAATTGGTTTGATGTTACAGTTTTTATTCTATTTTTATTTGGCAAAGATACATAAATCCGTTCGAAATTGAAATTGAACATAAAAACAACAACCTACTATGACACTAAATTTTACTGCATGTTTTCAATACTTAAATTGTACAATTTCAATAGGAAATTCTATACATTCATAGATACTACTGCAACCAATCAATAACCACCAATTTGCTATAAGACGCTACTCCATCTTTAATACACGCCTCGAAACCCGGATGCGCTTTTTATCACGTCTAGGCGATGATAAGAGGCGTTTAAATTCAGTCCGTGCAAACATCTGTGAAGGGAGGATCGAGTAATATCTGTCGGGTCGTGTACAGAGGGGGTTATTAAATAGCGTCTCGCGGTCTGAGTGCACCGTGACCCATATCCACTCGTTGCACCAGCCGAGCTATACGAGTGGACTTTATTGATTCGTAGTCTTGAGACGCAT
Source organism: Parnassius glacialis (assembly GCA_033319125.1). Lineage (NCBI taxonomy): Eukaryota > Metazoa > Arthropoda > Insecta > Lepidoptera > Papilionidae > Parnassius > Parnassius glacialis. The sequence continues at coordinate 17,367,338 of JAVANC010000013.1, read as the reverse complement.
CTGTCCCATTCACTCTTGTGGCGGGATACGAGACGGGCAGCGGGCGTTCCACGGGCTACTCACTCAATATTCCTAAGGCGGTCCGGAGCCTGCAGTAATAGGATGTTTAAGTAATCCGTACTGCTAAGCGAGTATGATATATTTCCATTTTAATACTTAAAAACTTCGGAAAATAAATTCCTGTAGTCAACTTGATACTTGATATTTGACATAGAAGTATTATATGTTGCATAAAATATACAATAAATTTAAAATACAAAATCTTAATAAAATTAAACAATTTTTAATAAGATCATCCTTCCTTAATGATACAGTCCTATTAGTTATCCGATATTAAGATATCGTGACATTTGAGAAGTTTCCACTGCGTAGATGTTAAGCTCACGAGGGAAGCCCTTCTCGTAGCGTGCGTAGCGCGTAGGCGTTTGCTTGGCCGGAACAAAAGCCGGCGGGTCAATGACCGAAGCCGCTTTTCTTACTCAAAATATTAACTCTAGACAGCATAGTAAAGAAAAATACACCAAAAATATAAAAACTTTTCGTAAAGAAATCGCGTAATAGTTGTTTATGTAGTCATTTTGATATTAAAAGGATTGATTCTGATTTTTGTAAACAGTTGTACTCGCTTCATTTTTACTAGATATTATAACATTGACGTAGCAAGGGGGGTGAGATGGGGTCCATGGCCCCGGGTGGCAGATTTTGGTTTATCTTTTCCATATCCTTTCCAATCATATCAGTAAATATCACAAAAAATGTGAACATTAGTTGTTATTAAATATTTGATTCATCATCATTATCATTACAGCCCTTCACAAGTCCACTGCTGAACATAGGCCTCCCCCAAAGAATGCCACAAAGCACGGTCCTGAGCCACCTGCATCCATCGACTTCCTGCATATCTTACCAGGTCGTCACTCCATCTAGTGGGGGGACGCCCTACACTTCGCTTGCCGGTACGAGGCTGCCACTCGAGAACCTTTCTTCCCCATCGGTTGTCGGTTCTTCGAGCTATATGGCCGGCCCATTGCCACTTCAGCTTACTAATCCGTTGGGCTATGTCGGTCACTCTGGTTCTACTGCGGATATCCTCATTTCTGAGTTTATCACGCAGAGAAACTCCGAGCATAGCCCTCTCCATAGCTCGCTGAGCGACCTTGAGCTTCCTCATACGGCCAGCAGTGAAGGACCACGTCTCAGTTCCGTAAGTCATCACTGGCAACACGCACTGGTTGTACAATTTCGTTTTAAGGTTTTGAGGTATGTCTGACGAGAAGATGTGTCGTAGCTTCCCGAACGCTGCCCAGCCGAGTTGAATCCGTCGATTGACCTCTCGGTCGAAGTTGGACTTACCTAGTCGGACTATTTGTCCCAGGTAAACATACTCGTCAACAACTTCGAGCTTAGTGTTCCCAACAACTACCGGCATAGGTGTGACATGGACATTAAACATGATCTTTGTTTTGTCCATGTTCATCTTAAGACCTATCCGTTGGGAAACACTATTGAGGTCATTGAGCATAGTGCTTAGGTCCTATTGAACGAGAGGAAATCGCGTTATGGTGGCTTGTCGTACAGTAAAGCACACCCGACGCTTTCGCAAGGTGGGCAGTAAAGAAATAATACGGGCTGTTCAAATGTGTAAAAAGATAATAAAAGAAAAGACATAAGTAGGAATAAGAGAAGATAACGAAATAAACGTCAAATTAATGATAATGAAACATTTTCATACACTAATATCGTAGCTTTATTAAACTATTATATCTACTCGTAGGGTCCAGATCCGTAATAACTCACTATCTTTTTTTTACGTTTTCGTACTCTGGTTCTGTACTCGGATAGCCATCGTAGCCCTACTGTACAAGCACTTCAACACTTCGATATACCGACAGTCAACTTGGCACCGCTGAAGGGACTGCAGCACCGCCCAAATTTCGACGGAATCAAAGGCTTTCTCATAGTCCACATACGCCAGACATAGTGGCAAATTGTACTCCTCGGACTTCTGTACAATTTGCCGTAGGGTATGTATGTGGTCTATGGTGCTAAAGCCTTTTCGGAAACCGGCTTGTTCGGGAGGCTGGAAGTCGTCAAGTCTGCGCGCGAGACGATTCGTAATGACTCTCGAAAACAGCACGTAGACGCGGCTCAGAAGGGAAATCGGTCTGTAGTTCTTCAAGAGAGCGTTGTCGCCTTTCTTGAAGAACAAGACCACCGCACTTCTGCTCCACGCCTCCGGTGTAATGCCACCATGGAGGACGGAATTAAAGAGCTTCTGAAGGACTTCAAGTACCGGTTTTCCATCCGCTTTCAGAAGCTCCGCTGTAATTCCATCCTCGCCTGGGGCCCTGCCGTTTTTAAGGTGCTGGAGAGCCATTCTAATCTCGCTCAGACTGACGTCCGGGATATCATCGGAATAATGTCGGATAAGACTCGCTCTTGGATCGTTACTCACACTTGCGTGTGGCTCCAACGATGACCTGTACAGCTGCCCATAGAACCTCTCAATCTCACTCAAAATCTCAGGTGCCCCGGAAACGATGCTGCCACATTCGGTCTTCAGCTTTGACAGTTGGCTCTTTCTGGCAGACAGATCTCTGGCAAAGACTTTGGAGCCTTGGTTCCGCTTGATCGCTTCTTCAATACGAGCTGTATTGAAGTTGCGTAAGTCCCGCCGCATGCATTTGGAGATCTGTCTGTTCAGTTGCCTGTATGCTGCCAAATCTGTTGAAGAATGTAGCTTCATCTCCCGTCTAACAGCCATGAGATTAAGAGTGTGATCGGAGAGTTTTTGTGTTCTTCTGCGGCGGGTCTTGCAGAACTTAGCTCCGACCGCATGGACAGTTTCCACGAGCTTGTCATTCAAATCGTCCACTTCATTGCAGTCTTCTAGGCACTGAAAACGGTTTTGTAACTCGAGCTGAAAGGTTTCGGGACTTTGGATTAGAGCACGAGGGGGACGGAGCGTTGACTTCATTAGACGAGACCTCTCCAACTTAACGTTTAGGTTCAGTGTGCCTCTAACCATTCGGTGATCGCTGCCGGTTTTCACCCTCGCGATCACTGAGACATCACTGAACAGTTGTCGTTTGGTCGTCATAATGAAGTCAATCTCATTTTTTGTCGAACCGTCGGGGCTCGACCAGGTCCACTTCCTGTGGGGCCGCTTCTGGAAGAAAGAGTTCATCATAAAGAGTCCCTCTTTCTCCATGAAGTCGGCCAGCTGCTGGCCCCTTGGGTTCCGTTGCCCTATTCCAAATTTCCCCACTTTCAGCTCACCGTTCTCTCTTGTGCCTAGTTTTGCATTGAAGTCTCCCATTAACACCGTATATTGGGTTTTGGAGGAATGCATGGCTCTAGAGATATCCTCATACATTTCCTCCACCTCCTCATCGGGGTGTGCCGAGGTTGGTGCGTAAACCTGTATGACCTTCAGCGAATACCGTTTGGTGATTCTGAGTATAAGGTACACAACCCTCCTCGACACACTCTCAATCTTTACAACGTTGTTAACGAGAGACTTGTGGACGATAAATCCGACACCTCCTTGGGACAGATGGTCGCCCTCCCGGTAATAGAGCAAGTTGCCGGATTCGAGGATTACCGTGTCCTCCCCCTCTCTTCGGACTTCGGATAATCCTATAATATGCCAGCGTAACTTGTCTATCTCTTCTTCCAGCTCCACAATCTTCTCGTCAGTCCTCAGGGTCCGTGCGTTGTATGTTGCCAGGTCAAGTCGTTGTAGGTGGCAACCGAACCTCCACCGGAGATTCTTAGCACCCCCTGCCCCGCCGTTACCATGGTCGCCACCGTAGCCAGGAATAGCGGGGCCGCCGGGGACTGGGGGCCGTCTCTTCGTAACTTTCATTATGGGGGGTATATTGCCATAGTTGCCACGCTTGGCGAGCGGGTTGGCAACCGCAGTTTTTTATTGTATTTTGCCGTTACCAGGAAGATGCTGCTGCCCATCTCCTGCCTGTGTCCCTTTGTCGCCTTTTACGACACCCACGGGAAGATATGGGGTAGTGGATATTCTTAACCGCCACTACACGGCAATATTTGATTACGAACCGATAAAAATATCACGAACACACACTAGCATCGAAAATTTCTGAAAATAATTACGGACGCCTTACTTACTTATTTTTCATACTGTGGCATATTTTTGACTTCATCGGCCCCGGCCGGCAGCATCCCATACTATTATTACACGTTTGCTTGTAATGGCTGGGGTATTTATTGTAAGAAGCTCAAATCACACAATCTTATAAATCTTAAACATGATCGTAAACCTTAGAACATTTTAAATTGATATTCATATAACATATTATGCACTGACATTGTAGACATTTTATTTGAATATGTAGTAGAGAATAAAAAGACTTCTATAGAAATCGGCCCAGCCACGCAAGTGCTTCCTTTGCCTAGTTATTTTATGCGGTAAATCACTTGAAATATCTGTTCATGTCATTTAATTTTTTTAATTGAAAATTCAATTTATTCATGCAAAATTCAATTTTTTTTATTCAAAATTCATCTGTATCTGTTATCACGTGCAGCTATATTATTAGTATAGTTGTAGCACGAATGGGTCGGCTCGACCGGGGGAGGACCACGCTCTCACAGAATACCAGCATAAAATAGCAGTTTAACGCTGCTATGTTTCGTATGGTGAGTGTAGAGAACCAATGAACCTTTTTACTGGAAACGAGGCATTCCATCTTAGTCGTCGCGGGTGACGACACATCTGCATTTTGATTTGTAATCGAGGATAGATGTAGATGTCTATGGGCCGCAGCAACCAATTACCATCAGGTGGGCCGTGTGTTCGTTTGTCACCCTTATCATATAAAAAAATATTATAAATTAAAAATTAAACATAGAAGCAGTATTAAGCATTGATGATGTTACTGCTCACTACCTGTATTTGGGATAGGGGTTTAGTTGAAGAATGAAAAATGAGGCTGTCATAAACGAGTAAAAATAAAAAATAAATAAATTTGGAATATCTAATAAAGCATTGTTAACTTGAGGGATCGAGATGTGCAACCTTGAGACCCTCACATTAACAAATTATGATTATTATTATCAAATAAATGTTAAATTACAGAAAATTTCCCACGCTTACTTAGCTACCTCCTCATGATATATATCTCATAAAAAAATCATCAAAGATTTCATCGAAAAATTTCTATAGAAAATAGCTTTGTTGATTAATTGTTTCAGTCATTTGTAACAATGTTAGCACAAAGCATACCCGCAATCCAACCAACGGAACAGGAAGTATTAATTCACTTGAACTTTTCTACACTAACATAAAATAAACTCAATCTAAATCTTCAAAAAAAAAAACAATTAAAATTTCTAGTTTCGAAAAACCACAAACCTATTTAATAAGGATTATTAAGTGTTATCAACGATACGAGTAGTCGCTATTGAACGAGAGGAAATCGCGTTATGGTGGCTTGTCGTACAGTAAAGCACACCCGACGCTTTCGCAAGGTGGGCAGTAAAGAAATAATACGGGCTGTTCAAATGTGTAAAAAGATAATAAAAGAAAAGACATAAGTAGGAATAAGAGAAGATAACGAAATAAACGTCAAATTAATGATAATGAAACATTTTCATACACTAATATCGTAGCTTTATTAAACTATTATATCTACTCGTAGGGTCCAGATCCGTAATAACTCACTATCTTTTTTTTAGGATAAGGGTGACAAATGAGCATACATTCCACCTGATGGTAAGTGGTAGCTGTGGCCCATATACAGCTACATCTATTTTCGATTACGAATCAAAATGCAGATGCGTTATCAGCCGTGAGTACTAAAATAGCATGCTTCATTTCCAGTAAAAAGGGACTCCGGTTCTCTACACTCACCATACGAAACACAGCAGCGTTAAGCTGCTATTTTACGCTGGTACTCTGTGACAGCGTGGTCCTTCCCCGATAGAGCCGACCCGTTCATGCTACAACTATACTACTAATAGCTACAGCATGGCTCTACCACGTGTAAAAATACCGCGCCAACAACCGGCCAGTAATTTCACAGTACTTGAGCAACTCGGTTTCGATGCCCACCTGCACAATTGAAATTGTTAATTGCAATTTTCGGTGATGATGTTAGAAAACCTACATGTTTAATAAATACAATATTCAACTAGACTCGCACTGGAATAGCGCGGCGGACTAATTGCTCTATTACCCTATCAGATGTGATAGGTTGGAAAAGTCCCTGGGGTGATCGAAATCAGGTTTTTCGCGGACGATGTTGTGAGTCGCTCATTCTCCCCTAAACAAATTAAGCATGAAATCTAGAAGTACGTAATAAAAATATGTTTAATAGTAATAATCTTAAAATAATAATAAAACTATATAGCTTCTATATTAATTGGACTTGGTCTGTGCCCATCAGTAGGACGTATATAGGCTGTAACATTAAAGCTTCGGTCACACTCAGTGAATATTCGCTGCTAATATTACTCGCAGCGACAATTCGCTGCTTGCCTGTCACACATAGCGAGTACTACACGAGAATTATCTATAATGTGTATCTTTTATATTCTTAAATTTTCTTTGCAACCCAAGAGCAATTGACTATCGGGTTACTATTTCAAATCCCAACTCAATTAATTCGTTAAACAATGAAGGCATTTGCCTTGGCGTCTTTTTAAATTACTGTTATTTGTGTCTAACAGCTCCCCATTTTTTATACACACCCAAGAAACTAATTATATCGTAATTTCCCCATTTTATAGAATCGTTTATAGGTTAACGCATTTAATTGACCTACACACACGTATCATGCAGCAACTAAAGGACCTATGCACAGGCGTATAGTCTGGAGCGGAATGGCTACTCGCAGCGAGTACCCTGTGACACACAGCGAATTCTCACAGCAAATGCTCATTCACAGAGAGTAAAATTTAACATGTTCAATTCAAATCGCAGCGAATTCAACTCGCGGCGAATGAATCTAATCGCAGCGAATAGCCTGTCACTCATAGCGAAATCTCTTTTTCTAGTATTCGCTATGTGTGACCGAGGCTTTAGATTGACAGTCGAGCGAACAGCCCACTCACTGCTGCCAAACAGGAAGCAGCACACTGCTGTGTTCTAACTTAAGTTAATCGAGCTAGTATAATGGTAACGCCCCATCAAGTGCACTGCTTTTTTTTATAGGAGAGGGGGCAAACGAGCATGCGGCTCACCTGATGGTAAGTGACTACCGCCGCCCATGAACAACTGCAACACCAGGGAGGGAATTGCAGATGCGTTGCCGGCCTTTTAAAAAGGAGTACGCTCGTTTCTTGCTTGCTTGTTTATCACTCGTGAGTAGCATTATTAAAAAGAAAACAGTAATGTAATTAATATTTGTCATAATTCATAATTTCCAATTAAACTTTAATTACTTCACATCGCAAACATTATAATTCTATTTGAGTACACAACTAAGTAGTTTCTAAATCTATACGTATAATAAATCTGTAGAATAACTATTTGTTCACGATTCACGCAAAAACTACTGGACGAATTTCCATAAAATTTTGTATGTAGGCAGTAAATAACGGTGTATAACATATAGGCAACTTTTTATCCATTAAAAAAAGAGAGGATTATGTTTTGCCTTTTGTAAGTTTATTATTATTATGGCTTCCGATGGTTCTATTAATCCTAAAAGGGATTAGCTATACGTTTAATAAATCTATAGAAAAGCGTGTGTGTGAAAATGAAACAAATCGCGCCAACAACCAGAAAGGGCAGAATAACGTCTGCCGGATTAGCTAGTAAATAAATAAAATAGCTTCTATTTCTACTACAATACAAACTTGACTTATAATTAATCCAGGTTAAAACAGAATAATATAGTTAATATGTATTTTTGTACACACACATTTTTTGTATAATTACGTATGCATATATTACTTCATTAATATAATATTAATAGTCTATGTCGGTCTGTGGCTTAGACCTCTCCTAAATTTTCTCGCGCCACTCGAATCCATAAAAGTCCACACCTCTGATTAAAAATGTCTCTTGACTTGAATAATAACACTATTTAGTATTTCCTATATTTAGAAACTATCTCATTAAAGCTTGATTTTTTTTATAGGATTAGGGTGACAAACGAGCACACAGACCACCTGATGGTATGTGGTTGCTGTGACCTATAGACATCTACATTTATCCTCAATAAAGAATCAAAATGCAGATGCGTTGTCACCCGTGAGGACTAAGATGGAATGCCTCATTTCCAGTAAAAAGGGCCTCCGGCCACCTGCACCCACCAAGCGAAACGCAGAGGTAAACCTCTACTTCACGCTGGTATTCTGTGAGGTCCTGGTACCACCCCGGTTCGAGCTGGCCCATCCGTGCGACAGCAAAAGCTGCCGCGTAGCTCTACCACTTTTTTAAAAAATGACAAAATTTCACTTTAAATATCTATCTATACGATATTGATGTCTCTTGAAACAATTCCTCGGAAACGACTATTTCCTTCTAAAAAGATAAAAGTATTCCGAGCTCTTTAGCGTTGTTTTATTTTCTTTTAAATTTTAGGATCCGTTTGAAATAGTAAAAAGTAAACAACAACTATGAGATAGGAAAACGTAGGTCTCGCAACGCAAAGGATTTCGATTGTTCGCGCAACAAACTCGATGGTCTATTACAACTGTGCACAATGCACTGAACAACCCACTCCGAAGCTGGCACTATTCCACTAATACGATTTCAATTACGATCTGGACGGGACAGACTCGTTGTTCCGTTTACGTATTTATGTATTGCGATTGTGAAATGGGAAATAGTACAGTGTCGCGATGTCAAAATAATAATATTTCTATTTCTTGTTTTAACTTTTTTGATCATACCATCTGTTATATTCGTCAATAATTGTTAGTTATATTCATAATGGTGATTGTTATTTATACCCACGATTATGGATATTACCTGCATCTACGCATCATACTATCAACTAATATAAAATATAGAACTATACATATATACATAATATATTATGTAGATAAATGTAACGTCAAATTCAAATCGCGTAGGTATTTGATTAAATATATTTCGCTCATCAAAAAGATACTTAATCTCTGTAGTCGATAGTTGGCATTATTTGCCCGGAGAATCCCCGCTGCAACGCGACATGCTCAGTATTCACAGGGAACGAGTAGAAGAGGATACTGAATTTATTGACAAGGTGAGGAACAAATTTTTACAGCAACATAGAAGCCTTCAGTTTTTCTATGTGTTTTCTTTCCTGACAGCTTGCTGCCGACGCCGATGGATACAACCTATTACCAATGTTATTAGCAACAAATAAGTCTCGTGCTAATAAATTATCTTCCTTAATAATCTCATGCTCATGATTTGATATGATGTGTGTTGATTAATTTAATAAATTGTGCTAATTATACTTGCCGCTAAAAGTCAGTATCATTTCAGAAAACCAGTTTGATTATTCTTAAAAAAGATTTAAATAATTTAAAGGAGCTAAGTGTTATAAGACGGTATAAGCACGACAGGTAGAGGCAAACCGCAAGTTCATCGAGGCACACATGTTACATTATGTCATCCTTTCCTCTACAAACTACAGAACCCCTATGCTAACATCGCGAACTTAGAGTAACTGAGATATCTTGCAAAATACTTGCACGCTAGTTGCAAGATATGCAGTATGTAAGGACAAACTATTAGAATGCGGTGAATGAAGCGGGAGTGGTAGCGAGAGCGGACGATGAGACAGTATGCATATATCAGCAAGGAATGTAAAGCAATGCAACCGTAAAACCACTGTTGACAAAATAATTTTAAGCTTACTTTTATACGTGGTAGAGCCATGCGGCAGCTATATTATGGTTGTAGCTCGAATGAGTCGGTTCGACCGGGGAAAGACCACGCTCTCACGGAATACCAGCGTAAAATAGCAGCTCAATTGTGCTGTATGATGAGTGTAGAAAAGACTCTTTTTACTGTATACTAGGCATTCCATCTTAGTCCTCAAGGGTGACAACGCATCTGCATTTTGATTCTTAATCGAGGATAAATATAGATGTTTATGGGCCGCAGCATCCACTTACCATCAGATGGACTGTGTGCTCGCTTGTCATCATTATTCTATAAAAAAAACTTGAGTTAACTTCAAGATTGACGGCCCCGTGGCGCTGTGGCTTAGCAATGAGTTGTTGCGCTGGGGGCCGCGGGTTCGGATCCCGCACGGAACAAGTATTTGTATGGCCTACAAATAATTGTTCCGGATCTGGATGTCTGTCCTTGTTCAATTTATGTTTGTAAACTGCCCCCACGACACAGGAGTAAATCCTAGTGGGGGGGGGGGGGGTAACGTTTAATTGAAGAAAAAAAACTATTAGTTTCATTGCTAATATATTTTTAAAAATATCAGGTTATTTGGCGAGTATAGAAGAAATTTCATCCATTAATTCATTATTTATATTAATTTATTATTTTACAGCCTATCTAAGTCCACTGCTGAACATAGACCTCCCCATAGATTGCCTTGCGATTGATTGCGATTGGAGGATATTTGCCATAGTTGCCACGCTTGGCGGGCGGGCTGGCAGCTGCAGTTTTACATTTGGTAGTAGTTATTAGGAAGACGCTGCTGCATTGTTTGTATTTGTCACCTCTTACGACACCCACAGGACTAGTGGATATTCTTAAAACGCCACTACACGGACAAAATAAAATAAAAATTTACTTTACAGTAAATTACAAATTTATTCAATATCTCGCATTTTCTTATACCCCTGTAAGGTTCCACTGAAAATCAGCATTGTCGCGAATAACAGTAGTTTAATCCAAAATTATATAGTTACTATCTTTCAATTAGTACGTTATGTATTCGTACATTATTATATTTATATTTTACCAATTTAAATGTTTTCAATTATTTTAAATGAGTGTTTATTGTGTGCCTTGTATACTTTTTTCTCCGATAATATATTTATTTACTTATCTATTTAATCGTTGTTGTAAAACATCTTAAACTGAAGGTTACAATGGACGGACTTAATGATTTATTGCATTCTCTAACAGTCAACCCAGGAATAAATAGAGAAATTAAAGGTGACAGGTGTTAAAAATGTTAAATATAACTAGAATATTTATATACATACACACACACACACACATATATATATATATATATATATATATATATATATATTCGTGAAAAAAAATATCCACCCTATTGCATCGTCCGAATGAACAAGCTTCAGCAACAGAGTTTACTAAAAAGAATATATTTAATATCACTTACCACAACTAAGGCGAATCTAACGATAGTCCATTATGTTAAAATTTATCATGTCATTTAGACTGTTGTGTGTTGCTCAATGAATGTATGTATTCATTGAGCAACACGGGCCACCGCCAGACCGAAAGGGAAGTATCCATTGAGTTTTTCCTCGATACAGAACTGTCTGTCATTTTTTGCAGGAGAAATCTGCGCAGACAAAAACAATCGTCTGTTTGGGACAGTCAAGTAAAAACAAATATATATACTTGCTAAAGTAATATAACACAAGCACACTGAATTCCCATCCCTTTATCGGTTACGCTAGGAACCGTCTTATTACAATACTACGTAGAATTGCTACGAAAAGGGGGTATCATAATAAGTTACGAACAAGGCCTGGACCGATAGCGCTCAGAACTTAGTTCAACAATAAAGTTGAAAAATCGAGGGGATTGCTGCGCTTCGGGCGTCGCCAAGAAAAACGACGCCAACATTTCGCACTTAATGAAACTGTAGCTAAAGTAAAATAAAAGAGATGCGTATTTGCGGGGCGGCACTAAGTATTGTTTCATGAATACCGAGCTTTTCTCGCGGATATTAATGGGGGCATTAAAATGTTTGTAAAGGTGCCCCAAGATGTTATCTAATAAACGTCCATGCTACATTCTCTTAAATAATCCACAATTTTAAAATGGATTTCATTTTGAAGACGTGAGTTACATGCTCGTAATTATATCATGTTAAGCTTCGGTAACGAGATTTTACTTGTTAATTCGTAATTTGTTGCCATCAAATTAAGTATACATTATAATAGATGAGGAACCCGTTAATTCCTTAAGTAATTTTTTAAAGTAAGGAACAAGGCCGAAATTAATCTAATGTTTAGTGTCTACGGCGGCCCATGTACACCAGCAACTAACATTAAACACAAAAGACGAAAGTAAAATAATTCATATATACTATAAATCTACTTTTTTTTTTTTTTTTTATAAGATAAGGGTTACAAACGAGCACACAGTCCACCTGATGGTAAGTGGTTGCTGCGGCCCATAGACATCTACATCTATTCTCGATTGCGAATCAAAATGCAGATGCGTTGTCACCCGTGAGGACTAAGATGGAATGCCTCATTTCCAGTAAAAAGGGCCTCCGGCCACCTGCACTCACCAAGCGAAACGCAGAAGTAAACCTCTACTTCACGCTGGTATTCTGTGAGGTCGTGGTACCATCCCGGTTCGAGCCGGCCCATCCGTGCGACAGCAAAAGCTGCCGCGTGGCTCTACCACTGTTAAAAAGGGTATAAGCCCAGTTAAAGGCTACAGCTCTATGCAACTGGCTTTAGATAAAATGACGAACAATAGACATAACTAGCTGTTAGGGTATCTGGATAAATCAATGTATGCCGGTAGTTTAGAGCCGTGCTTTCTGATAGTCTTAGGAAGGTATAATATTACAAATTATTGACGTGAGGTCTTCTGCATGATGCTCATATTTGAAATTATTAGGATCTAAGCTTACACGATATTTAAAAGTTCCTTGGTTCGAACTGTGAGTATAGATGCAGCGAAGCGTTCGGCACGCTTGACAAAAAAGTCCTAAGTAGTGGTCGCTAAAATTGTAATCACGCGCCGCTTTGTCGCACGTCGCGCCGCCTGAAACACTCTCCACTCAGGCCTTAAACTTATTTCGAATTCCATTACTGCCTATAAAAGTCCACTGCTGAATGTGGGAATTACCCACAGATTGCCACAAATTACCCTCATAGGGAGGATTTTGCCTTAGTCGAATAAAGCTTAATAAAGTACTTACTACTACTTCTAATAAAGCTATCATCCGAAGGGCTCTTGTCTATAAATGTTCCCTCGGTTTTAGAGCCTTGTGGAATATTTAGAGATGATAGTAGGAGACCCGATGGCATGACATTGGTCCCTTGGGAGAGAGGTAAAGCCCTAGTGAGTGATGCTACTTGCGTAGACACTCTGGCGGCCTCTCATCTCAGGGGTACCTCGTTTAGAGCCGGAGCGGCATCAGAGGCAGCTGTACTGAGTAAGTGGCGCAAGTATGAGTCTGTGAGAGATGACTACATATATGTGCCATTTGCTGTGGAGACTATCGGTCCGTGGGTTCCACGTGCGGTGAAGTTCCAAAAGGAACTCCATCCGCGGCTGGTCATTGCTGCTGGTGATAAGAGGGCTGGTTCTTTTCTCGCTCAAAGGCTAAGTATGGCCATTCAGCGGGGAAACGCAGCCAGCGTTCTTGGCACGATACCGCGGGGAGCAGGACTATATGATAATTAAGTTTCTAGTTTTAGTTCTTTTTTATTATTATGGAGGGGTATTTGTATAGTTTTCTCATCTGGTTGGGTTGTATAAATATATAATTGAAAATGAAAATGATAAACTTACATAAATATCAATAAAATAAAATAAGTACATAAAAATTACATAAATATATAAAAACCCAACCAGATGGAAGCCCTCGGCAGGGGAGACCAAACGGCCGAGGGTTAGGGGGAAAGGGAAAGAAACCGGCGGACGATGCGGGCGGTATCGAGGAGCACCGCCTTCTGCATTTGAGCTTGGAGCGGTCCGTCACGGAGTCCCAGTCGCCTCAGATGACCCGAGAGGCTAACTGGGATTAACCCGTTCGCAGAAACAACCACAGGAATAATTTCAGCCGGCAGACCACCCCACATGTCGGTCACCTCGTGTGCCAGGTCCAGATATTTTGTCAGCTTATCTGTTTCGGCTTTCACGAGGTTCTCGTCATAAGGAATGGTAATGTCGACCAAAAATATCCTTGACTGTGCCCGGTCCATCAGCACAATATCAGGCTTATTCGCAAGAATAGTCCTATCTGTGATGATGGCCCGGTCCCAGTAGAGCCTGGCGCGGTCATTTTCGAGCACGGCTTCCGGCAAGTACTTATAAAGCTCGACAGATGTCGACGGTGCCATCCTTTAGGATGTATCTCCGATAATTGTTGGTCTTAATAACCTGATCCTGTATTGCACAGACAAAGCCCTCAGTTTCCCCAAAGAGGTCACCGAAACGTAGCCAGTGGAGGGAGGCGACTGTGTCTACGAAAGGCTCATGTAGGGCCTTGTAGAACCTCCCGTGGAGCTCTTTCTCCTTCCATACGGTCTCCCGGTCGGAAATGCTCTGTACTGCCGGGTCTTGCCATTGCCCGTTGGCTAAGGATAGAGGGGTAAGTGCAAGCAAGAGTAATAATAAGAAAGACGCTGCTACCCATCTTCATTTTTAGTTTCGCTATGTCGCCTCTTTCGGCACCCACGTTACGATATGGGATAGCGGATATTCTTACACCGTCACGCGTCTTGCACGGTTTCATCATCATCGTGTAAATACAAAATTTAAGTAAATGTAAAATTTTTATAACTTAACTAATACTAAAGATGTATCAGTGCTACTGACTAATCTGTACTTATATTAAGTCAATAATTTTTAAGGTTATTTAGTTGGACTGTGAGATACCTACCGGCAAATATTATTTCATACCATTTTTATTATTATGTGTAAAAATTCGAAAACACAAAAAGAGAAACATCTTATTACTTTTTACTACGATATGATATATGGTTGCATAGTAAGTAGGAATAATAATAGTATAAAGTACCGATAATGTAGTATCTTCTGAGGTCCGGCTTGATAAAAAGCGCTGAAAGCGCTAAAAGCCTAACGCGGGGAGTAACTTTTAATTACTTCGCTCCTACTTGGCGCGCTTGTTCTTCCCATGGGGCCATTTCGTCGCGCACCTAAAAACACTCGTTTATAAACTGTGTTTTCAGAACCTCTTTACGAAGTTGCTTAATGCGAAATACACTAAGCAGATCATTATCATAAATTTTGTACGAAAATATAAAACGTGGTATAAAACTACGTTTTATATTTTCGTTAGTCACAAACGAGCACACAGTCCACCTGAAGCTAAGTGGATACTGTGGCCCATAGACATCTATATTTATACCCTAGATTAAAAATCAATATATATATGCGTTGTCACCCTTGAGGACTAAGATGGAATGCCTCGTATCCAGTAAAGAGAGTCTCCGGTTCTCTACACTCAAGTTACGAAACACAACAGCATTAAGCTGCTATTTTACTCTGGTATTCTGTGAACGTCCCTGTCGAATCGACCCATTCGTGCTACAACCGTAATATAGCTACAGCTTGACTTTATCACGTGCAATTATTCTATTATATAGAACTATAATATTATCTTGTATTTTACAATAAAAATAAAACAAAACTACTTCCATTCGTAACAACATTACCATTCAGTAGTTGATTTTGAGTCCAGTTAATAAACATCTTTTTGCTTCATCACCATTACAGCCTGTCAAAGTCCATTGCTGAACGTAGGCGTCCCCATAGATTGCCTCAAAATGGTGATATTTGCCATAGTTTCAACACTTTGCAGGTGGGTTGGTAACTGCAGTTTTTCATTTTCTGGTTGTTATTAAGAAGACTGTGGTATCCATCTTCTGGTTTTCTCTATATGTTCCCTGCATTGTATGAAGCGGAATTTTTAACAGTGGTAGAGCCACGCGGCAGCTTTTGCTGTCGCACGGATGGGCCGGCTCGAAACGGGGTGGTACCACGACCTCACAGAAAACCAGCGTGAAGTAGAGGTTTACCTCTGCGTTTCGCTTGGTGAGTGCAGGTGGCCGGAGGCCCTTTTTACTGGAAATGAGGCATTCCATCTTAGTCCTCACGGGTGACAACGCATCTACATTTTGATTTGTAATAGAGGATAGATGTAGATGTCTATGGGCCGCAGCAACCACTTACCATCAGGTGGACTGTGTGCTCGTTTGTCACCCTTATCATATAAAAAAAGCGATTTGGGGGAGTAGATATTCTTACACTGCCACTACATGGTCACTTTTTCACAGATTGTTTATGCAGCAATATTCAATATTAACTTCGCCATGGCCATCTTTGTTGAATCAATTTAATATTGAAAAGTTAAAACAATAAAAATAATAATTAAACAAAAAGAAAATAAGCAAATAAAAAACAATCCTTAATCAGCCCAACAAACCAATTTACCTTTTAAGGATTCTGCTGTAAGATGTAGATGTCTATGGGCCACAGCAACCACTTACCATCAGGTGGACTGTGTGCTTGTTTGTCACCCTATCCTATAAAAAAATCTACATTTTGATTCTTAATCGAGGATAAATTTAGATTTCTATGGGCCTCTCGCTCTCGCATAGAATTAAAATAATTTTATATTGATTATAAGTTATTACTTACAGTGGAACTAAGCTAGCCAAACAATTCAAACCAACATCCTGTCCCAAAGTCCTTAGAATGTTTGCTTACATACGTTCGGGGCCTCTGTAGCCCGGGGGTCCCGTATCATTGATACGGCTGATACGCCCCTGGAGCTGACAACGCATCTACTATTTGATTTTAATCAAAGATAGATACCTATGAGCTCCAACATCCACTTAAAATTATTGTTGACTGTATGTTTGTTTCTCACCCTCATATTACAAATTACTTACTAATTGCGACAATGTAGCAGCGAAAACGTCTACAATTCAGTATTAAGCCACAACTAAATTGATAGCAATTTTTTTAATCTCAAAATATATTTAAGTCATAATAATTAAGTCATAGTAATAATAACGTCAAGACTAAAAGTAACGTATAAAATTTATAAGATGTGGTGCAGTCAGAGCTCGAAAACCTGATTAAAAACTTTGATTAAGACGACAAACATTCGATGGCAATTAGCCGAAGTATAATTGAATCTGATCGATCTCTTTTGTTCGGGGGCATTTACGCCCGATGAAAAATGACAAATAATCAGCTCTCAACGCCGCCGGCCAATAAAGCCTTAATGGTGTGGATGAGAACAACTCTTCGTGATAATAAAACATTAAATAAACTTCTTAAAATGTACTATGAAACTCTTATTATAATTATAATCTATACTAATATAATAAAGCGGAAGAGTTTTTTTGTTTTTTTGTTTGTTTAAACGCGCTAATATCTGGAACTACCAGTCCGATTTGAAAAATTCTTTTTGTGTATTATAGCCAGATTCATGTGGAATTGTATAGGGTATCTATCATTAAGCTATATTACTCAGCTAGCCTTAAATATGGATATTTGTTAAGCAAGTCAGAAGAAAAAGCACTCCCGAAATGATTTATCCGCGTACGCTGGTGTTATCGTTAGGGATACGTAAATACAATGTTCTAGAAAAATATAGACCTTTACTTCGTCTAAAAAAAAGTCCGCGATACCATATGTCTATTTCTTATACACAAACCATAATTTGGTATTTTGTGACAAAAAAATATTGAAAACTTAAAAGTGATTTATGAGGGTTATTATTAGGCATGGCCTATTTATCCTTACGAACGAAAGTTACTTCATCACCAAGACAATTTTATGAAGATAAACTTTGCTCTTTATACCATGTTATTTGGACGCATAGTTTAAGAGATAATGTAAAATTAAAATAATTCAATACTTGGCTGGGCGCGCGAACGACGCTTAAACCCTAGCCGTTATAAAATGCTTGAACTAGGTCATGTCGCGCACCTCGGACACGTGATGATGCGGGTGAAACCGCGGGGCACAGTTAGTAAGTTAATAAAATAAAAACATACTCTCCAATAGATAACTACTGTTTGATAGATATATATTTTTATATGAGAGGGGGGAAATGAGCATACAGCTCACCTGATCGTAAGTGAATACCGCCGCCCATAAAGAACTGCTACACAAGGGGAATTGCAGATGCGTTGCAGGCCTTTCAAAAAGAGTAGGCTCTTTTTTTGGAGGTCCCTAATTCGTATCGGTCCGGAAAAGTTGCTGGTGATATTCGATTCCACAACGAAGTTGTGCGTGAAAGAAAACCTCTTGTAAATCACATAATAGTAGACCACCAATCATCCAGATGGTATGGATGGTATCTCGAGTTCTGTCGCGATGTGCGATGGTGAAATTGAGCAGCTGGAATTAATCCGAATAATTCCTCAAGCACTCCCCATGGCAAAGAGGTGCAACATCTTTTCACAGAGCCTTTGAGTCAAGCCGACCAGAAAGAGCTCGGTCGACGACAATTTGAACCACTCTGTGCTGGATGCGATCAAATGGGAGGAGATGGTACTGGGGAGCCCCTGCCTAGAGATAGGAACAGTATTCCATGTGCGGCCGAAGCTGCGCCTTGTAAAGTTGCAGACGGTGTGCCGGCATGAAATACTGTCCCGCTCTGCTGAGCACGTCTAGCTTTTTAGAGGCCAATTTGGCCTTCTCTTCCAAGTGACCACGAAACTGCTCGTCATTCGATATGTCAACGCCGAAGATTCCAATACTGGCTGAGGCAACAAGGGGAGTGCCCTGAAACTGAGGAGATACGACAAAGGGGTTGTTTTTAGTGGTAAATGCGCAAACTTGTGTTTTCTGGGGATTGAACTAGACTAGATTTAGTCGCCACCAATCCGAGACTTTGTTCAACGAATTCTCGACTTCAGACATAAGTTTATTCCGATACTCGGTGACGTTTTCCCGAGAAATATTGACATTGTGTAGAAAGCATCACCAGTGCTGTCGTCCGCATAGTAATGAATGTTACGAGTTTGATATGGTAGAGCTCCGCTACAACTGTAGGTATCATGACTGCAAAACGAATGCGTTGATTCGAGCAGGGAGGGATTACGCTCTCACAATGTGTTTCGTATACTTTGTGAAAAAAATACGCTGAAAATCTAATGTTATAAAAATATTTTAGTATAATATAAACAATCATGTAAATATATTTACTATCAGCTTATTTTTAATGATGACTCTTTACAAAATCGTTAGATGATTAAATAATTGTGTGTAAGTAGTTAATAGTCTTCGTCACGACCGGGAGCCCATTAGGAGGAATCCTTTTTATATAGAAAAACATTTCAGTTGAGTGACGTTCAGTAATAATCAGCTTAATTTCGAAGCAAATTAATTTTAGGGGCTAAATGAAATAAAAATAAACTATGTTAAGTCTCTACATATTAATTATTGAATTTATTGAAAGAAAATACATTTATTTTGGAATACATGAGAAAAAAACTAGTCTGAAGAATATGGACAGACAGTGTAATTGCAGGTTTTGATTTCGTCTTCACATTCTGAGGTAAACACATCTATAGCAAACTAGGTATATTTAAATTAGCTACAGGTATCCATGTGCTACACCACCCACTAACCATGAGGTTAGGGAGTGCTGCTAGATAGATTATAATATTTAAAGTGGTAAAATTTTCAACAAGTAAATTTTACTCGTTGAATGATAGATACAATAACACGTTATAGTAATAATTTCAAGGACGGGGGCGACTTTTACTACGCCAGTGGGCGTAAAGGGCTGGATTGCGTGAGCGTAACAAAGTCGGGTTGATTGGCCGCCGTGAACCTGACATGGCATTTATGCTAGTACAATTTTAAAGCAATTACATCGTCACTTGGAACATTCATAATACATTATACCACAATTTATTACTAGGATTTGTCGTATAGTGGGGGCGTTATAATACTTTTTTATGTTTTTATTCTTTATTGCATGCCCTATTAGAAAAGAATACAAAGGACGGATTTAATACCATGAGGCATTATCTACCAGTCATCTCATGGAGCGGTGGAAATTTGACGTAGGTGTAGCTGTAAAAGATTAAATAAAAATAATATTTGCTATTATTTACGTGGAGTATTTACGTGGTCCTTCACTGCTGTCCGTATGAAGAAGTTCAAGGTCGCTCAGCGAGCTATGGAGAGGGCTATGCTCGGAGTTTCTCTGTGTGATAAACTTAGAAATGAGGATATCCGCAGTAGAACCAGAGTAACCGACATAGCCCAACGGATTAGGAAGCTGAAGTGGCAGTGGGCCGGCCATATAGCTCGAAGAACCGACAACCGATGGGGAAGAAAGGTCCTTGAGTGGCAGCCTCGTACCGGTAGGCGAAGTGTAGGGTGACCCCCCACGAGATGGAGTGATGACCTGGTAAGACATGCAGGAAGTCGATGGATGTAGGTGGCTCAGTACCGTGTTTTGTGGCATTTCTTGGGGGAGGCCTATGTTCAGCAGTGGACTTATGGAAGGCTGTAATGATGATGATGATGATGATTTACGTGGTACGTGGTAGAGCCAAGCTGCAGCTTTATCAGTAGTATAGTTGTAGCGCGAACCAGGGAAGGACCACGCTCTCACATTAAGCTCCTATTTTACGCTGGTATTCTGCTGTTATGTTTTGTATGGTGAGTGTAAAAATCCGGAGATCCTTGTACTGGAAACGAGGCATTTCATCTTAGTCTCCACGGGTGACAACGCATCTACATTTTGATTCGTAATCGAGGATAGATGAGTTGTGTCTCGCCAGCAACGCAAAGTCGGGAATTTGCATTTGGAAAAATCCAAAATTAGGGGCTTTTTAGGTGCTTATTCGGTGCCAAGTTTAAAAATTAGGTGCATTTTTTGTTCTTTATCAGTTATATATTATAGATAAGATAGATCGAATCTGTACTAAAACCGAATCAGAACGCCCCGACTTCACGTAGTCGTGTCTGTCCTACCCCTAGAGTGCTTTTGTAAAGCCGTAGGCGCGGAGGGAGCCGAAGATGTGGAGATGAGCATGGGTGCTTGTGATTTACTACGCAAGGGCGAAGGGGCTGCACTACCCGCAGCGCCGAAGCCGTTGCCGAAGTAACTATGTCAATATTCCTGCAACGCAAATTTCAACAGTTCGTTGCGGTGAAACCTTTAGAGCAACTTTTTTTTAAACTTGGTACCTAATTAGACCTAAAAAGCCCTTTTGGTTTTTTTCTAAAATCAATTTTGATTCTATTTTGATTTTCAGAAAACCTGCATTTTGCATCTGCTATGTTCTGAATAACGACTTTATTTTTATTAGGGGCGCCTTGTCATTGCCAATACTTGCAGCACCTAATTAGCACTTAATTCCTTGCTATTAATATTTATCGTATATCTAATAACTTCATTGCGTTGCTAGCGAGACGTTTTGCTAGCAACGCAAATTTCAACAGTTCGTTGCGGTGAAAATTTTAGATCACCTAATTTTTAAACTTGGCACCTAATTAGCACCTAAAAAGTCCCTAATTTGGATTTTTCTAAATGCAAATTCCTGATAATATAAGAAATATAATTTAAAGCTAACTATAATATAATATTGCTCAGGCTAAAATTCAAACTCAGAATCCATAGCTCGACTGGTCAGGTATTTTTTTAATTCTTTGTAATATTTCATATTGTCATCTTTATATTATTACATACATACATAAACACTCACGCCTGTCACCCAGAGGGGTAGGCAGAGACTATGGACTTCCATTTGGCACGATCCTGACACACCTCTCTCGCTTCCTCCACATCCATATACCTACGCATACACGCTCGTCGGTTAAAGGTACTCTTCATTTGGCCCATTTTCAACATATCGCCAATTTGGTCGATAAACTTTCGCCTAGGGCGACCCTTTCCGACTCTGCCATTCACCTTTATATTATTACTTCTTTATAAATCATACTTACACTACAATAAATACGTACATAATTACATATTAATAAATCCATAAAGATTTATCTTCAAGGAAATAATTAATAAGATTTTGTTACGCTTAGACCATGATTGCGATTGCGTGCGAACGAAGAATGATGAAGACCCCCCCAAAGCCTCATCACCATTTACTACCGAAGTACACTTAAGACCGGATGAGATTGCAGTGAAGCACTGGCTCATAATGATTAAATTACTGTGCAAAAAATATTTTATTATACGTACACAAGTAAGTATTAAGAAAGAACATAAAGTGCACCTGATACCTGTACTTACTCGTACATCTAACACGTAACATATTTTACTACGCGCGATCTGCTATGAATTTGTAAACAACATTTGGTGCTAAGACGAGGTATGTTTTCACACAACGCCTTTTATTTAATTTCATTAGGTTACCGGTTCTTTTATCACCCAAAGGCTAAGTACAACCACTGAACAAGGAATAATTTTAATTTTTAGTTTATAAAAATATTTTTACTATTAAAGTTTTATATATTATTATGTTGTTATTATATAAAGGATTATTTTGCAAAATATGCCCGGAGAATGCCAGATTCTCTATAGAACTTTGCCCCACCCAAAAGTGTGTTGTACACGAATGCTGTATCTAACTTTTTTTTCTACTTTTATTACTTCATCCAAATTATATAATTAGAAGTCTCTAGAACTTGCGATTTTTTTTTAAACTGGACTTTTATTAATTACATATACCTAATTTTTTAGAACAGCCTTCGTTGCAGTTCATTGTAATTTCAGAATATAAATTGTCAGGCACTAATGATATACATAAATAATAATTTAAGGAGAATAATAATATAATGATCAGTAACATTGAAAAAAAGGGTTCTCTTGTATGAGATCTAAAAGGTCCTTACATAATATAAGACTAGCACCACCTGTTTTTCATAAAATCTAAGTCCTAGTCATGAAAACGAGTTATATTATTTACAAAATTATTTTTCAAGATACATATTATTATGACGAGTCTGAAAAAGGTTTAAATATTTACAGATTAGTAACTAATTTACGACAACGGCATGCCCATAAATTATCAACTATATAATATTGAAAGAAGAGTTAAGATTGCA
This sequence comes from Parnassius glacialis, assembly GCA_033319125.1. Classification (NCBI taxonomy): domain Eukaryota; kingdom Metazoa; phylum Arthropoda; class Insecta; order Lepidoptera; family Papilionidae; genus Parnassius; species Parnassius glacialis. The sequence goes on along the minus strand of JAVANC010000013.1, from coordinate 17,344,390 downwards.
AATCGAAATGAGGGCACAAAATGCCCCTGCATCCTATCGACGCAAAGGTGACAATTGGTGCACCTCGACATCGTGGATGCATTTATCAGAGTGTCCGTAGTAGTTAGCAGCAAGTCAATAAGTAGGCGTGATCAAGTCCGTATATTAATAAAAGCATAAGTCGTCAGCAAAAGCAGGAAAACGTGCAACGGTAAAGAAAGCGGTAATCAGCACAAGCAAAAATGTGATATAATCATGATGATGTGAGAAAATATTCGACATTAATTTGACATACGTACTTACGATATTGACACAATGACGTGTGTGTATCATTTCACTAAATGCACAAAAATCAGTGATTGTCATTTAATAATTATCTAATGCAATTCATGATTATTATTGACTTATAATAATAATTGAAAATAAAAATAGATAAGTTACATTTTTATATGACAAAGATTTATAATATATTTTAATAGAAATATGTATTGTTTCATACTTTATGCGTACGTATGTACTTATTCGTACAAAGAAACGCAGATGTTATAAGAAAAGACCGGAAATGTAAATAGTAATCCTTGAATTCCTTTTTTTATATAATATTTTACCGCAAGTAGTACAAAATAACGATTTATCACAAAAAAACTTCAAAATTCATAAGATTATTTTTCATATTTTTAACTTTTTTGTACAAGGTGGGGCGCGATTTGGCATTCTCCTTTGCAAAGAAGGTTCAAAATAAGTAATATAGGCGAATGGTGAAAAACAATTAATAAAAAAAAATCTTTTTATCTTTTAAATTGATAATGCGTGGTAATGCAATATTTTAACTGATTGTCATTCATAAATATCTAACGCCTATTATTTTACTACGCAAGCTCATATTCGTAAGGGTCGCTCGGTTATAAATTTATAAATTTAGGTATCTTGTCGCGCGTCTTCCCGCGCCTTTCCGATAGTAAACAGTTGACAAAAACTGTGAATTGAATTGCACACACAGGAGCGCGCGTAAGCGAAGTTGTTGCCCAAAAAATTGAAAGTCTCATTTACTCATATTTTCAAGAACTACAATAACGGTAGGTACATATATCATTATTTATCTATTTGAACTTGAATATAAAATTTGAATACCTTTTGAAAAATAACTCAGTATAAATAAAAGTTTTACTATAACAAAATTTAATAATTCGTAATTTATTTTGATGTAATTAAGTGCTTAGTATATTATTAATAGTTTTATATTTTCCCATTGCAATACGTTAGTTCTTTAGTTTTATATGGAGACACTGTTGTCAGCATGCATTTATAATAAAAATAAATTTTTGTGTGAATATTCTTACAGAACAATACGGCCTACAATTTCTAAATAAATTCAATCATATAATTTACAATAATTATACAGTTCACAAGGTGCACATCTTTGTAGACAGTTTTACATAATATCGAGGCCGGAACTTATACGAGTAGATGTATGTTTTCGTATTGGAATAATTATTTAGGAAAGTAATATATTTTTGACGCTACTGAGTATCCTTTGAAACAAACTACATATATGTAAGACCAAAAAGCACGAATCCCTGGATAGGGTTCCCGATTAATTTTAATATAAAACAGCATTTTAGGCCTGTAAAAATATAATAGATGACGAAAAAATAAATATTGTTTTTCATGACCAAAGGTCGTGTCCGCAAGTTAGTGCCTTCGTCATATTATTCACTATCACACGGATGTCATGTTTCATGGGCGATTAGTGCAGTGATTTCTCCTTGCCTTTTGCACCAGACATTTAAGGAGTAATTTGTACTTCAAGCCCGCTGTAGCCTCGTCTGTTGTCTAGCAGGGTATGTACCGCGAGCAGTGGATGTTGACAGTTGGGGCCGACTAGATTGGTGTTGTCGTCTCCCCCTTATCCCCTTTCTCCCCCGTACTAAAGGAATACTTTTGCTGTTTTGAGCCTTTATGAACAGCCTCACACTGTAGCCATCACTTAGTAATTTATAGTATTAGTTTAACCGACATATAAAATTACAATATTGGTGAGCCTAATATGAACAGTATATTAAATAGTAGGGTTGGGAACCCTAGAACTGATTTCGCATTCAAGTCGGTAGTAACGTTATTGTAACAATACTGACACTCATCTATGTTCATGACATGATGTGAAAATATTCTAAACTCATGACCTTTTTAATGTGGTAGAGCCACGCTGCAACTATATTTTAGTTGTAGCACGAATGGGTCGGCCCGACCGGGGAAGGACCACGCTCTCACAGAATACCAGCGTAAAATAGCAGCTTAATGATGCTGTGTTTCGTATAGTGAGTGTAGAGAAGCGGATACCTTTTTTACTGGAAAAGAGGCATTCCATCTTAGTCTTCACGGGTGACAACGCATCTGCATTTTGATTCGCAAACGAGGATAGATGTAGATGTCTATGGGCCACAGCAACCACTTACCATCAGGTGGACTGTGTGCTTGTTTGTCACCCTATCCTATAAAAAAAAATCTACATTTTGATTCTTAATCGAGGATAAATTTAGATTTCTATGGGCCACAGCATCCACTTACTCAGGTGGACTGTGTGCTCGTTTTTCACCCATATTCTATTAAAAAAACCTTAATTGAGTTTATCTTTACGTATATTATCTTTATTCATTTGGGTTAGCAACGCAATTAGCAATGGCAGCATTGCATTTTCAACTTAGAACCCACGTCGTCATCTTCTATTGTAACTATTGTATTATCTTTGTGGGCTTTTGCAATATCTATGGGTAAATATAATGTGGCAATTTATTTCAAACACAATTCGTCTTTCAATTTTGAATTAATATTCCTAATCAGTAGGTCTTGAGACAGTAATTATATTACAACGGGAATAGCAATAAGGTAAATGTGTTAACCATATCGACCCAATGGAATTTGATCTACGGTAAATTCCGACCTATTCTGTACTAAAATTGTATGTATTCATGTCACGACTTAATTAAATATCAAGCCAGCGCTATGGAATAAAGAATATCCGTGAATTATAATGCAACACATGTTTTGACCCCAATTTCATTATGTTTATATTCTTATTTTTATTTTTGTCTCGATTTTTACCCTTGCATTTTTATAACTTTTCTTACGCATCACTAAATGTGCAATACATATTGTATTGTGCATATTATATTTTATTATTATATTTTTAAGATCGTGCAAATATCAAAAGGTCGAACTTTTACTATTAATTTTATGATACATGAGGTACTTGTAACCGAGTAAACTGTCAGTGTTCCCTGGTATATAGTGTATTATCTATGGTTGGTATAAGAATACCCATGGGCACAGAAAACAATTAGTCTAATTTAAAAAAAATATTAAAAAAATCTTGAAATAATTATTTTAGATCAGATGTTTTTTCAGAAGTTTTTTTAATATAAATAAATTGCTACATAAAAGTAAATTTGGTTTTACAAGCGGTCGCTCGACAACCGACGCCGGAGTCAAACTTATAAAAAATATTTTTGTGCATGTGAGAATTCGGAGGATGCTTTGTGTGTGTTTTGTGACCTTACCAAGGCCTTCGACTGTGTTCACCACGAGACATTAATTAGGAAGCTACAGTACTATGGTGTCAAAAACACAGCGCTTAAGCTTGTTATTTCATATTTAAGTAATAGAATGCAGAAAGTTATTATCAATGTTAAAAGTTCTTCCGGGTCGTCCGTAAAGTTGGGTATCCCTCAGGGCTTGATTCTTGGCTCATGCCTATTTTTAGTGTATATTAATGACTTACCTTCCCTTGTAGGGGATAATCGTGATATAGTATTATTTGCTGATGATGCTTCCTTGATTTTTAAACTTAAACGTCTATCATTTAAATGTGACGAAGTGAATAATGCTATATCAAAATTAGTGCATTGGTTTAACGTCAACGACGACTTCCTGCATGTCTCACCAGGTCGTCATTCCATCTAGTGGGGGGACGCCCTACACTTCGCCTGCCGGTACGAGGCTGCCACTCGAGAACCTTTTTCCCCCATCGGTTGTCTGTTCTTCGAGCTATATGGCCGGCCCATTGTCACTTCAGCTTACTAATCCGTTGGGCTATGTCGGTCACTCTGGTTCTACTGCGGATATCCTCATTTCTAAGTTTATCACGCGAATAGCCCTCTCCATAGCTCGCTGAGCGTCCTTGAGCTTCCTTATCCGGCCAGCAGTGAAGGACCACGTCTCAGTTCCATATGTCATCACTGGCAACACGCACTGGTTGTATAGTCTCGTTTTCAAGTTTTGAGGTATACCTGTCGAGAAGATGTGCCGTAATTTACCGAATGCTGCTTGAATCCGTCGATTGACCTCTCGGTCAAAGGTGGACTTACCTTGTCGGACTATTTGTCCCAGGTAAACATGCTAGTCAACAACTTCGAGCTTAGTGCTCCCAACAACTGCCGGCATAGGTGGGACATGGACATTAAACATGATCTTTGTTTTGTCCTTGTTCATCTTAAGTCCTATCCGTTGGGAAACACTATTGAGGTCATTGAGCATAGTGCTTAGGTCCTCCAGCGATTCTGCCATAAGGACTATATCGTCGGCAAATCGAAGGTGAGTGATGTACTTGCCATTGATGTTGATACCGTATCCTTTCCAGTCCAGAAGCTTGAAAATGTCTTCCAATGCAGCGGTGAAGAGTTTCGGGGATATGACGTCCCTGTCTTACACCTCTCTTGAATTGGATAGATTTCGTACTCTGGTTCTGTACTCGGATAGCCATTGTAGCCCTACTGTACAAGCACTTCAACACCTCGATATACCGACAGTCAACTTGGCACCGCTGAAGGGACTGCAGCACCGCCCAAATTTCGACGGATTCAAAGGCTTTCTCATAGTCCACATACGCCAGACATAGTGGCAAATTGTACTCCTCAGACTTCTGTACAATTTGCCGAAGGGTATGTATGTGGTCTATGATGCTAAAGTCTTTTCGGAAACCGGCTTGTTCGGGAGGCTGGAAGTCGTCAAGTCTGCGCGCGAGACGATTCGTAATGACTCTCGAAAACAGCACGTAGACGCGGCTCAGAAGGGAAATCGGTCTGTAGTTCATCAAGAGAGAGTTGTCGCCGTTCTTGAAGAACAAGACCATCGCACTTCTGCTCCACGCCTCCGGTGTAATGCCACCATGGAGGACGGAATTAAAAAGCTTCTGAAGGACTTCAAGTACCGGTTTTCCACCCGCTTTCAGAAGCTCCGCTGTAATTCCATCCTCGCCTGGGGCCTTACCGTTTTTAAGGTGCTGGAGAGCCATTCTAATCTCGCTCAGACTGACGTCCAGGATATCATCGTAATAATGTCGGATAAGACTCGCTCTTGGATCGTTACCCACACTTGCGTGTGGCTCCAATGATGATGTGTACAGCTGCCCATAGAACCTCTCAATCTCACTCAAAATCTCAGGTGTCCCGGAAATGACGCTGCCACACTCGGTCTTCAGCTTTGACAGTTGGCTCTTTCTGGCAGACAGATCTCTAGCAAAGACTTTGGAGCCCTGGTTCCGCTCGATCGCTTCTTCAATACGAGCAGTATTAAAGTTGCGTAAGTACCGCCGCATGCATTTGGAGATCTGTCTGTTCAGTTGCCTGTATGCTGTCGAATCTACTCAAGACTGCAGCTTCATATCCCGTCTAGCAGCCATGAGATTAAGAGTGTGATCGGAGAGTTTTTGTGTTCTTCTGCGGCGGGTCTTGCAAAACTTAGCTCCGACCGCATGGACAGTTTCCACGAGCTTATCGTTCATATCATCCACTGCATTGCAATCTTCTAGGCACTGAAAACGGTTTCTTAGCTCGAGCTGAAAGGTTTCGGGACTTTGGATTAGAGCACGAGGGGGACGGAGCGTTGACTTCATTAGACGTAACCTCTCCAACTTAACGTTTAGGTTCAGTGTGCCTCTCACCATTCGGTGATCACTGCCGGTTTTCACCCTCGCGATCACGGAGACATCACTGAACAGTTGTCGTCTGGTCTTCATAATGAAGTCAATCTTATTTTTTGTCGAACCGTCGGGGCTCGACCAGGTCCACTACTTGTGGGGCCGTAGAGGAGTATGTAGGATAAAATAAAACTAAAAATAGGTATAGTTATGTAATTTTATTTTATGGAAGAGATTGTTTTATACATTATATTCTATTATTGATGTTTTTATTGCTTTTGCAGATAATGTTTACACGCGTAATATTGATTTATTACATATGTTATCGTGAGAGTTATTCTTCCCAAAACCAATTAAATAAATTTTTAATCAATTTCAGAAAATATTTTCAATATGAAAGATGTTGACAAACAAATGTAATTTTTTCTTCTTTTACATGTACTTCTCTTATTTGTAAATATATTAAACATTCATTAATGTAAAAAAATATTCGCAGCGCATCATGGACTCCGCAGAGGCGGCCGCCCTATCGCCGGGCAGCAGCACGTCCGACGGCAGCCCTGGTTCTTACTACGACTCGCGCTGGCTCAACGTGCACACTGACGACGGTACCCTAGCAGCGAGGGCGCGCCGCCTCGCCCTGTCACCCAGCCGGCATTTCGACCAAATTGCCGTTAACACCACGTATAGTGCCGTGCTAATGCCGCCGTATATAAATACCGAGGGTATGTATATCGGTATACAATTAATTTCGGCTACTTTGTACTTGTAGGCTACAATTTCGACATCACCTCTAACCCCTTAAGGCTTCAACTAACATATCACATATAGTCTGTAATTATTTCCGCTACTTGATCCTTCAATCCGGGCAATATGAAGGTGTATACTAAGATGCAAGCTCAGGGGTTAAGCGATGGCCGTAAATTTCACATTACACTAGCAATACGAGTTCGAATCCTGCAGGAACCAAACTATTTTATTGGATTGATGAGCTAGTAAGACATGCACGAAGTAGATGGATGCAGGTAGCTAAGGTGGCTGCGGCTGTTGCTTGGGAGTGACATATGTTCAGCAGTGGACTTGTGAAAGCAAGTAATGATGAAAATAATGAAGCAATGTCACGAGCAAAAGTAACAACTAATATTTCATCTAAATAGTTACATTAAAAACTTCGTTCCCCATTTATTCACCCTTTTTATTCTTTACCGAAATAAAGAAAATCATAAACATTGGGAATTATATGTAGATTGCAATGAACTCATGGGTAAGCGATGGCCTTAAATTTCACATTACACTAGCAATACGAGTTCGAATCCAATGAGAAAAATTAAGGAAATTATAAATTACAATTTTAAGTACTTATTTACAATAGGTTATTCTATAAAGGAAAATATCGAGAAGAACCCCGCAGTGTAACAAACAAAATATATAGTGTGATAAACAAATATATTTCGAGAACATGACGTGATGTCCGCCAAAAATTATAGGAGCAATGTGCTCAGCAGTATGACACGTTTAGTCTGTAATGCAGTCTTATCATATTACTATCTTGCATCACTGCACATGACATGTATACCGCTTACTGGTCTGGTATAGACGAGACCGGGCGGGCATGCCAGGGAGTCGGTGTCATCCTTTCAGAAAGAATGGGTCAATGTGTGAAAGATTATGAATGTGTAAGCCCAAGACTGCTGTGGATACGAATGAAAGTGGGTTTAAAGAAGTTTTTTGTGCTTGGGATGTACGCCCCAGATATGTCTAAGCTAACTAGATAAGTAGAACTAGATAAGTCTAACTTATATCCGAGAGCAGTTTTGGGACATGGTAAGGCTGGTGTTGACGAAGGGCAAGGAAAATGAAAATATTATTATGTTAGGAGATTTTAATGGAAGGGTGGGAGTGAAGAGGTCTGGTTATGAAAAGATATTAGGAGCGTTTGGCGATGAAAGAATAAATTAGAATGGTGAAGACCTCCTCACTATATGTGTGGAAAAGAATATTTTTGTGGCGAACACTTTCTTTCGCCATAAGAGGATTCACATGTATACATGGGAAAGAGGGGATGATAGAAGCATGATACAAGGGTTTACCGAGGGTTCAACGTAGGGACGGATCATATACTTGGTCTTATGCCGAATTAATGGTCTATTCAAGCGTTGGCGGCATCGGACATCTGTGTCTACCACTGCGTTACAGCGTATAAGAATAGAGAGGTTACAAGATGAAGGTGTGAAAGAGAAGTATAAATGCAGACTGAGGGAAAATATAAGTGTGTTGAATGAATTTCGTATGAATGATTTAGACTTGAAGATTGTATGGAATAATGTTAAGAAAGTTTTGGTGGATACAGCCACCGAAGTATGTGGTGTAAGTAAGAGAACGAATGAAAGGAAAAGTAATACTTTGTGGTGGGATGATGAGGTACGGATGGAAGTTGAAGCAAAGAAGAGGGCATGGCTAGATTTACTAGCAACCAAAGCTGGTAATTCTGGCGGTATGAATGATGAGATTGAAAGAAAAAAGGCAGACTTTAGACGTATAAATAAGAGAGTAAAAGAAGTTGTTGAAAGGAAAAAGCAAGAAAGAATGGATAAGAATGATAGAAGAATATCTGATAACTTCCAGGCAAATATTAAAATGTTCTGGAAGCTCGTAAGAATTGCCAGAGGAAATTCAAAACAGCCTAGAATGAATGCTATACGAGACGAGAATGGCTGCATGCTGAATGATGAAGTTTCGAATTTAATGAGATGGAAGGAATACTTTGAAAGCGTGTTTAAGAGTGAAGAGTCGTCTGAAGTAAGTGAAATAGAAATTCCGGAAGAAGTGGAGAGAGGTAGAGAAATAAGTGTAGATGAAATAGTGAAAGCAATGAAAGGCATGAAAGCAGGTAAGGCAGCCGGATATGATAGAGTATCACTCGAAATGCTAAGGGCTGGAGAGAGTGTGGTTGCAGGCCTGCTGTAAACCTTGTTTAATTTATGTTGGGAACTGAAGCGGGTACCGGAAGACTGGTGCTAAGCCGTTATAGTCCCAATATATAAGGGAAAGGGGTCGCAGCAGGACTGTAAAAACTACCGTGGTATCAGCTTGCTTAGCTTGTGGGTAAACTGTATGCTAAGGTGTTAATTGAAAGAGTTATGGAAGAAACTAATGGAAAAATTTGGGATGTGCAAGCTGGATTTAGAAAGGGGATGGGGTGTACGGATCAAGTCTTTTCCATGCGCATGATTGCGGAGAAATTTTTGGCCAAAAACCAGAAAGTTTTATGTGCGTTCATGGACTTGGAAAAGGCTTATGACAGAGTGGACAGGAACGTGTTATGGCAAACACTGACCTCATTTGGGTTGAGCGCTGGTCTGATACAGGCATTAAATAAGTGTAGATGAAATAGTGAAAGCAATGAAAGGCATGAAAGCAGGTAAGGCAGCCGGATATGATAGAGTATCACTCGAAATGCTAAGGGCTGGAGAGAGTGTGGTTGCAGGCCTGCTGTAAACCTTGTTTAATTTATGTTGGGAACTGAAGCGGGTACCGGAAGACTGGTGCTAAGCCGTTATAGTCCCAATATATAAGGGAAAGGGGTCGCAGCAGGACTGTAAAAACTACCGTGGTATCAGCTTGCTTAGCTTGTGGGTAAACTGTATGCTAAGGTGTTAATTGAAAGAGTTATGGAAGAAACTAATGGAAAAATTTGGGATGTGCAAGCTGGATTTAGAAAGGGGATGGGGTGTACGGATCAAGTCTTTTCCATGCGCATGATTGCGGAGAAATTTTTGGCCAAAAACCAGAAAGTTTTTTGTGCGTTCATGGACTTGGAAAAGGCTTATGACAGAGTGGACAGGAACGTGTTATGGCAAACACTGACCTCATTTGGGTTGAGCGCTGGTCTGATACAGGCATTGAAGTCTCTATATAGGGACTCTAGTGCTTGTGTCAGGATCAACGGGGCCTACTCGGACTGGTTTGGCATCCATAAAGGTGTCAGACAGAGCTGTGTGGCTTCCCCGTGGCTATTCAACCTATTTATGGACAGTTGTTTGGAAAATTTGAAAGTAAAAGAATGCGGGTTAAGAATGGGTGAGTTAACCGTCAAATGCCTTTTGTACGCCGATGATCAAGTCATACTTGCGTCTTCGGCAGCCGAGTTGCAAATGATGGTTACATTAATGAACAGGACATTAAAAGAAAAGGGAATGAAAGTGAACGCAAGTAAGACGAAAGTTATGGTTTTTGAAAGAGAAGAAAGTAAAACGATATGTGATATAAGAATAGAAGGGGAGTTGGTAGAGCAAGTAGATGAGTTTGTGTATTTGGGATGTGTGTTTAGCAGGGATGGTAGATATGATAAGGATATAGAACGACGAGTGAATGCAGGAAATAGAGTGAATGGGGCTCTACACTCTATTGTGAAAAGACAGAATGTGTCCAAAAAGGCACGTATGGCAATTCACAATGCTGTGTTAGTGCCTACTTTAATGTATGGTAGTGAAAGTTGGGTGTGGCAGAAGAAGCACGAGAGTAGAATAAATGCTGTAGAAATGCGATCATTAAGGAGTATGTTAGGGATGAATCTGAATGACAGAGTGAGAAATTGTTTAATAAGAGAAGAGTGTGGTTTGCAAGATGATGTTGTGACCAGGATTAAGAAAGGAATGCTTCGATGGTTTGGTCATGTAGAAAGAATGAATGAAGAAAGAGTGACAAAGCAAATTTATGTTGCAGAGGTGAACGGCAGAGTCGGGAAGGGTCGCCATAGGCGAAAGTTTATCGACCAAATTGGCGATATGTTGAAAATGGGCCAAATCAAGAGTACCTTTAACCGACGAGCGTGTATGCGTAGGTATATGGATGTGGATGAAGCGAGAGAGGTCTGTCAGGATCGTGCCAAATGGAAGTCCATAGTCTCTGCCTACCCCTCTGGGTGACAGGCGTGAGTGTTTATGTATGTATCTTGCATCCATACAGAAAAAAAAACCCGATTCGGACAGACGTACAGATAGATAATACGCAAACTATTAATTCTACTATTTCTTTTTCTTCTGTACTACGCACGATGCTCCGTGGTACTACGTACGACGATATATAGATCGTAATAATTATTTCGAAATAGCAATAGATATATAAACTTCAAAAGCGTTTGCGTCCGGATTACACGGCGTGCTTCAATCTGTCTCATAAAATATTTATTTTAGCGGTTCGCTAATAGAATGCTCGCAACCAACGTTGCACCGCCGCTGCAGCACGCCGACCCTACAGTATATAGGTGAAACATTGATTTAACTTTACATTAGGTATCTTTTATTTATTTATTAGGTATTTTTAAATATCTAACAACTTGGTGGATAATGACAGTGTAAGTGAACCTAATATTTAAGTGCAGTGATTATCGTAAGATTAGAGTTATGGGAATGCCACAAAAATCTTGCAGAAATCCGAAGATATATATAGACAGGAAACATAACATATAAATAGTGTCATCACTGTAGCTACAACTCTTTCCTCTATAGATAAGTACAATTACAATATTATGCTGCCTTTTTTCCATGCTGGTCCTAATGCGTTTATAGTCTATTGTATAAATTATTATATTCTAAACTCTAAGCTGTTCGCCGCATCTTCCCCCGCGCGATATTTATTACGATTGGATTTCATGGGTTTTAATTTTTTACGCGATACCCTAATTTTTTTTTTCTAAAATAAAAGTAGTCTATGTTACTTCTTATAACATCAGCTATCTGCCAGTGAAAGTTCGGTCAAAATCGGTCCAGCCGTTTCGGAGATTAGCCAGAACAAACAGACAGACAGAAAGACAGACAGATAAAAATTTTAAAAATCGTGTTTTTGTTGTAAGTACCGTATATACTTTCATATGCATATAGTAAAAAGCTGTTATTTCGACATTACAAACAGACACTTCAATTTTATTTATTTGTATAGATATATAGACTAATATTAAAAAATTATCCGATAGATGGCGGTATAACATTATTCATTACATATTATTCATTTACACCAGACGTGTATAAGCAGACCAGCGTCAATGGTCAATCCGCCTGTTAAACGTGTTGATTACGACAAATCTTCTTAACGGGAAAGGTCCTCAGCCACCTGTGAACTTTTACGTAGATGTACCCCACCCATCCATTACATAGAAAAGAAAGAAAGTTTCAGAAATAGGGAGTGAATAACCAAACAACAATAAGAGAAAACAAAATTATTTAAAAGAACATTACGTATATCTATTTTTTTATATCCTTAAATGTTTTATTGTAATCAGGTAGACGAATGTAAACAACGATTATAAAAATCTCTATATTGACGGATAAATAATCACTATTTACTCGTATGAAATTTTATTCGTATATCGTAAAACAACGAAGCAAACATCGGAGGTGCATAGAATTGGAAATAGCAAATTATATTCGCGGATACCCCGCCCGCCACCAGACAGCTGTAGATATGCATAGAGTAATTTGATACCGACGCGTTAGTGCAAAATTAACGGGAGTTGGGGGGAAAATGTATTTTAAGTGAATCTCATTTATTACAAATGGGGAGGATAATGAACCCACAGAGCTTAGAATTCTGTGAACAGATAATATAACGCGGTACATATTTATAATAAACTAGAACTGTGACTGTGTAATATAGTAATCTGAGAACCTGAGTTAAAAATTACACAATATTTCCTTTATAAAAATTAAAATAAAATGATCTATAGATTGTGCAAATAAATGTTTAAAAAATAACTAATAAATTATATTTTAAAGAATAAGGGTTTTTTTTATAGAATAAGGGTGACAAATGACCACATAAACCACCTGATGGTAAGTAGATACTGTGGCCTATAGACATCTGTATTTCTCCTCGATTAAGAAAAAAATGCAGGTGCGTTGTCACCCCTGAGGACTAAGATGGAATACCTCGTTCCCAGTAAGAAAGGATCTCCCGTTTTCTACACTCCCCATACGAAACACAGCAACATTAAACTGCTATTTTTACGATTTACGATGGTATTCTGTGAGAGCGTGTCCCGGTCGAGCCAACTAATTCGTGCTTCATCCATAATATAGGTGCAGCGTATACGTGTAAAAACGTATGCTTGTAATCTTATAGAGCAAACTGGTGTAAGACTCATAACTTTCTTATCTTCAAGTTATAACTTATCTCTTTTAAGTATATGTATATATATATATATATATATATATTACTCTTACGGCTGTCATCCATAGGGGTAAGCAGAGACTATGGACTTCCATCTGCCATGATCCTTAGCTACTTTCACATCCATTTAACTACGCTCGTCCACTGTACACTCGCACTGCACACTAGATAAACCGTGGGTGTCGAGAGACGACAAAACGAAACTGAAACAGCAAATGGACTACAGGATCTCCCTGAATAACAGCAGAAAATAATAATAAACTGCAGTTTTTTTAATGTCAATAATTTCTATCAAAATTACTTTTGCGTCTATTTGTATAATATGTAGCAAAATTTTACAGTGAGAACACTTTATAATGAGTTCACGTCGGTTTACCCTAACAAAAAAAATGATATTTTGTCCAAAGTGTGTTTTGTTTAGGTACTTTTTATGTAATTCAGAAGAATGAAGAACGTCGTGATTATTGATACATCATTATTCTTTATTTACGAAATAAAACAGTGCTTGATTAGTATCTCACATGAATGGTTAGTGGTATTGTAGCCGTAGATCGTAAAGCGCACTAGCTTAGCTCATCAAATGCCTATTCACTCTTGCCTTAAAAACATCAACTTTATAACCGACAGAAGAGAGATGAAAAGCCAGACCCTTGCGAATTATATTGAGTTACCTTGAACCTTGTTACCTACAAGCGGGCAAAAATACAAACAATAATAATTGGCTATTATGGAGTTCTCTTCCAAGTCATTTGTTCCAGAACTTGTAACCCGCGACATGACAAAGTATCTTACGCTTAGTAATGGCTACTCGCACTTAATTTTCTCCGTACTTATAATAAGTATAGTTTACTTTTAATTTATACGGCTTTCAATTTTTTCATCATACTTTCATCATACAATATGACCGTTCTTCTTCACTCATTTCAGCCCATCAAACGTCTACATAGACTTCCCCTGTTAGATTGTTTTATAGGAACGATATTTGTCATAATCAGCACGCGTGATAGATGGATAGGCAACCGCAGATTTTTATTATTTTGAATTTTTATTAGGAAGATGCTGCTGCCATAACACCTTTTTCTTTTTTTATAGGATAAGGGTGACAAACGAGCACACAGTCCACATGATGGTAAGTGGTTGCTGCGGCCCATAGACATCTACATCTATCCTCTATTCCAAATCAAAATGCAGATGCGTTGTCACCCGTGAGGACTAAGATGGAATGCCTCGTTTCCAATAAAAAGGGCCTCCGGCCACCTGCACTCACCAAGCGAAACGCAGAGGTGAACCTCTACTTCACGCTAGTTTTCTGTGAGGTCGTGGTACCACCCCGGTTCGAGCCGGCCTATCCGTGCGACAGCAAAAGCTGCCACGTGGCTCTATATGATGATATGGGTCAGTAAGTTTTCTTACTTACAGTCAGTACAATCGTAATAACAAAAAAATACAAAAAATATACTTAGTTATTTTAGGCTAACAATAGAAGCTATAGCATTTTGTTAAATGCTGTTGCATGAGTTTATTACTAATGATTTTTAGAACTGATTTACCAAATTCTAGCCGGTGAAGATAAATACAGTGAAAAAACTTGCAAGTTCTAAAAAAGACATTTCGAGGATATTTGAAGCTGCGTGACGAATTTTTACAAAGATAAATTTCACACTCAAACCCGGAACAATGATTTGTAGATTAAAATTGTTTTGTTCCGCGAGGGAATCAAATCCACGACCAGCAGGTAAACAGTCAAACGCATATTAACTCCTCCATCGTGTTGTCGTCTGTCGAACCGATTTAGATAATTATTTTTATTTAATGAAAAATAAAATAATTATCTAAATCGGCTAACTAACCGCGGAGATGTTTCATCTACATTAAATAAAATATATAATCTCAAACAAAAAATAAATTTACAAAATGCAAGAACTACACCCATTTACTGAACTACAGCTCTCAGCGTCGCGCCATGACCATTTGGAGGCGAATTTCCGGCCTATCCATTAAATATCCGCCAGAGATGGCCCGATAGAAAGCGATCGCGGTCGACGAATGAGCTAACTTCGACAATTGCGCCTCCTTTAATGGCTGCCCGAAGAAAACCCTCTTAATCGGTCAACATGAACGTCAATTTTCCATTTTTAACTAGCTTGGTATGTATCTATGTAATGGAATTTTCGAATGTGATTTTCATCCCCTTAAAACTTCGGACTGATTTGAAACTTCGCACACTTATCAAGGACCGATGACAATGCAATAATTTAAATAGGTTGTCCCATTATTCTTGCCAGGATCCTCAGAATTTGCGAATAATTCATAAAACAACTACGATTTCTGCCAGTTCAATCTACTGTAACTGAAAAGTAGAAAATAATTTTCAATAAATTTAAAATAACAAAATAGTGATTAACATAAAATTTCATTTTATTGTAAAAAAAGCGTGGGGTGCTTTTGCAGATATTTGTATGATAACGCCAATGTTACCAATACCTACAAAATATTTACAACAAATGACATCAAGCACCCCGATGGCTCGATAGATCGCGGCCGACGAATGAGCCAACTTCGACAATTACGCCTCCTTTAATGGCTGCCCGAAGAAAATCCTCTTAATCGGTCAAATTGTCACGTGCAACGTCACTTTTCCGTTCTTAATTTTAACCTCTTTTTCGGATGTAAGGTCAACAAACAAGCACACAGTTCATCTGATTGTGAGTGGCTGCTGTGGTCCACAGACACTTACATCTATCATTGAAAGGGTCCAGCCCGTCGCTCGGCAACTCAAAGGGTCCAACAGACAGGAGTCAATCGGTGAGTGACCTATTCCAATAAACTGATATCACACCACGTTGGGTTCGGGAACAACGAGGTGGGCGTGACCCCTGAGAAGGAATGCCACTCAAGGACGTCTGTCGCCCTTTCTTAAAAGAAAGGTTAGACGACTAAGATTACGGGTCCCTATGAAGGGGTCCCGTTGCAGTAGGAAATAAAACATCAATTTAATCTTCGTAATTTTGCCCACAAGAGTGCATCATTGAAACTTTCATTACTTTTCCTATCACTTTCCCTACTGTCTTCTCTCTTGATTTAAACTGTAAAACTGTAGCTGGGCTACGAATTTCAAAATTACCAGTTTACTATCCTAGTACGCGAGCTATACGCGAAGAAGAACCGCGAGCCGCGCGCCATTTCGACATATTTTAACATTGACTTTCATTATTTCACCCTTGTATTTTACCCCATATCTTTATTTATTTAAAACATATGGTTACACAATTCTATTTATAAGAAACACATACTAATCTTGTTATCTGGGGGCACGGTAGTGCCCCGCCAAGTCGAGCAAAAAAGCGGCACGGCCGTACCATCCTTTTCTCGAAGCAGTTCAGGCCATTTTAGAAACCGTATAACTTCGTTGTGGATAAAACTAGAAGCCTGAATTTTTAGTAGCAATGTAGGCATTGTATAAACTCGTTATATTTCATTAAATTTGAATCAGTAGATTAAGAATTATAACTAGTCAAAATTTCTTAATTTTGTCACTCACTGACTGACCGATCATCAAAACTCCAAGGCACTTCTAGCAGACATAGAAGCTTCAAATTTGGAATACAATTATTGTTTAGTATATTAATCAAGGAAAAAATATTTTGCAATTTCAGTCCAGTTTTCGAGATACACCAACTGCATAAATAACTTTGTAATCCCATACAAATATATAGGATTACAAAGTTACATTTGCAGTGAATGAATCAGTGTACATATACGTGTCCCAAAATTCAACGATAAGCCAACACCGGAGGATAGACCTGCCCCGGACTAATCGGGGAAAAAAAGAAAAAAAAATATATATCCCAATCATATTTTAAGTTATATAAAAAAATGAAATTTTTCTGAAATTGAGACCGTTTATGATATTTTTTAATATTGATGTGGTCACCATAAGATGTTGTTAGGTTAGCTAATTACGTAATAACTTAAGACAGAAGGACCCTTAAGTAGGGACTGAATAAATTAATCGACTTGGTATTACATGGATCTCACAACTTTTTACGGCTGAGTTGCGAGAGTTGGTTTTTTTACAAGTTATGTTTTTGATGGCATTATGTTATACATTACACCGTTATCACATAAAAACATTAAGATATTCAACAAAATACACCTATTTTATAGAACATTTTCAAAGTTATAAATCAAAAATATCTAACACACATGGTCAAAACAACAATCTTTATTAATAAACATGAATATCTTAACTAATACAATAGTTTGATTCCCAAATTAAAAGCATTAATACACTTTAATTTGACTTTAATTTTCTTATTTAAATCTATTATTATTTCACTATTTTAAGCACAAATTTAAGCACTTTTAACACAGCACTGTTCTTATTAATACACACAATAATCCTGAAACATTTATTACTTATTTCTACACATATTACTGAAATGTTCACAAATTGATAAAGTTTATTTTTTTTATTTTTTTAGTACTTTATTATTAAACACCGTTTAAATCCTATACAACATGAACAACCAATCTGTAAATGACCCCTATCATATGAGTTGGAGGCTAGTGCCTTCTTTGTGTAAATTACTTAACCATATCTGTTCATTATGAAACATTATTTATTTACATATGCTATTCTTATCTAGCCATTATGTATCTTATCTCTTATCATAACACATAACTCTAAATAACACAATATATAATAAAAATAAGTAAACTGTGGAATTAACTCTCGACCGGGGAATCGTACCCTAAAATTTCGTGTGACAATTATATTGAATCTATTTACTTTTTACGTAAATATTTACCTTATTATTTGAAATGCCTTATATAATTTAATAGTAATAATTATACGAATTTATTTATATTTTATGAAGTGAAAAATGACAAACTAGTTTTTAAGGGCATCGCCAACAATCATCAATTATAATTGAAATGCAGATGCACTGTCAGTATTGAGGATGAAGATGTAATGCCTCATTAGTCATTACCATTAAAAGGGGTCTTCCGTTCTCGTCCCTCACTATATGAAACACAATAGCATTATGTTCCTACGAGTATATTACGTTCATATTTTATGCGAGCATGGTTCTTTCCCGGTCGAGTCGACCCGTACGTGCTGCAGCCATATTATGCTGCAACACGGCTCTGCTATATTTTTTTTAATTAAGAAATATAATATATTCAACAGATATAGAAAAACCTTTGTATGAACCTTCTTCTTGGAAAATTTTCCAATACTCACCTCGTTGGGTAAGCGATTTAGGGAGCGTCTGCGAAATTGGGTTTAACATTTTTGGATAATCCCCTATAAATCGTTTGCCAATTCGTTTGCCATTAAGTAAGAAAGTTCATACACCATTTCGTCCCGTGGGTGTCGTAAAAGTCAACTATGGGAAATGTAAAATATCCATAATGATAAAGAAGTCGTTCGCCAGAGCCTTGTCCATCAGTCACTACTTTTAGACTTGATAAAGTAAATACATATATTTTAGTCAAATATTTTTAATTTTGATATGTTTATGCGTCTTTGTCGAGACTAGGCTTTGAACTGAAGTAGCAATAAGACGATGCTATAGCTCGAAGAAACGACGAAAGAAAGGTCGAGTGGCATTAATTCCCTAGAGTTATGGTCAGATCAAAGATGGATGAACCCTCCACTAAACTCCACTAGTCAATTAGTCCAGTTGGCTCAAAATCGTGCTTTTTGGAAATCTGGGGGACTGTATTTTCTGGAGGAGACTCAGGTTGAGAGATTTTCCTTTATTTAAGTAACTAAGACTCATATTTTGTTAGAATTACCGTAGTACTATTATTTATTCTGTGGTATATTACTTATAACTAGGTTAGTAGGTATAAAATGAAGATGATGGTGAATATACAAAAATTACACAAAAACTAGGAATTAATTTGAGAAATGAGTTTTTCTGTTCTTTTTCGTAGATATACAAACCCGGAACTAATCAAAAACTTGCATGTCGAACTTTTGCTTTTCTAACAAATCTACTCATGTGGTTTAGGTTTGTTGTATTCGCTCTCTGGTGAATTTCAATTATACAAGTTTCCATGTATCTATAATCTACATATATCACTGAAGAGCCTACAGTACTTGTTGTAATATACTATATAATAGAATAGAAGTTAGATACGTAAAAGCAATTAAAGCGGCGTTCACAATTCCATCAATTATTCATTATATGTTAAAATTAAGTTGCGAAAATTATTTCTAAATGTCACACGAAAGAATTGTATAGAGAATCAACGGTCTTTACACTTGCCAGTTATTTTTTAATTTCGAGAGGGTAATGGGACATGTCCATTATTCCCCGATGCGAAATTGGAGGATTTTACAATCTTTCAAAATATTATTCTCTTAGACGACTTTCTCTTTATGTTTCTGTATTCTTAATAGTAAATCAAAACTTAAATCTCAGTTAACAATTTTAATGATTTTAACGTCAGAGTTGCAAGCACGAACTGCTTATATAAGTGCATACTATGAAATTTCTTTCAAATGTTTTTAACAGACAGAAAAACTACCAAATTACTGTAAGACACCCTTTAAAAATCAGGTATAAGATAGAATACTATTTTTTCGTATTGTTGCAGATCCGGAGGTGCAGAATCAAATATCATGGTCAGAGCATTTAGATCCAATATTTGTAAACAACTACGAGATTGATCCTACGTTGTCATGGCAGTACTACGCTTCGTCTACAGGTTTTATGAGGCGATATCCAGGTAAGACTGTCCTCTAAATTTATGTTTATGCGTAAATATATAAAGATAAAAATGTATTATTTGCGGTAAGATGTAACGGGTTGACAGCTTCGTGGCGAACGAATAGCTTAGCAACGAATTGCGGCGCTGAGGTATGCGGGTTCGAATCCCGCAAGAAACAATTATTTGTATTGACCTATAAATAATTGTACCTGGTCTTGTGAAATTTATGTATGTAAACTGTCTCCACGATACAGAAGAAAATCCTAGTGTGTATTGTATTTTTTTTATGAAGAAAAAAGTGGTAATAGTCAGAAAGGTACTCAGGGTCTCCGATTGACGACAGTGTAATCATTCCGCAAAATGGCAGATGTAATAAATGTAACATAAAATGCCATACTTGTAACAGGTAGCAGCGTTAAGAGGCGTATTACAAAAAAACGCGAAATTACAAGGTTTCCTCGTTGAAATTTTATGTTTATCGTTCATTTCTTGAAATAACAATTACTTGGTAAAAATAGTTCGTTTTCTCTCCTCAAATAAGCTCGGAATGGATTTTAGATAACTTATTTATTTAATCAGTAATAATCATTCTCCCGATGCATGTTTAGGCAAAAACTCTCGAAGACATGATTTGGGAGCTCTAATTTGTAGATTCTATTGAATATCGACCATCAAAAAAAATATTTTTATCTCCCAAATATCCTACACTTTAATAATAATGGAATACATTTTCGTTATATGCTTTTCACACTAGGAAAAAAAATTCGACATAATTCAAAAAACGACCAAAAAAGCTTCGATGCAAGCCTCTATATTTCCGAAGTTCTACATCACTTAGACGTAAAATTTATACCAAAATAATCATCAACATTTGCTTAAACTATGCTATTAGTTTTACTTTTAAAATCGTTACTATTATATTATAATTAATTAAATAAAAGTACTATATATTTAACTGCGCCGGCCATCTGAGATCATTAACGCGCGAGCGCTTGCCGAGGGTGGACCTGCGTCAGTTTATTTCGGGCGCTGCATGGTTTCGATACTACGTGTGTGCGTCGATTGCTATCGTAGTGTGCGTCGATTGCCTGCATACTAGAACATTGTCAACTACGACCGCAATTTTTGATCGATCGGTTTAAAACTATTTTATATAGTTATAATTTAGATCACGTCCCTTCCATTAAACATGGTAGGGACAACTAGTCTGCAGCATGTGCACAATTGAGCAAACAAAAAAATATTATTATAGAAAAATGTGGTCTATTCATTGACCTAGATCATTGTTATTTGAGGGCTTCACCTAATGGTTTATACAGCAACGGTCTTATTGAAGTTAAATATCCTATTTCAGCTTTCGGAATAGATTTTGATACGGCCTTTCGACAAAAAAAAGTTAAAGGTTATAAATTCAGTGATTCAAGTGTAACATTAAATCAAAATAATGACTGGTTTTACCAAATCCAAGGCCAGCTTCATTTAGCAAATAAAAATGTCTGAATACTTGCCATAATATGTTTTGGCCCAGATTAATGCAGTAAAAGTACTAAAAATTTACAAAAATAGATTTTAGATTTTCAATATGTTACCCAAGTTACAAGCTTTTTATGAAAAGTGTGTACTGCCTGAAATTATCGAATCGAGAAAGGTTCGGTCAATGCCGTCGCAGCAAATATTTTTCTTATAAAAAATATAGTAATTGACTGTAAGTACCGATTAAAAAAATATTAGTTACATTTGGTTGTTATATTTATTAAAACAGGTTGCAACCGTTTATTGCATACCTTAAGCGAAAGCGCAAGGTGTGTTCTACTATCGCCTAAAAATTAAGATTCCAACATTTTATCGAATAAAATCGTATCTAGCAATCATATTATACATATAAATGATATAAAAAGCACATTGTTAGAAAGATAAATGATTGTTGAACTTAGTAATAATTTTTTAAAATCGATTAATTGCTATTTTTAAATAAAAAAAAGGGTTTTAGTGGCTTATGGTGTGGATTTATCATGTCCCTGTGGCTTGTAAATACAATAACTTTTGAAAATATTAATTGTTTAACTCAATCTATTTTTTAATCTCTTCATCGATCATGTGGGAAGCCACTGAATGTAAATGGCAGTGTAGTTTTGTTTTGTTTAGCTATAATTAATTTTTTTCGGCTCCAAAATGGCGAAATTTTCGTTGATTTGTTAGTCTCGTACACGAATTAATTCTGTAAATTGGAAGCTACAGCCACAGAGTAGTAATGAGTAGTTTAGTTTGGCTCACAGAGTACATTATATATAGGGAATAATGTAAAATAAATAAATTATATTGGAAATTTAATTACAAATTTGTTTTGTAACAAAATAGTAAGTTAGCAAGGTTCGATTGTATTTTAAACTATTCATTAATTTGTTTGATTCTAAATTGGCCTAGCATGGCTAAATTTAAAAAAGCGACATCTACTGCAACATGGACAAACTGTCATGACAAAATAATACCTCTAAGAAAAATTATAGTATGGAGCTATGGAGTATGGACTGTTATGCCACTGGTTTAGCTTCAGTCTTGCTCGTCTTGCTGCAGTCACCTTCGTGAGTGGACATTATATCGGTTGTTTGCAGCGGCTCAAAAAGATCGCTGTACAAATACACAATATTCGAATAACCAAATTTCTTAAATACTTAATTATAATAATAATAAGACGAAGAGAAGATATTTTTTTATTACAATATTTAAAAGCACAGAATAAATAATAGTAGTACGTACTAAAAGCAAGTAGTATAATTTTTTTTGTCATGGGTGACATTTTCATGGTTTTCGAGGGTGTTGAAACTGATAGGGTTGTCGAAATGTAAATCCAAGATGGCGGCCGCAATAGGTATCAATTTTTTCATCATGGGTGTCATTTTTATGGTTTTCGAGGGTATGCTGAAGCCGATAGTGCTGTCGAAATGTAAATCCAAGGCGATGGCTGCAATAGGTATAAATTTTTTCATCATGAGTGTCATTTTCATGGTTTTCGAGGGTGTTGAAGCTGATAGTGCTGTCGAAATGTAAATACAAGATGGCGGCTGAATTAGGTACCAATTTTTTCATCATGGGTGTCATTTTCATGGTTTTCGAGGGTGTTGAAGCCGATAGTGTTGTCGAAATGTAAATCCAAGATGGCGGCTGCAAAATATATCAATTTTTTTCATCTTGGGTGTCATTTTCATGGTTTTCAAGGGTGTTGAAGCCGATAGTGCTGTCGAAATGTAAATCCAAGATGGCGGCTGCAACAGGTATCAATTTTTTCATCATGGGTGTCATTTTGATGGTTTTCGAGGGTGTTGAAGCCGATAGTGCTGTCGAAATGTAAATCCAAGATGGCGGCTGCAAGAGATATAAATGTTTTCATCTTGGGTGTCATTTTCATGGTTTTCGATAGAGTTGAAGCCGATAGTGCTGTCTAAATGTAAATCCAAGATGGCGGCTGCAAAAGGTATCAATTTTTTCATCATGGGTGTCATTTTCATGGTTTTCGAGAGAATTGAAGCCGATAGGGTTGTCGAAATGTATATCCAAGGTGGCGGCTGCAATGGGTATTAATTTTTTCATCATGGGTGTCATTTTCATGAGTTTCGAGGGTGTTGAAGCCGATAGTGCTGTCGAAATGTAAATCCAAGATGGCAGCTGAAGTAGGTACCAATTTTTTCATCTTGGGTGTCATTTTCATGGTTTTCGAGAGTGTTGAAGCCGATAGTGCTGTCGAAATGTAAATCCAAGATGGCGGCTGCAGTAGGTATCAATTTTTTCATCATGGGTGTCATTTTCATGGTTTTCGAGAGAGTTGAAGCCGATAGGGTTGTCGAAATGTAAATCCAAGATGGCGGCTGCAGTAGGTATCAATTTTTTCATCATGGGTGTCATTTTCATGGTTTTCGAGAGAGTTGAAGCCGATAGGGTTGTCGAAATGTAAATCCAAGATGGCGGCTGCAATAGGTATCAATTTTTTCATCACGGGTGTCATTTTCATGGTTTTCGAGGACGTTGAAGCCGATAGTGCTGTCGAAATGTATTTAAACTACTTTAAAAATTCCGTATAATCATGTTATACGTAATTTTTTTAATGCGCTTAAGGTATGCCCAATTGGATTTACCAATATTTATTTATACCACTATTCTACCGGTAGTAGACATAATCGATTATTAACATTCGATTACAGCGTAACAATTAAAATATTTATGTTTACTTATTTTGACACTAAATTTCATAAATAATGAATAATATATCAAAATGGTATATAATAATAAATAATAAATTATATAATAATATAATAATAAATTAATAAGATAACATTAAAATGACACACCAAAAAATATTCCATCCACTGAAGTCCATCCTAAGAAAACTTTGTATTATGGAAGATCAAGATCGTTTAATCGCCATACTCACAGTACTATAGTGCGAGCGAGTGAATAGATATGAAAGAAAGTATCGGTCGCGTAGCTCGCCGCCCGCTCGCTGCGTAAAATACCTAAATTTGCGAAACGCCGAAATGTAAGAGGGCTCTCTGGTAATGTGATCGGCAGTCCGCGCTTATTACGACTATAACCGAGTTCTAATGCGGTCAAGCTCTATAATTATGTTCTGCGTCATCGAGTAGCCTTTAAACGTCTAATAATAATAATACAAGTCTCTCCTTAACTCTGAAATGTGCAAGGTCAAGTAAGAACAGAAAAGAACCTACCACTAGAACTGACGTGATATTGTCAACATTTCATAAAATATACATACACATAAATTCTTACGCCTGTTACCCAGAGGGGTAGGCAGAGACAGTGGACTTCCATCTGGCATGATCCTGACACACCGCTCACCTTAAAGGTACTCTTACCAGTACGAGGCGAGTTTAACTAAACGTAAGTAATTACCTTTGTGTGGCACAAGGGTGCTACCTTGTAGATTCCACACAAACTGCCAAACTTCCGCATAAACTGCCAAAATGATAAATACTCATAACATACTCATTACATATAACTATCAAGTGACTATAGAACTTTAAAATATAATGTAATATCTAACATTCTTATAATCAGGAGACAATATCAAGCGTCAGTAGCCTAATGGCAGGACGCGGACATTCCGCCATTCGACTACTGTCGTGAGCCGCTTCTAACACAATCATTTTAAGCTTCCCAGAAATGATTAAAGGGAATAATAGTAATGGTTAATAGCATTACTAGTATTTTAAAAAAAATCATAGGTCATTTAAACATAACTTTTAGTTACTTTTCGTTCAAGTTGAACTGATAAGCGAGCTAAAGAATCACTCTCACGCCCTCATTTCAAAAATTGCGATGCTTTAGAAGGGGCATGTTAATTCACGCCAAGGGTGAAAAAATACAGCTGCGAGTACCCCGCTAGTGCAAACTGCACGGAATTATGAAGCCTCGCCAAAAGCTCTTCCTATTCCGTTGCTTTCTTCACAAGTTCTAAAATTTACTGCGATTTATAACTCAGACTTGTAACTTCCAGGAGACTTGTCTTCGGCTTCCATTGAGTATAAAAAATGTTTTTTTTATTGGTGCTCTTGATACTTAATGATTTTATTTTTGTTTATCTTATACTGCTAGGCAAAGATATTAAATTTCAGTATTAAACGTGTTGCTCGAATCTATTTGTCAATTTACATGAATCAGTTTCTAACGACAAAATATCATCAGTCAAACTTCATTATATTTCCCTGGCACATCAAACGTAAACTTATAAACGACATCCATCGGACAATGCTTGATCTTGAAAGATTTTAAGCGTAGAAGTAGGAAATACTTGTTACAGTGTATTTTTATGAAACCAAGTATTTCGCTTCGGTGGTTGTTGATCTGAGAATAAGTACATGATAAGTCCCTGTTCAAAGAATCAATGTAGCTACTATTATATATCATCTTTAATATCGATGCAAGATTCTAGTGTTCGTTCTGTTAGATATAGTTTATGCTTCAGACGCTTTTCATTTCTCATTCTCCTTTCTTTTTAAAAAAAGTTTCCCGCCGAGTTATCTTTTACAAAAATATGTGAGTTGTTTAGATAGTGCTTACAAGTAAAATGAAACACCGTTGAATTTAAATGTTATACTTGAAGTTTTTAACACGTTTTTCGGCACAATTAGATTTTATCTTCTAACTAAAATATTGTTTTAATCGAGACACTCAATAAACGAAATTGGATAATAGATTGAAAGCAGGCTTATACGCAGGCAAATAAGATGAAAATTTTCCGCATGACTGGTAACGCACTTACGATAGCTCATAGATTATAAATTCAAACACTAGGTAAGCTGATATCTACGATGACGACGTAGCCTTCAACATCTTTCTCCTAAATGAAATCAAATTAAATGTTTACTAATAATTGATATAATTTATTATCTTTAGCTATGTCCTGGCCACCGGAAGACGGATATTCACACCACGCCCGAGATTTCTACGACTTCAGGTCATCTAACTGGTTCGTTGAAGCAGCCACTTCGCCCAAAGACTTGGTGATTCTAATGGACGACTCTGACGATCTCGGCTCTTCATATCGAAGGCTCGCTAAAGCTACAGTGTCAGCGTTGCTCGACACGCTTGGCCCGAATGACTTCGTAAATGTCTACCGGTACAGCGACACGGTGTCCGAAATCCACCCTTGTTACACGAAGATTTTGGCTCAGGTATGTATATAAGTTGTAATTTCTATTCCCAACTAAGGAAAATTTTATAATAGCATTACGGCTCTCAACTAATAGTTCAATTCGAATTTTTAGACAAATTTTATTAAATTTTTTTTTACATAAAACAGCAATTTATAGGTAAATACCTAATATAATAATAAATGTGTCCCACCCATATAGTAGGGTTTCGTACCTATAAAAGAAAAAACGGAACCCTTACAGGATCACTTTGTTGTCCGTCTGTCTGTCTGTCTGTCTGTCTAGACTTTTTCTCAGGAACGCATGGAGGTATCAAGCTGAAATTCATATCAAATACTCAAATCTACTGTCCCTTGGAGTTGTGAAAAAATCAAACTTCTAAGCCAACGCAATCAAAAGATACAGCCGTTTATGTCGAAAAGAGCAATGGCAGAAAAATAGTTGACAAAAATTATCGCGTCTAGAAATAAGTTATATATAAAATGATTTTTATTAGTTTTGTATGATTTTTCAAATAAAAATATATTTTAATTAAAGCTACAGAAAAAAACAAACATTTTTGGGAATATCAAATGACTTAAATCATTTTACCCTGTTCAAGTGTTGCCATTTAGTATATTCATACTATTTTCGTATATACTTTGTAAGAGTACCAACACAACACACAAAATATTTTTATATTAAGTTATTATTAGTAATAACTGTACTATCAGTAATAATAAAAATAAAAGAGATATGGCTGAGAATAACTCTCCTACAAAGAATTTCCTAAAATAATACATTATCTTAATCATAGTACTATGTAACAATTCCATTTAATGTTATGCCAACACTAGCTAAAACAAAATGTCACTGTTTTTTACTGGCTTTACGGCTCTGGGTTCTAGCCCTTTTGAGAATGTCACTATGATACAAAGGCCCTGGAGCCATGCCAGAAATACACATTTATAGTATGCAAATATATAATAGATATATACAATAATCTAAAAACTCTCAATTATGTATTATGTATTAAGCTAACATCAAACAATCACAGGAAGCTTGACTTTTTTCAAGTGAATTAGGACATACCCTAAAATGGTTCAAATATAAATATCTTTTTTTTGACGCCTTCTCAGGACAAAATTCTTTGACAGAGTTATTAAGGGACTGACGCTTAACATTTTAAGATATTTTTGATATATAGACGCTACCATTTCTTCTCAACTAATTTGATGTATGAAAGTCTGCCATTGCTCTTTTCGACATTCGCAAGGCAATCAAAACCTACACGGTACTTCCCGTGAACTCAGAATCTTTAAATTTGGTACGAAGCAACGTATTATAGTACAGATAAAGGATAAATTGCGAAAAGCATAAATTTTTTGTTACATCATATAATAAAAATAATTTTAAACTTATATACCTACGGATTTTGTTCGGAACCATCGGTGTGCGAGTCCGTCTCGCACTTGGCCGGTTTTTTTATAATAACGCGAGTGAAGAGTATTTAGCGAGCTTACTGTTGTCCTGTGCGACATTTTTAAATTGTTCTCTGAAACGCTGGGCAAATGCACGGATTGCGTGCGGCGGTACGCATTATGCGATAGCCATCTATACTCGGTGTAACGCGCTCTAATGGAATCAATCAAACCTGCTTTAATTTAGCGCTCCATTAGATCCGAACAAACGAATATTACCCTAGGTTAAACAAGATTCCTATCGTTTATGACAATTAAGAAGGACGGGCCGATAGTTGTAGCTATTATTTGGAAATATTTTAATGTGAAATTTTCAACAACATACATCTAGACACACGGCGCTGTGGCTACTAAGTACAAAAACCTAAAGGACGACAGAATTGGCATTTTCGCGTACATTTAAGCACAGCATTTATTGATGCTACATTCGACCCTCCCAGGGTCAAGGTACTCAGAATCATGATTTAAACTACTATAATTTTTCAGTGATTTAGGTCTGAAGAGAGCTATTTTTATTAGTCACTTATTTACTGTTTTACTAAATTACTGACTCACCTATCAAAACCTGGGCCGCTGCAAGGTGACTTAGAAAATTGATTTTGACATCAAGGTAAACTATTAGGTGTAAACGAAGGAAAATCTGAAAATTACAAATTGGAAAAATGGTCTCTCTCTGTCTCTCTCTCTCTCTCTCTCTCTCTCTCTCTCTCTGAGTCTCAAGTACTGTACTTGAAACTAACCGCAAAATAACTTTATCGACATTCATTTCATTCATCATTACAGCCCTTCATAAGTCCACTGCTGAACATACGCCTCCCCCAAGGAATGCCACAAAGCACGGTCCTGAGCCACATACATCCATCGACTTCCTGCATGTCTTACCAGGTCCTCACTCCATCTAGCGGGGGGACGGACGGATCTACACTTCGCCCGCCGGTACGAGGCCGCCATTCGAGAACCTTTTTTCTCCATCAGTTGTCGGTTCTTCAAGCTATGTGGTCAGCCTATGTTACTTCAGCTTATGAATCCGTTGGGTTATGTAGGTCACTCTGGTTCTACTGCGGATATACTCATTTCTAAGTTTATCACGCAGAGAAACCCCGAGCATAGCCCTCTCCATAACTCGCTGAGCGACCTTAAGATTACTCATCCGGTCAGCAGGGAAGGACCACGTCTCAGTTCTATTGGTCATCAATGGCAACACGAACTGGTTGTACAGTCTCGTTTTCAAGTTTTGAGGTATACCTGATGAGATGTTTTGTACTTTTCCGAACGCTGCACAGCTGAGTTGAATCCGTCGATTGAACTCTCGGTCGAAGTTTAATTAACCTAGTCG
This sequence comes from Parnassius glacialis, assembly GCA_033319125.1. Lineage (NCBI taxonomy): Eukaryota > Metazoa > Arthropoda > Insecta > Lepidoptera > Papilionidae > Parnassius > Parnassius glacialis. The sequence continues at coordinate 17,315,143 of JAVANC010000013.1, read as the reverse complement.
GACTATTTGTCCTAGGTAAATATACTCGTCAACAACTACGAGCTTAGTGCTCCCAACAACTACCGGCATAAATGTGACATGGACGTTATACATGATCTTCGTTTGTCCACGTTCATCTTAAGACCTTTCCGTTGGGAGACACTACTGAGATCATTGAGCATAGTGCTTAGGTCCTCCAGCGATTCCGCCATAAGGACTACATCGTCAGCAAATTGAATGTGAGTTATGAACTCACTATTAATTTTAATACCGTATCCTTTCCAGTCCAGTAGCTTGATAACGTATTCCAACACAGCGGTGAAGAGTTTCGGGGATATAACGTCACCCTTTCTTACACCTTTCTGCAGATGGATAGGTTAGTAAAGTAGAGTAGGTAGCCCTACTGTACAAACACTTCAGCCCTTCGATATACCGACAGTCAACTTGGCACTGCTGGAGGGACTGCAGCATCGCCCAAATTTCGACGGAATCAAAGGCTTTCTCATAGTTTCTCATAGTCATACGTGGTAGAGCCATGTTGCAGCTATATTAGTAGTATAGTCGTAGTACGAATGGGTCGGCTCGACCGGGGAAGGACCACGCTCTCACAGAATACCAGCGTAAAATAGCAGGTTAACACTGCTGTGTTTCGTATGGTGAGTGTAGAGAACCGAAGACCCTTTTTACTGGAAAAGAGGCATTCCATCTTAGTCTTTACGGGTGACAACGCATCTGCATTTTGATTCGCAAACGAGGATGAATGAAGATGTCTATGGGCCACAGAAACCACTTACCATCAGGTGGACTGTGTGCTCGTTTGTCACCCTTTGCTATAAAAAAAAAGTTCACATATGCCAGACATAGGGGCAAATTGTACTCCTCGGACTTACACTTTACTAACTTCTACTGTACTGTTACTAACTATTACTGTATAATTTGCTGAAGGGTATGTATGTGGTCTATGGTTCTAAAGCCTTTTCCGAAACAGGCTTGTTCGGTAGGCTGTAAGTCGTCGACTTCGTAATGACTCTCGAAAACAGCATGTAGATGTGGCTCAGAAGGTAAATCAGTCCGTAGTTCTTCAAGAGAACGTTGTCGCCTTCCTTGAAGAACAATACCACCGTACTTCTGCTTCATGCCTCCAGTGTAGTACCACCATGTAGGGGGAAACTAAACAGCTTCTGAAAGACTTCAAGTACCGGTTTTCCACCCGCTTTCAAAAGCTCCGCTATAATTCCCTCCTAGCCTGAAGCAGTGCCATTTTTAAGGTGCTGGAGAGCCATTCTAATCTCGCTCAGACTGGAATATCGTCGAAATAGTGTCGGATAAGACTTGCTCTTGGATCGTTACTTACACTTGCCTGTGGCTCCAACGATGATGTGTACAGCTCCCATAGAACCTCTCAATATCACTCAAAATCTCATGTGTCCCAGAAACGACGCTGCCACACTCGGTCTACAGGTTCGACAGTTGGCTCTTTCTGGCAGACAGATCTCTAGCAAAGACTTTGGATCCCTGGTTCCGCTCGATCGCTTCTTCAATACGAGCAGTATTAAAGTTGCGTAAATCCCGCCGTATGCATTTGGAGATCTGTCTGTTGTGCCGAGGTCGGTGCGTAAACCTGAATGACCTTCAGCGAATACCCTTTGGTGATTCTGAGTATAAGGTACGCAACCCTCGTCGACACACTCAATCTTTACAACGTTGTTAACGAGAGACTTGTGGACGATAAATCCGACACGGTGATACGAGTAGAATAAGTTGCCGGATTCGAGGATTACCATATCTTCCCCCTTTCTTCGGACCTCAGATAATCCTATAATATTCCAGCGCAACTCGTCTATCTCTTCTTCCAGCTCCAGGATCTTCTCGTCAGTCCTCAGGGAGCGTGCGTTATATGTTGCCAGATCGAGTTGTCTTAGGTGGCAACTGATTCTCCACCGGAGATACTTAGCACCAACTTCCCCGCCGTTACCATGGTCACCAACGTAGCCAAGAATAGCGGGGCCGCCGGGGACTGGGGGCCGTTTATTAATGTCGTTGCTCATGGGGGGTTTATTGCCATAGTTACCACGCTTGGCGAGCGGGTTGGCAACCGCAGTTTTTTATTGTTGTTTTGCTATTATCAGAAAGATGCTGCTGCCCATCTTCTGCCTCAGTTTCCCTCTGTCGCCTCTTACGACACCCACGGGAAGATATAGGGTTGTGGGTATTCTTACTTATTACTTTTTTGTTTAATTTATATGAATTCGACATTGAATTCATATAATTTAAAGAAAAAGTAAAGCGTAAATGCTACAAAAAAAATTGAGGTTTAAATTAAAGTAGTAAAAGGAGAAACTTTTTTTAAAAAGAGTTGAGATTGTTCGCCTATAAAAGAGTCTTATGGGTATTTTTAAGAACCTGCTACAGAAATGTTATGAAACTTGATAACACATTTTTAAATAATCACAAAAAGACGTTATTAACTTTATAATACTCATTACTATGCTCGTTCGGCAAACTGAAATAGTTTGAGCTTGAACCATTAGACTGTAGTGTAATGTCACTTACTACTCAAAACATTTAAAATTTAAGATTATAAAACAAGTGGAAAAATATTTGTTGTCGACTATAATACCAGCCTAGAGCAGTATTTTATTACTTTTAAAAAATATACTGAACTACCTTCTAATGATGATCAACAAAAAAATTTAAGCGAGCTGCGAAAAGTGGCGAATAGTTATATCCATAATGCTTATTAAAACCAAGCAATATAAATAATTAATAAATAAGCAAGAAAAAGAGAAAATACTGAGTGGGCGACGAGAAATACTAAATGCGTTTACCAGTAGATTAGAAAGCATCTGGCTACGAATGTTTGTTATAATATAAAAACAGATAACATTAAACTACTGTTATTTACAAATTATTTTGGCCAGAAAGATACTTTTTCACAAGGTTTCGCTATATTAAACACCTCGCATCTCAGTTGCAATAAAAAATTTGCTAAATGTTGAATAATATAATTCGAGACAATGTTCTTGCTTCCCTTGTTACTCATAGGTCGCTCAAACAATATCATGCAATTCATTTGAAATAAATCTGACCAAATAAATAAAATTGCAGTGTCAGTCTGTAATATCGAAATAACTGCCGTTTGTTATTTGAATGCCATTAAGGCATGAATAACAATTTTTAAATTTTTGTCCGTCTGTCTGTTTGTCCAGGCTAATCTTCGGAATGGCTGAACCGATTGTAATGAGACTTGACGAACAGATAGAGGACAATGCCAGGAGTATTGTAGACTATTTTATCCAAAAGAGCTTGGGGATTTTTTGGGAGGTCGATAAATTGATAAAATAAATGGTATTTGATGATTATCTTGAATCCAAAAAACGAATCCAACCAAGCGAAACTGGGCCATATCGCTAATGATAAATAAAATTAGTGTTTATTAGTTACTGTACCGTTGTCGGACTTTGTAATCGCACCCTAATTCTGTTTTTTTTTAAACCTGAATTTGATTTAAGAGTCATTCGTTTAAATACTATCCTTTTAAAATATTGTCTCCAAATAACAGAAACATATATATTTTAAATAAAGAATTTGTTTATTTTTAATTCGAAATAACTATTAAAGTCATTCCACGTATACCTAACAAAAACAGTCTAATCTAAGTATGACAGGAATAAAAAACGAGGTCGAACCTCGGTTAATGTAACTACAAAGTGTAAAAATAACTTTCAAACTAGGTGACCTTACCACAATTTTCCACCATTATGATAAATACTGAATATCAAAGAAAGGCTTTTCTAACATAAAGGAATTATGCTTACCTAATTTCTTATGAATTGCGTTTGTTATTCTTTAACGTTATCATCATCAATCTGGAGGTTATTTTTTAAATATTTTCGTTCAGAACAAATGACACAAAGTTTACTAAATTAAAATTGAAATCGTTATTTTATTTTCTGTTTATAAAATTGTTTTAAATGTCGATTTATTCATTTTATCTACATTCAAATCAAAATTAAAACATACACATCTTTTTTTTAGAATAAAAATGAAAGAATTTAAGAATTTTCATTATGTTCAAACATTTTCTTTACACGAAAGATACCTTTATATCTTCTATCTTTATCTTTATAACTTCTTTTTATCTACTATTTCTATACCCTTCTTAAATAAGAAATAGTAAAAAAGACAATATTCTCTATTTACAATTATAACAACCTACTAACTTTAATAACCATTGAACGGCCTATACTTCTTACGTCATAAAGGCATATTGCCAAGCACGCTGACTGCTTTTCTCGATGAATAGCTGTACTTAACCTCTGGGTCAGAAAAGAACAAGCCCTCTTGTCATCATCTAGTAGTATCGTCAGTTACTAGCATATATATAATAAATATATGGAATGCTGTGTTAGTCCCTACTTTTAATGTATGGTAGTGAAAGTTGGGTCTGGCAGAAGAAGCATGAGAGTAGAATAAATGCTGTAGAAATGCGGCCCTTAAGGAGTATGCTAGGACTGAATCTGAATGACAGGGTGAGAAATAGTGTGATAAGAGAAAAGTGTGGTTTGCAAGATGACGTTGTGACAAGGATTAAGAAAGGAATGCTGCGGTGGTTTGGTCATGTAGAAAGAATGAACGAGGAAAGAGTGACAAAGCAAATTTATGTTGCAGAAGTGAACGGCAGGATCGGGAAGGGGCGCCCTAGACGAAGTTTTATCGACCAAATCGGCGATACATTAAAAATGGGCCAGATTAGGAGTACCTTTAACCGACGAGCGTGTATGCGTAGATATATGGATGTAAAGGAAGCGAGAGAGGTGTGTCAGGATCGCGCCAAATGGATGTCCGTAGTCTCTGCCTACCCCTCTGGGTGACAGGCGTGAGTGTTTATGTATGTATTATGTATATGGAATACTGCAACAAAAACATATTAAGTAAACAACTTACCAAATTTAAAAAAAAATGTTATCCTTGCTATTTCTTTATGTCGAGACATAGTAACGCCCTTTAGTATAATTCTGTCATGTATATTATCACAATCTATCTTTTTTTTCTATCCATATTAGTCTGCGAAAGGCCAGCACCTGACATAGGCCTCTCCCATTGTAGGATGGAACCGCCATAAACGTCGTATTTTGCATCTGGTATATATAGGTCATCGTAGGAAGCCATGAGATATTTCTTATATTTATATTTCCTATAATCACCTATTACGACTTCCTCGGAATAAAACGGGGATGAGATTCATACGTTGCCGTGAGATTTACAATAATAATAACAACTGAAAGAAAGGAAGGGGAAAACGGCCGTCAAAATTTTAACTCATTATTAACTTATGCCCTTAGTTGTTATTCATTATGATTAGTAGATGAGTGGTAGAGAAATTCTTACACAGCAGCGCACCGAAATAGTATGTTTACCTAGGACAGATATACTGACTAGATAACCAACTTAGATCAAGAGGTCAACTGACGAAACTGAAACTAGGCTGGTAATATTACGTTACATCTTTTCATCACTAATTCTTTAAAATCTTTGAACAAGAATGTAGAACCAGTGCCTGCTGCTAGTGATGACATATGGAACTGAGACGTGGTCCTTCACTGATGACCGTATGAGTCGCCCAAAGTCGCTCAACAAGCTGAACTATGACAGGGCTATATTCGGAGTTTCTCATAATAGACTTCACTGTGATTCTCGGCTTTAGAACCAGAGTTAAAATTGCCTATCCCTTGTTTCCTTCATTAGCTCATGCATATGAAACTTTTGGATATAGGACTCTTGCAAGTTTTTTCCCAACGATTTATAACTCTATCACCAGTTTCTATCTTTTGAATATTAATAACTTTAGTAAACTGGCATTACATTAATTTCTTGTACGAAATATAGACGAAATAAAGTGAAAAATGATTTTTCTTTAAAAGGATAGAAACTTTTATACTTAGATTCTGAATACCAAATATCGCTCACCCATTGCCTAAATATATATGAAGCAAATAAAAAGACGGCAAGTAATTATTTTAGTACTTAAGGTAAACAAGTTTGTATAGTTACTTAATTAAAAGATATTGACGACTAAATTATTTACGGAGTTGGGACATCCGTTTAGATCCGTTCAAACTTCTTTGTAAACAAACACTAAGATTACTTTAATAAAGAGAACTTATAATAATTTACTTATTAAATTCGCCTGTTTATATTTATTACACTATATATATTTACAGAATTTGTCAACTTATCGTTTTATGTACTTATGGCCTACATTCATGCAGCTAAAGAATATCTTAAAATGTCGCTCATTATCTTATTCAAATACTGTTAGGATAAAAGCTTTTAGAATGGACCGCTGTATGACAGACGCCTCCCTTATGCGTCACTAATTACCATATGTAACATCTAAAGTTTCTAGAATTTAATTTAATAATAAATAAATAATAAATAATTCATTTATTTCGGTAATCTTTTGACGGCTCCGTGGCGCAGTGGCTTAACGTTTTTTTAAAAACAAAAAAATCTTGTTAACAACATAAAACTGAGACTTCCCAGTGAGTAATCAGAAGACAATTTTCATAAAATCATTTCAGAAAGCATCAACATGAACTTGTTTTGAAAACCACCGAAAAACCCAACACTTCCAACCAAACCATTTCTTCAGTTTTAGTTTTTTTTTAGGTTTTTTTTTTCAATAAAGTCTTCATTTTTTTCGGATAATATATATCCTAGACCTATACCGGCATTGCTTTCTATCTATCCGTAAAGTTTCAACACAATCGGTTCAGTCATTCTGAAAATTAGCCCGGACAGACAGGCAGACAAAAAAAAATTAAAATTGTTATTCACGTCACGCAAATAACCCGTTTAGCTTAATTGTAGCCGGTTATTTCAATATTACATACAGACACTTCAATTTTATTTATATGTAGATGTCATAATAATTTACAAATTTTAATAACCGTGCAGTGGCGATGTAAGAATATCCACTACCCCGTAATATCACATTAGTGTCGTAAGGCACAAAAGGAAACTGAACCAGAAGCCTAGCGGTAGTATCTTCCTGATAACAGCTGAAAGCAAAATCTTCGTTTGCCAACCCGCTTCCTAAGCGTGGCAACTATGGCAAATATACCATCTAAGAGGGAGGCCTGTGTTCAGCATTGGAGATTTGACTGGTTGTATAGTGTAATTTACAAAAGTAGATAGAGCGAAAATTTATATAACTTTTAAATTTAATAACTCACACGCTTACGCATATTTAGCCGTCTCAATATTTACGGCCACCTGTCGGGGACGTGTTTGATTGAACTATATTTCAAGACTATCATATCGTTATATTCCAATTCGGTTCATAAGTCTCGACGAACTTCTGAGATAAAATCTTTGCCACAAAGAACGGAACGTAGCTCGAGGGTGCTAGGCGTTTATCGCTCAAGTTAGAGTCTTACTTCTTCAAGTTATACAAGCTTAAAATCGGAATGGGATGTTCTTAGTGAGTTAACCTTGTATCCTACTTAAAAACTCAGTACGATATTTAAGCGAATTGAATATTCAAAGTCACACATCTATAAAAAGAGAGTAGATACTTATTTTGTATAGTTTATTATATGCCAAATTTGCAGAGTAAGTTCAGAATAAGTAATATAGGCAAATGGTGGAGAAAAATTAATTAAAAAAAAAAACTCGAATATTCCGTCCTTTTTATCTTTTAAATTCAAAATGCGTGGTAATGCATTATTTCAACTGACTGTCGTTCATAAATATCTAACGCCCTAACGATTATTTGACTACGCACGCCTACATTCGTAAGGGTGATCGGTTGGTAAAAACGTTGTGAATTGAATCGCACACAGAGGAACATGCGTACGCGTAGTCGTTGCCCATAACTCACATTCAATTTGGAATAATTTCAAATAAAAATAGAAGCCTTATTTACTCGTATTTTCAAAAATTGCAATAATAGTATATTTGCACTTAAGCTTAAAATTTGACTATTCTCTGAAAAATAACCCTGTATAACGTTTTTTCTGCAGTGCTATTTTTCAGCGTAGACAAGCGATCATCTTAGTTATATTCACCCCAGATCACTGGCATACATACTTTTAAAATAGTCATTCTTCAGCAGTGTGTGTGTAAGTGAAAATTTATTATTTTGACACTATACACAGACACTCCAATTTATATTTGTATAGATATATAAATTAAAGTTAATTTAGCTTTGGCAAAATAATGTTGAATTTCATGGTCTTCTATTAACTTATGGATTAATGATTATTTACGATATTTTATTCCTAACATTGACACTATATTACAGTTAACAATACATTATATATGGTTGAACCTTACCCGTATGCAAATATTCCTCGTGTCTGTCCCCAGTTTTGTCCCCAATTCATAATAATAATGTGATGGATTTCCTTACACAGCCACCTCAAAGGTCAATTTGACTTATAATAAATAATAACATTGCTTAATTATACACCAAAGGGTTAATTATAAATATTACAGTAATCTACAAAACTTTAGCGAAAAATTTCTCTTTAATATAACTTTCAAGGCTTTAGAATGTGGTTCCACAAAACTTCTAGCGTCTAAATAAGCGGTGGCAGAAATCCTTGACCCTGCTAAGTTTCAAAGGTCAGGTGAGAAGTGGCTTTCACTTCATGTTCTGGCACTTGTACAAAACCACACTCAAAAGCCTCTTTTCACGATGATAAACCTACATGCAAAATAAAACCAGAAATTTATTCATATTCCAATACTGGGGCTTATTTCATTGCAACTTTTTGATAAATATATTATGTAAATAAAGCCGTTTGTATCACCGCGCTATATATATATTTATATATATATATATATATATATATATATATATATATATATATATATATATATATATATATTATATATAATATTTCAAGCTCAGGGGTTACCTCTCTCAGATATAAGAGAAGTGCTGTGACCAAGCGTAGAATAGAAGCGTTGAAGTGATGTATCCAACTAAATAAAACATATTTTTAAAATCTGCTTTATTTCTAAAAAAAAATAAACTATATGTAGGTACTGTAAAATTTTAAACGAAATTATATACCATATGAAATGTTCTAAGCATAACGATGTTCTAATGATGAATAATCTATACGTCTAAATTTATAAATGAAATTGAAGTGTCTGTCTACAATATCGAAATGACCGCCGGGGATTATTTACTCGTACGTCTGTCTGTGGCACCGAAGCTCTTAAACGGGTGAACCGATTAGGGTGGATTTTTTATTTAAAAGCAGGTTTTCTAGCGGTGGTTCTTAGACATGTTTTATCAAAATCAGTTTAGCCGTTTCAAGGTCATCAGCTGTTTTGTTAGCTACGGGAAGGTTCTTTCCGGGGGGTTTCAAAATTTTCAAATTAAGTTATATTTATTAATATATTTGAGCTAACTTGCCCAAAGACCATTATTATAAATATGCAGGATTTTTTGGTTCTACGCAAACGTAGTGGTGTGTAAAAGCCAGTCTACTTAATAAATTTTGTATTATCACATTATAATTCCCATCACCAGACTGCGAAACTTATATTCGGTATTTTTGAATAGATATTCCGACATCGGCTCATCAAAATAGCCTCGTCCGTTAATCAGTAGGCTCACCTAGTACGAGTGACTTAGAGACTAGAGCGTGCTCAGCAGAGCGGGACAGTATTTCATGCCGGCACACCGCCTGCAACTTTACAAGGCGCAGGTTCGGCCTCACATGTAATATTGTTCCCCTTTCTGAGCTAAGTGCCAAAACTTGACCCTGGATGCGGTGACCACAGAGCGCCTCGAATCGTTGACGACCGACTCCTTTCCGATCGGCTCGATTCACTGGCGCTGCAAAGAGATGTTGCATGTCTTTGCATATTTTATCGCATCTACCACGGGGAGTGCTCTGAGGAATTGTTCGGAATAATTGCAGCCGCTCAATTTCACCATCGCACATCGCGACAAAACTCGTGATACCATGCATAGAATCTGGATAATTGGCGGTTTACCACTGTGTGATTTAGAAGAAGTGTTTTTCCTCGAACAATTTCCTTGTGGAATCGATTACTACCAGCGATTTTTCCGGGCCGATACGACTTAGGGACCTTCAAGAAAAGAGTCTACTCCTTTTTATTATCAGTTTGTTCATGGGCTGCGGTACTCACTTACCATCAGGTGAGCTGCATGCTCGTATGCTCCCTCTTCTACAAAAAAAGAAATAGTTCTTAGAAATAAACAGTAAATTTTTACAATAATATTTACATATAACTGGAATATATTTTATTCGTTTTATTTTCAGGCTATACCTGAAACACTGCGAGAGCTGAAAACAGCACTTTGGGCCGCAGAACCAGCTGGTGGAGCAGCGAACTTAACAGGCGCTCTAACAAATGCCTTTGAGATACTACATAGGGTAATTTTCTAAGTCACTAACTCAAATTTGTAGTTTATATACTCCAAGATTTATTATCTGTCCTAACATAACATATCCCATAGTCGTCTTTTACGACAACCAAGGGATGAAACAGGATGATGGGTTTTCTTGAGACGCCATCCCATGGCTAAATCCGAATAATTGTTATCTACTTAGCAATTTTTACGTGGCAGAGCCATGCTGCAGCTATATTATAGATATAGCACGAACGGGTCGGCTCGACCGGGGTGGGACCACGCTCTCACAGAATACCAGCGTAAAATAGCAGCTTAATTTGCTGTGTTTCGTAAAGTGCACTCCATATTACTCCTCAGGGATGACATCTGCATTTTGGTTCTCAATCCAGGATAAATGTAAATGTAAATGTAATGTATATGCACCATCAGGTGGACTGTGTACACGCTTGTCATCCTTATTCTATAAAAAAAAATATGCTGGAGCACGTTGCTACAGAAGGTCTGCTTGCTAGTTTTGATATATAGGCCCATTGAAGCTTCGCGTCTAGTGTGATTCCAAGAAAAATCGTGGTATCGACAAGATTCAGCTCCTCCTAATTTAAAATTACATTGATATTAAGAAATTTGACATTTAGAGTTATGAATTTCATACATTTAGTTTTAGTGCCATTTATAATGCAAATTATTAATATTAACCAATTTGCTAATTTAGATATAGCATTGTTTACTTCGTCATATTTTAGTTATTGTAGTTTTGATTTGAAAATTAATGAAGTATCATCAGCAAATAATACTATATCATCGTTATCCCCTACTATGTAAGGTAAGTCAATAACATATACAAGCAACAGCAAGGAGCCGAGAATAGAGCCCTGAGGCACGCGCATTTGTATATCGACCTAGAATAACTCATACTATTAATGACAACGTTTTGCGCTCTGTTACTTAAATATGAAATAATTAATTTAAGAGCATTATTTCTTACATCGTATTGTTGAAGTTTCCTGAATAATGTGTCATGGTGGGTACAATCCTTGGATTGTATCCATATTCTATGACCATATTTCATGATATATGGTCATAGAATTATGACCATATTCTATGACCTTATTCTATGACCATATTCTGTGACCTATCCAACGCCAAGGCCTTGGATAGGTCACAGAATATGCCCAAACCATCCTGTGAATTCTCCCATGCATTGAATATATATTTAATCAGCTCAACACCAGCATCAGTTGTCGAGCGACCCCTTGTGAAAACCGTATTGATTTTTTTTATAGGATAGGATGACAAACGAGCACACAGTCCACCTGATGGTAAGTGGTTACTGTGGCCCATAAATATCTACAGTTATCCTTGTTTGCGAATCAAAATGCAGATGCGTTGTCACCCGTGAGGACTAAGATGGAATGCCTCTTTTCAAGTAAAAATTGTTTTTATGAAGTAAATTATTTATATTATTTTTTTTTTTACATTTAATCAAGAATACTTTTCTCAAAAATTTGACTAAGTGTTAGCAGTACAAAAATAGGCAGAGTCCAATGTAGTACCAGATTTAAATAAAGATATTTCTTTACTATGCTTCATTAAATCAGGAAACACGCCAGATTCGATACTAGTATAAAAATAATAGATAGTTGAGGTGCAATTGTATCTACTATAGATGCAATAACTTTAACGGAAATCCCCCACAAATCTGCGGTTGTCTTAATATTAATAGTTTTAAAATATTATACAATATCTTTTGATGATATTTTATGAAATGTAAAATTCGTTGTACACGCTTTTACATTATTTTAAGTACTGATTCGGCGACGGCAGGTGAAGAATTCAGTAATCTAGTGGTTGAGATTGGAATACCAGTAAAATATATCTCAAAAACCATTGCAACGTCCTGATCTGATTTAGTTAATTTGTTGATTACTGGCTATAAACTAAAAAATGAAATATATTATGCCACAGTACAACCGCACGGGACAGGGCTGCCAGTGCAACCAGGCGATTGCGGTGATTGGCGCTGGTGGCGGTGCGAACGGCGTGAAGGGTGTATTCCGCGTGTGGAACTGGCCGCATATGCCCGTGAGGATATTCACGTACCGCGTCGCTGGTGATGCCGCCGCCGGTCACATTATGAAGGACATGGCTTGCACAAATAAAGGTATTTATGCAATCATGTATTAGTCATTTTAAACGGAATTTGTGAAATTCATTTTGAAACTTAAGAGAAAACAATTTAATGAAAGACACTTATAAATATCCAAATAACTGAGTCATGGTCATTGTCACATCACTGTTGAACACGATCCTTCTAAACACTTTCGCTGTCCCGTGTACTACATATAGGTCATTTTTATTGTCTTACTATTGTGTCTAAAAATGGGACAGTGAGAGTGTTAAGTATGAAATATTGTATTAATTGCCACACTTGGCAGGCAAATTGGCGACTGTAGTGTCAGGCACATTTTCGAGGTTAGTCGGACGACGGACACGGATCGACGAATAAAGGATGACTCACGCTAGACCGTGCCGGGTCCGAGCCGAGTGTCGGCCGTAGCACGGTTAACTAATATTACATATATTTTGTATGGACACACTCACGCTATACCGAGCGGCAACCGACGACGACTATGACGGCCGGGCAACGGACCACGCTCGGAAACAACTCGGCTCGGCTCGGCCATTTCCTTGTAGTAGAAGATTTATCAGATTCTTCATCGTCCAGAGTGATCGCAATAGCAGCTAATTCCAGATCGTCAAAATTCAATATGATTGTAGTCTAGTTACAACAGTATTTTTGCTCGGACGAGTATACTACATCACGGCGCAACGATAATTGCTCGGTCGAGGCCCGGTCGGTTGCAATAACATGCACGGGCCGGCTCGGTGACCGTGCTACGGCCGACACTCGGTTCGGACCCGGCACGGTCTAGCGTGAGTCATCCTTTAGTCGATCCGTATTTAACGTGAATCACATTAGTTATTGAGATATCTTTAGAAGCTCACGCTTTTTCTGGATTACCGAAAATATTAGTAATGTTTTACAACGGTTTTTTTTTTTCTATAAACCAATGAACACTAATTGATTCCTTACAATTTTATCAGGTTTTTACGTGACCATCAATGAGCACGCCGAAATCAGACATAAAGTCTTACACTTTGTGGAGGTGCTGGCTCGGCCGCTGGTTATGTATCAAACGATCCATCCAGTCCACTGGAGCCCCGTGTACGTCGGTGGAAGAGTAAGTTTTTTAATAAAATATTTTATTAAAAGTGATAAATAATCATTGGAAAAAACTGCGAAGGCTGTGGCTGAAGAATTCAAAAATGCAAAACTTTATTTAGAATAAAATTAATTACAAAAAGTAAGAATTAAATAATAATAAAACGAATGTGACATATTGATCGATGTTGGAAACAAAATAGATATCCCTCGATGAATCACCTTGTTTACGGTTCAAAAAGCATTTCGCTGCTTCAGCTTTTCACGCCTAGCCTTTTCCCAATAAAAGGATGTGTGTTGGAACGCTTAATGTCAGTTCTCTATTTAAAATTCAAGCAATAAAAATAACAAAACACAGAAGAAGAGATTATTTGTTTCTTTTTAATATTGATTCTGCATTTATATATTTATGTCTATCGGCCGTAAAATGCACATAAAATCAGGTAGACTGTGTGCACGTTTGTCATGCTTGCATCTAAAAAAATACATTTCACTTTTATTTCGGCAAAGACATTACAATTTTGTTTAATGTTACAGAGTAGCAGCCTATCTGACGATGGAATGGGACAATTGATGACTTCGGTTAGTGTACCAATCTTCGACAGGAGAAATCATACAGTAAGTAATAAGCAAATTTTTTTAAACTTTATAAAACAATATAATAAGAGCTATGATTACTGTACAATAGTCTCTCGAAGGTTTGCTCACAAAGTATTTAACCTTCTATCTGCTATTATGTGGAGATAACTGTTGTATTTAAGTAACCCGAGCAAAAAGTAATTAGCTAATGCTAAATGGACACCCACAACCCAATCCCTGTATGGATTACGTTGTGTGTTTACCAACGGATACTTTAATGATTTGTAGTTGTTTTCAGTCAAATATACCTTTGTATTTTTTTTTTCATTTTCAACTTATTCTCTAGAATGCATTCTTCCATTTAAATTATTTGTCCAAAGTATAAATTGCACACACAAAATCAAAATGAATTTTTGGATAATCAAATACTTTTTCGTGCGGAAATAAATACGTAAGTGAAGTCACTCTGCAGCTATATTACGTACCACAAATGGCCTTCCCGACCAGAGAAGTACCACGCTCTCACAGAATACCAGCGTAAAATAATAGCTTAATTCTGCTGTGTTTCATGTGGTGAGTGTAAAGAACCGGAGACCTTTTTTTAATAAAAAAGAGGAATTTTTAGTCATCAAGGGTAATCAGCATTTTGATCCTTAATCGAGGATAGATGTAAACGTCTATGGGCCACAGTATCCACCACGGAGCTAATACTCCGTGGTATCCACTTACCTTATAAAAGAAAATAATAATTACAGCTCGAACATTGAATAAGTATTTGGATGGGCCATGTTGTGTTCTAATCCTGCTCGAAACAAGTGTTGGTTTGGCCTGCGTGTAATTGTGCCGGATCCGGATGTGGGTTCGTGTGCAATTTATGTATGTATTTAAAACGCCTCCACGATTCAGACGAAAATCATATAGGGGTTTTTTTTGATTATGTTATTAATATTTTGGAAATTTTCAGCAAAGAGAAGCCAATCTACTCGGAGTAGTTGGCACTGATGTACCTGTTGATCAAATAAAGAAGCTCGTACCACCATATAAGGTATGTAAATCAATGCGACGTTTTGAAATTTAATCTTGACCCTATTATAGCATACTATCGTCAAGACTTGTACAGTACGTGTAGTATTCGGTAATACTAGGAATGCGTATGCTATAGTGCTAAATACGTACAAACAATCATCTAACCACCCGTCTGTATAATTTGTGATATTAAGTTCGTCATAAAGCTAATAATGGTCTCTGGCCTAAAAACAGTTACTTTTGGGTTTTTACAAAACTTGACTAGATTCGAACTTAGAACCCACTATTTAGGTATTCCTAAAACAAAGCCAATGGGTACATTAGTTCAATTTAAAATTCTTTGTAACAACATTATATATAATTGATTTATTGTTTTAGCTCGGAGTGAACGGTTATTCCTTTATGGTGGATAACAACGGGCATGTTTTATACCATCCTGATTTGAGACCACTGGTAAGTTATCACAAAATCAAAACGTCTCACATTGTCACATTGTTTATCCGCGATGAATTCCAGAATTACTGAACTGATTTCAATGAAATTTTGCAAACTATCCTATCTCTCAAGTTGGACCAAACTAGACACTAGTTTGGTCCAACTTGAGAGATAGGATAGTTTTTATCCCAATAAGTGGACCCTCAATATTTTTATTGCGAATTCAAGGATTTTTGCAGGACAAAGTGCCGTGGAAAATTGCAGAACGTCTGCCTGGCCTCTAGTAAAGTATAGAAATACTTGAATACAAAATACAAAAATGTATTTCTATAACTTTTAAAGTATAACAAACTATTAATAATAGAAAAGCTTTTAGAAAATTTACTTTGCAAATATCCGCGTTATAAAATAAAATGATGTGTCTTACCTAGTATGAAGAGTACCTCCCGCCCTCCCTCAATTGCGTGCACTATCTCCGTGACGGTGCTCTTCATACTAAGTAAGACACTTCATTTTATTTTATAACGCGGATATTTGCAAAGTAAATTTTTCTAAAAGCTTTTATATAATCGATTTCCGCAAAGTAACGCCTGATTCTATTAATTATATTAATAATAGACTTTGGATTTACACGTTTTTCTCAATTATAAATTTGTAAGCATGGCGTTTGATAATATTTAAATATATTTATGGCATTTGGACACGTTTAAAAATAATTTAAAATTAAAAATTTTGTACAACCGACTTCAATGTAAATTATTAAGAATAACTCAAAAACTATTGTTCTGACCTTAATTAAATTTAGATGGAACCACACGTGAAGTACCAGCTTTCAAATAAAAAAAGAATTCAGTAAAATTTATGAGGTAACACACATAAAAAAAAATACAGTCGAATTGAGTACCGTGTCCTTTTTGAAGTCGGTAGAAAATTATGAATTCATTCTAATTTCATAATTCAAATTTCGTTTAATGACTATCTAATATTAAATTTATTTGTTGCAGCACACTAATGAGGAGGTAAGTTAATAGTAATGTACAAAATATAATTATTGAACACACATTACAACTACTGAAATATTTGAAAATATCAAGATAATTTTATATTTTACTAATTATTATAATAATATGTAAAAAAAATATATAAATTGAAATGTTCAAGTTCCGAATACTTTTAAGTTCTTTTTATTACTTGCATATATCCTGCAGATAACCAGCTTAAAGCTATTTGCATTGAGTGAAAGCAAAAACTATTTTATTTCTTTCCAGTATACAGAGACACTTCGTCCTCTATACTCCAGCGTTGATCTCACCGATGTGGAGCTTCTTGTGGATTCCGATGAGAACTCGCGGGTCAACCTCACCTCGTTGTTGTTAGACGTGAGTATTGAACAATAACTCCAGACAACCCTTCCTGTTCTTGAGAGCCGGTAGTACCAAAATACAAACAAAGCTCTTGGCTAAATAATAACGATTTATATTTTTTTAAGTTATAGTAACAGTATTTTTAAAGTTATAAATGTGAATTTTTTTACGTCTTTACAATCTTGTCCGAGCGTGGCGATTGGATTGACGCTTCCTGTAAATAATCAATAAAGCAACCGCGATGCAAAAGTGATTGCAGTTGTTGTTGGTAGCACTAAAATAACCTTTTACTTGTGCCTCAGTAGTTACTCAGTAGTAGTGTTTTTACAAATAAAGTGTTACATTACTATTTCCATAATATCATTAATATAATGTAGTAAAGTTGAAAAGGTAAATATCATTTAGTACTTGGATAGGAATTTGATCTCTTTTTAATAATAAAATGCAGTAATTTGCTCAATCGACCTTTACTTGATCTCTAATTTTTACAACGACGACAGGTACAACATTTTTTAAACATACCTACACAGCTTACGGACTAATATTGGCATGAGAACTGCTAATATAATTTGACAGGCGCTTCAACATGCCCCCCGGCGTTGAAAGTCTACCTTTCAACCAGATTCTTCAGGTTCAGGAAGCGGACAAATTTTGCTAAATGATCGGCGAACTATACCAGTCGATGTTTTGATATCCGCCACCCTTGATACGCCGTCCGAGCCTGGATGGACTGCGACAATGCGACCCATCTTCCACTTTAATGGCGGTGAATTCTCCTCTTTTAGGATTACCAGTGAATTTAACTTCAAAGAGCCTTTACAGGAACGCCATTTCATCCGCAGTTGAAGCTCTGATATATATTCCTTGCTCCATCTAGCCCAAAAATGTTGACGTAATTGTTCTATTCGTTGAAATCGGGTTAAAGAGTTTACGGAATGATCTTTATAGTCTGGTGTCGGCAAGGAAGTCAAGGGGCGTCCAATCAAAAAATGACCGGGCGTTAGTGGTAGCAAGTTTTCAGGATTCGTTGACAAAGGTGTGAGTGGTCTGGAGTTAAGTATAGCCTCAATTTGTATTAATGTGGTATTTAGTTCCTCGTAAGTCAAATTACAATTGCCCAGCACTCTAACTAAATGATATTTAATGCATTTGACACCAGCCTCCGCAAGCCCAGCAAAATGGGGAGAATAAGGCGGTATAAAATGGAAATTAATTCCTTCATTTGCCATTACCTCAGATAAAGAATTACAATACGTCCTAATAAATTTTGAAATGTCATTGTATGCGCCTACAAAGGAGGTACCATTATCCGAATAAATATTAAGAGGTTTCCCTCTTCTTGACATAAATCTGCGCAAAGCTAATATGAAAGTATTGCTAGTTAAATCACCCACTAATTCAAGATGAATTGACTTAGTCGCGAAGCAAATAAAAATAGCTATATACACCTTTACAATTTTACAACCACGGCCATGGCGAGAAACAGATTGAATTGGTCCCGCATAGTCTAGTCCAATATTTTGAAATGGAAAACCAGAAAGGATGCGTTGGTGTGGTAGGTTGCCCATTATTGGAGAGATGGTTTTTCCTTTCATTCTATTACATCTTACACATTGTCGATAACAAGATCTGGCCAAATTACGACCTCTAATCGGCCAGTACATCTCTCTTATAGTGGCCAACATTAGCTGTGGTCCCGCGTGCATTAACCTTATGTGCTCATAATTGAAGAGCAATTTGGTAAAATAATGAGTGGACTGTATAAGTATGGGATGTTTTTTCTCATAACAGTAATCGGAATTTTCAAGACGCCCTCCAACACGCATTATTTTATTATCATCGAGAAATACATTAAATTTATGCAACGGACTTTTAGTGGGTAAGCTTTTAATTTTAATTAACATGGTGTATTCCTCAAATGATTCACTCTGAGATATTCTTATAATAACATTGAGTGCGGTTTGCAACTCTTGATTGCTTAGAGGACCGTGAACGGATTGCTTTCTACAATTATTAATAAAACGCAGCACATAAGCAACGGCCCGATTTAATCTAGTATATTTAGAAAAGCGTTTAAATTCAATTAATTTATTCCCGCCTAAATCTTCATTGTTGTTAGAATGAAGTATTCCGTGGAGGATAACATTTGACGATTTAATCTCAGGCAACTCGTGATTAATACTTAAGAAATTTGCAGGCCAGTGAGAAACCTCTTTCTTTAAAAATTCAGGTCCTGACCACCACTTACTCATGGATGAAATATCCTTACAACTCACACCGCGAGAAATATGATCGGCCGGATTACACTCTGTTGGGACATGCCTCCACTCGCAATTTCCAGTCTTCTCTAATATTTCAGCAACCCTATTTCTAACAAAGGGTTGTAGCTTGCTAGGCAACACCTTTAACCATCCTAACACGATGGACGAATCTGTCCAAAAGAAAGTGCGCTTAGCTTGTTGTCTCAGCGATGCTACAACCCTTTGGTAAAGGCGAGCTCCAACAAGTGCACCACAAAGTTCCAGTCTTGGGATTGTTATAGGTTTAAGCGGCGCGACACGACTTTTCGCCATCAATAATTGAATTAAACCCTCACCCTGATCATTAACACTACGCACATATAAACAGGCGCCATATGCTCGCTCAGAAGCGTCCGAGAAAATATGAAATTCAAACAAACTAGGCGAGTCACAAATAACACGACGTGGAATACGTAGAGTATTTAATTTAGGTAAATCGACTATTATCTCAGCCCACATCTTGCTGATTTCTGGCGTCAACTGCTCATCCCATGACAGCTTGAGCAGCCACAACTGTTGAAGAAGCATTTTCATCTTAATTACACAGGGAGATAGAAGTCCTAGTGGATCAAAAATCTGAGAAATCACAGATAACATATCACGCTTTGTTCTACCTGAGAATAGCCCTCCTATAGGGAAACAAAGTTGGTCAGTATGTGATTGCCACCCAAGGCCTAAAGTTTTAGTCGGTTCAAAGCCACCAATATTTAAATCAAGCGGAGAAATATCATTTTCACTAACCAGTTGAGATTCATTCGACTTCCACTTTCGCAAAACCATATGAGCTGATGCAAGTGTGGAAGTCACTTTACGGCGCAAATCTGTAACCTCGTTAATATCATCCCCTCCCGTTAGCAAGTCATCAACGTAAAAATCGTGAATGATCACTTGAGCAACCTTGTCATCGGTACACTCTAAGCCTAATTGTTGGAGGCACCTAGTTGCCAAAAGGGGAGTACTAGAGGTGCCGTAAGTCACGGTGTTAAGTTGATAAGCTTGAAGCTGTTCTGAAGGGTTATCACGCCAGACAATTTGTTGCAAATAGCGGTCATCGGGATGAATGACTATTTGCCGGTACATTTTCTCAACATCAGCTGTGAGAACGTATTTGTGTAGCCGAAAGCGTAAAAGAATGAACAAAAGGTCGTCCTGTACCACGGGACCTACCATCTGTATATTATTCAAGGAAACACCCGAAGAAGTCGGACTGCTAGCATTGAAAACGACTCTTAATTTAGTAGTAGTACTACTTTCCCGCAGCACACCGTGATGTGGTATAAAATGCATCTTACGTGGTAAATTATCATTCTCACATTTCTCCATATGACCCAGACTTTCATACTCTGACATAAATTCTTTATACATTTCATAGACCTGAGATTGACCTGCTAACCTGCGCTCTAGCGATAGTAAACACTTCTTAGCTCGTGGCCAAGAATCACCTAATACGTCAGGATTATGTTTTAAGGGTATCCTCACGCAAAATCGACCATTTGCCAGTCGTGTGGTGTTTTTTAAAAAGTGTTCTTCGCATAATTTTTCTTCGTTTGAATAAAGACACGCAGGGCTTACCTCTTCGAGGTGCCAGAAGCGTACTAATTGTTTTTGTATATCTTCATCTAAATCTTTACTAGCCTCATCTTGAAATATTCTTGTAAAATTACATTTAATAGAGTTAACCCCTTTCTTTACATATCTATAATCAATCGGACCTGATACTAACCATCCTAAGCTAGTTTCACAAAGAATCGGCTGACCGTCCCCTAATTTTAATCTCTGCGTTCCTATTAAGTCCCAAAAGACATCAGCACTTATAAGCATGTCAACGGGAGCAGGTGAATGAAAATTAGGATCTGCCAGAGAAATATTAGATGGAATTTTTAAGTTTGACAAATTAACATATCTAGTAGGTACATTTTGGGTTATTGATGGTAGGACAAAACAATGAAGATTACTAGAGAAGTTATCATTCAATGATTTTATCGATACCTTACA
Source organism: Parnassius glacialis (assembly GCA_033319125.1). Taxonomy (NCBI): domain Eukaryota; kingdom Metazoa; phylum Arthropoda; class Insecta; order Lepidoptera; family Papilionidae; genus Parnassius; species Parnassius glacialis. The sequence continues at coordinate 17,293,840 of JAVANC010000013.1, read as the reverse complement.
AATCTTCTTGATGTGTGCCGAAGCATTATTAATACCGACTACCGACTGATTTACATTTTGAGCGGGCAAACCTAGCCTTTGATATAACTCTTCAGTTATTAAACAAGCGTTACTGCCACTATCAAGAATAGCACGAGCAATATATGTACAACCATTCTTACCTATAACTTTAATTAATGCCGTCGATAACAATACGTCGCCTTGTTCACTACACGATGCAGTGCCTACCTTTGCGGATAATGACAGATGTGCGTTAGAATTGGATGACAACTATGAGCCTGTCGAACTGTTTGTTTGTTCGAAATGACCTTGCATAACGGGCTTATTATTACCACTACTCGTGTTAGATGTATTAATATCTGTAATTGGTTTTGACTGGTAATCTGCGACGTGCACGAGAGTGTTATGCTTTCGGTGGCATATTTTGCATCCTGGCTTTTTGCAGTGATTTGCATAATGTCCTGAATTAAGACAATTGAAACATACTTTATACTCTGGCAGTAACTGTAGACGCACATCGTTACTTAATCCAAGAAACTGAGGACAACTGCTTAACTTATGGTCACCCTTACATTTAGGACACAGTTTGGCGGAAAAGGCCGAACCGTTTTTATTACCGGTATCCCGAACTGAAACCATTGCCTTAACTTTTGGAGCATATTTTATAGAAGAATTTAAACGGTTAGTAGCACCAGAATTAGACATTTCTAGTGTTTCGATTAAATCGGCTCGATTTTTTAAAAACATCAAAAATATATCGAACGTAATAGGTGTATCTTTCTCCAAACGACCTTTAGACTCTTCCCATTCACGATATGTCTTAGCATCTAATTTTTGAGTAATAATATGAATGAGAAGTGTGTCCCATTGTTTAGTTGGCTCACCGAGAGATTCTAGTGCACGTAAATTTTTATTTATTTGGTCAATGAGACGTTTTAAGTTGACAGACAATTCTTTATTAATTGGTGCTATATTAAATAAGGCTGTCACGTGATTTTGAATTAGTAGTCTTTTATTATCATATCTATCACATAATATAGTCCATGCGACGGTGTAATTAGCTGCCGAGAATTCGATTGACTGTATTACCACAGCAGCGGGCCCTTCCAACGACGCTCTCAGATAGTGAAACTTATTTATGTCATCTATCTCGTCATTTGAATGTATGAGGCTCATGAACGTGTCATGAAACTCTAACCAATTATCATAAGAACCATTAAATTTAGGTAGTTGAATAGTGGGCAGTTTAACAAATTTATGATTGCCGGAATGAGAGCCACCGTCACTGCTTATGTCATCTGACTTAATGCAATCTGCTAAGATCCTTTTTGCAAGAGAAAGCGATTTAAAATACAGGGATTCAAACTCAGTTCGTTCTGATATCTGGGCGTCTATATTATCAGTATTACACTCGATGGATAATTGTACCTCATCATATCGTTCATACATTGACTCAATCCTACTAATACGTAATTGCAACTCATTTACCTCAGTAGCAGCCAATGAAGATACCTTCAGTGAATTTAAATAATTTGAAAAAGCAGTTATTTGTCCCTTGTAGCTAGCTCGTTTCCTAATTTGCTCCTTATCTTCTGGCATGTTGGCTGGTATTGGGAGACTAGTGCAAATGCCTGAAATTTATACAAACAAGAAGTTTATATTTTATAAAATATAATTCATAAGTAGTTTTATACAACTTTGCTTACAGTTATAAAGAAATGAAAACTAATTCCCTTACTTATTTTTCAAACTCTTAAATAATTAAACAAAATGGTACATGTACTACCTTGATATTTAACTTTATAATTAACAACAATTAAGGGTAACAAATACAATTCAGACAATCAAACAGCTTCACAGGTATGCCTTAGTATGTAATAAATAATATTATGCAATTTTTTCAATTATACACTCTCTTGACTTATTTTTTAAAAAACAGTTTAAACCAATAAAGAAAAAAAAAATTATAATATCGTCAATATAATTTAACCAAGCTTTATAATTTAATTTAATTATGATTTGACGGTTATTAGAAACTATATAAAACAATATTAAATGAATTTTAGCCGATTAAATACTTTAAGTTATACGTAATTATTTTATAGGTAATTTGGTACTAACCTGATAAATTAGCAGTCGATTTACACAAAATACTACCTGATAATGAGTGCTGGGTTAAATAAATTAAATAATAGTCCAATATCTAAGGGGCTAAGACTCCAGATTTCTTGGTTAAATATCTTCACTCCCTCGGTGGTATTTCCACAACGAATATTTAAGACTTCCCAAGCGTATTCCACTAAATAATATCTTGTCCAATTACGTTTTTTCAAATCCGGCTTCGATTTAGGACCATGGATAGGAATTTGATCTCTTTTTAATAATAAAATGCAGTAATTTGCTCAATCGACCTTTACTTGATCTCTAATTTTTACAACGACGACAGGTACAACATTTTTTAAACATAGCTACACAGCTTACGGACTAATATTGGCATGAGAACTGCTAATATAATTTGACAGGCGCTTCAACAGTACTTCTAGAGAGGGGTACCTAAGTATTTAGCGAGTATTGTAAAAAACATTGATTCGAGTTAAACGACCATATTTCAGAAGATAAAGAAGTTTTTAAGAGAATAAAGAAGAAGCTTTAGCTTAGCTTTTGTCCACCCGATCCCTAAAAAGGCGACCGCTCAGACCCGTCCAACTATAGGCCTATCACGATCACCTCCTTGTTCTCCAAAATAATGGAATCAATTATTAACTGCCAGCTCATGCGGTACTTTGAGGATCACCAGCTGATTAGTGACTGCCAATACGGTTTTCGTCGTGGTCGATCAGCTGGTGATATTCTGGTCTACCTGACCCATAGATGGGCAGAGGCAGTAGAGTCCAAGGGGGAGGCGTTGGCCATTAGTTTGGACATTGCGAAGGCCTACGATCGAGTTTGGCACAAAGCGCTTCTTTCGATGCTCCCTTCCTATGGGCTTCCCGAGAAATTGTGCGACTGGATAACCAGCTTCCTTGCAGATCGGAGCATCAAGGCCGTTGTAGACGGTGCATGCTCCGACTACAAGCCTATTAACGCTGGTGTTCCACAAGGCTGCGTGCTATCACCAACGCTGTTTCTTCTGCATATCAATTATATGTTGCTAACTGGTAACATTCATTGCTATGCGGATGACAGCACTGGTGATGCTCTATACACCGGCCGTGCCAATATTTCTCGGGAAAACGTCGCCGAGTACCGGAACAAACTTGTGTCTGAAGTCGAGTCTTTGCTGAACAAGTCTCGGATTGGGGGGCGACTAAATCTAGTCCAGTTTAATCCTCAGAAGACACAAGTTTGCGCGTTTACCGCTAAAAAGAACCCCTTTGTCGTATTTCCTCAGTTTCAAGGCGCTCCCCTTCTTGCCTCAGCCAGTATCGGAATCCTCGGAGTCGACACATCGAGTGACGCGCAGTTTCGTGGTCACTTGGAAGAGAAGGCCAAATTGGCCTCTAAAAAGCTTGGCGTGCTCAGCAGAGCGGGACAGTATTTCATGCCGGCACACCGCCTGCAACTTTACAAGGCGCAGGTTCGGCCTCACATGGAATACTGTTCCCATCTCTGGGCAGGGGCTCCCCAGTGCCAGCTCCTTCCACTTGACCGCATCCAGCGCAGAGCGGCTCGAATCGTCGACGACCAAGTTCTTTCCGATCGGCTCGACTCATTGGCACTGCGAAGAGATGTTGCATCCCTTTGCATTTTCTTTCGCATCTACCACGGGGAGTACTCTGAGGAATTGTTCGGATTAATCCCAGCCGCCAAATTTCACGAACGCACATCGCGGCAGAACTCCCGATACCATCCACACCATCTGGATGATTGGCGATCCATCACTATGCGATTTAGAAGATGTTTTCTTCCTCGCACGACTTCCTTGTCGAATCGATTACCATCAGCGATTTTTCCGGACCTATACGACTTAGGGACCTTCAATAAAAGAGCGTACTCCTTTTTAAAAGGCCGGCAACGCATCTGCGATTCCCTCCCTGGTGTTGCAGTTGTTCATGGGCGGCGGTAGTCACTTACCATCAGGTGAGCCGCATGCTCGTTTGCCTCCTCTCCTATAAAAAAAAGAAACCGACGTGACATGACAAAGAATAAAGAAGAAGCCGACGTGACATGATAGAGAATAAAGAAGAAGCGGACGTGAGGTGACAGAGAATAAAGAAGAAGCTTTAATAAAATTGCAGTTTAACTCTTATCACAGTCCAGCTGCAGCATATTGTGGTAGTGCTACTACGGATAAATATTATGATCTGTGCTTTGTTTGAATTTGATCGCTGTCTATGGGCAGCCGTATTCACTTGCCATTATACTAAAAATACACGCGTTAGGAGTTGTACACTACTAGTCGAATGGCGGGGCCGATTCCACCACTTTCCGAATTTGCAATCTGCACCCTCTACGATTACACTCTCGGTTCATGCACTAATTTTATAAAAAAATACAAAAGGCGTTGTTTGTCCAGCTCCGTCATGACATGATAGAGCAGCGCGAGGGCGAGACTGAGATCGGAGTGAAGGTGCAGTACGACGGCATGCGGCGCGTGGCCACCCGCCGCCAGCGCTACTTCTACGGGCCGGTGGAGGGCACGCCCTACTCGCTCGCCGCAGTTCTGCCCGACGGCTACGGCATGTTCGAGCTGCAGGCCGAGCAGGAGATCAAGCACAGCCCATTCAATGGTATATATAACTGATATGTCATTACATAAATTAACTCGAATAACAGGTTACTTTAAGAGTCCCGGCGAACGTATACAATAAATTTCACAGTACATGAGCAACCCTCGTTCGATCCCAAAAAAAAATCAAATATTTTCTATTGATTTATTACTTTGATTTATTTTTACGTGGTAGCACGAATAGATTGGCTTGACCGAGGAAGGACCACACTTGTCAGAATACCAGCGTAAAATAGCAGCTTAATGCTGCTTTGTTTCGTATGGTGAGTGTAGAGAACCGGAGATCCTTTTTATGGGAAACGAGCCATTCCATCTTAGTCCACAGGGGTAACGCATCTGTATCATCATCGCCAAGTCGAGCAAAAAGGCGGCACAGCCGTACCATCCCTTTCTCGAAGCAGTTCAGGCCATATCCGAAACCCTATAACTTCGTTATGGATAAAACTAAAGGCCTGAATTTTTTACTAACCAAGTAGCCATTGTATGAACTCGGTACATTTCAAATTTCATTAAATTGGAACCAGTAGTTTAAGAATTATAACTAGTCAAAGTTTCTTAATTTTGTTACTCACTGATTGACCGATCATCAAAACTCTAAGGCATCAAAATTCTAGCAGACATAGAAACTTCAAATTTGGAATTTAATTATTGTTTAGTATATAAATCAAAGAAAAATTACAATATTTTACAATTTCGGTCCAGTTTCTGAGATACACCAACTGCATAAATAACTTTGTAATCCCATATAAACATATAGTATTACAAAGTTACATTTGCAGAGAATGAATCAGTGTACCTATATATGTACATATAATGGAATATTAGGTATAAATAGCTACCTAGATATAACTATCTACAAAAAGATATGAGATGCCATCAAAAACATAACTTGTAAAAAAAACAAATCTCGCAACTCAATTCTTCTACCGTAAAAAGTTGTGAGATCCATGTAATACGAAGTCGGTTAATTTATTCATTGCATAGATTGATACATAGATTGACTTGGCAATCGCATTAAACAATCTTATTTAATATAATATGTATTACTTGTGCGATATATTGTGTTTTCATGGGATTGCCAAGTCAATCTATGTATCAATCTATAGACTGAATAAATTAACCGACTTGGTATTACATGGATCTTACATTTTACGGTAGAAGAACTGAGTTGCGAGACTTGGCTTTTTTTACAAGTTATGTTTTGATGGCATAAATCTTTATCGAAGATAAATAAAGATGTCTATGGGCCTCGGCTTCCGCTTGCCAATGGTATGTGGACTGTGTTCGTTCGCCATATTCTATAAAAAATGTTTGGCCATGTTTGGCCACAGCATTCATATTTCCATCGGGTGAACTGTATACTCGTTTGTCACTCCAATTCCATAAAAAAAATCGTAAAACATGTTGAGTCCACAATTTGGCACTGAACCAGCGCGGCGTAATAATTGCTCCATAACTCTCTCAGAAATGAGGGAAGACCTGTGGCTTTACTTATTCCGCCTTGCTTTTTCCTATTCTGTAATATAGGAGTAGTATAGAGCAACAATGGAAGTGCCTTAAAGACCTCAAAGTGATAATACTATGATCTATCGGAAGCCATAAGATCCTTTTGGCTCGTTGGCACCTCTTACTTCACCCACTAGACGAAAAGGTGTCATGCTATCGTATCGGGTATAATAACTGGTTTTACTTATATACAACTAAAAAACAAACACTGAAATAGATGTGTTACACTTTTTTAACTTTAAAAGACTAAAAACGAATTAAAAGATTTGTACAATATGCGCAAAACTGTAACGATTTTTAATTTATGTAGCACCTTAGATAAGTTCACTAAGTTCTGATTAATAAATTTAGTCAAGGCTTGTTTAAACTAATAGTCACTAATTAGACACTAAATCTCGACACATTTTTCACAGTGAACGAAATAGGCGTTCTCGAGTAATTCTATGATATATAATCTTCAAGCCAGAATCCTCCCTGAGACATATGAATAACACCAGTTAATTTGAGAAATATATTTCATTTTCGGTATAAGAAAGTCACCAATTAGTCACTAAATATTAAAATAGGAATGGGAGTCACATGCAGACAGTAATGGCGTTTTGAGGGGACGCTGCTAGCTTGAATTCAAACTAGAATCCTTCCAAAAAAAGGGCTACATCTTCTAATGTATTAAGTCACTATTTTTTCTCTTAAGTCACTAATTCCTAACTTAATCTTGACATAATAAAATGTAAGATATCGTTGGGGAGACTTCCAGCTTAGAGAACGCGAACACTTAACACTGAAACTTTACCCTTAGTCTAACGCTATTGAATACGCAACTATTATTCTCGTTCTAATAAATATATTTTCTTCTGATGCAGTCACAGAATACTTTAAAGGCGATAACTGGAAAGTCCATCCCGATTGGTAAGTTTTAACTAAAATATTAATATTCAATTATTAACGATATAAAATTTGTAATCTTCTAACATATATTTGTAATCTTTAACGAGGTTGCTCGCTAATATAATAATATAATACCTAAGTATGATATTGATTTTAGCAGTCATAAACTTTTCTCCCAACTTAAACGTCTATTTTTACTTATCTGTTAAATATTTGTATAAGTCCACATAAAATTAGTAAAGAAATAATTAACAGAGGGCAAAAAAATTATCAGGTGGTCATTTGCCATGCTAAATAGGTTGCGTATTGACATCATAAATGAATTGGCGTATGATACATTTACAAATGACGTCAAATTAAAAAAAAATAGCAGGAGTAACTGTTGATATATTATTTGTTACATTAAATACATTTTATACTCGTGATATATTGTTGATTTGTGTATAAAAAGTCTGATACTGCTGTCGTAGTACAGTTGGATAATATATGACGTTATTTCTAACTTTGTATTTAATAAAACAATAGTTTTTTTTTTACATTTAGTAGATGTATCATTTAATACTGCTTATCATCACATTTGACTTATTTTATATGCTCTACGGATTCGTAGTATCAATATTCGAAATAAAATCGAGCAACCCTGTAACATTATCGTTTTCTCGAGATGATCTTTATACGTGGTAGAGCCATGCTGCAGCTATATTAGTAGTATAGTTGTAGCACGTATGGGTCGGCTCGACCGGGGAAGGACCACGCTCTCACAGAATACCGACGTAAAATAGCAGCTTAACGCTGCTGTGTTTCATATGGTGAGCGTAATGAACCGGAGACCCTTTTTACTGGTAACTAAGCATTCCATCTTGTCCTCACGAGTGACAACGTATCTGCATTTTGATTCATAATACAGGATAGAGGTCGTCTATGAGCCACATCAACCACTTACCATCATGTGGACTGTGTGCTCATTTGTCACCCTTATCCTATAAAAAAATTAAGTGAATGATTATTACTCCAAGGGCACAAGCCTCGACAATTTTTTTTAATATTAAAGCTAAGTATGAGAAATATTTAACAGATTCCATAAAAAACGATTTACTTTTAGGGTGTACTGCGAATACGCATCCACATCGGACCAAGTATTCAATAGCCCTGAGGAGCAGTTGCTACACTTTTTATCGCGCGCGGGCCGCCCCGGCTGGAAGTGGATGTCGCTGCGACCGCGAGCCCTCACGCTGCACAACGCGCACAAGAAACAGGACCGCGACTCTTATTACTGTACGTGATATAAAATAGAACCACATTGTCGCATAAGTTTAATTTTAACAATACCTATGGACGTAGTTTTGTAGAAGTACGACCCCTCTAGAAAATCTTGTGTCCTTGATGGCAATTCAACGAAAGAAAATTTCAACGCTACCTAACTGTTCCACCAGGGTAGGGTCGTGTCTCCTTGGGCACACTTCGCCTCGGTAAAAATGTTAACTACGATACAATTACATAATTTTGATTTGATGATAAGTTGTTGTTATTTTCTTATATAAAAATTATCCAAAATTACCGAACAAAAGTTTTTACGTAACTTTAAAAAGATGTTACTAGTTATACTTCCGACATAAACAATTGTTTAACTGTATACTATACTTAAGTGCGTCTGTTGTTTTATCTACCTAGTAATGAGGTCATCCACGACTTTTTCCGCCACCAGGGCGGCGCCACTAAAAAGTGAGGTGTATAATATTTGACAGATTTCATAGCGGGGAAGTTAATTTGTTCGGAAAATGTAAAATTTATAGTTTATTTTTGTACAATTAGCTATATTTTATATTAATAACATTAAAAATAAATAAACCAAAATATAGATATTCATAAAATTAGAAAAATTTAAAAAAAGTTAAAAATGTGCGACAAATTAAAGAGCAAACCACTGACGCATTGTTTTGTGTATTAATATAATACTTTAAAAACTGATAAACTTTTATTCAAAATTAATCACATCAATCAATTAAATGACATTGTGTAATAAAAAACTTTACCTCAGTGTCAACTAGCGACATCTGGTGAGCAGAAAATTATTAGCCTTCATTGTGAATGTTTTGAATATATTTTGAATCCCAAATATTTGAACAAAAAAGAATAATAACCCTACTATTTTTATATGAACAGTGGTAGAGCCACGCGGCAGCTTTTGCTGTCGCACGAATGGGCCGGCTCGAACCGGGGTGGTACCACGACCTCACAGAAAACCAGCGTGAAGTAGAGGTTTACCTCTGCGTTTCGCTTGGTGAGTGCAGGTGGCTGGAGTCCCTTTTTACTGGAAATGAGGCATTCCATCTTAGTCCTCACGGGTGACAACGCATCTACATTTTGATTTGTAATAAAGGATAGATGTAGATGTCTATGGGCCGCATCAACCACTTACCATCAGGTGGACTGTGTGCTCGTTTGTCACCCTTATCATATAAAAAAAAATATAATATACCCGTAGGTATTACTTATTTTTAGTCCCTCGCAATCACTTTTATTACAAAAATATAAAATGTACAGACATCTGCATCTTACAATTTACATTTTTATTATATGTATAGGTACTTAATTAAATTAGTAATAAAAATAGTAATTTCTAATTATTTTTATTGCCAATAGTATTGTTAACCACTCTAACTAAGATACTGATGCTTGCACTTGCATAGTAGTCGATGGCGGATTCTTATTTGTAATCATATTCTTACTAAACACCTCTAAAATTATATCTATATTTAACTTATAATTCACCTCTTTTGTTTCCAGGTGATAAAACTCTGGTACAGTCCCTCGTTAGGGACGCTATGGTAATAAAAGAATTGGACGCTCACACTGGACACGCCAGCCATCACTCCCAGTAAGTAAGCATTTATAGAGATGCATGTTTGTCTAACTATACAATGAATTGCAATAACGCAAAAGAATTTGATAATGGAAGCATATGCGCAATGGAGCGAACAGAATTAACTCTTTTAATTTTACATCGCAATAAAAAAATTACACTTGCATGTTAAAGTAAAAGCACATATTATAGGCGTCCTAATCACATTTAAAGCACATTAAGTTAATTTTATTTTCGATCACTAATTCGATATGTTTGTCACACCAATAGCCCGATAGCGACTTTAATGGCTCTACTGACAAGGTAACGTAAAAATGACATACTTAATTGTAATCTCCTTAGTAATCGTGTTAGTGATTTCGCTAGCGACGAAATGTGACGTTACTTATTAAAGTATGAAGTAACTTGTATTATAAAACGAAGCTCATCACTAGTTACCACTGCCATTCCATCCGCGCTCTTTTCTAAGGTATTCTAAACTTAAACCTTCTAGAAAAGACGTAGATTTTCTTCATTCATCATGGGTATAAACTGTTTCCTCCCATTTAATTTTAAAACCGAATCCACTGCGTGTGATTTTCATCTGTCATTTCTTTTAGTGCTAATTCATCCAAGAGCCATTTCGAGCACATTAGCTGAAACTTTAAAACAGGAATGTTTGAGTTTAAGCCTTCGAAATATTTTTTGATTTGCATTTTTATAGTTTTCTGATTGCTGATGTTTTTACTCTGGGGAACGATTATACAAAATGATTTCTAAATATTACTATCCCAATAAAAAAAATAGTTTAATATACCTAAGTACTTAGCATAATATCGAATAATCTTTCCCCTAGTAAATTATAATTTTCATAGCCACCAACCAAGGATCAAGGTAAAATTGTCTACTAACCAATATTTTTCTGTTTATTCCTATTTAGCAAGCGAGGATTACAATTTTCGACACATTATTTTCTTTTTAGATTTAATATAACAAAATTGTTAGTTGTTAATGGAATAAACAATAGTCATATCGATTTCCCACCTATACGAAATTAAGGTGTGCGTGTATCGCAACTCGCAAGTTACCGTTGCAGCCTGTCCAATCCACTGCTGAACATAGGCCTTCCCTATAGATTGCTCCATAGGAGGAATATTTGTCATAGTTGCCACGCAAGTGATAGTTATGAATTATATTATTTTTGGATGGATTTTACTCAAGCAACTTAAAATATGGACTTCGAAGAAAAAAAATTGTTAATTTTTTTTTACCTAATATTTCTTACAGGTATCGTATGTATTCATTGTGAATTAAATTAAAGTTCTATTTTTAAAATATGATCAATACTGAACACTTTCCTTACATGCAAAAATATAAAAAGATACATACATACATACACTTACGTGTGCCACACAGAAACGTAGGCAGAGACTACGGACGTGTCGTCGCCTCCTTTACATTCATATACCTACGCATACATGCTCTTAATTTGGTCCATCTTTAATATATTGCCAATTTGGTCGATAAACTTCCGTCTATGGCGACTCGTGCCGACTCTGCCATTCACTTCTGAAACATAAATTTGTTTTACCACTCTTTCCTCATTCATATTCATATAATGTAACAAGAGATATTTTTATACATTATCATGTATATTCATAGCACAATAATTGAAATGATTACGCATTTCATTTTTTTAATACAAGATCTTAATTTTCATTGTGCCGCATTTCGTGATTATTGATAAATAAGTACTTTCTTTTAAATTAATCAATATTCATAATATGTCAAGTTTCAAAAACCTCTTACTGAATAATTTACACATTATACAATTACATTTACAAGAATGTAAGCTTTAAAATTGAATAAATACAATTTGTTACTTGTATAGCAAATAAATGCTTCAATTTTAATAAATGCCAGCTAGAACTGACATCTGCAAATCTATAAATATTTAGTATTCTAACAAAAATATTGAATTCGCTGTAAACAGAATTTGACATAAGAATCATTTTAATGTTTATAGAAAATAATGTTTTAAAATGAAATTTCTAAACACCTTGTAATACTTTACGTTTTTACAGGCAAGGCCGCTTCCACAAATTCATGGTGACGCTGTCCTTCATCGCGACTCGCAGCGGCCTCCTCAAATGGACCGACAACACCAATAGCTCACGGACTGCTGAGTCAGCGGAACCGTAAGTATTTGTTAATTAATATCTGATTTATAAATATTAATATTTGTTTGTTCGTGTTTTACGCGAAGGTAGGCATAGTACAATTAAGTTAAAGTAGGTGGCGCGCGTATCGTACCGAGAATTTTATTTTAAAGTTATATATCGTCATCATTGTCATTCGTAATTAAACAATATATTTTTTTCAAGTTTAAAATGATATTTCTATAATTACTTTTTTCTGTGGCAGCGACGCGCCGAATACTTAAAAAGTAAAAAACTTTAAATAAACGTTAAATAACTAAAAAACATTTAATCTCAAGAAACATAGATGAAGGAATTTATGTTTGAAGGAAGTTTGTTGGAAATTAGTTTCTTCTGGATAGTTCAGACTAAGGAGACAACTTCTTGTTATGAGGTTATGCAGAAAATTTCAACTGCGACGGAAATATAGTTTTGAACAAATACTTTATTCACTAGAATTCGAAACTCGAATAAGATAAGAAATAAAATCAAATACGATACAATATATTATGTACATGCTATATTATTCAAAAATAACCATGAAAGCAAACGTCCGCAACCATTTGACGGCCGACGACGCACCGATGCGATGGAGTGGGGTTTACGCGGACGGCTTCTAGCTTTCGTAGCACTCGTAGAACTCGTAGCACTCGTGGAACTTGTAGCACCCGTAGCAAGTCCAAATACAGGCATCAATTCAATTATTTTTAACGAGAATTTAAATTAAAAAAGCAGTACATAGTTTAGACATTATCTAGGGTTCTAGGCAAAAGCAAACTACAAAACTAATTTGCGCGTGTCTATGTTCTAATAGTTTAAGCGCGAGTTAATCGCTGTTGATAATAATACCTCATCGTTTCAATCAGTTATAAACAACTTCTGTAATCGGAGAATTTTACTTCGTGTTTTCGCATGCCAATAGTAAATAAACCTAGCAAGCTAACAGCATAGCAAAGTGGCGAAGCAATCAGCTTTGTAGCGGTTTCTAACGGAAAAAAATTCAAAATAGAAGGTTCAGATGCCTGGGTGATCAGTAATCGATTGCTGAAAACAGAATTTGAAAATTCGAAACCGTTCTCGAGATAATCGTGAAACTGACGGACAGACGGACAGACATCGTGAAATCAATAAGTGACTTCGCAAGCTTCGCCACTTAATAAGACGTATTTCCCAATATAACAGACAGGCCATCAGTAACAAATCGGAAATGAACTTTTTTGAGTTCTTTAATGCTCGTTCAAAACCGATAAGCGGGCAGAAATGTACTTTTGTATTGTACAGAGTAAACACCTTAATCTAAGGATACAATGATTTTGGCTAAATAGACCAAAAATAAGCGACCTGAAACGGGATTTGAGGAATTGTCTTTATATTACAGACATTTTAGTGAAAAGTACGGGCGCGCTTTCGACTCGGAGTGGTACAGACGAGCAGTGGAGCATCACGCGGTGGAGCCAGAGAGCTTCGTGTTTACGGTGCCGTTCCGTGACATAGAATCCGACGAACTCGCTCCGCCACCTTTGGTAATGGCCACACACGCGGTCTTCGTCGAGTCCAGGGGTCACAGAGCGCCCGCGGCTGTCGTCGGTCTACACTTCCAACTGGACTCGCTAGTGAAACATTTCTTGAATGTTACTTCTACGGTAAGTTTTCTCATGCTTAATCAGGAAATATTTTTTTAAAGTAAAAAATTAAGAGGCTCTTAAAGTTAACACTAAAGTGTCATGTGACATTCTTACTCGTGTCTCCAAAAGGAAACCCAATTTTGTTTCAAACAATAACATATAATACAACATAAAATACCGGTTGCCGGCAAACACAATTGTTTCTTTAATATAGTCTCAACATGTACATGCCGTTTAATAATAAGTATATTTTTATGTAACAGATCTCATTTTAAACCGTAACTTTATCTTATCTTATGGCAACCTAGCGAAAGGTCTAGAAGTTTTGAAGAATACTTGTGGGCCCCGATGATAACATCATAACTCTCATATTTATACCAGACGTAAATCTCAGAGACTGATAGTGTTGCCAGGTGTCTCAATTTTCGCGGGATGTCCAGATTTTCAGAGTCTGGGAACACTTCCCAATTCACCCTTCATCGAGACGCAAAATGTCCGAATTTTTCACGAAGTTAATTAGCCTCTTTTTGATCAATAATTTTGACACCAATAATGAATACATCTGTAAGCTGTTATTACATTAAAATATTTTTGCTTTGAAATTTTCATATTTTCTAAAGTCCTAAATTACGCCAATATTGGACGAGAGAATATTTTCGTATTGGCGAGATACATATATCATTCATGTTGTACGGTTTTTTCTATCGCCGCATGATCTGATGTCGCGCGCCCCATCGCTTTATGCATGGATGTCGTCAATTCCACGATCATTTATTGTATCATTATTTTACTAGTAATTAAGTACAGTGCCTTAATTATATCCTGCGATTTAGATCAGTAAAAGGCAATAGTTGTGTGGGTAAGTTCTACCACTAGTTAATTAGAAAGCACATAAGAGTCATATATCTCATAGCGGATAAAATGGCTGCTAAAAACCTGTTTTTTATATAATAAGGGTGACAAACAAGCACACAGTCCACCTGGTGGTAAATAAGTGCCGCAGCCCATAGACACCCACATCAATCCTCGGCTAAGAATCAAAATGCAGATGCGTTGTCACCCTTGAGGAATGCCTCGCTTCCAGCAAAAAGGGTCTCCGGATCTCTACTACTCCGACTCACCATACGAAACACAGCAGCATAAATACTATTTTATGCTGGTATACTGTGAGAGCGCAGTCCTTCACCGGTCATGCATGGGTAATTTGTGCTACAACCTTAATACAGCTGCAGCATGGCTCCACGACGTGGTAGTATCTACTACGTTATTTTGTAGCCATTGTAACTGTCTCGATTTGAAAACTGAATTCCCGGTTATTTTTCCCTTTCCATCCGTCCCGTAATTCGACCCATTGCACCTGGCAACACCACAGACCGACGATAGGTTTAAAGGCACGAAATGCCTGGTCGACAGCGAGTCGAGAGGCAATCGCAGAACCAGACGTCTTGCCAAATGTGACGTCAATTCCCACTTACTTTTTACGAGTAATACAGCTGCAGCATGGCTCCACGACGTGGTAGTATCTACTACGTTATTTTGTAGCCATTGTAACTGTCTCGATTTGAAAACTGAATTCCCGGTTATTTTTCCCTTTCCATCCGTCCCGTAATTCGACCCATTGCACCTGGCAACACCACAGACCGACGATAGGTTTAAAGGCACGAAATGCCTGGTCGACAGCGAGTCGAGAGGCAATCGCAGAACCAGACGTCTTGCCAAACGTGACGTCAATTCCCACCTACTTTTTACGAGTCCCAGCAAAGGACAGATTATTTAATAGAAGTAAGAGAACCAAACAAGCACACAGTCCGTAATCACACAGATCGTAAGTGAATGCTTGAAAAATCTAGTATTTATATCAGAACGTGAAAGCGTCAACGGGTGAGCCACCCTTGCGATGTGCTTCCGGGCACTGCAATTATTGATGGAGATGACAATGTTCAGTATTAAACTTGTAATGAATAGTAGATTTTTAATAGATAAGAATATTATCTTCCGATAAACGTTGGAGTATACTTATGATTGAGTAAGATAATTTATCATCTTTCTTCACATTTTACGGAATCATAAGGTTAGTTATTTTTTATTTTAACATTTCGATTATGCATGATAATTTATTAATTTATTTATAGTGCACAGCCGGTAGCGTGTGTAAGAAAACATGCGCCGGCGACGAACTAGACTGCTACATTCTAGATGACAACGGCTTCATCATCCTATCTGAGGACGTGTCCCAAACGGGTCGCTTTTTTGGCCAAGTTGATGGCACCATCATGGATTCCCTAGTTCAGGACCGAATATACAAGAAAGTCACAGTTCATGATCATCAAGGCAGATGTCCTGATTCAAGAAATCCATTTAGTGGTGACGGCAATAAATTGACTGTAAGTTTATAAAAAACTGATGTAATTATCATTTACTACACTTACAGATTATTTTAATTTACTTACAAAACTTTTGTATTGGAAACTTTATTAAACTTTTTTTTTAATTAAATTAAATATGATAAATTATATTTTTAGTAAAGGTAGTGTTCAGAATTTAAAATAAATTAAATTAAACATTTATAAATCTTTGACGAAATGATGTGACATAATTTCCCGAGTCGGATACGTTGATTGACCTCTCGGTCAAAAGTGGATTTACCTAGTTATTATGAATACTGTGATCAAAATATTTTACTATATTGACTATGTTTACCAGTTTTTATAGAAAAACAACAAGTTACGCGGTACTTAATAACCACAACAGAATTATTAATATGATTGAAAAAGCGTTTAATAATCATTACGCGGAAACTCCACTGCTCGTATCCCTTTGACCGTTTATTTATACGATTTTTTTATATTTATAATTGAAACGTCTTCCTTTACAGCCTATGAAACCATTTTCCTGGGTGAGCAGCTACCTCTTTAATCTTCTAGCGGTTTGGTTTCCGCTTTGGGAGACAGTTCGCGCCCGTACAAATCGTTACGCGGACGATGATTTAGGTGAGACTTTCAAAGACAAAATAAAAATACTATACTAAAATACTCATATTTTGTGTGGGGCTATTAATAATAGTAATGTCTCAATAGAGATTAGAAGACTGCTCTCAATAGAGACTTCAGATTACGCGAGCAACCCGGGTTCGATTCCCGCCGGCACCAATAAAATTGTTAATTGCAATTTTAAGTGCTGATTTACCACTCACTCGGCGGTGAAGGAAAATCTGCACGTCTGAAAATAAGAAAAAATAAATCGGAGACATGTGAAGTTCGCCAACACGCATTGGGACAGCGCGGCGGACATTTTCTTGCCCTAAAACCCACTCAGAAATGAAATTCATAACAGATACAAAAATGAGATCATTTACCGAGATTGAAACCAACGTTTCAATCTCGGTAAATGAAAGTCACCAATTGCTCACTAAATCTTAAAATAGCAATCACATATCAATAGCAAACAGTAATGGCGTTTTCAAGGCGAGGTTGCTAGCTTGAATTGAAGCTAGAATCCTCCGGATAAAAAGGCTATATCTCCTAAAGTATTAAGTCATAACTTTGTTTTATTTAGTCACTAATTGCCACCACTTCCTTACTAAATTTTGACATAAAATAATTAAGATATCGTTGGGTAGGATTCCCGCTTGCAGAACGCAAATTATCCCCTAATGTGACTTTCGCTTTGAAGTTTTCTTAGCCATTGTGACCATTTTCGGTGTGTTATTCACATTATATTTCAATAGAATATAAATTTCGAGTTTTTTTCTTACAGATGCAGACTACGAAGATTACGAAAAAGAAGATCTAGAATATGAAGACGTCAGCCGAGATCCGGGACCGTATGAGATAATCGTAGATGGGACTGGAGGAACGACGGTGGGGCGGGAGGGGGGAGAGGGGCGAGAGGGTTGGGTAGGGCGGGAGGGCCCGCCGCGGGAGGCGCCGCGCGAGGCCGCGCGCTCGGCGGCCGTGCGGCCCTGCGACACCAGCGCTGAACTCTTCACGCTGCAGTCTGACAAGCTCAACTCCGCGCAACCGTTAAAGGGAAAACTTACTAATTGCCACAATTCCGGTTGCGAGAGGTATATTTTATTTTAATTAGTAGTTTGTTTATTCTTTATTTTTCTTTTCTTTGTTAAAAATAAAACGTCACCTAGGGATGCCCGATTTTCTGTTTTGAATCGATCTACTGGATCGTAATGGATCGACCTTGTTAATCTATTCACGATTTAATCATATTGCATTGAATCAATCTTATTCGATCTCGGAAAATCACATCGTAATTTTATAAAAATATTATTTTAATATTTTAATAATTTTGCATGCAAAATTATTTGATTTTAACAATGCCTATTACGGTATTCAGTGAGTTTTTCAAATTATTATTTTTGAAAACTATAAAACAGGTTTTACATTATAAATTCCAGCTATCTACATTTAAACTCTTCAAAAATAATAATTTTGACAGCCGCACTGGATCTAGCCTATTACGGCAAATTTTTTCTGAAATAATAGTAGCTTAAGTTACTCCCTGTAACGTCGGCTATCTGCCAGTGAAAGTCCCGTCAAAATCAGTTCAGCTGTTTTTGAGATTAGCCGGAACAAACAAACAGACAGACAGACATACAGACGGACATACAGACGGACAGACAGAAATTTAAAAATTAACTTTTTGTTATTAGCACGGTATATACTTTGGTATGTAATATGTAATAAAAAGCTGTTATTTTGACATTACATACAGACACTTCAATTTTATTTATTTGTATAGAAGATAGATACTTAGGATTTCGGCAATTGCTTTAGTAGAACTTAAATTGATAGTATTTCCACTAGTTTTAACCATCTGTTTACATATTTTACGTTGTTCACCCTGGTCACATTTATTTAAAAAAGCCCAAATGTTTGATTTGGTTGGTCGTCCTAAATCGGGGTTCTGTCCCCACGTGTGTGCGGATGCGGGGCGAGTCGGTGGTGGACATTTCGTTCGCTAGCCCCGCTCTGTCACCGCGTGCCATTGATTGGCGTGTCATGGAGGGGGTGGAGACCTACTCCGACCACCGGTACATCCGGTTTGACGTCTCCACCCAGCCCTCGAGCGCGCCAGTCCAACAGGCCCCGAGTGGTCCGCGTTGGGCGCTGAAGCAGCTGGACCGGGAGCTCCTCCTGGAAGCCTCGATCGTGCAGGCCTGGGTGTCATCACCGGACAGGCCTGCCGACGTCAATGATGAGGCAGGGTGGTTCCAGGAGGCCATGTCTGAGATATGTGACGTGGCAATGCCCCGCGTCCGGCCAGGAAGCGCCCGGCGTCAGGTGTATTGGTGGTCGCGTGAGCTGACGTCTCTGCGCGAGGCGTGTGTCGCCGCGCGGCACCTGTACGCCAGGCATCGCAGGCTCCGCATTCGTCCACCGAATGCGGCAGCCATTGAGGCGGAGCTGTACGAGGGATACAGAGCGGCGAAGACCGCCCTCCGGGAGGCTGTCCTGCGGGCCCGGGATCGGGCCCGTGAGGAGATGCTGGAGACTCTCGATAGAGATCCGTGGGGGCGCCCTTACAAGATGGTGCGGGATAATCTCCGCACCTGGGCCCCCCCGCTGACGCAGAGTCTCCGGCCTCAGCTCGTGGAGAACGTGGTGAGCGCTCTGTTCCCTGCGCGAGGGGAACATCCACCCCCGCCTATGGCTCGCCACCTGCGGTGCCGGAAGCGGACCACCAGGACGACGACGACGACGACGACGACATCCCGGAAGGGACCGGGGTAGACCTGAGAGTGGCGGTACGTAGGCTCAAGGCCAGGAATACCGCCCCAGGACCCGATGGCTTGCCTGGCAAAGCCTGGGTCCTGGCCTCGGAGGCTCTCGGGCCCCGACTGGAGGGGCTCCTAAGCGCATGCTTGGAGAGAGGCCAATTCCCGCTTCGTTGGAAGACGGGGAAGCTGGTCCTCATTCGGAAGCCGGGGAGCCCTGCGGACTCTCCGTCCGCATACCGGCCCGTGGTGCTGCTCGACGAGGTGGGCAAGCTCTTTGAAAGAGTAATTGCAAACCGCCTCGCCGAGCACCTTGCGGGGACGGGGCCGGATCTTGCGGAACACCAGTTTGGTTTCCGCAAGAGGCGCTCTACGGTGGACGCCATCATGCGCGTGAGAGCCCTCACGACGGGGGATGCAGTGGCCAGGGGGGGGGGGTTGTCTTGGCGGTGTCTCTCGACATCGCCAACGCCTTCAACTCCATGCCCTGGAGCTGCATTAGGGAGGCACTCCGGTATCACCGGGTGCCGACCTATCTCCGTCGTATAGTCGGGGACTATCTGACGGACACGGCCGTCATCTACCCCGGTCGCAACGGTGAGTGGAACCGGCGAGAGATGTCGTGCGGTGTCCCACAGGGTTCGGTTCTGGGGCCGCCCCTGTGGAACATCGGTTACGACTGGGTGCTGCGCGCCGACCTTCCTACCGGCGTCAGCGTAGTTTGCTACACTGACGACACGCTGGTACTGGCACAAGGGGGGGTCGTACGGGGCGGCGGCGGAAACTATGACATGCGGGGTTGCGATAGTCGTTGAGAGGATCCGGCAACTGGGTCTCGAGGTGGCTCTGCACAAGTCCGAGGCCATGCACTTCCATGGTCCTCGGAACAGGCCACCACCGGGATCCTCAGTGATGGTAGGAGGGGTATCCATCGGCGTCGAGTCGACGTTGAAGTACCTAGGACTCGTCCTCGACGGCCGATGGAACTTCGTTGAGCACTTCCGACGTTTGGCTCCCAAACTGGAACGGACCGGGGCTACCTTCAGGCGGCTCCTGCCGAACCTGGGGGAGCCAAACGCCTCCTGCCGGAGGCTCTACGCGGGGATCGTGAGGTCCATGGCCCTTTACGGGGCCCCGGTGTGGGCGCGTGGTTTGGCGCGGCTTGCCGTCCACCACCTGAACGCGCTCCAAAGGGTGGTTGCCGTAAAAATGGTTCCCGGCTACCGCACGATCTCCCGCGAGGCGGCGAGCCTCCTTGCCGGATTGCCGCCATGGGATCTGGAGGCGATAGTCCTCGCGCGCCTGCATGAATGGCGCGCGGAGGCACTATGCCGGGGGGAAACCACGCTGCCGCGGCAAGTTGTCGCGCAGCGGAGAGACTTCCGGCATGGAGAGAGCGACTGTCGCAACCCCGTGCTGGGCACGCCACTATAGCGGCGATAAGACCCCTCTTTGAGGCACTCCTCAAAGAGGGGTTTGAGAGACGCCACGGCGTCCTCACCTTCCGCCTGACGCAGGTCCTCACCGGACACGGTGTGTTCGGGAGGTTCCTGCACCGAATCGGGCGGGAGGAAACGCCCGGGTGCTCCCACTGCGAGGATCGACCGGAGGACACGGTGGAGCACACCGTGGAGGTGTGCCCTGCTTGGGCGGAGCACCGCCGTGTCCTCGTAGCGGCGATAGGCGGCGGCGACCTCTCGCGTCCGGCCCTGGTCGAAGCCATGGTCTGGAGCGGACGGAATGGGATGCCGTCACCACCTTCTGCGAAGCAGTGATTCTAGCGAAGGAGGTGGCGGAGCGGGAGAAGGAAAGAGCAGCAGCTTTCCTTCCCGGCTGCCGCGGGAGACGCCCCAGGCATCGGGGGCTACGTCGTGGCCCCCGGCCACCGTAGGCGCGGGCCTGTGGACGGCGAGCAATGGGTAGCTCGTCGTCCGTCCGTCTAACGACGACAGGCCGTGCCGACGGCGCGTTTTGTTCCACGCGCGCCTCAAAGAGCTGTCAGCAGCGTGAAGAGGCCCGCAAGGGCCGACGCCTGCCGGGGCTGCGGGCTGTTCGAAAGAGATACCGCGGCTCCGGAACGTAAGGGCACTGAAGGGACACGGATGGTTTTTAGTCAGTAAAAGTCTGACACTCCCTTCCGCTCCACCCACAGCGAAAGGCGTCATTAGATGATTTTCCATCCGCAAAAAAAAAAAAAATAAAGCCATATTTAAAAGTATTTTAAAATAATAGTTTCTGCTCACATAACAGCTCACGTTTACGTATCGCAGTAATACAAAGAATGAAAGATCATAGAACACTAACATAGGTACCCGATATTATTTTATTATCGGGTACCTATGTTGGTAAGTATGTATGTACAAGCTCAAGCTCAATGTTTAAGCGCAAGTTCGGCCCCACATGGAATACTGTTCTCATCTCTGGGCCGGGGCACCCCAGTGTCAGCTCCTTCCACTTGACCGCATCCAGCGCAGAGCGGTTCGAATCGTCGACGACCGAGTTCTTTCTGATCGGCTCGATACACTGGCACTGCGTAGAGATGTTGCATCTCTTTGCGTATTTTATCGCATTTATCACGGGGAGTGCTCTGAGGAGTTGTTCGGACTAATTCCAGCTGCTCAATTTCACCATCGCACATCGCGACAAAACTCGCGTTACCATCCATACCATCTGGATGATTGGCGGTCCACCACTGTGCGATTTAGAAGAAGTTTTCTCCCTCGCACGACTTCCTTGTGGAATCAATTACCACCAGCGAATTTTCCGGACCGATACGACTTAGGAACCTTCAAGAAAAGAGCTTACACCTTTCTAAAAGGTCGGCAACGCATCTGCGATTCCCCTGGTGTTGCGGTTGTTCATGGGCGGCGGTAGTCACTTACCATCAGGTGAGCCGCATGCTCGTTTGCCCCCTATTCTATAAAAAAAAATGTACAAAATATTATCATACCTACCTTCATATTTCATACATTACCGGTTTTGATGTAACTCGAAGCTACACTCTCATTCAATGTGTAGGTAGGTAATCTTACTTTGTTTTAGTTATTCTGTCCCCTCCCCGGCAATACGATAGGTATGCAAAGATCGGTTCGTACGTTAGTACGTTATGATTCGGTTGATGTTTAGTTTTTAGTTGATACGATTTTTTCATACGATCTTATAGGCATACGATTCAATCTGGGTGAAGATCGCATTCCCTTGAATCGATTCTAAAAATCGGTAGATCGTATGGCCGTGAATCGATCATTCAGAAAATCGATCCAGATCGGGCATCCCTAACGTCACCCCCACACTAGGATTTGTTGCTGTGTCATGAAGGCAGTTTACAAACAAATTGCACGAGGATAAACATCCAGACCCGGAATAATTTTTTAATTTTAAATACCAGTAGACTTTTGATAGGCTGTAATGGTTATGTGTGCAAGTACAATTCATAATAGCAACAATTTTTGTTGCGTTTTTTTTTGGATAAGAGTGACAAACGAGCACACAGTCCACCTG
The DNA here is from genome assembly GCA_033319125.1 of Parnassius glacialis. Lineage (NCBI taxonomy): Eukaryota > Metazoa > Arthropoda > Insecta > Lepidoptera > Papilionidae > Parnassius > Parnassius glacialis. Next base: position 17,270,820 of record JAVANC010000013.1, on the reverse strand, counting down.
ATGGTAAGTGGTTGCTGCGGCCCATAGACATCTACATCTATCCTCGTTTGCGAATCAAAATGCAGATGCGTTGTAACCCGTGAGGACTAAGATGGAATGCCTCATTTCCAGTAAAAAGGGCCTCCAGCCACCTGCACTCACCAAGCGAAACGCAGAGGTAAACCTCTACTTCACGCTGGTATTCTGTGAGGTCGTGGTACCACCCCGGTTCGAGCCGGCCCATCCATGCGACAGCAAAAGCTGCCGCACGTTTCTAGTTTCTGAGCTATATTTAAAATTTAAAATCTCTAACTCATTGGGAAGTACGTTTAAAACAGATTGCTAAACTTGTACTAGACAGACAAACAAACAAAAAGATAGGCAACAACGTGAGTTTAAATTGCATTGTTATGCAGCTCTGAGCTATATTTAAAGTTTTTCACTCATCGGGAAGTTATGTACCGAAAAATTAATAACTATATTATGGTTATCGCACAAAAGAACTAACGCTCCCCCCGCGGTTGCGTTCTGCAAGTTGCCGCCGTGTTTGACATTACAGGTCGGCGGATTGGGACGGAATGCGGTCTTTCTTTGCTTCCTACCCATGGGAGCGGGTTTGCTTCTCGCCGGATGATCCCAGCGTTGTTGCCGACTCTGTCACTGATGTGGTGCTATAGGCAATGGAACTATTTATTCCATCATCTGTGGTACCCATCGAAGGCAGATCTCAGCCTTGGTTTGGTCGCTCCTGTAAGACTGCATTACGCAGTAAGCAGAAATGTTATCAAGCTTCGGCTGCGGCTTCGGCGACTCGGGATCTAAACACCAGTATACTTAAAAAGAAGTATAACTTCGCCTCCAGGTCCTTCAAAAGAGTTATTGCCAAGGCAGTCAGAGCACATAGGCAGAATTGGCGAGAAACTAGTTCGTCTTCCTTCGGGAACCCGTGCATCCTGGTCTTTCACCAAGGCTGGCCAAGGGAATTTCTGTAAGCCATCACTACCATCTCTGCACAGGCAGGACGACTCACTGACCCACGCCGCAAAATAGAAAGCCGACCTTTTAGGCTCCCTTTTTGCGTCCAACTCGACTGTTGATGACGGAGAGAACACACCGCTGATCATACCGCGGTGTGAGTGCTCCATGCCGGATGTGCGGTTCTCACAGCGCTCGGTTCGCAGAGCACTCCTCTCCCTGTACATCCACAAGTCGAGTGGGCCTGACAGAATCCCCCCAATTGTGCTGAGGTGAGGGCGTGTGCTCCGGAGTTGGCACCGGTTCTAACGCGTCTTTTCCGGTACTCCTACTCCCTAGGCGTAGTCCCGAAATCATGGAAAACAGCTTTTGTCCACCCGATCCCTAAAAAAGGCGACCGCTCAGACCCGTCCAACTACAGTCCTATCGCCATCACCCCCTAGTTCTCCAGAATAATGGAATCCGTTATAAACTGCCACCTCATACAGTACCTTGAGGATCACCAGCTGATTAGTGAAAGCCAATACGGTTTTCGTCGGGGTCGATCAGCTGGTGATCTTCTGGTCTACTTAACTCATAGATGGGCGAAGGCAGTAGAGTCCAAGGGGGAGGCATTGACCGTTAGTCTGGACATTGCGAAGGCCTTCGATCGGGTTTGGCACAAAGCGCTTCTTTCGAAGCTCCCTACCTATGGGCTTCCCGAGAAATTGTGCAATTGGATCACCAGCTTTCTTACAGATCAGAGCATCAAGTTCGTTGTAGACGGTGCATACTCCGACTTCAAGCCTATTAACGCTGGTGTTCCACAAGGCTGCGTGCTATCACTAACGCTGTTTCTTCTGCATATCAATTATATGTTGCAAACCGATAGTATTAATTGCTATGCGGATGACAGCACTGGTGATGCTCTATACACCGGCCGTGCCAATATTTCTCGGGAAAACGTCGCCGGGTACCGGAACAAACTTGGGTCTGAAGTCGAGTCTTTGTTGGACAAAGTCTCGGATTGGGGGCGACTAAATCTAGTCCAGTTTAATCGTCAGAAGACACAAGTTTGCGCGTTTACCGCTAAAAAGAACCCCCTTTTTTATAGAATAAAGGCGACAAACAAGCACACAGTCCACCTGATGGTAAGTGGTTGCTGCGGCCCATAGACATCTACATCTATCCTCTATTACAAATCAAAATGCAGATGCGTTGTCACCCGTGAGGACTAAGATGGAATGCCTCATTTCCAGTAAAAAAGGCCTCCGGCCACCTGCACTCACCAAGCGAAACGCAGAGGTAAACCTCTACTTCACGCTGGTATTCTGTGAGGTCGTGGTACCACCCCGGTTCGAGCCGGCCCATCCGTGCGACAGCAAAAGCTGCTGCGTGGCTCTACCATTGTTTAAAAACTACCCTTTGTCGTATCTCCTCAGGTTAAAGGTACTCCCCTTGTTGCCTCAGCCAGTATCGGAATCCTCAGCGTCGACATATTGAGTAACGTGCAGTTTCGTGGTCACTTGGAAGAGAAGGCCAACTTGGCCCTTAAAAAGCTTGGCGTGCTCAGCAGAGCGGGACAGTATTTCATGCCGGCACAACGCCTGCAACTTTACAAGGCGCAGGTTCGGCCTCACATGGAATACTGTTCCCATCTCTGGGCTGGGGCTTCCCAGTGCCAGCTCCTTCCACTTGATCGCATCCAGCGCAGAGCGGCTCGAATCGTCCACGACCAAGTCCTTTCCGATCGGCTCGACTCATTGGCTCTGCGAAGAGATGTTGCATCTCTTTGCATTTTCTTTCGCATTTACCACTGGGAGTGCTCTGAGGAATTGTTCGGATTAATCCCAGCCGCCAAATTTCACGAACGCACATCGCGGCAGAACTCCCGATACCATCCACACCATCTGGATGATTGTCGGTCCACCACTGTGCGATTTAGAAGCTGTTTTCTTCCTCGCACAACTTCCTTGTGGAATAGTTTACCACCAGCGATTTTTCCGGACCGATACGACTTAGGGACCTTCAAGAAAAGAGCCTACTCCCTTTTAAAAGGCCGGCAACGCATCTGCAATTCCCCTGGTGTTGCGGTTGTTCATGGGCGGCGGTAGTCACTTACCATCAGGTGAGCCGCATGCTCGTTTGCCCCCTCTCCTATAGAAAAAAAAACTAATTATAATTTTTTATCTCAATAATAAAATCTAATATAAATTAACAGTATTTTAAAAATCCATTCGATTAAGGATTTAATTGAGTATGACATATACGCTCATATTTTTTCCGTGTATATACAATTTCAAGAAGTATCAATTTTTGCGCGTCGTAATCGTGTCTTTTTACATTAAAAATGCCTGCCCGTAATACCAAATTTTTGGACAGGTCGTTTACTATCCAAGCAGTCCGTCTATGGAATGCCCTGCCTCTGTCAGTGAGACGCGCCGAATCTTTATCTGTTTTTCAGAAGCTTGTACACAATCACTATTATAACCTTTGAATTCGTGACATCTATATATATAGATGTCACGAATTCAAAGGTATATATACATATGTATACATTCGTATTTTATGTTTTTATTTGTTATTTATTCCTATATATTATAATGACATATTTATAAATATTGTTTCTGCATCAACAAACCACACATTTTTCTGCTTTTTGTAATCCTGTCTATTCAAAGCTTGTCTGGAAGAAATCGCTTTTAGTGATAAGACATTGTGGCGGGTGGAAAGGAAAAGGAGAGATTTCCCGCCGGGCAAGGTGTTTTGCCCGGGGAGCGGCCAATGCTCCGAATGGTAGTTCGGAGCTATTCTATATATGCTGTTTTAATTTCGGAACTTTGTTAGCGCGATTTAGGCTTCGATGTATTTTCGCTTGTGGCGCGACGACAGCGCCGCCACAACATCATTGTGTCACTCTTTATTTTTTCTTTTTCTTTCGTTTATGTATTGATTTGGTGTACAATAAAGAATTATCTATCTATCTATGTTTGATGTGCATGTTATGTTGTCGGTGGCAGGCCGTTCAGCGTGCAGAAGGTGCCGCACAGCAACCTGATCCTGCTGGTGGTGGACACGCTGTGCCCGTGCGGCGCCAAGCGGCTGGACGTGCGCGCGCGCGAGGCGCCGGCGCGCGCCGCCTGCCGCCGCGCGCCCGCCGCCGCCGCGCACCGCCGACGCCCGCCGCACTGCGTCTCCTACCACCCCGAGGTAGGGATGAGAAAGGAAAGAACATATCGATATATATCGTATCGATTTAAACTATCAATTTATATCGCGTGATAAATATCGATATATCGTCATCTTTTGCATTATGGAAAGATAAGGTCTAAAAATTTTATATTACTGACGGTTGGACGACGAAAAACATAAAACGACAACCAACCACACATCAATACTTTTATGCCTCCTTTTGTTGTTACATGTTTTGTCATTAATACAACATTTAAAAATATATCGATATTTTTTGCCCAAGCCTACCCGGAGGTAATGCCGCACTGAATTTGCTCACGGTGGCCCGTCTCGTACCAGTCTTACTGTGTAGTGGCGGTGTAAGAATATCAACTACCCCATATCATCCCGTGGGTGTCGTAAGATGCAACAGAGTGAAGCAAATCAGATGGGCAGCAGTCTTATGACTAAAAGTAAAAAAATTACGATTGCCAACCCGCTCGCTAAGCGTGACAACTATGGCAAATGCCTATGATACAATCTGTGGGGAAGGCCCATGTTCAGCGGTAGACTTTAATAGACTGTAACGTTAACGGCCCGTCTCGACAGAGACCAGCCTTCTGCGCATGATGGGATTATAGTTGCCCGAGTGTATGCGCAAGCACAGCTGCACTCTCTATTTCCTCACTCTCATTAGTGCAATGTGACAGTAATCCGACAACGCCGGAAAGAAATCAGACGAAAGACGAACGGCTTTACATGCTTTCCGAGGCTCAGGTGTGAAAAACAGCCAACTTCCTGACTCCAGGTTGCTACTGAGAATTTCTTGACAAAAAAACGAATAACTCATTTTGACCCGACCCGGGATCCGAACCTGGGACCTCGTGATGAGCAATCTCGTGTACGACCAATAGACCAAACGTATCTCGTTATTAAACATGCATACGATGTAACAGTTCCAATATAAAATTTTTTGAGAATTCAAAGCTTAAGTTATACGTAATAGATAGAAAATCCCATTTCTAATTATTCTTTTAAAATTTATATAATAGTTTGAAGATACTTAAATATGTAGAAAGTCAGAAATGGTCATCATCATCATCATCATTACAGCCCTTCATAAGTCCACTGCTGAACATAGGCCTCCCCCACTAGATGGAGTGACGACCTGGTAAGACATGCAGGGAGTCGATGGTGCAGGTGGCTCAGGACCGTGTTTTATAGCATTCCTTGGGGGAGGCCTATGTTCAAAAATGATCAATAATAAATTAATTTGAAATAGAAATATTAACATAACTTTTTTATTCAGGAAATAGAAATCCTGTCTTGCGGGCGTGGAGCTTCGTCCCGGCCGTTGGCATTCCTAGTTTTGCTTCTGCCACTATGGCTGGGACTTGCGACGTGACTCTCCCACATTACATCAGTACGCGGATAACTACCCGCCCACCGTTCCCCAACAAAACCACATGAAGCTTATTAATGAATCACACGAAGATTGGTTTTCAGTCCCTAAAAGAAAATTCAGACAGAAGAGCTTCGCTATTACGAAAGAAATTTCGTCAGTATAGAGCTCGGTGCGTGCGGACGATGGACGATCCGTGTAAACTGTGAAAGTTGAAGACTAAAGTGCCCCTCGGCCCGTGATTTTGCATTTCTTAGGCACGTAATTTATACGCGTGGTATTTTTGGACTTTTATCGATTTTTATTGACTGAAGTTATGGTCCGACCAAGTGAACTTTCAATCTTGTTTCGCGATAAGAACATATTTGTAATAGATTTAAATATATTCTACCCATTTTCCGTTAAGTTGTCGTCACGTTTATTGTAACTACGATATGGTTAAAGTAAATAGGTAGGTAAATAATATCTTGTTATATTTAATTGAGAATTATCGTAAACTTGGAGATCTTACAAATTATAGCTAATGTTAACAAATATTGAAAAACATAAATCGATGTAAATTTATAATATCGTTTAAAACTGTTTTAGAAAAATATACCTACGTTGAAACCTTTTTCGATTTCTTTCTCATTGTATCATGCAAGTTATTCAAAAAGATAATTTAGATGCTTAGATTACATGTAAATATGACTATGATTCGTTTTGTTTTCTTAATTTATGTGTGCCTGTGTATATTTTAAGTGTTCTTACACATATTAGGTGACGCCGCGAAGCTAATAATTCTTATAAATTTTATCTAAATTATATTTACTTATACAATACTGAGCGAATCTTGCTATCTAAACAAAATAAAATATTTGATTGTTCATTAACTCCTAAACATTTAAATATAATAAGCCATGCAATAAGCTTACGTAACGATTTAAAGTGATAATAATTTAATATATTTTGGCACCAATGAAATTGTTAATTGCTGTTAAGTGCTGACTAACCACGTGCTCCGCGGTGAAGGAAATCATCGTGAGGAAACCTGTATGTCTGAGAAATAAGAAAAACCAGTATTTCGAAGACATGTTCGCCAACAAGTATTGGGGCAGCGCGGCGGACACTTCCTTGCCCTAAAACCCTCTCAGAAATTAGAGGAGGCCTGTGCCCAGAGGTGGGACGTATATAGGCTGTAACTTTATATTTTGGCAGTAGCCCATACACACTTAATATACGTGTTTTCCCTTGCCCGCAAAAAATTACAAGACGTACAATATCCGCTCGCAGCGTCACTTTTTCTGGCCAATCTCAGTCCCTAGTCGTTAGAGATTATCTTACCAAATCTTCGATAATGTTGTATTTAAAACTGTAAACAGTTCAATCATTCTTGTAAATATTTTACTAAATTAAATGGCCTATAAAATTTAAATAACGTGTGTCGATAATTTGCATATTTCGTAAGCTTATTTGATATTAATACTGGTTCAGTCAGGAATCATGAAATTAACGGTACTACGTAGGCACATACGTTTACCTTTGTAATTTGGAAATCATTTTGCAGTTCTAATCAACAGTATAGTAAGTCATTATTTGTCTATGTGAAGTTCTGTATATTCTATTTGAAATCCTTGTCGAACTCAGCGTGAAAATTATTTATTTTATTACGTTAAAAATAACATGTTATTCGGAACAAGGAGAAGCGATAGGGTAGAGTGAAAAGTTCATTTGAAAATTAAGAATCCATTTGAAATTAATGATATCGACGTTACTGCCTGTAATCTTATTTCTCAAGACAGAAATTTATAAATTATTATTATCAGATCTGAATGTTATAGAGAAAAAAGATCAACCCCGTACATATAAGTAATTTTATACAAATACACACTGAATCATTACCTATATATTAAGGCTTACTGTTGTCCATTAAGCAAATTGTCTAAAAGCATGTGGAGTGTAAAATTGTAAAGTATCGTAATCAAAAATAAGAGATCTCAATAATTTGTCAGTCTTTAGAATTACCAATTTAATTCCCTGCATATGGATAAGCAAGATATGTATATGATTAAATAATTGTATTAGAGATAATTAAGAATTTTACACTCTTGGCAAGGATTTAAGGCCGGCAACGCATCTGCAATTCCCCTGGTTCCCCTGGTGTTGCGGTTGTTCATGGGCGGCGGTAGTCACTTACCATCAGGTGAGCCGCATGCTCGTTTGCCCCTTTTGAAAAAAAAGGATTTTAATATTCTGAAATAGTACAAAATCAAACAATTAATTAAAAATAATTCTCGCATTTTGTGTACCAAACCAAAGCCCTTGTTCAGACTACACGTGGTTTTTATTCAAACGGACCGATAGTTACTAGAATTATGAACCGTGGACAGCGGTAAGCTCAATTTGTAATGCTGGATACAGACATAGTAACAAAACCAGTGGCCAAGGCAAATTAATGCGTTCGAAAAGGGTAATTCACGTAAAGTTGCTTCTGATAGCGTGTAATATAATCCATAACATTGAAGTATAATATACTTACGTAATAAATCTCGATGACCCATAATTGACAATTTAACTATTTACGCTTGCCTTGCGCTGCGAGGCGATTTGATTAAATTAATCAAATTGACTAAACTCGACAATAAATTAAAACATTTCAATCTATAATTTCGCATTACTTGCTGTGTCCAGCGTTGTACATTTAATTGAGAAATAATAGCAATTAATTTGATCACAATAATCGTTTAATGTTGAAATGAGATATAAGAAGACGTTTTCACTTTTCAAGATCCCAGAGCAAGCGAGGCACTCTAAAATAAGGCAATTTCTTGTAAGCGTGATTACTGTCATCAGTTGATATATGGCATAGTGTTCGTGTCTATCGAATGGCGAACGACTGGTAAAGTATTGAATGTGCTTCTAGTAAGCGTCGAGTCTTCCATAGCAGTCGAACGCGCGGGTCGAGTGTTTTACTGTAACCTTTAAGTATTAAGCGATAATAATAGCGTATTTATACTAAAAATAGCATAGATGCCCGTGTCATGTGAGCGGGCGTACTTCGCAGGTTTTAATTCTATGTAAGTATAGAAATAAAACAAATACCTCGTTTAGTTACGAAAAATGTAATAGCTAGACAGGATTAGTAATCGTTTTGCGTTTAATTTTTGGACATATCAATTCAGGCACCAAATGAGACTATAGCATAAGGTTTTTGGGTATCTTCAATTTATGATCGCCTACTACTTATATACTGCTTTTTTTAATGGATCATCAATAAGCTGTAATGTTTCGTGCAAACAATTATGAAATCTGTTTGAATATTATACATTTTTGAAATTATATTTACGTAAGGAACATACTCCGGATTCGTAACATTTCATTTAGCTAAGATATTATCTAAAAGTCCGTCGATGAATATCCATATCATACACGATCATAATTGTTTTGGTTTGTTAGTTTGTAGTCCATGAACCAGAACCACAAAAACGATGACTTGTAATTCGAAACTCAATATTTTAATGTAATTATAAATTAGAATTGTAAACCCAGGACAATTCAAGTAAATTTCGGATCAGATGAAACATCCAGAACAATAATTTTAATGACATATCCTAAAATATCAAAAATATCATAAAGGCAATACGTTTATGTAAGTGTGATGTTAGTACCAAGTTCACTTTATCGGTGTACATTTTTCTACAATGTTTCAATGTATTAAATTTTCAATTACGTTTCAAATATTTACGGTAAATCTGTCAATCGTATTCTCGTTAACGCTTCTTAGAAATATAAAATAAAATTTATACAAATAAATTAAAAACGACATTCTTTGGAAATCAGATTTAATGTAGTTGTAAAGATTTATGTATCATCTTTATTTATTTATTATAAGTTAATTAAAAATTGACATAGTTGTTGTATATTTGAGCGTGGCCGACTCTGTGAACATGGTTATCTAGTGTAATTCTAGTGAAATACTATTCTTTTTGTTAATTGCAAATTCATGCTATAGATATACCATAATTACAATAATAAAGTTCTCTTATAATATTGTTACGATGTTTTATTTTAATAAATCAAAAAATAATAATCTCAATGACTTTTAATCAAATACGGATACATATATTATACACTGTCCTATAGGAAAGACGTGTCGAATGGAGTTCTTACTATCGCGACTTACGGTAATGATATATCGTTTCGATACCGATTAAAGGTCAACGCGTTGAGTCTGGAATAATCGGAAACTATGATCTGCGCTTTCTGACGGGTTGCCACTCTGGTTCCATTGCGGAGTGAATACGTACTGTTCGTCGTGATCATCCACAGTTGCGCTTTTTATAGAGCCCCGAGTCCGACGCAGTGGCTAACAACACAAACATCATCAAAACCCTGAGCGAAGAGTAAAGTGCATGAAAAGCTGAAGAGGTGGAATACCGGCCTAAGGTTTTTTGAGTGACAGCCTCGTATTGGAGAGCTTAGTGTTTGGCACCCCATCGGAAATGGCTGGTGGCATGAACTGCGCACAAGATAGTTCCACAAAACAGTGAAGAGTATATACCCGGTGTAACATATCGGTGATAAAACTGCAAGTGTGCAGAAATTACATGATTTAATTCCTCCCTCCCTTCCACCACAAACAACCGAAAAACAACTAGCGTTCTTCCCCCCCCCCCCCCCCTGTCATCGTTAATCCATGGATACGAACCAAACATCAAGCTTCGTCTTTTGAAATACAGCGAGAAACTGCCGGTGCCCATCACCATTATTTAAACGTTTGCTTGAAGAATGTTCGCTTACATAATATAAAATTTGTGTGAGGGTAGTACAAAAATGTTGATGTCGTCGCCACACTGCTGAAATCGCATAGGACGTGCAAAGTACTAGTATAATTAGCTCCAGACCAGATTTAGTAGTTGCCAAAACAGAAAAAAACGACGGGTTGCACTCCGGGAGTGCCGGCAGAAGTGAAAACTTGAATATTAACGTTGTGCATTTTTGATATTTTGGAATGGCAGAGATTATTTAATATTATCTTATTGCATACCTTAAGCGGAAGCGCAAGGTATGTTCTACTATTTCATTTATTTTCGTTCGAAATTATTTGTTTGGTAAACCTACACCGCACATGTGCTTATTGTGATGTTATGAAAATATAGGTTAATGCTATAAAAGTATAAACATATTACAAATATTACATCTATAATGTGTAAGTACATATGTAATGTACTTACACATTATAATATATGTTAATAATTTCGTCAAACAGTACAGTAGACTCGATCGAAACCTAATCTTAATAATAAAATTATATTAATTAATAAATAAAAATTAATTAAACCTAACTTACTTCCTCTCCTACGCCGCGCCGGCTGTCTACTCTCCGGCCGTCTTACGAATTTTCGATCAGGACACGTGACCTGACGCGAGTTTAACATTTTTTACCCATTACAAAAAAAGTGCACAACGCCGCTAAGGAAGTTTTCACTTCAAAAAAACTAATAAAACAGTTTACATGATCCAATAGTAAATTTATTGTATAAATTAGTACACCGATTACATGTACAGACTGGCCGCGAATATAATGTCACGTTTAAGCATTTTGATCGCTTCACTGAACTTGTTCTCCAAATCAGTGTTGCCAATGTTCTTCGCCGCCTGACAGAGCTGCCTAAGTACCTCCTCTAGTCGTCGTATACACCTTATAATGGACCCTGCGTAAAAAGTTTAAAAATTAAATTGGTGTACATTTTAAAAGAAACGAGACCCAAACGCATTGCAGTGTACAGTCTAAGGTCTCATATCGACACTCAAGTATTATTAATACGTCTTATACGCCAAACAGTCAGGCGCAGGACATTATTACGTGCTTTCCGAAGCACGGGGGTAAAACACCGCCATATTCCTGACTCCGGCGGACAGCCGCTGGGTCTTGACGGAAAAATTCAATAACTGAATTTTTGGGATTCGAACCCCTAACCTCACGATCAGCAGTCGCGTTTAAGAACACTAGACCAACGCAGGCAGTCCCGATGCTCCTTGATTCCCTCACTATCATAGTTTGATGGGAGTATCGTCCCATCGAACTCTGAGAGTGGGGGAATAGACAGTACACCTGTACTTTTTTTATAGAATAGGGTGACAAACGAGCACACAGTCCACCTGATGGTAGTTGGTTGCTGTGACCCATAAACATCTACATTTATCTTCAATAATTAATCAAAATGCAGATGCGTTGTCACCCGTGAGGACTAAGATGGAATGTCTTTTCCAGTAAAATGGGTCTGCGGTCCTCTACACTCACCATGCGAAACACAGCAGCATTGAGCTGCTAATTTACGCTGGTATTCTGTGAGAGTGTGGTCCTTCCCGGGTCGAGCAACAAGATAAGTTCAACTACCAACAATAAAAAGATAAGTGTAACTAGTCTAACGGTTTACCAGCTGTGAGGTGTTGTATCTGGGTTCGCGCAACAACGCATCTGAATCTCTCTTTCACACATTTCTTCCTGTGATAATAACACTATACTCGCGACAATCTAAAAAGCCCGATTTGACGTTTCTCATTATACATGCCGCGATAACTTCTCGTTTGTATGAACGTCGATGTAAGAAATCGAAAAATCAAATTCACAATCCTAAATAATTACTATGTTATCCATACACTATGACAATGAATATTATTCGTAAGCACCAAGTTTCACTTTATATACGAAAAATGCTCTCAAGAACATGAATTAATCGTTGATTAATATTCCCACAGGACGATATTACAATGGCATGTCTGTTGATATCTTTGGATTCGTTGCCGTAGTGTTGTGACCGTTATAAACCATTTTTTGATCAAATAAATATCGATGTTCTGAAAAATCGATACTTTTACATTAGAAAAGAGAGAAACGTATTATTTAATGTTTAAACATAGGAAAACAAAATCTGACCACATATCTTTCTAGCTTTATTTTGATATTTAATATGTTAATATTGGAAATAGTTTGATCTTGAAAAAATGTATTTTAACCTCCATTTTTAGGGTTCCGTAGCCAAATGGCAAAAAACGGAACCCTTATGGATTCGTCATGTATGTCTGTCTGTTTTATAAAAAATTATTTGTTGGCATTAAGATAAGAATTGAGAATATAAATGTTACGAATTCAGTGAATTTATTTATTTACCTGACCCAACCACACTTATTTATTGTTAATTTTATTCTTGACTAGCGACCCACCTCGACCTCGTACGGGTGCATATCAGTGGCGTGCCTGCATACTATTCAATATATGTCGGATTTTAGTTTGCGTCTTGGCAATTTTAAACGATGTAGATACATTGTCCATTACAAACTCTAAATAATCAATATGTCTCGAGAATCGGTTTTAAAAGCAACCAATTTTTTCCCCATCATTACGCAAAGTATTTTTATAGCTGTCAAATCGGGCTTCTTAGATTGTCACGAGTATAGACCATGAGGAATACCAAGATCTCTTTCGTTCATTACAGTCTCAAAAACCCATTGCTGAACATGAGGTTGTCACCATCGATTGTCTCATAACAGGGATATTTGCCATAGTTGCCATGCTTCACAGACAGGGTTAGCAACCGCAGTTATAAATGATTTATCAGAAAGATGCACCCACGGAATGACACAAGGTAGTTGATTCTGTTACGCCGTCGTTACAAGCCGACAGTGTTCTTGGCAGTGTAATGTTACAAGCTTGGGGTTCGAGACAATTAAAAACTGCCGATTGAATTACCAAAATTGATATTTTAATTACAGAACACTAATTAAAATTTAAAACCACACTAATAACAAAACACAATTGTACTACTAATTAGTAGCAGTTATTTCGCTTCGAAGTATTCGCTTGTATCGCCAATTCAATACTCCTCGGTCGTGGTCTATACCGGCCTTATATAGAGCCTCAGATGGTTTCCAGAACCTTCTACTGTAGAAACATCTAGTATGTTCCAGTACATATCGGTCCCGAAATTTCTAGAAGGATCTTGATTCTCCTAGTTCTGCTACTCGATACTAGAGGGCGCTAGTGGTAACTAGTGTTGCCATGTAAAAGACATTAATAGTGGCACGCAAGAGTAATAATGAACAGCAGCAAATGAACAGCAAGGAAGTGACACTTGAGTACCTATAGACGACAACAATCGATTCATCATCGTTATCATCACTACAGCCCTTCACAAATTCACTGCTAAACATAGGCCTCTCCGAAGGCCTACCAGTACGAGGTTGCCACTCGAGAACCTTTTTTCCTCATCGGTTGTCGGTTCTTCGAGCTATATGGCCGGACCATTGCCACTGCAGCTTACTTTACGCTATATCGGTCACTCTGGTTCTACTGCGGATATCCTCATTTCTAAGTTTATCACACAAAGAAACCCCGAGCATAACCCTCTCCATAGCTCGCTGAGCGACCTTGAGCTTCCTCATACGGCCAGCAGTGAAGGAGCAAGTCTCACATCTATAAGTCTTCACTGGCAACACGCACTGGTTGTACCATATCGTTTTCAGGTTTTGAGGTGTATGCTGGTATTCTGTGAGAGATGTAAGTTCAAAATACAATAATATCATGGAATCTATTAAAAATAGTTATCTTTATAAACCAGCTACAATAAAACTCTTGAGCTCAAAACTCTTCTACAAACGGCAGCACTCACCTTCGAACACGTCAGTCATCTTGCATATTTGCAGGAAGTTGGCGCCCTTGCACCACGCGAGCACGACGTCCATTAACGTGCATTTGAATTTCGCTACATACTCATCTTCGTCCAAATCCATTTTTGCATCTATTGACACTTTCGCTATTCGCCGGGCGTATTCCTACGGGCAAAAGAAAAAATATTATTATCATTATTACATAAACACACTAGCAGCTAAAAACTGATTTTAGGAGATTTTGTCCAATGTGTTCTTGAAGGCGTTTAATGTAGAATAATGAATCACATTTTGCAGTATATTATTCCATTTGGTGACAACGCGATTTTTAATAAAATACTTCATAGATTCCACTTGCCAGCCCTCTGGCAGAGTTTAAAATTTGTAACTCAGAGCATAGTTTTAAAATTTGAATTCAAAAATAAAATTTTGTACATTATCCGTGGTCGAAAAAAGGTGAAAAACAAATAGTAGTAAAGATATGGACTTTAACAACTATCTACGACTTGATACGCATTGAATTGTCATTTTCCCGATTCCGTAAAATTTTTAGGTAATGATAATAAAACAAATCAGGTCAACTTGCTTTGAACAGCCGACTGATAGCAGCCTAATAAAAAAAATCCATCAATTTATATCATCTGATGGCGGATTAGCTACGGGAAAAGCCAAAGGGATCTTATGGCTTTTGACGAGCTGATAAAGAAAAAATAAAACGAATGATTTAAGCAACCTCCATTATAAACGCAAGATAAAAATATTTTAAACAATATGAATAAAATCGTTTAAAAAATTAAGACAATGATGTGGCCAATGCCTCATTTAAACTTTAGAACTTAGAACACACTGCAACTAATGCTTTTCATTCAAAAGATACTTTTATATCTGTTATCTCTTGAAATCAAAGCATATTAGAAAGAACATACCTGTAATTGCCTAAGCACACCGCGTAGCTCCTCGCCAGTAGCGGAAGATTGCGAGGCATTTTCGTCGCAAACAAAGCAGCTGACAAGCGAAGCGCTTTGCTCTGGGCTTAAAGCGTTGAATACGCCGTTGAAAATCAACTCCGTGAGCAGCAACTCGTCCGCACTGACACACAATTAAGACATTATATGATAATTGTATCCTAGCCGATTTCGATTATACTGTCAACTTACTTCCTATTTTTTTTTAATATAGTATTTTCAAAACCAATATACAAAGAATAACACTGGATAAAAAAAACTTAATAAAATATATAAGAACAGTGGCATTTTATTTCAGACATAAAATAAACATATTCATAATGAATTAAAAAAGGCTTCTGCTAGTATTATAGTATTGATTTTTAATAGTTAATACTAAAAAATATTAACGGATATCCCTCTTTATAGATACAAGATTCTGAATATATGCACTATTTTACATAACTTCAATCAACATCAAGTTAGCATTGTGGTGTCATCGTAAGAGCCCCATCGTCATCACCCTAAATATATTTTTTTCAATATAGATTTTAAATAATACTTATTTAAAGTCACTCTATTGTTTAATTACCACTGGTTCGAAAAAAAACTCTGTCCTGGGAAGAACCAGCAAGAAACCCAGCGGGACTTCTTTTTTAAATAACAGCTTACAATCATGTATCTTATACAAATTAACAACACAACAAATTAGAAATAGCATGGTAGCGATCACCTCATTTACAAGGGTTTTTATCATCCATAAATTCTTTAATATTATAATAACCCTTTTTATACAAACTTAGTTAAATAAAGTTTTTGAACTTTGAGCAGGTCAAATTTTGTATATTTTCTGGAATTTTGTTGTAAAAGCGTATCCACGTCATCGCCACGTCACGTAAGTACCGTCAGAGGCAACTATGGGCTTTTGTTACGTGGTTAGAGCAACACTGCAGCTGTACGAATGGGTCGGCTCGACTGGGAAGGACCACGCTCACACAGAATACCAGCGTGGAACTGCAGACTAATGCTGTCTTTCTTTCGTATGGTGAGTGTAGAGAACCGAAGAAGATTCTTAATCGAAGACAGATGTGGTTGTCCATGGGCCGCAGCATCCACTTAAAAAGCCGCGCGGTTTCGATAGTCATGAATGTTCAGTAGGGACGTACGATGTGCTGTAATAATGACAAAGACGATTTAAATAATATTTTTAAAAAATGTAACACACCTACTTAACTCGCAGGCTATCCGGCCTTTCAACTCGATAACATCTGCCAGAGTACAGTATCCCATTCGTCTAAGGACACGTTTTCTCTTTTTAAGCTCGTCCATGTGAAGTATGCTCTTGGCTTTCTTTAGCTCAGCCTTAGCTAGGGTCAGTTCTTCCAGGTATTCCTGTTTCTTTTCGTAGGCGGCGGTCAAAGCACCACGGCTTTTGTCTTTATGTAACGGATGTGCGTATAGTCTGCAAAAACATGAATTTACAATAACGTCAAAGCCAACGTCAACTCAAGTAAACACGTACGGACACACATACGCAGGCACAATATAATTTATTTTAAATTTATTTGGATAGATTAATTTGAATGTTAAGTAGTTCTCTTGTTTAAACAAAGAACTTTTTATATTTTACTAAATAAAATGGCTTTATAAAAACCGTGACTGATCTGAGTTGGTACGTATTTTTCTTTGTTAAAACGCAAGAATGATGAAAGAAATCTGAGAATGATGAAACGAAAAATGCTCCTGCCTATAAGCAGTTTTATTTTCCCTTTGTGGCCTCTTACGACTCCCACGGGACGATATGGGCTAGTGGATATTTTTACGCCGCCGCTTTTATTTTTATTTACATTTTAGTAATAAACGTTACCTCCACACTAGGATTTTCTCCTGTATCGTAAAGGCAGTTTACACGTTTGTACGGGATTCGAACCCGCGGCCCTTAGCGCTGCAGCAACCCATTGCTAAGCCACTGCGCCACGGAGCCGTCAACCACACAATCACCCCTATGAGAAGGTAAATAGGGGAGTGCTAATGAATGATGAATGAATTTATAATATATGATGAATCAATTTATCACATAAGTTTGTGAAACAGCTTTATTTAAAATCTGTAGATCGTAATTTATATGCATATTAATATATCAGTAGGTTCAATTAAAATTGATACGCGAGCTCGGTAACTGCAATCTTTAATGAAACCCTCCTATCTCCTTTATTTTTATTTTTATTATTATTATTATTTTTATTAATTATTATTATTATTTTTATTAATTATTTATTTTATTACTATAAACTAATTTTAATTCTACAACACTAAAAGAAAATAAATACGCCAAACTATACATACATAATCTAATGGCCCCTCTACACTACTCGCGAAGTTGATCGAAGTTGGGTGAGGAGAACGGTGTACCCCCCCGAACGGGTTCCCGCCTTGTCGTGGCGGGGGGGCTTAGTAGCCGTGGCTTGGTCAACCGCGGTGAACGAAGAGGAACCCCTTGGCTGGCCCGTGGTGTAGGGCCGGCCCGAGGTGGCCACTCCGAGTGGGCTTGGGAAGCCCACTTCGGATGTGTGTCGGGGGGCTGCGGTGAGAGGGGAGTCCGCACCCTCTACCGCTGCAGCCGAGGTGGAGTCGCGGAGGAAGAGGAGTGCTGGTATGGCGATGCGCCACTCGCCCTATCCTCCGCGACTCAGACGGGGCCGCACCGTTTAATGATGCGGTGGTGGTGGGGCTGCGGGGGGAGAGGAGTGTCGGTATTGCGAGGCGCCGCTCTCCCTACCCTCCGCAGCCGAATCTTGGTTCGCGGCGGAGCCATAGACCAGATCCGCCGCTGGGGTCGGGAAAGCGGGCGCTAATAAGCGCTCGATTTTCCTGGCCCCATGGCCTCCGCGTATCGGACTCGGGGGGGTCCGATACGCAGGTGGAGTTGGAGGCTGTGGAGGGGGGTAGCTGAACACCTTGCTACCCCGTGCAGGAGACGAGGCCCGGCCAGACCGGGCCAGCACTAGTGTGGGGCTGCGGAAGAATTTGGATTCCCGCGGCCCCGCGCGCACGTGCGAGGAGGCAACGTGGGGTTTTAGCCGGTAGGAGTCCGGCATAACCTTCCGGTTGCCCCCGCAGCCGGAGGTATCCATGAGGATTTCCCCACGAAAAAAAAAAAAAAAAAAAAAGGAGAACGGTGTAGAGGTACTTCGATTCGCTTTGTGTAACTTCGCTTTGCCTCGGGCGACTTCCGATCGCTGTCGATTTTTTGCGCCTCACACAGGCTTGTGCAACTACCATAGTAAAAATTATATGTACTACAAGAATCAAATGTTTTCCTGTGTGTAAAATACATTGATTTCTTATCCTCATTAGCATTTTTACTCAATCCTCACGATAAAAAATTATTTCTCATAAATAATTCACTATAGAGATCTAACTTTTATTATGTAAAAATATCGATAAAGGTTATATCAATAAAATGATTCGAGGATTTACAGCACTATTATAATTCGCCTATGTTGTCAGCACTGTTTATCAATAGTTAAATGTCATGTCTTGATGTTGATAGACTAGCTTGCCGCCCGTTCATACATTTACTTTTGCTTAGAAATTCCCGCCTCTTGAACGTAGTGATTATATTCTCTTTGGCCTGAGTCAAAGGACTTTGCGAAGTACCCCGAAGGTACACGAAGCGTCTCACTACACTACTCGGCGTACGCCAGTTATATATTTTTTTTATATTTATAAATATTAAATATGTAGCTTGCTACATATTATTTTATCTGTGGTTAACGCATTGACGCCATACTGTCAACGCAATTAGGTACCTATAGCAGCTGCCTCTTGAACGTTATTCGTGTTAAGGGTGCGGGCGGCTCAAGGCGACTGAGCTATTATTTGTGAAATTGCACGAGTGTGTAGTCACGTTCTTCGGACTGCGATTGACTTTAACGAGCACTTCATCGATGTAACTTCTCGAGTAGTGTAGAGGAGGCATAAGGTTCTGTGCGAAGGTACGAGTCAATAAAGACATTATTGAAAATTAGTAATCGAAAAAAAGGCGGGATTTTAAACCCTATTCTTGTGAGATTTCCTTACCGTTCTTCTAACATCTTTATCCTGTCCACACACTCCTTAAACACCTGATCTTCAATCTTCATGTCCTTAATAGGGTTTAGAAGAGGCGGTCCTTCTGGGAAACGTTTCTTGACTTCTCCGATAGTCTTCAGCACGGACTTACGGTTGTCGGGCGGCCTCAAGTCCTTCGGGTAGTACACGCGAAGAGAACTTATTTGATAAATTAATGTGTGGAGAACTGGCACTACTTCTACTTCGCCGCTCTAAAATAATACCATGCAAATGAGAATGTGACAAATAATACAGAGAAATTTCCTTATACTAAGCTAACTAACCAAGACTTCGCACGAGTAGGCAAAGGAAATAGCTCAGTTTGTTAGGGTGATCTCTCTAAGCATGGACAAGATCTTTATTAATCTAAGACTTGAATTATGAAAACTACTCATATATAAGAAAGCAAATATTACAATTAAATTGTAGCAAGATGCAATAATATGCTTCAACTGGCATGTGAAAAATTGAAACCTTGCCGGGTAAAATCTTTGCAACATGATGTGTGATGTTCTTCAATGCATTACATCAACGCCACAATTAACACATCGCATTGGTTCCTCATTCTCACTCGAAGTATGTGTAGTAGAAGAGTCCAAGTCCAAGTTCACAAAATAACATCCACAGTGTACGAAAGCAGAGCGAATGTCAGATGTCATTTGGACTCGACGAAGCGATACATACAGTAGGAGTTGCCAGGTAAAAATAATAATTTGACAATAATCGATTTTTAGAACCAATAATCTAATCTAAAAAAACTGTCATCATCATCATCATCATTACAGCCTTTCATAAGTCTACTGCTGAACATAGGCCTCCCCCAAGGAATGCCACAAAGCACGGTCCTGAACCACCTACATCCATCGACTTCCTGCATGTCTTACCAGGTCGTCACTCCATCTCGTGGGGGGTCGCTCTACACTTCGCCTACCGGTACGAGGCTGTCACTCAAGAAGAGGTCATTGAGCATAGTGCTTAGGTCCTCCAGCGATTCTGCCTGCCATAAGGACTATATCGTCAGCAAATCGAAGGTGAATGATGTAATCGCCATTGATGTTATTACCGCATCCTTTCCAGTCCAGTAGCTTGAAAACATCTTCCAATGCAGCGGTGAAGAGTTTCGGGGATATAACGTCACCCTGTCTTACACCTCTCTGCAGTTGGATAGGTTTCGTACTCTGATTCTGTACTCGGATAGCCATCGTAGCTTTACTGTACAAACACTTCAGCACTTTGATATACCGACAGTCAACTTGGCACCGCTGAAGGGACTGCAGCACCGCCCAAATTTCGACGGAATCAAAAGCTTTCTCATAGTCCACATACGCCAGACATAGTGGCAAATTGTACTCCTCGGACTTCTGCACAATTTGCCGAAGGGTGGTGTATGTGGTCCATGGTATTAAAGCCTTTTCGGAAACCGGCTATTTCGGGAGGCTGGAAGTCGTCAAGTCTGCGTGCGAGACGATTCGTAATGATTCTCGAAAACAGCACGTAGACGCGGCTCAGAAGGGAAAACGGTCTGTAGTTCTTCAAGAGAGCGTTGTCGCCTTTCTTGAAGAACAAGACCACCGCACTTCTGCTCCACGCCTCCGGAGAAGTGCTACCATGGAAGATGGAATTAAAGAGCTTCTGAAGGACTTCAAGTATCGGTTTTCCACCCGCTTTCAGAATCTCCGACGTAATTCCATCCTCGCCCGGGGACTTGCCGTTTTTAAGGTACTGGAGCGCCATTCTAATCTCGCCCAGACTGACGTCCGGGATATTTTCGGAATAGTGTCGAATAAGATTCGCTTTTGGATCGTTACTCACACTTGCGTGTGACTCCAACGATGACGTGTACAGCTGCCCATAGAACCTCTCAATCTCACTCAAAATCTCAGGTGTCCCGGAAACGATGCTGCCATATTCGGTCTTCAGCTTTAACAGTTGACTCTTTCTGGCAGACTGATCCCTGGCAAAGACTTTGGAGCCTTGGTTCCGCTCGATCGCTTCTTCAATACAAGCTGTATTGAAGTTGCGTAAGTCCCGCCGCATTCATTTAGAGATCTGTCTGTTCAGTTGCCTGTATGCTGTCAAATTTGTTGAAGAATTTAGCTTCATCTCCCGTCTAACAGCCATGAGATTGAGAGTGTGATCGGAGAGTTTTTGTGTTCTTCTGCGGCGGGTCTTGCAGAACTTAGCTCCGACCGCATGGACAGGTTCCACGAGCTTGTCATATCGTCCACTTCATTGCAGTCTTCTAGACACTGAAAACGGTTTTGTAACTCGAGCTGCAAGGTTTCGGGACTCTGGAACAGAGCACGAGGGGGACGGAGCGTTGACTTCATTACACGAGACCTCTCCAACTTAACGTTTTTACAAAAAAAGGTTTAGGTTCAGTGTGCCTCTAACCATTCGGTGATCGCTACCAGTTTTCCCTCGCGATCACTGGGACATCACTGAACAGTTGTCGTCTGGTCGTCATAATGAAGTCAATCTCATTTTTTGTGGAACCGTCGGGGCTCGACCAGGTCCACTTCCTGTGGGGCCGCTTCTGGAAGAAAGAGTTCATCATAAAAAGTCCCTCTTTCTCCATGAAGTCGGCCAGCTGCTGGTCCCTTGGGTTCCGTTGCCCTATTCCAAATTTCCCTACTTTCAGCTCACTATTCTCTCTTGTGCCTAGCTTTGCATTGAAGTCTCCCATTAACACCGTATATTGGGTTTTGGAGGAATGCATGGCTCTAGAGATATCCTCATACATTTCCTCCACCTCCTCATCGGGGTGTGCCGAGGTTGGCGCGTAAACCTGTATGACCTTCAGCGAATACCATTTGATGGTTCTTGGTATAAGGTACGCAACCCTCATCGACACACTCTCAATCTTAACAACGTTGTTAACGAGAGACTTGTGGACGATAAATCCGACACCTCCTTGGGACAGATGGTCGCCCTCCCGGTGATAGAGCAAGTTGCCGGATTCGAGGATTACCGTGTCCTCCCCCTCTCTTCGGACTTCGGATAATCCTATAATATGCCAGCGTAACTTGTCTATCTCTTCTTCCAGCTCCACGATTTTCTCGTCAGTCCTCAGGGTGCGTGCGTTGTATGTTGCCAGGTCGAGTCGTCTTAAGTGGCAACCGAACCTCCACCGGAGATTCTTAACACCATAGCACTAGCATTAGCGCCACTACATGGCGCTATGTTATTTATGTTATTATGTTAAAAAAACTATGTTAAAAACTAATAACGTTTTTAATAGTTTTATTTTAAAAACTTCTTATACAGTATTGATCGGTACCCGTTTTTTTTATAGGAGAGCGGGCAAACGAGCATGCGACTCACTTGATGGTAAGTGACTACCGCCGCCCATGAACAACTGCAACACCAGGGAGGGAATTGCAGATGCGTTGCCGGCCTTTTAAAAAGGAGTACGGTCTTTTCTTGAAGGTCCCTAAGTCGTATCGGTCCGGAAAAATCGCTGATGGTAATAGATTCCACAAGGAAGTCGTGCGAGGAAGAAAACATCTTCTAAATCGCACAGTGGTGGACCGCCAATCATCTAGATGGTGTGGATGGTATCGGGAGTTCTGCCGCGATGTGCGTTCGTGAAATTTGGCGGCTGGGATTAATCCGAACAATTCCTCAGAGCACTCCCCATGGTAGATGCGAAAGAAAATGCAAAGAGATGCAACATCTCTTCGCAGCGCCAATGAGTCGAGCCGATCGGAAAGGACTCGGTCGTCGACGATTCGAGCCGCTCTGCGCTGGATGCGGTCAAGTGGAAGGAGCTGGCACTGGGGAGCCCCTGCCCAGAGATGGGAACAGTATTCCATGTGAGGCCGAACCTGCGCCTTGTAAAGTTGCAGGCGGTGTGCCGGCATGAAATACTGTCCCGCTGTGCAGAGCACGCCAAGCAGACTAACACTTTTTTTGTTACCATAATTGATTAATCTAATCGATTACAGACTGAAATTGATGTTTTATTTCCGTGCCGGTAACACTGCGTTAAACAAATGGCTATGCTTTTTAGTTAAAAAGTAATTTATGTTATTCATTGTAAAAAAGAGTATTTAAACTGTATCTACCAGTTGGTAGATACAGTTTAAATACTCTTTATTTCGACTTTTTATATGTGTACCTGGCTACTATGTGATGTGCAAAAATATTTCCTTACGAATTAATAATATTGTTTAGTTTAAAATTATTTTTACCGGGCATCTTGTCAACGCTTAGTCGAAACTGGTGATTCCCTTTAAGTTATTAAACATTACTTTCACACAAATTATGACAGCTCACAACTTTTATTGGCATTGAATGAATTATTTTCCCATAATGATTTCTATTAAGTTCATATTGCCTCAATCAGGTTATATTGATACGACTGTATAGGCGCAAATTATCGATATTTTATTAATAGCTGCATATACCTATTGTTACTAATGTTTATGATTCAACAAGCGAAGACTCAGATGATAATGACCAGATCATAGTGTGGTTTATATTTAGGTAAATTAGCCCGTTCATATACATTATCTATCTGTATTCTATTTCGAACGGTGATTAAAAATGGTGATTGATTATTATAACATAATATATTGTTAAATAAATTAAAAATTCACTTATAAGCCATTAAATTAATATACAATCATAATACATTTTTATACATAATACATTGGAAATTATAGTAGTTAATTATATTATTAGTGATTTGCTCATGTAGAAAGAATGAATGAGGAAAGAGTGACAAAACAAATCTATACTGAAAAAGTGAACGGCAGAGGCGGGAAGGGACACCCTGAGCGAAAGTTTATCGACCAAATTGGCGATACGAGGGTGGATTGAAAAGTACTCGGCCTAACACAGATCCATTCAATTCTAAAAATCAAATCTACCCACATTATTTAGTTCAGTTCAGACTAGTTCATTGTGTGAAGTTCGAAACGTGTGCGATAATTAGTTGTGATTTTATAAATTTATTAACAAAGTAATCGGACATAATTTCCGCGAATGGAGCAAATCGAGCAGCGTGCCATCATTAAGTACCTCCATAAGAAGGGGCTATCATCAAAATCCATCCATGATGACATGGTCAGTACATTAGGCGATTGTGCTCTGTCATATTCATCCGTCAAAAAATGGATAGCAGAATTTAAGCGTGGTAGACAGAGTGTGAAAGATGAACCCTGCTCTGGAAGGCCTCCGACGTCAACTACTGACGAAAATATTAAAAAAGTACTTGATTTAATAATGGGAGCCGCAGATTAAAAATTAGAGAGATAGCCGAGATTATAGGCATCTCTTATGAACGAACTCAAAACATCATTGTCAACGAGTTGGGTTTCCACAAGGTGTCTGCGAGGTGGGTTCCACGACTGCTTTCAGTTGAACAAAAAAGGACGCGATTGACTATTTCACGCGACTGTTTGGAGTTATTTGAAGCCGATGCAGATGATTTTTTGAATCGTTTTGTTACTATAGACGAAACATGGGTTCATTACTGTACACCGGAAACAAAACAACAATCAAAACAGTGGAAAAGACCTGGTTCACCACCCCCTAAAAAGGCTAAGTCGATTTTGTCGGCAAATAAGGTGATGGCTTCAGTATTCTGGGACTCGAAAGGTGTGATTATGATTGATTATCTTGAAAGGGGTCAGACTATAAACTCTGATTACTACTGCACCTTACTACGTCATTTACGAGAGGAAATAAAAGAAAAACGTCGAGGAATGCTCAGAAGAAAAGTCCTGTTTCATCAAGATACGCCCGTGTTCACACGTCAGTACAGTCAATGGCTGAAATTCACAACTGTGGCTTTGAACTGTTACCGCATCCGCCGTATTCACCTGATCTGGCACCATCAGACTTCTTTCTGTTCCCTAACCTAAAAAAGCACTTGGGAGGTCAAAGATTTTCGACAAACGACGAGGTCAAAGCAGCTGTAGACGCATATTTTGACTCTAAGGAAGAATCATTTTTTTTCAACGGTCTAAATGCTTGGAAGGGGAGGTGGCAAAAGTGTATTGAACTTGATGGTGATTATGTAGAAAAATAAAAATATTTATTATGTATATGATTTAGTATGTGTTTATTTTCTTGGTTAGGCCGAGTACTTTTCAATCCACCCTCGTATATTGAAAATGGGCCAAATTAAGAATCCCCTTAACTGACGAGCATGTATATGTAGGTACACTAATCAATCTCATTTAATATAATATGTATTACTTATGAGATACATTGTGTTTTCATGCTATGGCCAAGTCAATCAATTTATTTAAAACATTAAAGATGTTTAAATTGATAGTCACTATAAGTTGTTGTTAGGTTAGCTAATTACGTAATAACTTAAGACAGAATGACCCTTAGGTAGGAATTGAATAAATTAACCGACTTGGTATTTACATGGATCTCACAACTTTCTACGATAGAAGAACTGAGTTGCGAGACTTGGTTTTTTTTTAAAGTTATGTTTTTGACAGCATGTGATGTATATTTATGCAAATTTATTAGAAAGCAGAAATCAGGAAAATTTGTCACATAGAAAGTATTGATGAGATATATATTATAAAAAGAGAAATAATTACCTCTCCAGGAGGACATGGAATCTTGGTATCCGTGTCATCAGGTTCAGATTTTTTCACATGTAACAAAATGTCGACAATAATGACAGACTCTGCCGTTAGCGGATTTTCCTCCTGTGGCTTCTTGCCTTTGCCCATTTTGTGCTTGAAGTTTACTATGATACCCCAATCGTATTCATGTTTTTCTGTTTTCACCTGATCAAATGGCAATGAAAGGTATGAAGTTATTAAATTAATAAACTTAAACACAATAACCTCCATCAATGTAAGTACTTTTGTAAACAAGGCTAGGAAAAGGCTGTGATTCTGGGTCTTCTCTGTCAGCTCATAAAGGTCCACAGCTGAACATGGGCGCTTCTCGTTGTAGGGTGGATTTGCTTTAATCGTCATGCTTAGCAAGTAGATTGACGATAGTAGTACCAGACATTGCACAACTCTGACAGGAGCCTGTCACCGGTCTGGATATATAACATCTGGCAAAAAGGACATGGTTTACCGCCATCGATCGAATGCCATGTGATTTTTTTTGGCGATTCTCATAACCTTTTATAATATCTACAGGACTAAATGAAGTGACAGCTTCTCATATGCCAACTTCACATAGCAAGAGCCACCATTTAGTCAAGTGTCTTAAGACACTACTGAAAATGCTAGAACGATCCAATAGATGGCGGTACAACCATATCGATTACGCAAGCCGTTAAATTACCGCCTAGACCGGCAACAGACAGCTTTGTGGATGGGTCATATTCATGATGATGACGATTAGAATAGATTTATTTGTACATAAATCTATTCTATAAAAAAAATCATTGTTAAACAGAAGACACAATGAGATACAGATACTCCTTTCTACATCTTATGTATCCTAGACAAGAATCCCGTTTCAAAATATTGGTTAATTATTTTCACACAACGGCAAATACTTAGTTATCTTTCGCTTAGTAATTTCATTTCTCATTGATAGCTACAACAACTGTAACACAGGGACACATTGTAGTAAATGATGTAATACTTTGATGATATTGGATTGGATTCAATATATAAGCCTGATAACTTTGCAACACATTTAAATCTGATGAACAATTTGTTCATCATCATCATTAATTCATTGAGTTTTTTAGTCTCTCTTGACTGAGCTGATAATGTTTTCAAATTTCAGATTTGCGACGAAAAATTGATACATCGAGTCTTAGAAGTACTCCTGTTTTTAACTGACCACAATCTATCGACTAAGCAGAATAATATTGTCCTTTGTCATTTATACCATTATAACTTTGACTAATCAGTTGTTCTAATAGTTTCTTAGGGTTTGGTCGCATCTTTTTTTTTATAGGATAGGGTGACAAACGAACACTCAGTCCACCTGATGGTAAGTGGTTGCTTCGCTAGACATCTACACTTATCCTTAATAAGGAATCAAAATGCAAATGCGTCGTCATCCGTGGGGACTAAGATAGAAAGCTCAGTACGCAATGTTTACAATTTTATTTAGTCTAACAATGTTAGCAACACTGAGTGTGACTTTAAAAGATACCATAAGTGTTACTGGTGTAAAAGACAATATTAATTCCTAGGTTAATTAATGTGATCTATCATCTTATTATTAATGTAACTATGTAAGAAGATACAGCAATAATGAACTCTATAATACTGCCATTACAACCTTACAATGCGTACTTCTATAAAAGGAAAATAGGGACCAACCTTGACCAACCTTCCTGGTTGTAAAAACGGCTTCAAATACTCGGGCCGTGTTATAAAAGCACGGAATTGAGCACCCAACAAGTCCAGTTGCGAACGGATACTGCAGTAAGAAGCTATTGAGTGTTCTTGATCTACCGTCAACGCGTCATATTGCTTCTGCTTTACCTTCACCTCTGTGAAAGGAATAGAGGCAATTACTATTTGTTTTTATTGGTTATTTGGTCAAGTCAAGCTACAACACAACTACAGAGCTATTGTGTAAATCTGGTGGGAATTGTTTGCCGATGGGAATAACTCTGTAAGTAAACAATAACGTCAAAACAAAGCTAGCCATGTTTCCCACCCAAGTTACATAATCGAATCAACTGAAATCTACATTTTAAGATACTCAAGTGATGCATTTCATGTCCAGATGTGTTATGATTATCCTAGCCTACCTCTCATTTCATCACACAAGCGATATCGGTTATAGACAGCTAGGAACGGGTGAATACTTCTGTGTTTTCACATACATTTACACACTATAATATTTTCTGAGAAGGAATTTTCACTATGATGGCATAGTTTTATTTATATAAAAGATTAGGCAGTCAAGGATATTTAGAAATATAAAACTCATTTTTAATCTAAACATGGGTTGGATTCTTTTTGCATTATAAATATAGCATAATTTAAAAAATTGTTACGGTTAAACATCCCAGTCGTGGTCAGAGGGCTCATCTCATATTTAATAGGGTAATAGCGGAAGAAAGAAAGAGTCGCCTTCGCTTAAGTTTATACTGTGAACTACATATAATGGCCTTGAAATACAATTAATTTCCCAGACATGTCATTCTGCATAAACGCAAATTTTTTTTTTGTTGTGCCGATAATGACCGATCTCGGTTTACTTGAGTACCTACTATGCTACCATAGCATTTACACTACAAGAACTAACAACACATGTATGTTATAATTTATACCTACTGTCAATGAGATCGGGAATGGCAGCTTGGTTTTGGAATTGGAAGAAACTTCTTTCCAACATATATTCCGGGTTGATTTCTTCCACTCTCAATAAGTTAAGCACCTAAAAGGCAAAATATCTTAAATTAAGATAAAGTAACAGCCCTACATACTTCCAACTTCCAACACAACATCCACTTTCTTTGTAGTACAATCAATTAAGGAACATTGAGAGCTATGCTAGCTTAGGGGGTTTATTACGCACACTTGAATTGAAACAAGTTTTAGTGCTGATTTATTATGGTGGCCAAGAAAACATTGTAGGAAAATTATGAAATTTAGCAGCGAGAAGGACTTTTCTGTATTATCATATGCAGACAGTACTTAGGAGTGTCTTTTAGGCATCCTTTGATGGAGGTATATGTTCAATAGTTGATAACGATTATAATAAAATAAAAAGTATTTGACAGAAAAATCCGAAGTACTTTGTTTCTGTAATAATTTATGTATGTATTATATGCTACAATTTGCGTTGCACTACTTCTACCTCCCATTCTTTTTTATATCATACTAACTGATACCGGGCGCATTGCAGCCGCAGAAGAAATAATTGTGGAAATATCGTTTTAAATTTGGAACAGTTATATTGTTTAGTTAGGAATGATAACATATTCATTGAAGTTAAATAGTAAAAATAACTTTCAAATACATTTTTTAGTACGATACGCGCGCCACCTACTGTAAGTTAATTGTACTATGCCTATAACCTCTGCGCAAGTGCAAGCAATAATTTGAAAAAGTTTTACCGCAATCTGATGAATGATCATGCAGCGCATAAAATACGAACAAACAAACATTAATTTTTATATATTAGATAACTTTTACATGAACTTATTACATAGATCCAAAAATCAGATATTTCTTTTAAATTCAGTTCACAAAAAATATTCACGGGAAATTTTAAGTCTCTAGGAAAAATTCTTACAACAATACCATGTTATATGTGAGGTGGAATGCAGAATTTATGGGATCAGCTTTGCCTTGAACCATGCCTTTGACAACCGAGGGCGTGACCTTTTGATCGATCATGAGTATCACAATACCCTTGTCGTCCAAACCTCGTCGACCAGCTCGACCTGACATCTGTATGTACTCGCCAGATGTTATCTGAGAACAAATAATTATATATTTTATATTTTAAATTACCTGAGACACGCTTATCCGTACCCTTAAATATTAAAAAACGTCAAGAATTTTCGAATTATTTGTGAACCATTAAAAATTAAAAAATTTTTTTTTAATAAGATGAGGGTGACAAACGAGCACACAGTCCACCTGATGGTAAGTGGTTGCTGCGGCCCATAGACATCTACATCTATCCTCTATTACAAATCAAAATGTAGATGCGTTGTCACCCGTGAGGACTAAGATTGAATGCCTCGTTGCCAGTAAAAAGGGCCTCCGCCCGCCTGCACTCACCGAGCGAAACGCAGAGGTAAACCTCTACTTCACGCTGGTTTTCTGTGAGGTCGTGGTACCACCCCGGTTCGAGCCGGCCCATCCGTGCGACAGCAGAAGCTGCCGCGTGGCTCTACCACAAAAATTAAAATTAAAACCGAACTCGCGTCACGCAGCTAATCACCAAGCCAATGCACTATCAAACCATCAGCTCTACAACTGTACTGTTATCTAAGTAATGATTATACAAGAAGATCAGAAGAGTTGCTTGTTGATAAGTGAGTAATTGAAAAGTACCCTTTATAACATATCTTCTTATTGCTCTGAAATAACAGGTTTACCTTTACAAGCCAACTTAATAAACTCAGAATATTTTGAATATATTGTTGATCATATGGAGGAGTAATGCTGAATAAAAAAATTCTAAGAATCATTAAGAAATATAAAGAAATATATCGCTCATATTCAAACAATTAAGTGAAAAAAAATTATGAGCGTCCGCTGTCCTATGTCCTGTCTCTATGTTAGGCAAGATTTATATCCACTAAAAATGTGGTTTAACAGCTGACAATGAGTATGATGATGATGGTGTAGGTTTTTTTTGTTATAGGATAAGGTTGACAAACGAGCACACAGTCCACCTGATGGTAAGTGGTTGATGTGGCCCATAGACATTTACATCTATCTTCGATTACGAATCGTAGATAGATTAGGTAGTAGATAGGTAAGCGAGATTTCAGTTAGCTTTCGCTGTTATGTCGTGTATTTGTATATTTAATATCTGTGCAGTGAATAGTCAGTGGAAATGATGAAACAAACGGTGAAATTATTTGGTCCCCTTAGATGCCTGAAATTAATATCATCATCGACTGTCTGCTGAGTTAAGCTGTCCAAAGCTTACTCGAAGAACACAAAATAATAATTCTACTTAACTTTAATTTTTAATAATTTTTATTCATTCTATATAACTTATTCTATTTACATATAATATACGCTGTTAAGATAGTACTTACAAATCTAAAATTCTTTCCGTCGAATTTCTGACAATTTGTGAATACAACAGTTCTTGCAGGCATGTTGAGTCCCATAGCGAAAGTTTCGGTGGCGAAGAGAGCCTAGAATGTATTGTAAAATTTATTTCATAACATGAAAGGACAGTTCTAATCTTACACATATAAATCTTTCTCTATCTACAATATCACTCCTTGCCTCGTCCAATGGATAACATAATCGACTTAGGAAATGCTAGGAGCTGGTAAGTACCCACAGAATGAATGTCAGGTGGTAAATCCATGTTGTATAGACAAATAAATAAATTGATTTGTAAGGAAAGTACCTTTATAAGTCCTAAACCAAACAAAATCTCAATAGTTTCCTTTAGTATAGGAAGCAGTCCACCGTGATGTATTCCAATGCCTCTCCGCAGCAATGGAATAACATTCTCAACTTGAGGTAATTTTCGGTCCTCTTCAGATAAAATGTCCATTGCATTGTTAAAAACTTCGTCTACAAGTTTTTTCTCCTCAACTGAAAATATAGAAAACTGACATAATATAGTAAATAATTCATTAAAATCTATCTTAAGTTTACAAACCTTAAGATATTAATAACAAAGCCTATCATCAAAGTACATAAAAGCTTATAAAAGTTCACTGCTAACCATAGGCCTCTGCCATATTTGCCAGTTAGAGTTAAATAACCACATATGGCAATGTAGGAATATCCACTACCCCATATCTTCCCTTGGGTATCGTAATACGCGACAGAGAGAAATAGAAACTGGAGATGGTAACATCATCTTCCTGATAATAACTCTAGTAAAAGACTTACAGATGGATGATAAAACGAAAATGAAACCTAACTCACTTGTATTAAAGTCCAATTTGGCCATTTGCATTGCGTATGCTTCACAGTCCTTTTTACTAAAACTGAATATGATGACCGGCGCAAAGTTCCGTTCCATGATCATTTTAACTATATTGAATATGTTCGTCTGGTTGTTACCACGGGCTGGCCCACCTCGACGACCACGTTGATCGCCTTTACCAGCATCACCAGCGTTACTTAGAACTGCCATTGCTGTATTGAAATTGTCTTCTTTGAATTGACCCTGAAGAAGTAAATATAATTAAGAATCTTTAATATATATATATATATATATATATATTTTAAACGCTTGGGAAAATTCACAGTATGCTTTGGGTATATTTTGTGACCTATCCAAGGCCTTCGATTGTGTTCACCATGAAACATTAATCAGGAAACTTCAACACTACGGTGTAAGAAGTGATGCTCTTAAATTAATTATTTCATATTTAAGTAAGAGAACGCAAAAAGTTGTCACTAACAATATGAGCTCTTCCGGGTCTATGGTACAAATGGGCGTGCCTCAAGGCTCAATTCTCGGCCCTTCCTGTTTCTTGTATACATTAATGACTTACCTTACATAGTAGGGGATAACCATGATATAGTATTATTTGCAGATGACACTTCTTTAATTTTCAAATTGAGTCGACAATTACTAAAATATGACGAAGTAAATAATGCTATTAGACTGAGAGCTGGCGACGAATTTTGGGAAGGTCCTTTGGGCAAGTTGAAATTGTGAAAAAATATAATTTCGTCAATTGGCGAATCCAGTCCCGCGAGTCTGGCAAAGCGTTTGCGGTTATTTTGTTACTGCGCAGTATATAATATTTGCAAAAAAAAAATCCAAAAAAATGTTCTTTTGGCAACTTGATTTCTTTTTTATCTTTTAATTAATTTTTATATAATTCAAAAAAAAAATCCCAGACGTTTTTGTCGGTTATAAAGTATTACCAGACCTCTCCAAAAATATTTTTTTTTAGTTCCCAAAAAATATACTTTTGGCAATCTCAAATTTTAATCACGTGTTTATATTGAGTAATTTTAAATAACACCTGCAAATCGCCAGACGAATTTAGCGGTTTGAAACAATTCCCAGACACGAATAAAGTTTACCAACTAATATGATAAAAAAGTCTTATGCGTAGCCATAAGTGCGAGAAAGATAGCTTGTCGAAGCATGCCGGCAGCGGATGGAGGCCTAAGCTTCTCGCGCTGTAATTGGTTACTTAGAAATATTTTTTTTGAAGATTTTAAGATTAAATTCTTGTTTTAGGATTTAGCGTGTATGTATGCGCATATATGGACATGTAAATATCTATGTATAAAGTTAATATTTAGTTTTAGTCCAGTTTTAAGGGGCAGGACACATCATTTTTTTTATTTACGCGGAATTAAGCAAATTAGTTTATAACAACCCCATTATAATAGATTTACGCAAAGTAACGCCTGATTCTATTAATTGTAGTTCTATTCGTCAATAAGTTCCAGTACACCTTGAAGTCAGTCCGTCAAGTTCAGAGGTAAGGTCTATTCTATATATCTATCATATTCTAAAACTAACAAAACGAGGCTAAACTCTGTACATCTAGTTCTGCTCGTCGAGGAGTTCCAGTAGCAGTCATCAAAGTGCACTTTCAAGTCACTCTATCAAGTCCGGAGGTAAGGTCTCATCATAACTAATAAAACGAGCCCAAACTCGGCACATCTAGTGCTCCTCGTCGAGGAGTTCCAGTAGCAGATACCGACACGCCTTCAGATCTATTAAGTCCATGACGTGTAAGTATATTTATATATAAATCCTGCGTGCTTTCAGCCAAACATATCCGAGTTTAGACTCGTTTTGTTAGTTATGATGAGACCGTGCCTTAGAACTACAATTAATAGAATCAGGCGTTACTTTGCGGAAATCCGTTATAATGGGGTTGCTATAAATTAATTTGCTTAATTCCGAGTAAACAAAGAAAATTATGTATCCTGCCACTTAAAACTGGACTAAAACTAAATATTAACTTTATACATAGATATTTACATGTCCATATATCCGCATACATACACGCTAAATCCTAAAACAAGAATTTAATCTTAAAATCTTCAAAAAAAAATATTTCTAAGTAACCAATCACAGCGCGTGGATTAGGCCTCCATCCGCTGCCGGCATGCTTCGACAAGCTATCTTTCTCGCACTTATGGCTACGCATAAGACTTTTTTGTCATATTAGTTGGTAAACTTTATTCACGTCTGGGAATGATTTAAAACCGCTAAATTCGTCTGGCGTTTTACGTGTTTTATTTAAAATTACTCAATAAACACGTGATTAAAATTTGAGATTGCCAAAAGTATATTTTATGGGAACTAAAAAAAATATTTTTGAAGAGGTCTGGTAATACTTTATAACCGACAAAAACGTCTGGGATTTTTTTTTTGAATTATATAAAAATTAAATTAAAAGATAAAAAAGAAATCAAGTTGCCAAAAGAACATTTTTTTTGGATTTTTTTTTTTTGCAAATGTTATATACTGCGCAGTAACAAAATAACCGCAAACGCTCAGCCAGACTCGCAGGACTGGATTCGCCAATTGACGAGATTATATTTTTTCACAATTTCAACTTGCCCAAAGGACCTTCCCAAAATTCGTCGCCAGCTCTCAGGCTATATATCTAAATTAGTAAATTGGTTTAATGTAAATAATTTGCATTTAAATGGCACTAAAACTAAATGTATGAAATTCATGACTCCAAATGTCAAACAATTAAATACTAATGTAATTATAAATGGGAAGAAACTGAATCTTGTAGATACCACCATTTTTCTTGGAATCACACTAGACGCGAAGCTTCAATGGAGCCCCAATATATGAAAACTAGCAAGCAGACTTAGTTCTGCAGCATATGCTGTAAAAAAGATTAGAAGTATAACCAGTGTTGAAACAGCTAGACTAGTTTTCTTTAGCTATTTCCATAGCATAATATCGTATGGTATTTTGCTATAGGGACACGCAGCTAACACTGAAATTATATTTGTTTTACAGAAGAGGGCATTTTAGATGAGGGAATTTATGATTTAAAGCCTAAAGAGTCACTGCAACAAAAATTTAAGGAAATTAATATATTAACTTTGGCCTCTCAATACATTTATGAAAATGTTGTGCACAAAAATAAAAGTAGTTTTACAAAAATAAGTGATATTCATTCTGTAAATACTAGGAACAGAGACAAGCTAGTAGTACCAGTTACTCGACTCCATCGAGTCAGTAATTCATTCTTGGGGCGATATATACGCTTTTACAACAAAATTCCTGAAAATATACAAAATTTGACCTGCTCAAAGTTCAAAAACTTTATTTAACTAAATTTATATAAAAGGGTTATTATAAAATTAAGGAATTTATGGATGATAATAACCCCTGGAAATAAGGTGATCACTACCAAGCTATTTCTAATTTGTTGTGTTGTTAATTTGTGTAACATACATGATTGTAAGCTGTTATTTAAAAAAAGTCCCACTGGGATTCTTGCTGGTTCTTCCCAGGACAGAGGTTTTTTTCCGAACCAGTGGTAATCAAACAAAAGAGTGACTTTTAATAAGTATTATTTATAATTTATATTAAATGAAAAAGTTTCTGTTTCTGTTTCTGTTTCAACCCACACCCAGGTGCTGTTCAGTCTGCCCCAACTACCAACTTTTCATTTGGATACTAATTGTAAGTTATGATATCTACTTGTTTAACAAAAAATTACAAAATATAAATTTCATCTAAAAATAATGTAACCAATTATAATGCCATTACGCGTCATATAATATGTGTACTCAAGGTATGCAAGACAAATAAGGTACTAACATACAAATGTAGTACATTCGGACCACAAAATTTGAACATCCACAAATTAGGTGAATGCTTCTGTTAACAGAGAACCTAACTACAGAATATGTTTCAAAGTAATACCTGTTGTAGCTTATGGAAATATTAATGTAAAAATTACTACAAATAAAATGATAAACCGCTACAAAAATATTTTGAAGGAACACGCTTCAAATATAATTTTCATAACTTACCTTCTCATCAACAACAAGATGTATTCCGTCACCACCAGCTGGAAATATGTAATGCTGTAACGGAGTAGGTCGGTACTCTGTGTAAACCACATGACAGGGTTGAGAGTGTAGACGGCACACCCATTCTGCGAACTGCCGCGCATTCGGAATTGTGGCCGAAAGAAAGACGTAGTGTACATTATCCGGCAGAAGGATGAGGGTCTCTGAGGGTCGAAAATAAAATAATCACCATTAGTCTGAAACGTTTGGACAATATACTGTAGATCACTTTATACAGCTTAAGGTGCGTATGGAAATTACAACATACCCCCTTCCCAACATACCAGAATCGAAACGTCTAACCAATGTACTTAACAGTACCATTTCATCCTATTGAAGTCTTAAGAGGCGACTATGATAAAAGCGAGAAAGACCTTCTGGCTTCTGTTTGTTTTAGTGTCTCACTCAAACCAGATGTAACAGATCCAGACCGGTAATGTGGAGTAATCACAAGAGTGCTCTCTACGCATGGTATTGTGAACGTTAACTTTAAGAAACAATTTGGAAAATAAAAATAGTTTTGATTTTCATTTTATATAAAAACAAAATACATATAAGTCTTAGGCCAATTTTAAAGTAACTTTTAAAATTAGAATAGGAATACCCATTTTAGTGTAGAAGCTGTGTACTTGCTCTGTTGGATGTAAAAGAGTAAAACATGTGACCAGCATATTATCACGTTATCATTACAGCCCTTAGAAAATTCACTGCTGAACGTAGGTCTTCCCCAAGGAAATCCACAAACCACAGTCCTGAGCCACCTGCCTCGATCGACTTTATGCATGTCTTGCCAGGTCATCACACCATCATGAGTGAAACCATCCTACACTTGGCTCAACAGTACAAGGTTGTCACTCAAGAAACTTTTTTCCCAATAGATTGCAAATTCTTCAACAAGCCAGGCCATTGCCACTTCAGCTTACTGTTTTACTGATTTTATTGTTACCGTCATGTACCTTTCTATAAGCTCGCTAAGTGACTCTAAGCATTCTCATATGTCGATACGCTTTTGTATTGTTGGTGTCCTGAAAGGCAGCTGCTTAAATTATTTAACGTCACGTCATTCTTCCCGCTGAACACTCTCAGCGTAGAAACTTAATTAAGAGGATGCAGCAGGACAGGACGTCGCAAGGCCCGCCAGACTTACCTTCCCACACTACTCCTCTCTCTTTGTCTCTCATATAATGAATTTCGTCAAATACAACCCAGCCTACTTCTCTCATTATTTCAGATCCTCTGTAGAGCATGTTTCTTAAAATCTAAAAACAAAAATAATAAAAATCAATAACAATCAATACATCAATACAAAAACTATACAGTAATTCAACGGTGTCATATTTTATACTATTATTTTTTATTTTACCCGACTGGCCCACTGACTATCTAATAGTTATAACTTTAAAAAAAAGTAAAAATGGACTTTGAATTGCTAAAAAAGAAATTATTTATTTGGGTAGTGAATAAATAACTTCTTTTATAAGGGTAATTTTTTTCTCCGAATACCCTTAACATATAACCTGTTTAATAAAAAAAGAATCATTAAAATTGGTTCACAATCTTCGAAGATATCACATAACATACATATAAAAAAACATAAACTCTAATTGAGAACCTACTCATTTTAAAGTCGGTTAAAAAGGAATAAATTCGAGTTCTAGGTCTTCAAAACATTTGTGATCATCATAAAGTTCTTCACATACATTGAATGACAGCCACTAAATTTAAGGAAACAATTTTAGAGATGTAGTTTAGTAGTTCATAGCCTCTTTAGTTAATGTTTAATTGTGTAATTGATGATTACCTATAAGTTATTGTGCATTATGTCCTAGATACTAAGCAGTAGCAATTAAGATTCGGTCTTAACAGACAGATCGATAACAAAGTGATCCTATAAGAGTTTTCATTTTCTTTTGGCAGATACAAAATCCCAAAAAACAAATATTAAACTGAAGGAGAATGGCGATAGTCCGAAATTTCTTTTTAATGGAAATACAATTTTATGAAAATTTTTTTTTTTATAGGATAAGGGTGACAAACGAGCACACAGTCCACCTGATGGTAAGTGGTTGCTGCGGCCTATAGACATCTACATCTATCCTCTATTACAAATCAAAATGTAGATGCGTTGTCACCTGTGAGGACTAAGATGGAATGCCTCATTTCCAGTAAAAAGGGCTTCCGGCCACCTGCACTCACCAAGCGAAATGCATAGGTAAACCTCTACTTCACGCTGGTATTCTGTGAGGTTGTGGTACCACCCCGGTTCGAGCCGGCCCATCCATGCGACGGCAAAAGCTGCCGCGTGGCTCTACCACTGTTAAAATTGTTAAAAATACAGTGTATTTATATCTATTCTGTATGTAATCTGATTTTATACAGGGGAATGAGGCAGAGTTAACATAGTGGGATCTCAGGCTACAATAGGCATTAAGCTTAATAATTAAAAACAAAAGATATTACTGTAATGTTTTATAATTACTTATGGATTTAAACGGATTTAAAAATGTGCTCCAAGTAATAACTTTATTACGATTTGCTAGACTTGAATTGATATTATCATCAAAAAATGTAGTCTATAAGTAGCCGATGGTATAGCACACTGACTTAACTTTACAAAAACCTATTCAATCTTGTTTTGATGACACCCTCATTATAATAGGAATTAAACCACATCTCACTCTCCAGATCCATCTAGCTGTTAAGACTAGAGGTGGAATTGAAAAATTATGCATACATACAAGCAAACATGCATATATACATTAGTCTGTATACAAGGGCGTAGCTACCGCCGTATCAGCCGTATCAATGATACGGGGCCCCTGGCCTACTGGTGCCCCGAACGTGTGTAACCAAAAATTCCAAGAACTTCTATGGGACAGGAAAGGCTATCACTATTATCTATAGAAGCAAAGAATTTAGTAAAACTGAAATCGTCTTCAGCTATGAATGCCGCCAAATCGTTTTCAGCTATGTTCGCCGAACAAAAGGCACGAAAAGTGTATATTTGATTTGAATTGTTTGGCTAGCTTAGTTCCTAGGAGTATTAATTGTAAATAATAACTTAAAATCAATATATAATAATTTTAATTCAATGCAAGCGTCTTTGTTCCTGTTATGAAATCTCTGCTCTTCATTGGGGCCCTAAAACAAATTTTGATACAGGGCCTATCTAAGGCACGCTACGCCACTGTATGTATACACGCATTTTTACAAAAAATACATATGTTCATAATCTATAAGCTTATATCTATATTATATAACTACTAAGACAGTATGGTTATAAACAAAATAATTTATTAATAGCAACAAGGAAGTTACAAAGCTAGATCACTCAAAACTCATTCAAAATTGCCAGGGTATTTGCGGACCAATTCGCGAGTGTTTTCCAAACAGAACCACATGACCAACTGCCTACATTAGACCCAACACTTCGAGTAGAGGATTCTATTGAAGAAATTCTGTTCACGCCAGACCAAGTCAACCGAGTCATTTCAGAAATGAAAACAGATTCATCTCCGGGACCAGACGATATACCAGTAACTATATTGAAGAAATGCAACCTATCTCACTATTTAACGGCAATAATGCAAACATCGTACGAGACAAGCACCTTACCGGACTTATGGAAAACAGCATTAGTGACACCCATATTTAAAAAAGGTAGCAAACTGGAACCAACCAATTACAGACCCATCAGTCTGACTAGTATGGTCTGCAAGGTTATGGAGAAAATTATAGTCAAGCATATTAGAAACTTCCTCTCCAACCACAAAGTTATCCCTAAACAGCAACATGGTTTTTGTCCACATCGTTCCACGATTTCCAATTTATTATTATGCCTATTATCATGGACCAAACACTTTAATGAGAGCCTATTGACGTAATTTATCTTGACTACGAAAAAGCCTTCGATAAAGTCCCTACGAGAAGACTCCTCCAGAAACTGGAATGCGTAGGAATACGTGGAAAACTACTGGCTTGGATCGAGTCTTTTTTGCGTGGAAGAACTCTACAAGTAAGAATTGGTGAAACAAAGTCTGATCACATATAGTGGAGTGCCACAGGGTTCCGTTCTAGGCCCTGTATTGTACATTATTTATACTTTTGATCTTCCCCTTTGCCTACAGTGTAATGTCAGCATATTTGCAGATGATACTAAAATATTTGCAAATCCACTAATAGACTATGACCGCCTTCAGGATGATCTAAATAAAATAGCTATTTGGTCCAAGGAATGGCTTATAAATCTCAATGCTTCAAAATGTACAGTATTACACATAGGAAAACGTAACCCTCGTCTTACCTATAAACTGAGCGGCGCGTCACTTACAGATGTTAAAATACAAACAGATTTAGGAGTCAAAATTGCAGAAGACTTGAAGTGGGAAGAGCATATATCAACAATTGTTAAGAAAGCTAAGGGAATAATCTACCTCGTGAGAAAAGCTTTCGCTGTCCTAACACCGGAAATGATGCTTAAGATCCACAAAACATTTATCAGGCCAATATTAGAATACGCATTTCAAGTCTGGAATCCATACTTTATCAAGGACATTGAAGCTTTGGAAAAAGTACAGCGTAGCTTCACTAAAGTACCACGGCTATTGAAACAGCAGTCTTATGAAGAACGTTTGAAAGTTTTAAAACTTACAACATTAAAAAGTCGCAGGGACCGAGGAGATTTAATTGAGACCTTTAAGATCTTAAATGGGCATTACGACATTGAGGAGTTTGAGAAATTGTTTATTCGTAATGAAAACTCTCACCTCAGGGGCCATCATCTTAAGCTATGTACCAGCTTTTCAAACAGCAACCCTCACAAGCACTTCATTTGTAACCGTGTAGTCACCGAGTGGAATAAGCTTCCAGAGAACGTAGTCTCAGCTCAAAACGTGAACCAATTCAAGAATAGATTAGATAATCACTTTCTGAACTGCAAAAAGAATAACTAGTGGACAAAAACAGGATACAGGCAATATCAGTTGTCTCAACTGCCTGCCTGTTAATATAATAATAATAATAAAAAGATAATAAAAATACCAAGCATCAACAAAACTATGTGATGTTATTTGATGCATATTATTTACCTCAGTTGTCATAATCAAACATGATGCTGATGGATTTATAGTCACATCACCAGTGATGAGCCCAACATCATGAAACTCCTCTGAAAATTCCCTATATTTCTGATTTGACAATGCCTTGATTGGTGTAGTATATATAACTCTCTGCTTATTCTTTAAGGATAGAGCTATTGCATACCTAAGAAAAACACATACAATTATAAAATTATATAACTATAGTTTTGCATAATAAAGATATTACATAATAATAAACATAGAAATAAATTAAATAATAAAACAGTACCTATGAATTAGAATTATTGTTTTTTTTTATAGGATAAGGGTGACAAACGAGCACACAGACCACATGATGGTAAGTGGTTGCTGCGACCCATAGACATCTACATCTATTCTCGATTACGAATCAAAATTCAGATGCATTGTCACCCATGAGGACTAAGATATAATGCCTCGTTTCCAGTAAAAAGGGTCTCCGGTTCTCTACACTCACCATACGGAACACAGCAGTGTTATGCTGCTATTTTACACTGGTATTCTGTGAGAGCGTGGTCTTTCCCCGGTCGAGCAAACTCATTCGTGCTACAACTATACTTATTACTAATATAGCTGCAGCATGGTTCTACCACGTACAAAGTACGTTAGTTAAATATTATATATCAATTAATATAATACACTATCAGCTGAATTATTTATAAAATTGATGAAGTGACAATTGAGCAAACAGTCACAACACATGGACATCAATGAACTTCAGACAAAGAAAACTACAGATGAGTTGTTACGTCTGAGAATTAAGGACTGGAATGCCTCACAGCCTGCAATGATACTGACTCTCTGTCCCCTTCAGACTGGAACTCATCAGTGCGAGCATTACTATTTGGCGACATCTACAGAAAGGTGGTACTTAGTGGTGGTTTCAATACTGTCTGGGGTTGTTTCTTGAGAACTGGAGATTAGATAAAAATCAATGAGAAATTATGTTAAAAGAAGAGTAGTAACTGTTTCTAGAGCAAAATGTGAAAAACTTTAAAAATGAATTTTAACAACTGTTGAATATATATTAGATATGAGCACCGCTGTCGCCGAGAGTTCATGTTGACGCGACGTCGACGAATGGAGCACGCGACGCGCCATCGCGACGAATCGCAACTTGCTTTCTTGCTTGCACACCAGGCCCGACCTCATTAGTTCGCCTAGACGCTTCGCCACACTACGCTCCTTGCTCACTCAGTGGAGTCAAATATTTCACTGAGTGAATGTGTATTGTTGTGTGGTGTTAAGAATGTACCTCACAGAATACTGGCGTGAAGTGGAAGCTCTGCTTCTGCATTTAGTCTGTTGAGTGCAGGTGGCTGGAGACCCCATCAGGTATAACTATAGACATCCGGTACTCAAGTACGTGGCGGGGGGAGGTGTCAGGGGAAGCCCTGGGTACTCTTCCCCTGTTACGGAAATGTATCGTTTATGAGTAATATTTTTTTTGTAAAATCATAACTTTACTTTTTTACACAGGAATATTGACTCAGTTACTTCTGCAACTGCTTCCGCGCTGCGGAAAGTGCAGTCCTGTTTACAAAACCTGCATTTATAAAAACACCCTAGAGGTAGGGCAGACAAGACTATGTGGAGTTGGGGCGTTCGAATTCAGTTTTAGTACAGATTCGACCTATTTTATCTATAAAGTCACTTTGCCCTAAACTCTGCTATCATAGTAGTAAATGAAACAATGTAATGTAAATTGTTATAATTTTGTTTTCTGAAAAACCTCTTTGACTACTCTCTACTGCGACTCAATTCATTATGTATAAATCCTCTAACTTTATTAAGAATTTGTTAATCCGCAAGCAGTCAAGACTAAATACAAATGTACTTTAATATCTTGTTTTATATATATATATGTATATCAAGTAACTGTTTATTTATTATGTGTATGTTAAACTGCTGCAGTTATCTACCAAACAGATAAATACTTACTCAGCTACCACAGTTTTCCCAGCAGAAGTATGAGCTGACACTAAAACAGACTGCAAGTTGTCTATACACATGATGGCTTCTTTTTGAAAAGGATCCAGAATAAAACTGTACTGCTTGGCTGGTTCTGTTGTAATGGGCATAAGAGGAGCATACTCGTGATTTGGAGGTATGGCTACCTCATGTGTACAACCTTCAGTTGTCTCCAATGTATGTATTACAATGCGTGAATTTAATACATCTAAGCTGGAAAACATAACATTTTGTGAGTATAATATATTACACAAAATTATGAGGGCTTACAAACGTAAAAATTGAAAAATGTACAATAACCAGGACACAGGCTTATATCGGCTGTTTCCAACTGCTGACCTGCTACATAATAATAAACTCTGGGCTCAAATGTGGAAGACGGTACTCCTTGATACAACTCACATCATACTAATCTACTAACCAAGTCAAGACTAAAAATAAAAACAGCTTACTTTAAATCGGCAATGAGAT
This sequence comes from Parnassius glacialis, assembly GCA_033319125.1. Classification (NCBI taxonomy): domain Eukaryota; kingdom Metazoa; phylum Arthropoda; class Insecta; order Lepidoptera; family Papilionidae; genus Parnassius; species Parnassius glacialis. Next base: position 17,227,412 of record JAVANC010000013.1, on the reverse strand, counting down.
CAGACTCATCTTCTTCCTGTTTCGGCTTCTTAGCTTCTGTAGTATCAGCATATTCAACTTCTTCGTGAGGGCGTTTATTAGTAGCGCTATTAGATTCTTTTGCTTCCTCACTAAAAAGATAAAATCAAAACAAATATAAATCTTAATAAGGACAGTCTAAGAAAATAGGTTATAAAGCAACTCACACGGAGTCCTCGTTAATTTTCACATTTGGAAATTGAACAGCAGCTTCGTTTTCAGTTGATTCGTCAAAACAATCAAATAAGCTATTCACATCTGCCATCTTTCTACGAATAAGGTAAATATTACAGTAAATAAATAACCATTTCTTTTGCAATAAATTTAATAACAACAACACACGTACTTTAAATTTGCTCTAGGGTAGGGATGTTCGATGATCATCGGTGTCAAAAATTAAAACATCCATGTTATAACATCGATGTTGCTACATTTCAAACATCGAAACATCGATGTCCATAAACTCAAAATCGATTATTGGGAACTAAATCTTGCATCTTTAAAATATTAAAAATTTAGAATAATTCAGAATGCTTAAACGCATCGATAACCTAAAAATATATCATTATGGGGTATCAAATTTAACTGTCAAGTGTCAACTGTAATGTAGCAGATGTCACTGATTTCGTTTGTTATTGGTGTTGTTGTTTGTTGTCTGTTTCTTTATCGGTTGTTTTAAAGAAATCCGATGGTTGATCTTGAACACGATGCAATGCACGTTTCGAACAATGTTATTGGTTCAGTGTTGTAGTTGGAACAGTGTCATTGGTGGTTAAAATAAAAAAGAAACGTGCGGTGAGATATTTGACCACAATCGCTACATCAACGCCATTTGAGCAGCTTTGAGCTTTGAGCTTGCTACATATATATTTATCTATGTTTGAGCAGTTTTCTACCAACTTCAAAAAGGACCTTTAAAATGTTGAATATTTCTTGTTGCAAAATATTATATTATAATAAAAACCAGTGTCAACAACACTGTATAATACTTTGCAGGGGTGTAGCTAGCGCCGTATCAGCCGTATTAAAAATACGGGGCCCCCGGACTACAGAGGCCTCGAACGTATGTAAGCAAAAATTCTAAGGATTTCTATGGGACAGGATGTTGGTTTGAATTGTTTGGCTAGCTTAGTTCCTAGGAGTATTAATTGTAAGTAATAACTTATAATCAATATATAATTATTTTAATTTAATGCGAGAGTTTTATTCCTTTTGTGAAAAATCTTTTCCCTTGATTTGGGCCCCCCGACAAATTTTGATACAGGATCCCTCTAAGGCACGCTATTCCACTGATACTTTGTATATTTATTTTAATATAACAGACATATGTTCTAATAATATTTTATAATTGAATGTAGATAGAGGCGTTGAGCCTGGAATTATGTTGTTAAAGGACAAGAAAACTGTATGTCCTATTTTTAATGTGTGTTTCCTCATAACTTTTTTCTGGGTAAAACGATTTTGATGATTTTTTTTTATTTGAAAGTTGGTGCTTCGTCATGTGGTTCTATATAAATTTGACCCATATATAGTGACTAATAGTTTTTGAGTTATCCTTAATAATTTATATTGAAGTCGGTTTTACAAACTTTTTATTTTTAAATTATTTTCAATAATTGGCTCAACTCTTTATCAACAGAGAAACAGATTGAAAGTCAAAATTTACTATTTCTTCAATCAATCGACAAAAATATTGGACTATATAACAAATGAACTAGATATTTGTAAACTTCTTCTATTTTTGTAATTACTCTATGACACTAAATTGTTTATTAATTTTATTTCTTTTATTTCATTAATTATGAACCATAAACAACATGAACATTTTTTTATTCATCGAATTCTAACCTATTAAATACATGTCCAAAAAATCATCGATAATGGCTAACATCGATGTTTTGAGTAGGATAAACATGGAACGTCGATATTGAGCTATCGATGTCAACATCGATGTCATCATCGATGTTTCTACAACATCGACATCCCTCCTAATTTGCTCGCAGTTTCGGTTTTTTTAATAGTTACTGGCTCTAGGTTCAAGCCCTTCTGGGCCTGAAGTTATAAGGTATAATTATCCTTCATAGTACACTCCTTCACAATATGTAGATGCGTCACATTCTGCACCCCTTTTTTACTTTTGACGGTTACTTGAGCCAGCAGACAGCTGAGAGTTGGCGATGGTATATCGAGGCGCCTAAGCAGACAGACACCTTATCTTGAGAATCACATCACTATCAGAGCACTTGTTTCACCGTTTCCACTAATAGTTCACATATGCAGACATTTAATATACAAAATCGCACCACTTTTACATATCAAAATCCACTTCAAACCATTATTTAAACAATAATACAGGAGCAGCATTCCGTCTTCGGCCAAGTTCCCACCAAAATCTCCTTACAGTTTCAGTTTATATTTTATATCATAGAGTATACTATATAACTAAATATACAGGTTTATAACAGGCCTATGCAGGTTTATACAAAGCACAATCTAACTAAAACTCAGAAAACAATGAATTATATATATTTTTTTTCACGGAACCCTAATTCGTTTTCTAAAAGGAAAGTAGCCTAAGTTACTCCTTATAACATCAACAATCTACCCGTCAAAATCGGTCCAGCCGTTTCGGAGATTAGCCGGAACAAACAGACAGAAAAAAATTTTAAAAATGTCTCTTTTGTTATAAGTGCCGTATATACTTCCCTATTTATTAAGTAAAAAGCAGTTATTTTGATATTATAAACAGACACTCTAATTTTATTTATTTGTGTAGATTTAAATCAAATTTGTTAAGTGTCAATTGAGTGCATTCGACACTTAACAAATTTGGTTTATCAACTTTTTGTGCTTATCATTGCATTTTTTTTTTAAGTATTTAAAATAAAATAAAAGTATTTATTTGCCACAAAACGATACAATGTTAAAATTTAAATAGATAGCCTAATAATGAATTGTGACAAAACGGTCTGTGACTCAGTTGTAACGGGAAACCCATTACTCCTGCTATTCTGTCACAGCCTTTGCGCAGTATTCATACAGGGTCTTAGGCAAGTGATGAAACACAAGTATCATCAATAAATAAACAAATAAAAATTCAAACAATAAATAATAGTTACTAAAATATGAAATACAAGATACAAAAATACAAAAATGTTCACTAATTTGACGGGATAGCAGAGCCACTCAGAGCCAGGGACTGTTGTAGAATCAGCCACTTGCGGCATCTTTGCCGAAAGGTATATTATGGAGATAGGGTAAACCAGACTGGTGGTGGCAAATCGTTCCAGATTTTAGCAGCGGCGAATTTAAAACACCCCCTGGCTCCAGTGAGTCTAATTCTGGGTAGTGGAAGCCGATGACATTTTTCTCTGACTGAGAGCAAACTATTTTGTTCAACAGCTATCTTATCGTATAAATATCTTGGAGACGCTGCGTGATACAGTTTATGCAGAAAGCAAGCATATTTTAACTGGACATATTTAAAATGCCATTACTGACTAAATAAGGTGAAATTTTATGGCTTTTCGATATTTGAAAACAAAACCGCATGCATGCGTTCTGCACTCTCTGTACATTCTTTGCATTTTATGCATTTTTAACGACATTATATTCAATGGTGTAATGGTGCAATTATATTCAAGCAAGGTGCAGTTTTTTTATATTGCAAAAGTACCCAATTCTAATTATTTGAAGTAATACCCACGTAATAAGTTGAGCGATCTTTAATTATTTTTTATTTCTAAACTGCATGGGTGCAGTTTAAATAATTAACATTTTTGAGATGTGCTATTTAAAATACGTCTGCCAGTATTTTTTTATATATATACTCCAAACTCATAGGCTGGGGTAGGGGGGCCAAAACGACGATGAGTAGACTTGGCGTACGTTAAATGACGGACTGGAATGGTCGTTATGCATATGTTTTGCATCGTGCGTCCATAGAGATATACTCCTAAAGGGCTTATTACATTATTCAATTTTTAGGAAATCTAATTAGGAAGTTGGAAAGTGTAATCATAGTAAAGCGCTTATTACATTATTCAATTTTTAGAAAATCTAATTAGGAAATTGGAAGGTGTAATCATAGTTAGAACAGTCAGGACCCGATTTAGTTAAAGTTGGAGGTCCCGACCGCTCTACTTTCTAAATTGTCTACAATTTAGGACAATGTAATCGCAATGTTACGATTTAGAACGACCAGTCCAGTTCCTGTATAGGACAGTTACTATACTCTTTGGACCAGTAGGTGCCCGCGCTTCGACCTAAGTGGATGTCTTGATTGCGTGTGCGACATTTGTTTGCGATGGCGAGTGAAGCGACAGAATTGAGCAGTGGTTCGTGTGGCAGCATGTCCACAGAAAAAGAGGTGTTATTACAAATTATAGACCTGTATATGGTAAATGCCCTATTTGTATAATAAAAATAATGAAAACTATTTAAAAAAACCAATGCGTGAAGAGAGCTTCAAGGTGTTGTTACGTAGTATATCCTTAACCCAGCATATTCTCTTTTTTCTTTTTTTAATATCCATTGTTCCAACCACGGCTAAGGCAAGTCCTATTTTCTGCTGTTTTGATAAATACGGCGCCATCGATCAAACGTGCAACCCCGTCGATACTTCTTTGAATGTGCTTCGTCACGATTTAGAATTCAATTTAGTGTAATGTGATCACTAGCTTCCAACTTAGGTTCCTAATTAGATTTTCTAAAAATTGGATAATGTAATAAGCGCTTAAGTCAGTGAGTGCGTCGTGCATGACCTTGGAAAGACGTACGTCAAGATAGACCGTGTATAAGACGTTTTAGTCTATGAGGACAATTTTGCCACAGACATAGATAACTGTATATAATTTTAGTTAACAAACTAATAAGATGTTTTAGGCTCGGTACTAGTCACTATATTTATATCTTTATATATAAAAAGTACGTGTCACGTTGTTTGTCCGCGATGGACTCCTAAACTACTGAACTGATTTCAATGAAATTTTTGGTCAATGTGCAGTTTGGTCCAACTTAAAAGATAGGATAGCTTACATCTCAATTTATAGTGGCAATACAATATTATTTTATTGAAAATTATTTGTCTATTATTTGACAGTCACAATTATCTGTTAGCTTCAAACGATTCTGTCAGATGACGATATCTGTTGACTGGATTGAGTAAATATTTAATAGATGGCGCTATGTTAAAAATACAAACGTTTAATATAAGCTACAATTTAGTAGTATAACCACCACGTGATTAAAAATTTGCAGTCTGTGTGCAGTTTGGTCCAACTTGAGAGATAGGATAGTTTTTATCCCGATAAGTGACCGTCAATTTTTTATTGCTAATTTCAGGAGTATTTTTGGGAAAGCAAAAGGTCGTTCGGAAAGGGCAGAACAACGTCTGCCTGGTCAGCTAGTATATATATATATATATATATACATATATATATATATATATTATAGTCAGTCAGTCACACACAGACTACTAAAAGCACAGACCAAATATAGCCGTAGATAGAGGATACTAACTTAGTACTAAGTCTATAAATATAACCCTAAAAATAAAAGGATTTCCTGTATATACTTGTTATACTCTTTGCTTCAATTTAAAACATTAAAACCACAGCACAGTACAGACTACCAAAGAGGTAGCGATTGGCATTGAATGAACAAAGTACAATTATTTATAGTTAATTCGACTGTCGACGTACTGTGAGCAGGTAGTTGCTTATTGTTACAAATCATTCGTTCAGTATGTATTTAAGTAGGATGACTTGTATTATATAAATGAAAAGTATATATAATATTAGCTAACGCCCGTGGCTTCGCCCGCAAATACTACTATCTATATATCTTAGAGGAACCGTGTATTTTTCCGAGTTAAAATACTTTTTATCCCAGAACAATGCACGGTTCCTGTGTACCTAAGTATTATTCCCCACTATAATCTATCTTTTTGCAAAATTTCATCCATATCTGTTCAGCAGTTTTTACTTGAAAGAGGAACAAAGATCCAACCATCCTAACAAAATTTCACATTTATAATATTATTAGTAGGAAGTAGGATAGGATAGAATTTTGTTATTTGTATTTTTTTTATTTCGTTTTATTTATTTATTACAGATCAGCACGTGAAACCAATATAATAATATAGAGATGATGCTGTATGATTTGTCCAAGTCCAGAGGTCGGGACATATTTGTACGGCAAAAGCAAAAATAACGCCTGAACATAGAATAAAAAGTAACGCGTATAGCTGCTGTACATTTACATGTGATAAAAAAGAGGAGACGGTTTTGAACGTGGACTATCATAACTGTGCTGCTCAAAAGGGAGGCTGCAAACATAGCGTAGCATTTTTGATGTGGCTTCATAGACGCAGCGACGAGCCATCTCCTACTGAAAAAAAATGTTACTGCGCCAAACAAAAGCTGGCTCAGTTACTATTGAAGATAAAAATACTGATAACACCAATGGAGATTAGTTTTTCCTAGCAGTTGTGCAAAGCCTAAAGGAAAATTCTATTAAAAATCAGTTATCAGTATACGTTACAAAGAATGAGTATAAAAACTTGTCTTAACCATAACCTCGTTCATCAATACAATACGCTACAATAATAACAATAACGCTTTTAGGGTGATCTTGGGGCTGCCCCGCTTCTGCGGTACCTCTGGCATGTTTGCGGAGGCGCGCACTGCCTGCTTTCATGCGACCATGTGTAAGCGGTGTGCGTCACTGGTGCGCAGAGTGCGGGCAAGCTCCAATATTATCCTGAAAATGATAGGTGACAGATTGGACTGTCCTCTCCTCCGGCATTGCTGCGACAGACATGTCCCAGTAATTGTGGGAGCGAGAGGGTATTATTAATAATTATATGTAATTTGTATTTATTGTATTCTGATTCTCATGTATTTTATTTGTACTTTAATGTATTTAATTGTATTTTAATGTATTTTAATGACATATTATTATCAATTAATCAATTGTTTTTCAATTATATGAATCTTATGTTATCTGAAATAAATTAATTTGAATTTGAATACAAAAAGGAAGGCAATAATATAAATATAGTGCCACCAACTTATCTGTGAACTGACAGCTTGGCGCTTCTGCGCTGAAGTGTTGCCAGTTCGCGAATATTCCCATCTAAGGGTCTTATATTCCTACATAGAATCCACATACTAGGGTAATAAATTAGTCACGGAATAAAAAGACAAGAACACAGATTTAACAGATATATGTCCAAGAACAAGAAGAAACAAAAATATCATACTTGAACAATTTAAACTATAATTAAATAATATGCCTTTATGCCTTTTTTTACCGGGCGTTGTAATTTGCGTTCCTATGGCTTATGCGTTTTCCGGTTCTTTAACTATTTTGGAAATGAATCCTTGACTAACATCTGAAAAATAAATGAATTGCATTAACCAATCCATTTATCGGAAATACGAAAAGAAGGAACAAAACATAGCAATACTGACCTGTAGCATCTGATACTCTTTTATATACCTGATTAAAAGGCATTATCGGTGCTTGCCCTCGAGCTTCTTGCTCACAAAAGTTTAATACTTTAAAAATAATGTTTCGGGCATCACTTTTAATGGTTTTCGGCATTTTTTATTTTTCTATAAACTCTCAAAACAATGACGTATCGAGTGACATTTGATTAAATGGCGGCTGTAGTTCACAATTTTGCCGCAGCTGTCAGTTCACAGATAAGTTGGTGGGACTATAGTGCAGATGATTTTATTTATTATTGTTTGTATTTATACTAAAATCACCATAGAGAAATATCACAAAGCAGAGGAAGTTTGTCAAGCTAGTTCACTGTTATGGTATGAGTTAAGGTATTGTAGAATAACCGCGTCTAAAGTTCACGAATGATGCTTTGATTGAATAAATTAATATTTGGTGCCTCTGTATCAGAGATACTGTCTATGAAAATAGGCAAACGATTAGAATCCAAAGTCAGAGCAGTCAAAACAAGGAAAATAGTTATCGCAAATTGTGGTTTCTTTTTAAAACCTGATTGACATCATTTAGGTGCTTCTCCAGATGGATTGAAAATTGAATACGTAGTAGAAGTAAAATATCGCTCGACACAGAAAGGAAAAGAAAGTTTTATAAAGAATAATGTTCTTGGCAGCAAATCGAAAGCTCAAATTCAGCTACAAATGTTTTTTTGCAATACAGTCAAGAGATTGTTTTGTGTAGATAATGAAAATTCTGAAAGCAATTAAAAGTAGAAATATTTGATGAAGATTACGATGAAAACTATTGTACTGATCTTTGTCTGTAATATATAATGTACTCTGTACTGATCTTTTAGAGAAGTCAACGCATTCTTGGAAAATATCATTGTTTCCGAAACTGGTTGAGACTTAAAATTACTCTTTTATTAATAATATGACATGTGCTTTTGATGTTGCGAGATTATCGGAATAAAACTATAAAAGAAATGAAAGCATTTTTATTTATGCATTTGATTACTAAATAGACAATATTGTAAATTAACTAAACCACAGGCTATTGTTACAATATTATCCAAATAATATATGTATGAAATATCGTCACATGCATGAGATCCGATCATTTTAAAGTCTCTCAACTTCTCTATGCTTCTTTCAATGTGAACTCTTATAGCAGCGATTCTCTTAAATGCAAGATTCCCTCTGCTGTAGGTTTTGAGTTGGAACTCACACTAGGCGGCCTCAGGAGTGTAAAACCACGTTGTTCCAGTAAATGGGAAATATTTTTGAAACCCCTATCAGCTAACACTATACTTCGTTGTGCCAATTTTTCAAGATATCCGCTGTCTTCAAATATTGTGAATTCTGGAGTCCTTCCTCCATATCCCTCAGAGATAAATCTTATCAAACCGCCAGGTGTAATTGCAATCAAGTACTTGACGGTATTGCAGCTTTTATATTGAGACCATGTAGCCGCTTGGTGCGAAGCGTAACTAGGTTTCTCGATTTGAATTTCGAAACAACGAATTATTGAGATCGCTTTAGAATAGCGCTTTCTAAAAGCTATCGGCAAGTTTTCTCTGACATCATCTGCTGATCGCCAGATAATAAGCCGATTCAAGCACAGTGCAACTTTTGGGAGAGTTTTATTAAAATAATTAGTCACAGAACTCTCAGAGAGGCCAAAATGTATTGCAAGCATTGAGTTTGGGTCATACCATCGGATTTTTCGTAGTCACTAGGATTTCAATAGATGATATTTCCGTGAAGTTTTGTAAATGTTTAATACAATAGAAACAGAAACAGACAGAAACAGAAACAGAAACTTTTTTATTCAATATAGATTATAAATAATGCTTATTGAAAGTCACTCTTTTGTATAATTACCACTGGTTCGAAAAAAAAACCTCTGTCCTGGGAAGAACCAGCAAGAAACCCAGCGGGACTTTTTTTTTAAATAACAGCTTACAATCATGTATGTTACACAAATTAACAACACAACAAATTAGAAATAGCTTGGTAGCGATCACCTCATTTCCAGGGGTTATTATCATCTATAAATTCTTTAATACTATAATAACCCTTTTTATACAAACTTAGTTTAATAAAGTTTTTGAACTTTGAGCAGGTCAAATTTTGTATATTTTCTGAAATTTTGTTGTAAAAGCGTATACATCGCCCCAAGAATGAATTACTGACTCGATGGAGTCGAGTAACCGGTACTACTAGCTTGTGTCTGTTCCTAGTATTTACAGAATGAATATCACTTATTTTGTAAAACTACTTTTATTTTTGTGTACGTACATTACATTTTCATAAATGTATTGAGAGGCCAAAGTTAATACATTAATTTCCTTAAATTTTTGTCGCAGAGACTCTTTAGGCTTTAAATCATAAATTGCTCTTATGGCCCTCTTCTGTAAAACAAATATAATTTCAGTGTCAGCTGCGTGTCCCCATAGCAAAATACCATACGACATTATGCTATGGAAATAGCTAAAGTAAACTAGTCTAGCTGTTTCAACACTAGTTAGACTTCTAATCTTTTTTACGGCATATGCTGCAGAACTAAGTCTGCTTGCTAGTTTTGATATATGGGGGCTTCATTGAAGCTTCGCGTCTAGTGTGATTCCAAGAAAAATGGTGGTATCTACAAGACTCAGTTTCTCCCCATTTAAATTGCATTAGTATTTAATTGTTTCACATTTGGAGTCATAAATTTTATACATTTCGTTTTAGTGCCATTTAAATGCAAATTATTAACATTGAACCAATTTACTAATTTAGATATAGCATTATTTACTTCGTCATATTTTAGCAATTGTCGACTTAATTTGAAAATTAAAGAAGTGTCATCTGCAAATAATACTATATCATGGTTATCTCCTACTATGTAAGGTAAGTCATTAATGTATACAAGAAACAGAAAGGGGCCTAGAATTGAGCCTTGATGCACGCCCATCTGTACCATCGACCCGGAAGAATATGAATATACATTCCTGACCATTCATACATACAGTATGAATGGGTAGGAATACCTATCAGTAATTTTGGATCTCGAGATATATCCATTAGAGCGCCCTGTTACATAATATGCTCATTGAAGAAATTTTTGTTGATCGTTTTGTTATTTCTAAATCATTCGACTCGTTATCTCTAGCATTAACACCAAAGAAACGAGTATTTTCACTTGAGTTTGAGTTGCTGATCGTGAAACTAACGTTTGGATCAAGATTTTTAGGGATTACTTTTTTAACTATTGGTTGTTTCCATTTCACTGGCGTATTATTAGATTTAGTTTTCATTTTTGGTTTCATATTAACCTGCACTTCTTGTGTTTTTGTATATATTTAAATCTCTTTGGTTTTTTGACTCCTTACATTGTTGTTTGATAATACGTCTATTTCTTCAGGTTTGTTAAGGGGATCTCTGTTTTGTATGTTATTTGAGTCTTGATTCTCACATTCTACTACTTCAATGGAATGCAACAACAGGTTTTCGAGTCCAATATCTCTACTTAAAACTCTTTCAAAATATTCTATCTCTTGTCGTTTTTTAAAACCGGGTCTGTCAATTTTCTTTTTTTGAGGCTGTTGGCATTCAAACTTATAAGGAAAAACTCCCTTTTTCAGTTTAAGCTTTCCTCCAACCAACTTAAACTTTACGTAATTTTACATATCTTTTTCCAACTGAAATATAAATATAATAATAATAAAAAACTCTTTATTTACTTTACAAGGCATTTTAACATAAATAAGTGGCTAGAGCCTCCGTTTAAGTACAGAGCGCCTGTAGTAAGAGGCTCCGCTCTTTCACAACTTCACAAACAAAATCTAATGAAATACTTTTAGATAACTAATATAAAAACGTGCATGCTTGTGGTGTGGGTGTGGTGGTGGTGGTGGGGGGGGGGGGGTTGTGTGGGTTTGTGTGTGTATGTGTATGTGTTTGTGTTATAATTTTAATTAAGTGGTTGTAAATACTTTTTTACTGCATTTTTACATTCAAAATGGGTCATTGTGTAAATTCCTACATGTTTATTAATTTTGTTGTATAATTCTGCTGCGCGTTTACTATACTGAACTGTAGCAGAAAAGTGTGAGTATTTGGAACTTGTGCTACTAATTCTTTTCTCCTCTTTTGTAAAGTATTTGGATTAATAGATAGGGACTTATGTTTCTTTAATATTGTGTGCAGTACATAAATTTTTCGTACTGATAATAACTGTGTTTCATTGTAAAGACTTGTAGTAGAATATCTTCTGTTTTAAAATACATATTTTTAATTAAATTTCATTGCACACGTTCCAAGTGGATAAATTTTGTTTTGCAAGCACCCCAAAAAAATTTGCTTCTAACAATAAAGCATAGCTGAGGCAGATACATAAATCGACCGCTGTTGTGTAAATGATTAAAAAGTATTACCATTCACTCTTTGCTTTTTACCCGAGTACGTCCGTATGTCATTGTTTCGACCTTGGAATACGAAATACGATGTTTTTACATATAAACAGCTGAACCGATTTTGATGACTTTTGGTATAGAGATAACTAAGATCTTAAAATGGATATAGGCTACTTTTTATCGTAAAAATAAAACTTTAAGGGGTAAAAATACAGGCGAGATAATAACTTTCTGTGACAAACTGTATTCAACGCGGGCGAAGCCGTTGGCAAAAGGTAGTATTACATAGAAATGGGAACAGTCGAATAAATAGGTTTACGTTATAGTTGGGCCGTTCAGAGAATGCGTTCCTGACACGTCGGGATTGAACTGACGACGTAACTTTGTAATTGCGTTGCAGTTACGATAAAAATATTTTTGCTGGTTGTTTACCGTTTTAACAATTGATGAGCATTAACACAACATTATTATATCAATAATCAATGAATGTTATAATTTTGTGCCAAACTGAGTGTCAAATAACTTGATAAACAATATTTTTCTAAATCTATACTGCGCTATTACAAGGTTATGTCAGCGCTTTATATCTGTAGTGCTGTGCTAACAATAACAGGCAATAACAGTATCGTAATCTGTTCTTATACAGTTATACTTTATAAAATAATACGTTTTGTTTTTCTTTTTAAGATTTTGAAACTAATGGACTATAACTTTTATTAAATATAAAAATAAAACTACGACCAAACCGAACGCGCGAAAGAAAGTAGCATTTTTATATTTAGGTTGAAAATGGTAACTCCAAATGGCGTTGTGGGCCGCCATTTTGTGACGCTAAAACAGTCGTCTGTTGTCGTTTCGTGCGCATAGACCACGTTCTTCAAGTGTTTTCGATCTGTTTTTATTTGATTACCCGGCTTTCGTTTAATGGACTGTTTCTGCTTTTCAAACTGACATCGGCGCTAAATCGGACTTCGATTGTGTTTTGTATTGCGTTCTTTTTACTTTTGGTGCATAATAATGCCTAAACGTGGACAAACATTGAAAAGTAGAGCCCGCGAGTTAATCATCAAGCTGCAAGATTACTTTGGGCGGGAGCGGCAAAATGGCGCACCCCTGTTACCTGTCAAACAAGTACAAGAACGCGTCTCTCAGGCGCTTGAAGTTAGCAAACGAACGATAACAAATATTAATAAAGAAAAGTTCGGCTCTACTGGCACGGAAGATAATATTTTACGTACTCCGAAGAAGAAACCTAGAACTAAACCCGTGATAGATATTGACACCTTTGACGCCGATGTAATCAGAAATCATATATATGGTTACTATTCCAGAAATGAATATCTCAACAGGAAGAAGCTTTTGGCATCGTTAAGAGAAGCTGGACTGTTTAGCGGGGGTAAAACTGATTTAACCAAAATCTTAAAAGATATTGGTTTTTCGTATAAAAAACCGACGAAAGAAAAATTTTATTAGAACGATACGACATAATTTTAAAACGGATAAGTTTTTTGAGAGAAGCAAAAAATATTGATAACTGGGATAATGTCGAGTTCATTGACGAGACATGGCTAAACGCCAATCACATAGTTTCCCGGTCTTGGACCGATGATACACAAGCGTCGACGTCGAAAGTATCAATGGATAAGGGGGCCCGTCTGATAATATGCCACGCAGGTTCTGCAAAATACGGCTTTGTGGAGAACGCGTTACTGGCATTTCAATCAAAAACCACAAATGACTACCACGAGGAAATGAATGCCACTACATTTAAAGAGTGGTTCCAGAACGTGCTTTTACCCAGCCTACCAGAGCCTTCTGTAATATTCATGGATAATGCCTCCTATCACTCGGTTCAAATACAGAAACCACCTACCCAAGCTAATAAAAAAGAAGAAATGGTGGCTTCATCATCATCATCATCATTACAGCCCTTCACAAGTCCACTGCTGAACATAGGCCTCCCCCAAGGAATACCACAAAGCACGGTCCCGAGCCACCTGCATCCATCGACTTCCTGCATGTCTTACCAGGTCGTCATTCCATCTTGTGGGGGGACGCCCTACACTTCGCCTACCGGTACGAGGCTGCCACTCGAGAACCTTTCTTCCCCATCGGTTGTCGGTTCTTCGAGCTATATGGCCGGCCCACTGGTGGCTTGGTTACAAGCAAAAGGCATTGACGCAAATATGCCGATACTAAAACCAGAGCAAATTAAATTAGTTAAAGAAAATAAAGCGGCAAATGTGCGATACGAAATCGATGAACTGGCTCTGGAGTACGGTCATCGCGTTTTAAGAATTCCACCGTATCATTGCCAATATAACGTGATTGAGCTAATCTGGGCTCAAATAAAAGGTTACGCCGCCCGCCACAATATTTCCCCGCCATTCAGCACGAAAAAGATGATGACCCTATTAAAAGAAGCCTGCGGGGAAATCACAAGAGATGACTGGGCAAAGGTTGTTGAGAAGACTAAAAACCTGATTGTGGAACATTTTGACCGAGATATCAGGATTGATTCTGTTATTGATAATAATATAATTATACATGTAGGCGAAGATGATGATGAAGACACCACCTCCTCAAGCGAATCGGAGTCTGATTAATATTCTGTACGCACATTCAATTCAATGTACTTTATTGCATAAAAATACCGATTGTAACTGTGTAACAAAGAATAAATAAAACAATGTTATTATATTAATATTACCTTTTTTTGGTTTCCACTTAAATTACTAAAATATAAATTTTAAATGATTCCGCCAATTTAATACGAAAATAATCTTAAAAATAACGCGGCGGTTCATTTTGGAGGAACGGTAACGAACTCAGTGTTATGTTGTGCCCATCACTAGTCGTGACTAACTGATAGGTGTTAGGAACGCATTCTCTGAACGGCCGAACTATAGTAGCTACGTTAGTACGTAGGTTTATCAACAAAATTCAGAATATGTATATAGGTATATTTTTATTACTACAGCAGGCTTAAAATAAGAGATTACACAGGTATACTACATGTAATAGAAGGTACCAATTTATTTCCATATCAACTAAATAATAGGTATAATAGGTATGTAGGTACGTACATCGAAGTGATCTTCACAGCAATGTCGTGTAGCCTGGGCAGAGGGTGTAGTTTTATCATCTCTTTTTGCAACGAAATACCATTTTTACGAAGTTTTGGGTCTATCGGCACGTTAAAAATAGTTTTTCTGGTATTTTAATAGCAGTTTTTGTACATTTCGGCACTATACAATATTTATACAAAATTAAAAAGGTGAATTAGACTTAAACCGGACACTTAAATTGTTTCAAAATCACAATTAACTTAACAAAACACTGCGCCCCTTATCGCTGCCAACGGCTAACTGGCGAAGAGAAGACCGTCACAGTGAGGTCCACAGAGTACATTATATATAGGGAAGTGACGTCCCATCTACCGCGCCGGGCGGTCAGTGAACTTCGCTATTAATTTGGTTATAACTTCGTAAATTTTTGTCATAGAACAAAAGTTTTTGCCCTGTATGTTAAGGATTTTTTAGCTCTATAAATCTGCATTCTCAACTAAAAACGTTACGGATCCTCATTCAACTAATATTCGGGTTGATAAACATTTTATAGGTACAGTAGCTGTTATAATTATGTTTATATGAGGCTGAAGTTACAAGCAAACATACAGTCCACCTGATGATAAGTGGCTACTGCAGCCCATTCACATCTGCAATCAATTTCAAACAAAGAAGGCTACAGATGCGTTATTATCCGTTAGAACTAAGAGCTCTCTAACTCTGTATACCTCAGGTTAGTACACGGTAGTACATACACTGCTGATTAGACGTAGAAATCCGTAACAGAATAGTACCCAATTTCCCCTGCACGGTTTCCCGTCTTGTCGCGGGGAAGTGGAATGTTGGTATGACAAGGGGCCACTCGTCCTATCCTCCGTGACTCTGCGGAGGCGGCACCATTGATGCAGTGGTGGTGGAGCCGCGGAAGGAGAAGAGTGTCGGTATTGCGAGGCGCCACTCTCCCTAGCCTCCGTGGCCAAAACTTGGTTGGCGACGGAGCCAAAGCCCATCCACCGCTGGAATCGGGAAAGCTAGTGCTTCCCGTTTCCACGTTAGTACTCGTTTTTCCTGGCCCTATGGGCTCCGCGTATTGGACTTGGAGGGAGGGGGTCCGTTACACAGGTGGAGTTAGAGGCCGCGTAGGAAGACACGCCTTGTGTTCCTGGTGAGCCTTACCTGAGAAGAAAAAGGGGTAGATGAAACCCTCCCCGAGGAAGGGCTGCCACGGAGCAGCCGGCGCTGATGGGGTCGCGGATGTAGGTAACCGAAAGTGTTTCCGTGGTCCTGCCAATATGCGGCGAATAAGCAAGAAATTTTCGTTACATAATTCGCTTTAGTTGATTAAGTGACTTCATATATTATGATTTTTTTTTCATTTATCAATTTATGGGAGATATATCGTATTTAGCGTGAAATCTAGTCCTTTTTATGGGCATTTTTCATCGCATCTGGCGTTTTTAGGCCAGCCACGTACATTCGGAATTCCGTTTCGAAAAACCATTTCGGAATATCGATTCGGGATTCCAAACGCAGTAAATCCAAATAAAATCAAGGTCCTAGTACACACGTACAGTAGTGTGTGTTTGGTGTCCTAGTATGGGGCCGGCCTTAGTGCGGAATTAGTTTCCTCATCTGGCAAGTGGCAACATAGTTGTCAAATTGTCATGCTAATGTTTATATTTGTGTTTGTATGATTGTAAAAATATTTAAGTCACTGTTTATAATTTATTCTGACTTGCTCAAAGTCTAGTTAGTTTGAATACAATTATTCAAAATTATATAAAATATACAGAAATTCAATCATTTATAGGTTTCGCAAGATTTGAAAATATTTATAAAATGACTAATGTTATGCCTGTTATTTCTATTCAATGCGATTGGATTGATATGTTGAGGTAGGTATTCTCTTTTGTATTGTACCTATAGAAACTTTAAAGTAAAATGAAACATCAGCCTAATATTACATATTTCAGACTTTCCCAAGGGGAATTTTGGATATCTTCTAAGTATATAGGTCAAAACAGTACTCATGAAACTATAAAAACCTTGGTTAATAAAACTGATGGAAAAATGCATATAAGATGCCCACAAAATTATCAATATATTTCACACACTAATTTAAGCCTTGTAATGAAGCACATAGATTCCGGGTTAAAAGTGGCATTTGTAGCACCCACTAAGACACATATTATCCACAAAAATGCTGTGCTATCTGTTTCATCGGGAGAAAATGCTATGGCAGCATCATCTTGTGAAGGGGATAAACTCTTAGTTTGGGATACTAGAACTGGTAAGTAATTATATAATAAATCAAGGTCAATCATTTTGTAAATTAAAATATGAAACTAATTAGCCTTTTTTTCCAGATGAAGTTCTCTTGGATTTAAAAGGTCATGGGGGACCAGTGTACAAATGCAAATTCTTTCCCTCAAATGTAGTTTTGATTTCTGCTGGTGCTGATGGCTCTAGTAAAATATGGTCAGCTGAGTCTGGAATTAATCCTGTGACATTAATAGGTCACAAAATGTCTGTCTGTGATATCAGTATTATTGACAGAGGAAGGAATGTTATAACTGTCAGCAAGTATGATCCTGTTTATTTTTTATCGTATAAGTTGTATACATATTGAGCATGAATTTTACTGAATGGAAACATTATTTTAACTAATTTCACAATTCATTATGCAAAGAAAATTTTAAGCAATGCTGATTTTGAAAGTATTTAATGATTATTCATTTATATATCCTATTTTGCTATTTAGAAATATTAAAAATAAGGGACATATTTAATCAAGAATGCATGTAATTAATTGACTTTTAGTTCACCTTCAAATGATGTCATAAATTAGGCTGAATGAAGTAAGGCCAATATCTAGTGATTTAAAAACAATATTGTTCTACTTGGCAAGTTGTCAAAAGCCGACTTCTCAGTTTTTATTTATAAAATAACGAGTGACCCATTAATATCTCTAACCCTGGCTCCACCTGGGTAAGATAGTAATGGGATGTTATTTAGATTTGAGATAATCATTAAAAACCTTTTATTTTATTTATTTTACAATTTCTTAAAAAATTCACAAGGTTTTATTAAAAAAAAATAGTTTAAATCACTCCTGGCATTACTTTCTGTAAAATTTCATTACAATAAGTTAAACCATTCCCAAGATTAGCCTGGACAGACGGACAGCCTTAAATGCCGTAAATAAAATATATCATAGCTCAATAAAAACACAGGCCTCTCACATTGAGGATGCCATAATTAATAATTGCAATATTTTGTGTCACTAAAATTGCAGTCTCTATCTGTCAAAGAGCCGTGGTAGCTCAGATGGCTCCCTGTAAGTTTCACCATACTCGAGCAACCTGGGTTTGATCCTCCCCCCCCTGCACCATTGTAATTGTTAATTACAAATTTTAAGTGCTGACTTACCACATGCTCGGCGATGAAGGAAAACACTGTGAGAAACCTGCATGTCTGAGAAATAAGCAAAAAAAATATTTCGAAGACATGTGAAGTTTGCCAACACGCATTGGGGCCATGCAGCAAACATTACCTTGCCCTAAAACAAATCTATCTGTCATAATATTATGATTTTATAGGTAAACTGTGAAATTAGAAAATGGTTGTTAACTAAATTGTATAGAAACAGCTGAAAGGAGAATGGGATTTTTGGGCCTGAAGTTAACTAATTGGTTTATACTTTAAAAAATTGGTCATATTTTTCTTAAGTAAAATAAAAAAAAGTAGCTCTTTTTACAATCTAGGTTTCGAAAAAACAATAAAATAAGAAGTAAGTTAGAAAATCGATTGTGGTGTATTCTTTATGGCAATAAATCGTTTACTATAAAGAATACACTAGTGAAATCCTCGTTTCTGAACGTTGTCTTCCAATAGAGGACTTCTCATTTTGAAACTTGACTTGACAGTTCAAACTTCAAACTATTTACTTATGGAGGCTACACACGATCACTTTTAACTGTCAGTTTTGACTGACCAGTTTTGACTGAGAGCGAAAACTGACGTCCTTTGCACCCACACACGTTCACTTTTAACTGTTCTCTTTGACCAAAAACAACATTATCATCTCAAGATGTCATTAGCCGACGACAACGCTTCAGCCGCACTTGGTTTATTATTAATTTTGAAAAATAAAAATATAAAAAATATATGCAAAGAGTGGTGTAAACAGTGGTTTAAAAAAGGATAATTTATTCCCATGTTAATTTATTAACCGAACTAAAAATTGTTACGAAGGATTGGCACAAATATCTCAGAATAACTGAAGAAATACACTATCTTTCTACTACTATTTTATATATATTTTTTCGCGATCGCAACATGACTGAAGAAACACCGCCTACACACATACAGTTTTAACTGATCAATTCCGTCATTTCAGTTAAAAAATATGTATCAACAATATATCATTAGTTTTAACTGTTAATAAAAAAACTGACAGTTTTCATCGTACACACACTCAGTTTTCACTGTCAGTTAAAACTGGTCAGTCAAAACTGACAGCCAAAAGTGATCGTGTGTACCCTATTAAAAGAAAAAGACAGATTTTCAATTCGATATGAAAAGAGCGCAATATAATCGATTCTCGATTAAATTGAGCATTTTAATATCTATTTTCGATTATTTTTCTGCGTTAACTAGGGAGATAAAAAAAATTGCATACATATCTACAAAATAATAATAAAAATGCAAAATATAAAAATTCCAACATGTAACAATTACAACAACAATTTAAGTAATCGATCTCAGATCGATATCCCTAATTTTCACCTCAGTTAATTGTTGTTGTTTTAACTTTCGTTAATCGTTTCACCATTACGTTTATTAACCACAGCTTTTTTGGTGATTTTATACTGATCCCGCTTTTATATCTTTAAGTAATTATAGTGAAAAATAGCCTGTAACAGTGTAATAACAGTGAAAAATCACCTCTTATGGTGTAATAACAGTATAAAATCACCTGTTACAGTGTAGGTAATAGATAATCTCACTTTTACTTATTCTACAATAACTCAGCTCTTATATTGACAAATCTTGCCAGATTTTCAGCTATGAATTGTTTACATATACGCTTTCAAATGGTCCTACTTTCATCTTGTTAACACTTGGGCCCAAGAATGTATGGAGACGTCTCCTCCATTCCACTGCTAGGCATATAGTTATCACTAATTTATTATTAAGATTGTAACATCTCTATTTTTATTCATCCATAAATAGGACACTGCTTATTATAGACCTTTGGCATATCCATTGTTACAGCTGCTTAACAAGCTTAAAGGCAGTAAGGCAGTTGCAATTTTGCAATACTGATGTTTTGCTTCTTTAACACTGATCTTATTATATTTCTTGATCTAAATATCATACATAATATGGTACAATCGTCCGACTTCCGAGATCTGCTACAGTAAGAGATGTTGTTTTGAATTCACTTACGCCGCCATGTCACTTTGAGTCAACCTCTGAGCCTAAGGCGCGAATTATACAGAAGCGATATAAGGCGAAGGCACGGCACGCAGGCATAGTGCCATGGTGCTTCAAAAAATTTTCATATAAAATGTATGTGTCGTCGGTAACAGTTGTGACTCGTGCCGAAATGGCGCACAAGTAGCACGTCGATTTTTATACAGTTGTCTGTAGAGGTAGACATGCTATCGCAACAAAGTCGACTCGTATAATGACGTACCTTGGCATATCTTTACCTGTTCTGTATAATTTTAATCTCGCCCGTGCCTTATCCGTTTCACTCCTTCGCCGCGTCTCTGCCATGCCTTTGCCTTATGCCGCTTCTGTATAATTTGCGCCTTAGAGAACTTTTCATGCATGCTTCATCAGTATATGTAACACTAAAGATGTAATGTACACCGACAATCATGTCATTTGTTTTATCGGTGAGCATGTTGCGAATTATGGTTACACTAAAGAAGGTATCATTAAACATAAAAGTATGTGGATATCACATTATGAAATCATTGAATTTTCAGAGATGGCTCTGCAAAGTTATGGGATGTTGGTGAATCAAGAAATATTGCTAACATTCTAGAAGGTCATGGTCCCATTAATTGCTGCACTATAACTTCAACATCAAATACAGTCATGGTAGCTGATGATAGAGAGGTATATAAAAGTCTTTCTTTATCTTCAGTAATGACATAATATTATATCCTCATGTCTGCAATCTATAAAAACTTTAGAAAATAATGAGGCAAAATTTTAATTTTATTGACAGCGGGTAGCATGCCCTTGTCACGTCGACAGTAAAGCCCAACCTTTTTCGCTTCGTATTCGAATTGTTATACCAGAGAAACACTGAGAATTTCTTGACATAAAAACGCAATAACTGGGTTGAGCCAAAATGGCTCAACCCGGGATTCCAACTCGTGACCTCCAACAATACAGTTATGCAGCAAGCACCTAAAGATACCCTGGCTATATAAATATCATGGAGTCAGATTTATCACAATTACAAATTTCTATTATATAATATATATATATACAGGTATTTTTGGAACGCTCCCGAAAACTAAGACAGGCGACAGCACCAAATATACCTTTGATCATAGGTCACAAATAAATTTGATCGTGATGAAAAAATAAATCATATTTTTACAACGTTTTATTAGCTTTATTCACGCGCCATCATGTTAGTACAGCTAAATGAAACGATAATTTCATAAAAAAAATCATGAAAATACTGAAACCTAAAACCAGCAGTGGAATAACTGAATTCATATCAGCTGATTAAAGGTCAATGTACGCGCGCACGCAAATTCGCGCGGTCCGCAATTAGCGGGCCATACCACAATACCTAATAATTTACAACACTTGTCTAAATACCTAACTTATCTACTTAACCTACTATTTTGCCACTGTACTTGTCTCCACGTAGCCATTTTAATCCGAATTTACAGGTTAAATAACCCAAATAACTGGTTCGATTGCCCGCTAATGAAAAAATACATAAATGAAATGTAACCAAGGTTAGAGTCGTGCGTTTTTATTCATCGTGTGGTATGTTTATTATTCTCATGTATTCAGTTATGTATGTATTCAGATTAGTTCAGTACTAAGTTATTTAAAAAAATTAGCTATGAAACAGCTTACCGCTCTAAATCCTCCTTGGTCTTCTGAGATGCGGCTCAAATTGTGCATTCATTTCAAGGCAGATTTGGGCTCGGTGTTGCGTCTCCTCATGGAGGCGGGGCATCATCGTGTGGTCTTCGACACAGTCCGTACGTAGTTTGTCGAAAACATCCACGATCCTTTTGTAGTTTCGTCAGCACTATCACACTCACGATTAAAAACCATTTCTTTCACATACCCCATAGAAAGAAGTCTAACGAGGTCAGATCTGGTGCGCGAGGTGGCCAAGCGTGTGGTCCTAGTCCGCCAAATCCAGCGATTATCAAATAGCTCATTGAGGCGCTCACGGACGAACCTCACGACATGTGGAGGGGCACTATCATACTGGAACCATGTGCGGCGATATTCAGCCAACGATAGGTCATCTAAAATGTCTGTCAACTGTTTATTTATAAAGTTTAGGTATCGCTGTCCGTTCAGTCGCTGTGGCAGAAACACTGGTCCCAGTATGCGATCCTTAAATAAACCTGCCCATACGTTAACCGACCATCGGGTTTGGTGCCCAGTTTGTCGAACAGCGTGCAGGTTAAACTCTGAATACACGTGTGTATTTCTTCGGTTCCACAGGCCGTTTCTGGTAAATGTCGACTCATCCGTCCAGATAATGTGCTCAATGGAACCAGCCACACGTTGTTGCTGGTATAATAACCAACGGCAGAAAACTCGTCGGCGGTCGTGATCGCCGGGAACTAAAGCTTGCACTTTGTGCAATTTGTATGGGCGCATTCGGTTACGCTTCAACACTTTGTGCACTGCACAGTATGACACACTTGTTCCATCCCGACGTCTTAACAATTTATTTAGCGATACTTCGTGTACCTAGGTTCGGATACATAACATGTTGTCGTATTCACAATCACTATAAACATACGCGTTAAGCATTATTAAAACAAAAAACGAACAAGAATAATACCAACATGTAATCACAATTTAATAAACAAATCGACAAAACTGAAACCTACTGCGTCACAGCGTGATGCGACACGAGCTGGGCGGGTTACATAGTTTCGCACCGAGCTAGATACAGGTCGAGTGGAGGGAGGTTACAGTCGCGTTCTAAAGTACTACATGGTATTGGGATATTGTTTTATAATATTATAGTAAGTAATTAATTGTTTTATTGTAGAATCATAATAGGTGCCTTACTTGGAATGAAAAATGGATAATGTTTACTTGAGCATTATTTGTTATTTCTATCGTAAAATATAAAATAGTTTGTAACAAGAAAACTTAAGGTAAGGGTGGCACGCCGTCCATTATGTCGTCTTGGGTCACATGGAAGCCAGATGTTGAAGGTGTGTTGGTGTTACTGGATGCTACTTCATCATCACTTTCATCTTCGCTTGAGCTTCCGTCATCAGGTCGATCACATGGTAATTTTTTCGGTATTCTTCCTTAACACTTAAATTTACAGCACAATTTTCCCCATTCACCTTCTCCTATCATATTTACCTTTTCGTTCACTAGTTTAGTCATAAAACAATAGATATAAATAATTTTTCTTTCCTTCCTTTTTATAACATCGTCGCGAGTCGCAAAGTAAGCTGTGTATGCGACTGTATTTTTGGAGCGAACAAAGCGCGGGAACCAATAGCATGCAGGCACAGTAATACTGGCGGATTGTTCCCCCGTCGCGCCCCCTTCGTACCAATATGTGATAGATGTGCCCAAGTTCAAGGCCAGCGTTCTTTTTTCACCGTTCGCGCGTACATTAACCTCCATTAGTCAGGTGATATCAATTCAGTTTTCACTGCTGGTTTTATGTTTCAGTATTTTCATGATTTTTTTTATGAAATTATCGTTTCATTTAGCTGTACTAACATGATGGCGCGTGAATAAAGCTAATAAAACGTTGTAAAAATATGATTTTTTTTTCATCAGGATCAAATTTATTTGTGACCCATGATCAAAGGTATACTTGGTGCTGTCGCCTGTCTTAGTTTTCGGGGGCGTTTCAAAAATACCCTGTATAATATATATATATATATATATATATATATATATATATATATAACAGCAACTATTTTACTGTTTCTTTATAATGTAAGTAATCAGAATTAAAATATGATTTTTCTGCATCTGTCCTCAGGAGTGATCATTTAGCTTTATTAAGTTATGTTTGTGACATAGATTTAGTATACTGTATACTATATCTATGGTTTGTGATTAATTTGTTCCAGAGCGATTATAGGATTCATTTCTAGATATGATTTTATTCTTAATAAATTAGTAAATTCAAGACCAAGGAATAATATTAACCAAAATTGAGCTTTATTGTTAAAAAATATGATTTAGTTTTAAACATAATAATCTGAGTAAACATTTAGTAAACACTGAATTATTTTTAAAACTATTCTGGACAGTAAAAACTGTTATTGTTATTTTATTGACAATGCAAACGAGTGATGATTCTCTAAAATTGTGTTCTTTCTATTGAAAAAGGGTGACAAATGAGTACGCAGTCCACCTGATGGTAAGTGGATACTGTGGCCCATAGACATCTACATCTATCTTCGATTAAGAATTGAGATATAGTTGTGTTGTCATCCCTGAGGACTAAGATAGAATGCCACGTATCCAGTAAAAAAGGTATCCTGTTCTCTACACTTACCATACAAAACAGCAGCAATAAGCTGCTATTTTACCCTGATTCTGTGAGAGCCTGGCCCTTTCCTGTTCAAGTCCAACCATTCGAGCTACTACCATAACATAGCTGTAGTGTGGCTCTGTAAAATTCTATTTTCTAATTTATTTACATGTTGTATATTTTATGAGTGTTGCAATAAGTAACTCCATTATTTTCCCTTTGGGGCATGTCCTATATTTTTTGAAAATAATGTTCTCCAAATGCTATGAATAATTTAGTTTTTTTTTTAAAAAACGTTACCCCCACACTAGGATTTTCTCCTGTATCGTGGAGGCAGTTTACAAACACAAATTTCACAATGACAAACATCTAGACCCGGAACAATCATTTGTAGGCCATACAAATACTTGTTCCGTGCGGGATTCGAACCCGCGCCCCCCAGCGCAGCAACTCATTGCTAAGCCACTGCGCCACGGAGCCGTTTTAAATTAACAAAAACTAACTTTTTAATATTATCTTTTAGATAGGTACGGGCAACAAGTTACTGGTTGTGGGTTGCGAAAGTGGTTTAATAATCTGTGCTCATGTGGCCAAAAGAGAAATTATTTACCAGAAGCAGCTGGATTCTGCTATAAATGCTTGCTTAGTTATTGATCAAACCATCATTGCTGGCTGTAGTGATGGAAAGGTAATTATTATGAATTTTAAATTGATGCCACATATACATATGAATTTATTCCTATCAAAATTAATTTATAATTCACGTTTTCACAAAACTAAAAAGTCAAACTATGTCACGGGAAATGGTCTTTAAATGCCAAAAAAGGTATTGTAGGGACCTTGCTAGGTAGCCGGTTAAAATATTAAAAAACGGTAATAATTCCATATTAGCGTCGATTAGCGGGAATAATGTTGCCTTCTATTTTGTCTGTGAAATTTTGGTTCTGTTTGTTATAAATATATATAAACCTTAAATGAAACTAATATTACGGATTTTATCGCGTTTAGTATTAACTTTTTAATTCCCGACGTTTTAGCCCAGTTACCAATTCAGCTTTTATATAAATATAAATTTTTGGTCCGATTGACGCAGAACGAGTTTAGAGTATCTTGAATGAACGTCGGGAATTAAAAATTTAAAATCAAACACGATAAAATCCGTAAAATTATTAGACATATATCTATGCATTTACCTAATGAGCCCCGTTAGACATTTTTGACAAAAAAGAGAAAAATTTGACATTTGAATGACGCCTTCAATACAACAGTACTTTCTTCCTTCTTTATCGGTCCGTAAATGTCCACTTCAAGACGCATGCTTTTCTCGTTGTAGGAAGGATTTGCCTTAATATTCAAGCTTGGCAGGCGGATTGACTCGCAGTACCAGACGTCTCGCACCTTTGACACTGCTGCCCGTTTCCTGTCTAGTTTACGACTGACGTAAACTTGATAGTTATACCGCCATCTATCCGAAGCAATAAGATCTTTTGACATATCCCATAGTCGCCTCTTGCGACGACCACGGGACGAAATGGGGTGGTGGATTACACCACAATACCACAGCACAGTAAATCATACTTAATAATTTAAAATTAAAAAAATTGTACAGACCACTTCAATATAAGTTATTAAGAATAACTGAAAAACTTGGTCTGACCTTGATCAAATTCATATGGGACCACACGAGAAGTACCAGCTTTCAAATAAAAAAAGAATCATCGAAATCGGTTCACCCAGTAAAAAGTTATGAGGTAACACACATAAAAAAAACATACAGTCGAATTGAGTACCGTCTGCTTTTTGGAAGTCGGCGGAAAATACTTTACCTGTAAGTTGTTGAAGAATTGGGTAATCTGAGGACTGTCTGATTGTTAGGTTGGTTGCAGTGCCGGTCAATATTTCAACATTATTGATTGTTGGGTGTTCAAGAGGCACGTGGATAAAAATACAAATTTTGTTTACGAATGTGTTTAGTTTCAGTGTTATGTTGATACATATTAAAATAAAATACGTCAATTTTTATTGATTGATTTATTTATTTTCAGATTGTTTACCTTAATGTCCAAGATGGTTCCATAGTAAAGGAGTTACATGAATCTGCCAACCCAATCATGAGTATGGCAACACTGGCCAATCAAATGTTTGTAGTGGGAAGACAAGACGGAATCTGCACAGTTTATTCAATGCAAGAAGCATACAGTGCAGTAAGAGTACAACTAACAGGCTCCGATTGTGATGGTATAAGAGATATAGCATTTAATGGAAAATGGATTTTGACAGCTTGTAGAGATAGAAATATAAGGAAATATGATTACAATCAAATATCGGTACACTATAAGTAACGCATGAACAAGTCTTGTAATAATATATTTAGTATTAAGGTTTTATAAAATATATCTTACAAAAATTTCAACTTTGTATTTATGTTTTGTATTTAAACAAGAAACTGAGGTATTTCTTCTAAGTGTTGCTGCAGGCACACCTTATTTGGAAATTCGTTGTTCTACCGATCTAGAAAGAAAACCACAAATTATGACTGATGCTTACTAAATACTAAGAAAGATTAAGTATGCTAAATTACACAAGCCATTTGAGAGATTTCTTATAACCTACTCATGTATTTATCTACTTCTGACGCTTCTCAAAAAATGCTGAATTTAAACCAGCGGTTTCTTAACTTTTTTTTATTCATAGATAAAGGGCTTTGTCGCAGATGCGATTATGCCGCCCTGGCCACAAAAAATCTTAAATATAATTACGAACAAACAATCTTATTATACTTACTAGTTACTTAATCTCTTATTAACTAACAAATACAGTTTTTTGGGGTTTCTTAAGTTATATCTAAGGATTAAATATATTTATTTATGTTATATCTATTTTCTTAAATATTATAGTGTAAAACGAGAAAACTAACAATCCACGACTAATGGTAAGTGACTGCTGTATCCCAGGACACTTGCTCGGCTGCTTCACATAGAAAAACTGCATCACCACCAACTATACGACCCCCGCGACGGGAATATAAGAAGAGCATCTGGCCGCCGAAAAGCATTCGATTCACTCGCGGAAAAAGAAGAACCGTAATCAAGATAAAGAAGAAAGAAATAATCCCTCTAGTGACACTATAACATTCCGTTCGACGCGAAATACGTAATCTATCACTAATACATATAAACATACATACGCCACGCCTCTTTCCCGTAGGGGTAGGAAGAGTCCACTTTCATTATTCTCTTCCTACATGCTCTACGGTTTAGGGTGCTCTTGACTTGGCCTTTTTTCAAGACGTCCCTGATTTGGTCTTGAAAAGTCCGCCTAGGTCTACCCCTTCCAACACTTTCATTCACACTCGCCTTATACACTTTTTTCGTCAATCGTTCTTCATTCATTCTCGACATGGCCAAACCATCTCAGCATACCTTTCTCAATTTATGTCACTACATCTTCATGTCATTTATGTCATAATATTTTTTGTAAATCACTTCCCTATTATATTTACAAATCTGCTATTTTTCTCATTTAAACAAAAAACTTTAAATGCTTTCAGGAACATATTTAAAACAAAGATTTAAAAAATGGTAATATAATAAATATGTACGTTTGAGTTGATCATCTAATACGAATATCTACAAGTGAGATCGCTAAATTATTCTAAAGAAAAATGTTGAGGCAGAAACAGTTCGCCCAGAGTTATTTATGCGTGGAGCCGTTTAGTTGTAATTTAACACAATTTAGGCCTCATCGCTCGCGGCCTCCTAAATTATACCGTACTTACCTTAGAATGTTTTAAATTTCAGCAAACGCTAAATATGTAATTTACAATTAATATATTAACATTGAACTTATTCAGTACTTTGTTTCTAGAATCATCCACTTTAGCCCTACAAATAATTGGCATGAGTATAAAAGTCTTTTAAAAAGAGTTCAGTACTTACAATCTAACATTGCACAAGACATCGGAGCATATGTGTGTCACGCGACCGGCAACGGTGGTGGAGGAATATAGCAAAGGCGCAGTACATGTTTTGTAACTTGAAACAGTTCTACGTGATACCTATGCGCTGCCAACATAATATTGGGACGGCCAACCGCGGCATTGTCGGCGACGGAGAAGGCGAAATGGATACGGCCTTGGAACGCGCACCAAATTGTTCGTTGGAACGCTCAAACGTGGAGTGGGCTGTTCCATCTGGTGTCGGTTTTTTACCGCGTATCGTAGTAGTTAAGTTATGGCGCGCGCGCCAGTTGGGACGGTTATTTTCATCATTCGTGTGTTCGTTGCGTTCTGAGCTATGGATAACCAGAGTTGCTGTAAATTGATAAAATTATATGGCTCAAAATAACTGCTGTGGAATAGTAAAAGTCTTATTTATCATAATAAAGCGCTCAGAGAAAATGTTTCGAACATTTGGAACGCGTTCCGTAGAATGCACTGGTCGGCGCGGTCGTTAATGGCGCGCGCTAGGAGCACGTAATCGATACGCGGCTACACGTGCGTTTTTTTGAAAACGATCGGCAAAGCCGCAACGTGGAACCGCATGCGTGCAACGAGAAGCAAGACCAAGAACAACGACGAGATGCCGGTGGGAATGTGTCGATGACCGAGCGTGTTAGAAACCAGTGCATTCGCGCTGCGCACAGATATATTCGCCGCGATCATAGAAGATCTTCCGGTAATCGAAGCAGTTCAAAGGCGCGAGCTACGCGCCCTGTCAGTTCATTCAACCCCGTCGACAGCTAGCGCGATCGCGAATTAAATAGATATAATATAACTCAGCAGAAAAACTCGCCGCGATTAGAAGAAAACGTTTAGAGGTTGAAGAAGATCTAATTAAAAATAAATACGCTAGGGACATCGCGCAGTTACAAGAAGAAACAGATAGGGAAATTCTCGACTCAGCCGAAATCGCCGAGAACAGGAGCCGTGTTGACCAGTGGTATAACGTGGAGACTGCGGGGAGAGCCGCCCTGCCGCCTGTCTCAGCTCGCGCCCCGCATCAATCAAAGTGCAGGCCCCACAGGAAAAGGGGACCGATTACGTTCCTGCACTACTTACTACTTACCGTGTACGCTAAGGACGCCCAGGGGAGGACGGTTGCGAGTAACGATCGAGACGATAGTGGAGCGCTGTACTACCATACGTCAGAGGAGTCACAGACAATATTGGCTACATCTTGAAGAGCAGGCTTCCATAAGAACATACTACAAGCCGCCGAAAAAGATCCCTCTACAAAACGCAGGAGTATACAAGCTTGATTGTGAATGTTGTCTCTCCTACATAGGATAAACAAAAAGATCCTAGAAGACCATAAAAACCCGCGTGAAGGAACATATCGCTGATATGAAGCACCGACGCTCCGGGAAGTCTGCAGTATGTCAACATATTCAGGATCGTCCCAACCATTATATCAGATTTGATAAACCACAAATCCTCGCAAAAGAATACCGATTCCTACCAAAAATGATTCGCGAGACGATTGAAATTAAAAAACATCCCAATTTCAATAGAGAAGATGGCTAGGTGCTACCATCTGCTTGGTATTCCATAATTAATAAAATTAAATGCAAACCAAAGCATACTACTGCAAGACTTGTAAGATACTGTAAGGTCGTTCTGCTTAGATCAGACCAAAAATTAATAATTAAATTTTAAAGGAAGCCTTCGTTAACTATGACATCGGGACGTCAAACACCTCAGTCTCCCCCGTTACCGAAGGCGCTGGAAATGGAAAGTGCCCGAAACGTCGGGAATTAAAAAAATTCAAATTAAACGCGATTAAATCCGTAAAAATGTAGTATTAGAGTAAAATAAGAAATCACTAAGTGTCAGCGCTGGTTTTTAACACGAGAGATCCAGCGGACATTATGCGAACATTAGAGTGTTTCGGCCGCCCGGAGGTTATTATAGATCAAGCGTTAAAAGAATTAAGACGCCTTCCGCGCCCGATTCAAAGCGCCCAGGAATTGAACGCGTTCGGTTCGCGATTAGGTTACAAAACATAGTATGTATTATAAAGAACGTCGATGGCAATGGGTATTTGCAGTACCCTATATTGATAAGGGAGGTAACCTGAAAATTGAGTTCTTACTTACGGTCACGTTCGTGCGATTACGCGGAGCACTACGGAAGTGCTGAGTAACCGGATATCGTGACACTATCCAGGTTCATGATGGGGGAGGCTAACCGCGCGTTGAGTCACGCCTACACGTCCGCCGCGCCGCCGAAGTAAGTGCCCGAAAAGAGAGAAACGCCGCCGTCGAAAAGAGTTATAGTTACACACCGCGTAGAGGAGAGGCCCCGCGACGTAAGGACATTCACCGCCCAAGAAGACAGTGAAAGTGAAAAAGTGTTCGTGTTGTGGTGGTGATTACATGATAAATAAGCGTAAGAAGCTGGTGCAGATGAATTTGATTGATGAATGAACCGGACTGAATTTTTTTTGTAGTTTATAGGAATTTGTTATTATTGATTCCAATGACAAATTGAATGGAAGTTACAAGAGCTGAAGTTATAGAACGTACCGAAAAACGCGTATTGCAATGTATTTTTTGCAGTCTTTACCGGCATGTGTATAGCGACAGTGTGCGAGTGAGAGGTGAATAGATGTGACGCCATTTTCAATCCCATAGTAATATGTTGTACTATTTCGTAATTATGTAATACTTCATTTCTCGAATTTCTCATCATTTGTAAATGGCCTTTAACTTTATGTAACCATATTTACCTTATTATTATTGTAATACTTTTTGTAGCCTTTTAAACCATCTTGATTACGCCGCTTTATGTCCGTCCATAAAATTCTGTCTTCTTTAATATATTTATGCAACGTTTTCCATTTAGTTTTAACCATTTCCGTAGATCGTGAGTTTTGAATTTTTCCTGTGGAGTTGTGATGATAAATATGTTAAAATCCATTTGCTTCAGTTAACTTTTATTTGATATTAATACCTGCCCTTTTCACTAAGATATTCAATACAGTTACACGCAGCATTTATCCAAGCGTTCCACATTTGTAAATTTTCGATAACACTTTCCAAATTTTTGCACCAATTTTGAATAACGTAATCATCACTTCGACCCATCTCTGAATAAAAATGTAAAACTATGATAAGATAGATGTACTCATATAGAAGTAATTTAATGTAGGATTTTTTTTATATAGGAAGTAATTTAATATGCAACAATAAATCAGTAAGTATTTACCTCTCTGTTGAAAATGTGAATTATAAGTTTTGGCTATACGGACTGAATTCTGACATGTATTAGGTTTCCGATCTGCAAACAAACAATAAAGATTATATAAAATAATAATAATGGTGAAAGTTGTTTTGTTTGAGAATTAAATACAGTTCTTACACTCATAATTTATTGATCTCTTTTGAACTAATTCAACAGTCGCGTTAGGACTTTCCTTCGTCTTTTGTTTTGGTCGGTTATCTTGAAATTTCTTGCGTTCTTTTAAAGGCTTTGACTGTATCTTAGTATCAATGACATTCGTTTTCACAAGAGGATTACCATTTCCTTTATTGTTGAATTTCCTTTTTATCATAGAATTTGCTATCGTAAAATTTTGTCGTTGTTTATCGTTGCCTTGTTTATGTATTTTATTTTGTTTCTTAATACTTGTATCGTCGATTTTCTTAGGCAAGTATTCATATTTTTTGGGAATATTTACTCTTCCAGTTTCTTTTAATTTATTATTACTTATGTTTTGGGGCTTTTTCTCGTTCTTAGTTTTATCAAAACTTGTATTGGGTTTGATTTGATTGCTGGGTTGTTTTGAATACTTTCCTTGTACCTGTAATCTCTTACTTTTTATTTTGTCTGTTTCATTTTTTCGGTCTACTATAAATTGTTTCTGACCTTCATTTGCTTGAAAATCAGGTTCTTTAATTGTTGGCGACAATTTTTCTCCAATCTCTTTCTCTTTATGAAATTGCGCCTGTGAAACTTTTTCGATATCGGCAACATCGATGGACATTGAAGTGAAATCGTGATTATTTTCAGGCGATAGTTCTTTCTTTTCATCTGCCTCAAAAATGTTCCCTAGTGATGTAACTGATTTATTAACACTTTCAGTAACTTTAAATGTGGGTATGGACATATCCTCTGGCCATGATTCATCAACATTTGCTGTTAACAATACAAAAATTAGGTATTAAAGCTAAATTATACAAAAAAGACAGAATATTATAGGAATTAACATACACAGTAAATTAGGGTTGGGCGGTGCGAAATCGATGTTCTGCATAATATAATTACTAGATGGTATTTGCACTAAGATCTGGCTGCTGCAAAAATAAATAATTGATCATTATCATAAAATAAAAGTAATGTAATATAATAATATTAAAAATTTTCTTTGAATTAAGTACCTGAATTTTGTTATTAACTGTGTTTGGTTTCCAATATCTAAAAATCAAATCACATCGTTTATTATAAAGATTACATACTTGCCGCTTTAATAGAATAATCATTTTATTTAATTAATTAATTATTTGCATGGAAGTAATATATTGCAGTTTTAAAATCACACCGTTGCTCGAGGCGATCCTACCTTTGCAACTGCGTGGCCCTTTAGGTATAAGAAAATTTTCTTAACGTGTACAAAAATATATAATACAACGTATACACAAATTTAAGCTATATCCTGTATAAAAAGACAGAAAGACATTAAAACGAAGATAAAAAATAAAAAAAAATATAAAAATGTGTTTTTTTCATGGTGTTTTTTCCTTATGTTATTTTTATTCTATTGTTTTTATTATATCATTTGTTAGTTATTGTTGTTAGTTTCATTTTTAGTTTTGCTAATGCTTTTATGCATTATGACATGTCCTGTATGTCCATTACCGGGTTTAGACTCTTTCCTCGCGCCTCGCCTGGTACCTCGCCTAGCAGCTTGCGTGTTGTTGCGAGGTAACTAGTGCCTGTTTACACTCTCGCGATGCATTCAGTTTGCGTTGAGCCAGCAACCATAGCCAGCGACGATGAAAGACGTCGGAACAATAGCGGCATCAACTCTTGCCTTAATAATTATTTATCGATGCTTGACTATTTTAATAAGATGGAAATTAAAAAAATACGTCGTTGAGGAAGAATATGGTGAATGATATCTATTCATCGAAACAGAACCTTTTCAGTTTCATAATCTTTATATATAAAAATTACGTGTCACGTTGTTTGTCCGCGATGAACGCCTAAAGTACTGAACTGATTTCAATGAAATTTTGCACACTGTGTGCAGTTTGGTCCAACTTGAGAGATAGGATACCTTTTACCTTCAATATTTTTTATTGCGAATTTAAGGATTTTTTCATAGGAAGGGTCGTCGGAAAGGGCAGAACAACGTCTGCCTGGTCAGCTAGTTTTATATAAATTGCTAGTACCTATTGTGCAAGATTAAATAATATTATTTTGTTAAAATTGTAATTTTAAAACAAAAGTAATTCGAATGTTACTATGGAAGGGCGCAGTAAACAAACTGAAATGACAGCGCCAGTGTAAACAGCAAGCTCGCGTCCCTCGCGAGGCCCTTTGCCTCGTGCCCAAAAAACCTCCTACGACGCGAGTGCCGCGAGTGAGCGAGGTGAGCTACGAGGCAAGCCACGAGCTAGCGTTTACACTCCCACCTCGTGACACGCCTCGTGACTTGTCTTGCCGCTCGCGCGAGAGTGTAAACGGGGTATATCATGTACCTGAATATTAAACATCATTATGTAAGTAAGATACAATATGTCTTCTAAGATATGTTGTATAATGATTTAGATAGATAGCGTTTGGTGTACCGCAGAAACATAATTATGAATGTTGTCTGCGCTCAAGGATAGAATCGTCTTGTGAGCCTTCTGCTTTATACTTTTATGGCAACTGTTCTTACCGTCATCGGCTTTCATAACGGCAAATCATGATGCTTAAACCTGAGTGTGTTGTTTGTATTGAAGTTTTTGGTCTAATGTATCGACCAAGTAAGTGCCACCTATTATAACTTTTTTCGAAACAACTTGGTTATCAGTGTCTTCTAATAATGAAATTCAAACTTTATTACCCATATCAGTATCTGAAAATTTTACTTTTTTGTTGTTATCTTCTTCGTTGACGTCTTCTACAGGTTCCTCAGTCAGTTCTCTTAAACTTGTATCTGCAATACTCTCAGTCGTTTGTTTCTGTTCGCTGATTTGAGATGATATTAGATCTTCATTTTCTGCATCCATAAAGACAGTTATATTGTCTTCGCCTTCTTGATTACTTAGGACATTCTCTGTTTTAGTTACATTTCTTTCTATTATATCATTTAATTCTTCATACGGTTGTACATCTTCATTATTTATAGTTTCACTATTACCGGTTTTTAATTCAATTTGATTTGGTTTAAGATTTTCCACATCAACGTCTTTTTCTTTATCTATGTTGCTGTATGCATGTGCTTTTGAGTCTATTGTGTAAAATTCGTTGACATTATTATCTAAATTTGTTTCCAGTTCACTCAGTAGTTTAGTATCATCTTCTTGTTGGTTTTTATTTTCACTTGTTTCTGAATTTAAATCTAATGCGTCTGGTAAAATTAAACCGTTACTATCGTTTTCTTTAACAGATTTAATTTCATTTAACAGAATGCTACCACTTCGGCTTTCTAATTCGTTTTTATTTTTAAGAATAACTGAATTAGAATCTAATGCATTTCGTGCCTTATTTTTATCGTTTTCTTCGAAATCAATATCAGATGTAACTTTTGGTAAGTATTTGTTTTCACTTGCATTTCCTACTTCGTTGTTATCATGTGCGATTAATGTTTTTTCGACTGAATGATCTTTATCACTCTCTTCATTCCTAAAATGAGATTCCAATTCAGGAGACTTTTTGTTTTTATTGACATCTTGCATTATATAACTGTCTTTATCACGTATTACCTTATCTAAACCTATATTGGTCTCTGTTACAAAAGTTAATCCAATTTGACTATTTCTATCTTCTTGCTTTTCTAGTTGAAGTTTCACGGCAATTGCACTGTCAAGTATTTCGTCTATTATTATTTGCACTTCTGTCCTAAACTGTTCTGATATGTCTTGACTGTCATCATCTTCATACATATAACCTCCCTGCAAGAACTCTTCATTTCGATTGATAGATTCGGACGTCCCTTTCGTAAACTTTAAGGTTTTTTCATGTTGTTTTTCCAAAGCTCCTTCAAATTCATGAAAGTAATCTTCTTCGTTCCTCGATACTATTTCACTAATCTCAGTGGAATCGGCAACTGTTTCTTTACTGATTTTAACTGATGATATTATGTGCTCTGAGTCAGTTTTTTCATCCGCATTGTTAGTAGTTTCATAATAAGGTAATTCACAAATATTCTAAAAACAAAAAAAAATCTTAGTAACATCAACATCCAATTTAAAAAAAATACAAAAAAAAAACATTAACTCACCATAACTCTTTCGATTAAGCTATCAAGTAAATCTAAAACTGGTCCTTCTTCTTCTTCTAGTTCTGCAAATTACATATAATTTCAATTACTAAACTTAGTTTTCTATCCCATTTAGCCCAGTGAACCAGGAGAAGACATGTAGCGTATATACATAACACTCACGCCTGTCACCCAGAGGGTTAGTCACGGACAGAGTTAGGTTGCCAACTCGCCTGCCTAGCGTAGCATCTGTACAAATATCCTCCTTATGAGGCATTCTATGGGGACCATTTTCAGCAGGGGACTTTGATATACTGTAAAGGATGAATGAATTAATGACAAATAGATATAATATTAATTTTATATTTTCTTGTCTATTACAACATATTCCCAACATCTTGTATCGTGTTATATTTATCTATATATTTTCGGACACAACCTACAACAAACTACAACTTGTACAATGCTGATATGCTTTGCAGGTAAACATCCAACTCTTATGGCCATTGCTATAAACCCAGCATGATTTTTCAGTTTTTTCTTTACCCGGTAATAGCATAAATAATAAACAAGTGATCAATGTCCATTAACAGAGAAAGGACAATGTCCAAAACCGCCCTGTGTAATAAAAGCATCGGACATACACGATAATTAATTTTGTATTTTATTATATTAGTTGCAAATACTTTTATAACACGGACTAGCTGCATGCAAAAATGAACATTAAAAAGTATTATATTCGACTAATAATATTAATCGCCGCCATCTTCGCCAAACATCATGTGGTGTCGAAAAATGATTAGGGATGCCCAATCGATTTTAATCGATTATTGAATTTTTAATGAACTGTTGTATATTTTTTAATCTGAATTAAATTTTAATTTATTTCGAATAAAGTTGCAAAAAGAAGCTACAATAAAATTATTATATTACCATTTCTTTATATTATTTTATACTATTCCCTACAAGTATAATTTTAAAAACCTACTATACCTATTGAATGTCATACTCGATTTTGAATAGGTAGAATAATGCTGAAAAAAAATATTCGTAAAGATTATTATTCAGGATTTTCTAATGATCGTTAGACAGGAGTATATTTTACGTCTTACTAAACGATAACTTACGAGTTTACGACAATTAATTTAAAAAAAACAGTTATAGTTACTGCATTAATTATAAATGTGTTGTTTTTTAAAAAGAGCAATATTGCAGACTAGATACATATATTATTATTAATATTGTTAATTGTTACAAGTATGGAAGAAGTAGAGACGTATGTGTTATTATAAGTAAAGTAGGACAGTGTTATGGTACTAATATTATCGTATGACAAATGATGATATCGAGGGTTTACTGCAAAAACCTGCTAAGTGACATTTTTTCAAAAAATAAGATAAATACATAAAGGTACTAAGTTTTTTCAACTCTATATGCTGGCAAAACCGGCTAAGTGATATGTCAAGCCGTTTAGAATTTATTTCATGGTAAAACCAGTTAAATCAAACTAAACGGCTTAAGGCGCGGGTTGAGCAAAATGTCGCGCTAGTCGTTATTTGTGCGGTTTTTAGGAGCTATCTACTTTTTATTTAAAAGATATATCAACAA
This sequence comes from Parnassius glacialis, assembly GCA_033319125.1. Classification (NCBI taxonomy): domain Eukaryota; kingdom Metazoa; phylum Arthropoda; class Insecta; order Lepidoptera; family Papilionidae; genus Parnassius; species Parnassius glacialis. The sequence continues at coordinate 17,189,696 of JAVANC010000013.1, read as the reverse complement.
ATAAAAAACACATTATATTTCTACATAATCTTGATTTCATAAGAGCTGTATCCAATTTTTTTTTAAAGGAATACATATTAATATAATCTCCTTACAACGAAACCACATAAATGTGAAATTATTATTGATAACATGCATCTCCTCGTAAAGTAAGTATTATTTTATTTTGCGATTTACACCAATGGATAGGCAATTTATTAATGAACATTTCTATAGTAAAATTTTTTTCAAAAGACCAAAATTTGATTTTATTAAGAAATTATTTTAAAATCTGGGCGTATTCACTGCCCACGGGCTTGCTGGATCATTGAGCGTTGAGCTCTCGAACGTGGAGCCTGTGTCGTTCGTTAGAGCACACGCTCACGATCTTATCAGTCGATAATATTATTACTTATTAGGTTATTTTATAGGTAGTATTATTTGTTTGTTTTGGGTATAATTTTTCGTATTAGTTATACATATATTTGTTGTGTTTTTTACTGCGCGATGAAGCTTTTTGCGTGTATTTTCTTTGAAGTAAATGCAAATAAAAAAATGAAGCACCATTAGCATGTAAGGTTCGAATCCATAATTAACATTTCGACAAATATTATAATTTACACTATAAAAGGCTAATTCAATATTATCAGTATAGTATACAGTTAAAAATAATCGTAGTAACCAACTACAATATTTTCTCAGGTGTAATACTGCCTCGTTGGTCTAGTGGTTGTAGTAGTGCGACTGCTGATCATGAGGTCCGGGGTTCGAATCCTGGGTCGGTTATGAGTTTTTCATTTATGTTCTAAGTTATAATTATAATTAGTATTACTAAGTTATAGTTTTTTGCTAAAATATAGTATATTATTCATTGCTTGTTTTTTCTTCTTTTTCAAAAAATAATTGAGTACATAAGGTGTTCTATACTTATAATTCGGTAAAAAGTATGTAAGTAGGTACTAATATACCTACTTTTTACTATAAACTAAAAATTTTTAAAACTAAATTTAACTAAAAAGACTAAGCTGACCATTTATTTTTTAACTCAAAACAGGACATGGGTTTATTTATACTCTAAAAAGTATAACTTTATACAATAAATTAAAAAATAATGGTGCATTTAAAAATAGGTAATTATTAAATGCAACATTTTTTAAAATTATGAATTACATTTGTCAGAGGATTAAATTTGCTTTAATAAAGTTGGTGATGATTTTAAATAAGAATAAAATTCTGCTCAATTTTTTTTTTATTGTTATCTTTCAACATCGCCTTTAGAACTGGAACCGTAAGTGTTTCTTTCAGACGTCCACAATTTATTCAAAATAAAAAAAATACTCTTTCTATCGGAGCATTTGTACCAGGTAGACATAAAATATATTCGATTAAAAAAATTATGTTGAAGATTGTTGGCTTTGAATACTTCCATCCAAAGAGTTACGGGACAATTTTGTGTCCCGGAGCTTTATTTGGGGACAACGGGACGTATGGTCACTTTACCTATAACCCGGCGACGGCTCCGTGGCGCAGTGGCTTAGCAATCAGTTGTTGCGCTGGGGGCCGCGGGTTCGAATCCCGCACGGAACAAATATTTGTAAGGCCTACAAATAATCGTTCCGGGTCTGGATGTTTGTCCTTGTGCAATTTATGTTTGTAAACTGCCTCCACGACTCTCATTATATATTACTCTCACTCTGCGAAACATCCTATTTATTTGTTTATTCTTTATTGCACCAAATATTTGTACAAAAGGCGAGCTATCTATCTATTTACCTATAGTGAGTAGCAGTGGCGTAGCGTGCCTTAGATGGGCCCTGTATCAAAATTTGTTGGGGGGCCCCAATGAAGAGTAAAAATTTCATAAAAGGAACAAAAACGCTTCCATTGAATTGAAATTATTATATATTGATTTTAAATTATTACTTACAATTAATACTCCTAGGAACTATAAGCTAGCCAAACATCATCATCATCATCGTCATCATTACAGCTCTTCACAAGTCCACTGCTGAACATAGGCCTCCCCCAAGGAATGCCACAAAGCACGGTCCTGAGTCATCTGCATCCATCGACTTCTTGCATATCTTACCTGGTCGTCACTCCTTCTAGTGGGGAGACGCCCTACATTTCGTCCGCCGGTACGAGGCCGCCACTCGAAAACCTTTTTTTCACCATCGGTTGTCGGTTCTTCGAGCTATATGGCCGGCTTTGCCACTTCAGTTTACTAATCTTATGTCTATGTCGGTCACTCTGGTTGTACGGCGGATATCCTCATTTCTAAGTTTATCACGCAGAGAATCTCCGAGCATAGCCCTCTCCATAGCTCGCTGAGCGACCTTAAGCTTCCTCATCTCACCAGCAGTGAAGGACCACGTCTCAGTTCCATATGTAATCACTGACAACACGCACTGGTTGTACAGTCTCGTTTTCAAGTTTTGAGGTATACCTGACGAGAAGATGTGCCGTAATTTCCCGAACGCTGCCCAACCGAATTGAACCCATCGATTGACCTCTCGGTCGAAGCTTGACTTACCTAGTCGGACTATTTGTCCCAGGTAAATATACTCGTCAACAACTTCGAGCTTAGTGCTCCCAACAACTACCGGCATAGGTATGACATGGACATTAAACATGATCTTTGTTTTATCCATGTTCATCTTAAGACCTATCCGTGGGGAAACACTATTGAGGTCATTGAGCATAGTGCTTAGGTCCTCCAGCAATTCTGCCATAAGAACTATATCGTCGGCAAATCGAAGGTGAGTGACGTATCCTTTCTTAATAATTAATACCGTATCATTTCCAGTCCAGTAGCTTGAAAAAGTCTTCCAATGCAGCGGTGAAGGGTTTCGGGGATATAACGTCACCTTGTCTTACACCTCTCTGCAGTTGGATAGGTTTCGTACTTTGGTTCTGTACTCGTATAGCCATCGTAGCCCTACTGTACAAGCACTTCAGCACTTCGATATACCGACAGTCAACTTGGCACCGCTGAAGGGACTGAAGCATCGCCCAAATTTCGACGGAATCAAAGGCTTTCTCATAGTCCACATACGCCAGACATAGTGGCAAATTGTACTCCTCGGACTTCTGTACAATTTGCCGAAGGGTACGTATATGGTCTATGGTGCTAAAGCCTTTTCGGAAACCGGCTTTTTCGGAAGGCTGGAAGTCGTCAAGTCTGCGTGCGAGACGATTCGTAATGACTCTCGAAAACAGCACGTAGACGCAGCTCAGAAGGGAAATCAGTCTGTAGTTCTTCAAGAGAGCGTTGTCACCTTTCTTGAAGAACAAGACCACCGCACTTCTGCTCCACGCCTCCGGTGTAATGCCACCATGGAGGACGGAATTAAAAAGCTTCTGAAGGACTTCAAGTACCGGTTTTCCACCCGCTTTCAGAAGCTCCGCTGTAATTCCATCCTCGCCTGGGGCCTTGCCGTTTTTAAGGTGCTGGAGAGCCATTCTAATCTCGGTCAGACTGTCGTCCGGGAAGCTAGCCAAACAATTCAAATAAAATAAATATATTACAATTTTCTTGCCTTTTGTTCGGAGAACATAGCTGAAGAATATTCGGCGGCATTAATAGCTGAAGACTATTTCAGTTTTACTAGATTTTTTGCTTATATAGACAATAGTGATAGCCTTTCCTGTCCCATAGAAGTCCTTGGAATTTTTGTTTACACGCGTTCGGGGCCCCTGTAGCCCGGGGGCCCCGTATCATTGATACGGCTGATACGGCGGTAGCTACGCCCCTGGTGAGTAGGTATCTTTTAAACTCACAATTTTCAATGCTTCATTTTTAATATATAATTAATTATAAAATTTCATAATTAGATAATATATGAGAATACATAATTCTAATATAATGCAACTAATATACCGAATAAAAAAATTAAAATACATTTATCGTTGTACGCTGTGTGTATTTCCATAAAATAGTTTATTGATGTTGAAAAATACGTCCGTACAGTAGGTGGCATTGAGTTATACAAAACTATGGTAGGTGGCGTCTTACATATTATTTTTTACGCGATCCTATATTGTAGGGAGTTGGCGCGGCCGGCACACAAACGCTCAAGGTCGTTCGCATGGAGTAGCCCCTTAAGCTTAATAGCTAAAATAACTAAAACTTCTTTATTAATAAATTTCCTCCTAATGTTAACCTGAAAAATGTGTTAAGCAATCTTAACACCTTTTTGTTTTTGATAGGTTATGCAAAATGCTTTCACATACCTTCAGTTAAAAAATACTAAAAGTACATAAACGCATATGATAGAATAACTTAGAATAATCTTGCCATTAAAACTTTACTGCAAAAACCTTCTATATAAGTTTAACTGCAAATATTTGTACTAAAATATTAGATTTGTCTCGGATCGTTAAAATGTAAAATCGACTAAACGATTCTAGCTCGTTTATCTAAAAAAAAATGCAAAACATTATTACATCATAATAGTTAATAAAACAAAATCTGACATTATCCAAAGAATAAAAAAAACACTTCGAATCATTTCCTTGCATGGAAGCCCACTACAGTAGAAAAGACACTCAACGCAAATATTTAGATCAAAAACTTAACATTTGAAGTATACATTTATTGTACAAAGATGAACATTTTTCGTTGTGGTTCTGAGCCAGCTTCTGAAATAACTTACGGGAGAATATTTTCAAAAGAGAATAAGTCTGAGTTTTTTTGTGCCTAGGAGAGACCGACGCTTAATTTGTACTAATTATGCCCAAGTAGAAACATAGAAGAAAAGATAACTTGAAGATACCTATTCAGCTCACCAAGAAAGAAAGAAAATTTGCAATCGAGAAAAAGAAAAAGAAAAATATAAAGATAGAGCATTTTAGCACAGTAACATTTGATTTGCAAGCAGTGCTCCAAATACCTGCCTGCGCCGTAGGTCTGTTTTATTATTTTGAGTAGCTGTGTGTATGCAACCTCACCATATACGAAGCAGCTCTACGCAATAATGCTAAATCAAAGGTAAAGGGAAGGAAAGATGGCTCCGAAAATGGAACTATACTATTACACCACCTCTTAAATTGTTTCCGTAATAATGTTACAGAAATAAGCTTATTTTCAGACTTATTTCTGTAACATTAACTTGTCGCGGCCAAAACCGAAACCAATTTGTGGTTGCTTTGCTTTTTTGGGCTGTCAAAAATTGATCACCTTAAATTCATAAAACAAAAGTATTTAGAATCTGGGCACACGCAAATGGAAGCAGAGCAGAATCAGAATCAGCAAAAATACCTCTGTATATTTCATGGTGTATTGGATTTTTATTTTCAAACGTGCGAGACATAGACAAAGTATAAAAATTAATAGTAAGAAAATTACAAACACATACCATGTAAAAGAATTTAAGTATCACGAGTTCCTTGTTATTCTTAGTTGTTAACATCGATGGCGAGTGCATCACTCACCTTCATCACTTCACGGCAGAACCGCTGGAGGACCTACAATGCTTAAACCCTCTAGCGATTCAATAGTGCCTTCCAACGGATAGGTGTTAAGATGAACATGGACAAAAACAAGATCATATGTTGTAACGTCCATGTCACACCTATGCCGGTTGTCGTTGGGAGCACTTAGCTCGAAGTTGTTGACCAGAATGTTTACCTGGGACAAATAGTCTGACTAGGTAAGTCCAACTTCGGCCGAGAGATCAATCGACGAATTCAACCTATGTTGAGGTATACCTCAAAATTTAAAAAGAAGATTGCACAACAAGAGCGTGTTGCCAGTGATGACTTGTGGATATGAGACGTGGTTCTTCACTGCTGTCATATCATGATGAAGCTTAAGGTCGCTCGGCGAGCTATGGAGATGACTGTGCTTGGAGTTTCTCTTTCTGATAAACTTAGAAATGAGGATATCTGCAAAAGAACCAGAGTAACCGACATAGCCCAACGAGTTAGTAAGCTGAAGTGGCAGTGGGCCGGCCATATAGCTTGAAAAACATTAGTGGCCCCCCACTAATGTTTTCAACTATGACATGAGCAAAAACTTTAACGTAATGGCATTGGAGATGATCCATCAACTTCCCAATCAGATGGTGCGCTTAATCACAGTTATTCAATGCGAAAGAAGAAGCGACTGACTGAATATGATTTATCACCTGTAAATCATGAATTTTCAGATCAGTTATACCGCTTAAAAAATATGTTTAAATCTGTGTAGGAAAGAAAGACAACGAAAATTTAAATTTTAACAAAAATGTTAAAAAAAAATTGCTGGAACCAGCAATAGATGAAATTGAAAGTGGAGAAGAAGAGTGATTACTTAATATTTTTTTAGGATAGGGTGACAAACGAGCACACAGTCCACCTGATGGTAAGTGGTTCCTGTGACCTATAGACATCTACATCTATCCTCGTTTGAGAATCAAAATGCAGATGCGTTGTCACCCGTGAGGACTAAGATGGAACGCCTCTTTTCCAGTAAAAAGGGTCTCCGATTCTCTACACTCACTATACGAAACACAGCAGTGTTGAGCTGCTATTTTACGCTGGTATTCTGTGAGAGCGTGGTCCTTCCCCGGTCGAGCCAACCCATTCGTGCTACAACTATACTACTAATATAGCTGCAGTATGGCTTTACCACGTATAAATATATTTAAGGTACTTGCTGAAATTAATGAAAATACAATTGATAGTACACTCCACACTCTTCTTCTTCACTTTCAAACTGATTCTATAATAAGTTTTATAAGCCAAGAAAAATAATATTGTGAATTTAACTTTTTTTGTTATTACACCTTTATCCTAAAAGCTATAAAACATTTACAGGTAAAACCAACTAACTTTTTTCTTATATATCTTACGCTTTAAATTAATTCGTTAATGATTGTATGATTACATAAAATGCAGTTACTTATTTGCAGCTTATCCACCATTAATCATAAACCATACAAAACATCAAAAATCTCGTTAAAACTGCATTTTAGCAATTGACATGTAAAACCGACTAACTGCACGACTTTACTTAAAAAATCCCTTATATCAAGATTTCTATCATACGTATTTATTCAAACTACACAAAAATATAACCTTAAATATATATTCTAACATATGACTACTAATGTATGTGGGACCTACCAACATTTTAGTTATTAAATTAAGTGAAAACTTTTAAAACTCTTTAACTCAAAACTATCTTCGGTGAACTTAGCAGGTTTTTGCAGTAAACCCTCGATATATACTATATAGATGGTATACTGTTTGTAACTTACGGCTATAATAAATCTTAGGAAATATTCATAAGTCGTATCGTATTTGGCGCTCCTATTTTTGATGTCACTAAATGGTCACTTGTCATTCTCTCATGAAAAAAATACTATCCTCCAAATCAATGCAAATCGAACATACTAGAATCGATTCTCGATTAAATTAAGCAGATCTATTTTTGATCAATCGCGACATTTTCGAACATGCCTAATATAGATACAAAACATTATTGACGATAACTTACCGTAAAAACAAGTAATTGTATAGAAAAATCATTAAATTAATAAACATAAAATTACGCCAGTATTTTCCAGAAGGAGTAGGTAGAGGTGTGTAAGTACTGTTATGTTAAACATCCCATGTAATAGGAGCTGCGCGTATTGCCAAACACCGGACACAAATCCAGACTCTACTACTACTGGTGCTACTACTGGGAACTTCAAGTTATAAAAACCCAATAATAATTTGTCCGACCCTGGGATCGAACCCAGAACAACAGTTTTTCTGTCTGTCACAAGGAACAGATGTTCCAACTATGCAAAAGTATTTCTTGAATCGTTTGAAATATAGCTAGTTCTTGAATAAGTCCGATTAGAGAGGTTTCTGTATCGACATCGGACAAGGATTCTTCAGATCTATATCGATATGGAAAATCGATTCTGTTACTATAAACAATCGATTAAACGATTTCAAAAAATAGGACATGCCTACTTTGTACCGTCATCTCTAATTCTGTCAAAGTTACATTGGTTGGCGTCGTTTTGCAATAGTAATTGTCTTTGTACATAATTGTATCGGTGTTGTGGTGACTTTCGGGATTATATAATATTGAACATTACGACTTGGCTATTTTAATGGACTCTGATTGCTTTCAAGAACGACTTACCTTGCTGTGATTTTTGGAACTGTGTACCGCTCAAACGATAATCTAGCATTCATAAACGGACTTACGCATACGCAATGGAAAGTGTATTTTGTGTAAATAGCGGCTCTGCTGGTGGTAAAATATTGTTGAAAGATGAACAGAGAAGCAATCGTGTAATATTGCTGTAATTGTATCGTTGTACGCAGAACCATCGGTTGCTGCGCCCATGTTATGACTATTATTTGGTACTTGAGCTTTACGAGACATCAGTATAATATCAATATCCCTGCACAGTTTTTAGACAATATTCTTATTTACAATTTGGAAAATGAACAATAAACATGACATTAATCTGTGTTTTATTTCTAATTCAAACATAATAAGTTAATGTTCGTGTAAAAACAACTTATACTACCAATTAGGTACTAAGTCGGTAGGGCTGGTTTCATAGTCACGCGTTTGAACAGCGCCGTCCAGACGCACACGCTTGCAAATTTATAGATAGTAGTCTATAATATTCACGCTGTTCACGTGCGCGCTGTTGAAACTTGGTTAAAACTGTGGTTGATACGCTCGCTGTTCGACGGCGTGACTGACAGCCTAAATCCTTATAAATTTAGGTACTAGGTATCTTAGCGTACCGTATATGCTAATGACAACATCTCAATGCTAACAGCAGTAAAAAATAAAAATATATGTATATACATACATTTTTATTTTTACATTAATACACACAAACATTATCTCTCATTTCAAAACCAATGCTCAGAAAGCAGGTTTGTTAACTACATTCTATGCATTTATACGTTGCACTTACATACACTTAGGATTTAGAACAAAAATTGCATGCCTAATTATGTAGATAGGTACTAGAAATAGCTAAATGTTTTAGGACATCGTTTTTCAGTTTGTTAAAAATCACTCAGATCTATGAAAAACAGTAATATTCATGGTTCGATTATAACCTCAAAATCTGATACTTTTTTTGAAATATATCTATTATGCAGCTAGTCCGCTATAAAAATAAGATCAAATAGGAATTTACTAATGATCAACAATAAAATACATAATTTTCCGATGCTCTTGGTTCCAGGGCGAACAATGTATGGGCGCAGAGCAATGTCCTTTAAAATATTACCTCTGAGTTCCTCTTCTAACAGCTTGTTATCCGTTTCCTCTAATATATTCACAGCCCATAATGTTATCTATAAATTAAATTTCAGTTTAAGTATTTATGATGTTCGTTTATCCTAGTTACAAATAGCGGCAGTAATTCGTTTTGGGTGTGTCATATGATGAAATATCAAGTGTATACTGTTTTAAAACACTGAACATTAAACAGAAATAGTGAAGCTTCTAATACCTCCGATCTACCATCATAATAGTTATAGTTTTTTGAATACGTTTCTAACCAGATTAGTCAGTTTCCGGCCTGTTTAGCTTTTGTTAGGCTTTTTACATTTTACCAATCACGCGGTCGGTCAGGTGAGCGAGTGCTGCCATCGATTTCGCGAATCCCGACACACTACGCACAGCACTAAATCGAGCTAGTCATGGCATGGTACATATATATTATACGAGCGGTGTTACCTCAACGCCTCTGCCATAAAGAAGACTGATTCATTCATCTTTGTTGTTATTTAATAAAAAAAAATCAGATCAGGATTTGATGTTAAAGGATCAAAAAGAATGGATTTACATTTTACATACAATAATGTGTTTATCTTTTATATTTTTAAAACTTGGACACAATATTCTTAATAAGTTTAGGTGTTCGCCTTTTTTACCCAAAAGTGGCTTAAGTGACAAGGCTATTCGGATTTCTTGTTTCTTGTTGCAAGTGGCAACCCCATACATGGGATATGGGTACGTTACTACGATTTAACTAAAGACTGTTTGCGCGTACTCTACATTATTGTTATGCACAGCTGATGCTACTTCTTTTTATTTATAGCAGTTTGAGGCATTTGCCAATTTAAGCGTTAATAGTCTTTGAAAGAGTTGAATAGGTGGGTAGTTGAAGAGTAATTTCTGGATATGATGCACTATATATAATGCTACATATAATCTAAAATATGAACTAGAAAGATAACGTAGGCACTTAAAACGACAGACTAAAGATAATAAAAGGACAGGAAAAAAGAAAGATCTTTCCCTTAGATTATATGTAGTTTTATATATAGTGCATTCAACTCTTTCGACGACTAATTGACGCTAACATTGGCAAATGTATCAAACTGCTATAAAGAAAACGAAGAAGCATTCTAGCACCTCATATTGTTCCCTGGATGTCGTCAAAGGGAACAGAAAGAAACTGAACCAAGAGATGGGCAGCAGCATCTCCTTGTTGCAAATCGAAATATTAAAATAACTGCGGTTGCCAACCCGCCTGCCAAGAATTGACTTATGAGCAATTTATGGGAAGGCCTATGTTCAGCGGTAGACTTTTATAAGCTGTAAAGACTTCCACAGCCTGACATCAAAAACTGAGAAAGATTATTTTGTAAAAAGTAGAGGAGTGCAAGTGACATAGAAACGAAAGGTTTTCTTTAATCCGAAGGGAAAGTTTATTGAAGAGCTCAAAAGTTGAAAACGTTCTTTAAGGTATGGTGGCACAAGAGAATCTGTTGCAGGGTACCTACAAAAGCGGGTAAATAGCTTCTGAAGTGGGGGGCTATAAAAAACTATGTAAGATTTTCAGAAGCTATTTTATGTGGTAATGATTTTATAATTTTTAATGCTTTAAAGTAGATTTTTAACTTTTATCAAAATTTCGCTCTTTGACCCTTTTGAATGGACTAAGAAAAGAAAAGATATATATTAAGCTCAAGGTTACATTAAACACTTTATGGTTGAGTGGATTGTTTTTTTTTTAATTTATCGAAATATTAAGAACTAATAAAAAAAAACCATTAAAATCTGTTCAAAATTGGCTAAGATATCGCGTATATAAATTTAGGAAAAAAACCCAAAAACAAACAGTCTAATGGTACGCGTATAATCCGTCAACGGCCGAAGTTTGCTCCGGCAATGACGGCCGAACTCGGACGATCGAATCAAACACTTGTAAAAGAAAGAGAGTGCGTACATAAACACGACCGTCATCGTCCGATGACACACGAAATCGGCCGATCAACCGTTGAGTCCGAACTTTTTGGGATTTCTCGCCAGATTTCCGGCGTCTACAGTGCAAATTGAGTGTATTTATAGTTTAATTTAATCATTTTGCCTTTATTCTGTTGTTTTTGTCAGTGTTGTTATCTACCTAATCGACTATGGATATTGTAAAATTAATTAGTTGTGTTTATAATAGACAATTACAACAATCGAGAGGTTTCGAAACGTTTATGGGCTGAAGTTGGATCGGAAATGGATATAGCGGTTCCAGATATTTAAAAATTTGCGTCTTCACTCTGTTAAGCAACACAGTCAACTACAGAATATCGGCAACGTTCAATGTCGGCACACTTGGTACACTATTGAAATGTAAGCACATACACGTCCGAGTTACTCGTCCGGGTAGTTCTGTCCGTCATCGGCCGACAAAATCGGTTTTGGTATACACGTACCATAATTGAGAACTTCCAATTTTTTGAAATCACCTAAATTAAACTCCTTGTGGGAAATTAATAGAACAACTTTTATTTCATTTACCTTACGCGCAATTTCGTCAAGATGATCTTTATTTTTGCCCTGTTTTTGGTTCGAAATGTTCTTATATCGTAGTACTTCATGTATTTCTTCCTTAACTACGTTATTAATTCTTTCCAAACTAGAACACATCGCAAAGAAATCATTAGGTAAATAGAAGTCGCATTGTCACATATTTCATACCATGCATTCGAACCAGTAATCTATGATTCGAACAAAACAATTTGCTTCGCCATCCAGCAAAGGAGTGGAATGGTTTTCCAGTCTTTCTATGCTATTATAATGGGGGTGTCTTCAAGGTAAGAGTGTATAGGGCTATGTCAGTACACTTTACTATCTTCGGTTGCATCACCACTTACTATACGTTCAAGCACTGCCTAATAATAGTTTAAAAAAATAGCGTAATATAAACGCCGTGAGCTGTGGTAGCTCCTGAGACATTTACAGAGAGCGCTTAGCCCCTGGCCCTTGGCTAAGTGCTCTCTGTAAATGTCTTAGTATGCGACCAGCCGAGTTGAATCCGCCGATCGATCTCTGTCGAGGTCGAACTTACCTAGTCGGACTATTTGTAACAACATACTCGTCAACAACTTAGAAACTGTGTCGCGCCAGCGACGCATTTGCATTTAGATAAACCCAAATTTTTTTTAGGTGCAAAGTTTAAAAATTACGTGCTCTAAAATTTTCACCGTAACGAACTGTAGAAATTTGCGTTACTAGCAAAACGTATCGCTAGCTACGCAATGAAGTTATTAAATATACAATAAATTTTAATAGCAAGGAATTAAGTGTTAATTAGTAGATGCTGCAAGTATTAGTAATGACAAGGCGCCCCTAATAAAAATAAAGTCGTTATTCAGAACAAAACATGAAAAATTCAGGTCTTCTTCTGAAAATGGTAAAACTATTTGTTTCTAAACGATTATAATCTTCGGTCTTCTGTATAATTTGCCGAAGGGTATGTATGTGGTCTATGGTGATAAAGCCTTTTCTGTAACTAGCTTGTTCGGGAGGCTGGAAGTAGTCAAGTCTGCGTGCGAGACGATTCGTAATGACACTAAATCGGTCTATAATTCTTCAAAGAAAGCGTTGTGGCCTTTCTTGAAGAAAAAGACCACCGCACTTCTGCTCCACGCCTCCGGGGAAGTGTCACCATGGTGGACGGAATTAAAGAGCTTCTGAAAGACTTCAAGTACCAGTTTTCCACCCGCTTTCGGAAGCTCCGCTGTAATTCTAGCGCCGTCCGGGGCTTTGCCGTTTTTAAAGAGCTGGTGAGCCATTCTAACTTCGCTCAGACTGACGTCCGGGATATCATCGGAATAGTGTCGGATAAGACTTACGCTTGGATCGTTACTCAGACTTGCGTATGACTCTAACGCTGAGCCCTTAGAACCTCTCAATCTCACTCAAAATCTCTGGTATCCCGGAAACGATGCCACATTGAGTCTTAAGCTTCGCCAATTGGCTCTTTCAGGCTGACAGATCTCTGGTAAAGACTTTGGAGCCCTGGTTTCGCTTGATTGCTTCTTCAATACGAGGTGTATTGAAGTTGCGTAAGTCCTGCCGTATGCATTTGGAGATCTGTCTGTTTTCTGATCCTGAAGACTGCAGCTTCATTTCCCATCTAACAGCCACGGGGCTCTGCGACGAGTCCTGCAGAACTAGGCACCGACCGCATGGACAGTTTCCACGAGCTTGTTCATATCGTACACTGCATTGCAGTCTTCTAGGCACAGAAAACGATTTTGTAACTCGAGCTGAAAGTTTCCGGAGCTTTGGATTAGAACACAAGGGGGACGGAGCGTTGACTTCATTAGACGTGACCTCTTCAACTTAATACGTTTAGGTTCAGTGTGCCTCTCACCATTCGGTGATCACTACCAGTTTTCACCCTCCCGATCACTGAACAGTTGCCGTCTAGTCGTCATAATGAAGTCAAACTCATTTTATGTCGAACCGTAGGGGCTCGATCATGTGCACTTTCTGTGGGACCGCTTCTGAAAAAAAGATTTCACCATAAATAGTACCTCTATCTCCATGAAGTTGGCTAGCTGCTGGTCCCTTGCGATCCGTTGCCCGAATTTCCCTACCTTCAGCTCACCGTTCTTTTTTGTGCCTAATTTTGCGTTGAAGTCTCCCATTAAGACCGTGGTTTTGGAGGAATACATGACTAGAGATATCCTGGTGCATAAACCTGTATGACCTTCAGCGAATACCGTTTGGAATTCTGAGTATAAGGTACGCAACCCTCGTCGACACACTCCCAATCTTTACAATGCAAAATTGTTATAACAACTTGTTATCGAGAGACTTGTGAACGATAAATCTCCTGGTGACAGAACAAGTTGCCGGATACAAGGATTACCGTGTCGTGTAAATATTAATAAGACTTTTTCTGAAAGCAATTTTAATTCTATTTTGATTTTCAAGAAATCTGAATTTTGCATCTGCTATGTTCTGAATAACGACTTTATTTTTATTAGGGGCGCCTTGTTATTGCGTATACTTGCAGCAACTAATTAGCACTTAATTCCTTGCTATTAATATTTATCGTATATCTAATAACTTCATTGCGTTGCTAGCGAGACGTTTTGCTAGCAACGCAAATTTCAACAGTTCGTTGCGGTGAAAATTTTAGGGCATTTAATTTTTAAACTTGACACCTAATTAGCACCTAAAAAGCCCCTAATTTGGACTTTTTCTGAAAGCAATTTTAATTCTATTTTGATTTTCAAGAAATCTGAATTTTGCATCTGCTATGTTCTTAATAACGACTTTATTTTTATTAGGGGCGCCTTGTTATTGCGTATACTTCCAGCACCTAATTCGAACTTAATTCCTTGCTATTAATATTTATCGTATATCTAATAACTTCATTGCGTTGCTACCAAGACGTTTTGCTAGCAACGCAAATTTCAACAGTTAGTTGCGGTGAAAATTTTAGAGCACCTAATTTTTAAACTTGGCCCCTAATTAGCACCTAAAAAGCCCCTAATTTTGGATTTTTCCAAATGCAAATTCCCGACTTTGCGTTGCTTTGCGTAGCGATACACAACTAATACGTGTTGCGTCTAACGCAAGCACTGTAACTTAATTTAAAACTGATAAATTAATTGAAGTAAACATATAAGTCGTCCTTATACAATGCTTTAGGTATAGATTTTTAAGTTTTTATACCTACGTTAAAACAATAACACTTACCGTGGATTTAATGTTATGTTTAACGGTCGTAATAACTTCAAAATAAATTTGTACCCAAATATAGCACAAAGCATTCTTATTTGTCTCATTCGGTCGTTTTCAACGATCGTGCGTGACATTTTAGGAGACCTGCAAATATAATATAAATTTGAACAATATCGCAAGAAGAAGAAATAGATAGAAAGCCCTATGTTGTTTTATTTTTATGGTTGTTCTGTGTTTACGCACGCGTATTTTAGTTTGATCACCTTGATTCTCATCTTGTTCATGTACCTACTACTATGTAACTTTTTCTTTTGTATTGTATTTCATTCGTATCTCTACACATAGGTATATGCTTGTTGATTAAGCTTATGGTACTCTTACTGAAGCCCATCTTTAATATATCGCCAATTCAGTAAATAAACTTTTGTCTAAGGCAGAGGCGGATTAAATATCGATAGCGTCCTAGGCAAGTACCTCATCGGTGCCTCTCTAGCGGCCACATATTGTAAATTATAACTACTAATTTTGCAAAGAAACTACACTCATGAGCACAGAACACAATTACTCTCTACCAAGAGCTCATGAGCAAATTTAGAGGAACACTTAAAATTCGAAAAAAGAGTATTGTAAAGTTTTTTTTCAAATTTCATTTGTTTTTATGTAATTATTGCGTAATATTGCTTTCTTTCATACTGCAAAAAATTTTGCCAACTTTTGAATTTGAGTTTATGTAGGTTTAGGTTTTGTTTAAATTTAGAACGAATGGGGTGGCCCATTAAGCTTAGAAGACAAATTAAAAAAGGAAATCCCGCCGCCGCTAATTTTATAGATCTTATGAATACATTACAGGAAGAATAAAACGTAAATTTTTTCTTTCTTTTTAATTGGTTATTTTTGTCAATTAATCGTTTGTATTTCGACGTCTGCAATAATATTAAAATTAACAAATAATAGGCAACGTCAAAATTAATTAACTTTTTAATTACTTTTTTTATAGAAAAAGGGTGACAAGCGAACACACTGTCCACCTGCTGGTAAGTCCATACAGTGTCTCATAGACGTCTATGTAGACTCTATTAAAATTATACTCTATTAAAAATCAAAATGCAGATGCTAAGATGGAATGCCTCGTTTTCAGTAAAAAGGGTCTCCGTTTCTCTACACTTATCATACGAAACACAGCAGCATTGAGCTGCTATTTTACGCTGGTATTCTGTGAGAGCGTGGTTCTTCTCTGCTCGAGCCGACACACGTGCCACAACTATAATAGAACTGCAGCAAAATTAAATTAATAATTATCACAAATATTTATAATACTTTGTTTTATACACACTTTTTTTGTATTCCTCTAAATTTGTCCAAGAGTGTATATTATAATTTAAAATATAGTTAATAATAACCTAATATCTGCAAAATAATTAGGACATGATTAACCTCAGCAGGACGTGAATAAAAAATGTGATAAGAAAGTGAGGGTCATGTAAGAGTAACCAAAAAGACGATTTTTTTCGTACTAGGCACATGCCTAGTTTGCCTTAAAGTTGATCCGCCACTGGTCTAAGGCGTCCCTTATCGACGAAGATTTGGTACTCACTTACTAGGCTTTACAAGATCGCCCTTTCTGCCTGGGAGTTCGTCTGGATTGGACACAAAATTAAATCTTTTTTTGCCGTACATTTTATTGGGATAAAATAATAACCTAAGTAAAACAACGTTCAATCGAAATTCATCGAATCGTTAAAACCTGTAGAAGTTTAAGTAATCAAATTTTCAGTAAGAGTCTTACAATCTCATCCTAGGGTTATCATTACTACAATTGCCATTTTGGATGTAAAGTTTTTGTTTTAAAAGAGACAAACGATTTTAAGAGTGTTACAGTACAAAGATTTTTTTTGACTGCTGTAATATTTAGCCTACACATTTGATGTGCTTTTTCCGATATACATTCTTCATTGATAATATTTTTATATTATTTCAGGTAGTAGTTAACAATACACTTCACACCAACTTAAACAACTTATAATTTCTGCATCATTTTATACATTCTTTTTATATCAATAGCTTTTATTGGTTTTAATTATGCCACTAATTCTGTCCGTGGGTTGGGGGCTCTGGTGACCTGTAACACAGGATTTTTTACAAAAACCTACTTCAGGCACCAGTCTCTCACAAAGCTGAAACTAATTATGGCAAATTGTTAATCTAAAAGTACTATTTGTGAAGAGAGAATAAATGGTTTATTATTATTATATTATTATTATATCGATACCATTTATAAGTTAATAAGCCTAAATATAAATAAAAAGGTTCTCGAGTGGCGGCCTCGCACCGGCGGACGAAGTGTAGGGCGTCCCCCACTTCATGGAGTGACGACCTGGTAAGATATGCAGGAAGTCGATGGATGCAGGTGGCTCAGGACCGTGCTTTGTGGCATTCTTTGGGGGAGGCCTATGTTCAGCAGTGGACTTGTGAAGGGCTGTAATGAAGCCTAAATATCGATATTCGTCTTTATATAAGTATAACGATATCGATATTTACATCTCAAATATGGGCCGAGGCAGTAGAGTCCAAGGGAGAGGCATTGGCGTTAGTTTGGACATAGCGAAAGTCTTCGATCGGGTCTGGCACAAAGCGCTTCTTTCGAATTTTTTCCCTTCTTATGGGCTTCCTGAGAAATTGTGCAACTGGATCACCAGTTTCCTTGCTAATCGGAGCATCAAGGTCGTAGTAGACAGTGCATGCTTTGATTATCTACATGCCTATTAACCCTGGTGTTTCACAAGGCTGCGTGCTATCATCACCAACGCTGTTTCTTCTGCATATCAATGATATGTTGCAAACTGGTAACATTAATTGCTATGCAGACGAAAGCACTGGTGATGACTTATACACCGGCCGTGCTAATATTTCACGGGAAAACGTCGCCGAGTACCAGGACAAACTTGTGTCTAAAGTCGAGTCTTCGCTGAACAAAGTCTCGGATTGGGGGCGACTAAATCTAGTGCAGTTCAATTTTTTTTTATAGGATAGGGTGACAAACGAGCACACAGTTCACCTGATGTTAAGTGGTAGCTGTGGCCCATAGACATCTACATATATCCTCGTTTGCGAATTTGCAGATGCGTTGTCACCCGTGAGAACTAAGGTGGAATGTCTCTTTTTCAGTCAAAAGGATCTCCGGTTCTCTACACTCACCAGACGTGTTGTCGCCTCTGAGGACTAAGATGGAATGCCTCACAGCCTGCAATTATACTGGTTCGCTATACTCTTCACACAGCAGTACACGCACTGCTATTTGGTGGCAGAAATAAGTAAAAGGTTGATAACTACTTAAGCTGCACGCACATTTGTCCGAGCTGTACGCTCCAAATTTTAGAATTCGTTCTATGAAATCACATGATACCTCGCACATTACACCCGCACCGTACGCGCCGACTTTTATAAAATGCGGTAGGTATCCGAATATTGAAATTAATATCGATATCGCTAAAACGGAAGGCGAATATCGATATTTACTCTTATTATACGTGGTAGAGCCATACTCCAGTTATATTAGTAGTATCACAGAATAAATAATTAGTCACAGAGTAAATAAGTAGTATATTTGTAGCACGAATGGGCGGCTCAACCGGGAAGGACCACGTCTCACAGAATACCAGCATATAATAGCAATTTAACGCCGCCGTCTTTCGTATGATCAGTCTAGAGAACCGGAGGCCCCTTTTACTGAAAACGAGGCATTCCACCTTAGTGCTCAGGGATGGCAACGCATCTGCATTTTGATTCTTAATCGAGGATAGATGTAGATGTTTATGGGCCACAGCATCCACTTACCATCAGGTGGACTGTGTACTAGTTTGTCACCCATATCCTATTAAAAAAAATATTAAGTTATAAATGTTATCGATGAACATCGATTTAAATATTAACTCGCCTCTTTTTTGTTCTTCTTTTCTTCTTTTTAAAGCAATTTATTGCGTCAGTTATATGTACTATAGGCGTTTCATCCATTACCCGCTGTTTGAGTCGGTCTACCTGAAACAGAATTAGGAATAGTAATTCTATCAAGTCGGGTAGAATATAGAATAATGCTCAGAGTTTCTTGTATACCCTTAAGGAAGTTAGTCCTCAAAACTCTGTCACAGTGTCGTTTGAAAGAAGTTAATGAAACGAATGTTGAATTATAATTTTAAAAGATTTAACTAAAATAATCATTTTAATAAGTTGGCATGCGTCGCAGTTAAGATGAGAACTTAAACTGACTTACAATTTTTTTATTCTTGTCAAATTATAGCGATTCAACGACTTGACATGGCTACATTTAACATGCACTCTGATGCACTCGGAGGACTGATAAAAAGAGATATAAGGCTAAATTCATATAGATTCAGATAGATTTTAACAGTGGTAGAGCCTCGCGGCAGCTTTTGCTGTGGCACGGATGGGCCGGCTCGAACCGGGGTGGTACCACGACCTCACAGAATACCAGCGTGAAGTAGAGGTTTACCTCTGCGTTTCGCTTGGTGAGTGCAGGTGGCCGGAGGCCCTTTTTACTGGAAATGAGGCATTCCATCTTAGTCCTCACGGGTGACAACGCATCTACATTTTGATTCGTAAACGAGGATAGATGTAGATGTCTATGGGCCGCAGCAAACACTTACCATCAGGTGGACTGTGTGCTGTGTGCTCGTTTGTCACCCTTATCCTATAAAAAAAAAATTCATATGACCGCACGGAACCGCACGGGACCGCGGATGTGGCGGAACTACCGACCGCGCGGTGCGAGGTCAAAGTAAATAACGATTATCGTCTACATCACCACGCGGTACCGTGCGGCGCGATCTGACCCGCGCGCAATATTTTGAAACCGCGTGTCACCGCGCGGTTCAAGTTCTGCGAACGTGTAAGGCGGGCTCCAGACTCCTGTGTGATTCACGGCGTGAATTCACGCCGTAATTTTGCCGCGAAATCGTCCCGAAAAACATGTCCCTCCACATTCGCTATCGTTCACAGTTTAGTTCGCGCGAAGTACTTTGTGGTTCGCGCGCTCGTCAAGAATGGACGCCGAAATATGCACTGCTATCGCCGTGACGCAATGCGCTTTGGCTCACTACAATTACGTTTATATAAAAGATAAAAAATAAATGGAGAAGACGAAGATGGTGGATGAGAAAGATACATTTATTTTTAATCAGTCACTTCAATACTCATTATTTCCTTTATTGGCATCCATGCGTCATGTACTTTCATTTTATTTTTATGATCTTTGTGTTTAGCATCCCATAAAATGGGTTCGGCATGATAACACTCGATCAACATAAGTTCTTGCTCGTTCGTCCAACTGACGCTCATTTTGACGCACCGTCCTCCGTAAACAAGTCTTATACGTGGTAGAGCCATGCTGCAGCTATATTAGTAATATAGTTGTAGCACGAATGGGTCAGCTCGACCGGGGAAGGACCACACTCTCACGGAGTACCATCGTAAAATAGCAGCTTAACACTGCTGTGTTTCGTATGGTGAGTGTAGAGAACCGGGGACCCCTTTTACTGGAAATGAGGCATTCCATCTTAGTCCTCACGGTTGACAACGCATCTGCATTTTGATTCGCAAACGAGGATAGATGTAGATGTCTATGGGCCACAGCAGCCACTTGCCATCAGGTGGACTGTGTGCTCGTTTGTCACCTTATCCTATAAAAAAATACAAATAAGCACAACCTCCCGGCACCGAGTCTCGTGCGTTACTGATTTCACGCGCGAGTGTGGATGCGCTTGCGTTCGCAGGAGGTTCGCGCCTTATAAACCCTTTGAAACGGGCGTAAAATACTGACACTGAACGGGGAACAAGGCGTGAACAGGCGCGAAGCCCGTGAACGGGCGCGAAAGCCATCCACATTCGCGGTTCGTGGCTTTCACGGGTGTTCACGGCGCGAATGTGGAGGGCGCTTAACCATCTGTTCAGTTGATCCGCGCGAGTTGAGACAGATAGACGCATTTTTTACTTGTTAGAGCCATGCTGCAAGTATATTAGTAGTATGGTTATAGCACGAGTGGGACCACGCTCTCACAGACTACCAGCGTAAAATAGCAGCTTAACACTGCTATATTTCGTGTGGTGAGTGTAAAAGAACCGGAGACCCTTTTTACTGGAAAAGAGGCATTCCATCTTAGTCCTCACTGGTGAAAACGCGTCTGCATTTTGATACTTTATTGAGGACTAGCTGTTCCTCGCGACTTTGCCCGCGCGTAATTTATTACGATTGGATTTCATGGGTTTTAATTTTTACGCGGAACCTTAATTATTTTCTAAAATAAAAGTAGCCTAAGTTATTTCTTATCACATCAGTGAAAATCCGGTCAAAATCGGTGCAGCTGTTCGTAGATTAGCCGGAACAAACAGACAAAAATTTTAAAAATCGTGTTTTTGTTATAAGTACCGTATAAACTTTCATATGCATATAGTAAAAAACTGTTATTTCGACATTACAAACAGACACTTCAATTTTATTTATTTTTATAGATAGATGTAGATGTCTCTGGATCACAGCAACTACTTACCATCAGATGGACTGTGTGCTCGTTTGACACCCTATCCTATAAAAAAATGCAGGAAAAATGAGTGCGAAGACGACAGTGCGATCGCGCGTACATATGCCGTCATGTGAATGCTCCATATGAACTTTGAAAAACATTCGCGCGATCATATGAACTTAGCGTTAGAGATCTAATGTCCGAAATGAGATGGAAGAAACGGTAACTATCCAATGCGGCAACTTGTTCTATCACCGGAAGGGCGATCATCTGCTCATGGAGGTGTCGGATTTATGGTCCAAAAATCTTTTGTTAACAACGTAGTTAAGATCTCGAGTGTGTCGTCGAGGATTGCGTACCTTGATTGATTTTATTATGATGATCAGTCGAAAACTATTTAATTTGTTTCAAGTGAATTAAAATTGTTTCATCACTCATGCCGCTAACACTGACATGGTTTGTGATGGATCCGCTTCCACGATCACTTTTAATTCTTCATTCAAGATTAAAAAAAAAAGAAGTTTTGACAATTTGAGCGAAAACGTGTTTTCTTTTACAGTAGCTTCCCCATATACATAATTAATCCTTCGCGCTGTTTCTGCAGCGCTGGTGCCGCGGTGGTACTCGTAATTGTAAATAACGCGATATTTTAAGTTTTCCATATTATTCTGTAGTATTTTGATGACTAGTAACATGCATTTTTTCCATACAAAAACACATAATTTTTTACCAGAAGCTTAATAACCGATGCACTCTCTGCGGTGACGCCCCAGGCCAGGGCCTAGTTAACACTAGGTAACCTTTATTATAAATCCATCACTGTACATACTCTTCGGCAAATATATAGAAGACCCAAAAGTGCAATCCGTCACTTTGTCTTGCGTAAATGGACTATGCGAAAGCGTTTGATTACTTCGAAATTGAAGCGGTGACCCTTCAGCGGTGCTAGATTGACTGTCGGTATATCGAAGTCGAGGTGCTGAAGTGTTCGTGAAGTATGATGGATGCTATAGCTATTGAAGTTATATACAGAGTACGAAACATATCCAATTAAAGAAAGTTGTAAAACAGGGTGATGTTTTAGCCTCCAACCCCTCACTGGTGCATTGGAAGACGTTTCCAAGCTACTGAACTGCAAAGGACACTGTCTCAGCATGCTGTGGCCAATACCGATGGCTATCGAGCGGGTGTTTGTGCTTCACTTAGTATGCATTGGAATGATAGACCACAAGTTGGCGCGAAATCCGTGTGTTGTCGGTTTTTACAAAAGATCAAAGGGTTACGGCAGAGTTATGGCCGCCGCGTCCACACGTTGGGCTCATTGGTTTGTCTAAGCAATATAATGTCTAAGCTAGGCAGCAGTCGGAAGATTACAATAAATTTTTTCGTCATGTAGGTATTCCTCAAAACTTGAAAAGAAGAGTTTACAACCAGGGCGTGTTGTCAGTAATGGCCGTATGAGAATACTTAAGGTGGCTTCTCTGCGTGACTAGTGGTGGAGGGGATCAGCAGCCGTGGCTAGTGTCACTCGCTCTATCCGCTGCGTTTTAGAGGGGAAGCACTGCTAATGCGGTGGTGGTAAAACCGCGGGGCGAGAATAGTGTCGTTGTTACGATGCGCCGCTCTCTACAACGCAGCTACGCACGCAACCAAAACGTGGTCGGTGGCAAAACGATAGACTATATAGCCGCTGGGGTCAGAAAGGGTGGTGATTCCGAAGGGGGGGTGTCCGTTGAGAAAGGCGCGACATGTGTTCTGGTGCGCCTTACCAAAGATGACTCAGGATGTTGGTTTGTGTTTTTCCTTGGGGAATTTCCTTGGGCTATGTGGAGCAGTGGACTTGCAAATGAAACCGTTATATAATCTATAAATTCTATACAAAATATATAGATAAAATTGAAGTGTCTGCCCGTAATGTCGAAATTGCTGCCTTCTATTAAGCTCAGGGAGTTATTTGCATGTCATTAAAATATGAATAAGCATTCTTTTTCATTTTTGTCTGTCCGGTCTAATCTTCGGAATGGCTGAACCGGTTGTGATGACACTCTGAAGTAGGCACAACACATTTTTGGTTTGCAATTTTACACAAGAAGCCCTCGCACTTAATTTTCTATGTAATATTATGTCTTGCAAAATCATTCTTATTTCACTTCAACACTTACAACGAAATTATGAGTTTTAAAGGATAAGTTGATATGACCTTTTTCCTAAAATTAATAGATCTTAAATTTTTTTAAGCATTTTCCCATTCGCGCATATTTTTTGTACTAATAGCAAAAAAAATATTTCTACTAAGTATAGGTACCTAAATCTATTTGGAATCCTTGATCAATATGTATTTAACTATAAAGGTGTAAGTATATTTGCAATTTCATAAGCGTCTTCCGTTTGTGATTTTGGTGACAGATTAAAATAGAATTTGTTTGTAATGCCCACGTTATTTCGATGATAGGTATGTGAAGTAAACGTACTGAAGTAGCAGGGAAGGTATGTCACGTTAGTACTTATAGGCTTACATCTGGTTACAGATGGCAACCACATGCCACAGAGCTGGCGAAATCGCCTAGGTTATATATTATTGTACACATAATAACAAACAGAATGAACAGTTAAATAGAAAATAATCGACTTCGAAGAACTATTAAATAAAAAATAAACAATAAAAAGTGCGATACAGGTAGCTACTGTTATGTGTATAATTTTATTGAAAATAAATTTTACGACAGTCTTGAGAAATTCTTGCCTAAGTTTAGTATTTTCATATCAATCACGAATATTGAACTAAGTAATAAAAGATGTTAAATGGAGAACAATATATCCTTATCTAGTTCTAGTAGTAATTTGTAAAAAAAATATTATCTATTGCGACCAAGGTTACAAAAGCAAAATACATAAAATTAAAAATTGTGTAAGTACAACCGACTTCAATTTAATATAAATTAATGTTGATTTTTTAAAAACTGCTTGACCGATTTCGAGAAAATTTAAATGGGACCACCTGGAAAGTATACCCTTTGAAACAAAAAATAATTTTCCAAATCGGTTGAGGCGTCTTCGAGTAATCGATACACATACATAATAAAGAAAGATTCTGACGAATTGTAAAGATTTTTGAAGTCGGTTGAAAATAAAAGGTACTCAAATGTAAAAACTAAGTAAAATATTAGCAAATATATTTATGGATTAATACTATATTTACCATACAATTTGGCAAAACTCTAGATTTATATCTCCACGTTTCTATACATTGTCGTTTTGTTGGCACAGCTAATTCGGCAATCCTAATTGGACATCTTTTTGGCGATTTTTTTCTCCGTACCTTTCTAGACTTGCAAGGTGGTGTCCTTCTGAAATCAAACAAATATTTCGAAACCATATAGGGTGAGAACTTACCTAAGTATCTAAGTAGCTAGCTAGCTAGCACCTAAGTATTTACTTAATAAAAATTAACTGAGAAAACAATTACATTGTTCAACAAATGAAATAGTGTTTTACCCGTAAATTTGATTAAATTGTCTTGGCTTAGAAGTCGATGGTTCATTTAAATCTATATTTAATTTGTCATTAAAATAATCATAAGTATTTCGCCTTGATTTTTTGTGACGAAGTAATGCACCTCTAGAAACTTCCTGTTCTAAGGTTAAATTTGGCCAGTGGTCCGCAAAGTTTAACTCTGTACACTTAATTATAACGTTGTTGTCGTAGTCTTCCAGGTTTTCCATATTTATAATTTCATTAGAGATATATTTAATAAAACGCATTAAAATTTTTATTTTTCACAAAAAATTTTTCATAAGTTTAAGCATTAAATTGCTTGACATTTTAAAATCTATGTACCCATGATATGCTATTCTAGACCCGCGACTCTTAGTATATCTACATCATTAGATTCTTGTATTTGATGTAGTACAATAAAATCAAACTTTTAATAAAAACCGACTTCAAAACACTAAAAATAATAAATTGGTTCAAAGACATAGTGGATTCAAAAATTACCTAAAGTCGGGGATTTCAGATGCCATTATTCACGGGACATATCACCGCTTTCCACTATTTTAGAGCGCGAGTTCAACTTCACATACGAATCGTTGACGCCAGAATTCTTTCTGATCGGCTAGATTCTCTGGCGCAGCTTATCCCTTTGCATTTTCTATTATATTTACCATTTATCATAAAATTCCACAATCACACATCGCAATCATATTCGTAATACTATCTACAACATGTGGATGCTTGGCAGTGGCACACGACTGTGTGATTTACCAGAAGTTTTTCTTCGCGCACAACTTTGTGAAATCGGCTACTACCAGTGATTTTATAGACCGATACGACAAGAAAAGGGCAACATACCTATTCCTGTGGTGTTGGTTACCATCACATGAGCTGTATGCTCGTTTGCTTCCTCTTCTATAAAAAATGGGACTAGACGAATGGACGTTTGAACTGGATCTTTTGACGGTATACTGTACCATCCCCTATGAGGTGGCGAGAGTATTGGCGGTGTCACCTTCCTGGGACTTGTAAATGGTCCCGACTACAAGGATGTAATTTACAAGCTTAAAAAACACATTCAGAAACTTGTGCTTGATAATTGTGACTACCCGAGAGCTGGATGAATAGGCGGCATTTGCTGGCACCAGCCGGTACAGGTGCTTTCGGGCATGGGTGATTTGATAAGAAGTACTTGTGTCGTATACATTGCCTGATTTAGAATTCCGACAGCCCTAGGCTAATTATGAATATGCCCCCCTCCCCCACCGGACTTTTCTGCCCAGCCCACAAAAATATTTACTAGAATTTCATATTTTACTAGCATTCCACTACGTGGTTTCGTCCACATTAAATCACATTTTCCTCATTGTAAGTGTCGACCAACTGCAACACCAAGGAAATTTCAGGAGCGTTGCCTGCCTTTTTAAAATGAGTAAGCTTGTTTCTTGAAGGTCCGGCAAAGTCACTGGTGGTAGATGATTCCACAAAGAAGTCTTGCGAGGAAGAAAACTCCTGGTAAATCGCACAGACATGGTGGACCGCCAGGCATCCAGATGGTGTGGATGGTACTGTGAGTTTTGTCCCAATGTTGAAATTTGGGGGCTGGAATTTATCAAAACAATTTGTCTAAGTACACCTAGTAGAAAATGCGATAAAAATTAAATGGGATGCAATATCTCTTCGCATCGCCAGTGAATTGAGCCGATCTGAAACAGTTCGTTCGTCGACGATCCGAGTCACTTTTTGATGGAATGCGGCCAAGTGATAGCAGCTGGCACTGGCATTCCCCGGACCAGAGATTAGAATAGTACTTCATGTGAGGGCAAACTTTGGTCTTGTAAAGTAACAAACGGTGTGCAGGTATAAAATACTGTCCCGCTCTGCTGAGCACGCCAAGCTTTTTAGACGCCAATTTAGCCATCCCAATCCATCCAAGTGAACGCGGAATTGTACATCATTCGATATGTCGTTTCCGATGAATCTAATGCTTGCTGAGACAGCATGTGGACTGCCCTGAAATTGAGGATATACGACAAAGGAGTTTTAGCGGTAATGCCCGACACTGAGTCTTCTGAAGTTTTAACTGGACTAGAGTCATCTCCAATCCGTGATTTTGTTATTGAATTCTTGACTTCAAACACAAGTTTGTTCCGATACTCGACGACGTGTTCCCGATAAATATTAGCACGGCCGGTTTAAAAAGCATCACTAGTGTTACAACCACTAACAGCAACATATTTAATTGATATGCAGAAGAAACAGCGTAGGTGATAGCAAGCAGCCTTGTGGAACACTAGAATTAATAGGCTCATAGTCGGAGTATGCACCGGCTATTACTACCTTGATGATCCGCAAGAAACCTGCAAGAAAACTGATGATCCAATTGCACAATTTCTCGGGAAGCACATAGGAAGGAAGCTTCTAAAGAAGTGCTTTCTGCTAAGCCCATCGAAGGGCTTCGCTTTGTCTAGTAACGACCAAGGCCTCCCTCTTGGACTCTACTGCTTCCGCTCACTATGAGTCAGGTAAATAAGAAGATTAAACCAGAACTAGCTGATTATCCACTAATCAGCTGGTGGTTCTCAAGGTACCTTAAGAGCTTGCAGTTTATAATGGATTCCATTACTTTGGAGAACAAGGAGGCGATGGAGATAAACTTGTAGTTGGACAAGTCTATACGGTCACCTTTTTAGGGATCGGGTGCACTAAAAGTGTCTTCCATAAGATCAGGTTTACGCCTAGGCGGTAGAAGTACCGGAAAAGACGCATTAGAACCTGGTTACTCTGCTGATTGCGGAGCACCCGTCTTCAGCACAATAGGAGGTGCTCCATCAGGCCCTCTCCGACTTGTTGACGTCCAGGAAGAGGAATGCTTTGCACACTGAGCACTGTTTAAACCGCACATCTAGCATGGAGCAATTACATCGCGGTATGGTCGGCAATACACACCTCCCCCGTTATCGGGAGTCGAATTGAACTCAAAAAGTGAATCTAAAAGATCGACTTTCTCCATTGAGGCATGGGCCAGTGAGTCGTTCTCCCTGTGCAAATATGGAACATATAGCTGACAGAAGTTCCCTTGGACAGCCTTGGCAAAACACCTTAATAAAATTAGAGGTACAGAAGAGAGCTTGAGCAGTTTAAATTCTGTGAATCACGTCCAGTCAGTCAACGAAAGATGAAAGGTACCGAATAATTCAAATTTTTATTTTTACAATCTATTTATTTGTTTTGTAACAAAACTAAAAAAAGAGCCACAAGTAAAATACTTGCTGCACTTATTTATTGAGCATATTATACCAAATTTTATTCTGTACATAAGTAGTGCTTGCAAAGGCAAACCTGAGCCCCCTTGCATCTTGCAAGGCTCCAGCCTAGTTAGCCTGTGGGCAAACCAGGCCCTGGTCGTATAGCCGTAATTCAGCCGACAAGCAAGTCCTGCGATAGCGCACCTTAGTGTTGCCCGGCTTGGCTTACTGTCATAAATTCCATGCCTATATGTACATCTATATACCCCTAAAAAGATCACTGGGTTGTTTGTTACATACTGTATATATAAAAGGCAGTGACGTAATAATACCGTTAGAGGCCCGTGGTAAATTCATCGTATGGGGCCCTCATCCAGTCAATATAAAGAAGCTAAACCATCGTTAAAGTTTTTATTTTATAAATCACTACGTAGAGTAGGTACCTACATAATACGCTATTATAATTAGTTGATTTTCTAGTAACTTTTAGTTTAAAGAGCGTGCTGAACTGATTTTCATGCATTTAACCTAAATATTTAAAAATCGTTGTCTTCGTGTTTATTGACAGGTGGAATATTTTATTCACCTTGAGTCATTTTTAACACGAATAATTTGTAAGATATTGTTATTATTAAAAGAACAACGAACATAGGTAGTTATAGTGGTTATGATTGTGAAAATATTGAGTGGTGATTTTAAAATGCGCAATTAGAATCATTACTATTTTATTTTAAATATTAATTCAAATTCTTGTTTTTAACCTTTAATTTTTTTTTATACGTTAAGGGTGACAAACGAGCACACAGTCCACCTGATGGTGAGTGGTTACTGCGGTCCATAGACATCTACATCTATTCTTTATTACAAATCAAAATGTAGATGCGTTGTCACCCGTGAGGACTAAGATGGAAAGCCTCATTTCCAGTA
The DNA here is from genome assembly GCA_033319125.1 of Parnassius glacialis. Taxonomy (NCBI): domain Eukaryota; kingdom Metazoa; phylum Arthropoda; class Insecta; order Lepidoptera; family Papilionidae; genus Parnassius; species Parnassius glacialis. Next base: position 17,160,579 of record JAVANC010000013.1, on the reverse strand, counting down.
AAAAGGGCCTCCGGCCACCTGCACTCACCAAGCGAAACGCAGAGGTAAACCTCTACTTCACGCTGGTATTCTGTGAGGTCGTGGTACCACCCCGGTTCGAGCCGGCCCATCCATGGGACAGCAAAAGCTGCCGCGTGGCTCTACCACTGTTAAAACCGACGATCACCATCATTATCATTATTAAAGCCCTTCACAACTCGAATGCTGAACACAAGCCTTTCCCAAGAAATGCCACAAAGCACGGTCCTGAGCCACCTGCATTCATCGACTTCTGCATGTCTGAAAAGGTCGTCTCTCTAGTGAACGGCAGCCCTTCACTTCGCCTACCGGTTTGAGAGTTGACACTGCCACTTGAGAACTTTTCTTCCCCAACGGTTCTCGGATCTTCCAGTTATATGTAGTGGCGTAGCTATGTAACCAAAGGCCCCGGGACAAAAATGAAATTGGGGCCCTATTTTTTTTTTATGGAATAGGGGGCAAGCGAGCATGCGGCTCACCTGATGGTAAGTGACTACCGCCGCCCATGAACAACCGCAACACCAGGGGAATTGCAGATGCGTTGCCGACCTTTTAGAAAGGTGTTAGCTCTTTTCTTGAAGGTTCCTAAGTCGTATCGGTCCGGAAAATTCGCTGGTGGTAATTGATTCCACAAGGAAGTCGTGCGAGGGAGAAAACTTCTTCTAAATCGCACAGTGGTGGACCGCCAATCATCCAGATGGTATGGATGGTAACGCGAGTTTTGTCGCGATGTGCGATGGTGAAATTGAGCGGCTGGAATTAGTCCGAACAATTCCTCAGAGCACTCCCCGTGATAAATGCGATAAAATACGCAAAGAGATGCAACATCTCTACGCAGTGCCAGTGTATCGAGCCGATCAGAAAGAACTCGGTCGTCGACGATTCGAACCGCTCTGCGCTGGATGCGGTCAAGTGGAAGGAGCTGGCACTGGGGTGCCCCAGCCCAGAGATGAGAACAGTATTCCATGTGGGGCCGAACTTGCGCTTTGTAAAGTTGCAAGCGATGTGCCGGCATGAAATACTGTCTCGCTCTGCTGAGCACGCCAAGCTTTTTAGAAGCCAATTTGGCCTTCCCTTCCAAGTGACCACGAAACTGCACACTATTCGATATGTCGACGCCAAGGATTCCGATACTAGCTGAGGCAGCAAGGGGAGTACCTTGAAACTGAGGAGATACGACAAAGGGGTTCTTTTTAGCGGTAAACGCGCAAACGTGTGTTCTGGGGATTGAACTGGACTAGATTTAGTCGGCCCCAATCCGAGACTTTGTTAAGCAAAGACTCGCCTTCAGACACAAGTTTGTCCCGGTACTCGGCGACGTTTTCCCGAGAAATATTGGCACGGCCGGTGTATAAGGTATCACCAGTGCTGTCGTCCGCATAGCAATGAATGCTACCAGTTAGCAACATATCATTGATATGCAGGAGAAACAGCGTTGGTGATAGCACGCAGCCTTGTGGAACACCAGCGTTGATAGGCTTGAGATCAGAGCATGCACCGTCTACTACGACCTTGATGCTCCGATCAGCAAGGAAACTGGTGATCCATTTGCACAATTTCTCAGGAAGCCCATACGCAGGAAGCTTCGAAAGAAGCGCTTTGTGCCAGACCCGATCAAAGGCCTTCGCTACGTCCAAACTAACGGCCAATGCCTCCCCCTTGGACTCTACTGCCTCCGCCCATCTATGAGTTAAGTAGACTAGAAGATCACCAGCTGATCGACCCCGACGAAAACCGTACTGGCGGTCACTAATCAGCTGGTGATCCTCAAGGTACCTCATGAGCTGGCAGTTTATAATGGCTTCCATTATTTTGGAGAACAAGGAGGTGATGGCGATAGGCCTGTAGTTGGACGGGTCTGAGCGGTCGCCTTTTTTAGGGATCGGGTGCACCAAAGCTGTCTTCCATGAGTTCGGGACTACGCCTTGGGAGTAGGAGTACCGGAAAAGACGCGTTAAAACCGGTGCCAACTCCGGAGCACAAGTCTTCAGCACAATGGGAGGGACTCCATCGGGCCCACTCGACTTGCTGACGTCCAGGGAGAAGAGTGCTTTGCGGACCGAGCGCTGCGTAAATCGCACATCTGGCATGGAGCACTCACATCGCGGGATGGTCGGCGGTGTGTTCCCCCCGTCATCAAGAGTCGAGTTGGACGCAAAAAGAGAGCTCAACAGATCGGTTTTCTCTTTTGCGGCATGGGCCAGTGAGTCGTCCTCTCTGTGCAGAGATGGAAGAGATGGCTGACAGAAGTTCCCTTGGACAGCCTTGGCAAGAGACCAGAATGCACGGGTTCCCGAAGGAAGGCGTACTAGCTTCTCGCCAATTCTGCCGATGTGCTCAGACCTTGCCTTGGCAATGACGCTTTTGAAGGACCTGGAGGCGGAATTATACTTCTTTTTAAGTGCGCTGGTGTTTACATCCCGAGACGTTGATGCGTCAGCCCAGGCCTGGTAGCACTCCTGCTTATAGCGTGATGCTATTTTACAGGAGCGACCAAACCATGGCTGGGATCTGCCTCCGATGGGCACCACAGAGGATGGAATAAAAAGTTCCATACCCTGAAGTACCACATCAGCAACAGAATCGGCAACAACGCTGGGATCTTCCGGCGAGAAGCAAACCCGCCCCCAAGGGTAGGATGCAAAAAAAGACCGCATCCCGTCCCAATCAGCTGACCTATAGTGCCAAACACGGCGGCAAGCTGTAGATCGCAACTGCGATTGGAGCGTGAGTGGCACCGTACTCCGGATCAGACAATGGTCCGAAGAGCCCAGAGGGGCATCGACGGAGACCTGATATCCGTCCGGATGAGAGGTCAGCAGAAGGTCCAACAGGGAAGGTACATGGTCTTCCACATCTGGGATCCGCGTAGGCGATGTAACCAGTTGTGTTAGACCATATGCCAAAGCAAAGTCATAGACAGATCTACCCGCATGATCGGTTAAACGAGAACCAAGCCATTCAGCATGGTGGGCGTTGAAATCACCGAGTATCACGATCTCTGCGGATGGGACCTGTTGTAGCACGGAGTCTGCAGCCATTTGGACGTGGTCTATGAGTCGGTCTGAGTCAGCATTACCGCTATGGGACCTATAGAGGCACCCGTAGACGCGGGGATGGTCGTCGCTGTCTACGCGCAGCCATAGGATGGAGAGGTCCGTACCTTCAAGACTGCCGAGGCGTCGAAAACAGATGTCCTCTCTGACATACACGCATACTCCAGCCCGGGGCACAAACGAGTGTTCTAATTTGTACCCCGGGTAGGAGAGATACGAAGTATCAGCCGGAGAAGACACCTGTGTCTCGGTTAGAAAGAGCAAGGCCGGCTTAGCTATCTCCAGATGGTAGTGGACGGCGTTAAGGTTTGAATGACGTCCCCTGATATTGCAGAAATCCACGGTAAGCGTGGCAGGGGTTGCCTTTGTTTTCTTGCTCCGCTTGCCCCGAGCAGGTTTCGTCTTGAGCGGAATTTCGCCCCCCCCCAGAATACGCGGGGCAGCCTGAGCACCCACGCCCAGGAGTGGAATAGTTTGGTCGTGGATGCTCAGCGAGGGATTCTCCAGGGGTGCTGGTACCCTCCTGGGGTAGTCTTTTGTTTAATTCCACTACCATGTTGATGGGAGGGGGGGGGGGGGGAATTGGGCCTCCGGCCACCTGCACTCACCAAGCGCAACGCAGAGGTAAACCTCTACTTCACGCTGGTATTCTGTGAGGTCGTGGTACCACCCCGGTTCGAGCTGGCCCATTCGTGCGACAGCAAAAGCTACCGCTTGGCTCTACCACTGTATTTAAACTATACTAAATACTATAATCTCCGTTGACGCCCCTCTTGGCTCATTAGACCATTGTCTGATCCGGACTATGGTGCCACTCACACTCCGACTGCGGTTGCGTTCTGCAGATCGCTGCCGTGTTTGGCACTATATGTTAGCCGATTGGGACAGGATACGGTCTTTTTTTGCATCAAAAAAAAACTCTTTCTACATTTATTTCAAAATATCCGAATTCAATGTAATTTATGGACAACAACAGCGTGCGCTCGTGTGTATACGAGTCAATTCACTGCAATGCACACGCTCAATACTATGATTCCGATTTTCCCTTCATACTTTAAACAGGCTTATGTGCGTCATAATCATAATAAATAAAATATTTTTTTTACATTTTAAAGCGTGTGGGATGGATGGTATGCAAATAAAAATGGTACACTCCACGAATTAAATATATTCTTTTACTCCCACTCAAAAGACAGTACGAAATACAAGTTTAGACTACAGAGCGAGGGAAAGAGGTGGAGGATAAATGTAAAAAATTAGTTGTAGAAAAGATAGCTGAGCTAGGAAGCCGATGATAGGTTGACGCGATTTAAATAACGCTTACTCAAGCAGCGTGAACGTAGCGTCTAGCATTGAGAGCGTTTAAAACCGGACTGGCCGATTAATATGCAGGATAATACGCAGTGTGAATAGTGCCGAGGATTGTCGACCTCAGCCGACTCGAACATCGCGTCGGCGCGTACGCCGTTTGGCGTAGAATGGCGTAATATGTTTATTACGCATAATTTTGCTACTTAAATATGCAATCACTTAAAATGACACTAACCATTCACAAAAGTGTTTTCGAGGTGGAGCATCGTTATTACTCAGTGCTTATATACGTTGGTAATGAAATGGGCGATATCCAGAAGAATTCAGTAGTATCCACAAGTACTGGCTAACTCTGAACTCGATCTTCCCTCTAATATTGTAGTCTTTGATTTGATCACTGTGTTTTCGACAGCCGATCTTATTTATAAATGACCACTTATTAATTATTTTGTGCGTGCAGTTTGGGTCATAAATCATCGGAGTATTTCGCTCTCTCTCCTACTCACGGGCCTTAGGAGCGAGCATAATGATGCGCATTATTGTTGTCGATAAGCGTTATCGATAGTGTATTTAGTTACGTCGTTATGTGGGTTAGTGACAAAAATGAAAAAATAAATAGATAAAACAACGTATTTATTAAAATAAGAATAATAATGATTTAAAATAAATTGTTAATTAGGTATCTATGTATTAAAAAACTATAAGTATAAATGTTTGGAATGTAACAAGTTATATTAAGAATAAATATAAATATAACTTATATCTACAATTAAATCTAAAACTATTTACATTAAAAATCTACATCAGAATCATCAGAGTCATCGTCATTCACATGAATTACGATATCTTCTGGCAGATGAGATTTCTTCAAGTCTTCTTCTTGGAGTTTTTCTGCATGCTTCAAACTATCTTTCCAGTTCTTTTGCGAAACGTTTCAATATATTTTTTCTGGTCGGTTCTGTTACACCTGTAAATATAATGTTGTTTGTATATTTAACTAAATACTTAAAAGAAAACAAATGTATTGCAAACTTTAAATAATAAAATCTGAAATACCTTTTGTATTAGTTCCGACTTGAGCTCACTATCACTAAACTCAATCCCGTGTTGGCGGAGCCACTCCTGAATTTCACTCTTTTTGTTAGCTGATGTCGGTCCTCGATTTATTTGCTGGGAGTGGTAGGCGTTGGCGTTGTCCATTATGATGACTGATGATTCTTCAAGACTCTGCAGCAGCTTTGTAAACCAGTCTGTGAAACCTTTGGCGTTCATTTCTGAATGGTAGTCCTCGTTCTGAGACTTCACAGCACGGAATACTCATCTGGCTTCAGATATAAAACCATATTTTGCCCAGCCTGCATGACAAACTGAAACAATATAATTAAATGAATATCATATTTTGTATTAAATTATTATTAAGTCGTATTTCATACATAAAAGATGAAAGAATATTTACCAATTAGTCTGCCCCCTTTCCCGTTTTTGTGTTTAAGCCGCCTTGTCCATCCTTGTCTAGCCAAATTCGTTTGCGGCTGTGATTTTGGTTCACCCAAGTCTCATCTAAATAAATTCTTGTCGAGTGTCTTCACTATCACTCTCATAAGTTACTCACACTCTTAAGTTTTCTCAGGAATTGCAGCCGCGCACAAACGATGTCAGTCCTTTCCATCAATTGTTTACGACTATCTGGAGCTTGTGTGTACTTGTACCTGCGCGTGCGCGCGCGTGTGCGCGCGCGTGTGCGCGCTCCTGTGTCCGCGTGCGTGCGCGCATGCGTGCGTGCGTGCGTGCGTGTATGTGTGATTCAATTCACGATTTCATTTCTCAAGTTTTGCCTACTGTTTACTTTCTTAGAAACACGCTTACTACTTATGCTTAAGATAACTAGTACATGACGCAAATTATGATTCCAATTTTTAGCGGGATAAACTATTTACAACTAAATTACGCAAGTAATCCCAATATCTAATATTTGTACCTGAAATTGGAATCCGTTTCTGGATGTGAATAACGAACACAACACATATTAAATAGGTAATCGTTTATACCTAGGTGGATTGAAAAGTACTCGGCCTAACACAGATCCATTCAATTCTAAAAATCAAATCTACCCACATTATTTAGTTCAGTTCAGACTAGTTCATTGTGTGAAGTTCGAAACGTGTGCGATAATTAGTTGTGATTTTATAAATTTATTAACAAAGTAATCGGACATAATTTCCGCGAATGGAGCAAATCGAGCAGCGTGCCGTCATTAAGTACCTCCATAAGAAGGGGCTATCATCAAAAGCCATCCATGATGACATGGTCAGTACATTAGGCGATTGTGCTCTGTCATATTCATCCGTCAAAAAATGGATAGCAGAATTTAAGCGTGGTAGAGAGAGTGTGAAAGATGAACCCCGCTCTGGAAGGCCTTCGACGTCAACTACTGACGAAAATATTAAAAAAGTACTTGATTTAATAATGGGAGACCGCAGATTAAAAATTAGAGATATAGCCGAGATTATAGGCATCTCTTATGAACGAACTCAAAACATCATTGTCAACGAGTTGGGTTTCCACAAGGTGTCTGCGAGGTGGGTTCCGCGACTGCTTTCAGTTGAACAAAAAAGGACGCGATTGACTATTTCACGCGAATGTTTGGAGTTATTTGAAGCCGATGCAGATGATTTTTTGAATCGTTTTGTTACTATAGACGAAACATGGGTTCATTACTGTACACCGGAAATAAAACAACAATCAAAACAGTGGAGAAGACCTGGTTCACCACCCCCTAAAAAGGCTAAGTCGATTTTGTCGGCAAATAAGGTGATGGCTTCAGTATTCTGGGACTCGAAAGGTGTGATTATGATTGATTATCTTGAAAGGGGTCAGACTATAAACTCTGATTACTACTGCAGCTTACTACGTCGTTTACGAGAGGAAATAAAAGAAAAACGTCGAGGAATGCTCAGAAGAAAAGTCTGTTTCATCAAGATAACGCCCGTGTTCACACGTCAGTACAGTCAATGGCTGAAATTCACAACTGTGGCTTTGAACTGTTACCGCATCCGCCGTATTCACCTGATCTGGCACCATCAGACTTCTTTCTGTTCCCTAACCTAAAAAAGCACTTGGGAGGTCAAAGATTTTCGACAAACGACGAGGTCAAAGCAGCTGTAGACGCATATTTTGACTCTAAGGAAGAATCATTTTTTTTCAACGGTCTAAATGCTTGGAAGGGGAGGTGGCAAAAGTGTATTGAACTTGATGGTGATTATGTAGAAAAATAAAAATATAACTGATTTAGTATGTGTTTATTTTCTTGGTTAGGCCGAGTACTTTTCAATCCACCCTCGTACTTCAAAGTTAAATTTAAATTCAAAGTAAAAAAAAATCAAATTCAAAGTAGTAGATCGAAACTCGATGAGCGGTTTGACGGCGTTGAGGGCTTCGGCGCAGCCGCCGACTTCCGAAGATTGCCGAACGGTCGGATATGCCGGTCCGTACATTCTTTATGCATAGACTAGTACGTTTTCTTAAAATATTTTTTACACTTACCTTACGCCTCACAATTAGTCTCTACCAAGAGACGAACGCCAACTTCATACTAAAATACGGAAACACGTGTTTATGTGTGTATACGAAAAGCGCTACGGTGGATGCCCATATAAAACTTTTTTAGAGGGAATTTCAAACCTTTGTATTCTGTAACTATAAACGTTTTATTTGAAGCTTATTCGAGTAATTTTGGCTCAAGCCTCACAAATCTATGGGGTGAATTCCTATATATTTGAGAGGTTGCACCAAAATTACTCGAAAATACTATAGATTAGTATGTGGAATAAAATATAACATAAATAAGTATAGTTATGTAATTTTATTTTCTGGAAGACAGGTTGTTTTATAAACTACACATTATTATTAATGTTTTTATTGCTTTTGCACATAATATGCTCATTACTGATATATAACACATGTTATTGTGAGAGAGTTTTTCTTCACAGAACATTTACGTAAATTTAAATCAGCAAAATTCTCATGGTGAAAACTTAATTCAGCCCAAATACATTATCTGAAACAGATAAAATTCGAGTTAATATACTAATAATCCCTACAAATAACGATCAATACATTTAAAATGCTTAAAGACTTACCACAATATTGTTAAAAGTTTTTCTTCTACTATTGTAGGAAACCTGCAGAAAGTAATTAGATGATTTTGTGCTTTTGTTTGCACAACATTTAATTTACTTTCGATTCTGATCACACATCGTGAATAAAATTTTTTAATAATTTTATAGTCAAAGAGATTTAAAATATATATATACTATAGAGCGGGCATTGGCAAAATTTACATACAAAATTTTTAAGCTCGTGCGTGTGTGACGCCCTCTAGCTAAAAATAGCAAAACTACGCTATCATTTATTAAGACAACATTTTAGCTATTCCCCAGTAGGTGACGCTTAACCTCTCAGAACTTGACATTTTTTGGACATACTTAGTCAGAACTATGGTCAAGCCTAAGAGTATAGTAGGTCAGGCCAAAGACAATTTTTTGAAAGATGGTAAATATAACTTAGAGTCATTACTATGTTCTTATCCAAAAATAAAAAAATATTAATAATAATTAAAATATCGAATTATTTGTATGAAGGTCAAGTGAGCGCTAGAGTAACGACGATTTGTCGATAAATGAAATGTTTCGAGAAATTATCAATTGCTGTGTAGTGGCGGTGTATGAATATTCATATCATTCCGTGGGTTTCGTTAGAGGCGACTGATCCACTGTTAAGTTCCACGGTATACGTACCTTGTTACACAGTAACAAGGTATGTGTACCGTGGAACTGAACGTGGCAACTATGACAAGTATACCCTCTATGAGGAATATAGTGGAGGCCTATGTTCAGTGGGTTTTTTTTAGGATGTAATGGTGTTTGTTGTAATAGTGATAAGAAAAAATGTTGGAGGAAAAAGGCGATCATTTTTTCTAAATTTAATCTCGGTGAAATGCGGATACTCCGTACGATGTTTAGGACTGGGTTGCAAAGGTGGGTGATATTTGTGGCAGCAAAATTCTGTGCTCCCCTTTATTTCCATGGCCCATGATCAGCAGTGGAAGAAAACTGTAAGGAGAGGGAAGGGTTAATTTTATTATTTGAAACAATATTTTTGTGTGTAAAAAAAGTCATCAAACATCATCAAACAATTTATTAAACAAAAGTTGCGTAAACAAGTTCAATGGTTAGAACAGTAATAAATAACAAAACTAAACAATTCCAACTGAAAAGAAAAATAGAAAATATTATGTCACTTCCACAACTAAAGCAAATCTAACGAATCGTCAAATGTTAAAATCAAATAAAAACTATGTAGAAAGAAACAAGGATATAGAAACACTCAATTTTCATAAAGAAAAGAAATATATAATATTACTAGCTGGCCAGGCAGACGTTGTTCGGCCCTCTCCGATGACTCTGTGTCCTATAAAAATTATTAAATTCGTAATAAAAATATTGAGGGTCACTTATCGGGATAAAAACTATCATATCTCTCAAGTTGGACCAAACTGCACACAGTGTGCAAAATTTCATTGAAATCAGTTAAGTAGTTTAGGAGGTCATCGCGGACAAACAATGTGACACGTAATTTTTATATACAAAGATTATATTGATATACAGTAAAAGCTCTTTATTCGCGGGGTATATGTTCCGTAAATATGCCGCGAATACAGAAACCATGAATATGGAATGGTAATTTATATGAAATTTTAGGGGATACGTTCCTAGGTGATAAAATAAAAGAAAAATATTTAAAAAAAATCAATTTAATTTAATTTTTTGACCATATTGATTAATTATTATCTTCAGGCTTAAGCAATGGTTTAAATAATTTTGTAATTTTTTCTTGCTTGGCAGTTTTTGAAAGGTCCTTCAATTCAGACTGATATTCAGCAGTGGTATTACCAATTTTCGTCTTAAAAAAAAATAAGACTTCGTTCCATAGACGGATAAATTTTTATACAGAAATCACAAAGCTCATTTGCCATTCTTAAACATTCACTAAGATTTTTCAAATTATATGTCACGTTTCTAGTGCTTGTTGAAGTCTCTTCTTCAATGGGCTGTGAGTTTAACATTTCCTCCACGTCGTTTTCAGTCAAATCTTCATCTTGCGATTCAAGCAACTCCTGAATGTCACTTGATTCTATTTGTTCGAACTCATATCGTCCTATTCCATTCGCAATTTCGGCTGTATTTGCAGTCAAAGTTTGAATTTGTACAGATTCATCGTCATTTTCCGCAGTCAGAGCAGGCCACAGTTTTTCCAGCATGATTTCAATGTGTATGGCTTAATTCTTCCAATAACTCTTTTATGTTTACGATATGCTTAGTTGAAATAAGATCTACATAATTTACTTTTTTATTAGTCCATTTGACGACTCGTTTACAAAAGATATTGGGTTGGATATCTATTGGAATCATTTTTATTAATATGTATGTACCGATTAAATCCGCGAATAAAGAAATCTTTAGCCGCGAATATAGGAATTGGGTCGCATTTTTTTAATCCGCGAATAGTGAAAACGCGAATGAAGGAAGCGCGAATAAGGAGCTTTTACTGTACTCAGTAGGAGCCTTAAAAAAAATTATTTTAAAATTTAATCATAGGTATATATACTTACCCCCCCACCCCCCGAGATGGAGTGACGACCTGGTAAGACATGCAGGAAGTCGATGGATGCAGGTGGCTCAGGACCGTGCTTTGTGGCATTCCTTGCGGGAGGCCTATGTTCAGCAGTGGACTTGTGAAGGGCTGTAATGATGATATACTTTATTATGATATCTTTGACCAACGCCGTTTTTCTACTGACTTCAAACAGGAGGAGGTACTCAAGTCAACTCTTATGTTTTTTTATGTGTGTTACCTCATAACTTCCTTCTGGGTGAACTGATTTCGATGATTATTTTTTATTTGAAAGTTGGTGCTTCACATGTAGTTCCATATAAATTTGATCAAGGTCTGACTTATATTGTTATTCTTAATAATTTCTATTGAAGTTGGTTGAACAAAATTTTTAATTATTGTTGAAAACAACTTCGCCATAATGTTCATTATATATCGAAATTATAACATAAAACGTAATTTTAATACTTTGTGGAATATGAAAATATGTGTTAATTACACAAGATTTATAGTGATCATCCACACCTTGTATTTAATTTTCAGTTAATTCTGGCTATTAAATACGTGAACGACACAGTATTTGAAATGGAAATTTTATAAAGTATATAAAATTGTTACGAAGCAAAATATAAGGAATTAACTTTTAAAGACAGTGTTATTACTTACCTTTTATATAAAAACTAACAAAAATTTCTATTGTACCCACTTAATTTTTTATAAATTTGTAGTTGCCTCTTACACTCACGCGGCGAAGGAAATAACACTTAAGTATGTGACGTAAATGCGACGCGTAGGTAACGACGGAAACTCGTCATTTGAAGTAAATTCTGTTAATTTAGAGAAGCGTAATTTAGTAACGAAACTAATTCTAATAAAATATTAGTTTTATAATTCATATAAATAAAAAATAATTGTTCTGAGCACTCTTAACTATGGTTCTGACTAAACGTAGTTATCATATATATACTCTTAGGTTCTGAGGGTCCTTTCTAAATATTACCATACTCTATGGGGCGTTCTACAAACGTGACATATGAAAGATTAAAATATAAGATCGTTTTAGGAATGTTACCATTTCGATACCAAAGTATCGATAATGTTGTTGAAGGTTACTAAGCTTAAAATGCTTTAAAATATAATAATAGGGAGTAAAATGATTGTTTCATTGTATAAATCTATATATCATGACTTCCATCACACGAAAAAAAATCACTTTAACTTTTTATGCCTCTATTTTATACGGATCGTGCTTTTATATCTTTAAGTAATTATAGTGAAAAATAACCTGTTACAATGTAATAACAGTGAAAAATCACCTGTTACAGTGTAGGTAATAGATAATCTCTATTTTACTTATTCTACAATAACCCAGCTTCTAGATTGACAAATCTTTTCAGCTATTAATTGTTTATATATACGCTTTCAAATGGTACTTTCATCTTGTTAACACTTGGGCCCAAGAATGTATGGAGACGTCTTCTTCTCCTTTTATATTATTTTGTCAATTTCATCAGCTGCACTACTTAAAAGCCAGTACCCACATCAATACAAATTGTTATATTACCTTACCTAATTTTTACCTTATTTCCTAACTCAGGCTTAACCTACAACTTTTTGAATCTAATATCTTTAACAGTACAATTTTTTTTAATGTCACAAGCCTATAGCACTCTCTTATCACTGTGAGCCAGGATCTATAATGGTTTTGTCCTTGAATACCACCAGACAATGAAGCCCGGTATGTAAAAAAGAAGACTTGTTGTATTGCTAAACATCAACACAGCAAGTATCCTCAGCATCTTCATAAGCAACACAGAAAATTTCATCATCATGCCTAAAAAAATTTTTCCACCCTTCCACACTACTTAGCATAGTTGGTATTTGCTACTCATTTTTGTTGGTATGGGTAAAGTATCTTTGACTGTTTTACCTCCTTAAATATTGTAAATGATTAAATCGGCATCATGTATATTATTTTTATCGATAACCCCAATCGATAAACGTCGTCAATCACTAACTTTAAATAAATAGTGACGCTACAGGATAACAGAGGGCGCTTAGTACAATAAAATAAATTTTCTAGAACTATCTACGAGAAATAATAAAATTTAAAGATTATTCGGTAAATATACGTTATATTTACGATAACAAACCAAAATCACCTTCATTTTTTGCTCCATATCGTGACTTACAATATCTTAATGCACTACCGGGCATATTTTCTATAAAAATATTTTTTAAATATATGAAAAGAATGCGTCTTAACTTTATGACGATGTCACTAAAACTAACGGAGATATATCCTATAGGACATAAGTCACAGACGACAATTTTGCTGCTGATGTCCGGTCTATTACTACTACTACTTAAATGTCTTTGTTTATAGTCGATATCTCTTAGAGTCAACATCTCACAAAAAATATTTCGAGACACAATCGCGAAGAAACGACTACAAACGAAAATGAAGTATTCTGAACCGATAATAACTGAATTGCAGCAAAAAGCAATAACAAATATTAAAATCTAAACCTATTAAATAAATTTTAATCAATTTCAGAAAATATTTTCAATATGAAAGACGTTGACAAATAAATGTCATTTTTTTCTTCTTTTAATTCATGGCTTCTCTTGATAGAATTCTGCTAATATTAAATAATTTAATTTAAATGAATTAAATTGTGCAAATCTCACAATAATATGTATGTAATTATACTTTAAAGAGCAAACCAAAAAAAGTTTAACACATAATTAATATTTTTAGTTTCTTTCGATATAATATGAATTTGTGTATCTAATTTTTAAAGTGGCAATCTAAAATAACATGAAGGAAAGAAACAACGATATTTTTTCTCGCTTTATTTTAACAAGCCCAACACAAACATTGACAAAATCATAATTGTGTGCAGATTTTTCAGCTTTCATACAAAGTTGCCTCACCCTTTACCTGTTCTTGAGCAGTTTTAATTTCCATGCACGCAGCAATAATTTTACTGTAACAGTCTTCATAAATTTGGACTTCTTTGACGTAAACATGACTTTTTATACATAGATAAAAGACTAACAGTGAAAGTTCCGGCGAGCTTGCAGATTCACTGTTTAAGTTATCACTCACTGCACTTGAATAGTTTGATTCGATTGGTAGATTAATTACGCTAATTTCTCACCGCGGTAAAGACTCCCTTTAGTATCTTTGTATGTGCCAATTAAAATTTCATTGATTAAAATGCAATATCGCACTATTTAAGTATTTAACAGTTTCATTGTATCTGCGGTTCGAATGTTTTCGTTAAGTCATTGGTAACAAAGCGTACGTAATGAGGTCACGATCAACACTGTCAGCTGTCGGCCGGGCGAACAGACTTAGGTACATATGGTGTAATGGTAGAAGGGCGCGGGGAGATCCGCTACAATATACTTTACCGAGCATAAGTATTTACGAATGTGTGCATACGAGGTAAAATCAGTTAAAGTAATACATTTCCACGCATTTTAATTAAAAATATAAAAATTACAAAAGATTTGAGATTTTTTTAATTAATTTTTCTTCACCATTTGCCTGTATTACTTATTCTGAACCTTCTCTGCAAATTTGGCTGGTTATATATATTTTGCAAAAACCAGCCAAATTTGCACGTATTAAAGCCATGCTGTAGCTATGTTACTAGTATAGTTGTAGCACGAATGAATCAGCACGACCGGGGTAGGACCACGCCCTCGCAAAATAGCAGCATAGTGCTATTGTGTTTCAAATGGTGAGTGTAGAGAAACGGTGATCCGTTTTACTGGATACGAGGCGTTTCATCTTAGTCCTCAGAAGTGACAACGCATCTGAATTTTGATTCTTATTCGAGGATTAAAAGAGCCTACTCCTTTTTTGAAGGCCAGCAACGCATCTGCAATTCCCCTGGTGTTGCAGTTGGTCATGGGCGGTGGTAGTCACTTACCATCAGATGAGCCGCATGCCCGTTTGTCCCTTCTGCTATAAAAAAGATAGATATAGATATCTATGGGTCACAGCAATCACTTCACATCATGGGCTGTGTGTTCGCTTGTCACCCTTATTCTATAAAAAAATACAATCATACATGTACTGTAACGTTATTTCGGGTTAATCAAAAAAACAACAAAATAAATTAAATAGGCAACCAACACCAACACTGCTCATCATGATCTAACACTGGTTAGCTTAACAATAACAAAAACATGACAAATTCTTTCAAGGTAACCTTTTAAATGAATTTGGCAGAATCGCCTAACTTTGATACTGTTCAAACGAGTTATTATCCTGCTCACATGAGTGGAGGTTTCTACCCACTATCTTTGACGTCCAACGAATAGTTTGGATCTATAAAATTTTAGAAACCTCAGTTTTGGCCGTGGCAGAAAAAGGAGAGATGTTCCATTGGGCAACGTGTAAAGCCCGAGTAGCATCAAAACTCCATGTGGTTGTGGTTGCATGTGGCGGGATTACAGTGCCAACACATGCATGCGGTTATATATACATACGGTAGTGACAAAAGGCACATAACAGAGACTATTACTCAAGGAATGGCAAAATTGCTTTTTCTCAGCGTCACCATGTTGATTTTCTAGATTTGCCCGTATCACCTGTGATTGAATATTTTATCTGAACACAAAAACTAAAGTATTGAAAATCTTATGATTATAAACCGCAACAAAGCATATTGAAGATTTCTTGTTTTTCTACCAAAAAATTGGAAAAGTATGTCAAACAACAAGTTATATTGTTGTTTTTAATTGAATAACATATTACACAACAAAAATGTTGACAACATTTATGTTTCCAACTGTTTACAACTCAACAAAAGTTACTAACATTTGTTTCCGATGTTGCCGACAAATGTTTTCAACAAGCGTCTCCACCGAGAGAACAAATGTTTGCAACAAGCGTTTGATGTTGCCACTGAAAATGGAAACACTGTTCCTGACATTGTTTCAAGTTTTGTTGCCAACACTAGGTAATTACAGAAACATTTGTTACCAACACGTGTTGGCAACACAAAAGTTGGTAACAAAACTTTGATGGAGGCGCGGTTTTAGAAATTCACGGTTTTACCATTTTAACCACAGCAGGTTTTGTAAATATACTTTGGTAACACAGCAGTTGCTGTCAACTGTCAGCTGTCAACTGTCAAAAATACTATAAATTGTTTCTATCATAATTTCATTTGGTTGTCGGAATTCAAGTTAAATGTTTGTGTATTAAAAAGTGGAATGGAAATTTAACATTATTTTTGTAATAATTTTTCTATTTTATGAAAAGTGTTGTTAATAATTTTAGTATAAATATTTCAGCTTTAATTTATGATAATATCAATTGACGACTTGTCTTTTCTGTTGTGGTTGTAGTGACGATACTAATTTATTTCTCAGGCATAAACAAAGCAAAACAAAGATAAAGGATCTAAATCTAAAAACGTAAAATGTGGTCTCATTTGCAACGAGGAAGTTCACCCGTAGATTGGTGTGAATCCAATTATTCAATTTCTCCAATAATAGCAGAATTTGTAAACACCGTAAGTTGTAGTCCGATGTATTTTAAATTTATTTTGAAGTCCCTTTTTTAATTTTTAAAATATATGCACCGTAACTTAGTTAATTTTTTCAAATAATGGCTTTCTATGTTTGGTAAGTGTTACACTTTTTCATCCTGTTTGTTTCAGGTGAGCAACATTCTATTTTTTTTATTTCCGCCCATTTTGATTCACTTATTTCAAGAGTATGCCAAGTTTGTCAATCCTGCTATAAATGTCTTGTGGGTCCTACTTATGGTGGTTGGCTTGAGCTCTGCTTATTTCCATGCTACTTTAAGTTTAGTGGGTAAGTTAAGTTAACAATTTTCAATCTATTAAATAAAATAGATCTAATAATTTTTCCTTAATTTACTTTATTTTAATATTCTATAGTATTTTGATTTGCTTAACACTTAAGATAGCCCTAATGGGTCCAACAGATCCAGCCCTTAAAATATTGCTTAATAACTATTAAAATTCAACATTTGCTACATTGTCACTCTTTATTTCCTATAAGTATATTATTGTGAAAGAAAATACAGAAGTGTTTGTTTGAAATAAGTAATTATAGAAATTATAACAATAAGCCTAAAACTTGTCATAAAACTATGGACAAATTTTGTATATTTTTATAGCAGCTTTTGTATAAATAAAACTATAAATATTGGTGTATTTGATTCAATAATATTGTTCTTTATAAAATATCAAACCATTTATGTTTATAAAGCAGTTTCGGAATAAGCTTATGATATAATATTATAATATCTGGTTCCAGTGGACCCGGTAGCGAGTACCCTAACTTCTAAGTGTTAATGTAAATTGAGAAATTATTTTTAATTTATTAGAGAAACAACATTAATAATTTAACAACTAAAAACTGACTATTTAATAAATCATAAGAAGCGAGTGTTATGTATTTGAAAGTTTTGTATGAGAATTTTAAAAAATGCATAAAGAAAAAGAGTTAACTAAAGCTCGCCTTTCACAATGGGATATCATTATATATTATTATTATTATTACAGCTTTATTTTCCACTTAACAATTGTTACAAATGTATTAAATCTAATTATAATAATTTCGTTCCCATTTTTTCTTTGTTATGTGGCCCCCCTATGGGTAAAAGCCTCCTCCATATTTTTCCATTTTTCCCTGTCCTTGGCCGCATGCATCCAACTTTTTCCTGCTATGTTTATTATGTCATCGGACCATCTTTTCTTCTGTCTTCCCACGTTTCTTTTGCCTTTTGGGCCCTGCCATTTTGTTGTTTGGTAAGTCCATCTCTTATCTTTGTATCTCGACAAGTGCCCTGCCCAGTTCCATTTCTGTTTCAAACTAAAATTAAGAGCATCTGTTAATTTTGTTTTCATGCGGATGTCTGCATTTCTCGTTTTTTATTTTTCTCAATTTCAGTATACTACGTTCCATTGCATGTTGACAAGATGAAATTTTGTTTTTTACTTTTTCGGTGAAGACCCAGGTCTGGCTATCATTATATATACCTATATTATATCTTGAGATATAAATTAATTTCGCTCACTGTACTTTTTAATGGAACTGTTCACACTGTAATATATATTACATTTCATAATATAAATATTTTTTCGACCGAGTGATATTTTCATATTATATTTCGCCCCCTCTACCCCGCTCACCGTTCCGCGCCGCCGCTATGTCCGTAAGTTCTGTCATTACCTGAATCAACTTTTGCATAATGCATATACTCATTTGTATTTGTAACTTTTCTTAATAGAATGCATTAAAAGGTCTAAATTCACCATATTCCTCTAAACTTTATATGATTTATTAAAACAATGAGTCCAGTGTAAATGTAATCTAATAACAAACCCACACTGGTTAAAAGATATATCTCACAGTGTAAAAGCTAATCGCAGGATATAATTTATATTATATCACATAGTGAAAAGGGAGCTTAAATCTATTCTTGAAAGTCATGGGATCAATAAAGTTATAGGCAAAGCTTTTTTAGGGTTCCGAAGCCAAATGGTAAAAAACGGAACCCTTATGGATTCGTCATGCCTGTCTGTCTGTCTGTCCGTCCGTATGTCACAGTCACTTTTTTATGAAACTATAAGAACTATGCTGTTGAAACTTGGTAAGTAGATGTATTTTGTTAACCGGATTAAGATTTATAAACAAAAATAGAAAAAAAGCAATAAATTTTGGGGGTTCCCCATACTTAGAACTGAAACTCAAAAATTTTTTTTCATCATACCCATACGTGTGGGGTATCTATGGATAGGTCTTAAAAAATGATATTGAGGTTTCTTATATCATTTTTTTCTAAACTGAATAGTTTGCACGAGAGACACTTCCAAAGAGGAAAAATGTGCGTCCCCCCCCCCCCCCTCCCCCCCGCACCCCCTGTAACTTCCAAAATAAGAGAATCATAAAACTAAAAAAATATATGATGTACATTACCATGTAAACTTCCACCGAAAATTGGTTTGGAAGAGACCTAGTAAGTAGTTTTTTAATACGTCATAAAACGTAAATTATGTTACTTGCTGCTACGAACCCTTCATGGGCGAGTCCGACTCGCACTTGGCCGCTTTATTAGAATCATAAGTATTTTGAAAATGTAAGAGAGATTGGAGAATATTAATCTCTTAATATAACCACGTGGGGGTGGTGTTAGAATATCTACTTTCCCATATCATCCCCAAGGTGTCATAAGAGATAACAGAGGGAAGCTAAACAAAAAAAGCTGACTAAAAATAAAAAAAAAACTGTGTGAATAAATTGGCGGTGTAAGAATATCCTCTAGCCCATTTCATCCCGTGGGTGTTGTATGAGGCGACAGATGGAAACAAATCAGGAAATGGGTGTCTTCCTAATAACAACTAAAAATAAAAGACTCTGGTTGCAACCCGCTTGCCGAGCGTGGCAAATATGGCACTTGTCATGTGGGGCAATCTATAGGGTAGGCCTATGTTCCACAGTGGTCTTTAAGTAGGATGTATATGATATTATACACATTAATTCATAACTGTTTGGAAATCTAGCCTTAGTTATTTGTTATGTACCATTGAATGTTGTTGAAATTGTGATTTTTGGTACTTGTAGGTCAGTTGCTGGATGAACTGGCAATACTATGGGTATTCATGGCTGCTTTTGCAATGTTCTTCCCCAAGAGACATTTTCCAAAATTTTTAGGAGGAAATAGGTATGTATTTTCACAATTTTTTGTTTTATTTAATTCAAAGAATGAATTCCGTAAGAAATAGAGATTGTATATTATTCATTTATTTTTAGGAAATAAAAAACCATGTAGAGGCATGCTGCAGCTATATTAGTAGTATAGTTGTAGCACAAATAGGTCAGCTCGACCGGGGAAGGCTCTCACAGAATACCAGCGTAAAATAGCAGCTTAAAACTGCTGTGTTTCGTATGGTGGGTGTAGAGAACCGGAGACCCTTTTTACATGAAAAGAGGCATTCCATCTTAGTCCTCACGGGTGACAACGCCTCTGCATTTTGATTCGCAAACGAGGATAGATGTAGATGTCTATGGGCCACAGCAACCACTTACCATCAGGTGGACTGTGTGCTTGTTTGTCACCCTATCCTATATAAAAGAAAATTAATATTATGAAGTATAATACGAAATATGAAAATAAATACTTATTAGATTTGTACTGGAGTTATTAAAATTAGCTCTAAATAATTTTAGAAATTGTAATCTCAGTTTTCAAATAGGTCACTTTAAAGGTTTAGGGAATTATTAACATTATTTTATTATCAAAATTGTTACTATATTTTTTCTATAAAATAAGAATTTTGAAAACTAAGAACTGTCTAAAATTACTAGTTGCCTGAAAAATTTTAATTTCTTGGCCATATTTTGTGCCCTATTCTTCCAGCATTAGGTTTGGATTTTTTCCTCCAAATTTGTACAGGACCATCCCTGAAGTTAATCTATTTATTAGAAAAAGAACCATTGAATTCGGTTGACAATTGACAAAGATATCGCATAACGTCGTACGAAAGAGAGATGTAGGCCAATGTGAATTTAAAAATAAATCGTCCAGGAATTGAATTCGGGCTACAATAGAAGTTACTTATAAATAAGCGTCGTCACAACTCTACAAAGGATTACCCATAATTGAGTTTAGTGCACAAAAGTTCCACAATCACCCAATTGAAAGGTCATTCACTAAATCACCACGTAGAGTCATCACAACGAGAAATTATGTCTGATCATAAGCAGAATATGTCCTTTACAATGAAAGATCATATAATCATAGTGTTTCATTTAGAGAATATGTCATAGAAATATTAAATAGAGGAGAAGTGGCAAGGGGGCGTGTCTGTGTCCGCACGATATGATCAAAATGCTCAGGTTCTATTCAAATGGCCGTCTTTGCGTATTAGTATACTTTCAACCGTAATCGTGAAACAATATCAGAATGCCGTGTTATTCAGTGGTTTCGTGTAAAGACCGAAGCCAAATCAAAATCTTTGTAGATCATGGAATCACTTACCATATGTAAGAACAAGTATTTTACTATCTTTATCTATATAATCATGAAAAATAACAAATCTTAAAATATTTTTTGCTCTTAATGCGTTATTTTTGTTTTCAAATATCACTGCAACAGTACTATTTTGTAGTAAATACATTGCTCCTTAACCACTACTTATGTATATCGCTAAGCGACTGAACAAGCAATGTAAATATGACAAAACGATACTTTATTTATGGGGATGCATCGTGTAGTACGGCCACTGTGTGTTGCGATAAGTTAGTGTTGTGCTATCGACAACAATGTCGATTGGCGAATTGCTATTATAGTTTATTCTTTCAATTTGTCAACCGTTTCCGCCCGACGGGAAGACTGATATGACATAATGGTATTTAATTATTTTGATTATTTTCACCGTTTACTATACTGAATTCGTAACTAGCGATCATAAAGTAAGTTGCTTAAATAATTAGGTTAATCATCGGTGAAGTGTTTTGTGTTGTATTATAGTATATTATGCCTTATCTTCGTATTAATTCCATACTTTTATGTTTTCAAAAGCTTCGAATGTGTTATTATACCTAGTTGGCATGGTTCAGAAATTCAGAATTCAGATAATATTATTATAGTGACTTTTGCTAAAAATAAGTCAACATAATTCTCCTGGCTATTTATTTGTTATGCATAAGTGTGTGTTTGTTTTCATATATTTAACAATATCTTAACCAACCAGGGGTTTTTTAACAAAGGCTTGCCAGGTACATGGTGAGGTTAAGAAATTGTGTAGGATATATGTAAATAATAAATAAATTATTATCGTACATTTTCAGCTTCCCAAAAGATGCTAATTTAAAAAAGAAATGAATTGATGCCACAGGAAGGCCACCAAACTAGTTCCCTACAAAAACTAGTACCATATGCCAAAATACCTACTTTTTCAATACGCTATGACTACTATATGATTTTTTTATTGTATTTGTTAGGTAGGTTAGGTACTTAATAATTTACGGTTAGCTACATACTGTTTATTTTTATTATATAATTTCGTGTGCATATCGTTTTTATTTTATTTTATTTTAAATTTTAGTGCAATTTTAGTATAAATGGAAGAGAATCGATAACTTTCCAATTTAGTCAATCACTAATGTATATGTAAAATAAATGGCTTTTGTTTTTAAAATGCACAGCACAACGATAGCAACTGATATCTTTGTGTGAGTAAGTAGTACGGTGCATGGTAAATGCACGCTGTTTCTGTAGAGATACGGTTTATAATTGATTGTGTAGAACGTTCTGATTTATAAAATGCGGATGTGTGCGCGACTGCGTATCTATTGCTTTTACTGATCTGCAAGTGTAGTAGTAGGCGTGTGGTAGGGGCCAACTGGAGACACCGGGTTTCGATACATTTTCAACTACGGGGCATATCTCCTTCTATTATTATATCTATGGAATATGTAAAAAAATATGTGTAAGCCCGAGACTGCTATGGATACGAATGAAAGTGGGCTTAAAGAAGTTGTTTGTTCTAGGGGTCTACACCCCAGACATGTCTAAGCCCACTTATATCCGAGAGCAGTTTTGGGAGTTGGTAAGGATGGTGCTAATGAAATGCAAGGATAATGAAAATATTGTGATATTAGGAGATTTTAATGGAAGGGTTGGGGTGAGGAGGCTTGGTTATGAAAGGATATTGGGAACGTTTGGTGATGAAAGTATAAATGAGAATGGTGAAAGCCTCCTCACGAAATCTTTTTGTGACGAACACTTTCTTTCGTCATAAGAAGATTCACACGTATACATGGGAAAGAGGTGATGATAGAAGCATGATAGATTTCATAATTGTTGATGAAAGAATGAGGAGCGCGGTGGTGAGTACAAGGGTTTACCGGGGGTCTAACGTAGGGACGGACCATTACCTGGTCTTATGCCGAATTAATGGTCTTTTCAGACGTTGACGGCATCGGACATCTGTGTCTACCACTGCGTTACAGCGTATAAGAACAGAGAGGTTACAAGATGAAGGTGTGAAAGAGAAGTTCAAATGTAGATTGAGAGAAAATATAAGTGGTATGGCTGAATTGTGTATGAATGATTTAGACTTGGAGACTGTGTGGTATAATGCCAAGAAAGGTTTAGTGGATGCAGCTACCGAAGTATGTGGTGTAAGTAAGAGAACGAATGAAAGGAAAAATAACACTTTATGGTGAGATGGTGAGGTACGGATGGAAGTTGAAGCAAAAAAGAAAGCATGGCTAGATTTACTAGCAACCAAGGCTAGTAATTCTAGCGGTATGAATGATCATATTGAAAGAAAAAAGGCAGCCTTTACATATCTCAATAAGAGAGTAAAAGAAGTAGTTGAAAGGAAAAAGCAAGAAAGAACGGATAAGAATGATAGAAGAATATCGGATAACTTCCAGGCAAATATTTAAATGTTCTGGAAACTCGTAAGAACAGCCAGGGGACATTCAAATGAGCCTAGAATGAATGCTATACGAGACCAGAATGGCTGTATTCTGAATGACGAAACCTTGAGTTTAAGGAGATGGAAGGAATATTTTAAAAGCGTGTTTATGAGTGATGAGACGTTTGAATTAAATGAAATAGAAATTCCGAAAGAAGAGGAAATAGATAGAGATATAAGTATAGATGAAATAATGAAAGCAATGAAAAGTAGGCATGGGTAAAAAATATCGATATATCGAAATATCGATTTTTTTTTAAAAATATATCGATATATATCGTCGATATTTTAGATGGCGATATATCGACATATCGATATTTATTTTAGAGTATCGAATTCGTATCAATTTCGATATATTTTAAAATTTTGTATCGTTTTTTTCGTTGTCCAAACGTTAGTAGAGAAAATTTTGGACCTTATCTTTACACCATTCAAATGATGACGATATATCGATATATCGATATTTATCACGCGATATATATCGATACTGTTTAAAAATATCGATTCGATATATATCGATATATTTTTCCCCTTTGCCCATCCCTAATGAAAAGTATGAAAGCAGGTAAGGCAGCCGCATATGATAGAGTATCTCTCGAAATGCTGAGGGCTGGTGAAGGAGTGGTGGCAGACTTGCTGTGCACTTTGTTCAATTTATGTTGGGAACTTAAGCGGGTACCGGGAGACTGGTGCAAAGCCGTAATAGTCCCAATATATAAGGGAAAAGGATCACAGCAGGACTGTAAAAACTACCGTGGTATCAGCCTTCTTAGCATTGTGGGAAAACTGTATGCTAAGATACTAATTGAAAGAGTTATGAAAGAAACTGACGGAAAAATTTGGGATGTGCAAGCGGGATTTAGAAAGGGAATGGGATGTACGGATCATGTCTTTACAATGCGCATGGTCGCGGAGAAGTTTTTGGCCAAAAACCAAAAAGATTTTTGTGCGTTCGTGGACTTTTAAAAGGCTTATGACAGAGTGGACAGGAATGTGTTATGGCAAACACTGAACTCATTTGGGTTGAGCGCTGGGTTGATACAGGCATTGAAGTCTCTGTATAGGGACTCTAGTGCTTGTGTCAGGATCAACGGGGCCTACTCGGACTGTGTGGCTTCCCCGAGGCAGTTCAACCTATTTATGGACAGTTGTTTGGAAAATTTGAAAGTAGAAGAATGCGGGTTAAGAATGGGTGAGTTAACTGTCAAATGCCTTTTGTACGCCGATGATCAAGTCATACTTGCGTCGTCGGCGGCCAAATTGCAAATGATGGTTACATTAATGAACAGGACATTAAAAGAAAAGGGAATGAAAGTGAATTCAAGTAAGACGAAAGTTATGGTTTTTGAAAGAGAAGAAAGTAAAACGATATGTGAAATAAGAATAGAAGGGGAGTTGGTCGAGCAAGTAGATGAGTTTGTGTATTTGGGATGTGTGTTTAGCAGGGATGGTAGATATGATAAGGATATAGAACGACGAGAGAACGCAGGAAATAGAGTGAATGGGGCTCTACACCCTATTGTGAGAAGTCAGAATGTGTCCAAAAAGGCTCGTATGGCAATTCACAATGCTGTGTTAGTCCCTACTTTAATGTATGGTAGTGAAAGTTGGGTGTGGCAGAAGAAGCACGAGAGCAGAATAAATGCTGTAGAAATGCGATCATTAAGGAGTATGTTAGGGATTAATCTGAATGACAGAGTGAGAAATTGTGTGATAAGAGAAGAGTGTGGCTTGCAAGATGATGTTGTGACCAGGATTAAGAAGGGAATGCTTCGGTGGTTTGGGCATGTAGAAAGAATGAATGAGGAAAGAGTGACAAAGCAAATTTATGTTGCAGAGGTGAACGGCAGAGTCGGGAAGGGACGCCCTAGGCGAAAGTTTATCGACCAAATTGGCGATATATTGAAAATGGGCCAAATCAAGAGCACATTTAACCGACGAGCGTGTATGCGTAGGTATATGGATGTGGAGGAAGCGAGAGAGGTGTGTCAGGATCGTGCCAAATGGAAGTCCATAGTCTCTGCCTAACCCTCTGGGTGACAGGCGTGAGTGTTTATGTATTTTTAAAATAGGTTACTTAATAGGACTAACAAATTTGAAGAAAGGGCTAACGATTAATCACTGTCGCGCTGTGCCAGAATGTACGAGCTAAGCAATAATTGAAAGAGAAAACTCCATGACGTTGACGGCTCCGTGGCGCGGTGGCTTAGCAATGAGTTGCAGCGCTAAGGGCCGCGGGTTCAAATCCCGCACAGCACAAGTATATGCATAGCCTACAAATAAATGTTTCGGATCTGGATACATATGA
This sequence comes from Parnassius glacialis, assembly GCA_033319125.1. Classification (NCBI taxonomy): domain Eukaryota; kingdom Metazoa; phylum Arthropoda; class Insecta; order Lepidoptera; family Papilionidae; genus Parnassius; species Parnassius glacialis. The sequence goes on along the minus strand of JAVANC010000013.1, from coordinate 17,134,729 downwards.
AAGTTGACTGGACCGATTTAAATTTTTTCAAGAACAGTATAAAAATGGATTGTGGTAGTCTCTTGTTTTTCATTATTTATGATCGTTAATTTTAGCTTTTAGATATCTAACAATAGCGGTACAACTGCGCAGTTTTCATGACCTACGCAGTTTTAGTTATTTTGAAAAGATTCCTACGGCCCAGTTTTTATAATAATTAATTTATGGATAAACAAAACATGGGAACGTGGCAGTAGTAGTAGTAGTAGTAGTGTATATATGGGTGGATATACAAAGGTAGCTTAGGTACCTACTTCGTTTCTGTTTCCCTTAATGTTTTGTTACGATTTGTGTTTTCGCCATGTTATTGTGCGCGGATAGTATTTATTGGCCAACTTAAATTAATCAAACGATATGTGTATGTAATGGCTACATTTTTATTTTGACAGATTAATAGAAATGCGATATTCCATTTGTCAAATTGGTGTGATGAAAATCGGGTGAAAAAATCCCATTGTGCCCATTGACCTGTCGAGCGATTAAGTTAACGGGCCGCACCATGTAAAACTTATTGTTGCAAAAATGCGCTTTGAACTGATAAGAAAACTGATAAAATATTTAGTACCTATTGGGCCATTCAAATAGTTTTATTCCCCACGCTATCGCGTTTAAAGCAACGTGTATATCAGTTTATATCCTAAACGTACCTATCGGTTATACTTCAAGCAATAATAACTACTCGACATGAATTTTAACGCTGGAGCTTAGTCACGCTATTTGAGCATCACAATATGAATTCGTTAATTGTGTTATACTGAGGCATTTTCTCAGTATCCTCTAATTTCTTAGCATTCATTCATTTCAAGGTCTTTACGACCAGTTTTGAGATTGATGTTTTTCAAAATTTTGTATTATAAAAAAGGTGTTTTGCAAACACACTTTTAAAACCTTGTTTTAATAACACTTAAGTTCATTCAACACTGGTACACATTGTTAGAGCCATGCTGTAGCTATATTAGTAATATAGTTGTAGCACGAATGGGTCGGCTCGACCGGGGATGGACCACGCTCTCACAGAATACCAGCTTGAAATAGCAGCTTAACACTGCTGTGTTTCGTATGGTGAGTGTAGAGAACCGGAGACCCTTTTTACTAGAAAAAAGGCATTCCTTCTACACAATAATATTGGCAAAGAGTTCCATTTTCAAATTTTGAACTTATTTTTTTTATTATATCGTTTACACTGGCCAGTTCTAAAAACTTTCAATGTCGCCCTCGTACTGTTTTTTATGTGTCAGGATAATCTACATTTTTTATTGTTATGAATAGTAAATAAGTAGGGAAAGTAGAGTGGAAAATTATGACTGGTCTTATTTTCTGCCTAGAAATCTGTCTAAATTGATTCCACCCTTCTTTCTTGCCTATTTCTGCCACCGCAAAGTAGTGATAGTAGTACTTTGATGGCTAACAAAGTCAATTTATATGCATAAATTGACCCTGCAAGTCAAAAGACTTTTAAATTCACTTTTTCCTTCTTATTCCTAAGGGGTAATAACACATCTGTAGTCTTCTTTATTTAAAAAGTACACCGTGGTGGACATTTAGCTATAAGGTTGGTTTTTAACATGTTTTTTTACAAAGAAGTATAATAATTTGTTTCGATATCTGTAGTCGTAAGTGCGTGGAGTGCGTACGCACCGATTGTGCTAAATCGCGCTTTATCTTATATATTTATGCCTGTTCTGTTATGATATACATCGTCCTTACTAACATTAACATGATAAGAAATATTTGTAGCTGTTATTGAAAACGTCTATTAAAGTTTATTTTTTCTTTGTTAATGAGCGTTACGTTACGTTTGTACGTTTGCCAGTGTCAAGTAATCTATACAAATAAATAAAATTAAAGTGTCTGTTTGTAATGTCAAAATACCAGCTTTATACTAAATGCATATGAAATTATATACGGTACTTATAACAAAACACAATTTTCAAAATTTTTGTCTGTCTGTTTGTTTGTTCCGGCTAATCTCGGAAACGGCTGGACCGATTTCGAAGGGACTTTCACTGGCAGATAGCTGATGTTATAAGGAGTAACTTAGGCTACTTATATTTTAGAAAAAGAATTAGGGTTCCGCGCAACATAAATAGAACCCTAAATTACACGCGAGCGAAGTCGCGAGGAACAGCTAGTATGAAATATCTCTACAATCCTTATTCCTTATAAATAATAATTTGTTTAAAAAATTATTTACCATATGTTGATGCGTCAGCGTCACATTGGAGAGTTTTTGGAAGATTTTAATGACGACAGTCAAATCTAAAGTCCTAAAGGTGCCTATGCGAACATAATTGCGATTTATATCAACATCGGAGCACTTGGATCGTCGTTACCACTAACAGTTTTATATAAACGGTAAAGTGGTGCGATGTGTTAACACCACTTTAACGTATCAAAATCCACTTTAAACCATTATCTAAACGATGATATAGGAGAATTAAACCGCCGGCAGCCCGGCGCAGCGGTCAAGTTCTTATAAAAATTCCTATGTGTAACATTTTGGATGTTACGGAAGATTCAAATAACATTACATTTTATTGTTGGGGTATTTTTAAATACTATTCTCATATGTTGAGTAATACAATGTACATAAAAGATAGTAAGATAAATAAATCAACAAATACATAATGACCAAACGTCCGACGGTTAGAGAAAAAGGGAAAGAAACCGACGGACGATGCGGGCGGTATCGAGGAGCACCGCTTTCTGCATTTTAGTCCGAAGCGGTCCGTCACGTAGTTTCAGTCGCCTCAGATAACCCAAGAAGCTGATCGGGATTAACCCGTTTGCAGAAACCACCACAGGAATAATTTCGGTCGGCAGAGCTAACTAACGAGGTGACATGACTTGTGGTGAACATATCTTTAGTCCACCGCTAACTTGTGAGCTACGACGCGTTTTCAGTTTTCTTTATAATTATTGTTGATTTTATTTGGTAATATTTTTGTATAAAATATTACATGCTGTTGAGATATGAGTAACCATTTTTAAAATTTTCGTTGTCTCTCTCCGAACTAATGTTTGTAATGGATGAACTGATTGTAATAAAACTTGACGAACAAATAGAGACTAGAGAGTAATAGCAGGAGCTAGACTAAATTTTATCTGAAAAATTCAGAGATTTTATTAAAATAGAAATATTGATAAGATAAAATAAATGGTCTTTAATTTACCTTAAGTCTAGACTCTAGATAACGCCACATTAATAGACCCCACCCAGGCGAAGCCAGAGCGGGTCGCTTGTTATAAATGTTATTTTAAAATTAATGTACATACAAATTTTCCCAATAATAGAAAATTTCCAATTAACCGAATAATATAACGTTATAACGATGTACCATTGGTGCCGGTATTATTTGTTACAGCTTATTGAGACCACGCACAATTACGTCAATCAAACAGATGACATTAACGGCCCAGTAGCGCAGTAGTTAAAAGTTTTGTTGTGGCGCCGCGGGCCGCAGTTTCAAACCCGCACGGAACAAGTATTTTTTATTGGCCTACTAAAATTTCTTCTAGGTCTGAATGGTTATCCATGTAAAATTTGTGTATTTAAAGTGCCTCCCCTATATTGAAAAAATCCTACTGTAGAGGTAACGTTTTAAAACAAACCATTCATCCATTTGCTATAACTATACAACACATTGTGAAAAAAAATCGAAGCCGAAAATACGTGGTAGAGCCATGCTGCAGCTATATTAGTAGTATAGTTGTAGCACGAATGGGTCGGCTCGACCGGGGAACGACCACGCTCTCACAGAATACCAGCGTCAAATAGCAGCTTAACACTGCTGTGTTTCGTATGGTGAGTGTAGAGAACCGGAGACCCTTTTTACTGAAAACGAACCATTCCATCTTAGTCCTCACGGGTGGCAACGCATCTGCATTTTGATTCGCAAACGAGGATAAATTTAGATGTCTATGGGCCACAGCAGCCACTTACCATAAGGTGGACTGTGTGCTCGTTTGTCGTCCTTATCCTATAAATAAAAAAGCCGTCTTTTTTTCCCACACGGATGAAGAGTAAAGTAGTATATTTCATTTAATATCATTGTAACCTATTTCGCTATTGCGAAGATTGTACTAATTGGACAATAAGGGCAAACATTAAAACTATACCGAAGTTTCGGCGGATACGATTAGCCTTGTTGATTATTGTGTTTAACGTTAACAAACATACAGGTATTACGGCTTGTATCAAAATGTTAATCGGTTCATGTGCAATCATCCACTTGCCGAGGGCATAGTTTGATAATTTACTGAATAATTGATCAGTTTACTTTGCCAAAGTAGAGTAATTGATGTTAATACAAATTTTGAATCCTTAGTCGAATGGTTAATGTCTGAGAGAAGAAGATGAAATGATGATGATGAGATGAAATTTGTATATTTTACAAAAGTCAAGTTAGGGACATATGATGAACTTATTGGCTGATTTTTCGTCTTCTGCTCTACAAATAATGTGCTTTAAATTAAGACAACATATAGTAAAGTAACAGGTGCACTCGCCGTAGGAAAACCCGAAGATGGTACGCCATTGGGTTTTTACCGGGGCGAGCCCACGCGAGGCGATATTTCCCAATAAAAGAAGGGAAACTCTCTCCTGAGCACTACAACTTTACTATTACCTGAATTTCATGCAAGCGAAGCTGCGTGATTACGCTAGTTAAAAAATAACTTCATTCTAAGAAGTTGCAAAATGCGTCAAATTCTGGAAAATGCTATAAAACATAATATTGTATTGTAGGTTTACTGGTCTACAATGAATTTTTTTTAATGTACTGTGGAATCTACAACACTGTGCCGTATGGTGGCTGTGTACGGGAATTCACCACACCAGGTTATCTGGCATATTATAATCGGCGAATATGGAAAAAGACCTAGACCTACTAGCTAAAGACCTAATGATCTCAGAAAGATGGCGGTATATTATCACGTAATTTTAGTGTCAAGTGTGGTTTTGGTTCTACGATCGCAAAACCATCTGCTAACCGTTACTTTTTAGGCTAATAGCCCATCAAAGTCCATTGCTGAGCACAGGTATCCCCCATAGATTACCTCATAGGGGCATTTGCCATAGTTGTCGCGCTAGGCGGGCGGGTTGACAGTCGCAGATTTTTTTAATTAATTTGAGTTGTATGTAGGTATACTCGTATGCTGATGTCGATGCCCTGTTTTATTTCCCTCTATCTTATATTAATATACCTACGTGATGATATGGGGTAGTAGATTCTTTTACGCCGCCACCGTCGTGATTGTGGGAGATCTTTCAAGTAATGAGGGCTAATAATTTTCTGCTCACCAGATGTCGCTAGTTGACACTGAGGTAAAGTTTTTTGTTACACAATGTCATTTAATTGAGATGTTGTGTTTTTAATAAAAGTATTATCAGTTTCTAGAGTATTATATTAATACACAAAACAATGCGGCAGTGGTTTGCTCTTTAATTTTTTGCACATTTTAAATTTTTCTACTTTTATATATGTGGTTTGGTTTATTTATTTTTAATGTTAATAATATAAAATATAGCTAATAGTACAAAAAGAAACAATAACTTTTACATTTTGCGAACAAATTAACTTCCCCACCATGAAATTTGTCAAATATTATACCTCACTTTCTAGTGGCGATGCCCTGGTGGCAGAAAAGGCGTGGATGCCCTCATTAAATAGGCCTACGTCCAACAATGGATTGTTATTTGTTATGAACTGATAAACAAGAATCTACTATGTAAAAGTTATGTTTCTAATTTTCTTTCATTACGACAACCGTGAGCTCAGCACAGTTATCTTCAGAAATATGAAGATCCTTGCCTCATTTCATTAGTCTAGACTATATAAGTTCATTGTTAAACATAGCCCTCTTCATAAATTATTGCCTCACAAGGGGGATATTTGCCATAGTCGCCATTTGAATTGAATTGAATTGAATTGGAAACTACAGTTTTATTTTTTGTTGGGACGAAGTTCTTTATCGGGCGGCTAAGCGACAAAAAGTGTAAGATTTTTCCGTCACGACCCCAGCTGACATAGTGTAGCCGGCCTTGGCGGCGAAATAAGGAAGCGAGATGAAATAATATGCATCTCCCTCGCACTTTTTCTTATCTTGCCATGAAATAAATATTATTTTATTTTAAGTGACGCTTCTTTTTATAGACACTAGTAATTCATTTATTTGTATTTGTTAATCAATAATATAATACGTTTATCAATAATAATATACTACGAAAGGGACTTCGTTCCAACCGAGTGTTCCACGACACTCACGCATGTTTTTTGTTATTACGAAGATAATGTAGTGTTGCCCATTTCCTGGTTTGTTTCCCTCCGTCGCCTCTTACAAGACCCACTGGACGATATGAGGTTGTGGATATTCAACACTATTACACGGTCAATCTTTGCCTTATTGCAGAATACAAAATTTCCTTCCATTATTGAAACCAAATTCAAATAAAATTTTGGAGAAACATGGAGTTCTCCTAAATGATGTTCTACGCGTTGGCGAACTTCACTCGTCTTATATTTTTTCTGCAGACTTCCAAAAAGGAGACGGTACTCAATTCGACTTTATTTTTTGTGTGTTACCTCATAACTTTTTACTGGATGAACCGATTTCGATGATTCTTTTTTTTATTTGAAAGCTTTTACTTCTCGTGTGGTCCCATATGAATTTATTCAAGGTCCGACCAATAGTTTTTGAGTTATTCTTAATAACTTATATTGAAATCGGCTGTACAAAATGTTTAATTTTAAATTATTTTCAAACTCGTTAGCTCGCAATGTGATTTTCCCCTCTACTACCAAGCGTGTAACAAGCAATTAACAAATGCTCGTGTAGCAAGCATGTGTAACTCGCGAAGGTACTACGAAATTTAAAGCGAGGTTTATATTTGTCTTGTTTTTTGTATGTTTCCAGGAGGAAGCTTGGGTTTTATGCCAGCGTCTTTGCGTTGATGTCCACCGGTTTCCTGGTGATGCACCCGGCCGCCAACGCGTTCGCTTTGATGACATTGGCGCTGCCGGCTCTCGGCTTTTTATACAAAGAACTTCATCGGTGAGTGTTTACGACGCGGTCAAGAGCAATTTACAATGACAGCAACATAGCGCAGTGGCTAAGCGTTTGGTCCACGGCTTTGAATTCCGGACGGAACAAGTATGGCCTACAAATAATTGTTCCAGGTCTGGCTTTGTGTTCTTTTGTAGGTTATCCATATAATTATGTAAACTGCCTCCATGATACAGGAGGAAATCCTACTATGAGGGTAACGTTATTTTTTTAAAATAACCTTACGGTCACTTTGAATCTACTGCTTTAGACTTTTCACATGTTATTATATTTTATCATGTTTAAACAAAACTAAGAACTATTTGACTACAGAATCAAAACAATGACTTTTTAACACTGTGCTAGTTGCGCTGTGATTCTAAATTAAGATAAATTACCGCAGCCCAAAAAATCCTGTAACAAATTTATCATACAAGAAAACACTACAGATGCAGGTGTTTCCAAGACTACGATGGAATGTCTCATAACCTGAAATTGTACTGGTTGCACTTATGCATTAGGTCAGTACAAAGCAGTTTATGTTAAAAGGGTTGTATATATCCAAACCGACTCCTAAGCTAAAAAAATATCTAGCATTGACCTACTACTAGGTCAATGCCATCTCTAATTTTTCTTTCTTTACGAGTTTAACGATTGAAACTATCTTTGTTTTGCAGAAGAGAGCCATAAGAGCAATTTATAACCTAAATCCGAAGGAGTCTTAGGTTTTCAGGTCATTTTACGTGGTAGAGCCATGCTGCATCTATATTAGTAGAATAGTTGTAGCACGAATGGGTCGGCTCGACCGGGGAAAGACCACGCTCTCACAGAATACCAGCGTAAAATAGCAGCTTAACTCTGTTGTGGTTTGTATGGTGAGTGTAGAGAATCCGAGACCCTTTTTACTGCAAATGAGGAATTTCATCTTAGTCCTCACGTGTGTGACCACGCATCTGCATTTTGATTTGTAAGCGAGGATAGATGTAGATGTCTATGGGCCGCAGGAACCACTTACCATCAGGTGAACTGTGCTCGTTTGTCATGCTTATCCTATAAAAAAAAGTTGTAATTAAAAGTTTGGCAACAATGCTAGGTCATGACAATAATTAGTTGAAATAAAAAATTTGGCATTGATTATATTACAAACTATGTGAATCATTTGTAACTTGTTTGCCTTCCTTTTCAGTCTGATGCCTCCGACAGTTTTCACAATATATCACGCAAACAATCACTTTATTTTTGTTTTGGATTTTTTTTGTAACACTATTTAAATATGTTTTAACTTTATAATCATTGGTACAGTAGGTATTTATTTCATTTGTTCCGGACAAATTACGTTACTATTAACAATGGTAAATCAATTTCGTTTCAGAGTAAAATGCGCTCGCGTGTATCGCCTAGGGCTGCGCTGCGTGGCAGTTTGTTTCCTCGCAATGTTTTGCTGGATCATTGACCGAATGTTCTGTGACACGTGGCTTTCCATCGACTTTCCTTACCTGCATGGAGTGTGGCACATCCTCATTTTTATCGCAAGTTATACAGCACTGGTGCTGTTCGCTTACTTCAACGTGTTCGACGAGAGACCGGAACAAAGGCCACAGCTACGGTACTGGCCTAGAAACGATTTCGAATTGGGTATTCCTTACATAACCTTTAAACATCCATGCAAAAAAGATAGAAATTTGGCTATATAGGTTTGGATGAACTCTTAAAGATCTTAATATATACTTTTATAAATTTTTATATGTTTAATCAAAGAAGAATGTGTGTATAAACTTTTTGCAATTTTAGGTTGCCAATTTAAAGGCTCATATTTTCTACTATCAAGATGAATTGTATATGGAATTAGTAGTTTTTTGTCATTTTGCTTGTTTGGCCCTAAGTAAAGGCTGCTGTAATGTTCAGAGTTTTATATTGATATTTATATATAATATATTATATCACCTATTAAATAGCGATGATACTTATTTTGCTTTCATGCATAAATATGATAACACTCATTCTATGATTTTTTTTTATATTAAGTATGACGTCAAATAGTTCTTCTATTTATATTATATTTAAACTGTAATTGCTTTAGGCTTTTTACCAGAGTTGTGTGAGGAAGATAAATTGTGACAAGAAAAATTCATCATTAGGTATAGCTTTAACTATTAGCATGCTACAAAAACCGAGGAGGTGCTCAATTCGTATATTTTTGTATGTATGTTACACACTGATATCTATTATATAAGTACGCTGGACCAGCTATACACCATGTCATAATGAGGCGTTTTGTTTTCGCCATTTTGGCGCTGACAGCAGTAGTGAGCGTCCACGGAACTAATAACAGAGATAGGACAGTGTGACAATATATCGATAAAATTCTATACCTAGGCCTACCATTCTATTTATGTTTCATTTTAATATAATGCCATATAATAAATAAATGTATCAATTAATATTTATGTCTTAGACACAAGCTTTATACCTCATATAAAACGAAAATCGACGCTGCGTTAATCTATCTACGTTTTTCTCCGTAAGTTTAGAACGGATTTTGTTCCAGGTTTCTCCATTGGGTATATAGGTTCATTCGAGAGGTTTAAAAAGGTCCAATGAGTAGGAAAAACTGAAGTAGGTAACTACAAAATAAAAAATAATAATTTTGTAAAGAATTTATTGTTAACTATTCATATTTAGTACTCGTAATAGAGAAAATCAATAACCTGCCAAAATATTGTGATGCCCATTTCAACAATATCTATAGGTACAATTAGAATTTTACAAACTTTAAATTACATTAAAGAATATCATACCACAAATCGTTGACGTCATAATCAATTTGTTTCGGACGCCAGTTTACAAATTTTATGCTTTTTAGTCACAATGTTAGTATCGAGTCAGTTGAAAACCTGTAAATTAATAAATATTTTTGATAATTATCTGTTGTCAGCGACTCTCTTGTAAGCAGGGCCACATACTAATCAGGTGACAATGTGCCTTCTATAAAAAATGTAACGACTTGACTACAAAAAATATTAACTTTTTTATTTTACAAGGCATAATGGAGAACTGATGGCAAATATACTGAATCGTTTAGACTTTTTATTTGAGTCAATTGCCACAATCCTCGCACCGTTGGTACTTCGCACAGCTCTGGTGGAATACCACCCTAATTTATAAACTGTAATATTATTGTTTTTTATATGCAACACAGTATAAGTTACAATATAGAAAAGTATTGTATAACATGTTGAAATTAAAAATTGTTAGAGCACACACATTACTAATTAAACAGTATTTCTCTGCGATTTTATCACATTACAGAACTTATCAATAGTTCTTTGTGATTTATTAAAGTTCTAGTGCCAATCTGTGATGTTTCTTAGGCTTAATAATATTTATAATTATAATGTGCAATGTATTTATTAAGTTTAACTTTATCGACTGTCATTACCGCTGACTTTATGATCCATAGATATTTAATTTCAAATCCATGTTTATGTTTATTTAATTTTGGATTTATATTTACAATTTAATAACTATTTGATAATATTATGTACATTAGCTTAGCTTTTGAAACAGATAGTTTGTGTAAATGTGATTGTATGTGTGATATGTAATTACCTGATAATAATTAATTTAGTTAATCTGTGGTACAAGAGTTAAGGAATATTGGTGGTTGTATATAATTTTTATTGTGTTTTGATAGGGCTAATCAATTATAGTAACGGCAGATAGATTCTATAGTATATATTTTATAGTATATATTATAGCATAAATTCTATAGTAACGGCAAGCTAATCTATAATATTTTGTGTGTGTATTTTTCACTTTAGTTTTTATTTATTACTCGCAAGCTGATGATCTTGATTGATAAACTACAAAAAAAATTGTCAAATCTTAGTCACTGCTTAGTATGCATTTACCAGTAATCTAGCATATATTAGATAGTAACAGTGAATTGCTAAGCATAAGATCTGAACCTCAATTAGACTTAGCAATCTCACCTAAAAATATTTTTTTCATCATCTAAGAAAAGATCAATGAATCAAAATTATTTTGAACGTTTTTTTTTTCCTCTATGTAGCAGTGTTGCTCCTCCTGGTAGAATTATGACAGTTTCACACTTGAGGGTAATTAATGCTTTTAAAAATTTGCAAAGGTATTTCCTTCCAACAATGCAATGGTTAGTAATGTTATTTTAGATACTACTTTGAAAATATCTACGCCCTTTCCTAAAAAAGTTACTAAAGTCACCGTTAATATATACCTATTTGATTTTATTGTGCGCTCTTATAACAATAAATTTTATTTTCTTTATTAATAATTACAGCCCATCACAAGTACCACTGCTAAACATACAATCTTAAGCTATGCCATAAATACGTGGTTTTTGAAGAAATATATGACTCTAAGGATATCCATCCCCTAATAGGGATTTGCCAAAGTTATATAACATAAACTACTTGACCTTCAACAAATACCATCTAGTGATTTGAGTATCAAGTTCAACCCTTAAAACCCGATCTTGACCACGTTCATAATAAGAGCCTTGTACATATACCATATATACCAGAGAGTTATCATGTTCTCCCCCTTGTTTCTAACCCCAGATAATCCAAATAACCTACGCTTGAGATTTTTAGCACAGCCTGTCTTTCCTGTGGGGAGGTATATAACTGTAATTTTGTAAATAATTTACTTTTATAATAAACACTGAAAACAGCAATTGGTTCATTGTTCTTTTCTAAACTGTTGTTCTTTAGAGTGTAATATGTGTATTTTTCCTTAATATTTGTGTGATTAGTTACATTTAATAAAGAACTGACATATTTGATCTTATAACCTGTATGTAAAACGTTATTATAAAAAAAGACTTAATTTTGATAAAGGTTAATTAACAATGTGGTGACATTGGTTTCATAATAAACATTTTATTTGGCAAGAATTTTATTTCTTAAAAACTTAACAACTTACATGTTTACAATATTTTAGTAAATGTAAATTTACATCCCCTCCGCCACTTATTAAAAAAATGAAAAAGATATACAATAAATGTAAATATAAGAAGGAATGCAGATCATTATTATCAGATAAATCCAGTAAATTTTTTATTAAAGAAACATTTTTATCAGTCGGAATCAGAAGACACGTCATGGTGACTGGAATGGAGATTAGATGAGTTAAATTTCTTCCTGGCATATGTATTTCCTCCACGATATACAACATGGTTCTTTTCAGTTTCTAAAATTTTAACTTCATGTAGCAAATTAGGTTTAGCCATTACTTTTTGTAGCTGGTCCCAAATAAATATTGCTAGATTTTCAGTAGTGCTCACCTGCAAATTGATAAAACATGTTTACACAAAATACACCTGTTGTAACCGCCATTTTATCACCGTAAGGGCAATTACGAAAATAATATCTGACCTTGTTTACTTGTTTAATTACTGCCACTAAATTTTAATTTTTTTTCTGTAACCTATCAAAATTAACTGCCTACTACTTCTTATTAACACTAAGAGTGCACGCGTGGGCTACATATGTATGTAACCCAACGGATAAATCGGCCTTTTATTTTTTAAATAAACTTGCCACAGCGCCAAAGTTTCGTGTATTCCTCAAAAGATAATCCCCACCCTCCAGTTCTGTGTCAACTCCCACGATATTCAGACGCCGGAGTATATTGTCGTTAAATTCGGTAGGTTACGTATGTAGTCCACGCGAGCGTTCGTGGAAGCTTTTTTATTTAGTGCACAAATTATAAAACTAAGGTGACTATGATATTTTTTTTTGGAGTTTATGTCCTGGTATCTAGACCTTTAGGCCATGACTATGATATAATTCTTGTAGAATTACTATGAAATGTAATGCAAACAGTTGATTGTGTTTGTATTTTTGGATATTTCATGTATATTTATTATATTTCAGTATTTTTTTAGATGGCGGCCTATTTAAACAACTTATGAACAAATACGAAGATGGCTGCTAGAGGATAACGTAAAGGACGCCGTTTTAAGTGAAAGTTTTGAGTGAATAGGAAAGAGGGTTCGCCGAACAAAGGGTCATAGAACAGCAAGGATCTCCTCCACTCCAGTTTGATACAGAACATGAAAACGAACAGGATGGTGATGGAGATATTCCTCGGTCAGGCTTAGCTTCCTATTAGACTCGTAATGGTACAAGACAGGGTTAGTTTCCACTGCCTACTTAAGTCCAAAATCTCACATTTTAGCTCATGCACTGTGCCCAATAGGTGTAGCAAACGATGGCGAAACGACTTATATAATTCCTGTTATTTTTCGATGCTGATTGTGTTCGTTGATTCGACAAACACTTATATTGATACTATTACCCGATCATATTGTGATGATATCATTGGCCAAACAACCAGAGCATTATAATATGCCTATTAAAGTAAATGTTGGTCATTGCGTTTTTTGCAGCTGGGATCGCAATTCGCAGTACGCGCAAACAATGCAGCAAATGTATGCTACGCAACAAAGAAAAGAAAAAAATGAATGCGTAACAACAAAGTGATTATATATGAAATAACTTGACCGTTAGTTCAAATAGAATTAGAAGAAGAAACAAAGAATCTAATAAATATCACTTTCTAAGTTGTGTCTCGCCAGAAACGCAAAGTCGGGAATTTGCATTTGTAAAAATCCAAAATTAGGGGCTTTTTAGGTGCTAATTAGGTGCCAAGTTTAAAAATAAGGTGCTCTAAAATTTTCACTGCAACGAACGATTGAAATTTGCGTTGCTGGCAAAATGTATCGCTAGCAACGCACTGAAGTTATTAGATATACGATAAATATTAATAGCAAATAATTACGTGCTAAGTAAGTGCTGCAAGTATAGGTGACGACAAGACGCCCCTAATAAAAATAGTCTTTATTCGGAACAAAGCAGATGCAAAATTCAGGTTTTCTGAAAATCAGAATAGAATCAAAAATGCTTTTAGAAAAAGCCCAAATTAGGGCCTTTTTAGGTGCTCATTAAGTACCAAGTTTAAAAATTAGTTGCTCTAAAATTTTCACCGCAACGGACGATTGAAATTTGCGTTGCTGGCACAACGTATCGCTAGCAACGCAATGAGGTTATTAGATATACGATAAATATTAATAGCAAGGAATTAAGTGCTGAGCGATTATCGATACGCGATATAGATTAAGATATTATTATGGGAATTATATATAGGGTCCACTTCCACCATTACCTTACCATAAGGTATGAACGGCATTTTATGTTCTTTATCAGTGCCTAAAATTAAGTGCTAATTAGGTGCCAAATTTAAAAATTAGGTGCTTTAAAATTTTCACCGCAACGAAATATTGAATTGCGTTACTGGCAAAATGTATCTCTAGCAACGCAGTGACGATAATAGATATACGATAAATATTAATAGCAAGGAATTAAGTGTTGAAGGATTATTGGGGTCGGATATAGATGACGGTCAAATAGCAAGGAATTAAGTGTTGAAAGATTATTGGGGTCGGATATAGATGACGGTCATATTCTGGGAATTATCGGGTCCAGAACCCACCATTACCTTACTATAAGGTATGAATGGCATTTTTTCTTCTTTATCAGCTATATATTATAGATAAGATAGGTCGAATCTGTACTAAAACCGAATCAGAACGCCCTGATTCCACGTAGTCTTGTCTGCCCTACCCCTAGTGTTTTTGTAAAGCCGCAGGCGCGGAGTGTGAGCAGCCCCCGCCCGCTGTGGCAAAACGCCCCCTTCGCCCTTACGTAGCAAATCACAAGCACCCATGCTCACATCTGCAGGTTCGGCTTATTGGTCGCCTTTGGCGACCAGCCTCTACCTCTACGGCTCGCACGGATGCCTGCGTTTTGCCACAGCGGGCGGGGGCTGCACTCCCCGCAGCGCCGAAGCCGTTGCGGAAGTAACTATATCAATATTCCTGCAACGCAAATTTCAATAGTTCGTTGCGGTGGAAATTTTAGAGCACCTAATTTTTACACTTGGTACCTAATTAGCACCTAAAAAGCCCCTAATTTGGGCTTTTTCTAAAAGCAATTTTGATTCTATTTTGCTTTTCAGAAAATCTGAATTTTGCATCTGCTATGTTCTGAATAACGACTTTTTTTTTGAAGTCCAGACTTTGTGACGACCAAGATCCTTAAACTCCACTAAAAGAGGTCTGTCTGGGTTTGTCTTTAATTTTACCCAGTCTGAAGCACCGGTTTAAATTTTCCTGGGCTATGAACACTTTGGTCTGCTGTAGTGATTTAATGACAGTTTCAGCAACATCTTCATTTTTATCTTCGGGTACACCATGGATCAGCAAGATTCTGCGACGATTATGCATCTCCAACCGATCACAGTCTTTTGAGACCATTTGAACTTGCTGCTGTAAATTTTGGAGCGCGGAGATAACAAAAGTCTTAAAATTTTCAAAGACTGTAGCTAGTGGAGATGATGATGAAGGAGAAGGAACACTAACTTTGTTGAGTTCTTGTTGAAAAGCTGCAAGGCTTGACTGGAACAGTGCTGTCATCTCTTCCATTGATTGTTCGATAGTCTTCATGGTGAAAGAGTGTAATTAAGTGTTATAGTATGTGGTAAAAACCACTATGAAAAGCCACTATGTCTGGCGTATGTGGACTATGAGAAAGCCTTTGATTCCGTCGAAATTTGGGCGGTGCTACAGTCCCTTCAGCGGTGCCAAGTTGACTGTCGGTATATCGAAGTGCTGAAGTGTTTGTACACTAGAGCTACGATGGCTATCCGAGTACGGAACCAGAGTACGAAACCTATCCAACTGCAGAGAGGTGTACGACAGGGTGACGTCATATCCCCGAAACTCTTCACCGCTGCATTGGAAGACGTTTTCAAGCTTCTGGACTGGAAAGGATACGGTATCAACATCAATGGCGAGTACATCACTCACCTTCGATTTGCTGACGATATAGTCCTTATGGCAGAATCGCTGGAGGACCAAAGCACTATGCTCAATGACCTCAATAGTGTCTCCCAACGGATAGGTCTTAAGATGAACATGGACAAAACAAAGATCATGTTTAATGTCCATGTCACACCTATGCCGGTAGTTGTTGGGAACACTAAGCTCGAAGTAGTTGACGAGTATGTTTATCTGGGACAAATAGTCCGACTAGGTAAGTCCAACTTCCCGTGTGGAGTTGCCAGAGCTCCCATCGGGCGCGTCCCCAGGTGGCGGATAGGGGAACGCCACTCAGATATGGGTGGTAGCGGGAAACCGTCGCGGACCAAAACTGGCTGGGTGAAGGCTTGTCTGGATAGTGGAGGGCCTATTAGTTGCTTCCTGTATCCTCTCCGTTGAGAGGAACAGAGAATGCGACATGCGCGGTGAGGTGCCAGGTGCACTCGGCTTTTGCCGACGCCGGGCAACCCGTAATTGCGGGATTTTCAGGGACCACACCCTGTAAAAAAGGAAACCGAATGGGCTCAGTGTTCCCTCACCCGGTCACTGGGCAGGCATGGGAAGAACCCGTATCGACCCTGGCACCGTTCGAACCTCGGAATCCCTCTGGCGTGTCGTTGATCACGTCTCGCGGCGCCTTTGGGGCCGAGGGCTCTTGGCTTAACCGCCTGGAGTCGCGAGGATGATAACCTCTTTAAAAAATCACCCGAAGCTCAAGCGTGGCACGCCGTGAGGAGCTGCATGGCTGATGGGTAAATGTTCAGTCGTTAGCGTAGCCCCCGTCGGGGTACCGGCCGACACCCTTGACGGGTTACACATAGGCTTATCCGGGCACAGGAGGCGCTGCTCGGATGGACTGCTATTTCCTCCACACTCGTGGGATAAAACATGGAAAAAACAAAATATTTAAAAACAAAAAAAACTGTAGAGATAGAAAACCAGGCTGAATTAGACACTGGAAGCGGTGGAAATCGGTCGCGTGGGACGTCTTCCGCTAGGAAACGTCCAGTGTGCCGGTCGTCAGAAGAGGAAGGCCTGTCGGCCCCCAAGTTGCCGACTTCGGGGAGGGGTCGGCAGGCATCGAGAGGGGCGAGTGCTTCGCAGCCGCCGAGGGATAAGCACGGACGGTTCGTGTGCTCCAATACCTCGGCGGCTAGTGAAGCAGAAAGTGACATGGGGTTCACTACGGAGGACCCTGGCGATGGCGGTGAAAGCTGTGCCTCGCTAGGGAGCTCAAAGGCGGAGCTTAACGCCGCCAAGAGGGAGCAGCGCAAAGCCGTCGCGGCCGACGAAGTGTCGGAAATGGCCCGACGTGCTCGCGAGCGACGAGCTGCTCTTGCGGCGGAAGGGGGAGAGCCATCTGCGGTGGCCTTAAGCCAGCTGGCTCTGGATGGGGTGGACTTAGTCCTGAAGGTTGCCACCAAGTCCGGCAGCCTAAAGGGCACGTTCACCCGTGGCTTAAAGGAGGCTGCCGCGGATATTAGGGAGGTGGTTGGCATCCTCCTCAACAGGACGGCCTCTGACGAGGTCGCAAAGTTACAGGAGGAAAACAGCCGCCTCAGAAATGATTTAGAGGACCTCCGGCGGCAAGTCACTGCGCTGAGCGAAGAGCAGCAGCGACGCACGTCCACCGATGCCGCGCCTGTAGTGGCCCCGACTCCCGCACCGCAACCGGCAAGCCCTCGCACCGACGAAGAGGTCGAGCGCATTGTCCGGATCTGCATGCTCCAGTGCGGGAGCATGGTTAACGCTCGGCTGGAGGCGATTTCACGGCGTCTCCCGGCGGAAATTCTCCGTCCGCCTTTGGCGGCGGACACACGGAGAACTGAGGAGTCGCCGAGACTTGCGCCTCAAAAGGAGAAGCCCGCGGAGTGTAATAAAAAGCCCGCGGAGGGAGCTCCTTCGAGCGAGCAGCCCACGGCTGTCGGGTCTAAGGATGAGACCTGGGCAAAAGTCGTGGGCCGCAAAAAGGCCCGCAAAGCCGCCAAGAAGGCCGCAGCAGCTGCATGCACCCCAGGTGGAACCGCAAAGACGGCTCCTCAACCTGCGCGGCGGACTGCCAAAGGCGGTCGCAAGAGACCGGCTGTGCATGTTCCGCGGTCCAATGCTGTGACGCTTACGTTGCAGCCCGGAGCTGCGGAGCGTGGCGTGACGTACCAGTCGGTCATCGCTGAGGCCAAGGCCAAGATCAAATTATCAGATCTTGGCCTTCAGTCCGTCACCCTCAGGCAGGCTGCCACGGGTGCGCGGCTGTTCGAGGTGGCCGGTACTGTGAGCGGCAGTGCCGAAAAGGCAGACGCACTGGCCGCCAAGATGAGGGAAGTCCTCAACCCTGAGGACGTCCGGGTCTCCAGACCAATGAAAACCGCAGAGGTGCGGATTGCTGGCCTGGACGACTCTGTGACCTCTGAGGAGGTGGTGGCGGCCGTTGCCAGAAGCGGAGAGTGTCCGCCAGACAAGGTGCGGGCTGGACGCCACCGGACTCGGCGCGGTCTGGGTTCGGTGCCCTGTGGCGTCGGCGAAGAAGATCGCTGATAGCGGCAGATTGCTGGTAGGCTGGGTGGCGGCAAGGGCCAAGCTTCTACAGCCCCGGCCTTTGCAGTGCTTCCGGTGCCTGGAAAAAGGGCACGTCCGGGCGAAGTGCACCGCCGAGGTTGACCGTAGTGACCTTTGTTATCGCTGCGGCCAGCCTGGCCACAAGGCGGCCCTGTGCACTGCGGCTTTCAACTGCAGCCTTTGTTCTGCTGCGGGAAGGCCAGCGGAGCACAGAGTAGGCGGAGGGGCCTGTGGGGCGCCTGCCAGCAAGGCCAAAAAGAAAAACGAAAAGAAGAGGAGCACTAAGCCTGCCGGGTTCACCTCACTGCCCCCGCAGGCTAGCAGCTCCGCGGCCGACTCCCGGCCCAGGACTGTTGCCGAGGGGATGGAATGTCAATGATGGCACAATTCCATTCTCTCCATTTTCTCCAGGGCAACATCAACCACTGTGCCAGAGCTCAGGATCTCCTACTCCAGAGCATGGCAGAGTGGTCGATTCACGTGGCTGTGGTCGCTGAACCGTACTTCATTCCCGCCCGTGACAACTGGTTGGGATGCGCTGACGGTTTGGTGGCCATTATTGGCGAGACTCTGATCGATCCGTCTCGGGGTCGCGGCTGGGTTGCTGCGGTCTCGGGCGGCATCGTTATTGTAGGGGCGTATTTCTCCCCCAACAAGAGTCTCGCCGACTTTGAGGGTTTCCTTGTCGAGTTGGGCGCCGTCGTAGGCCGCTATCATCCTCGTCCCGTTCTGGTGCTCGGGGATCTCAACGCCAAGTCATGGGCGTGGGGATCTCCGGTCACTGATCCTCGGGGCGAGGTGCTAGAAGAGTGGACGGTGACGACTGGTCTGGTCGTCCTGAATCGGGGTTCGGAATACACGTGCGTGCGGCAGCGGGGTGGGTCGATAGTGGACGTCTCGTTTGCTAGCCCCTCTGTCGCCAGCCGAGTCCGCGACTGGCGTGTAGCCGCAGAGGTGGAGACGCTGTCGGACCATCGATATATCCGGTTCGACGTCTCTGCCCAGACTGCGAGCGACCGCCATCCAACAACCCCGATTAACGATGGCCCGCGTTGGGCGCTTAAGCGCATCGACAGGGAACTACTCGAGGAAGCAGCCTTAGTCCAGTCCTGGATTTGGGAGTCGACGACGGACGGCCCCGTCGACGTCGAAGCGGTGGCGCTATGGTTTCGCGGGGCAATGACGCAGATCTGCGACGCGTCCATGCCCCGTGTCCGCCAACGGTCCGCAAAGCGCCAGGTGTACTGGTGGACCGCCGAGATCACGCAATTGCGCATAGCGTGCGTTGCGGCTCGTCGCCGGTACACCCGATACCGGAGGCGGCGTCGACGGGATTCCGCCGAGGAGGACGCGCTGTATGAGGTGTACCGCGCGTCTAAGGAGACTCTGTGGCTGGCCATTGGCGACTCAAAGTCGCGTGCCAGGGAGGAGCTGCTGGGGTCCCTAGATCGGGGATCCGTGGGGGCGCCCCTACCGTTGGGTACGGGGCAAGTTGCGTCCCTGGGCGCCTCCACTAACACAAACGATGCAACCCCAGTTGCTAGAGGCGGTTGTATCGGCTCTCTTCCCTGAGCGAGTGGGATACGTTCCCCCGGCGATGGCTTCGCCCTCAGCCACAGACTCTCCAGAAGAGGAGAGCACCGAAGTCCCCGAGGTAACGCAAGCAGAGACGAGAGCGGCCGTGTCGCGACTCCGGGCTAAGAACACAGCGCCCGGACCCGACGGAGTTCCTGGTCGAGCTCTCGTCCTGGCTCTGAAGGAGCTAGAGCCCCAGCTGAGGGGGCTCTTCACGGCATGTCTCGAGCAGGGTCAGTTTCCCAGTGTGTGGAAGGAGGGGAGGCTGGTCCTGCTCAGGAAGGAGGGGCGCCCCGCGGACTCACCGTCCGCGTACCGGCCCATAGTGCTGCTCGACGAGGCGGGCAAACTTTTTGAGCGTATCATCGCAGATCGCCTCGTCAGCCACTTTTGCAGAGAGGGGCCGGACCTGGACGAGAACCAATTTGGTTTTCGTCGCGGGCGCTCCACCGTAGACGCAATTACGCGCGTGAGGGCCCTGGCGGAGGAGACAGTGTCCCGGGGTGGGGTGGTGCTGGCGGTGTCTTTAGACATCTCCAACGCCTTCAACACCCTACCCTGGAGTTGTATCCGGGAGGCGCTGAATTACCATCGCGTGCCTCCCTACCTCCGCCGTACAATAGGGGCTTACCTTGAGGAGAGATGTGTTACGTATCGGGGACGTGACGGCGCAGGTCGGCGCGTCATGTCGTGCGGTGTTCCGCAGGGATCGGTCTTGGGACCGCTTCTGTGGAACATCGGCTACGACTGGGTGCTGAGAGGTGAACTCCCGTCGGGCGCCGACTTGACGTGTTATGCGGACGACACGCTCGTCACTGCCCGGGGGAGCTCGCACAGGGAAGCAGCGTTGGTTGCCACGGCTGCGGTGTCACGAGTGGTGAACCGCATCCGGCACCTGGACCTGAAGGTGGCCCTAAACAAGTCGGAGGCCATGGTGTTCCATGGCCCTCGACGCGCGCCGCCGCCGGGATCACACATCGTGGTCAGCGGGGCCCGGATAGCTGTCGAGTCCACCATGAAGTATCTGGGATTGGTGCTTGACAGCCGATGGGAATTCGGACCCCACTTCCGGCGGCTGGCGCCCAAGCTGATGGGTGCAGCGGGCGCGCTATCAACGTTGCTTCCCAACTTGGGGGGCCCGAGCGCCGCCTGTAGGCGGTTGTACGTGGGAATCGTGCGGTCCATGGCCCTGTATGGGGCCCCTGTGTGGGCGATGGACATGACGGCCAGCACTCTCGCCATTCTGCGCAAACCGCAGAGGGCGATGGCCGTCAGAGTCGTCCGCGGGTATCGCACGATTTCCTACGAGGCGGCTTGCGTACTGGCCGGATCCCCGCCCTGGGACCTAGAGGCGAAAGTACTCGCGTCATTATATCGATGGCGCGAGGAAGAGCAGGCACGGGGCTCGAAGCCGGTGCAGCGGCAGATCGCGCTGCGCCGAGAGGAGCTCCGTCAGGTCTTGGTGGCGGAATGGCGGCAAAGGCTTCTGCGCCCTACCGCCGGCCTCGCTACCGTCGAGGCGATCCGGCCAGTACTCGACGACTGGCTCGGGAGAAGGCACGGCTCCCTGTCGTTTAGGGTGACGCAGGTGCTGTCGGGGCATGGCTGCTTCGGCAAGTACCTGTGCCGCATAGACAGGGAGCCGGACGCTCGGTGCCACCACTGCGTCCATTGCGGGGAGGACACGGCGCAACACACGCTCGCTGAGTGCGTAGCTTGGGAGGAGCAGCGCCGTGTCCTCAAAAATAAAGTAGGAGGCGATCTGTCGCTGCCGGCCTTAGTGCGCAAGATGGTCGGTAGCGCAGAGTCGTGGGACGCGGTGGTGTCCTTCTGCGAGGACGTGATGTCGCAGAAGGAAACTGCGGAACGGGAAAGGGAGATCTCGACTCCCTTCCCCAGCCGCAGAAGGCGCACCGGGCGCAGGAGAAGGGCGGACAACGCCCTTTTCCGGCCCCCATGAATAGGTCCAGGGGCGAGGGACTTGGGGAAGCCCCCGCCACCCCTTTTCGATGGACCCAAGGCGGAGGCGCGCGTGGGTGTCGGCGCGCGCCCCTGAGGCGATACACGGGGTAGTTAAACACCTCACTACCCCGTGCAGGAGACGAGGCCCGGACAGATCGGGCCAGCACTAGTGTGGGGCTGCGGAAGAATCTGGATTCCCGCGGCCCCACGCGCACGTGCGAGGAGACACCGGGGTGGTTTTAGCCGGTAAGAGTCCGGCACGCCCCTCCGCCTTTCCCCAGGCGGAGGTAGTCCATGAGGATTTCCCCCCGTAAAAAAAAAAAAAAAGGTAAGTCCAACTTCGACCGAGAGGTCAATCGACGGATTCAACTCGGTTGGGCAGCGTTCGGGAAATTACGGCACATCTTCTCGTCAGGTATACCTCAAAACTTGAAAACGAGACTGTACACCCAGTGCGTGTTGCCAGTGATGACATACGGAACTGAGACGTGGTCCTTCACTGCTGGCCGGATGAGGAAGCTCAAGGTCGCTCAGCGAGTTATGGAGAGGGCTATGCTCGGAGTTTCTCTGCGTGATAAACTCAGAAATGAGGATATCCGCAGTAGAACCAGAGTGACTGACATAGCCCAACGGATTAGTAAGCTGAAGTGGCAATGGGCCGGCCATATAGCTCGAAGAACCGACAACCGATGGGGAAGAAAGGTTCTCGAGTGGCAGCCTCGTACCGGCAGGCGAAGTGTAGGGCGTCCCCCCACTAGATGGAGTGATGACCTGGTAAGATATGCAGGAAGTCGATGGATGCAGGTGGCTCAGGACCGTGCTTTGTGACATTCTTTGGGGGAGGCCTATGTTCAGCAGTGGACTTGTGAAGGGCTGTAATGATGATGATGATGATTTTAAATTACTATTATGAATCCAGAATTTTCTTTTTCTTCGAATTTTATTTTCTTCTTCCTCTGCCAATAAGCAGGCTATTACTAAATTGCTTTCCATAGTGATTTCGAGCGATCAAACTGTACCGTTTCACACCAGTGGTTGGAAAAAACTACAAAAGTTGTTGGTAATACAAAAGATTTGCGTACGGCGCGGTCGATGCGTACGGGCAAATTTGAGAGGCCATCAGTAAAACTCGGCGCGTACGGCGCGGACAAATGTGCGTTCAGCTTAAAACTGCTTAACGATAACGCTCATAACTCGTACACTTACTTGTTCTTAATATATAAATAACTCCTGACGTAACTACGCACATTTGCATCTTTTACTGAATAAAACGTTTTTCCGAACCCTAAGCCTGATACCGTCGGACATGTAGGGTGACTGCGTTTTCTACCAAAATAGTTAGTACTTGCGTTTTTAATCTGCGACTTAAGGGAGCATTTATTATCTGTACTCCTTTTTATATTGGCCGTCACGTCATTATACGGCCATTTTTGGTGACCGATGAAGGGATAAGTGAAACGGGTGTGCGAAGGAGGTTTGGTGTGGGACGGCGGCTAATAACACTTTATGAATTGGCTATGTGACAACATAGAAATAGCTAAACTACAACTGTAAATAAAGTTATTTTATCATTAGTGTTCTTTAGTTTGTAAAATAAAATATTTTATTCAGTAAATTAGATAACTGTGACGTCCAATAGATGACACTGCTTACCGTCACATGTATCATCATTAACATCATTACAGCCCATCACAGGTCCACTGCTGAACATAGGCCGCGAGCCACCTGCATTCGTTGATTTCCTGCATATCTTACCAGGTCGTCACTTCATCTAGTGGGGGGACGCACTACACTTCGTCTGCCGGCACGAGGCTGCCACTCGAGAACCTTTGTTCCCCATCGGTTGTCGGTTATTCGAGCTACATGGCCGGCCCTTCAACCACTTCAACTTCAACTTACTAATCCGTTGGGCTATCTAGTAGGGGGACGCCCTACACTTCGCCGGTATCACGCAGAGAAACTTAGAGCATAGCCCTTCATAGCTCGCTGAGCGACCTTGAGTTTCACCTGAGCAGCAGTGAAGGACCACGTTTCAGATCCATAGGTCATTACTGGCAACACGCACTGGTTGTACAATCTAGTTTTGAGGTATGCCTGACGACAAGATGTGCCGTAATCTCCCGAACGCTGCCCAGCCGAGGTGTATCAGTCGATTGACCTCTAGATCGAAGTTGGACTTACCTAGTCGGGCTATTTGTCCCAGGTAAACATACTTCAAGCTTAGTGCTCCCAACAACTATCGACATAGGTGTGACATGGACGTTACACATGACTTTTATTTTGTCCATGTTCATAGAATAGAATAGAATAGTTTTTTATTCAATATAGATCACATGTGTAATTCTTATTGAAAGTTATTTTTTACTTTATCACTGGTTCGAAAAAAAACCTCTGTCCTGGGAAGAACCAGCAAGAAACCCAGCGGGACTTTTTTTAAAGCAAATTTTACAATAATGGTTGTACAAACTATATAAGTACAAAATTTATTTTAGAAACAGCTTGGAAGCTATCACCTCACTCCCAGGGGTTATTATCAACCATGTATTCATTTATACTATAATAACCCTTTTTATACAGTTTCAGCTTAACAAAACATTTAAACCTGGTAATAGAGAGAGCCTGTACACTTTCCGGGACCTTGTTGTAATAGCATATACATTGCCCCAAGAATGAATTACTGGCTCTGTGGAGTCGAGAAACTGATATCACTAGCTTGTGTTTGTTCCTAGTGTTTACAGAATGTATATCACTTTTTTACTAAAACTACCTTTGTTTTTGTGAACATACATTCAATTTTCGTAAATATACTGAGAGTCCAAAGTTAATATATTTATTTCTTTAAATTTATCTCTAAGAGACTCTCTCGGTTTTAGGTTGTAAATAGCTCTAATGGTCCTCTTCTGTAAAACAAAAACAGTTTCTGAATCAGCCACATTTCCCCATAGCAAAATCCCATAAGACATTATGCTATGGAAATAACTGAAATAAACTAATCTAGCTGTCTCGACACTAGTGAGACCTCTAATCTTTTTTACAGCATAGGCTGCAGAACTTAGTCTGCTTGCTAGTTTGGATATATGGGGGCCCCACTGAAGCTTTGCATCGAGAGTGATGCCAAGAAAAACAGTGGATTCAACAGGGCTCAGTTCTTCCCCATTTAAAAACACATTGGTACTCAGATTTTTAACATTCGTTGTTGTAAATTTAATACATTTAGAATTTTATACATTAAATAAAAATTTAATACATTTAGTTTTATTTCCGTTTAAATGTAGATTATTAATGTTAAACCAGTGCACAAATTTTGATATAGCATTATTCACTTTGTCACATTTAAATGATTGACGTTTAAGTTTAAAAATCAAGGAAGTATCATCAGCAAATAATACTAAATCATGATTATCCTCTACAAGAGAAGGTAAGCCATTAATATATACTAGAAATAGGAATGGGCCGAGAATCGAGCACTGAGGGACACCCATTAGTACAGGTGAAACGGAAGAACTTTTACCCTCACGAACTTTAACATCCTAAGACCTACACGTTGGGAGACACTATTGAGGTCATTGAGGATAGTGCTTAGGTCCTCCAGCGATTCTGCCATAAGGACTATATCTTCGGCAAATCGAAGGTGAGTGATGTACTCGCCATTGATGTTGATACCGTATCCTTTCCAGGTCAGTAGCTTGAAAACGTCTTCCAATACAGCAGTGAAGAGTTTCGGAGATATAACGTCACCCTGTCGTACACCTCTCTGCAGTTGGATAGGTTTCGTACTCTGATTCTGTACTCGGATAACCATCGTAGCTCTACTGTACAAACACTTCAGCACCTCGATATACCGACTGTCAACTTGGCACCGCTGAAGGGACTGCAAGCACTGGCCAAATTTCGACGGAATCAAAGGCTTTCTCATAGTCCACATACGCAAGGCAAAGTGGCAGATTATACTCCTCTGTCTTCTGTACAATCTGCCGCAGGGTATGTATGTGGTCTATGGTACTAAAGCCTTTTCGGAACCCGGCTTGTTCGGGAGGCTGGAAATCGTCAAGTCGGCGTGCGAGACGATTCGTAATGACTCTCGAAAACAGCACGTAGACGCGGCTCAGAAGGGAAATCGGTCTGTAGTTCTTCAAAAGAGTGTTGTCGCCTTTCTTGAAGAACAAGACCTCGTGTTCCCAACAACTATCGGCATAGGTGTGACATGGACGTTAAACATGATTTTTGTTTTGTCCATGTTCATCTTAAGACCTATCCGTTGGGAGACACTATTGAGGTCATTGAGCATAGCGCTTAGGTCCTCCGGCGATTCTGCTATAAAGACTATATCGTCGGCAAATCGAAGGTGAATGATGTACTCGCCATTGATGTAACAAAAGACAGTTAGTATGACGAAGCACCACTTGCCCTATCCTTTACGGTCAGTCGGTCCTTGCACCAGCCTGTTGCCATCAATGCTTTCATTATTATTATAATATAAATATCTTATCAAAAATTAATTCAAGGAATGTAGAAATGGACTAATGGAAATTCCATAAAAAAATTTTAGAAATCCTATAAATATACTGATATTGTATCAGTTGTCACATTCTTAATGTAAAGCTTCTTAAATGCTAAATAAATAAAAAATTTAAATATGTATGACATTGGACAAAGACAGTATCTTATTTTGTACTAGTGACCACCCCGTCTTTGCCTGGATAGAATCTATTAATGTAGCATTATTTAGGTTTAAGATAATCAAAGAGTGTTTTTTTTTTTCAATACTTCAAGATGGAATCCTCCCCAACGATATCCTAAATTTTATTATGACAAAATATTGTAAGGAATTGGTAACAATTAATGACTAGAAGATATAGCCCTTTTTTGTTAGAATTTTAGCTTGAATTCAGGCTAACAGTACCCCTCTCTGAAACACCATTATTGTCTGTCTGAGATGTTATTCCTATTTTAAGATTTTTTGAACAACCTTGTACTTCCATGCCCAGTGTAGGGAGACAACAAATGAGTTTAAACAAGTCAAGCTAAATAAAGGCATAAAACTAAAGCGGAACTGGAAAGTCAGTAATGAAATACTTACCACAGTTTTAAAATAAGGTACATCTTGATCTAAATTCTTATGGTCCAGTGGTTCCATTATGGCAGATTGCATATATTCTTTTAAATCATGAACATTCATCACCATTCCAGTATGTGGATTTACTGGCCCTTTGACTGTCACAAGAACTGAAATAAAAACAAACATTTTTATATCACTCTTTTAGCCATATGGTGCCATGGTGAAATTTTTGTTCCATAGTTTTCTTAATATAAGATGAGAATGTGCAAGAACAATCTCATTGCATACACTGGTAACACCATTTAATACCACATATATTTAATATGGCAAACATATAACAGTGAAAGCAAGCAGTATCAAAATTGTGTAACTTCCGATAATGCTGTTACTAATTCACCTATCATTACCTGCTAAACAAAAGCATATGCCTTCAACAATAAGAGAGCCTCATATACAGCACTAGATATGCAGATAAAGAAGCAAAAGCAGTTAAAAGCATTTTTCACCTTTCACCAATGAAATATCATGCTAATGCTACTGCTAATAAATAGCTCATAAAAAATAACATAATGCTATTGCTAATAGCTCATAAAAATGTGTATAATTTAATAAAATAAAAATATTAAAATTAAATTCCTTCATTGCACCTTACCACCATATCTATCTAATGTCCACAGCTGATCATACTAAATAAACAAACATGTGTGTTCACAAAGGTCCAAGGTTTCTAAGGTGTGGGTGGGACTATATAAATCAGTGCATACTCAAGCTGGTCCATTTTGTGGTTATAAATTAATAAATTTCTTTCCACATAATACATACAATTTTTTTAAAATATAATAAGTTTTTTTTTTCTTTTTTTTTATAGGATAAGGGTGACAAACGAGCACACAGTCCACCTGATGGTAAGTGGTGGCTGCGGCCCATAGACATCTACATCTATCCTCTATTACGAATCAAAATGCAGATGCGTTGTCACCTGTGAGAACTAAGATGGAATGCCTCATTTCCAGTAAAAAGGGCCTCCGGCCACCTGCACTAACCAAGCGAAACGCAGAGGTAAACCTCTATTTCACGCTGGTATTCTGTGAGGTCGTGGTACCACCCCGGTTCGGGCCGGCTCATCCGTGCGACAGCAAAAGCTGCCGCGTGGCTCTACCATTGTTAATTAATTAACTGTTAATAAATTAATTACAAAACATACTACATACTTACCGACATAATTATGTCCATGTCCATTTGGATTATTGCATTTACCATATAATTTTTTGTTTTCTTCGTCACTTAAAAATGGACTAAAAATAAAGAAAATTTTAATTTAGTGAACCAATTAAATGATATATTATTTGTCTCATTTATGATAAAAGGCAACAAAATAATAACATTCTGAACTTGACCTTTAAACGGTAAAGATTACTACAATGAGGAACTATAAAATGGGTGAATTTTGTTGTGATAAGATCAAGAGTGTACCACCTAAGTTCTTTGATTATTAATTGAAAAAAAAAAACTTTTTTACCTGTGTAATCTATGGCAAGAACTAAATGTTTCTCGTCTTGTGATTGAAACAATGGGTAAAGATGACATTTTAAAATTAAATTATCAATAAATACAATACAGCACAGAACACTAATACCCCAATACAGTTTTTGAACAAAATGAGCTACAAACTACCGCAGCTGCAAACTACAATGTACTACCTGTACTACTTGTAATGTATGTTTAACCACAAACTAACTAGTAACATTCACGCGTTGTTTAACTTTGAGCTTTGAGTCACCGATAATCAGTGCTTTATGTCTAGTACTTCTTATTCTTATTACCTAATTAGTTTCGAGTTTACTTATTTATTATACTATTTTGATCTCATTGCTCAGAAGCTCGGTCACAAACTATATAGAAATCGGTTCACAGAGTACATTATATATTACTGACAGCTCGGTTCAGAACCAAAAAGTATAGTAACTAGGAGAGTAACTGTCAGACCCATAGATCTATAGATCTGTATATATACTAGAGATAGATGCGCGACTCAAATTTAATTTTCTTTAGTGTCGTGCTTTGCTTAACAGAGGGCGCTTACAAAACAAGGAACTTGAAAAGGGAAAAATTAAACACATGTGTTGGACGCGATCCTGGGTCTTTAGATTTCGGGACCGCCCAATTATCCACCTGAGCTATTATAACATTAAGCGTTATGGCGAAATTAGCCTTCGTATTCTAATAATATTTTAGCAGTTTTTCATTGTCTGAAAACACAGATAAAATGGCATTTTCTAAAAATAAATAATGTTCAATAAATATTAATAACAATTCAAGCGTAACCTGTGACCGCTACTAACTGCGTAGTGCGTGTGGATTATTGCGTATGCATAGACTTAATATATAAGTGCCTTCTAGTGAGATTAAAATAAGTAAAATAAGTCTAGCCTAGCGTTTCGGAATGTAGATTGAAGCACATAAAACGTATCATTTTGTTCGTAAAATAATGTTCTAAGTTGCATGGTCCATTGCCCATGGTCAGACCTGTCAAGGAACATACTACTCTCTAGTCTCTAGCGAGAGGTCACTGTCTTATTAGGGATGGTGATCTGAGATGGATTAATCGAGGAATCGTTTTTTCAGGACCAAAAGATCGATATTTTAAATCGAAATGCAATACAGTATCGATCCACTAAATCGATATTTCAACCTTGAAAATCGCCATTCGATTTTTTTTTGTTATGGTTAAAACCATAAAATTATTTATAATCAGTTGAATGTATCCGTGATATAACGGTGTTGCCGGTTAAAAGATTAATTACTGAAAAACTCGCGAGATGGCTGTATGCTTAGTTTCCTTCACCTTCATTTAATAAAAAAAGTTACATTTGCAGTCTATGAGTTTTTGTGTTTGTTGTATGTATGGAGTGTAGAGTACAAGGAGAACCATCTTATAAGGGGCGAAAGTTGAAAAGTGTCCTACTATTTACTGAAAATAGAGGTTCCAAAATCTACCACAATAGCGCTGGCGTCTGAAAAACTACGATATGAAGATAGCTGTTGTGAACGGAGTGAAGTCAGCTGAATTCAAATATTTAAAAAAATTCATGATTAGAGTAGTTAGTAAAATGCCAGTAAACAAAATCTCAACTATTTACGTAGTACAAAACCAAGCGAATTGGTCGGTACTTGTTTATTTCTCCATCTTATTCTAATTACTTTTCGCGCTTTTTTTTTTAATTTATCTTATGCTACTGCAGCGCCACCCTTATTGGACACGTTTTTAGGGACACTTTTCATATATAGAGATGGTCCTCCTTCTACTCTACACTCCATAGTTGTATGGACATTTCATAGTTTGTCGATTGAAATTGCGTCATTCAGTGAGGGCATCCACGACTTTTTCTGCCACCAGGGCGGCGCCACCTTACAGTGAGGTAAAATATTTGACAGATTTCATAGCGGGGACGATAATTTCTTAGGAAAATGTAATCTTTAAGGTTTCTTTCTGTATTATTAGTTATATTTTATATTAATTACATTAGAAATGAATAAACCAAACTATAAATATAACTAAAAGCCGATTTAAAAAAAAAAAGAGTTATAAAGTGCAAAAACTTAAAAATTAATATTACTGACGCATTGTGTTGTGTATTAATATAATACTCTAGATAATGATAAACTATTATTTAAAACGAATTTCTGAATTAACTGACATTGTGTAACAATAAACTTTACCTCAGTCACAACTAGCGACATCTGGTGAGTGGAAGATTATTAGCCCTCATTGTTTATATAAACAAATTGTGTCGTAATATTATACTGTGATTAGCGAAATAAATACTTATTATTGTGTATATACTGGGTGGCGCCTAGGTTATCACGTTAAATAGCACAGCAGTTAATACAAGTTGATATATGTCTGTTAAAATAATAAAATAAACAATAATAAAAGAAAATAAAAAATGCATTTTTCAAACAAAATAAATAGCGTCAAAAATTGACAAGAAATAAATCATCCTTCACAATATTAGTTTACTGACCTGAAGCGATCTATAAAAGCGGCAACGTCGCTAAGTTTCGACACTCCGTCCCATTTCTTGTCACTTCGCGCATAGAGAATTATGCCTTAAGCCCTTTATTTTAAGTAAATTTTCCGCTTGAATTTGTTTTCACACGCCTGCAGAATACGGTCCCTTTTTAATGAGGTTGTTGGTGTGTCCTGCCCAACTTTAAGGGGACCTCCCGCGCACTATACCCGTCGCCGTCAATCCCAGCACTACCATCCTCAACTGAGGATGGTAGTGCTGGGATTGACGGTGACGGGTATAGTGCGTGCGATTGAGGGAGGGTGGGAGGTCCACTTAAAGCTGTGTAGGACACATCATTTTCTTTCTTTACGCGGAATTAAGCAAATTAATTTATAACAACCTCATTATAATGGATTTCCGCAAAGTAACGTCTGATTCTATCAATTACGGTCCCTTTGTTTTTGATTTCGCGCGATTTATAAAATTATGCCCTCAATTGTTAGCCGTAAGTACATTTTTTCTTTATTTGAGTAATTCAAATTGGCAACGTTTAAACTACGTATTATATCGCCTGCAAATGCCATGGGTCTTTGACCTTCTAATATTCATCAGGTGATATCTGTATGCATTCACATGGTGTTATTTAAGATTAAAACGAAAAAAATGCTATCGCAACTAAAATATTAATCGTTACATATTTTTTTATTTACGTATATTTAAAGAAATGTATGTAGGATACGTCTTTTCGTTTAATGTGATAACTTTATCGTCACTCGGTATAGCACAGTAATGCACTTAAACTGAAAAGTCAGGGCTTAAACGAATAATTTAAACACTATTTATCGCAGGCAATTGTGCACCTGAAGTATGATCCTATACTGTACTGGCAAGAACAAAAAAACTCAATTTATTACGACGTTCACTCAATAGCCATGATGTATATGAGTTTCGTGGGATCATCTGTTCCTTGTGAGCGCCTTTTTTCAATTGCCAGGAACATCGCAAGTGATGAGCGGAACCGCTTGGATCTCATAGACTTGATAGCCTATTGTTTTTAAAAAGTTTAGATATAAAGCATTGGGAACTTTTAACTATTTCATATAAAAATAATTGTTATTATTGAATTTCCTGAACTAAAAAATTGAAAAAAAAGATTTTTCTGTTTCGATACATCAGGTGACGATTAGAATCGACTTAAAAATCGATATTTTTCGGAAAGAATCGACATCCCTATGTACTATACAGGAACAGTTGCTCAGAAGCTCAGAAAAGAACACAAGGAACACCACAGACTAACTAGCAGATAGCAGAACACTTTGTATTTGTGGACTTGGGTAAAAATGTCGATTTTTCAAAATATCTATATTTTCTCATAAATATATCGATATATATGATATTTTTAATCACGATATATATATATATATATATATATATATATATATATATATATATATATATATATATATATTAGGGTATCGCTAGCACTTCTTAATAGTTTGTGCCAGTGTGCCAATACCCCAGTACCACAGACCATTATAAAGATTTTGACTTGGATGCTTGTTCTTTAAGCCATGTATTCATTAAATTTATCTCAGTATTAAGTGATAATAACCTTTTATAATACTTCACAATATGTTGATGCGTCATATTGCGTAGTTTTTGGGACATTATGACGGCAACTTAAGCCAGCAGACAGTTGGCGATAGTATCTCAAGGCCCCTAAGAAGACAGACCCCTTATCTTCAGATTCACTTCACCATCGGAGCATTTGTTTCACCATTTTCACTAATAGTTCACATATGCAGACATTTAATACACAAAATCGCACTACTTTTACACATCAAAATCCACTTCAAACCATTATTTAAACAATAACGCATGAGCAGCAATTCACTCCGTTCAAGTTCTCGCCCAAAGTACCATAGATTACTAAGAGGATACTACGCAATACGTATACTTTTACTTTCAGTATAAATAGAAGTAGAGGTACTCTGCTAGTAATTCTTATTAGCTTGTCAAAGGGAGACACACTAAAGTGGTTACTTATTAGACATTTGTCAATTGTGAATAATTCGTTTATTTGACACGGGTCACAACAAATTATTGATGATAGCAGTTAAATTTATTGAACGTTTCGGATCAATGTCCCACTACCGTCATTATCGAGCGGGTCTCACAGTTTACAGACTACTGAAACTTGAAATGATCCATTTGAATGATCGACCTGAATGACCCGGTTCGCAAGACGATTGAATACTTGATAGATCGAGTTACTAGAAATGAATAACATAACATCACCTATGAATGAAAGTAATATACTATTACTGCTTAATCTGTGATATGATATACTCAAAGACTGTAATAACTGTTGGATATACCGATGGTCACGGAAGAGGCAAGACTAGGATTTAGGCACGCATGATTTAGGTGTTATCTTAAAGGTCTGTGAAGATTATGGAGTATTAAAGTTTTAGCGGGGACTTCCGGCGGCGGATAACTGCTCCTGTATTTATATTTATATAATAATAATGGTTTAAAATGGATTTTGATATGTAAGTGTTGCGATTTTGTGTATAAAGTGTCTGCGCATGTGAACTATTAGCGAAAATGGTGAAACAAGTGCGCCGATGGTGATATGAATTTCAAGATAAGGTGTCTGTCAGCTCAAGCGCCTTGAGATACTATCGCCAACTGTCTGCTGGCTCAAATTGCCGTCTAATCTCCCAAAAGCTACACAATGTGACGCATCAACATATTGTCAGTGTGACCATCTTTAAAATACAGATCCTGCTTTACTTTGGTTAAAAACTTGCCAAATCCTGCCAAAGTCTGTAGTCAAAAATGCCTAAATACTGACAACTTTATTTACCATTGTATTAAACTAAGAAAAGTAAAAATACACATATACATGCTACATTTCTTTAAATTAAAATTAAACATATCTTTCGTTGGGTTGAATGCAATGCAATCGCCATGCTCACCAAGGCCTTGTTTAACGTACAAGATAGAAGTTAAATGTTTGTTTATAAATCTGTTTCGTGTTTTGTCTTAATTAAATTTATTTGACAGAATATTTTTTCGCATGTTGAATCCACTCATATTTTTTTGATGTTTACTAGTAGTGGCATGCTCCTTTAAAGCGGACAGCAGGGGGGCCAATTTGCAGTTACACAGTCTGGATCATCTTTAGCTTTGGAGATCCATGATGAAATGAAAATTCTTAATCCTACTTCGCTCTATACGCCTGTGGGGAACTTGCAACTCACACATAATATATTACACAAACATACATTCTCACACACACACACACACACGCATTTAACAAACTACATTTTAGACTAATAACACAACACCATACTTACCAGTTGGTCGAAGCTCATAGGTTCGATCCCGGTGGTGTCATTGATTCATTACCTTATAAGGTGCTATCTCGTGCGGCAATGGTTACGATCGGGTGGCGTGAGCGCAACGCCTCCTTGAACCTCGATCAGTCGGTTACGTACTACCACGGAGAGAGATTGTTGCTTTAGCTTACGGACGCTTGCTATTAAAATATTTACGTGTGTACTAAATCCTATTATCTATTTTCTCTTAAACTTCTCTCCGCCTTTCTGTATATCTATAAGCTTGTTTCTTCTTGTAAGTGTTGCATTCTCCTTCTGACTGTACAATTATTGGCGTGACTTTGTGTTTCTGTGCAATAAATGTGTTAGTGTAATAAGTATTGAACATTATTTATCTATATGCCCGTTACTATACACATAACAACAGACTTCGCACCCACTACATTGGTGACCCCGACGTGATCTGAACACACAACCAATAACCTTCGGAAACTACAACTTCAAATCTTCATCATCCTCAAGTACCCCATTCATTCGCTCCCGAGCAGATATTGTCTGCAAACCATCTAGCTTTACAAAGGTTCATCGCAGCACTGAAATAATAATGCTTCCTGTTTCTTCAAGCTACTCTCTGCGCTACAGTGTTCGGTACGGCTCTGAGCCTTACTGCTCACCTCTGCTTCACGGCACTCTCGCAGATTACTTGCTTTCTTCTCGACTCACCGCAGACTACAAGGCAATCCCTGGCACTTGCAATTGGACTGCACTATCGACCTCCGGTCTGAGCAGGTGGGTGATGTGGCGGCGGTGTCGTCGCGCCACAAGCGAAACACGTCGAAGTCTAAATCACGCTAACAAAGTTCCGAAGTTAAAGCAGCATATATAGCATAACTCCGAACTACCACTCGGAGCGTTGGCCGCTCCCCGGGCAGAACACCTTGCCCGGTGGGAGATCTCCCCTTTTCCTTCCACCCACTACATTGGTGACCCACATTGAACACAAAAATGAGCAACGTCAAGAACAAGTTCGAAGATGCTAGAACGTTTGCAGGTGACCGCGCCCAGGCTCGCTCAACAACGACAGAGACGCCGCAAAATGAGCCTACATTAGAACTATGTAAGGTCGGAGTTTGTGTACCACCGTTTTGGCCGGAGGAGCCAGAGATATGGTTTGCCCAAGTGGAAGGTCAATTTAATATATCCGGCATTACAAGTGATGCAACTAAATTCAATTACGTTATTGGTCAGCTGGATAATCAGTACTCAGTGGAGGTAAAAGACATTTAATTAACCCACCATTTTTTTTTATTTTTTTTTTATTTTACGTGGGGAAATCCTCATGGATACCTTCCGCTGCGGGGGCAACGAAAAGGTTATGCCGGACTCATACCGGCTAAAACCCCACGGTGGTCACCATCAGCGTATACGAGGGGTCCCGGGATCTCCGTTCGGAACGCAACCGGGGCCCCTCCATCGCTTTGCTACGCTTATAGCACGTCCCGGGGACAGTAATTGCTGCCCCCAGCACCCTCGCAGTGCTATCACGATGTCTCGAGACCACTTCCGAGTCATCGTCCCCCTCTGGGGTTACATTACTAGACGTTCGAGGCCCCCGCCCCGAGCGTCTGTAACCCCGGAGGCCCCGTTTCTGGTAGAGGAACACCGTTTTCAAGAGGAGGGCCGTGACGAACGCCTTGGCGACGTCGTCTCCGCGCGGGATCCGCCCTCTCCCGATCCCGCTCAGAAGCCTCCTTCTGAATCATAACAGATTCACAGAAGGTGGCTACGGCCCTCCACGCCGAATCCCCGCTCAGCATCGCCGACACGATTGCTGGCAGGGAAAGGTTCCGTCCAATGCGGTTCACCAGAATTGTCCGCTCCCGTTCCCACGCTGGGCATACTCCAACCGTATGGGAAGCGGAGTCCTGGTCCCGTCCACCACAGTGGAAGCAGTTCGCCGTCGCCTCGCGTCCGATCTTACACAGATAATCACCGAAGCACCCATGCCCGGTAATTATCTGTGTAAGTCTGTAGGTGAGTCTTCCTGCTCGTCGCTGCATCCAGGCTTCGAAGACCGGCAGGATTGCTCCAATGACGCGTTTGTGTTCATAGCGCTCCTCAAGTCGAGTGCGCCATGTCGCTAGGGCGTTTTGTCGTTCCTGCCGTTTAATTGATTCGAGCGCCTCTTCTGGCTCACTACCACCGCTCTGGCGGAGGGCACGGATTCGGTCATACACCCTCGCATCCATCTCCGCCAGTATATCTAGTGGTGGAAAGCGAGCCAGGATTGTCGCCGCCTCAAAGGATATAGTGCGGTATCCTCGTACGATCCGTATGGCCATCCTCCGCTGGACACTGTAAATTTTAGTTCTACAGCGTCGGATGGCCAGCCTTTTTGCCCATACAGGCGCTCCATACAGAGCTACGGACCGTATAACTCCCGCATAGAGGCGACGTACTTCCTCCGTCGGTCCCCCTAGATTAGGCAGCAGTCTATGCATTGCACCCGCCACCCTTTCGATCCGGGGGACTAGGCGCTCGAAATGTTCTTCGAAGCCCCAGCGACTGTCAAGGAGGAGGCCTAGGTACTTCATGTACCTCCCCACTCTGACTTCGGACCCACCCACGCGGACGCACGAGTCGGGTGGTTCCCTGCCCCGTGGTAATTTATGGAACCATAGAGCCTCGGTCTTGTGAGGCGCTATTTCTAAACCCAACTCGTGGATTTTGGCGACGACGACTTCCACCCTAAGTTCGGCGAGCTCCTTGGCCCTTTCGAAAGTTATCCCGCTGGCGATCACCAAGGTGTCGTCGGCATAGCACACGATATTTACGCCAGCGGGAAGGTCGACTCGCAGAACCGCTTCGTACGCGAGGTTCCACAGTAATGGACCCAGCACCGATCCCTGTGGAACCCCACGTCTGATCTGCCTCCGAATCTTTCTACCATCTTTCCCCATGTACAGAATGTACCTGTCGCGCAGGTAGTCCCCAATAATACCTTGCAGGCAGGGGGGCACTTGATGATGTGCCAGTGCCCTCCTGATTGCATCCCAGGGTAGAGAGTTAAAGGCGTTGACGATATCAAGACTTATCGCCAACGCCACACCACCCTGTGATACTGTTTGTTCCGACAGAGAGCGGACGCGCATAATCGCATCTACTGTAGAACGCTCCCGTCGGAACCCAAACTGGCTGTCAGACAAATCGGGACCGACGCGCAACAGATGCCCCCTGAGCCGAGTAGCAACTATCCTCTCGAACAATTTGCCAATCTCGTCTAGCAGGCATATGGGGCGGCACGCAGAGGGAGAATCTGCGGCTCTGCCTTCCTTCTTCAAGAGGACCAGCCTTGCCTCTTTCCAGGCTGTGGGGAACTTGGCATACCGCAGACAGCTGGTAAACAGCTGCCTCAGCCTGTTTCCCAGGGCAGCCAGACTCAGCACTAGGGCCCGGCCCGGGATTCCGTCGGGCCCCGGTGCTGTGTTCCGGACTTTTAAGCGGCTGACGGCTCGGTCCAGCTCCTCGACGGTCACCCCCATCTGATCTTGCCACTCCCATGAAGACGGCGGGTGACCTTCGGGACTTGACCGGTCCTCTGGAAAGAGCGTGCCGATTACCCTTTCCAGAAGATCCGGATCGAGAGTCTCCGTCAAAGGGGGCGACCAGGGCCGGAGCTTACCCAGCACTATCCTGTATGGGCGCCCCCAGGGATCTTTGTTGATTCCCTCCAGAAGCTCTTTCCAGGACCGAGACCTGGCGTTGGTAATGGCGATTTGCAACGCCTTTGTAGCCGCTCGGTATGCCCCGTAGAGTCTGGCTATCTCAGGCGGAGCTCGCCGTCTTCTCCTTCGGGCTCTAGTGTACTGGCACCGACAGCGCAAGCAGATTGCACGGAGCCGTGCGATTTCTGCTGACCACCAGTACACTGCTTTGCGCTTGGGGCGACTGGTTCTGGGCATCGACAGGTCGCAAATTTGCGCCATCGTACCCCGAAACCAGTTCGCTTCCACTTCAGGATCGGACTGAACCTCTTCGGCGTTTTCTGGCCAGGATGCGACGATGGCGGCGGCTTCGAGCTTATCTCGATCGAGCCGCTTGAGACACCAACGCCGCGGTGGGCTGCTATCTCGGCTACTGGGGTTACTGTCGGGCTGTCGAAGTGCGACATCGAATACGATGTGGCGGTGGTCAGACAAAGTGACCACCTCCTCCGCCACTCGCCAGCCCGATAGCATTTGCATTGCAGGAGGAGTTGCCCATGTAAGATCCACGATGGACTCCCCCTGCCACCGTACACATGTGCTTACGGACCCCTGATTCATTAATCGGAGGTCCAGCCCAGCCGCCCATACCATCACTGTCTCTCCCTTGCGATCGTCTCTGGAGTTACCTCAAGCCCTTGTGTGGGCGTTAAAATCTCCAAGAGCGATCAACGGACGAGGTTGACATTCGCGAACACAATTCGCCACCTCGTCTAGGTACGCCTCGTAGTCGGCAAGGGACCTATTAGGAGAGACGTAGCAGCCCACTATGGCCAGAGGGCCCATTGCACTGCAACAAAGCCCTGCCCTCTTCTCAATTGAGCGCAGGGTGGGGCACCCTCTCCACCCCCCCAGTAGATGGCGACGGAGCCCGATTCATCACCGAACCAGCGAGGATGGCCGGGGACGGCATAGGGCTCCGATACTACTGCAAGGGCAACCCGCCACTCCGCAATGGTTTGCATGAGCAGATGCTGCGCATTGCGGCAGTGGTTCAGGTTGCCCTGGAGGACTTAACTTAACCCACCAACTAGTAATAAATATGACAAGCTGAAGAACGAGCTAATTAAGCGACTGAGCGCGTCCAAAGAGAAAAAGCTCACACAGTTATTAATGCACGAAGAAATGGGTGACTAAAAACCATCACAGTTTCTCCGTCACCTGCAAGGTCTTGCTGGCATACAGGTCTCGGATAATTTTATGAAAGCCATTTGGATCAGCCGTCTTCCATCTGGCATCCAAACATTTTTAGCAGGCCAACCGCATACATCCATCGAGACACTAGCGGACGTAGCCGATAGGATTCACGACCTGGTACTATCATCGCCTCAGGTGGCATCAACAAGTCTTTCTCATAATGAACCGGTGTACAACGACCTTGCGAAAGAAGTTGCAGCGCTTAGAAAGGAAGTGCAAGCGCTTACTCTAATGCACAGAAGAAGCAGACCACGATTACGCTCTAAGCGAGATACTCGTAAAAATTGCTCTTCATCAAGGTCTCAGTCCAGCTACAGAAAA
Organism: Parnassius glacialis; assembly: GCA_033319125.1. Lineage (NCBI taxonomy): Eukaryota > Metazoa > Arthropoda > Insecta > Lepidoptera > Papilionidae > Parnassius > Parnassius glacialis. The sequence goes on along the minus strand of JAVANC010000013.1, from coordinate 17,094,935 downwards.
TTTCCTTTATGATGGTACCACTCCAAATTCGGCGAAAAGGCAGATAGATGTGTACACTCATGCGACTATCGGTCGCAAAACTCCAAGGGCAATCGGTGATGTCGACCGACAATTGCCCCTACTCAACTGGTCGTCTATTCGTAACTGACCGCATCTCGAAGACTCAGTTCCTGGTCGATACAGGAAGCGACCTCTGCGTCTTCCCTCGGTCGTTGCTACGTGAACGTCGTGCTCGGACTACATACTAGCTAAGTGCAGCCAACGGTTCTCATATAGGCACTTATGGTTATGTACATTTAAACTTAGATTTTGGCTTATGTAGAATATTCAAGTGGCGTTTTGTAGTTGCAAACGTAACAAAGCCCATTATTAGTGTAGATTTTTTAAACTATTATAGTATAATTGTAGATTCTCGTAACAAGCGTATAGTACAACATCTATAATAGCCACTGCTTCACAAGTAAAATCAACCAATATTTCATCAATTAAGGTTTTAACTGGTAACACAAAATACCACCAAATTTTAACAGAATTTTCGGAAATTACCCGACCAGCTGGTATACACCGCACTATACAGCATAACACAGTTCACCATATACGTACGACACCAGGACCTCCAGTTTCTTGTTCACCTCGTCGCCTCGCTCCAGATAAACTCAAAATAGCCCAACAAGAGTTCCAATCCATGCTAGATAATGGGATAACTAGGCCTTCTGAAAGTTCTTGGTCTTCGCCACTCCATTTAGTTCCAAAAAAAAGATAATGGTTGGCGTCCTTACGGGGACTACAGAATGCTTAACGCTCGAACAGTGCCCGACAGATATCCGATCAGGCACATTCAGGACTTTGCACATAGTATATCTGGTTGCAAAATTTTTAGTACATTGGACTTAGTCAAGGCTTACAACCAAATACCAGTTAGTCCTGAAGATGTACCAAAAACTGCAATAACAACGCCTTTTGGACTCTTTTCCACTCATGGGTACTCGTTCCCATTCATGGGTTACGGTTTACAGAATGCTGCACAAACGTTCCAGAGGTTTATGGATGAAATGACAAGGGGACTCGACTTCTGCTATTGTTATTTGGATGATTTTTTAATTTTTTCAAAGGACGAGGCACATCATGAACATCATTTACATGCAATTTTTCAAAAACTAAAAGAATATGGTATGGTAATTAATACGTCTAAGTGTGTTTTTGGTGCTCAAGAAGTATCCTTTTTGGGATATCACATTTCGGCATCAGGCACCAAACCACTAGACACTAAAGTTGAAGCCATAAAAACTTCCCATTGCCCACCAATGTTCGTCAACTTCGACGATTTCTGGGCATGGTCAATTTTTATAGGCGATTTTTACCACGTACTACAGAAATACAAGCACCGCTTAACGCCTTGTTGACAGGCGTAATAAAAAATAACCAGCCTATTACATTATCTGGTGAGTCTTTAAATGCATTTAAAACATGCAAAGAAAGCCTTTCTGAGGCAGCGTTATTAGCACATCCAGATTGCCAAGCAAAATTGGCTTTAGTCACTAATGCTTCGAATAAAGCAATTGGAGCTGTCCTACAGCAGTTAAAAGAAAACGTATGGCAGCCGCTAGCATTTTTCTCCCGAAAGCTGAACACTCCTAGCAATTTATGAGGCTATTAAATATTTTCGCTACATGTTAGAAGCAAGATATTTCATAGTATATACTGACCACAAGCCAATCAGTTTCACATTTCATGCAAGGAAATCCAACTGTTCGCCTAGGCAGTATAGGCACTTAGATTATATAGCCCAGTTTACAACTGATATCAGACATATTTCCGGTAAGGACAACGTTGTTGCCGATACACTTTCGTGTGTACATGCATTGGAGATGCCTATTGACTTAGAAGCATTAGCTAAAAGCCAAGCTTCTGACCCTGAGCTTGAAAAGCTCATAAAAGAAGGCTCGTCACTACGCCTAGAAAAACTGTACACCATTGTACTGCGACGCCAGTACACCGACTGCCCGGCCATTTGTTACCAAGTTTTTCCGAAAACAAGTTTTTAACACTTTCCATTCGCTCAGTCATCCAAGCGTTAACGCAACCGCCAAGTTAGTAGCAGAACGTTTCGTGTGGCCAAAAGTTAGAAAAGACTGTCGAGAATGGTCAAAAACGTGTTTACCATGCCAATGTTCGAAAATATATCGGCATGTTAGCTCACCTCTATGCACGTTTAAAATACCGCGTGCAAGGTTTAAGCAAATTCACATCGACCTGGTAGGGCCATAGCTCACCTATATGCACGTTTAAAATACCGCGTGCAAGGTTTAAGCAAATTCACATCGACCTGGTAGGGCCATTGCCATTGTCGGATGGCTACCGTTATTGTCTAACGTGTGTTGACCGCTTCACAAGGTGGCCCGAAGTTGTTCCGATCGCTGATATAACAGCAGAAACGGTTGCGAAGGCTTTGTTATCTTGTTGGATAGCTTGATTTGGCTGCCCCACAGACATTATAACTGACCGCTGTAAGCAATTCGAGTCAACCTTTTCCAACAACTCGCCAAAATAGCCAGATTCCAGCACAAACGTACGACGGCTTACCACCCGGCAAATAATGGACTGGTGGTACGATTCCATAGGCAGCTCAAATCGTCCATAATGTGTCATACACGAGAAAAATGGACCGAGTCACTGCCATGGGTATTGTTAGGGATACGCAGTTCATACAAAGAGGACTTACAATCATCCTCTGCTGAATTATTGTATAGTGAACCTTTATCTTTGCCCGGAGAATTTTTTGAGCCCAGTGCCATCGGTACAACGGATATAACTGAATTTGCATCCCGCATTCGCACGTTTGCTCAAAAGTTACGTCCAGTGCCTATGTCTCACCATAACAATAAAAACGTCTTCATTTTAAAGATCTTGCCCACAGCAACCACGTATATTTACGTGAGGACGCATCACGTGGATCCTTGCAGCCTAAATACAGCGGTCCTCACAAAGTCCTCACTAGAAGCAACAAAATATTTAAGGTCTTGGTTAACGGGAAGGAAGTTACTTAATTTGCATTTCACATCTTCGTCTTGCATTAACGATAAAGCAAAACACAATACTTTGGATTCTCTTTCAAAAGCTCCCGCTCCGGACACCTCTGCTTTTAATTTTAGTCAGTTTAACAGTTGTGATGTTATGAAAGCCATAATGTCCATCCATTCAAATTCAATTGGTAGTGACTGCATTAGTCGGAAAATGGTCATCCCTCTCATTGATCTATTTTCACCTGTAATCACTTCCATCCTGAATAATTCACTGAATTCTTCTATTTTCCCTTCAGCTTGGAAAGATGCATTTGTAGTTCCTCTTCCGAAAAAGTCGAATCCGTCTAGTTTTTCTGATTATAGACCTATCTTGCCTTTCCTTTCCAAAGTTCTTGAACGTCTTGTGCACAATCAATTAAGCATCTATCTTTTAAAACATAATCTTTTAAATCCTTTGCAATCCGGTTTCCGTCCTGGCCATAGTACGACTACTGCACTTTTACAAATCACTGATGATATTCGGTATGGTATGGAGAAACAAAAGCTTACCATTCTTACGTTACTTGATTTTAGTAATGCATTTAATACAGTAGACTTTGATATCTTGTTGGGCATCCTGCGCTTTCTCAACATATCTCCAACTGTAGTTGACTGGTTTCGAAGTTACTTGTTTGGTCGCTGGCAGCGCATTCAGGTGCAAGATGTTTTTTCCACCTGGACTACTACAGCGGCTGGCGTACCACAAGGTGGCGTGTTGTCTCCTCTCCTGTTTGCAATTTTCATTAACTCTATAAGTCATAATCTGTCCTCTTCCTACCACTTGTATGCTGATGATCTCCAAATCTATACTCAATCGTCTCTTGAAGATTTGTCTAAATCAGTTGACACTATTAACGCTGATCTGACTTGTATTTCGAATTGGAGTAAACGTTTGGTTTAACGATTAATCCTAAGAAAACTCAGGCGATTATCATCGGTAGTTCCAGATTAATTGGAAAAATTGACTGGTCTTCCCTACCTCCTATTTTTCTAGACTGCACTCTAATCCCTTACAGCAACAAGGTTAAAAATCTGGGGTTGTATCTCGACTATTGTATGTCTTGGACCTCACAGATTAATGAGGTTAGTAGAAAAATGTTTGCTGCTTTAAGCTCTTTACGTAGATTCCGTAATTTTCTTCCCATAGTAACTAAAGTTACGCTCACCCAGTCTCTACTTCTACCTATCCTTGACTATGCTGACATATGCTATCTTGACATTACCGAGGAGCAGCTTAATAAGCTTGAGCGCATTCAAAATTTATGTATTAGATTCATAGATCATATCTCTGAATTTCGCAAACAGCTCAAATGGCTCCCGATCCGCTTTCGCAGGAATACTCACATTCTCTCCACTTTGTATAGCGTGCTGTTTAATCCTTCCACTCCTCATTATTTAAAAGACCGTTTCCAGTATCTTTCCCTTACCCATAATCGGTTCCTTCGATCCTCTGTCAATCTTTCTCTCTCTACTCCTTCGCACTCTTCCTCCTTTTTTAAGAAATCCTTTACTGTAACTGCTGTACGTTTGTGGAACTCTTTACCTCTCCACATTCGTCGTGCTCAATCTCTTCATTCTTTCAAAAGTCTTGTTAAATCTTATTACTTAGAACGCTATTAGATAAATCACTTTTCCTTTTTTTTTGTACTCTTTTCATTTAATCTATTATATTATATCATACATAATCTTCACTTGCCTTTATTTGTATGTATTTTCATATTTTTTATTTTTATTTTGTACGCCCCCCTCTATTTTTAACTATTGTTTACATCAGTTCTCTACACTAAGGTTGTCTGGAAGAAATCACTTTCAGAGTGATAAGACCGCCTGTTGTACATTTTCTAATTTAGATTTAATTGTATTCGTTTTTGTTTTGTTTTCTGGTGTACAATAAAGAGTAAATAAATAAATAAATAAGTTACGGTTACAGTTGATCGTCTTAAACCAGCCCATATACTATGTGACGCATCAGATAAACCCGATGTTAATAATACTGTAAAAACCCCGAAAGAACACGTTTAGGACGTCGTGTAAAATTTACCGATTTTTATCGCCCTTAGCCAGGTCTCTGGAGGAGGGTGAACTTGCAACTCACACATAATATATTACACAAACATACATTCTCACACACACACACGCATTTAACAAACTACATTTTAGACTAATAACACAACACCATACTTACCAGTTGGCCGAAGCTCATAGGTTCGATCCCGGTGGTGTCATCGATTCATTAGCTTATAAGGTGCTATCTCGTGCGGCAATGGTTACGAGCGGGTGGCGTGAGCGCAACGCCTCCTTGAACCTCGATCAGTCGGTTACGTACCTACTACGACGGAGAGAGATTGTCGCGTTAGCTTACGGAAGCTTGCTATTAAAATATTTACGTGTGTACTAAATCCTATTATCTATTTTCTCTTAAGCTTCTCTCTGCCTTTCTTTATATCTATAAGCTTGTTTCTTCTTGTAAGTGTTGCATTCTCCTTCTGACTATACTTCTTTCTGCTACTGACTAGACTTCGCACCCACTACACGCCCTTTCATATTTTCGCTTCATCACCGCCACCTGTAATTACTATCGTCCACGAAATATTATTAACAAGATATTATCACCATGAAATCTAATGTGATACCAAACTAAAGTACCTACGTCTCTTTTATGACTGATTCAAATATTAACCAACTCGTGTTAACTCGTTTTAAGATTATCAACTTTATACACAATTTTTTTAAAGTTATTTATTGAATGTGATACAAACATAATACGAGAACCGGAGACTCTTTTTACTGGAAAAGAGGCATTCCATCTTAGTCCTCACGGGTGACAACGCATCTGCATTTTGATTATTTATTGAGGATAGATGTGGATGTTTATGGGTCACAGCAACTACTTACCATCAGGTAGACTGTGTGCTCGTTTGTCACCCCATCCTATAAAAAAAATCGAAAAATACAGAGAAATTCCTAACATGCTGACGAAGTATTTTGCCATTTTTGTCATTTTAAGTTGCCATAATGAAATCTATTTTTAATATCTACCCCAATACTGCCAGGTTTTATAAATCGTCAACCGATCATGCCAGAGGCTAAAATAAGAGGCCAAGCCTGCCAAAATGGCAGGAACCTGCCACATATGGTCACACTGCGTATTGTGAAGCAGTCAAGGGCGGATCCAGCTTTGGCGCCAGGAGGGGGTCACATAGTCGTGGTCAAGTCAAGAACTTATAATTTAATTTTGATAACAATAGATACAAGTAAAAAGTAGGTATTTTATTAATGTACGTAAGTACAGTAGTTAAAAATATTTATTCTTTAATTTACACTTGAAAAATTTAACACATTATAACTTGTCATACGTTGTCTTACGTACATATTGTCATCTTTTCTTGAAGACATCCAGAGAAGCACTATCACGCACGGAATGAGGCAGCCAATTTATATTCCATAACCGTGGTGAATGATTTATCATAACAGCTAGAGGTATGTCGAAGGGTATGACGCAAAACTCCGCAAAAGTGAAGAGGTGGTACGACAAGGGTTTCCAACAAACAAAATAGAAAATAGAAACAGACAAAATACATATATTTAAATAACAAAATCAATTTTTCTTTTATCACTTCTCCCGAAACGCGTTATTACGTCATTTACGTCAATGGGTACGTTTTTATGAACGTGGAGAAGTGCCAGTCCGGTTCTTCAACCATTGAAGATCTTAGTCACGATTTAATTCTGCGCAACGTAGAGAAAGACCTTTCTGCTGTCGCTACACTGACAGGTAGTGTAGCCGTAATACATACAAATTTTCTTATATTAGGGTACATATCGATGTCACAATTTAAAATAAGATCAGAAATCGACTGCGGTATGTCCTGGCTCCGCTGCCACGCCTGCCACTTCACCATCCACAGCCGATATTCATTTACAATGACAGAAACTGGAGTATTATCTAGTAATAATGTATAGTCGGTAGCTAGTTGTTTCACAGTCTCAATGTCTTCATTACTATATTCACTTTTTGGCATGAAAACGCTTAGCTGAAATAAATTAAGAACATCAGGAGACAGGCGGTCCTGGAGATCACTTATTATTGAATCTATAAGAGGGATGTATATAGCTCTGCGGAAATACTCTTCAGCAGATTGAGCAGGTTGGTTAATGGCCCTATCGACGCGCCCCGCGAATAATCCGGTAATCGTAAAAGTGTAAATGTTCAGGAAAAATAATAAAACATTTTTCCTTAATAACTCCATTAAACAACAAGTATCAGAGACTTTTTATATCGCATATGGAAGCAAATTTTTTCAGCTATCTGGTTATTTCAACAAAATTTAAGTAGTCCCAAGGGCTTCGTTATAATTTATGATTTGATTGGAGATGAACAAATTGAACAGATGAAAGAGTATGTGTATCTGGGTTCAAAGTTTAAGTTTAGGAAAGTGTGAGAGTGATATCGAAAGAAGAGTGAATGCAGGAAACATAGTGAATGGAGCCTTGCACTCCTTTATGAGCAGTCGGAAGGTGTCTAACAAGGCTCGTTTAGCTGTACATGAGGGTATGTTCGTTCTGACACTCATATACGGAAGTGAAAGTTTGGTATGGCAGAAGAAACATGAAAGCAGAATAAATGCAGTTGAGATGAGAGCGTTAAGAAGTATGATAGGAGCTAAACTGAGTGACAGGATAAGAAATAGTGAGATAAGGAAACGTTATGGTCTGAATGAAGATGTAGTGACAAAAATTGAGAAAGGTATGCTGAGATGGTTTGGCCATGACGAGAGAATGAATGAAGAACGATTGACGAAAAAGGTGGTTAAGGTGAGTGTGAATGAAAAAGTTGGAAGGGGTAGACCTAGGCGAACGTTTCTATATCAAATCCGGGACGTCTTGAAAAAAGGCCAGGTCAAGAGTACCCTAAACCGAAGAGCATGTATGAAGGGAATAATGAAAGTGGACGAAGCGAAACAAGTATGTAAGGATCGTAGCAAGTGGAAAGAAGTGGTCTCTGGCTACCCCTACGGGAAAGAGGCGTGATTATATGTATGTATGTATGTATGTAATGTATTGCCATTGAAATTCTCGATTGGCTAGTTTAAAAAATTAGTATGTAGGGCTAACCTGTCTTCTGTATTGAATTTTAACCCGCAACCTTTTTTACAGGCACAATTACTTAAAATATTTTTTTTCTCATGATATTTTTTATTACGAGCTTATGCTTGGCCTGAATTTTTAAGTTTCTTGTTCTTATTATCTCTCCATTCACTTGGGTCTCCTTTACGATTTCCAATAAGCTTTTTTGGTTGGAGTTGATTTTGATTTTCGGATTCAGATATTTGGTTCGTTAGTTCGTTTATATCATTGACAGCAGGCACTTCTACAGGGATAGCTTGTATGGGTGTTCTAGATTGGCCAAGTCTGTCAGGTTTCTCGTCAGGTTGTGTAAGGGGCCATTCGGTAATGAATGTAGCTGGAAATCGTTTTCTTAATAAAACCCCAAATAAGCCTGTACTAGCACTTACTTAAATAAGGTAAAAAACTATTTACCCGAATATTATCGTAACAATGTTTACTGTCAAATCATATTGATATATTTTTTCGTAAAGATCTAAAACCATATTATTCGTTTGAAATATATTTTAATGAATTTTTATGGAATATACGCGTAGTTTTTCATATCTTCGTAAAAAGTTATATGGTGTATTTTAACTTCTAGATGCCAAAAAACGCATAACATGAAAAACCCCGTAATAGGTCATTACCGGATTATTCGCGGGGGACGTCGCTATGTATTTGTTTTGATACTATTCTGGGGGCATTTAATTTCTACATCTAGCTGCTCAGCTACTTCTTTAGCCTCTTCAAAAAGCCGTCGGTAGATTACGTCCACAATTTCTCTCTTATTTTGTAAAACACTTAAAGTATCATTAATAGCGTCCGTAGCTTTTTTTAAATCAATTGAGTTCGATTGCAGTATTCTGCTTAAAGATACAGTAGTACCTAAAAAATAAAAAGTAAGTGACTGTGACTGTAGTGCATAAACTAAGAATTTATAACTTAATATAAACGGTATATACTCGTAGCATAAAATATTAACAAAACAACAACATAATTTTAAAGTAGGTTTAGTATACTCGTATAAGTTCATTTGCCAAACAATAAGAAATAAAATAATTTAGGGAAGTACCCACCTAATACATCACTTAAACAGATGGAGGATATAATAAAGTCAGAACTGCGCAATGTTTACAGCAAGTAATGCGCATCATTGGCAGTTTTATTGTCTTGCCAAGCAGAAATCTTGTCCAGAGCGCTACAAATTTTGACTAAGTTGTCTCCTTGAAATTGAAGATCCCCATCATGCCTCTCTACCCAACGTGTCTCACAAATACCTTGCATGGCGGCTCCGAGTTCTATTTTAAAAATTTCATGCCTCATAGCGGATGCATTGGCAAATGCCACAACTTTTCTCATTGTGCCAGATGTATTGCGACAGGAAACTACTTTGGATGATCTTGCCAATGAGTTATTGAGCACATGGTTGTTGCACGGGCAACGTTTAGCATGAATGGCTATTTTCATCAATTCTTGCACAGCACCTTTTGTATCTGATGCCATAACCGAGCAGCTGTCAGTTCCAATACCCACACACCAAGATAAATCTAAGTTAAATTTGGTACACAGACTTTCAACGATTTTCGTCAATATTACACCTGTCAATCGAGGTTCTCTGTCACCTGAATTGTTGTCTTCACGTCTAAGAGCATCGTAGGTATCACAAAAAGTCACAAAATGTTCCTTAATAATACCATCATGCAAATATCGGAATGATAGGCTCAGCTGTGAGATATATGATGTATCTCTTGTTTCATCGAACAAAATTGAAAAATATTTAGCTTCCCGCACATTTTGTAAAATGTTTTCCTGGATGATTTCTGCGCAAACATCTATCAACTCATTTTGTACAGTCTTGCTGATGTACGTGGCGTTGGATTTTGAAGATTCTAAATGTTGCTGCAATGCAATATCGCCAGAATCAATACGAAATTTTAAAAGGGCTCTAAAATTCCCTTCTACTACGCTGTTAGAGTTCAGCAATTTACCATCGTCGCGACGGCCACGTAACGATATATTTTGATGGCCACAAAATATTATAGTTTTTACGATTGGTCGCAAACGTTCTCTATTTTCATTTATTTGTTTCAGTCTTTGACTTGGTTCATTATGTTTATTTCCGGTTTATGAAAACTCAATAAAAAGTTCTTCCCTGCTTCGACAGCTAATTCGTGGTGTTTGTTTCGCTGGTGTGTTAGCAGAACACCATTTTCACCTAGCAAATTATCGAAAGCTTTTAACGGTTCTTTTACGAGTCGGCATAAAGGTGTTTTTGTCTGAATACCACCTCCAGGAGCTACGACAAACAAAGCACAGTACTTGCAGTAAAGGCCCTGGTCTTTATGCGACAAAACAAGCCAGTAAAACTTGTCAAGGTGAGACTTCTGAGCATATTTTTTTGTTTGTTTTCCTTTTTTATTAACAACACAATGCGGGAAAGTATAATTAGGGGGAGGCTGCCAATGCTTTTCAAGCAACATGGCTTTAGTTGAATCATCTATATTTTCCCCTATATAACAAGCAATATCTGAAGCAAACTTTGGTTGAGAAAGTGAAGTCTTTATCTGATCAGAATCAGAAGTCGATGTACATATTGTAGGCTGAATATCGTTAGTAACAGGAGGGCATGTTTTTTCTTCATCTATGGTAAATGTAGGCAATGTAGCTGTAGAAGCAGAAGCATCGGCAATACAATTATTTTCATCTGTAGTTGTTGTAGTTGAATTTTTCGAATGAGCAATCTCAAGCCTTGGTCTCTTTGGGAAAAATTGATCAATTTTTTTAATGAACGTTTCAATCCACCACTACCATCTCCTTTTCCCTTAGAATCACCCTGCAAGCAAAATCATGCAAATTTCACCATGCAAATTTCACACCCCACAACAGACAACAGACTGTTGCAAATACATATTAAATATATATACGTAAAAACACCGACATTCGCTATAGTACAGGCTGGTGGCGCAGGTGCATTACCTCACAAACAAAGCAAAACCATGCAAAGTTCACATCCCACATCAGACAACAAACTTTTGTAAACATATGAGTTAGTTAGTTTAGTTTAGTTTACGACGGACTGTTTTCCGCAACTCCATGTCTATGCGCGTATTTTGCGTGTGGGCAGGAATAATGTGATTATTCTGTATATGAGATCGTCCCGAAGAAGCTCAACAGTCCCATGATGTTGCATGCAACTTCGGGGAGTGATCCCGGCGTGCCGAGATGTTTAGCCCTGTACGTAGCGACCTCCGGACATTTCAGTAGCACGTGGGCCGCCGTTTCTTCCTCCCCCATACATGCCCTGCACGGGGGACTATCTGTAACACCTATAGTAAATAAATGTTTGTTAAAGGTGCCGTATCCTGTGATAGCACTTGTTACTATCCTAATCTGCGGCTTGTTCAGTCTCATTAAAACTTTCGTTAAGCGACTGTTTATTTCAGGCAGGGCCTCCCTAGCTTGTCTACAGTCTACTAGATTTTTCCAAAGCTGAGCGTATGGATTAGTGAAGTGTCTACGTACCAGTGAACGAACGTTACCAAAGGGGATTGGTATGATTGTTTCCGGCCCTATAGTGGCCAGAGCCGATCCTCTTCTGGCCAGTTCGTCTGCTGCATCGTTGCCTCTGGATCCACTGTGTCCCTTTATCTATTGCAGAGTCAGATTGTTGTTTTTATATACCTCATTTAAACGTTGATGGCATTCATATATTAGTCCCGAGTTCACCACATTGCAACTCAGAGCTTGTAGTACCGCCCTACTGTCGGTCAGTATTCTGATGGGGAAGTCATTAACCTTCCTAGCATCTATTGTTATGGCCGCTAGAATGATACCCTTACATTCCGCCTGAAAGACCGTGTTATAGGTACCCAGCGGTGTGCATATGTGAATATTGAGGTCTTCAGAGAAAGCTCCAGAAACTACACCTTCATTTGTTTTAGAACCATCGGTGAAAACTCTAAGCTCTTTTGGGCTTAATCCTTCCGGCTGGCTGTTTTCATTTAATTGTATCTTGTATTTCTTATCGAAAACAAATTGTTTAGGAATCTTATCGTATTTGGCTTGTAGGATAGGAATTTTTGAGTGAATTCTATCAATTATGCCTGTATGAGGGACACTATTCTTACTCCAAAGATTTAGGGTCTTGAGTCTGATGGCAGCTAAAGTCGCTTCTTGTTGTATATGTAGATGAAGTGGAGTTAGCTCCAGCATCGCTTCTAAGGCTGCTGTTGGCGTAGTTCTTATGCAGCCTGTGGCAGCCATACATGCCAGTCTCTGGTAGCGCTGAAGCTTCTTAATTGTGGTGGCTTCGTTTGTCTTGGTCCACCATACCAGAGCGCCGTATGTGATCATGGGCCGAATTACAGTTTTGTAAAGCCACAGTATGATTTTTGGCGTCAGTCCCCATCTTTTGCCAATCATGTTTCTGCATTGCCAGAAAGTTATACTAGCTTTGTTGATTTTGTTTTCTATGTGTTTATTCCAGTTAAGTTTGCTGTCCAAGGTAAGACCTAAATATTTTACCTCAGAGGATAGCTGGAGTTTTGTGCTGAAAAGACTTGGAAGATGATAGTTATTCAGCTTTCGTTTTTGTGTGAACATTACTAAAGCCGTTTTATTTGGATTAACGGTTAAGTCGTATTCCCTGCACCATCTCTCCACTATACCGCTTGGGTCAAGTCGTACACTATGCTTGCTGTCTTTTCAGAGACCAGTATTGTCAGATCATCAGCATAACCTACTGTATAGAAGTGATTGGCATTTAATTTGCTGATGAGTTCATTAATGACCATATTCCACAGGAGAGGTGAGAGAACCCCACCCTGCGGGCAGCCTTTCTTAATTTGGATTGGTTGAGATTCATCAGCAATCTTTATTATTCGTGTACTGATCATGTAAACTATCCAGTCGATCAGTGCCGGTTCAACTTTATGTCTACTGAGTGCACCTATTTTGCTGGAGAAGTTCGTTTTGTCAAAAGCACCTTCTATATCTATGAAGGAACCTAGACATATTTCTTTGTTTTGGATGGCCTCTTCAATGTTTGTAATTACCTGATGAAGTGCCGATTCTGTTGATTTGCCTAGACTGTAGGCGTGTTGCTTGTCGTGTAGTGGTAAGTTCATTAGCGCCGACCCCCTTAATTCCATTTCACACATCCTCTCCATCGTCTTTAGGAGAAAGGACGTGAGGCTAATGGGCCTGTAGGATTTAGGATCAGTGTAGTCGCTCTTAACTGGTTTGGGTATGAATGTAACTTTCACTTCCCTCCATCCCCTAGGAACATATTTAAGAGCCAGACAGGCTCGCATTATGGCAACAAGTCTGACTATTAGGGCTTTACTCCCCCCCCCCCCCACTGTAGGAGTGCCGGGAATATGCCGTCAGGTCCTGCCGCCTTATAGGGGAGGAAACTGTGAATGGCCCAATGGATTTTGTCCATCGTTACCACTCTCTGTGCTAAATTCCAGTCTTCTGCTGTTGGTGTCAGTATGTCGTCATGCCGGTTTGCCTCCTGGGTTACGCAGCAACCTGGTAAGTGCGTTTCAATTAGGATGCGTTGGGCTTTATCCGGCGATGTTGAGTAGCTACCGTCGGGTTTCTTTAGAGACATGGATCCCGACGTGTTCTGTTTAGCTAGAATATTCCTTATCCTATTTGCTTGTTCGCAGGTTTCTATGTTGCCACAGAATTTACGCCACCCAGTCGAGCGTCGATACCTGATACATTTTTTGTATTCAGACTTAGCTTTCTTATATAGTAGCCAGTCTTCATCCATTGAGGTATTCATGGCCCTATTTAGGGCTTTTCTTACCTTCTTACGTTTCCTATCGAGTTCTTTACCCCACCACGGTTGCTTTACCTCGGCATGTCTTGGTGGAGTGATTTCTGGACATGATTCATGGTAGCTGTCTATCATGGCCTTAGTAACAGCTGCTACCTGTTCTTCTAGGAGCGACTGATCTGCTATAGTATTTATCCCCTCAAAATCCGCGAGCGAAGACGTCAGCCTATTTAGGTATTTTGTTTTATCCGTCTTGCGGGGATTTCTCCATGGTGGTGTAGAGGGGATATCGACCTGTAGTGCGAAGCAGATCCATCTATGGTCTGAGCATGAGGCCTCTTTCGACACATGCCATCCCGTAATTAGTTTGGCTGCTCCTTCTGTTGCAAGTGTGAGGTCGATTATAGTGCGACAGCGTTTGTTTATGAAAGTAGGTTCAGAACCTATGTTTAAAATGGTTAGGTTAGTACTAAATAAATATTCAACTAAAACCTTACCTCGTTCATTTGGTTTTTCCATTCCCCAAAGGGGATGATGTGCGTTGGAGTCCGTCCCGATCACAACCTCTAGTCCGGTCCTCTCGCAGAAGTTCACCAGCCTGCCGAGGTCATAAGGGGGAGGAGTGTCTTCCTCCGGCATGTAGACCGAGGCGACGACTAATCTTCTCTCCTGTGTGTATTGTATTGCCACGGCATACATGCCTCTAGATCAGAAATCTGTTAATGGTTGTGCACAGATATCTTTAGTAGTGTAAATACACGCTCTAGGCTTTTTTTTTGCTTGCTAGGCTTGTCGTGTTCAGAGCTGTAGAATAGCTTACCAGTTAGGTTGTTTAGGCCTTTAATTTTACCAGCCCCAACCCACGGCTCCTGGATTAAGGCTATGGCAGTCCTTTGAACCTCCAACCACTTACGTAATTGAGCCGACGCAGTTTCGCTGTGGTGGAGGTTGGCCTGCACTAGGCTAGTTTTGGACGAAGGGCACGCCATCATTGATCGCGTCCTTCCCGTCCCCGCCCAAAAATAGGCCTGCCAGAAGATCTCGGGTTTCATCGTCAACCACCGAGTCGGAAGTGGTCGGCAAAATGCAGTCTTCTTCGTCACTCAGTGAGCTGCCGCTGAGCCCGATCTCCACTGGGGGCTTCGACTCAATTGTGCAGGCCATTTTTTCACTGGACTTGGCCTCCAGTGATTCCGCTGTACCAGTAACCATGGCTCCGGTATCCATAACTTCCGGGTTGTTTTCTATCTCTTTGCTCGGTAGAGTGTCAAAGAATTTACCTCCACGACCCTGGAATTTTACGTATACCGCCCCGCATACACATGCTAGACGGCGTCCGGCCTTCATCAGGGTCGGGATATGATCCTCCGGCACCGAAACAACGAGGAACCACCCGTCCGTCTGCTTATCAGCCTTGAGTAACAGCCAGTCCCTGATGTTAACCCAGCGTTTCTGGTACGCCAGCACGCGACCAATGTCGCGTGAGTCTTTCCAGGCCCCTTGGGCATCAGGGATAAGGATACCACATTTGACTCTTTGTGGTATCTCTGACTGTTTCTTTATTGTCAGCAAGGTGTTGGATTTAAGGTCGAGGGTAGCAATATTCTCCTTCAACCAGTCCAGGGCCTTCTGATCGTCGCACCACAGTTTCAGGACACCTACCGTATAAACGGGTTTGCCCCTATAAACTGGGCCTGGGCATCAGGGTGCTGGCTACTCCAGGCCTCGCTGATCATCTTCCTCTGTATTGCCACGAGGATGTCGTCTGCTACTTCCTTTGTAATGTGACCTGAACGCGCACACGTTAAGGCCACACCCAATTCTGCTTTAGCAGCGGAAGCGTAGCTCGTTCTTGCAGTCTTTGGTTGCTGTTCGAGTCGCACTTTTTTGTGTTCCCCTCTAGGCGAGGTGGACTCTTTCAGCATCCTTTTGGCTGCTCTTTCCTTCTTCCCAGGACGCTTGGCCGCTCGCTGCTTCCTAGCGGATATCCTAGAGCTGGTTCCCGCGGCCGCGACTTCCACTTGGGCTAGATTTTTATCCTTCCCAGCTTCAGCGCGGCTACATGTTCCAGCGCCAAGCACCCCAGTTGCAGTAGCTTGCCCAGCCTCCTTGGTTTTAGTTTTGGAAGCAGTCAAGGCGGCTCGTTCTCTACGGCCTTTTACCCGCTGCTTCTTGTTCTTCTTTTTGGCCTTTCCACTACTGCCTGCATGGATGGACCCTCCTGATGGTCCGTCAGGTCGGCAAGTCACCTTTTTGGGTGCCTTGCCTTTCCCCTTACGGCTCACCACTTGCCAGGCAGCAGAGAAAAGGTCGTCAGTACGTAGTGGCTCCGCAGTTTTGTTACTCGCGGGCTCTTGTTCTTTTTTCTCGTCCAGCTCCTTGGAACTGGTTTTGGAAACGTTCAGCGAGGTAGTTGTCCCTTTGCTGGGGGCACCTACGCTGGACGTCAGTTTAGTGACGGTTCCCCCTTGTTCTTTGGTGTCTCTGGTAAGCACCTCTGGCACCTCTCCCTCTTTCTTATTGGGCCTTAAATTGTCCATAATTTTTTGTTACCCCCGGCTTCCCACCCTCCATGGAGCCCGCACCTTTGGGAACGCCCTACTTTAGAAAAAAAGGAATTTCAGGCGTTAGGATTACCGGGGACGCGAAGTTGGCTCACAGCGCGACATCGGGAGCTCGATCCAGTTGGTAGATGGGGCTGACAAGGCCCATCCCCACTACCCGAATAAACTGTCACTTGCTCCGTCAGCATGGCCTTTACCACCACCCAGCCCCCTTTTCAGGAAAACTAGGTAGTCCCCACATCCCTCGCCTGCGACCCTCTGACGGGGCGCTTGGCCATTTTCCTATCTGTGGCTAGCAGATAGGGCCACCGTTTAGCTTGAAATCCGGACCAAAGAGGGTGTGTTGCCTCTCACCACTATATACCCCAGCGACGATCGGCCAAACCCTCCAGGGCTCCTTCATCCCCGCGTACGGCGCTCGACTGCGCAGGTCCTAGCGCAGGTGGGTGTGTTAGTCCACCGGAAATACCCACTCTCTCCGGCGGAACCGTCCCCTCCTCCTTTCTCATCCGGGCTTGGGACGGGCAATGGCGAAGTTCAACATAATATGAGTTATAAGTACATAAAAACATAATAATATAGGTAGTTTTACAGTCCACTGCATTGTCCATAAAGACCTTACTTTAGTTTAGGCCCCTACACGAATTTTTATTAGGTAGGTACTTACATCAAATAGGTAATACCTACTTATTTTAGGTAAGTATAGTGTTAAACAAGCAAAACAATTTCAGGTTCGCTAATATTTTATAGTTTTGAAAAATCTGTAATATACAAATAAAGAAAAAAGTAGTAGGTATGTATATTACTATTTACTTGTTGTAAATGCATGCCTGTTAATGAAGCGCAATGTTTTTGTCTCGCGCAATAATCTGCATCGAAGTTTTCGTTCGGTGCTTTTAAAAACTTTAACCAAGATTATTTTTAAGTTTATGGATGCTATATTCATTCTGTTGGTTGCTCTCTTATTTTATTTTTAAAGAGCGTTAAAATCAGTGTGGTCACGACGATACACTTGATTTCATTTTGTGAATTTATCTAAGATTTTAGGTTAGGTCAGTAAGCTTAATGCTCTTCCATCTCCCTCGTCCAAAAAAATATATAGGTAGGTACATAAGTCATGCAGCACTCTTTTATTAAGTAGGTACCTACATATCTACATATGAGGTACTTTATGAACATTAACAACAATAACATTTAGGTTAAAGCACACGCACTGGAATAATGAGAAACTGATTACTTACCATTTCTTGTAATTAATGACTTTGCAGCAACAATTTTTAAGAATACTTATAAAGGTACACTTATAAACTAAATATTATAGGTAGAAAGAAATTTTAGTTTTTTAACTTAGAACTATGTTATGATATGTTGAAGTCGTTTAGTCGTTCCGATTCCGATTGAGGTTGTCTAGCTAGACGTTACGTAGTTGACACTTGTCGACAAGCGCGCGCAAGTGTGTCGCGGTAAAATTCATATTTCCGATGCGTTCGTTCCCAAACGTTTGCCATCATACAAAGTTATTATATTATATTAAATTAATTAAATATTGAATGTATGCAGTTACATAAAATCTATATGGTGACAAAATATATAAATAAAATCATTATGTTCAATTGGTGTTCCACCTAAGTCCTGGAACCAGCTCAGGGGGGGGGTCATGACCCCATGATACCCCCCCCCCCTGGATCCACCCTTGGAAGCAGTGTACTGTAAAGGATTGTTATCACTGGATACTGAAAATCTATAAAAACGAAGACATCGAATGAAATGAAGACATGGCTTAAAAGTAAAATATCCAAGCCCAAAATCATAATAAAAATCATAGCATAGATAATACACTATATAGTATATACCAAGAAAATCATAGAGTAAAAACTTTAGATTCTTGGACTTTGTAACCTTCCTTTTGAAAATTTAGAAAAGATTTCTAAACTAAAATTAAGTAAAAAGAATTTGAGAAATGTTTTCTCCGTGCAGTAGGCATTTATTTATTTATAGCCAAGTATGTAATAAATCAATCAGTGTGGTATATTTTTGTTATTAATTTATTCTTATTCTTGTTATCACAGCAATTCAATTTAAATGTACTTTTGCAGCTTCGACGACTGCAGAGTACCCTTGTTGTAGCTGAACATAACAATGAAGGATTATTGCCGGTGACTCAAAATATTTTAAGTGCTGCAAAGAAGATTGGTGGTGATGTCTCTGTCCTTGTTGCAGGCACTAAATGTGGACCAGTATGTACTTTGCTTATAACTCTTTAGTTTACTTATTATCATTTAAAACAGTGATGTATGGTTAGAAAGTATTGATGACGTAGAAAACTTCTATTTTCCTCTGTCTATACAATAATATTTTTTGAAAATGTGCAAAACGTGTGTGTGTTATTTTTGAGATAATTAACTTTAAGTTTGACAAAATAAGATCTTTCCAGTGCTGCCATTAATAGCAGACATGTCATCTAGGTTTCCTTAAAAAAATTGTGATTAATTGATTATTGTACATGTAAAAAAATCATGATTGTACATGAATAATTTATATTGTGAACTAGAATTCTTGCTCTGCTTGTAACAGAGCAAGAAAGCTTGTTATGTTGTGTTCATTTGTATTAGGCAGCAGCCTATGGTGCCAGAAAAAATATGTAGTGATTTGGATCATTGTACTTTACTAGTGTGGAATACCTAAAATTGATTTATTAGTACAAAATTTATTAGAATGTTAAGTAGTAAGTACTTGAGGTAAATGTAGAATAAGTACTTTTGTAAACAGGTTTTCATCCCACTACTGGGCACAGGTCTCCTCTCATTTCTGAGAGGGTTTTAAGCTAAGGAACTGTCCGCCGCACTGCCCCAATGCATGTTGGCGAACTTCATATGTATTAGAAATAAATTTTTTCTTATTTTTCAGACATGCCGGTTTCCTCACTGTGTTTTTCTTCACTGCCGAGTATGTGGTAAATCAACACTTAAAATTGCAGTTATCAATCTCATTGGAGCTGGCAGGGATCGAACCCGGGTTGCTTGTGTACTGTGAAATTTATAGCGAGCGCTTAGCCCTAAACTATCATGGCTCGCTTCTCAGGCCTTTTGGCTAAGATCAAAGTGATACAAAATAGAAAGTCAATAAATATTTTTTAAGCCTTCTTTATGTTTTAAGGCAGCTGAACAGATTTCAAAGGCTAGTGGAGTGTCTAAGGTTTTGGTAGCAGAGAGTGATGTTTTCAAAGGTTTTACAGCTGAAACATTAACACCTCTAATATTGGCCACTCAAAAGCAGTTTAGTTTTACACACATATTAGCACCAGCTACTGCTTTCGGCAAAGCGGTGCTTCCAAGGGTAGCAGCCAAACTAGATGTGTCACCAATAACTGATATAATTGGTGTCAAAGATGCCAATACCTTTGTGAGGACTATTTATGCAGGTAATTGACTTAGCTTTCACATTGTTCCAATTTTATTATTGTGCAAAAAACAGCTCAAATTACAGCAAATTTAAATAATTTTTCAGCTAGTATCTTTATTTTTCTATACCAGCAGGCCAGGCTCTATAAAAGCAATATGAACATTGTCATCTCTGAGGACTAAAATGGAATGCCTCATAGCCATTACAGGCTGGCACTGCTGTCTACTACTATACTGTCTCTCAAATTTTCTCTCTAGCTCTTTTTAACTTTCCCTCTATCTCCCTTTCTCTCTCACACACACACTTTCATATAGTGCACCTGATGATAAGTGGATGCTGTGGCCCATAGAAACCTACATCTATCCTCAATTAAGAAATCTAGAGTCATTTATGCTGCAACCAAAATATAGCCATATTAAAAATTTACTTTTTCACAAGGTTGTTCTCTCATATACTATAACTCTTTAATCACCTAACTCTCTGCCTCTCTATCTTATCATATTTTATTTCAGTGTTAGGCCAAAGTTCAATACAGTTCAATAGAGTTTCAATGAATTGATAATAATAAGTAGTAAACAAATATATGCTTTTTTCTTACATTCCATATTATATTTGAACAAAGAAACACTACATATTATGTGCCACATTCTAATAAGTACTTCACAAAATTTGTATTTTTTTTATTGGGACAGAAACAGTTACACGTTAATGTTATACAAGACAATTAATTTATAAAGGAGTAATTAAGGACCACACCAATGTCTACAAAGTAATATTATATGCTAAAGGGCTGCCTCCACATGATATTATCGTCGTGCCACGTATTTCTATACACTTTTAGAACGTGTCTCATGGCGATGTTATCGCGGCGATGCGGCGAGTGTTTGAGTCCGAGCACACAAAACAAAACTATTGTATAAAGCCTCGTTGAGGAAACGTGGCGATCCCGTTACGAGTCGTCGCGGACAGGCGGCGATTCCGTTACGAGTCGCGACGATAAGTTGTCGGAATAATCGCTCATTCGTGGAGACTACGCGACGATAGAAGCGCGGACTCGTGGTGATTCTCGCGCTCGTGGAGGCGGCTCGAGTTATATGTAGTACGTACTAGAGAAGCTATTAAAAAAAACATTTTGCACTACTCTATATCTTCCTACCTATTGGTTTTCTATATACTCCACTAATTCAGCAATTTGCAGGCCAATCATTAAGGAACCCACAATTTTCATGTTTGTATGTATTGCATCCCTGACAAATGGAAATGTTTAGAGTGGGCTGGATGTACATGTATAGAAATGGAATTTGAAATATATTAAAGTAAATATGCAAATGGGTTTTTGTAAAAAATACTTAATTATAATATTAGAAAATACTATGTTATAAAACTAATGAGTGTGGTAGTAAAGAAAAGTAGTGGTATAGGATTTTTTTGTTATTATAGTTTTTCTCGTTTTCTATAATAAATTTGCCAGGAATAAGGAAAGAATATAAAAAATAGTAAAACAGAGTAGAAAGTAAATTAATAAAATAACCACTTCAACAAAATCTATGGATATTTTCATTATTCATGTATTGTAAAGAAATTCTCTATCAAGAAATGAAATAAAAATGACCTTGTTTTTAAAAAAAATCTGTTATTAGTGATTAAAGAAACAAAATTAAATAAAACGTTAAATTTGTTGAAAATAAATATTATTAATCTGTAAAAGGTACTTGGATCTAAATAACGCATCTGCAACATTTATTCATATTCAAAATTATGTTATCAGTATTATCTCCTAGTGGAATCTCCCTCATTCGACAAAGATGTATGAAAATTTCATCTTCACCAGCACCAGATTTTCGAGATATTTCGTAATCTTTCGTTGAAGAATATCCCACGCATGAATCAGGGGATTGAGTGGCCAGTTCAGGATCATCATATTTAGTTGCTGCAGCCACTGAGTTACCGTTCGAGTCGTATGTGGGCGGGCACTATCATGCGTAACCGTAAAATCTTGACCCATTTCCCCCATTGAGGTCAGACTACAGGCTTCTCATCATGGTATTTTACAGCAGTCAAATTGCAGTGTACCCAAACTAGATCAGTTCTTCTGCCAAGGTCTATTCCCACCTGTAACATGATTGTTCCACATTCACATGGATGTACAACCTGGGGATTGTCCAGGCGGCACTTACGTCCGGGTGCTTCTTAAACACGTGTTCTTAATGACTGTATAGAAGCCGAAATTGGTTTCATTCGAGAATAACACCTGAACCCCTTAGTGCTGAAATTTGGTGTGGTTTTTAAGCATAGAAATTGAGTTTGCACAATCTTCTCAGAATTTGATCAGTCAGAACCTGGTTAGGTTGTCTTCTAGCTGTAATTTGTCTTACGATGATAACCAGACTTTAATTTGCTCAGCCACCTCACCAGTGACCCCGTAGCTAAACCACAATCTGATATTGAAATTGTCGTCTTAGTAGCGCAGTTAAGCACTTGAACAAGTGTTTTATGGCCTATAAATAAATGTGCAATTTATGTTTGCAAACCATCTCCACGATACAGAAGAAAAATCCTAATAAGTATACTAATGTGACGCTTTTATTATATTTGATAATAAGATGAAGGTAATTTTACCGAGTCAAGTAATGAAAAATTAACCTTTATAATACTTTTATTTGAACTTTTATGCTGATACGTCACATTGCGAAATTGTTGGGTGATTTTGATAATAGTTAACAAAGATAATACTTAACATAGCGTACAGTCGATAATAACAGTATCTTAAATTCTTAACGCGACTAAACCAAACTAATAACGTGAGGTTATCAACATTGGAGCACTTGTTTCGTCATATCCACTAAAAGTTTACACGCGCAGATACTTAATAGACAAACTCGCATAACTTTTACGTTTCAAAATCAACTCCAAACCATTAGTAACGTTGAAACAGGAGCAACAATCTGCCAACGGTCATTTTTCGGTCAAAACTCCTCAATGAATAGAATTCAGAAAATACATTTGCCAGGATCAAAATGACCAGTACTTTCAAAGTTATGCTTAAAACATGAAGTCCCTAGACAGTGTTGAATGTGTGTAATTGGTATGTTTAGAGATGGAAAATAAAGAATAGACGTAGAAGTAGATTAAAAGTAGTATAGGAATTATGGAAAATAATTTATTTTATTCCATTTGTATAATTTATTATTTCTTCTTATAGTACAATTTACAAATAGAGTTAATGTATTTTAGTATTAATGAACATAACATAATATTTAAATAATGGGTGTATGAAAATTTTAGGAAATGCCATCTTAACTTTGGAGGCAAAAGATTCGATTAAAGTGATAACTGTCAGAGGTACTGCATTTGCACCAGAGCCTCTGGAAGGTGGGTCGGCAGCTGTTGAAAAGGCTCCCGAGGGTGATTACAAAACTGATCTGACGGAGTGGATTTCTCAAGAACTGACAAAGTCAGACAGACCGGAGTTGACTAGTGCTAAGAATATTGTAGCTGGAGGTAAAGTGAAAATTTTATCAAAAAATTATTTCCATTATTATTATAAACTTAATTAAATAATTATTATTAATAATAGCGATAAAATGTGTTATTGTCATTGTTCAAATACATTTAAGTACATTATTTAAAAAAATCCATTTTTCAGGTCGTGGATTGAAGTCTGGCGAAAATTTCAAATTATTGTATGATCTTGCCGACAAGTTAAATGCCGCGGTAGGTGCCTCACGTGCTGCCGTGGACGCTGGCTTCGTGCCCAACGACCTACAGATCGGTCAGACAGGAAAAATTGTAGCGCCTGTAAGTATAAGGTTCATTCTTGTGGTAAATTTCTTTTTATGTTCGTTTTATTTTATATTAATTAGATTAGATATCACTCTCAGAGTGATATCGAAAGAAGAGTGAATGCAGGAAACATGGTGAATGGAGCTTTGCACTCCTTTATGAGCAGTCGGAAGGTGTCTAACAAGGCTCGTTTGGCTGTGCATGAGGGGGTGTTGGTTCCAACACTCATGTACGGAAGTGAAAGTTGGGTATGGCAGAAGAAACATGAAAGCAGAATAAATGCAGTTGAGATGAGAGCATTAAGAAGTATGATAGGAGTTAAACTGAGTGACAGGATAAGAAATAGTGAGATAAGGAAAAGTTGTGGTCTGAAAGAAGATGTAGTGACAAAAATTGAGAAAGGTATGCTGAGATGGTTTGGCCACGTCGAGAGAATGAATGAAGAACGATTGACGAAAAAAGTGTATAAGGCGAGTGTGAATGAAAGTGTTGGAAGGGGTAGACCTAGGCGGACATTTCTAGACCAAATTGGGGACGTCTTGAAAAAAGGCCAGGTTAAGAGTACCCTAAACCGTAGAGCATGTATGAAGGGAATAATGAAAGTGGACGAAGCGAAACAAGTATGTAAGGATCGTAGCAAGTGGAAAGAAGTGGTCTCTGCCTACCCCTACGGGAAAGAGGCGTGATTATATGTATGTATGTATGTAATTAGATTAGGAATAGCTAAACTAACCTACGGATGTTCTTAAAAGCAGAAAAACTAAAAATAAAGTTAAAAATGTAAAAAAAATTAAAGAGCACATCCATGAGGCAATGTTTCGTGTTACTAGAAACCTATAAAAGCTTTTTAAAACTCAATAATGTAATCCTAAATAAAACGAAAAAATAAAACAACAAATAATGACAATAAGTACAGTGTGACTAATAAAGTCACCTCAGTCCTGACTAGCGACATCTGGTGAGAGGATGATTATTAGCCCTCGTTGAAGTATACATGACAATATCAAGTATACCATATCATATCATCATCATCATCATTACAGCCTTTCACAAGTCCACTGCTGAACATAGGCCTCCCGCAAGGAATGCCGAAAAGCACGGTCTCGAGCCACCTGCCTCCATCGACTTCCTGTAGTTCTTACCAGGTCGTCACTCCATCTAGGGGGGGGGGGGGGGGGGTCGCCCTACACTTCGCCTACGGGTACGAGGCTGCCATTTGAGGACCTTTCTTCCCCATCGATTGTCGGTTCTTCGAGCTATATGGCCGGCCCATTGCCACTTCAGCTTACTAATCCGTCGGGCTATGTCGGTTACTCTGGTTCTACTGCGGATATCCTCGTTTTTAAGTCTATCACGCAGAGAAACGCCGAACATAGCCCTCTCCATAGCTCGCTGAGCGACTGAGCTTCCTCATACGGCCAGCAATGAAGGACCACGTCTCAGTTGCATAGGTCATCACTGGCATCACGCACTGGTTGTACAGTCTCGTTTTGAAGTTTTGAGCCCTGCCCAACCGAGTTGAATCCGTCGATTGACCTCTCGGTCGAAGTTCGACTTACCTAGTCGGACTATTTGTCCCAGGTAAACATACTCGTCAACAACTTCGAGCTTAGTGCTCCCAACAAATACCGGCATAGGTGTGACATGGACATTAAACATGATCTTTGTTTTGTCCATGTTCATCTTAAGACCTATCTATTGGGAGACACTATTGAGGTCATTGAGCATAGTGCTTAGATCCTCCAGCGATTCCGCCATAAGGATTATATCGTCGGCAAATCGAAGGTGAGTGATGTACTCGCCATTGATGTTGATACCGTATCCTTTCCAGTCCAGAAGCTTGAAAACGTCTTCCAATGCAGCGGTGAAGAGTGTCGGGGATTTGACGTCACCCTGTCTTACACCTCTCTGGAATTGGATAGGTTTCGTACTCTGGTTCTGTACTCGGATAGTCATCGTAGCCCTACAAGCATCTGCCACTTTGTCTTGCGTAAGACAAATCTCTGGCAAAGACTGTAGCCCTGGTTCCGCTCGATCGCTTCTTCAATACGGGCAGTATTAAAGTTGCGTAAGTCCCGCCGCATGCATTTGGAGATCTATTTGTTCAGTTGCCTGTATGCTATCAAATCTATTGAAGACTGCAGCTTCATTTCCCGTCTAACAGCCATGAGATTAAGAGTGTGATCGGAGAGTTTTTGTGTTCTTCTGCGGCGGGTCTTGCAAAACTTAGCTCCGACTGCATGGACAGTGTCCACTGCATTGCAATCTTCTAGACACTGATTTTGTAACTCGAGCTGAACTTCGGGACTCTGGATGAGAGCACGAGGGGGACGGACCGTTGACTTCATTAGACGACACCTTTCCAACTTAACGTTTAGGTTCAGTGTGCCTCTAATCATTCGGTGATCGATACCAGTTTTCACCCTCGCGATCACTGAGACATCATTGAACAGTTGTCGTCTGGTCGTCATAATGAAGTCAATCTCATTTTTTGTCGAACCGTCGGGGCTCGTCGTCCACTTCCTGTGGGGCCGCTTCTGGAAGAAAGAGTTCATCATAAAGAGTCCCTCTTTCTCCATGAAGCCGGCCAGCTGCTGGTCCCTTGGGTTCCGTTGCCCTATTCCAAATTTCCCTACTTTCAGCTCACCATTCTCTCTTGTGCCTAGATTTGCATTGAAGTCTCCCATTAACACCGTATATTGGGTTTTGGAGGAATGCATGGCTCTAGAGATATCCTCATACCTTTCCTCCACCTCCTCATCGGGGTGTGCCGCGTAAACCTGTATGACCTTCAGCGAATACCATTTGATGATTCTGAGTATAAGGTACGCAACCCTCATCGACACACTCAATCTTAACAACGTTGTTAACGAGAGACTTGTGGACGATAAATCCGACACCTCCTTGGGACAGATGGTCGCCCTCCCGGTGATAGAGCAAGTTGCCGGATTCGAGGATTACCGTGTCCTCCCCCTCTCTTCGGACTTCGGATAATCCTATAATATGCCAGCGTAACTTGTCTATCTCTTCTTTCAGCTCCACGATCTTCTCGTCAGTCCTCAGGGTGCGTGCGTTTTTTTTTTTATAGAATAGGGGGCAAACGAGCATGCGGCTCACCTGATGGTAAGTGACTACCGCCGTCCATGAACAACCGCAACACCAGGGGAATTGCAAATGCGTTGCCGACCTTTTAGAAAGGTGTAAGCTCTTTTCTTGAAGGTTCCTAAGTCGTATCGGTCCGGAAAATTCGCTGGTGGTAATTGATTCCACAAGGAAGTCGTGCGAGGGAGAAAACTTCTTCTAAATCGCACAGTGGTGGACCGCCAATCATCCAGATGGTATGGATGGTAACGCGAGTTTTGTCGCGATGTGCGATGGTGAAATTGAGCGGCTGGAATTAGTCCGAACAATTCCTCAGAGCACTCCCCGTGATAAATGCGATAAAATACGCAAAGAGATGCAACATCTCTACGCAGTGCCAGTGTATATAGTGGCAGTGGCTCTAGATATATCGTCATACATTTCCGCCACCTCCTCATCGGGGTCTACCGAGGTTGGTGCGTAAACCTGTATGACCTTCAGCGAATACCGTTTGGTGATTCTGAGTATAAGGTACGTAAACCTCGTTGACACCCTCCCAATCTTTATAACGTTGTTAACGAGAGACTTGTGGACGATAAATCCGACATCTCCTTGGGGCAGATGGTCGCCCTCCCGGTGATAGAACAAGTTGCCGGATTCGAGGATTACCGTGTCCTCCCCCTCTCTTCGGACTTCGGATAATTCTATAATATTCCAACGCAACTTGTTTATTTCTTCCTCCAGCTCCAGGATCTTCCCGTCAGTCCTTAAGGTGCATGCGTTATAAGTTGCCAGGTCGAGTCGTCGTAGGTGGCAACTGAACTTCCACCGGAGATTCTTAGCATTTCCTGCCCCGCCGTTACCATGGTCGCCACCGTAGCCAGGAATAGTGAGGCCGCCGGGGACTGGGGGCCGTTTATTATTGTCATTGCTCATGGGGGTATATTGCCATAGTTGCCATGCTTGGCGAGCGGGTCGGCAACCGCAGTTTTTTAATACTTTTGCTGTTATCAGAAAGATGCTGCTGTCCATCTTCTGTCACAGTTTCCCTCTGTCGCCTTTTACGACACCCACGGGAAAATATGGGGTAGTGGGTATTCTTACCCGCCCACTACACGGGGTATCAAGTATATAATACTATATAATTGTACGCGTGATAAAGTCAAGTATGTATAAGTAAAAAACAAGGTTAGTGGTGTTGTTAAAAAATTATTTTTATATTAAAACACCATTAATAATATTTTCAGGAGCTATACATCGCTGTGGGAATAAGTGGTGCTATTCAGCATCTTGCAGGCATGAAGGATTCCAAGACCATTGTTGCTATCAATAAGGACCCGGAGGCGCCCATTTTCCAGGTAATTTCTTAGTGAAATTAAAAAATATTAAGAATAATTTATAGTAACAAGCATTAGGAAAATTTCCTGGAATATTGATGAAATATTGATGATTATGATACTAAAAATTATTCATGCATTATTAATTTTTAGTATCATGATCATCAATACATCATAAATCCACTGCTGAACATAGGCCTCCGGCAAGGAATGTCGCAAAGTTCAGTCCTCAGTCACCTGCATTCTTTGACTCCGCTCGACACTTCACTTATTAGAACGAGACTGCCACTCGAGAACCTTTCCACCCTATTGGTCATCAGCTCTTCAAGCTATATGGCTGGCACATAACTACTTCAGCTTACTGATTCCTTGGGCTATGTCGGTTACTCTGGTTCTGCTGTAAATATCCTCATTACGAAGTCTTATCATGCAGGGAAGCTCTGGGCACAGCCCTGGGCCAGCAGTGAAGGACTAGGTCTCAGATCCATATGTCATTGCCATTTGTCATTGCCAGTGCGTGTTGCCAGTAATAGCAACACGCAGTGGTTATACACTCAACATGCACCAGCTGTTTTCAAGGTTTATTTGTAATATCCAGCTTTTTTGTAATTGTAATATCCCAAACGCTGCATGTTGAGTTGAAAATGTGGATTGACCTCTCGGTCAAAGTTGAACTTACCTCGTTGGACTATTTGTCCTAGGCAAACGTCGTTAACAAAACCGTCAACACATTATATTTCAAAAGGACTGCTAGATATATTAAACTAAAAAATAAAATAAAAAATTTGTGTTATTGATATGGCTTGATATACAGAGTTATTTTTCAAAGAATAGCCAAATTTTAAACTTAAGTTCAAATATTTTAATAATGATATACCGTTATTGCAGTTTTTGAAAATACGAGTAAATAAGGCTTCTACTTTTCTTTGAAATTATCCCATATTGATTGTTATTTATGGGCAACAACGTTTTTGCCTACCAATCGGCGCTTACGAATGTTTGCGTGCCCAGTAAAATCAGTTAAAATAATGCATTACCACGCATTTTGAATTTAATGGATTTAAAGGACAGAATGTTTGAGTTTTATTTTAATTTTTTTTTCACCATTTCTTATTCTGAACCTTCCCTGCAAATTTGGCTGGTTATTCCTAAATAACCTCTATAGTAACAGAATCTGCTGTTGCATTTCATTAGTCTGGATTTCTAAAGCGTGAATTAGATGGTTTCCTCATCATCTGTTGGATCCTGGCGATTTTACCGGCATTTTGCTAAGTCATCTTTGGGAAATTGAGGTAATCACCAAATACTAGATATAGCATAAGTTTTATTTATTATATGTTTTGCTTCAGGTCGCAGACCACGGATTAGTAGCAGACTTGTTTAAGGCGGTTCCAGAACTTACTTCAAAGTTGTGAAGCTATTTTAT
This sequence comes from Parnassius glacialis, assembly GCA_033319125.1. Taxonomy (NCBI): domain Eukaryota; kingdom Metazoa; phylum Arthropoda; class Insecta; order Lepidoptera; family Papilionidae; genus Parnassius; species Parnassius glacialis. Next base: position 17,065,386 of record JAVANC010000013.1, on the reverse strand, counting down.
ATAATAGTCGTACAAAGTTTTATATACAATTTTTATTCAAAAATTTATATTATTGCCTTACGAAAGTTTAGATAAATGTACAATATTGCAAACTAATAGATCATGTTGAAACTAATATGTAAATATATATACAAAAATCGTTTTAAATTGCGTCTTTTTTTTTTACTAATAACCTTCTTCCTGTGCCTTAAAATATAACTAAGATTGCGAATATTTGGAGGGTTTCATAAATCGAATATAAAAATTCATATTTGTTTGTTCGTCAGATTGCCGTAAAACTTTGTCAACTTATTGCTTGCACTTGCGTGAAAGTTATAGGCATAGTACAATTAAAACTAACAATAGGTGGCGCGCGTATCGTACCATAATTTGAAAGTTATATATAATTCAGTTTTAATGAATGTATTATCATTAATAACTAAACAATATAATTCTTCCAAATTTAAAACGATATATCTACAAATATTTCTTTTGGGACAGCATCGCGCCAGGTACCAGCTAGTTCGATAATAAAATAGTTTGTTTACAAGTGTTGCCTGTTTGTCTGTCAGTTGCATCTTGCGTTACCTTTACACGAGAGCCTTCAAGGAAAACATTTTTATGACAACTACCACAGCTTATAAAAATTGGTCTAAACGATTGCAGGATAAGGTTCAATGTCCTCTGTCAAACCAATAAGTGTTTGTTAAAATAGTAGAAGTTCAAGTGCAAGCGAAACGTTACCTTATGCCTTAAATTCGTGTCTCACTTAAAATTTGTTATTGAAGTTTCCCATTTTTTCGCAATGGTTGAAAATCGTGTGGCAGCGTAAGAATATCTATTACAGTCGACGATCGAAGGAACGTACAATCATCCCGTGGTTGTCGTGAGAGATGACTGAGGGAAACCAAAAAGGAGATGGACAGTAGTATTTTCCTATATATCGATAACAACCAAAAAAAAAACTACAGTTGTTTATCCGCCAGTTAAGCGTGCCAACTATAGAAAAAAAAACATCTATGAGGGGGCCCTATGTTCGGCAGTGGACTTTCGATAGGATTTTATACGTGGTAGAGCCATACTATATTAGTAGTATAGTTGTAGCACGAATCGGTCGACTCGACCGGGGAAGGACCACGCTCGTACAGAATACCAGCGTCAAATACCAGCTTAACACTGCTGTGTTTCGTATATTGAGTGTAAAGAATCGGAGACCCTTTTTATTGGAAAAGATCTATCTTAGTCCTCACGGGTGAAAACGCATCTGCGTTTTGATTATTTATTGACGATAGATGTAGATGTCTATGGGTCGCAGCAACCACTTACCATCAGGTGGACTGTGTGCTCGATTGTTACCCTATCCAAAAAAAAGGAATGAATGATGAATTTATTATATTTAATACTTTTACTTTACGTCTACTTGGGCCATTAAATTAGTTGTGCTTGTTTTCAAATTATTATGACATATTCTTGTAGAGACAACGCATACGGACAAAGGATTAACTTAGCAAATTGAATTTTTTTATGGGTCAGAATAATAAAATATTGCACAACCCATAATATCTAATTAAGATAGGGTTATACAAAAATGAAATTTAAAAAAAGGAAAAGAATCATTTACATCATCATTATCATCTAAACTGGACTGTCCCGTTGGTCTAATGGTACGTGTTTTTAAACACGATTGCTGATCATGAGGTCCCGGGTTAGAATCCTAGGTCGGGCCAAAATCACTTATTGGGTTTTTGTGAAGAAATTTTCAGTAGCCGCCCGGAGTAAGGAAGTTGGCGGTGTCTCAACCCCATGCCTCGGAAAGCATGTAAAGCCGTTGGTTCTGCGCCTGATTTCTCCGGCCGTGTCGGTTTACCGTCCCATCGGACTATGAGAGTGAGGGAATAGAGAGTGCACCTTTGCTTGCTCATACACTTGGGCACTATAATCCTGTCCTGAGCAAGATAGCTAGTCTCCGTTGAGAATGGCCGCCGTGACCGAAGTTCGGTCTGGAGGACATTATTATCTAAAGGCCGTGAAAGTATTGCTGGGTATGAAGATCTCCTATTTTCTATATTTGTGCGGCGCGTTGAGTACAGGCAAACGTGTGAAGTGATGCACGGCATTTGTTGGCACTTGGCTGCACTTTTGGAAAGCTTTACCTAGCTGCAACCTTTATGAGATGTTGTGAATGTGCATTGATACCGCGTCTCGTTGCCGGTCTGGATGTTTAGAACAGACGTTTACGAGAAGATCTTTATTGAGGTCACAAGAGCGTCTTGGATAGGGTTGCCGTTCGCAAGGCCTGATTTACCTTTTTTTTACATGGGGAAATGCCTACGCATACCCGCCTCGCGGGGGTAAGGACGGGTTATGTCGGACTCGCACCGACTAAAACCCCATGGTGTTCCACCTTCGTCGCATATTGGCAGGGCCATGGGAACGCTTTCGCAGACATCCGCGGCCCCACCTCGGGAGAAGACTACTCCTCCCGCACACATGGCGCGCCCTCCTCCGCGACCTAAAATTTCACATGCGCAACGGACGCTCCCGTGTCCGATGCACGAAGGCCATGGGGCCAGGAAAAACTAGCACTCAGAAGCACTAGCCTTCCTGACTCCAGCGGCGTATCTGGTCTATGACTCCGCCGTTAATCACGATTCGGCTGCGGAGGGTAGGGAGAGCGGCGCCTCGCAATACCAACACTCCTCTCCCCCCGTAGCCCCACCACCACCGCATCAATTAACGGTGCGGCCTCGTCAGAGTCGCGGAGGATTGGGTGAGTGGCGCATCGCCATACCGACACTCCTCTTCCTTCGCGACTCTACCTTGGCTGCAGCGGTAGGGGGAGAGGACACCCCTCTTGCAGTAGCCCACCGACACACATCCGAAGTGGGCTCACCAAGCCCACTCGGAGTGGCCACCTTGGGCCGGCCCTACACCACGGGCCAGCCAAGGGGTTCCTCTTTGTTCACCGCGGGTGACCAAGCCACAGCTACTAAGCCCTTCCGCCACGACAAGGCAGGAACCCGTTCGGGGGAAGGCCTGATTTACCTACAGACTAACTAGGCTCGAGCCTAGGGCGCAAGGTTCGAGGGGACGTTGAACTTGCCTTTGCTAGCACCACTTATGTACAAAATAAAATTGGGTATAATATTTTCAATAAATAATAGAGTAAGTGCCGTAAGTATTTTACTTGTTGCTCTTTCTTTATTTTTGGTAAAAAACAAATAAATAGATTGTAAAAATAAGACTGAATTATTTGGTACCTTTCGCCTTTCGTTAACTGACTGAACGTGATTTAATGATTTGAAACTGCTCAAGTTCTCTTCTCTACCTCTAATTTTATTAAGGTGTTTTGCCTAGGCTTTCCAAGAGAACGACTTTTAGCCATCTGTTCCATCTCTGCACGGGGATAACGACTCAATGGCTCATGGCACCTTAAAGACCACCAGCTTCTAGTTCTAAACTTCTAATTTACGTGACTGATAGATGAGCTGAAGCAGTAGAGTCTAAGAGGGAGACCTTTGTAGATACTTTGGACATAGCGAAGGCTTCGGCACAAACGCTTCTTTAGAAGCTTCCTCCCTATGGGCTTCCAGAGAAATTGTACAATTGGATTTCTGCCGTGGAATGACAAGGGGAGATCTCCCACCGGGTAGGGTGTTTAACCCGGGGAGCGGCCAACGCTCCCTGTGCTAGTGGAGAGCTGATCTATATATAGCGCAGTAATTCGGAACTTTGATAGCGTGATTTAGGCTCCGGTGCGTTTCGCTTATGGTGTGACGATAGTGCCGCCACATCACCCTTCCTTCTCAGACCGGAGGTCCATTGTGCAGTCTAGTTGTCGACGAATGTGCGAGTAACTTGGATGGCCTTGTAGTCTGCGATGGGTCGAGAAAAAGCCAAGTAATTTGCGGGAGTACCGTGAAGCAGAGGCCAGCAGTAAGGCTTAGAGCTATGCCGAATACTAGCGCATAGGGTAGCTTGAAGGAAGAGGAAGTGTTATTCCAGTACTGCGATGAACCTTGTAAAGCTAGATGGCTGCAGGGCCTGAAGAATGCAGACAATATCTGCTCGGGAGCGTATTGATGGGGTACTTGTAGACGATGACGAAAACTTGAAGTGGAGGTTCCCTAAGGTAGCATGTTGCGTGTTCACATCACGTCGGTTGGTCTGCAATTTCTCTGTGGAAGGAAAAGCGAAGATTTTCCGACGGGCAAGGTGTTCAACCCGGGGAGCGGCTCACGCTCCTTGTGTTGTAGGTACAGAGCTTTTATATACATAGTGGAGTACTTCGGAACATTGATAGGGGGATTTAGGCTTCGGTGCGTTTCGCTTGTGGCGCGACGACAGCGCCGCCACAGGATCATCAGTTTTCATCAGATCGGAGCATCAAGATAGAAGGTAGACTGTGCATACTCCGACTACGAGCCTATTAATGCTAGTGTTCCGCAAGGCTGCGTGCCATGACCTACGCTGTTTCTTCCGTAAATATATCAATTATTTGCTGCTGTTACTGGCTGTAACACTGGTGAAACTTTTTACACAGGCCGTGCAATTATTTCTTGGAAACACATCATCGAGTATCAGAACTAACTTGTGTCTGAAGTCGAGTCTTTAATGAACAAAGTCTCGGAATGGGTACGACTCTAGCCCAGTTTAAATGTTAGAAGACACAGGTTTGCGCATTTACTGCTAAAAAGAATTGCTTTGTCGAATCTCATCAATTTCAGGGCACTCCGTGCTGCTTCAACCAGCATCAGCATTCTCAGAATCGACATATCGAATGACGTACAGTTCCGCGGTCAATGCTTGGCGTGCTCAGAAGAGCAGGACAGTATTTCTTGCCGGCACACCGCTTGCAAATTTACCCTCACATATAGAACTGTTCTCATTTCTGGACCGGGACAACCCAGCACCAGCCCCTTCCACTCGATTGTATCCTGCTTGTTAAATATTAAGGTGGGTCCGCCTAAAAAGGGTTGGTTACAAATAAGGTCCATCTCTTCAAACTTATCGGAATGAATACTTAAACCAAAATGGATATCGCGCTGCCACTCCCCAGTAACCAATTACAAAAGTGCGCCAGCGTTCATTGCTTTCGCGGTGGCCATTTTTTCAGTGGCTCTGGGTGTAAGTAACTTCAGGGGCGGTCGACGTGACTCAATCTATAAAATATTCTGATTCAATTTTGCGTTGTTTTAGTAATAAAACCCGGTCGTTATGTAATAATTCTGCAATAGTAATGTTAAAATACTTTCAAAAGGTGGATTGACGAGGTAAGTTACCAAAATTATTACTATTTATCACGATTTTGTTAGGTTTTCTCAGGATATATCTGAGTGCTTAACAAGGTCTACTTTTTGTCTCAAAATAAGGGCGGGATCTTATTAGGGACAAGAAGTTTAAAATAGGCGTGATCAGTTACTTAAATGAATTATATAAGTGTAAATAAGCAGTTGGCCTGGCAAGTGGCACTTTTGTGCGGTGATAACGACAGATCACCACGCTAGGCCATAGCTATCGCACAAAAATGCCACATGTCTAGACACCTTTCCTTCCTTGCACTTCAACTAATATTGAAAAAAATAATCCAGACGCTTTCGAGTTTTATACTTAGCAACACATTTACCCATTCTTGTTTACGTAGTTTTATAAGATTTTATTTACGCATATCAACAGTAGCTTTTGACATAAGTATTGTTCATACATAATATAAGTATATTGTTTCCAGTAAAGACAAAAATGGAACTTTCGCAAAAAAGAAAACGATGCTCAGGATGGTCTCTAACTGATCTTCAGGATACTCTAGATGATATGAAAAAACAGCCAAATATCTAAGCGTGCAGCAGCTTTAAAATACCATATACTACGGCGAACGTTGAAAAATCACATAAAATCTGGAAGCGTGGTGAAGAGGATGAGAAGGAAAGCTGTTTTTACCGACACACAGGAAAAGGAATTGGTAGAGAGAATTAAGAAGTTTTCAAATATTACCTTTGCCTGATACCTTTAACATCAAAGTAAAACGTAAACAAATTTACTTATTTTGTGGAAAAACAACATAAAAATCCTTTTAGTGACAAAAATCTACTATGATTACAGAAGTATAATACCTAATTAAGGTCCAAGTACCTACTAACATTGAAAAAATGACTGATTATTAACATTTTGTGATTTTCTTTACTAGAGTTAATAAAAATCTGCACACAACTACAATTTGTTTCATTTATAACTATAAAATAAATTAGTTATAACTAATGTTCATTTCCTAATACTTTATAAGGGCCACGACACTAATTCATATGTATTTACGTTTCATTATGCGAAAGCCACGAATTTAATAGTAGTTTAAAGCAATTGCTTTAAAAGGTGATTTTTCTGGTATATAACGCCTAAAATCTTGCAGTTCAATTATGGACGTTATTTACAGCCCTAGTGCCGTATAGGGACCATAGACAAGCTTTTAAAAAACTTATTTTTGTAAGTAGGGTGGGTGTACCAGTCCCAAACCAGGTACCAGTGGTTGACCACTCATATGTTCAATTGAATAAATTAAGAAATGGCGGGCATTTTTTAAGAATTCAATAGTTTTGTTATGTAGCCTAGACTATAACCAATCTTCCGAACATAATTTTTTGCGAGAGCTTCCTATTTAGGCCCATTTTTGGTTGTAGTAGCGGTCAACCCGCGAACTTCTTATGCTCATTATAAAGGAAGCCCACGTATTGTGACGGGCAACTAGGGAACCCTACCTCTACATTGTGCCTGGCCCAACGCACATTTGGCCAGTTTTTTTGGTTGGTTGGTTTACACATGATTATTTTCCTGTTTATCCTGTGAAGGTATTCTTCTTTGATGGTATTATTCTCATAATATATTTTAGGAATGTTTATTTAAATGTAATTTTTCTTAAGAAATTTATTAAGTACTTACTTCTGCTATTCACACATAGATGGCGTTGTAAGTCTTAATTGAAAATTTAGTTAAAAGTAAACTGGTGTACATTTCACTCACTTTATTTAGAAATTCTTTATAATAGAGCTATTTAAAGCATTATATTTTAAGTTAGCTTAATAACGAAGTCCATTCGTTAGTGAAAACAGATTTTATATTTTTCAAACAAATTCATTTAAACATATTTTCTATGGTTAAGAATGTTTTAATTACAAAAGGAATTAAATTAGTATTTATATATGTATTCACTACGTACCTAGTACGTGATACGCGTATTCATAAACATAGCTATATTGTTTTGTTTTAATAAATAACAGTGTTGGCCAACGTCTTGTTAAAAATGGTCGACTAATGAAAGTAGACACCTACTTATAAAACCAACAAGCGGCAAGTGCGTAGTCAATCATTGTAGTAATGATAGTATCTACCAGGCAGCGAGAGATGCGGTTTGCCGGCGAGTGGCATACTCGTTATCATATTGTTTGCCGCAACGAGCTCGGAGGGCGGAGAGGGCAAGAGGCGGAGTTGTAGATAGCTCCGCCTCGGCTCGCCACGCCTGTCTCGGTGTAGATACATAGCCACGCTAACTCCACTGTCGCTGGCGACGATGCCGAGGCCGTCGCGCGATTCTTACGGCGAACAAAAACCGCCTTACTCATACATTTCACTTACCGCGATGGCAATTTGGAGCTCACCTGAGCGCATGCTACCCCTGTCGGAGATCTACCGGTTTATCACGGACAGGTTCCCGTACTATCGGTGCAACACGCAGCGCTGGCAGAATTCGCTGCGACACAACCTGTCCTTCAACGACTGCTTCGTGAAGGTGCCGCGGCGACCAGACCGTCCAGGCAAAGGTGCTTACTGGACGTTACATCCACAAGCTTTCGATATGTTTGAGAACGGTTCGTTACTCCGCCGCAGAAAGCGCTTCAAGCTTCACAAGGGGGAAAAAGATACTTTGAACGCTGAGCTAGCAGCGCTGGCATCATTCAACCGTTTATTCCTGGCGAGTCAGAATCCTGTACGCATACCGCCGCTGCAAACGTTTCAAGTTTCAAATTTGAACGCTATGTTAACAAAAGTAAAGCCGAAGAAGTCTTTTACTATTGATAGTTTGTTATCTAGTGACCTTGAAATAGACAAATCATGTGAAGACCCAGTGAGTGTGAGTGAAGTTAATAATCCGGTAGTCCCTTACCCTGAGCTTTTAGCAATGTCTGCCTCAATTTGGCCATCACCAATTTGTTACCAAGTTCCGTTATACGCACCTCTTCAATTTACGTTACCATTTAATCCTAGCATGCTTGATTTATGTTCTCATCAGTCGTTGGAACTTCGATAGTGACTAATTACTTAGTGTACATATAAATATAGACAAATATTAGAAGCAATTAAAGTTATTTGTTCATAAGTCCTTAAATATGGTGCGTACGTAGCAATCGAAATTAACTACTGGTAGTTAATTAAAAAACGGTATTTTAAATTTAATTTATAATATTTTATTTTACATATATATACATATGTATATAGGTATATTTAAAAGTATTAAACTTTTTGGTTTATATATGAATTAATGTTTGCGAAAAAATATATTATGTTATGTGCAAAGACTTCTAGTTGTGTGCCATTGATTAAAATTATGTGAACCGTTGTAGCTTTGTTGATAGCAATTTAGAGTTATATTATAATAACAGGTAATTTAGATTTCTAAGGACTACAAATAATTTAAAAGTTATAATTATGATAGCTCTACTAAAACGTAACAATAAAAAGATTAGTAGGTACTTAGGCACAAAGTTACGTATATAAGTAGGTAATAACATTTTATTGTGTTTATAGCTAGCGCACCGTCCCGGCTTCGTCTGGATAAGATCTATTAATGTGGTGTTATTTGGATTTAAGATTAAGTATTTATTTTATCAATTGTTCAATCAAAAATTTTTGAGTTTCTGGAAAAAATTATAGCCTAGATACCTCCCGACATTCCTCTCTATCTGTTCGTAAAGTTTCAGCACAATCGGTTTAGTCCTTTCAAAGATTAGTTCCGACAAATATACAAAAATTAAAAAATTGTTATGTCTTAGTTAGCATGCAAACTACCCCCTGAGCTAAAAATAGAAGTCAGTTATTTCAATATTATCGACCGGCACTTTCATTTTATTTATATTTACTTAAATAGATAACTGTAGATTATTTGTTATTTGACTAGAGTATTATTCACAACAAAAAGATAATTATTAGTGTTAGTGAAAAAAGATAACGTTAATAACCTCGTATATCATTTATTTAAGTTTTATTTGTACACCATCACCATGTACAAAAAGATGGACTTAATGTTACAAGGTGTTATTTACCAATCTACCTGCAGGGCAAGCAGATAAAACAATATAGGTGCAAAGGGCAAATAATTACTTTAAATATGTATGTTCAAATTTTATATATTTAAAAGGAAATTAATATCTTTTAGTATAATATATCTCTTATTTATATTTTATATGTATATTTTTAATTTTCAAATACCTACTTTTGAAAATATAAGATTCACATGTGCATCGTCAAATTTAGGTACATACTCGTGTGATTAACATAGTATTTCTTTCAATTTTATAAAACTGTCTTATATAACTGAGTCATGCAAGTAATTTTTTTTAATAAACTAAAAATTTAAATAGCTATTATTTTAAATGAATTTATTTTATTCAAAGTAAGATTTTACTTTTGCAATATGGGTATAGGTAGGTACTAAAGAATAATTACTGACTTAAAACATTTCTAATGAACAAGAATTGTAGATAGGTAGATTGCTGTCGTACCGTACAACAAGACAACAAAACAAAGTTATGACAGATGTTTTTATTTTTGGTCATTTTGTTTTTGTTATCAAATTGTATACGAATACTTATATCTACGTACGGTAAGGTTTTTATGTTTTAGGATGTGAGAGGATTAAGAAAATCGTTTTTATTTTATTTTGTGCTTGGGAGAAAACATTTTGATGAGGTAGAAATATCTACCTATTTTTTAATAAAACGAAGTGGATAACACATTTTTGTTTAATTCAAGCAAGCGATAAATCGCTCCCTCAAATTCGTTTAGGCTTCGATAGAAGGGATGTAAATGTGGCCGCGCTCCGTGACGGAACATTGGGGTGTTACAGGGTGCACGTCACTTTTTATTATTTATGTTCCACGGCCCAGGGGTTGATTCGGCAATTAATATGGAAGAAATGGTATGAAATTGAGAAGCTATTCGCCCCTAAGCGATGCTGCTCAGAGCTGAACACCTTTTAAATTGAAAGATGGCTTCGTGTCGACAATTATATACAATAAAAAAATAGAGGGATGTAAAAATATGACAGTGATAAAATTTGTTATAATTTAATGTTCTTTTTATTATAATAATATGTTACTTTAAAATAATTTAAATAAAGCAGACAATTTAATTTTGTATTGAGAATGGGCCCACCACCGTAACTAAGCATAACTTAATGAAACACATGTCGATTTATTCCTTATTACCAATAGATTACAATAGTAATATTAGTTTTACCGTATCTAACGGGAATACTGAGAAATTAACAATTAAAATATGAATATCACAATAATCTAAAAACAAACCAAAAGCGATTGTCTAGTAGTTCTATCCGGTAGATATTAGATACAGGTTAAAATAGTGTAAAACGGAGTTGTAGTTATATTCAGAATTTATAGATTCTTTAATACGTAAAAAAAACAAATAAAACGTATTTTTTTCACATTACATTGGCCAATTCACGAATATCGAAAGCACTTTTTGTTTTCAGATCTTATGATTCCGGTTAGATTTTCATAAAATCTTTAGATCGTTTACTATAATAAATTGGTATCTTTTTATGTGTAACAAAATTAAGGTACGTTAATGTTTCTGGTGGGCCCAAAAGCGATTGTCTCCTTTGTTTAATAACTATTTATTAATTTAATATTTTACATTCATAAAGGAAAGTTGAATATTTCTTTTAAATAAGTATTTTTAAGCTAAACGTAGGAAGAATGTGTTGCGGTAAGTGGTGGAGTAAGAGACTCCATCACTTCCCCCATCCCCTGGGTGAAGAGGCGACTATGGGAAATCCGAAAGTGATGTCATGGCTTGCGATAGATGGCGGTATGACCATCTCGTTAATATCAGACTATGGAGTGTAGAGTAGAAGGAGGACCATCTCTGTATATGAAAAGTGTCCCTAAAAACGTGTCCAATAAGGGTGGCGCTGCAGTAGCATAGGATAAGTTTAAAAAAAAAGCGCCAAAATTAATTAGAATAAGATGGAGAAATAAACAAGTACCGACCAATCCGCTTGGTTTTGTACTACGTAAATAGTTGAGATTTTGTATACTGGCATTTTACTAACTACTCTAATTATGAAATTTTTTAAATATCTGAATTCAGCTGACTTCACTCCGTTCACAACAGCTATCTTCATATCGTAGTTTTTCAGACGTCAGCGCTATTGTGGTAGGTTTTGGAATCTCTATTTTCAGTAAATATTAGGACACTTTTTCAACTTTCGCACCTTATAAGATGGTTCTCCTTCTACTCTACACTCCATATATCAGACGTAAAACAACCAGTACAGAGGTGCGGGATGTCTGGTAACTTGATGGTCAATCTACCCACTTAGTTTGACGTTTAAGCAGCCAGTATGGCGAGGAGAACAGCGTCGGAGCTGCGAGACGTCTGGTAACTCGATGGTTAATCTGTCTGCTTAGTGTGATGTTTAAGACAAATCCTCCCAAGCTCCCTAACGGAGGAAATCCAGGTCCAGCAGTGGGCTTTTATGGGCCGATGAGAAAGAATATTAACATGTCTATTGTTGAACGAATATGACGAGGTTATATTAATCTATATAAATAAATAAAATTGAAGTGTCTGTTTGTAATGTCAAAATAACAGCTTTTTACTAAATGCATATGAAAGTATATAGGGTACTTATAACAAAAACAATTTTTAAAATTTTTGTCTGTCTGTCTGTTTGTTCCAGCTAATATCCGAAACGGCTGGACAGATTTTGATAGGACTTTTAGTGACATATAGCTGATGTTATAAGAAGTAACTTAGGGTACTTTTATTTTAGAAAAATAATTAGAGTTCCGCGTAAAAAAATTAAAACTCATGAAATCGTATTAAACTCCACTAGAGCGAAGTCGCGGGGGATAGCTAGTCTTAAATAATTCTACCTATACACCGTGTGGTGGCGGCGTAGAGGAATTCACTACTCCATATTATTCCCGGGGTTGTAGTAAAAGGCGACAGGGGGAAACTGGAGCAGATGACAGTCAGCAGCATTCTTCTGATAACAATCTACACAAATAAATAAAATTGGAGTGTCTGTTTGTAACGTCAAAATTACAGCTTTTTACTAAATACAAATGAAAGTATATACGGTACTTATAACAAACATACATTTATTTAAATTGTTGACTGTCTGCCTGTCCGTGTGTTTGTTTCGGCTAGTCTCCGAAACGGCTGGACCGATTTTGACGTAACTTTCAGTGGCAGATAACTGATGTCATAAGGAGTAACTTAGGCTAATTTTATTATTATTATAGGAAAAGAATAAAGGTTCTGCGCAAAAAAATAATTAAAACCCCAAATTACACACGGACGAAGTCAGGGGGACATCTAGTTTAAAATAATAAAAAAACTGCGGTTCCTAATTCGCCTGCCAAGCGCCGTAACTATGGCAAGTATCCCATCTATGAGCGAATTTATTAGAAATGCCTAAGTCCATTGATATGCTGTAATTTTAATAGTGAATTTTATTCAGATGTGATTAATATTAAAAGTTTCTCAATCAAGTTGTCAAATATTTATAATAATAAAGATGATGAAAATAAATGAACCAACCGAAAGCCTTCTGGTGTAATTAGAACACACTTGACACTTCGCAATTACTGGATTATTAAATTTTTATACTGTAAAAGGTAACGATAACGGTTTCTAATATTTAAACGAATACTACGCATAGAATACAACAAATTTTTAAAGGAGTAAAATCAAGCAAAATGAGTTTTATTCGAGAGAATTTTATCGCTCCGGATTGAGGAGAGTGCTTAGTAAATATTCTATGTTTAAAACATTATCTACACTTATAACTTTAATATAATATCATTCTAGTTGCCGTAAGAGTAGACTTTGGCATATACTGCCGATAGGAAGCGGTGGAAGAGTTTCGTAGTCACCAGATGTAAAATACCCAGATCCATAATGAGGAAGTGCGAGGCGTCGGGTACTACGTACAACAATGTGTCTGTCGAACGGGATGAATACGACAAGTCCTTTAGCCTTCGATAATATGGAAAGGCCAATATCCAGCAGCAAATAGTTACAGCATGATAAGAAGAAGAAGAAATTCAATTGTTATTGAAGTTCTTCTAGTCCTGGAAACCGTGAAGTGGCGGTGTAAGAATATCCACTACCTCATATCGTCTCGTGGGTGTCGAAAGAGGCAGAGGGAACTAAAACAGGAAATGGGCAGCAGATAACAAATCAAGATTACAAAAAACTGCGGTTGCCAACCCGCCTGCCAAGTGTGGCAGCTATGGCAAATCGTCCCTATGAAGCAATGTTGAGGAGACCTATGTTCTGCAGTGGATGTTTTAGATTCGAATGGATGGATGGATAGATTGAAGTCCTTAGAATACCAGCAGCCCATTTCCACTAACATAAACTGTGAATTTACCTACTCTAAATTCTATTCACATCGTATCGACCGATATCCTGTCACGTACGTCCACATTGAGGAATTTGTAAGGTATCGCCAGCTGTGATTCCGGAACGATATTACTTTAGGACCTTCAAGAAAACAGTTTGCTTTCTATAAGGGTGGCATCTCATTTAATCTTTATATACATATAAAAATTACGTGTCACATTGTTTGTCTGCGATGAACTCTTAAAGTACTGAACTGATTTCAATGAAATTTTGAACAATGTGTGCAGTTTCGTTCAACTTGAGAGACAGTTTTTATCCCGATAAGTGACACTCAATATTTTTTTATTACGAATTTAAGGATTTTTTATATGAAGGGTCGTTGAAAAGGACAGAACAACGTCTGCCTGGCAAAAAGTAATATATATATATATATTATTTTTATATAAAATTTATTATAATATATATACTAGCTGACCAGGCAGACGTTGTTCTGCCCTTTCCGAACGACCATTTGGTTTCCCAAAAAAACCTCCTGAAATTAGCAATAAAAAAATTGAGGGTCACTTATCGAGATAAAAACTATCCTATCTCTCAAGTTGGACCAAACTGCACACAGTCTGCAAATTTTTTTTGAAATCGGTTCTATCTGTTGAATACTTACAGTAACACGTGGTGGTTATACTACTAAATTGTAGCTTCTATTAAACGTTTGTATTTTTAACATAGCGCCATCTATTAAATATTTACTCAATCCAGTCAACAGATATCGTCATCTGACAGAATCGTTTGGAGCTAACAGATAATTGTGACTGTCAAATAATAGACAAATAATTTTCAATAAAATAATATTGTATTGCGACTATAAATTGAGATGTAAGCTATCCTATCTTTTAAGTTGGATCAAACTGCACATTGACCAAAAATTTCATTGAAATCAGTTCAGTAGTTTAGGAGTCCATCGCGGACAAACAACGTGACACGTACTTTTTATATATATATATATATATATATATATATATATATATATATATATATATATATATATATATATATAATATGTGTGTGTGTGTTTGTGTGTTAAACATATGCGATTACAGGTACTAATAAATAGATAAAAACTGCAAATATCGATTTATTTACAAACACTTATAAAATCATCTTTGTATAGTTAGTTACGTTACTATTAGGTATGTTAAACTTTACTTTATTTAGTTTTTATTCAATTTAGTTTACATGTATTTCTTATTTACAATATAATAAACTATAATAAAGAAAAGCTAAAACCAAAAACTTTAATTATAATACAGTCCTACTCCCAAATAAATTAAAAAACACCTGCATTAAATCTTGTGTTGCAAATGTTCATAGGCAGCGGTTGTCACTTGTCACTTGAGACGTATGCTTGTTTGTGCAAGAAAAAAAAAAATAAGTAAACGTTAGCCTTAGAATTGCTACACCAAAGATTTAATAAGTGATAACAGGAAGATGCTTTTAAAGTGGGAGGCGGCAAGTCGTTCAATCGCAAGTTCATCTGTCAATCATGTCAGTAAAATCAATTAAGTTTTGCAATATGTGAACATCATATTGCTAAGACATAGTGCATAGAATTAAAACCTCGATTATCAGAAGTTATTAAGTTCAAATAATTATTTTTTAAGTTCTTTGATGTTGGTATTTAGTTTTATTATAATCAAAGTCTCAATATAACAACGTAATATAAAAATAGTAAAAGCTCGTAAAAACTTCATTCTCCATTTTATCATTCTTTTTTAGGGTTTCGTAGCCAAATATCAAAAAACGGAACCCTTATAGATTCGTCATGTCTGTCTTCCGTCCGTATGTCACAGCCATTTTTATCCGAAACTATAAGAGCTATGTTGTTGAAACTTGGTAAGTAGATGTATTCTGTGAACCCCATTAAGAATTTCACACAAAAATAGAAAAAAAAAACAATACATGTTGGGGGTTCCCCATACTTAGAACTGAAACTCAAAATTTTTTTTTCATCAAACCCATACGTGTGGGGTATCTATAGATAGGTCTTCAAAAACGATATTGAGGTTTCTAATATCATTTTTTCTAAACTGAATAATTTGCGCGAGAGACACTTCCAATGTGGTAAAATGTGTGTCCCCCCCCCATGTAACTTCTAAAATAAGAGAATGATAAAACTAAAAAAAATATATGATGTACATTACCATGTAAACTTCCACCGAAAATTGGTTTGAAAAAGATCTAGTAAGTAGTTTTTTTTTAATACGTCATAAATCGTAAATTATGTTACTTGCTGCTACGGAACCCTTCATGGGCGAGTCCGACTCGCACTTGGCCGCTTTTTTTAACTTCATTACATATTTGCCACTCTTAGGGATAGGACTTTTACTCAAAAATTATATGGGACCACCCCATAGTATACCATTTTACACACCCAAAAATTGTAGCAAACAAAACTTAAACGAAGCCAGTGGATAAAAGTAGAAAAAAGCGACTTGTTCAGTAGTGAATGACTAAAGGCTTATAAAAAACTGTAGGTAATATTGACGCCGACGACTGCACTTATTTGGCCACTAATCTCAAATAGAAACGGTCACGCAATATAATTATAAAATAAGCAAGTAGCAAATCTTCTATTAAAAAAAGATTGACGGTAAACGGAAACGTTTTTGTTAATTTATAGAAATGAGGCTTTCACAGATCGTAACTGTTTCGGCACAGTTTGAGCATTGCTTCAGTTAAGCTTAGGGTGAATACCCTAGTGCTTAATTATCCGGATAAGTTTCATCTTCATTATTATTATTATTACGGGTATTTGGATGTACAAAGCTGTATTAAATTTTTACGCAAATTTTTAATTTAGGTACTCTATTTAATTGACGCCAATTTACAACACTTAGCTTAGTTTAACCAAAAGGAGAAAGTCCTAGTGTGGACTGTGGAGATAACAATTAAATAAAAAACGACAAAAATAATTTTATATTGAACTATCCCTGGAGTATAAACCTACTTAATAAAAAAGAATATTCAAAATCAGGTCTCAATTAGCGAAGATGTCGCGTTAGATACATACAAAAAAAATACATTCGTTTTGCGAATCTCCATTTTTGAAGTCAGCTAAAAACTAAAGGAATAAAATAATTTTCCTATTATAAAGGCGGCTAAAACATGTTTTGTCGAATAGTTAAAGCTCCGACTATTAAGGAGATTATTTTAATCGCATTTGAGAGGACTAGTTCAGGTGATTTCGAGAAATCGGTAACATGCATAGGTACATAGGCATACATTCAAATTCACCCGCCGGTTACCCAGAGGAGTAGACAGATTCATCAGATCCATTTGGTACGATTCTGATCATCCGCCCCCTTCTCTATCACATCAATTTGTGTGTATATGTAGTAATGTGTATAGAGCATCTATATATAGAGGATTCGAAGTATCTTGTGGTTGAACCACCAGCTGGTTAGTGACCGCCAATACTGTTTTCGTCGGGGTCGATCAACTAGTGATCTTCTGGTTGACCTAACTAATAGAATGGCGGAGGCAGAAGAGAAGAGTTCAAGGGGGGGGGGGGGGGTCTTGGCCGTTAATTTGGACATAACGAAGACCTTGGATCGGGTTTGGCACAAAGTGCTTGTTTCGAAGTTTCCTTCTTATTGACTTGCCAAGAGATTGTGCTATTAGATTATTATTATTCCATTAGTAAATATAACCTACGCTGTTTTTTCTGCATATCAATGTTTTTTTTTTATAGGATAGGGTGACAAACGAGCACACAGTCCACCTGATGGTAAGTGGTTGCTGTGGCCCATAGACATCTACATCTATCCTTGTTTGCGAATCAAAATGCAGATGCATTGTTACCCGTAAGTACTAAGATGGAATGCCTCATTTCCAGTAAAAAGGACCTCCGGCCACCTGCACTCACCAAGCGAAACGCAGAGGTAAACCTCTACTTCACGCTGGTTTTCTGTGAGGTCGTGGTACCACCCCGGTTCGAGCCGGCCCATCCGTGATGGGGGGAGTCCTACACTTCGTCCACCGGTACGAGACTGCTACTCGAGAACCTTTCTTCTCCATCGTTTGTCGGTTCTTCGAGCTATATGGCCAGCCCATTGCCACTTTAGCTTACTAATCCGTTGGGCTATGTCGGTCACTCTGGTTCTACTGCGGATATCCTCATTTCTAAGTTTATCACGCAGAGAAACTCCGAGCATAGCCCTCTCCATAGCTCGCTGAGCGACCTTGAGATTCCTCATACGGCCAGCAGTGAAGGACCACGTCTCAGATCCGTAAGTCATCACTGGCAACACGCACTGGTTGTACAATTTCGTTTTCAGGCTTTGAGGTATGTCTAACGAAAAGATGTGTCGTAGTTTCCGGAACGCTGCTCAGCCGAGTTGAATCTGTCGATTGGCCTCTCGGTCGAAGTTGGAATTACCTAGTCGGACTATTTGTCCCAGGTAAACTACTCGTCAACAACTTCGAGCTTAGTACTCGCAACAACTACCGGCATAGGTGTGGACATTAAACATGATTTTTGTTTTGTCCATGTTCATCTTAAGACCTCTCAGACACTATTGAGGTCATTGAGCATAGTGCTTAGGTCCTCCAGCAATTCTGCCATAAGGAATATATCGTCGGCAAATCGAAGGTGAGTGATGTACTCGCCATTAATGTTAATCCTTTCCAGTGCAGTAGCTTGAAAACGTCTTCCAATGCAGCGGTGCATAGTTTCGGGAATATAACGTCATCCTGTCTTACACGTCTCTGCAGTTGGATAGGTTTCGTACTCTGATTCTGTACTCGGATAGCCATCGTAGCCCTACTTGTGCAAACACTTCAGCACTTTGATATACTGACAGTCAACTTGGCACCGCTGAAGGGGCTGCAGCACCGCCCAAATTTCGACAGAATCAAAGGCTTTCTCATAGTCCACATACGCAAGGCAAAGTGGCAGATTATACTACTCTGTCTTTTGTACAATTCGCCGAAGGGTGTGTATGTGGTCTATGGTACAAAACTCTTTTCGGAAACCGGTTTGTTTGGGAGGCTGGATTTCGTCAAGTCTGCGTGCGAGACGATTCGTATTGACTCTCGAAAACAGCACGTAGACGCGGCTCGCAAGGGAAATCGGTCTGTATTTCTTCATGAGAGTGTCGTCGCCTTTCTTGAAGAACAAGACAACCGCACTTTTGCTCCACGCCTCCGGAGTAAAGCCATCATGGAGGAGGGAATTAAAGAGCTTCTGAAGGACTTCAAGTACCGGTTTTCCACCCGCTTTCAAAAGCTCCGCTGTAATTCCATCCTCACCTGGGGCCCTGCCGATTGTAAGGTGCTGGAGAGCCATTCTAATCTCGCTCAGACTCACGTCCGGGATATCTTCGGAATAGTGTCAGATAAGACGCGCTCTTGGATCGTTACTCCCACCTGCGTGTGGCTCCAGCGATGACGTGTTCTATGGGCAGCTGCCATAGAACCTCTCAATCTCACTCAAAATCTCAGGTGTCCCGGAAACGATGCCGCCACACTCGGTCTTCAGCTTTGACAATTGGCTCTTTCTGGCAGACAGATCGCTGGCAAAGACTTTGGAGCCTTGGTTCCGCTAGATCGCTTCTTCAATACAAGTTGTATTGAAGTTATGTAAGTCCCGCCGCATGCATTTAGAGATTTGTCTGTTCAGTTGCCTGTATGCTGCCAAATCTGTTGAAGAATGTAGCTTTATCTCCCATCTAATAGCCATGAGATTAAGAGTGTGATCGGAGAGTTTTTGTGTTCTTCTACAGCAGGTCTTGCAAAACTAAGCTCCGACCGCATGGACAGTTTCCACGAGCTTGTCATTCATATCGCCCATTGCATTTCAGTCTTCTAGGCACTGAAAACGGTTTATTAACTCGAGCTGAAAGGTTTCGGGACTTTGGAATAGAGCACGAGGGGGACGGAGCGTTGACTTCATTAGACGTGACCTCTCCAACTTAACCTTAGGTTCAGTGCGCCTCTAACCATTTGGTGAACGCTACCAGTTTTCACCCTCGTGATCAAGGAGACATCACTGAAAAGTTATCGTCTGGTCGTCATAATGAAGTCAATCTCATTTTTTGTCGAACCGTCGGGGCTCGAACAGGTCCACTTCCTGTGGGGCCGCTTCTGGAAGAAAGAGTTTATCATAAAGAGTCCCACTTTCTCCATGAAGTCGGCCAGCTGCTGGCACCTTGGGCTCCGTTGCCCTATTCCAAATTTCCCTATTTCAGCTCCCCGTTCTCTCTTTTTTTTGCTAGATTTGAATTGTAGTCTCCCATTAACACCGTATAGTAGGTTTTGGAGGAATGCACGGCATTAGACATATCCTCATATTATATTTCCTCCACCTGCTCATCGTGATGGGCCGAGGTTGGTGCGTAAACCTGTTTTACCTTCAGCGAATACCGTCTGGTGATTCTGAGTATAAGGTACGCAATCCTCGTCGACACACTCTCAATGTTTACAATGTTGTTAACGAGAGACTTGTGGACGATAAATCCGAAACCCCCTTGGGACAAATGGTCGCCCTCCCGGTGATAGAACAAGTTGCTGGATTCGAGGATTAACGTGTCCTCTGCCTCTCTTCGGACCTCGGATAATCCTATAATATGCCAGCGTAACATGTCTATCTCTTCTTGCAGCCCCACGATCTTCTCGTCAGTCCTCAGGGTGCGTGCGTTGTATGTTGCCAGATCGAGTCGTCTTAGGTGTTTAACAGTAAAAAGGGTTTCCATTTCTCGTTATACAAAATATCACTGCAGCTTTGTACTACGGTATGATGTTAGTCGAGTCGAACCATTTGCACCACAGCTTCCCGCAATACACTCTAGCCTGGCTCTACCACGAAGATAGATAAAAACGTCCTAATTAAGGCGTTCCAAAATATTTAGCTTTTTATATTTTAAATGGTGTTGGTATTTAAGTAATATTATCACTGCGGATGCTGTTTGATATAAGGGGTTTGTACTTACATTTCCTTATCATTTTGAGTTCATAAACTGTGCAGGCGATAGCTGTTGGAGATAAATTCGTTCTAAGTTCCGCGATAGCGATATATTAGATATGGCGTGATCGCGGAGCAGGAAGTATTTCAAATTATTGCAATTCATACAAATGTGAACTTTAATGACTTAGAATAAACTCGGTTTTCGAATCACAAATACTCTTCAAAAGGTCCTAAATCTTAGTTGCAATAGAAATATTTTTTTTATTATGGGAATTAAGTTTAAAAATGCAAAGCAGTAAAAAAATTCCTGCTCCGCGACCGTGCTACAGAAGGTGCTGACTGATAGCAGTTTGGATATTCTAGCGGTGTAATATCCTAGATGGTTACTCTATCATAGTTGGAGTATTTTCTGTTACGTTTATTGAACGAAAGACGTTGAAGACACATATAAATTTTAAGATTATTTTGAATGTTAATAAGAAAATGTTAACTTTTTTATTAATCGATGAAGAAAAATTCTTATTTTTCTACAGTCAAGTGTCCGAAGTTTTCTCTAACAATTCTGGCGATGCTGATAAGGCAAATGGAATCGGTTCTCACGGACACGCGCGGTGTCGTCGATATAAAAAGTATCGAACACGGTAGCAGCCACGTATTTATCAGCTGCGACCGCTGCTGCTACAGCAATGACGACCTGTACGCAGGTACAGGTATGCGGAAAAGCGAAAAGAATTGAAATATTATTTTTTTAGTATAAATTTATTTTCTCAAGAAAAAAAGAAAAATAGGCACAAAATCTACTATAATAAAACCCAAGGAAATATATAGATATTTGTTTTCACTAGAAAATTTTTCTTTTCTAGTTGCTATTCTGTTAATATTTATTACTAGTAGCTTTTTTTACATGGGGAAATGCCTACGCATACCCGCCTCGCGGGGGCAAGGACGGGTTATGTCGGACTCGCACCGACTAAAACCCCCATGGCGTTTCACCTTCGCCGCATATTGGCACGGCTACGGGAACGCTTTCGCACACATCCGCGGCTCCACTAGCGCCTGCCGCCCAATGGCAGCCCCTTCTCGGGGGAGGACCTCTCCTCCCCTTTCCTTCTCAGGCAAGGCGCTCCACGGCCTCCAACTCCACCTGCGTATCGGACCCCCCGAGTCCGGTACGCGGAGGCCATGGGGCCAGGAAAATCGAGCGCTTAGTAGCACCCGCTTTCCCGACCCCAGTGGCGGATCTGGTCTCTGGCTCCGCCGCCAACCAAGTTTCGACCGCGGAGGGTAGGGAGAGCGGCGCCTCGCAATACCGACACTCCTCTCCCCCCGCGGCTCCACCACCACCGCCCCAACGGTGCTGCCCCGTCATAGTCGCGGAGGATAGGGCGAGTGGCGCATTTCCATACAAACACTCCTCTTTCTCCGCGACTCCACCTCGGCTGCAGCGGAAGGGGGAGAGGACACCCCTCTCACCGCAGCCCACCGACACAGATCCGAAGTGGGCTCGCCAAGCCCACTCGGAGTGGCCCCTCAGGCCGGCCCTACATCACGGGGCAGCCAAGTGGGTTACTCTTTGTTCGCCGCGGATGACCAAGCCACGGCTACTAAGCCCCCCGCTACGACAGGGCGGGGACGCGTTCGGGGCGTATTACTAGTGGCCTACCCTGGCTTCGCTTGTTTAAGATCTATTAATGTGGCGCTAATGAGATTTAAGATAAATAAAATTTTCAAAATATCTCCAAGTTTTTCGGATAAAATATAGCCTTAACCATTCTTGGCATTGTTCTCTCTCTGTTTTTGAAGTTTGATTACAATTGGTTCTCCTCTTCCGATGATTAGCCTGGATAGACAGAAAGACAAACTTACATCCTATATAAGTCCTCCTGTTGGGCACATGCCTCCTTTCATTTCTGGAAGGGTAACAGAGTAATTAATCTGTGATGCTGCTATACCTAATTCGTGTTAGCAGCGATCACATGTCTTCGAAATATTTTTGTCTGTAGAATAAAAATATTGTACAGACATGCAGGTATCCTCACAATGTTTTCGTGCCAGCGGCGATGGAATCCGAGTTGCTCATGTATTTAGCTACTGAGCTACCACAGCTCAGGTAATTATAGGGAAAGGTACCAATTATGGAATACGTTCCTAATATGGAATACCGTAATTTTTCTAAAACTGAGCACTACAAATATTCCAAACTTGTGCCATGTTACTCCTCCCGCTACCCACGTTCAACGGCCAGGGTGCGTGCTTCGTTCGGCAGCAATACACACAAATGAGAGTGTGCGACACTGTTGGCGCAACATCAATCGGATATTTAGGTAAGTTTTACGTAACTATATATTTCTTATTGTTCGTACATGAATATCTCAAAATGAGTTGATAAGTATCTGAACAAAGTATGTAGTTTTTTAATAGTATTGTTATTTTACAAATTTTTGAAAATATTAAAAAGTTACATTTATTTTCCTCTCGCCATCATATTGTTCGTAATATGGAATAACGTTGAGGTCCTAATATGGAATAGTATTCTATATAAGAACCTCAACGAAAGCAAGTTTTTAATATGGTGTCTGATTACTATTTCTCTCTTTTACAGATATAATTATGATCAAACTGACCCCACCAGTATGAAAAATGCTATTAAAGCAGTGAAAACCAAAAAAATGGGTTATAAGAAAGCTGCACGGGTTTTTAATGTACCTCGGACTACCCTCTTTCGGTTCTGTCATGACATGAACCAAAATATTGACTACCGCCTTGGTCGTAAAACAATTTTGGGACCTGACATTGAACATATTATGTTAGTACGAGTACAGTATGTCAAGCAAATGAAAAAACAAACGGTATTTTGGGCTTACACGAAATGATGTGAAGATAATGACATATCAGTTGGCGGTAAAAAATAATTTAAAACATCGTTTTAATAATAGAACAGCTGGACGTAAATGATTAAAAGGGTTTTTTTTTGAGGCATAAAGTACTTTCTCCGGTCCAACCTACTGGTACATCATTTGCTCGGGTTAAAGGTTTCACGAAAGAAAATGTTAAATTCTTCTTCGATTTACTGGAAAAGAAATTTGAGTTTTTTAAATTTCCACCAACTAGGATCTACAACGTCGACGAGACTGGACTTAGCATTGTTCAATAGAAGACACCCAAGGGTTTAGTTTGCAGGGTTAATTTTAATATTTTCTTTTGATTAACGAGACGTGACCCTATTATGGAATACCCTATTCCATAATAGGGTCACATTTTTGAGAAGCATATTTTTTGTTGATTTATTTTAGTTAACAATATTACGGAAAGTGTTTATGATTTACTGATTTAAATATTATTTTTAGAGAGTGATAATGACTACATTTAATTCTAATCAATAAGACTGATTAAAATAAAACATTTGTGCTGATTTTTTTAAGAATTTGTTTAAGTATTCCATATTCGGTCCTTTTCCCTATAATTTTAATGTTATGTTTCAAATAACTCACTTTTGGGTATAAGTATGATTTCAATGCGGTTTATAGAATTTCTCATTTATTATGTTGTTTAATATACATACAATATGTAAAGAAAACCCTATTCGATCTAAATAAAATAAAATAATTTTTTTGAAATGTTAATGTTAATCAAAATACATATTTTTAATACAATTAGTTTCAAATTTAGCCATTTTTTTACGTGGTAGAGTCATGCTGCAGCTATATTAATTGTATAGTAGTAGCACGAATGGGTTGGCTCGACCGGGGAAGGACCACGCTCTCACAGAATACCAGCGTAAAATAGCGGCTTAATTCTGCTGTGTTTCATATGGTGAGTGCAGAGAATCGGAAACTCTTTTTACTGGAGAAGAGGTATTCCCTCTAAGTCCTCACGGGTGACGATGCATCTGTATTTTGATTCACATACGAGGATATGTGTAGATATCTATGGGCCACAGCAATCACTTACCATCAGTGGACAAACAATTAAACATAAAAATTAACAGTAAAAAAATTAAATCTGACAAACTATCGCCATCGACGTATTTTTGAACGTGTAGTGGTTATGTTGCCCGTCCGATGGTAGCCCGCACCGCGTATATTGCTATGGGAGTTTCCCCATTCAATTAAATTTTATTTTATTTCTATGGGATAATTTTTTATATAATCTGTGAAAAAGATTACATGAACAGAATTATATAGAGCACGCTCACGTAACGGAAATGATCTTTTTGTACTAATAAATAAATAAAATTTGTAATGTACATATTTTTTAATTTAAGATTTTTTTTAAATATAGATTGTTACTTTTTAATTGATTAAAGCAATTGCAGTTTCGGAATTCGTACTAGGAGTATACCTACCATCACGTAAATTTATGGTACTAAACCTAAGAAAAAAAACATGCGTGTCGTGGAACACTCCGTTGGAACGAAGTTCCTTTCACAGTTTTTTTTTTAAATACTAGTAATGATAGCATAAGCAACAAACATTACTTATATTCCCTTAACCCATTTCTGGTAAGCTTAAGATGCTTGTGTTGGAAGTGGTTCACGACAGTAGGCGAATGGCGGATTCAAACCCATGATCTTTCGAGTACGCGGTGCGCGCCTTGCCATTAGGATACTGACGCTTCTATTATACGATTTTTGATAAATGTGTTATATTATTGATTAACAAATAAATGAATTACTAGCGTCTATTAAATTGAAGCGTCATTTAAAATAATATTTCTTTCACGTCAAGATAAGAAAAAGTGCGAGGGAGATGAATATTATTCCACCTTATTTCGCCGCCAAGGCCGTCTACACTATGACACAAGGGGTAGTGACGAAAAAATCTTACACTTTTTGTCGCCTAGCTCCCATCCGCCAAACCCGTACCGTCCGATAAAGAACTTCGTTCTAATAATATTTCTTTTATGGCAAGATAAGAAAAAGTGCGAGGGAGATGAATATTATTCTATCTCGCTTTCTTATAGCCACCAAGGCCAAAATCGTTTACTTTTTCTCGCCTAGCTCCCATCCGCCAAATTCGTACCGTCCGATAACTTCGTTCCAAAAAAAATATTTTTTACGTGAAGAAAAATATCGCGCGCGATTGTACAACTGTCGCTCAGCTTAGTGTCGCGTCCGTGCGTGACGGATCCACTCAGCATTAAATTCA
Organism: Parnassius glacialis; assembly: GCA_033319125.1. Taxonomy (NCBI): domain Eukaryota; kingdom Metazoa; phylum Arthropoda; class Insecta; order Lepidoptera; family Papilionidae; genus Parnassius; species Parnassius glacialis. Next base: position 17,039,658 of record JAVANC010000013.1, on the reverse strand, counting down.
CGCCAAGTCAAATGTTTAATTTGCTCTATAAATCACGCTATTAAAAACATTTCAAGGGTGTCATCGCGGTACCTAACTCATTGGAAACGTGACCGGGCACTCGCTGTGTGGTCGACTCGAATCACTCCCGTCGGTATTGGTATTTCGTCGCTTTGTTATTAGCCCACGTATTATATAACGAAGAATGCCGTCTACAGATCAAATTTAATTTAATGAGAAGAAATTGAATTAGCTGCTGAAGTTCTCTGCACTGTTGTGTTGATATATTGTAATGATATAATTTACCGTTATATACGGACGGATCAATATTTCAATCTTCTTAAATTGTGTAGATTATGATTGTAGAATTGTTTAGTCGTGTGATAATATTCACATTTTTAAATTAGAATTCATAAGGATGATGTCAGTCTTTAATCAATGGCTTCCTTTTTTTACATAATTTAGTGACAAACAAGCACATAGTCCATCTGATGGTAAGGGGATGCTATGGCCCATAGACATCTACGTTTACCTTCGAGGGTCTCTGGTTCTCTACACCCACTATACGAAACACAGCAGTTAGCTGTTGTGTTTCTGCTGCTAATTTACGCTGTCATTTTGTGAGAGCGTGGTCCTTTCCTGGTCGAGCCATCCCATTCGTGCTAAAATCATAAATTAGCTGCAATATGGCTCTACCACGTACCTAATTTTTTAAAGTATATTTCCTCCATTTAATAGCCTAAATGTATTTTTGAATCGTAAATATGGTGACCGTACGGTACGACGTAAGAGAACTCGTCTTCCCATTTTGTCCTGTGGGTGTCGTAGGAGCGACTATGTGAAATACCAGATTTTTCTTAAGGCTTGCAATAGACAACGACGTACCATCTCATTTACGCTAGACGTAAAATATCCAGACCAGCGACGGGAAGCAGTGTCATAGGTACTAGACGTTTGGTACTTCGAACATCAATCCGTTTGCAAAGTCTGGCGATTACGTCAAATCCTTCCTAAACTGGTCGATGGCCCAGCTGGGGAATGTTACGGGCTGATGAAGAAGAAAAATTAAACCACAAGAGAATCTTCTTGGATAAAATCATCCCGGTTGAAGTGACCAAAAAATGGTTCTTATCCGGGCGAAGGGCCAAATATGGCGTGTTGGTTTAACTGACCAAAAACTTTTTTTTTACACGAGGAAATGCCTACGCATTACGCCTCGCGGGAGCAAGGACGGGTTATGTCGGAGTTCTCTCCCCCCGCAGCCCCACCACCACCGCATCAACGGTGCGGCCCCGTCAGAGTCACAGAGGATAGGGCGAGTGGCGCATCGCCATACCAACACTCTTCTTCCTCCGCGACTCCAACTCGGCTGCAGCGGTAGGGGGAGAGGACACTCCTCTCACCGCAGCCCACCGACACACATCCGAAGTGGGCTTACCAAGCCCACTCGGAGTGGCCATCTCGGGCCAGCTCTACACCACGGGCCAGCCAAGGGATTCCTCTTTGTTCATCGCGGGTGACCAAGCCACGGCTACAAAGCCCCCCGCCGTGACAAGGCGGGAATCCGTTCGGGGGTGTTAACCTACCAACTGCTGGTTCAGAGTTATTAAAATAAATAGCAGACTTTATTAAAGGGTGTGGCGGTGCCAACGGCGGGGAGGTTTTAATATATCGGGATATTGCAAATGCCCTAAATTCGGGCTACAGGAAAAGTGAAGTAAACTGAAGGGATGCATGCGCACTCACCTGGACTTCTGCTAATCTGCCTCGTGCCTCAAGCGCTGCAGCCACGTCGGACGCCGACTTTCGTCACACATATAAACTTTACAGATAATCGCGAAATATAGCGCTATTGTAAATGTCTATACACTTTACGACGATTATGTACACATTAACATCTAAATTACACAAAGGTGGTTGCGATGGCGCGAGGTAGAAGCAATGTGGTTGGTTTAGTGTCTTACCTATGCGAAGCCCACAACACAAGCGTGCACATGCTAAAGGCATAAAAGGCGGTAGATAGGAAACCCGGAAATGGGCTTTGCAGTACTCTTATTGAATAATGATTAACGAATATCTCATAAGCGTCAGGGTTAGGCGGTAGTGCAAAGGGGCGCGAACACTTCTATCAAGGAACGTGGTAAAGCCACGCTGCAGCTATATTATGGTTGTAGCGCGAATGGGTCGGCACGACCGGGGTAGGACCACGCTCTCACAAAATACCAGCGTAAATAGTACCTTAATGCTGCTGTGTTGAAACGAGGCATTCCATCTTAATCCTCAGGTGACAACGCATCTGCATTTTGATTCTTAGTTGAGGGTAAATGTAGATGTCATAGCATCCAATTATCATCAGGTGGACTGTGTGCTCTCTTGTAACCCTTATTCATTAAAATAAAATTATATTAAATAATGAACTAGCAATCACTGTATGAGAAGCGTTTCACTTTAGAAGCCATTCTCCGTATGTCTACTTTATGTTGTGTGGTTTTTAAGCTCGTGATATCATTTTTAGTTTTCCTTAATCCACATAAAATATATGATTACGCAACTATAAATTACGGTGTAAAAACAACACTTACCCTTCAGAACGAAACACAGCTCAGGAAATAGGCAACACTTATAATTTAAATTTACATTTAACTAAATAAACTATTGTTTGTCACTTCAGTTTTATAAAAGACTAGCGTTCTGGCCCCGGCTTCGCACTTATGATTTCTGGATCTCGACAACAGCGCCATCTATCGGGTCCAATTGCGAATCTAAACTATTATCGAATCAACTTAATCTCTCTCACTCTCACTCTTAATCAAAATCGGTACAGCCGTATGGGAGGAGTTGAGTCACATACACACCGATGGAGGAATTACATATAATATATATGTTATTCCTACGTATGTTTAGCAGTGGTGTTTTATGGGCTGTATTGGTTTATGTATATATTTTTCGTTATCAGCACGGATTTGTTGAGGAAATCGACACTTAAGCCAAATAAAGTTGCTTTCCATTACCATCTTTAGAAATCTTTCGGGTTTCTGTGTGGATTTTCCAGTGCAGAGTCGCGAGCGATTTGTAGAAAAATTTTGCATTTTCATTCGTTCACCTCATTAATTGTTAATAATTTATTTTTTGATAGTTTAGCAGAGAGCTCAGTAGCGCAGTAGTTAAGCATTTGGCTGCGGCGCTGCGGGGCTACGAGTTTGAATCCCGCACAGAACATGTGCTTGTATGGTTTAGAAATAATTGTTCCGGGTCTGGATGTGAATTTATGTATGTAAACGACTCCACGATACAGGAAAAAACGCTAGTGTAATGTTTATTTAAAAAAAATGCTTGTTTGTGTAAATTATCAGAATTATTTCGAAAAGATATTAAATCATACACAAGCCAAACTTTGCATTAATGTTAATTAAACGTTTTTAATAAAATAAATTGCGTAGAATAGCATCCATTACGTGAATATAACGTAGGCTCGCGTGACTTTACTAAAACGTCCGTTCGGTAGGAAGCTCGGTTTAAATTGAATTAAATTAAATTGATTTATATGAAGAGGAGGCAGTCCCTCGCGTCCCTCCGGACCTCCAATACTTCGGTTCGTTCCGCTGCGCTCCATTGCCGCTCCGTAATTAATGCTATTAGATTCGGAAACTAAGTGGAAAAACATCTACCGCAGCGCTGTGACGGTGCCACGAGTTTATTTGGATACAGATAACTTAAGTTTTGAGTTGTAGAATTTTATTAAGTGCCGCTGAACGATTTTTTGTCTATTTCAATGCCAATTTTGAATTACATATTCGTTATGTAACTAGCTGATTGACGCGACTTCGTCCGCGTTGCTTACACACATCACTGAACACGTAGTGCTTATAAAATCGTTGTTTCTTTTATATTTATTTATTTATTCATATAAAATACACGCATTTAAAATAATAATAAACATCGCCAAACTGTGCAAAAGTTTGTTGGCGATAATGTGCGCTCTTTTGTTATACTATTAAAACTTTGACAAGTGTCTAAGAAATAGAACTTAATAAACTTATTTGAAATCTATCCAGTAGTTTTCCGTGATGCACGCACAACGCAAACCTCTATCAATTTATTGCTAATAGATAAAGTTAGTTGTAACCTTAACTAGAGCTATGGCTTAGAGAATAAATGCTCGTTGTAAAATTAGTACGCGAGCAAGCCGGGTTCGATCCCTGCCGGTACCGATGGAATTGTTAATTGAAATTTTAAGTGCGGATTTACCATGTGCTCAGTGGTGAAGGAAAATATCGTGAGGAAATGTGCATGTCTAAGAAATAGAATATTTCGAGAGCATGTCAAGTCCACCAACACTCATTGGGGCAGAGTAGCGGTCGTTTTGCTTCATAACCCTCTTAGGTCTCCTAGAAACGGAAGAAAAGGTGAGATGATAGATTTTCTTACGCGTTCATCACACGGTAAAAAACCAACTGAACTTACAACAAATATTAAATTGTTTTAATACCATGTAAACACTTGGAAGAAGCCATTACAATGATCTAAACAACAGTACATATGATTTTATTATTATGAATTTTACCTTTCCTATTTTTTTATTTAGTATAACGGAATTCACTACGGTAACCATTCGTCCGGCGATTTTCTATAAAAACAGACAGATATAGTGAACAAAATAGAGCTTGAGGAAGTGATTATAGACGATACACTTAAGTTTTAATCTAAGTAAACTAAGATATTTTGCACTTATCATCAGTAGAGTTAACGTGTTATGCATTTTTTATTTAAATTATTTTTTACGCTATCAAACAGGTTAAACACATTCCAACTGGTAAAACTAAATAGTGATATTCCATCGATTTGTTATCGACATTCGGCGTATGTAACTAATTACTCGTTAACAACAAGAAAATGTAACAACGCATAAAACGATTTATATGCGATAATACCGATACATAAAACATTTTATTGTAGGAAGCGGGGCCCCATTATTCAAAGATATTTATTCATGTCGAATGATTGCCTTTCTTTTGTAGATCGACAATGGCGTCGTATAACGTATTCCATTTGCGCGGCGTCGCTCACCCGCTCATTGTGCATGCGTGTTTGTTGCGAGGCGGACGCAGGCTTTTCACGCGCAACCATCGGCCTGGAGCCGCTATGCCTTATATACAGGGTTGTCACACATTTAAAGTACAGATTTTAAAGATATATTGATGTCATGTTATGTAGTAAATTTAAAAATGTTGAATTAAACTTCTAGAGTATGAAGTTAAAGTATAAACTTCTACAGATTAAAGTGGGTGAAAAAAATTAAACATTTAATGACATTTTACTACGTGGTAGAGCCATGCTTCAGTTATATTAGTGGTATAGTTGTAGCACGAATGGGTCGGCTCGACTGGGGAAGGGCCACGTTTTCACAGAATACCAGCGTAAAATAGTAGCTTAACACTGCGGTGTTTCGTATGGTGAGTGTAGAGAACCGGAGACACTTTTTACTGGAAAAGACGCAATTCATTTTAGTTCTCACGGGTGACAACGCATCTTCATTTTGATTCTTTATTGAGGATAGATGTAGATGTCTGTGGACCACAGCAACCACTTACCATCAGGTGGAATGTGTGCTCGTTTGTCACCCCGTACTATAAAAAAATTCTTTTGCTTGATTTTCAATTGTTTTTTATTCAGTATTTTAGTGGAGTTTTGCCGGAAGATTATTAATCCTGTAATATCGTTAAAATAATGGTTTGAAGTACCTAGATTTTGATACGTAAGTATGATGCGGTTTTGAGTATTAAATGTTTGCGCAAGTGAATTATCAAAAAAACGATGTTGCAAGTGCTTTCAATGGTAATATATATTTTGTCAAGATTTTGTATCCGCATATACAGCTGTATTTTCATTTACGACACTTTTCTGAAATAAACTACAAATCACGTGGACACAAATAATGACAGCGTTTTTTTTTAGATCAGTAAACAAAATCAGCAGTTTACAAAACAAGGAACTAGTCATCTTGTCCGCTCGCAGTGGACTAAAAAAGTTACGGATAATTGACCGTAACATAGTACACAATTTATTAAAGCCGCAGAGTCCGTAGGTATACTTCAACCCTTACCAATTTTATTTAATAGAGATACATTATTTTGTGTTAAAGAAACCGTTTTCTAACGTTTATAATTAATAGTATTATTAATATTCAGCATTATGTTAGCGAATGAAGTATTTTGAGCGGCATATTATATGGTTCTTAAAATATAAAAAATTCATGATGCAATATTGTCAGCCCTAAATGATTATTCTATTCAAAAATGAAATGGAGCCAAGATTGATGAGTTTAGACACGACCTATGACACGCACTACCGAATACTTTGTACATAGCCGAGCCGCTCTATGCCCGATGCCCGTTTCTCTGCCCCGTGAATTTCATACTTTAGGGGTCGTACTCACTGACGAAACAACTACAATTATTTTTGCTTTTGACACCTTTTGTGACAATAATACACAAACGTATACCTTGAGTCTCCAAATATGATTTATAACGCAGCAGCGTATTAGTTTGTGTAAATGGTCTATTGCGGTGACAGCGTGGAATCAGGTCTAATAATTTTGTTGTAATTAAATACGAAACATTAATCCTCACTAGCATATTAAATTCACATAGGTAATATATAAATAAGATTAGATATATTATTTTTGTATAGTACTTTTTGGTATAATCGTTTCGTATCGCCAGATATAAATTAACTAGATCGACGGCAATGTGCAGTCACTTATGCGCTTTTCAAGCATGGCGATCTTATCTTATTATGGATAAGACCCCTTTAGTAAGGACGTAACGGGCACTCAGGCTTATGTCGAGTAGTGGTCTCCAGAAGTAGTATCAAGTATAGAGACTCATGGAGATTAGTTTTTGTTATTTAATTGGCTCACCTGTGTAAACAATGCTTTATAATAAACGATAATTATTGGTAGCGAACGCGAGAGCTTTGCGTTTATACGCTCGATGTTACCCGTTTTTGTTTAGGTAATGTTTAGGCGCATTCGGCCGACTAATAGGATTTTTTGTGTAACACTCGTTTGTGGCTGAGATGTTATATTAAATTCACGTTAATTCATCTTCTTGTTTCGGTCGCTTGTTAATCCAACGTTAATATTTGATATGCAAACATGGTAGCTATTTTGATCTTTGTTATTTATATCTTCGTGAGAGTGTCGTAAGGGCCGACAGAAGAAAAGTGAAACAGGAGATGGGCAGCAGCATGTTCCTGATAACAGCTCAAAATAATAAAAACTGCGGTTGCCAACCAGCTTGCCAAGCATGGCAACTATGGCAAAATCGCCCCATGAGGCAATCTATATTCTTTATCTCTCTATGGTCTATGTTTAGCAGTGGACTTTTATAGGCTGTAATGGGATGAAATGGAATTAATATGGTTAGTACAGTGGCGTAGCTATGTAACTAAGGGCTCCGGGGCAAAAATTAAATTGGGACCCTGTCTAAACTAAACTAAATACTTTAAAGGTGCAAAACTTTTTACGTGGTGGAGCCATGCTGTAGCTATATTAGTAGTATAGTTGTAGCACGAATGGGTCGGCTCCACCGGGTAAGGACCACGCTCTCACAGAATACCAGCGTAAAATAGCAGCTTAACGCTGCTGTGTTTCGTATGATGAGTGTAGAGAACCGGAGACCCTTTTTACTGGAAATGAGGCATTCCATCTTAGTCCTCACGGGTGACAACGCATCTGCATTTTGATTTGTAATCGATAATAGATGTGGATGTCTATGGACCGCAGCAACCACTTACCATCAGGTGGACTGTGTGCCCGTTTGTCACCCTTATTCTATTAAAAATACTATTTCATCATCAGCTCCTTGTCGCCCATAATAAAACAAAGCTACTTACTACTAAGTATTATGTGTAACGCATAAACAACGACGGAGTAGATTACAGTTAATAGCAGACAACATAACAGTGGAAGAGTAACACGGTAGCTTTTGCTGTCGCACGGGTGGACCAGACTAGATGGAGTGAGGACCTGGTAAGACATGAAATGAAGAGCTGTAATGAATGAATGTAATGAATGGGTGGACTGGCTCGAACCTAGGAGGTACCACGACCTTACAGATAACCAGCATGAAGTAGAAGTTGACTTTGCCTGGTAAGTGCAGGTGGTCGCACCCCTGGTATTGGAGAATCCCTGGCTGAGCATCCACGCCCAAGCTACCCTACTCTTCCTTAGCGCAGGTGCTCAGGCTGCCTCACGTATCCTGTGGAGAGGGGTGGAGGGCGAAATTCCGCTCAAGACTAATACTGCTCGTGGCAAGTAGAACAATAAGACAAAGGTGACCCCTGCCACGTTATCCGTGAATTTCTTCAACATCAGGGGATTTCATTCGAATGTTAAGAAAGTCCACTAGGTACCATCTGAAGATGGCGAAGCTGGCCTTGCTCTTTCTAACCGAGACGCAGGTGTCCCCTCCGGTTGATATTTCTCCCCTATCCATGGGACAAATTAGAACACCTTTGTGCCTCGAGCTGGAATTTGCGTATACTTCAGATAGGACATCTGTTCTCGACGCCTCGGTAGTCTTGAAGGTCAGCGACGACCATCCTTGCGTCGACGGGTGCATCTATAGGTAATGCGGACACTGACTAACTCATCGACCACGTCCAATTCACTGCAGACTCCGTGCTACAACAGGCCCCATCTGCAGAGGTCGTGATCCTTGGTGATTTTAACGGCCACCTCGCTGAATGGCTTGGTTCTCATATAATCGATCATGCGGGAAGATCTGCTTATGACTTTGCCTTGGTATATGGTTACTTCGCCTAAACGGATTCTAGATGTGGAGGATCGTGCAACTTCCCTTTTTTTATTGGATAAGGGTGACAAACGAGCACAGAGTCCACCTGATGGTAAGTGGTTGCTGCGGCCCATAGACTTCTACATTTATCCTCGTTTGCGAATCAAAATGCAGATGCGTTGTCACCCGTGAGGACTAAGATGGAATGCCTCATTTCCAGTAAAAAGGGCCTCCGGCCACCTGCACTCACCAAGCGAAACGCAGAGGTAAACCTCTACTTCACGCTGGTATTCTGTGAGGTTGTGGTACCACCCCGGTTCGAGCCGGCCCATCCGTGGAACAGCAAAAGCTGCCGCGTGGAACTTCTTCCTGTTGGAACTTCTGCTGATCTCTCATCCAAACGGATATCAGGTTCCGTCGACGCCCCTCTCGGCTCATTGCACCATTGTCTGATCCGGACTGTGGTGCCACTCACACTCCCATTGCGGTTGCGTTTTGCAGATCGCCACCGTGCTTGGCACTATAGGTCGGCCGATTGGGACAGGATGCGGTCTTTTTCTACATCCTTTCCTTGCGGACAGGGCTGGGTGTGCTTCTCACCGGATGATCCCAACGTGATTCTTTCGCTGATGTGGTACTTCAAGGAATGGAACTCTTTATTTTATCATCTGTGGTGCCTGGTTTGGTCGCTCCTGTAAAATTGCATCGCCCTATAATACGAGTGCTTCACCAGTGCTGTTAAAAAAAAGTATAATTTTGCTTTCAGGTCGTTATGATATGGTTTACACAGCGTTTGGTGCGCATAGTACTATTCTCCCCAGACGTCAAGTCGAGTGGGCCTGATGGAGTTCCTCCCATTGCGCTGAAGACGTGTACTCCCTAGTTGGCACCGGTCGTAACGTGTCTTTTCTAAAACTCTTTCTCCCTAGGCGTAGTCTCGAACTCAAAGAAGAGAGATTTAGTGCACCAGATCTCTAAAAAATAACTGAAAATCGACCGCACAGACCAACTTGTTCTCCAAAATAATTAAAACCATTGTGAACTGCCAGTTCCTGAGAAAAAGTCAATTGCTGAACATATCCTTCCACAAAGATTGTCTTCCCTATATATTTGCCATAGTTGCCACGCTTGGCAGTCGGGTTGGCAACTGCAGTTTTCTATTATTTCAAACTTTTATCAGGAAGATGCTGCTGCCCATCTCCTACTTTGGTTTATCTCTGACGTTTATGACACCGACACATTGCACCGACAGGATGGTAAAGGAGTAACTACATTTTATATCCATGTTTTTTTGGTCTGAACTTTTTATTCCTCGAATCCGCCATTCGACTACTGTCGTGAGCCACTTCTAACACAAGCATTTTAAGCTTACCAGAAGTTGTTAAAGGGAATATTAGTAATGTTTAATAGCATTACTAGTATTTTTTTAAAAAAATTACCGTGTAAAAATTTACCCTGTTTAGTAGAGGTCTTTTACTCACATAAATTGCACATAGACCAGATCCAGACCCATAACAACTGTTTGTGGGTCATATAAATACTTGTCCCTTGCGGGATTCGAGCTCGATGCCAGTACAGTCGAACGTAAAGTCACTGCACCACTGAGCCATCAAAAGCAGTTGCTGTTCCAAGTATCCATTAGTTTTGTATATCTGAATTACATACGTAATAATTTATACTGCCATCTGTCTGAAACTACAAGGTGTTTATAAAAATCAAAGTGACAAACGAACTTACAGTCCTGTTAAGTAATATATTAATAATAATAATAATAGCTGGTTTCTTTCCCTTTCTCCCTAACCCTCGGCCGTTTGGTCTCCCCCGCCGAGGGCTTCCATCTGATTGGGTTTTTATTTATTTATGTATTTTTTATGTATTTATTTTATTTTGTTAATATTTATGTATGTTTATCATTTTCATTTACAATTATATATTTATACAGCCCAACCAGATGAGTAAACTATATAGATACCCCATTAATAATAATAATAATAATCGCCATTAAATTACCAGCTTCCAGCTGATAAAAAAAATATTTAAAAAAATAATAATAATAATAAATACTTTTATTTCTTTAAAATTACAAATTTAAACAATATAGTAGATGGGTTCTCATAGTAAGTTTAAAAGAAAGCCTGTGTCAGGAGTTCCCGCTCTTCCTTATCTATTACAGTCTAAGTGGCTACTGCAGTCCTTATACACCTGGAACCAACTTCAAAAGTAGAAAGCAACAGATGGGTTATCAGCTTAACCTTCAAAGGTGATAACTTATCACCTTTGAGGGTTAAGATGGAATGCCGCACAGCCTGTCATTATAATTACTCTGTGTACCCTCAGACTGCAGACGCAGTGCACGCACTGCTGCATGGTGGCAAAAATAGGTAAGAGTACGGTACCTACCCAGATAGACAGAAAAGGAGCCACCTATAAGTTTTTCGTGCATTTTATCAAGTCGCCTTCTTCGAAACACGCGGAACAAGATGAGATGATGATAATTATGTTTTCCCACACCACAAGACCACAACCAAACAAGGATTGTGAACTTTTTCTCTTCCTTTTTTTTCTTTTCTTTTTTTGAACATAGCCAGTCTTAACGTAATAAAATTGCAGTGTCCTACTATCCTCAATCAACGGGTGTGAATTTGTTTGCTTAGGAAATTCAGAACAAAAGTTGCCACATAATATACTCACTGACTTGAATCCTCAGTATAAATTTAAAAATGAAATGCTTATTGCTATAGGTAACCCTTCTAGCTATTAAAATGTTACGCCTTTGTTGCATTTGTAAACAAACCAATTTGAATGTCGAAATAAAAGCACACAGACTCGTAGTTTCGAAGAAGCAAGGCACGCAGCGGTATCACAAATTACAGGGCGCCGCAAACTACCACGCTTGGGCCAATTTCACGCGGGCCCAAACATTGCCCAAACATTCCAATTAGTTTATAATAGCTGTAGGAATGGATTTGTACTTACTCTATAGTACGTGGGGGAAAATTCTTTTTAAGAATATACACGTAACTATAATTTTTGTGCTGTTAAATATGTATATTATACCCTGTATTATAAATAAAAAACATTCTTTTGCTTGATTTTCAATTGTTTTTTATTCAGTATTTTAGGGGAGTTTTGCCGGAAGATTACTATATATATATATATATATATATATAATAGAATTATGGTGACAAACGAACACACAGTTCACCTGATGGTAAGTGGTTGCTGTGGTTCATAGACATCTATATTTATCCTCCATTAAGAATCAAAATGCAGATGCGTTGTCACGCCTGATGACTGAGATGGAATGTCTCGTTTCCAGTAAAAAGGGTCTCTCGTTCTCTACGCTCACCATACGAAACACAGCAGCATTTTACGTTATTATTCTGTGAGAGCGTGGTGTTACCCCGGACGAGCCAACCGTGCTGCATTCGTGCTGCAACCACAATATAAATTTTAAAAGTGGTAGAGCCACGCGGCAGCTTTTGCTGTCGCACGGATGGGCCGGCTCGAACCGGGGTGGTACCACGACCTCACAGAATACCAGCGTGAAGTAGAGGTTGGGGGGGGGGGGGGGGCAAAATTCCGCTCGCGACTAATACTGCTCGGGGCAAGCTGAGCAATAGGACCAAGGCGACCCCTTTTACGCTATCCGTGAATTTTTGCAATATCAGGGGACTTCATTCCAACCTTAACGCTGTCCATTACCATCTAGAGACCTTGCTCTTTTTAGCCGAGACTCAGGTGTCCTCTCCGGCTGATACTTCATATCTCTCTTACCCGGGGTACAAATTTGAACATTCCTTTGTGCCCCGGGCTGGAGTTTGCGTATACTTCAGAGAGGACATCTGTTTTCGACGCCTCGGCAGTCTTGAAGGTACGGACCTGTCCATCCTATGGCTGCGCGTAGACAGCGACGACCATCCCCGCGTCTACGGGTGCCTCTATAGGTCCCATAGCGGTAATGCCGACACAGACCGACTCATCGACCTCGTCCAAATGACTGTAGACTTCGTGCTACAACAGGTCCCATCCGCAGAGATTGTGATACTCGGTGATTTTATCGCCCACCACGTTGAATGGCTTGGTTCTCGTTTAACCGATCATGCGGGTAGATCTGTCTATGACTTTGCCTTGGCATATGGTCTAACACAACTGGTTACTTCGCCTACGCGGATCCCAGATGTGGAGGATCATGTCCTGTTGGACCTTCTGCTGACCTCTCATCCGGACGGATATCAGGTCTCCGTCGATGCCCCTCTGGGCTTTTCGGACCATTGTCTGATCCGTAGTACGGTGCAACTCACGGACTCATCGCAGTTGCGATCTGCAGCTTGCTGCCGTGTTTGGCACTATAGGTCGGCCGATTGGGACGGGATGCGGTGTTTTTTGCATTCTACCCTTGGGGGCGGGCTTGCTTCTCGCCGGAAGATCCCAGCATTGTTGTCGGTTCTGTTTCTGATGTGGTACTTCAGGGTATGGAACTTTTTATTTCATCCTCTGTGGTGCCCATCGGAGGCAGATCCCAGCCATGGTTTGGTCGCTCCTGTAAAATAGCATCACGCTATAAGCAGAAGTCCTACTAGGCCTGGGCTGACGTATCAACGTCCCGGGATGTTAACCAGCGCTCTTAAAATGACGTATAATTCCGCCTCCAGGTCCTTCAAAAGTGTCATTGCCAAGGCAAAGTCAGAGCACATCGGCAGAATTGGCGAGAAACTAGTTCGCCTCCCTTCGGGAACACGTGCATTCTGGTCTCTCGCCAAGGCTGCCCAAGGGAACTTCTGTCAGCCATTTCTGCCATCTCTGCACAGGGTGGACGACTCACTGGCCCATGACGCAAACGAGAAAGCCGACTTGCTAGGCTCTCTATTTGCTTCCAACTCGACTCTAGATGACGGGGAGAACACACCGCCGAACATCCCTCGGTGTGAGTGCTCCATGCGGGAAGTGCTGTTTACACAGCGCTTGGTGCGTAAAGCACTCCTCTCCCTGGACGTCAACAAGTCGAGTGGGCCTGATGGAGTCCCACCTATTGTGCTTAAGACGTGTGCTCCGGAGTTGGCACCGGTTTTAACGCGTCTTTTTCGATACTTCTACTCCTTAGGCGTAGTCCCGAACTCATGGACGACAGCTTTGGTGCACCCGATCCCTAAAAAAGGTGACCGCTCAGATACGTCCAACTACAGGCCTATCGCTATCACCTCCTTGTTCTCCAAAGTAATGGAAACGATTATTAACAGCCACCTTGAGGATCACCAGCTGATTAGTGACCGTCAGTACGGTTTCCGTCGAGGTCGCTCAGCTGGTGATCTTCTGGTCTACATGACCCATAAATGGGCGGAGGCAGTGGAGTCCAAGGGGGAGGCATTGGCCGTTAGTTTGGACATAGCGAAGGCTTTTTAGGGTTTGGCACAAAGCGCTTCTTTCGAAGCTGCCCTCCCATGGGCTTCCCGAGAAATTGTGCAATTGGAACACTAGTTTTCTTGCAGATCGGAGCGTCAAGGTTGTAGTAGACGGTGCATGCTCCGATTACAAGCCCATTAACGCTGGTGTTCCACAAGGCTGCTTGCTATCACCAACGCTCTTCCTTCTGCATATCAATGATATGTTGCAAACCAGTAACATTCATTGCTATGCAGACGACAGCACTGGTGATGCTTTATACACCGGCCGTTCCAATATTTCTCGGGAAAACGTCGCCGAGTACCGGAACAAACTTGCGTCTGAAGTCGAGACTTTTTTGAACAAAGTCACAGACTGGGGGCGACTAAATCTAGTCCAGTTCAATCCCCAGAAGACACAAGTTTGCGCGTTTACCGCTAAAAAGAATCCCTTTGTCGTATTTCCTCAGTTTCAAGGCACTCCCCTTGTTGCCTCAGTCAGTATAGGTATCCTCGGTGTCGACATATCGAGTGACGTGCAGTTTCGTGGTCACTTGGAAGAGAAGGCCAAATTGGCCTCTAAATAGCTTGGCGTGCTCAGCAGAGCGGGACAGTATTTCATGCGGGCACACCGCTTGCAACTTTACAAGGCGCAGGTTCAGCCTCACATGGAATACTGTTCCCATCTCTGGGCAGGGGCTCCCCAGTGCCAGCTCCTTCCACTTGACCGCATCCAGCGCAGAGCGGTTCGAATCGTCGACTACCGAGTTCTTTCCGATCGGCTTGACTCACTGGCACTGCGTAGAGATGTTGCATCTCTTTGCGTATTTTATCGCTTCTACCACGGGGAGTGCTCTGAGGAATTGTTCGGACTAATTCCAGCCGCTCAATTTCACCATCGCACATCGCGGCAAAACTCGCGATACTATCCATATCATCTGGATGATTGGCGGTCCACCACTGTGCGATTCAGAAGAAGTTTTCTCCCTCGCACAACTTCCTTGTGGAATGGATTACCACCAGCGATTTTTCAGGACCGATACGACTTAGGAAGCTTCAATAAAAGAGCCTACTACTCGTACTTTTTAAAAGGCCGGCAACGCATCTGCGATTCCCCTGGTGTTGCAGTTGTTCATGGGAGGCGGTAGTCACTTACCATCAGGTGAGTCGCATGCTCGTTTGCCCCCTTTCCTATAAAAGGGTATACGAACTACCGTAACGAACACCTGTGGCTTCAAGAAAATCCACATGCGATCCGCCCAAGTTCTTTTCAACATAAATTTTCTGTCAACGTTTGGGCCGGAATGATTGATGACATTCTAATTGGACCAACCATTTTACCGGAGACAATGAATAGCCCAAGATTCCTAAATTTCCTGGAAACGAATTTTTTGGATGCTTTATTGGAGTTACCATTGGCCTACAGGGCCAGAATGATTCTGCAATTGGATGGTGCTCCGGCACACTTCGCGCTTCTTGTGCGGAATCATTTAAATGCACACTATTCGTCGTGGATCGGACGCGGAGGAACAATTGCTTGGCTACCGCGGTCGCCGGATTTAACACCTCTCGATTTTTTTTTGTGGGGCACACTCAAACGAAGAGTGTATGTAAATGTGCCAAATACACGAGAGGAGTTAGCAGAAAAAATAATTCAAGCAGCAAACGAATTGCGAGAAGACAAGGCAATGATCCAGCGCTCTACGCAACACACTAAGAGCAACAGCATGTCTGCAGAGACAAGGAGGTCACTTTGAGCAGTTTTTGTAATTATTTTGCCAAATTAAATGCAATTGATATAAATTATTTTGTTTTATTTCATTTGCTAGTGTATCCGCGCTTTTCAAGTAAGTATGTTTACACTGTCATAGCTCCTAAACTATCTAACTCAGAGTTAAGATTTAAATGTGCATTTATAGCAAATATCCTGTATTATAATAAAAACAAGTAAAAAAAAAATGGTTAACACGATGGATTTTTTTTAAAGCTAAGAATCTGAAAAACAACATCAATTTGTTGTCTAATTTATTTTTTCAAAAATGTTTTTTACTAATACTGAAAAATTAAAAAATAATATTTTGAATCTAGATTTATTATCTACACTATTAACTAACATTTGAGACCAATTTTGTTTTTGAAAGTCTTCTACTTGGGTAGATATTGTTAAATTAATACAAGCATCTATGCTTCGCCAACAATTTTTTTTAAAGTGCTGCCATTTTTTTATTGATGGCGAAAAAAAATCATTGATCCGTGATTTGTCGATAAAATTAATTGTATTTTAACCCCTTAAAGTATCGGACATCGGAAACCAGACATATTGTATATATATATATATATATATATATATATATATATATATATATATATATATTTATACATAACTTTTGACAGCATCGTCAAAATTACAGCCATCAAAGTCCACTGCTGAACAAAGGCATCGCCATAGATTGCCTCATAGGGGATCCCCCCTATTTGCCTCGTAGGCAGGCGGGTTGACAACCGCAGTCTTTTATTAAGTGACGAAGCTTGCGAAGTCACTTATTGATTTCACGATGTCTGTCCGTCTGTCCATCCGTCTGTCCGTCTGTCCGTCTGTCCCACGATTATCTCGAGAACGGTTTCGAATTTTCAAATTCTGTTTTCAACAATCGATTACTGATCACCCAGGCATCTGAACCTCCTATTTTGAAACTGATTGCTCAACGGCAACCGTTAGAAACCGCTACAAAGCTGATTGCTTCGCCACTTTGCTATGCTGTTAGCTTGCTAGGTTTATTATTGTTGTAATCAGGAAGATCTTATCTTCTGTTTCAGTTTCTCTTTTCCACGTAATGATATGAGGTAGTGTGTGAATGAATTCTCTTGCGCTGCTACTTCATGGCGTCTTTTTTAACGTAAACGACGTTTAAAAAACACAAAAATATAGTTTGGTACCTTATTAAGGGGCTACTCCATGCGAACGACCTTGAGCATTTGGCCGGCGTGCCACTCGCTACAATATATTATTGCGTAAGAAATATGTAAGACGTCACCTATTGTACGAACGTAGTATTATTTTTTCAACATCAATAAACTATTTTATGGAAATACACACAGCGTACAACGATAAATGAATTTTAATTTTTTTATTCGGTATATTAGTTGCGTTATATTAGAATTATATATTTTCATATATTATCTAATTATGAAATTTTATAATTAATTATATATTAAAAATGAGGCATTGAAAATTGTGAGTTTAAAAGATACATATTCACTATAGGTAAATAAATAGATAGCCCGCCCTTTGTACAAATATTTGGTGCAATAAAGAATAAATAAATAAATAGGATATTTCGCAGATGTGTTTTTGATTATTGTTAATTTTTACATGTCACGTATTGAAAAGTAACATACTACCTACTAATTTTTGAACTGAGCACCTTGTAACTTAGCCTGCATATTACTTATGCTGGCAGACATTATCCTTAACCCAAATAACTGATGAGGATGAAAATCAATTTTATTTCTACATACGTAATAATATTTATTTATACATAAGGGTAATTTTACAAAAATCAACAAGAAGTATAAGGGTTCAATCTTTCAATTTCAATTGTAAAAAAATGTTACCCCCACACTAGGATTTTCTCCTGTGTAGTGGAGGCAGTTTACAAACATAAATTGCACAAGGACAAACATCCAGACCCGGAACAATTATTTGTAGGCCATACAAATACTTGTTCCGTGCGGGTACGAACCCGCGGCCCCCAATGCAACAACTGATTGCTAAGCCACTGCGCCACGGAGCCGTTGCCGGGTTATAGCTAAAGTGACCATACGTCCCCTTTTGAACGGGACTGTCCCTTTTCTCGGCCACCTGTCCCATTGTCCCCAAACAAAGCTCCGGAACACGAAATTGTCCCGTAACTTGTTGGATGGAAGTATTCAAAGTCAACAATCTTCAACATAATTTTTTTTAATCGAATATATTTTATGTCTACCTGGTACAAATGCTCCAGTAGAAAGAGTATTTTTTTTATTTTGAATAAATTGTGGACGTCTGAAAGAAACACTTACACGGTTCCAGTTCTAAAGGCGATGTTGTTAACAAAGGTAACAATAAAAAAACTTGAGCAGAATTTTATTCTTATTTAAAATCATCACCAACTTTATTAAAGCAAATTTAATTCACTGACAAATGTAATTAATAATTAAAAAAATATGTTGCATTTAATAATTACCGTCTATACCGAATATAATTTTATAGTGAACACTAATTGTATAAAGTTATAATTTTTAGAGTATAAATAAACCCATGTCCTGTTTTGATTTAAAAAATAAATGGTCAGTTTAGTTTTTTTAGTTAAATTTAGTTTTAAAATTTTTTAGTTTATAGTAAAATGTAGGTATATTAATACCTACTTAGATACTTTTTACTAAATTAGGGTGGATGCCCCTAATACCAGGCATGCCCCTAATTCCAGTCTTTTCGCCTTTTTAGTCCATAAATAAGATTTCTAGTATTCTTACTACAAATATATGTACTCAATTATTTTTTGAAAAAGAAGAAAAAAACAAATAATCAATAATATTTTAGCAAACAACTATAACTTAGTAATACTAATTATAACATAATTGAAAAACTCATAATGGACTTTTTGGCCCAACCCGGGATTCGAACCCGGGTCCTCATGATCAGCAGTCGCACTACTACAACCACTAGACCAACGTGGCAGTACCATACGTAATAAAATATTGTGGTTGGGTATTAGGATTATTTTTAACTGTATACTATACTGATAATATTGAATTAGCCTTTTATAGTGTAAATTATAATATTTGTCGAAATGTTAATTATGGATTCGAACCTTACATGCTAATGGTGCTTTATTTTTTTATTTGCATTTAGTTCAAAGAAAATACACGCAAAAAACTTCATCGCGCAGTAAAAAACACAACAAATATATGTATAACTAATACGAAAAATTATACCCAAAACAAACAAATAATATTACCTATAAATAACCTAATAAGTAATAATATTATCGACTGATAAGATGACGTGAGCGTGTGTGCTGGCCGACGCTCTAACGACACGGGTTTAACGTTGAAGAGCTCACAGCTCAGCGCTCACTGATTCCAGCAAGCCCGTGGGCAGCCCAGATTTTAAAATAATTTCTTAATAAAATCAAATTTTGGTCTTTTGAAAAAAATTTTATAATAAAATGTTCATTAACAAATTGCCTATCCATTGGTGTAAATCGCAAAATAAAATAATACTTACTTTACGAGGAGATGCATGTTATCAATAATAATTTCACATTTATGTGGTTTCGTTGTAAGGAGATTATATTAATATTTATTCCTTAAAAAAAAATTGGATATACTCGTAGCTCTTATGAAATCAAGATTTAGTAGAAATATAATGTGTTTTTTATTAGTTGATATATCTTTTAAATAAAAAGTAGATAGCTCCTAAAAACCGCACAAATAACGACTAGCGCGACATTTTCCTCAACTTGCGCCTTAAAATACCTCTATAATGCAGAAACATAGAAACAGAATTGTGTTTGGCGGGACATGCAGTGTAACGGAAAATTCGGTATATATTTTGAGCAATCGCCGCTCAAAACTATGTAGTATGATAATTGAAATATATACACTATATAATAATATAATGTGTCGTATTTAGTGAAATAAATGTAATATATTTATGTCCCGCACGTCGAAAGTTTCGCCTCACTAGTCACTACACTCGTCACCTTTCCTTATAGAGCATCACGGCCATCGCGGGACACTGCACCTTCAGCTAGTGTTGCCAGATGTACGATTTAAATCGTATTCATACGATTTTTTAAGAGTTGTATGCACGTACGATCGAGACATAAAAATCGTACGCAATTTATACGACTTTTCACATTTTCTACCAGTTTTATCAGAATCATATAGAAACAAAATAAATACTTTGTTCCCTCTAATGAAAACTGTGCCACGGATTGTAAGTGAAGAAATAATGCAAAATGTGGACGATGAGTGGAGAAGATTACCCATGCTCTTTATTAAGGGGCTACTCCATGCGAACGACCTTGAGCATTTTGTGTGGCGCGTCGACTCGATACAATATAGGATCGCGTAAATGTGTAAGACGCCAAAAATACTACGGACGTAGTATTTTTCCAACATCAATAAACTATTTTATGGAAATACACACAGCGTACGACGATAAATGTATTTTAATTTTTTTATTCGGTATATTAGTTGCATTATATTAGAATTATGTATTCTCATATATTATCTAATTATGAAATTTTATAATTAATTATATATTAAAAATGATGCATTGAAAATTGTGAGTTTAAAAGATACCTACTCACTATAGGTAAATAGATAGATAGCTCGCCTTTTGTACAAATATTTGGTGCAATAAAGAATAAATAAATAAATAGGATGTTTCGCAGAGTGAGAGTAATATAGAATGAGAGTCGTGGAGGCAGTTTACAAACATAAATTGCACAAGGACAAACATCCAGACCCGAAACAATTTGTAGGCCTTACAAATATTTGTTCCGTACGGCATTCGAACCCGCGGCCCCCAGCGCAACAACTGATTGCTAATCCACTGCGCCACGGAGCCGTCGCCGGGTTATAGGTAAAGTGACCATACGTTCCGTTTTGAACGGGACTGTCCCTTTTCTCGGTCACCTGCCCCATTGTCCCCAAATAAAGCTCCGGGACACAAAATTTTCCCGTAACTCGTTGGATGGAAGTATTCAAAGCCAACAATCTTCAACATAATTTTTTTAATCGAATATATTTTATGTCTACCTGGTACAAATGCTCCAGTAGAAAGAGTATTTTTCTATTTGGAATAAATTGTGGACGTCTGAAAAAAACACTTACGGTTCCAGTTCTAAAGGCGATGTTGTTAACAATAAAAAAAACTTGCCCAGAATTTTATTCTTATTTAAAATCATCACCAACTTTATTAAAGCAAATTTAATCCACTGACAAATGTAATTAATAATTAAAAAAAATATGTTGCATTTAATAATTACCGTCCATACCGAATATAATTTTGTAGTGAACACTAATTGTATAAAGTTATAGTTTTTAGAGTATAAATAAACCCATGTCCTGTTTTGAGTTAAAAGATAAATGGTCACTTTAGTCTTTTTAGTTAAATTTAGTTTTAAAATTTTTTAGTTTATAGTAAAAAGTAAGTAGGTAGGTAATATAAGTACCTACTTAGATACTTTTTACCGGATTATAAGTATAGAACACCTTATGTACACAATTATTTTTTGAAAAAGAAGAAAAAACAAGCAATAAATAATATACTATATTTTAGCTAAAAAACTATAAGTTAGTAATACTAATTATAACTTAGTTATAACTTAGAACATAAATGAAAAACTCATAACTGACTTTTAGGCCGGACCCAGGATTCGAACCCGGGACCTCATGATCAGCAGTCGCTATACTACAACCACTAGACCAACGTGGCAGTACCATACGTAATAAAATATTGCGGTTGTGTGTTAGAATTATTTTTAACTGTATACTATACTGATAATATTGAATTAGCCTTTTATAGTGTAAATTATAATATTTGTCGAAATGTTAATTATGGATTCGAACCTTACATGCTAATGGTGCTTCATTTTTTTATTTGCATTTACTTCAAAGAAAATACACGCAAAAAGCTTCATCGCGCAGTAAAAATACAACAAATATATGTATAACTAATACGAAAAATTATACCCAAAACAAACAAATAATACTACCTAGAAATATCCTAATAAGTAATAATATTATCAACTGACATGACGTGAGCGTGTGCGCTGGCAAACGACACGGGCTTCACGTCGATGAGCTCAGGGCTCACTGACTTGAGCAAGCCCGTGGGCAGTGAATACGCCCAGATTTTAAAATAATTTCTTAATAAAATCAAATTTTGGTCTTTTGAAAAAAAATTTACAATAGAAATGTTCATTAATAAATTGCCTATCCATTGGTGTAAATCGCAAAATAAAATAATACTTACTTTACGAGGAGATGCATGTTATCAATAATTATTTCACTTTTATATGGTTTCGTTGTAAGGAGATTATATAAATATTTATACCTTTAAAAAAAATTGGATACAGCTCTTATGGAATCAAGATTATGTAGAAATATAATGTGTTTTTTATTTGTTGATATATCTTTTAAATAAAAAGTAGATAGCTCCTAAAAACCGCATAAATCACGACTAGCGCGACGTTTTGCTCAACCCGCGCCTTAAGTTGATATGACTCTCTCGCCAGACGAATTTTGGGCAGAAATGTGTACGTTAGATGACTTTCAGAATATAGCAAAATTTGCTCTCGATTTGCTACGCCTTCCTCAGTGGTGCTTCAGTTCAGTAAATCTCATCAAAACGAAAATCCGAAGTAGGCTCAGTATTGAGACTGTGAATGGCACGCTATTAGCCAAACAACATATAACGCTTTCGTTGTTGTGTTGATTTTTCCCCATCAAAAGAAATGTTAAATAATATGAACAGTAAGATTTTATTTGGAGATAAAGACTAATAACTTTGTGTTTTTAATTTTTGTATAATTTAATAAAACAATGTATAAAAAACGTACTATTTTTATTTAATGAGCTTCTTAGGGAATACGACTTTTTATTTGCCCATAGTACGATCGTTCATTCAGAATGTCTGGCAACACTGCCTTCAGCTATACTATGTTAGTAGCACGAAAGGGTCGGCCGGGGACGGATTACAGTCTCATAGAGTACCAGCGTGAAATTGTAATATAATAATTTATTTGCCAGAATTATGGTGGTTACAGACATTATAATTAAAGATATTACAAGCATATTTTGCCAGTGGCATGCAAATACATAATTTTATAAAGTGTACATGATTTTATTAAAAAACATTGTGTTTAATTATACTTTTATGTTAAATTCAAGATTAAAAATTCATAAGACTAAGGTAATTAAAGTAATTAATTAAATAAAAAAAGTACAAAGTTTTATCCAGTCCTAAATTAAAAATATACATTTATATTATATCAAATCAAGTGTACATGTCAATAGTTATTATAATTTTATATAAATGTATTTAGTCAATTTTACACGAAATGTCTTAAAAAATACTTATCATTTTTGTTTATATAGTATGTAACTTAATGCTGCCTTGTTTCTTATGGTTAGCGTAGAGAATGTAGAGCGAGAGTCGTATGGTTTTTTATAGAACCACTTACCATCAGGTGCACTGTGTGCTCGTTTGTTTTATTCTATAAAAAAATATCGGAGGAACACTAAGGTGCAGTGTCAGCAACACGGGACAATCACAACAAAACAAAACGCGAAATATCCACCGAACTAACAATTTATTTTCAAAAAAATGGTCTCTTTGGTTATTATTTAAATCCAGGGTCATCGACGCCGCGTATTTGACCGTTAGGCCTCGCCGATCATAAAATACGGTTACTCTTAAAATTGTTCGAAAATTAGTTTTCAATTATGAAAACAAATTACGGTTATGTACATGTAAATTTAATTTACTGGTTATTTGTTTTTGTAGCGAGATTCCATTAAATACGACATTACAATAAAATTTAATTTAAACGAAAAATATATTATTAATTGACTATTTAATAAATGGTAATAGAATAAATAATATATTTTACGTTTTACGTGACAGATTCACGTTGCAGATGTATTACGGTTTCAGCACTAATGCATTAGCTCAAACGAGGCAAGTCCACGCTCCTAGAATATAGTCACAGTCTTACTACTATCTTAGCCTGAGATATAGTCTAAAGTGTTGTTGAGAACTGAGTAAATGAATTAGTTCTTTCATTGCTACTTTAAGATTTACACCTTTATCGGTAAATGACAATATAATAAAATGTACGGTGCTCCAATATAGCATACAGGATTAGCGAGTTCGTGAGTAGTTGGCCGCTAAACTGTGCGATAATGTCAAATTAAATAAATTAAATAACAAGATTAACAAGATTAGAAAATTTGATACTAATGTATTTGATTGTTACGAAAATAAATGTTTGCGTTGTCAGCATTAAGGGTTGTAATTACGGAAGGCGGCCAGAGGAACGGAGAGGCCTCATACCTATGGTCAAGAGCGTGCGAGCTCGATTTCTATCTCAAACGGTGAGCCGACATTTCCATCGGCATAATTACAGAGTTTAGGCTCTTAGAGTGAATTATTAGACGCGCCGCTGTGCTGTAATCAACTTAATAATTGTTATCCACAAAGCCTTATGTTTGGTGAACGTTTTGCGGTCGCTAGAGCCGGTGCGGTTAATTGAATTTTCTACAATTGCCGCGTGGATTTTAACTTTAAATTTAGGCTAAATGCACACGTCGAAATATTTGTGATGCTATATCGCTGCCTTATTGGAGACAATTTTTATTTTTCTTCTTCATTAGTCTGAACCCATAATATGATAGACATGCGCCTATCCCAATATTAAGAAGAATTTGCCATATTATCACAGTATCAGAGTTTTCACAGTTCAATTTTCACGTCCCAATCACAATCGCAATCACAATGTCATTAATGAAAGTGATGTTTCTACGTATGATACCTATACCTATATTCTTAATTTAGTAAAATTTTCTCATCATGATCATGTCAGGATCGTGATAAATGGAAGTCCGTTGTCTCTGCCTACACTTCTGGGTAACAGGCGTGAGAATTTATTCTTATGTTTTCTCACCAGGGTCAAATTTTGGCTTAAAAATTAAATAATTCAAGTAAGTATTGTAGTGTTATGGTACTTACATATCATTTTACACTATTTTAAATTTATTTTTCCATTCTGTTTTTGATTTTCTGCATTCATATTTTGCATCACCTTTATTTCCATAGGATTCTGTAACGTTTTTACACAATAACAAATCATTTTCACTTCGTATTTTCACGCTATCAGCACTTTTTAAATCGGTGTCGATGGAGTCTTACCTTTTTCGATCTTTTATTTAGTTCTCCGTAAGTCTGCAATTTCGGGTTTCGTGCGCGCTGTTGCGCTATTTTTTTTCCTATATAAATAATATCTCATTTCTTACATAAAACTTGCCGTTTCTTAATAACAAGCCTAAAACCAAAAATTTATATATTTGACAATCGTAATTTATTTGGTTGTCATGGCAATTTTTATTCAAATTCGTTACCGGTCAGATGTTTTATTTCAATATTTCCACATAAATACTCTTTTGCTCTGGGTCATTTACAAAAAATTTCCTTTTAATTTAAATAATTTCCCGTTCTCTCTAAAAAGGTATAAAAGCCGAACCATCGGTGAATACAAGGAGTCTCGCTTCAGTTTTCAAACGAGAAGCATCTACTAAAGGCCTTATCCCGGGGCCGCACTGCCCCGGGATCCTGCAGGCCAGGCGCTGCTGACGTTGAGAAGATCTTGCAACCCTCGGGATCCTGCAAGCATCTATCTACACCTGAAGTCGTCGGCGTAGTCTACTTCAAGCGCGGGGCCGCACTACTCCGAGATCCTACAAGCCTTTACTTTCATCTGGAGTCGTCGCCTGCGCCTCCACCTGCTAGTGCCCGTGCTACCTTTGGGCACTGCGACTGTTTGCTCCAGGCGCTGAGAACACCTACTCCAGACGCTACGTGTGCCGGCTCCGGACGCTGCGTGTGCCTAGACCAGGCGCTGCGTGCCACCGCCGCCAAGAAACTCCAAGCTCAGCGTGTGTCTACTCCTACTCCAAGCGCAGCGGGTGCCACTTTGACCTTCAGGCTCCGCTACCATATTCTCCTAATCTTTATTTTCTATCTAATTGTAATTTCACGTCACCCATCACCATCATCATATTTCATTTTTTTATATAAAATTGTAAATATCTTTTTAAAATTTTAAATATATTATTTTCTTGTTCTACTTTTGTTGTTTTGTTGTTCTTAGGTTAGGTTCTTTTTTTTTAATTGTCGCTTCACGACAGTATGTCATTGTTTCCTACATCTTGGCGGCTGGTTTCCAATTCACTTAATTAAGAGTGTGTCTGTCTCTCAATTATAAAGAAATATTTAGCAATTCTTTCAAAACCTAGTTAAAATGAAACGGGTACAAGCAAATATAGAATTAATTTTAACGTTTTGTAATAAAAAACAGACTTATGGTAGTACCCGATATAATTCCGACTGTTCTGAAATGTTATTAATAGGTGCATAGAACTCTATGAATAGATGGTTGGGCTCATTGAGTTATATTTACTATGTACTAGAGAAGCTATTCCAAACAAAAATTGTGCGCTACCACAGATTAGTTAATAGTTTACTGGCGCTACTATCTCCATCATGTCTTCGCGCATGTGCGGGTGATAATAGTCGCGCATGCACGAAGGCTTTAATTTAATATTATAAAATGAGATATTAATATAAAATATATATAAGAATTTAATATAAAATACTCTTATTTTAATCTAAACAAACATTTTTACATATTTTTAAACAAAACGTATCTATTAGTAATTATGTTATGGAATTCACAAATCTTCATTTTACGTAATATTTAGTTTAGTGTACGGATTGCAGTACAGTTCAGTTGAACATAGTCAATCTTAGATTAATGATAGGTCTTCGCGCACTCAGACTAAATACCGCCTGTGTTGTTGTAAAATGCGGCAACAAATACTACGCCGAAATAGGCGTATCCGAGCAAGTCGCGTTGCAGGCGACATGTTGTGATGTGGACGTACCGAATATTTTATTAAATTTTGATCATAATCCGAAGTAAAATACCAGCTTGCTTAGTAAAACTGTGTAAAAATAATACTACAAGAAATAAGAAAGATACTGGGATCACATACTATCAGTAAGTATCACACAATTTCGAAAATTCAACATAAAATATCACGAGCGATAAATAAGTTACAAAATATGAATGACGTCATTCAGTGTTGCCGCGTGTACAAAAATAAAGTTCACCGTGGTTGAGATTTTTATATGTGAATTTATTGTTACTATATTTTATAATATAATATATTTAACTTATTATAATATAACCTAATTCTATATTATTTATTGTTCATTTTCGTAGTATTGCTCAAATGACCTAATATTTATATGTTGTTTTATTAATTGTTATTTTTATTATTAAAACATTATTTCCGTTTATTAGGGTTCCGTATCCAAAGAGTATCAACGGGACCTAAGTTTCCACTATCGTTCCGTCTGTCTGTCAGCAGGCTGTATTTTATGAACCGTAATAATTATGTAGATACTTGAAATTTTCACAGAATGTGTATTGGCTAATTGTATTGCTGCTATAACAACATATAATAAAATAAAATAAAATATTAAAGGATCCCTAAATCACGTTTCTTGTATGAAGGCCATAGAAGAAACGTGATTTTTTCTGTATTGATATGTGTTTTGTTTACAGACTGTAACGAAACCTGGATTAACACGCAATAAGATGATGCTGTGTGTATGGTGGGATTGGAAGCGTATCCTTTATCATGAGCTTTTACCGCCTGGTAAAACCATCGATTCTGATCTCTACTGCCAACAAATAATGAGACTCAAGCAAGAAATAGAAAAAAAACGGCCGGCATTGATCATCAGAAAAGGATTGGTCTTTCATCATGATAACGCCATACCACAAGATTAGTTATCTGTTTGAGACTTAAAATACACACAAACATTCCTAAAAATCCAGTATTTGCTTGAGTACTTAAAACTGGTTCAAAAGTTTTAATCATTATTTTCTTTTCTTGCTTGTGTTCTTTAAACGAAAGCTTTCTGGAGGTTTTACTATTTAAGTTTATAATATATTGTTTCGCATGTTCCAATTAATTAAGAATATTATTTTTATTTCCATTATAAATGCGATGACTAAATCCATGTTGCTTCAAATCTCTGGTATTGAATATACATAATAAAACTACTTGTCGCATTTTTTTGATCAAAAATCCCAAGATTTCTACAGCAACGCGATTATGTCACTACCTACAAGATTGCAACAAGTTATCGAACAAAATGGACCCATATATATTATAATTAAATGTAATAAAATTTAAAAACAAAAATGTTTTGAATTTGTATGTTAAATACGAACCAACTTTTTCCCCGACCTTATATACTAAGTAAAAGTGTAACAAAATAGTACTCAATAACTTAGGGAATGATTCCGCCCGTAAACATGAATAACTTTATTATGGGATCATCTTCGAAATTTTCAATCTATACGTGGTAGAGCCATACTGCAGCTACATTACTGGTATAGTTGTAGCACGAATGGGTCGGCTTGACCGGGGAAGGACCACGCTCTCACAGAATACCAGTGTAAAATAGCAGCTTAACGCTGCTTTGTTTGGTATGATGAGTGTAGAGAACCGGAGACCCTTTTTACTGGAAACGAGGCATTCCATCTTAATCCTCAAGGGTTGCAACGCATCTGCATTTTGATTCTTAACCGAAGATAGATGCAGATGTCTATGAGCCACAGCAACCACTTACCATCAGATGGACTGTATGCTCGTTTGTCACCCGGATCCTGTAAAAAAAATCTCAAAATCAGTTATTCCATACAGAATGTGGTACAAAGTTGTTCAAAATGTATGGAAGACCTGATTTTTCTTGCGATTTCGAAGATATATCTATAGTAAAAGTTGTTCATATTGACGCGTAGAATAGAAATAGAAAGCACTATTTTAATTACACCATATAATACAGGGTATTTTTGGAACGCTCCCGAAAACTAAGACAGGCGACAGCACCAAGTATACCTTTGATCATGGGTCACAAATAAATTTGATCCTGATGAAAAAAAAATCATCTTTTTACAACGTTTTATTAGCTTTATTCACGCGCCATCATGTTAGTACAGCTAAATGAAACGATAATTTCATAAAAAAATCATGAAAATACTGAAACATAAAACCAGCAGTGAAAACTGAATTGATATCACCTGACTAATGGAGGTTAACGTACGCGCGAACGGTGAAAAAAGAACGCTGGCCTTGAACTTGGGCACTGAGTGATTTATCACATATTGGTACGAAGGGGGCGCGACGGGGGCACAATCCGCCAGTATTACTGTGCCTGCATGCTATTGGTTCCCAAGCTTTGTTCGCTTCAAAAATACAGTCGCATACACAGCTTACTTTGCGACTCGCGACGATGTTTTAAAAAGGAAGGAAAGAAAAATTATTTATATCTATTGTTTTATGACTAAACTAGTGAACGAAAAGGTAAATATGATAGGAGAAGGTGAATGGGGAAAATTGTGCAGTAAATTTAAAAGTGTTGAGAAAGAATACCGAAAAAATTACCATGTGATAGACCTGATGACGGAAGCTCAAGCGAAGATGAAAGTGATGATGAAGTAGCATCCAGTAACAACAACATTTGGCTTCCATGTGACCCAAGACGACATAATGGACGGCGTGCCACCCTTACCTTAAGTTTTCTTGTTACAAACTACTTTATATTTTACGATAGAAATAACAAATATATTGGTAAATCCAATTGGGCATACCTTAAGCGCATTAAAAAAATTACGTATAACATGATTATACGGAATTATTAAAGTAGTTTAAATACATTTCGACAGCACTATCGGCTGCAATACCCTCGAAAACCATGAAAATGACACCCATGATGAAAAAATTGATACCTAGTGCAGCCGCCATCTTGGATTTACATTTCGACAGCACTATCGGCTTCAACACTCTTGAAAACCATGAAAATGACACCCGAGATGAAAAAATTGGTACCAACTTCAGCCGCCATCTTGGATTTACATTTCGACAGCACTATCGGCTTCAACACCCTCAAAAACCATGAAAATGACACCCAAGATGAAAAACTTGATATCTATTGCAGCCGCCACCTTGGATTTACATTTCGACAGCACCATCGGCATCAGCACCTCCGAAAACCATGAAAATGACACCAATGATGAAAAAATTTATATCTATTGCAGCCGCCATCTTGGATTTACATTTCGATAGCACTATCGGCTTCAACACCCTCGAAAACCATGAAAATGACACCCATGATGAAAAAATTGGTACCTACTTCAGCCGCCATCTTGGATTTACATTTCGACAGCACTATCGGATTCAACACCCTCAAAAACCATGAAAATGACACCCAAGATGAAAAACTTGATATCTATTGCAGCCGCCACCTTGGATTTAGATTTCGACAGCACTATCGGCATCAGCACTTCCGAAAACCATGAAAATGACACCAATGATGAAAAAATTTATATCTATTGCAGCCGCCATCTTGGATTTACATTTCGATAGCACTATCGGCTTCAACACCCTCGAAAACCATGAAAATGACACCCATGATGAAAAAATTGGTACCTACTTCAGCCGCCATCTTGGATTTACATTTCGACAGCACTATCAGCTTCAGCACCCTCGAAACCCATGAAAATGACACCCATGATGAAAAAATTGATACCCATTGCAGCCGCCACCTTGGATTTACATTTCGACAACCCTATCGGCTTCAACTCTCTCGAAAACCATGAAAATGACACCCATGATGAAAAAATTGATACCTATTGCAGCCGCCATCTTGGATTTATATTTCGACAGCACTATCGGTTTCAACACCCTCGAAAACCATGAAAATGACACCCAAGATGAAAAAATTGATATATTTTGCAGCCGCCACCTTGGATTTACATTTTGACAGCACTATCGGCTTCAACACCCTCAAAAAACCATGAAAATGACACCCATGATGAATAAATTTGTACCTAATTCAGCCGCCATCTTGGATTTACATTTCGATAGCACTATCAGCTTCAACACCCTCGAAAACCATGAAAATGACACCTATGATGAAAAATTTTATACCTATTGCAGCCTCCACCTTGGATTTACATTTCGACAGCACTATCGGCTTCAGCACCCTCGAAAACCATGAAAATGACACCCATGATGAAAAAATTGACACCTATTGCGGCCGCCATCTTGGATTTAAATTTCGACAACCCTATCGGTTTCGACACCCTCGAAAAGCATGAAAATGTCACCCATGACAAAAAAAATTATACTACTTACTTTTAGTACGTGCTACTATTATTTATTCTGTGCTTTTAAATATTGTAATAAAAAATCTCTTATTATTATTATAATCAAGTATTTAAGAAATTTGGTTATTCGAATATTGTGTATTTGTACAGCGATCTTTTTGAGCCGCTGAAAACAACCGAAACAATGTCCACTCACGACGGCGACTGAAGCCGAACTAAACTTAATACAAAGGTACTCTGTGAACTAAACTACTCTGTGGCTGTAGATCCCCATTTACAGAAACAATTTGTATACGAGGCAACCAAATCAACGAAAATTTCGCCATTTTGGAGCCGAAAAAAATTAATTATAGCTAAACAAAACAAAATTACACTGCCATTTACATTCAGTGGCTTCCCACATGATAGATGAAGAGATTAAAAAATAGATTGAGTTAAACAATTGATATTTTCAAAAGTTATAGTGTTTACAAGCCTTGGGGACATGATAAATCCACACCATAAGCCACTAAAACCCTTTTTTTTGTTTAAAAATAGCAATTAATCGATAAAAAAAAAATATTAATAAGTTCAACAATCATTTATCTTTCTAACAATGTGCTTTTTATATCATTTATATGTATAATATGATTGCTAGATACGATTTTATTCGATAAAATGTTGGAATTTTAATTTTTAGGCGATAGTAGAACATTACCTTGCGCTTTCGCTTAAGGTATGCAATAATGTTCAAGTAAACATTATCCATTTTTAATTCCAAGTAAGGCACCTATTATGATTCTACAATAAAACAATTAATTACTTACTATAATATTATAAAACAATATCCCAATACCATGTAGTACTTTAGAACGCGACTGTAACCTCCCTCCACTCGACCTGTATCTAGCTCGGTGCGAAATAATGTAACCCGCCCGGCTCGTATCGCATCACGCTGTGACGCAGTAGGTTTCAGTTTTGTCGATTTGTTTATGAAATTGTAATTACGTGTTGGTATTATTCTTGTTGTTACGTTTTTTGTTTTAATAATGCTTAAGAGCCCTCTTACATTTCGGCGTTTCGCAAATTTAGGTATTTTACGCACCAAGCGGGCGGTGAACTACGCGACCGATACTTTCTTTCATATCTATTCACTCGCTCGCACTATAACACTGTGAGTATGGCGATTAAACGATCTTGATCTTCCATAATACAAAGTTTTCTTAGGATGGACTTCAGTGGATGGAATATTTTTTGGTGTGTCATTTTAATTTTATCTTATTAATTTATTATTATATAATTTATTATTTATTATTATATACCATTTTGATATATTATTCATTATTTATGAAATTTAGTGTCAAAATAAGTACACATAAATATTTTAATTGTTACGCTGTAATCGAATGTTAATAATCGATTATGTCTACTACCGGTAGAATAGTGGTATAAATAAATAAACGGTTGCAACCTGTTTTAATAAATATAACAACCAAATGTAACTAATATTTTTTTAATCGGTACTTACAGTCAATTACTATAAACAGTGGTAGAGCCACGCAGCAGCTTTTGCTGTCGCACGGATGGGCCGGCTCGAACCGGGGTGGTACCACGACCTCACAGAAAACCAACGTGAAGTAGAGGTTCACCTCTGCGTTTCGCTTGGTGAGTGCAGGTGGCCGGAGGCCCTTTTTACTTCCATGTGAGGCAAAGGCCAAATGAGGCATTCCATCTTAGTCCTCACGGGTGACAACGCATCTGCATTTTGAATTGTAATAGAGGATAGATGTAGATGTCAATGGGCCGCCTATAAGAAAAATATTTGCTGCGACGGCATTGACCGAACTTTTCTCGATTCGATAATTTCAGGCAGTACACACTTTTCATAAAAAGCTTGTAACTTGGGTAACATATTGAAAATCTAAAATTGGTCGTAATTGTAAATTTTTAGTACTTTTACTGCATTAATCTGGGCCAATACATATTATGGCAAGTATTCAGACATTTTTATTTGCTAAATGAAGCTGGCCTTGGATTTGGTAAAACCAGTCATTATTTTGATTTAATGTTACACTTGAATCACTGAATTTATAACTTTTAACTTCTTTTTTGTCGAAAGGCCGTATCAAAATCTATTCCGAAAGCTGAAATAGGATATTTAACTTCAATAAGACCGTTGTTGTATAAACCATTAGGTGAAGCCCTCAAATAACAATGATCTAGGTCAATGAATAGACCACATTTTTCTATAATAATATTTTTTTGTTTGCTCAATTGTGCACATGCTGCAGACTCGTTGTCCCTACCATGTTTAATGGAAGAGACGTGATCTAAATTATAACTATATAAAATAGTTTTAAACCGATCGATCAAAAATTGCGGTCGTAGTTGACAATGTTCTAGTATGCAGGCAATCGACGCACACTACGATAGTAATCGACGCACACTACGGTAGTATCGAAACCATGCAGCGCCCGAAATAAATGACGCAGGTCCACTCTCGGCAAGCGCTCGCGCGTTAATGATCTCAGATGGCCGACGCAGTTAAATTTATAGTACTTTTATTTAATTAATTATAATATAATAGTAACGATTTTAAAAGTAAAAATAATAGCATAGTTTAAGCAAATGTTGATGATTATTTTGGTATACATTTTACGTCTAAGTGATGTAGAACTTCGGAAATATAGAGGCTTGCATCGAAGCTTTTTTTGTCGTTTTTTGAATTATGTCGAATTTTTTTTCCTATTGTGAAAAGCATATAACGAAAATGTATTCCATTATTATTCAAGTGAAGGATATTTGGGAGATAAAAATATTTTTTTTGATGGTCGATATTCAATAGCATCTACAAATTAGAGCTCCCAAATCATGTCTTCCAGAGTTTTTGCCTAAACATGCATCGGGAGAATGATTATTACTGATTAAATAAATAAGTTATCTAAAATCCATTCCGAGCTTATTTGAGGAGAGAAAACGAACTATTTTTACCAGGTAATTGTTATTTCAAGAAATGAACGATAAACATAAAATTTCAACGAGGAAACCTTGTAATTTCGCGTTTTTTTGTAATACGCCTCTTAACGCGTACGTTTATAGTGATTGTGAATACGACAACATGTTATGTATCCGAACCTAGGTACACGAAGTATCGCTAAATAAATTGTTAAGACGTCGGGATGAAACAAGTGTGGCATACTGTGAAGTGCACAAAGTGTTGAAGCGTAACCGAATGCGCCCATACAAATTGCACAAAGTGCAAGCTTTAGTTCCCGGCGATCACGACCGCCGACGAGTTTTCTGCCGTTGGTTATTATACCAGCAACAACGGGTGGCTGGTTCCATTGAGCACATTATCTGGACGGATGAGTCGACATTTACCAGAAACGGCCTGTGCAACCGAAGAAATACACACGTGTATTCAGAGTTTAACCCGCACGCTGTTCGACAAACCGGGCACCAAACCCGATGGTCGGTTAACGTATGGGCAGGTTTATTTAAGGATCGCATACTGGGACCAGTGTTTCTGCCACAGCGACTGAACGGACAACAATACCTAAACTTTATAAATGAACAGTTGACAGACATTTTAGACGACCTATCGTTGGCTGAATATCGCCGCACATGGTTCCAGTATGATGGTGCCCCTCCACATGTCGTGAGGTTCGTCCGTGAGCGCCTCAATGAGCTATTTGATGATCGCTGGATTTGGCGGACTAGGACCACACGCTTGGCCACCTCGCGCACCAGATCTGACTCCGTTAGACTTCTTTCTGTGGGGTATGTGAAAGAAAGGGTTTTTAATCGTGAGTGTGATAGTGCTGACGAAACTACAAAAGGATCGTGGATGTTTTCGACAAACTACGTACGGACTGTGTCGAAGACCACACGATGATGCCCCGCCTCCATGAGGAGACGCAACACCGAGCCCAAATCTGCCTTGAAATGAATGGAGCACAATTTGAGCCGCATCTCATAAGACCACGGGGGATTTAGAGCGGTAAGCTGTTTCATAACTAATTTTTTTAAATAACTTAGTACTGAACTAATCTAAATACATACATAACTGAATACATGAGAATAATAAACATACCTACACGATGAATAAAACCGCATGACTCTAAACTTGGTTACATTTCATTTATGTATTTTTTCATTAGCGGGAAATCGAACCAGTTATTTGGGTTATTTAACCTGTAAATTCGGATTAAAATGGCTACGTGGAGACAAGTACAGTGGCAAAATAGTAGGTTAAGTAGATAAGTTAGGTATTTAGACAAGTGTTGTAAATTATTAGGTATTGTGGTATGGCCCGCTAGTTGCGGACCGCGCGAATTTGCGTTCGCGCGTACACTGACCTTTAATCAGCTGATATGAATTCGGTTATTCCACTGCTGGTTTTAGGTTTCAGTATTTTCATGATTTTTTTTATGAAATTATCGTTTCATTTAGCTGTACTAACATGATGGCGCGTGAATAAAGCTAATAAAACGTTGTAAAAAGATGATTTTTTTTTCATCAGGATCGAATTTATTTGTGACCCATGATCAAAGGTATACTTGGTGCTGTCGCCTGTCTTAGTTTTCGGGAGCGTTCCAAAAATACCCTGTATATAACTATTTTATGTGAATATTAGTCAGACATTTAAATATAAATATTAAACTGATAAAAATGAGGCTTTATCATTTATATGACATTTATTCAGCAGAAGAACCTATACATAATATACACAAATATATTGATACATTCGCTATTAATAAATTATTCATTTTTAAGTATTTCTGGTCTACATTCATAACTATGAACTTAACTACTAAGTATGACTTAAAATAAATTCTCCCGTTAATCGGGTAATAGTTAAGCTGCTGGCATATACAATTTTTCACGCACACTAGCATCCTTGCAATTGTCTTATACACACTACAATATTGAGATGCCGCATTCACGGAGCTGTCATTTCCAAGTAGTGCGGTATCTAGTCAGAGCGCGCGATGACCTATTTATTAATCTGTGATAGTCAATGTTCGGAACGCAAAATCTAGTGCGTAGTACATATATATCGATAGTTGGGCTCTTTTGGCTATAGGTCCGTCTGGGTTGGTATCAACCTCACCCATTACTGCCTCCAAACAGTGGTGTGTACACTGCTGCGTTCCCGTCTGAAGTGTATACAGAGTCAGTTTAATCCCAGGCTGTGAGGCATTCCATCTTAAGCCTCAGAGGTAACAACGCATCTCTAGTCTTTTTTGCTGCGGGTGTGCATGGAGTGGAGTAGCTGATTACCATCAGATGCACTGATTATGTTTGTTTGTATATCTGTTTTTCTTTCAGTTTAAATAAAATATTATTATTAAAAAAACAAATTGCGTTTATGTTCCACCGTACGTGGTAGAGCCATGCTGCAGCTATATTATGGTTGTAGCATGAATGGATCGGCTCGACCGGGGTAAGACTACGCTCTTACAGAATACCAGCGTAATATAGCAGCTGAACGCTGCTGTGTTTAGTGTTGCGAGTGTAGAGAACCGGAGACCCTTTATACTGGAAATAAAGCATTCCATGCTAGTCCA
The DNA here is from genome assembly GCA_033319125.1 of Parnassius glacialis. Taxonomy (NCBI): domain Eukaryota; kingdom Metazoa; phylum Arthropoda; class Insecta; order Lepidoptera; family Papilionidae; genus Parnassius; species Parnassius glacialis. The sequence continues at coordinate 17,002,933 of JAVANC010000013.1, read as the reverse complement.
CAGGGTTGACAACGCATTTTGATTCTTTTTCGAGGATAAATGTAGATACCTATGGCCCACAGAATGCACTTACCATCAGGTGGACTATGTGATCGTTTCTCTCGCTTATACTATAAAATTAAAAATAATATATTTGTTGTCTGCAGTTAATCTATTGTTATGAGCTATTCAATAATTTCACGATCCCTTCACTAGATATAGTGACAACCCGATGACACATGCAGGTATTCGATTGATGCAGGTGGCTTAGAACCGTATTTGTGGTAATCTATGGAGAAGTTATGTTTAGCTGTGGACTTCTGATGGGTAAGTGAGTGAGTGTTATAATTATGTAATAAGGAGATAGGAACGGACCTCTATCTAGAAGCATTGCAAAACAAATTACGTTGTAAATAAAATTTGTATTATTTACTGCTGCACTAAAAGGTTATATAGGAAATCTCCTTCATTGTAGACGTTGCAGCATTGCGAAAAAAATAAAGTTGTAAGATTTTTTTTTAAATGTTTGCCGCTGCATGAAATAACTGCTTACTAAAAGGAAAAGCAATATATTACAAAAATGCACAAGCAATTATAAGTGTGACTTACTTTGGAATAAGTGCTTATCTTTCTTTTACCACGCCAGCCATTACTTACCCAAGTCAAACTGAAGCTTTAAAATCAAAACAAAAGAACTACGGGCTAATTTATTTTCCTACGGCTCCGCCCGCCCTCGCAAATTCATTACCGGCACAACCTGACGCTTCCGTTTCCGGCGCCTTGTAATACTAACGACTTGAGCTACTTTTCACTATTTAGATTTTACATTGCGGGGTTTGTGAGGAGAGATTCACGCTTTGTAATATATTTCAAGCAATGTACCTTTGTTATTAGAATCTGCTCTTATTTTATGCATTCAGTGGTGTTCAATGCATGTGTTTACCCAGACTTGACGTGACTTCGTTTGCAAAGTCACTATATAAAAGAGAAACTAACATAAACCTCGAAGCTGTTTATGGAGGATTTATTAGCTTTTGTTCATGCTTTGTAAAATAAACAGCCATTATTATTGATCTGTATATTTGTAGCGAACGATTAAATAACTTCTCATGATCTTCATCACGTGTAATAAGTAAATTAATCTTGACATTGTTCAATATTTTTTTTTTTTTATAGAATAGGGGGCAAACGAGCATGCGGCTCACCTGATGGTAAGTGACTACCGCCGCCCATGAACAACCGCAACACCAGGGGAATTGCAGATGCGTTGCCGACCTTTTAGAAAGGTGTAAGCTCTTTTCTTGAAGGTACCTAAGTCGTATCGGTCCGGAAAATTCGCTGGTGGTAATTGATTCCACAAGGAAGTCGTGCGAGGGAGAAAACTTCTTCTAAATCGCACAGTCGTGGACCGCCAATCATCCAGATGGTATGGATGGTAACGCGAGTTTTGTCGCGATGTGCGATGGTGAAATTGAGCGGCTGGAATTAGTCCGAACAATTCCTCAGAGCACTCCCCGTGATAAATGCGATAAAATACGCAAAGAGATGCAACATCTCTACGCAGTGCCAGTGTATCGAGCCGATCAGAAAGAACTCGGTCGTCGACGATTCGAACCGCTCTGCGCTGGATGCGGTCAAGTGGAAGGAGCTGGCACTGGGGTGCCCCGGCCCAGAGATGAGAACAGTATTCCATGTGGGGCCGAACTTGCGCTTTGTAAAGTTGCAAGCGATGTGCCGGCATGAAATACTGTCTCGCTCTGCTGAGCACGCCAAGCTTTTTAGAGGCCAATTTGGCCTTCCCTTCCAAGTGACCACGAAACTGCACACTATTCGATATGTCGACGCCAAGGATTCCGATACTGGCTGAGGCAGTAAGGGGAGTGCCTTGAAACTGAGGAGATACGACAAAGGGGTTCTTTTTAGCGGTAAACGCGCAAACTTGTGTCTTCTGGGGATTGAACTGGACTAGATTTAGTCGCCCCCAATCCGAGACTTTGTTAAGCAAAGACTCGACTTCAGACACAAGTTTGTCCCGGTACTCGGCGACGTTTTCCCGAGAAATATTGGCACGGCCGGTATATAAGGCATCACCAGTGCTGTCGTCCGCATAGCAATGAATGCTGCCAGTTAGCAACATATCATTGATATGCAGGAGAAACAGCGTTGGTGATAGCACGCAGCCTTGTGGAACACCAGCGTTGATAGGCTTGAAATCAGAGCATGCACCGTCTACTACGACCTTGATGCTCCGATCAGCAAGGAAACTGGTGATCCATTTGCACAATTTCTCGGGAAGCCCATAGGAAGGAAGCTTCGAAAGAAGCGCTTTGTGCCAGACCCGATCAAAGGCCTTCGCTACGTCCAAACTAACGGCTAATGCCTCCCCCTTGGACTCTACTGCCTCCGCCCATCTATGAGTTAAGTAGACTAGAAGATCACCAGCTGATCGACCCCGACGAAAACCGTACTGGCGGTCACTAATCAGCTGGTGATCCTCAAGGTATCTCATGAGCTGGCAGTTTATAATGGCTTCCATTATTTTGGAGAACAAGGAGGTGATGGCGATAGGCCTGTAGTTGGACGGGTCTGAGCGGTCGCCTTTTTTAGGGATCGGGTGCACCAAAGCTGTCTTCCATGAGTTCGGGACTACGCCTTGGGAGTAGGAGTACCGGAAAAGACGCGTTAAAACCGGTGCCAACTCTGGAGCACACGTCTTCAGCACAATGGGAGGGACTCCATCGGGCCCACTCGACTTGTTGACGTCCAGGGAGAAGAGTGCTTTGCGGACCGAGCGCTGTGTAAATCGCACATCCGGCATGGAGCACTCACATCGCGGGATGTTCGGCGGTGTGTTTCCCCCGTCATCTAGAGTCGAGTTGGACGCAAAAAGAGAGCTCAACAGATCGGCTTTCTCCTTTGCGGCATGGGCCAGTGAGTCGTCCTCTCTGTGCAGAGATGGAAGAGATGGCTGACAGAAGTTCCCTTGGACAGCCTTGGCGAGAGACCAGAATGCACGGGTTCCCGAAGGAAGGCGAACTAGCTTCTCGCCAATTCTGCCGATGTGCTTAGATTATATTATGCCTTGGCAATGACGCTTTTGAAGGACCTGGAGGCGGAATTATACTTCTTTTTAAGTGCGCTGGTGTTTACATCCCGAGGCGTTGATGCGTCAGCCCAGGCCTGGTAGCACTCCTGCTTATAGCGTGATGCTATTTTACAGGAGCGACCAAACCATGGCTGGGATCTGCCTCCGATGGGCACCACAGAGGATGGAATAAAAAGTTCCATACCCTGAAGTACCACATCAGCAACAGAATCGGCAACAACGCTGGGATCTTCCGGCGAGAAGCAAACCCGCCCCCAAGGGTAGGATGCAAAAAAAGACCGCATCCCGTCCCAATCAGTTGACCTATAGTGCCAAACACGGCGGCAAGCTGTAGATCGCAACTGCGATTGGAGCGTGAGTGGCACCGTACTCCGGATCAGACAATGGTCCGAAGAGCCCAGAGGGGCATCGACGGACACCTGATATCCGTCCGGATGAGAGGTCAGCAGAAGGTCCAACAGGGAAGGTACATGGTCTTCCACATCTGGGATCCGCGTAGGCGAAGTAACCAGTTGTGTTAGACCATATGCCAAAGCCAAGTCATAGACAGATCTACCCGCATGGTCGGTTAAACGAGAACCAAGCCATTCAGCGTGGTGGGCGTTGAAATCACCGAGTATCACGATCTCTGCGGATGGGACCTGTTGTAGCACGGAGTCTGCAGCCATTTGGACGTGGTCTATGAGTCGGTCTGTGTCGGCATTACCGCTATGGGACCTATAGAGGCACCCGTAGACGCGGGGATGGTCGTCGCTGTCTACGCGCAGCCATAGGATGGACAGGTCCGTACCTTCAAGGCTGCCGAGGCGTCGAAAACAGATATCCTCTCTGACATACACGCAACCTCCAGCCCGGGGCACAAACGAGTGTTCTAATTTGTACCCCGGGTAGGAGAGATACGAAGTATCAGCCGGAGAGGACACCTGTGTCTCGGTAAGAAAGAGCAAGGCCGGCTTAGCTATCTCCAGATGGTAGTGGACGGCGTTAAGGTTTGAATGAAGTCCCCTGATATTGCAGAAATCCACGGTAAGCGTGGCAGGGGTTGCCTTTGTCTTCTTGCTCCGCTTGCCCCGAGCAGGTTTCGTCTTGAGCGGAATTTCGCCCCCCCCAGAATACGCGGGGCAGCCTGAGCACCCACGCCCAGGAGTGGAGTAGTTTGGTCGTGGATGCTCAGCGAGGGATTCTCCAGGGGTGCTGGTACCCTCCTGGGGTAGTCTTTTATTTATATCCACTACCATGTTGACGGGGGGGGGGGGGGGAATTGGGCCTCCGGCCACCTGCACTCACAAAGCGCAACGCAGAGGTAAACCTCTACTTCACGCTGGTATTCTGTGAGGTCGTGGTACCACCCCGGTTAAAATATAAAAATATGTACCTATGCATTTCATCATCATCCCTCCACTTGATAGAGTGACGATCTGATGAAACACGCAGGTAGCCGATGGATGTAGGTGACTCAGGAATGTAATTTGTGGCAATCTATGACAGTGTTCAGCAGTAGACTAGTGATTGCCTAAAGTGATAGTGACAATGATTTTTAATGAGTTCGATCGTAGGCGTTGTACTTTAAAATTAGTTTTTTAATTTGCAAATAAAAGTATGCGGTTGAAAATTTCTTTCTTATTATTGAAACGTTTAAAATATATAAATATTATATAATTATATATAAATATTAATGTTTGTTTGTTCGTATTTTATGCGCTGCCATACCGTTCATCAGATTGCCGTAAAACTTTGTCAACTTATTGCTTGCACTTGCGCGAAGGTTATAGGCATAATACAATTATATGGTCTATAACAACTTACAGCAGGTGGCGTGCATATCGTATCGACAATTTATTTAAAAGTTATAGATCATTCAATTTCAATTATTATGTATTATCGTTCATAATTAAACATTTTTTACAGTGGTAGAGCCACGCGGCAGCTTTTGCTGTCGTACGTATGGGCCGGCTAGAACCGGGGTGGTACCACGACCTCACAGAAAACCAGCGTGAAGTAGAGGTTCACCTCTGAGTGCAGGTGGCCGGAGGCCCTTTTTACTGGAAATGAGGCATTCCATCTTAGTCCTCACGGGTGACAACGCATCTACATTTTGAATTGTAATAGAGGATAGATGTAGATGTCTATGGGCCGCATTAACCACTTACCATCAGGTGGACTGTGTGCTCGTTTGTCACCCTTATCCTATAAAAAAAAAACAAAATAACTGATAATTTCTTGATGTAAAATTCAATAACTGATTTTTTTGGCTCGACTCGGGATTCGAACCCGGTACCTCTTGAACAACAGTCGCACTGCTACAAGCACTAGACCAACGAGGTAGTCAATAAAACGAACATGTGTTAATAATGCAAGAAAAAAGCAGGACAAAACGTTCATTTTGTTTAATACCGTAGTAAAACGTTATTCCTCAATTATTTTTACTGCGGTTGCAATGCGCCGGGTACCATCTTGTATTAAATAAATTGCATGATATGGACAAATATTGAGACTTGAAAGAATTTTTGTAGACCACACATTTACGTTCCGTACCAGTTAGGAACCTGCGGCGCATAACGTCGTAATCAAATAAAGGGTAAAGTAAAAAAATGACTTTCAATAAGAATTACATGTAATCTATATTGAACAATAAATTCTTCTATTCTATTGTAATAAAACGTTTAATCGATGTGCCACCGAGGCGACAATCCTTTAACTACAAGCTCATACTTATGCTGTACGTAAACTATAGCTGCTTTCATATCGTTAAATTTAATTTAATCTAACACTTATAACTCGTAACCACTCACATCTGTCACCCAAAGAAGGTAGGGGTTACTGACTTCCATTTGGCACGATCCTGATCCCTGACACACGCTATACTTGATAGAGCCACGCTGCAGCTATATTAGTAGAATAGTTGTAGCACAAATGGGTCGTCTCGACCGCGGAAGGACCACGCTATCACAGAATACCAGCGTAAAATAGCAGCTTAACGCTGCTGTGTCTCATATGGTGAGTGTAGAGAACGGGAGATCCCTTTTACTGGAAACGAGGCATTCCATCTTAGTCACGGGTGACAACACTTATACACTTTGATTCGTAGTCGAGGATAGATGTAGGTAGATATTTATGGGCCACAGCAACTACTTACCATCAGGACGGTGTGCTCGTTATTCACTTTTACTCTATAAAAAAAACTTTTCTCGCTTCTTTCACATCCATAAATTTACGCATATATGCTCGCTGATTAAATGTATTCTTATTTGGCCCAATTTTTTTTATAAAACTGAAGTGGCAAACGATCTAACGGTTCATCTGATGGTGAGTTGCTACTGCAGCCCATGGACACATGTCACGAACTTTAAACAAAGAAAGCTACGGATGCGTTGTCACCTCTTAGTATTAAGATGGAATGCTTCACAACCTGTAATATTACATCATACTGACTTTCTTTATCCTTCATACCCGAAGATAGCAGTGCAATAACTGCTATTTGGTAGCAGAGTAAGAGAGCGGTACCTATCCAGACCCCAGACAGAATAGAAATCCTACCATCTCAAAATCTATCTTCAATGTATCGCCAATTTGGTCGATAAGCTTCCATCCGTGGTAGAGCCATGCTGCAGCTAGCTATATTGGTAGTATAGTTGTAGCACGAATTGGTCGGCTCGACCGGGGAAGGACCACGTTCTCACAGAATACCAGCGTAAAATAGCAGCTTAACACTACTGTGTTTCGTATGGTGAGTGTAGAGAACCGGAGACCTTTTTTACTGGAAAAGAGGTATTCCATCTTAGTCCTCACGGGTGACAACGCATCTGCATTTTGATTCTTTATTGAGGATAGATGTAGATGTCTATGGGTCACAGCTCACAGCAACCACTTACCATCAGGTGGACTGTGTGCTCGTTTGTCACCCTATCCTATAAAAAAATCCATAGCGTTCCTTGCCGACACTGTTACTCACTTCTTCAGCACAAATTAGGTTTGTCACTGTATCCTACTCATTAATTCTTTCTACATGATGAATCTACCAAAACATTTCTTTCTTAATCCTAGTCTTAATATTTTTCTTGCAAACCACACTTTTTTTCTTAAAATTAAAGTTACACCCAGGCCTACTCTCATTTCTGAGGGTTTTAGGGCAAGGAAGTGTCCGCCGCACTGCCCCAATGCGTGTTGCCGAATTTCACAGGTCTTCGAAATATTAATTTTTGTTATTTATCAAACACGCAGGTTTCCTCATGATGTTTTCCTTCATCGCCGTGCACGTGGTAAATCAGCACATAAAATTGCAATTAACAATTTCATTGGTGCCGGCGAGTATCGAACCCGGGTTGGTCGCGTACTGTGAAATTTACAGCGAGCGATAACCATCTGAGCTACCACGGCACTTTTTTCTTATCACACAGTTTTTCAAGATATCATTCAGAGTCACCTAATTGCAATCCAACGCCTTCCCGCTAATTACTAATTTCGAGTTAAACATAATGTTGCGGTGAATTTACGAATAAGGCAATTATATTCGTAGTAAGAATCATTACGAATAATAATATTTAGTTAATACTGATTACTATGGTATTTTAAATACATGAAGACGGCTTACTGGCGCCGTTTCGGCGCCATTTCTCATGTTTGTTACAATTAGCGCAATTCCAAATATTAAAAGTAAACATTAATGCCATCAAAAACATAACTTGTAAAAAAAGCCAAGTCTCGCAACTCAGTTCTTCTACCGTAAAAAGTTGTGAGATCCATATAATACCAAGTCGGTTAATTTATTTAGTCCATAGATTGATATATAGATTGACTTGGCAATCGCATGAAAACACTATATATCTCACAAGTAATACATATTATATTAAATTAGATTGTTTAGTGCGATTAGTAGTAGTAGTAGTCCTGTATACTTTATACAGGACTTATAACATAATATAAAGTAAATAGTATCTATGACATAACACCTCCCCCTTAGAACAAAGTTTGAGCGGTTTTGCTCGAGTTTTGAGTGTAGTCAGCACCTTCGTCTTCGTCTTCTGATATACAGAATGTTGTAGCCGTTGTGTTTAATGGTGATATGGGAATCTCGACTTGTTGTCGGCGACGAGAACGGTCAAAGCAATTATTAAAAATTTGTATACAGTTACCATGTGGATTTGTAGGCATGTTATTCCATGGCAAGCGTTTATAACATTTATAACAAAAATTTGTTAGCATAATGATGGCAGTAATCGTACTTAATATGGAAAATGTTGTTACATGTTTTTCTAAGAATATAGGTTTATTTTGTGTGAGTTTTATTTGTTCTCTAACTGAGTTAAGAGAGTCGAGTTGAATGTTGTTGAGCATTTTTTTTGGTGCAAGTTCTGGTTGTTGCAGCTTAATTTCATCTGGGATGCAAATGTGTTCAATATCCACGTAGATAAAAGGATGGCTGATGTTGATTTTGTGTCCTCAGCTAGGAGTGTAACAAACGTGGTGTACATTTTACATCCTTGTTCTAGAGTGATGATATCTGCTCCAGAGATTTCGCCGTGAGTCGTTTTGCTTTCGAGTCCTAAAGTATACTTTGGAGTCTTGGGTTGGAGTATGTAGATCCATTTGTTGTTTCTAAGAGCTTGGAAAGTGTTGATATGTGCAGAAAACGTAGTAACATCACAAACTTCAAGAACTTGTTGATTCGTCGTTGTTAAGATGACAACTTCGCATATGGGTCTGGTGTTGATGTTACAGATGAGAAGATCCTTGCAGACTTTGGATTCCGTTGCAAAGTCTTTGCATTTGTCCAGTGAGCTTATGATGACCTATTGCTGTCTAGTGGTACTCATGGCAAGATATTTTTGTTCGGGAAGGGTAGCAGAATATAAGGAAGAGTCAGTATGTAGCATAGGGATAGAATATAAATGGTATAATGTAAATTTTTCTTTTTTTACTAAAGGGAATTCTAAGATATATAATTTTATTCATATAATTATAGGAAGTAATAGAGGAAGATTCAAGTATTTTGTGTATTTTAGGAAATGATATTGGGGCAACTAAGTTTTTATTGAGCCTAACGGGATCAGAAGACAGTAATTCTTTGTATAGGCGCATAGTGGATATTATAGAAGGGTGTATTACATTTAATTTAATGAGAAGTATGCTTGTAATAACATCATCGATATCACGTTCCAAAGAAACTATATTTTCTAGAATTTGAATTGAAACGGTGGATATTTCTACAAGAATATTTAAACTAAATATAGGTTTGTTTTTTGAGGTAAAGTATGAATTTATTTTTTTAATATCTTCGTTAATAATGTATTCATCATAAGAAATTTTATGTAATATTTCATTAAAATTCGTGATCGTTGAAGAAATAATTTGTAATTTTTGTTTTAAAATATCATTAGTAGATATTTGCTGTTTCTCTATATTTTCAATATATTCGTTATAATATTTGGCAACTTTTCCGCCTGGAACACCGATGAGCCATATCAAAACTGAACCTAAGCCGTCTGGTATTTCGCGTTTGGATCGCTTGTTGTCAGTGTAAGAATTAAGTTCGTCGAGTCTAGAATCGATTCTGTATATGTTTATTTTTATAAATGATGTAGTAGTTATAACGGTAGGTAAATTTGAATGTGTAGTAATGAGAGATTGATTGTTATTTATAAGTCGTTTGATAGAGTTGCGAGCTAGGAATAAATGTTCAAGATTACGATCTACGACAAATTTCTAGGAATTTTCAGATATTAATATTTCACCATTGTTTTCGAAATAGAGTCCAGAATTAGAAGAAATAGAATTTATGTGGGTATACCCATCAAAAAAAGTTGTGGAGAACCTGAAAATTAAAATAAACATAGTTAATTGTTTTGACTTCTTTTAAATTTAATTACATAATAATTCTTAGGAAATTAGATAAACTTTGTATAAAATGATGTAAAGTAATAATTTAAAAAGAACGAATAGTAAAATTAATGTATGGGTTATATTTATAAGATATAAAAGATTTTCAATTAAATTAAGAGTTTTATTAGGGTGTGCCATTATTCGAGCCACACTGAAATAGATTTAAAGTTAAATATTTATGAATAATTACGATCTAGTCTTAGAATAAAATGTTATGATCATTGAAAGAAGTCATGCAATAGTCTTAAGCGATTCGCATGCATTATTTGTTTTTTTCCAGATTTTTGTATAATATAATTTTCGTTAAAACCTATTCTAACAACAACATGAGGCCCGTCCCATAGACTATTTAAAATGTTTGGATTAGGGACTTTGAGCATAACTTTATCTCCTACGTTAAATTTGGCTATATTTTTAATATGGTTGTTGTACGCTCTTTTGCCTTTTCTTTCATTGACTCTACATTTTGGCGGGCATTTATGTCCCGTGATACCTTGAGATTTTCGTTTAAATCTCGTAGCTAGTCATGAGTTGTGTAGTCGTCGTTTGCTTTTAAAGAATGAAGAGAACACGGTTTGTAACCAAAGAGTAATTCATGAGGTGTAAATTTTATGGACTGATTAATTGATGTGTTATGGCACATAACGGTAAATGGCACAATTTGATCCCTAATTAGATTGATTAAGTTTGTGGTACATTTGGATGTGATCGCGTAATGTTGCGTGGAATCGTTCTAATGAACCGTTAGTTTGAGGATGATATGCGGTGCTAACTGTGTGGTTCATCATCATCATCATTACAGCCCTTCACAAGTCCACTGCTGAACATAGGCCTCCCCCAAAGAATGCCACAAAGCACGGTCCTGAGCCACCTGCATCCATCGACTTCCTGCATGTCTTACCAGGTCGTCACTCCATCTCGTGGGGGGACGCCCTACACTTCGCCTACCGGTACGAGGCTGCCACTCGAGAACCTTTCTTCCCCATCGGTTGTCGGTTCTTCGAGCTATATGGCCGGCCCACTGCCACTTCAGCTTACTAATCCGTTGGGCTATGTCGGTTACTCTGGTTCTACTGCGGATATCCTTATTCCTAAGTTTATCACGCAGAGAAACTCCGAGCATAGCCCTCTCCATAGCTCGCTGAGCGACCTTGAGCTTCCTCATACGGCCAGCAGTGAAGGACCACGTCTCAGTTCCGTAAGTCATCACTGGCAACACGCACTATTTGTACAATTTCGTTTTAAGGTTTTGAGGTATGTCTGACGAGAAGATGTGTCGTAGCTTCCCGAACGCTGCCCAGCCGAGTTGTATCCGCCGATTGACCTCTCGGTCGAAGTTGGACTTACCTAGTCGGATTATTTGTCCCAGGTAAACATACTCGTCAACAACTTCGAGCTTAGTGCTCCCAACAACTACCGGCATAGGTGTGACATGGACATTAAACATGATCTTTGTTTTGTCCATGTTCATCTTAAGACCTATCCGTTGGGAGACACTATTGAGGTCATTGAGCATAGTGCTTAGGTCCTCCAGCGATTCTGCCATAAAGACTATATCGTCGGCAAATCGAAGGTGAGTGATGTACTCGCCATTGATGTTAATACCGCATCCTTTCCAGTCCAGAAGCTTGAAAACGTCTTCCAATGCAGCGGTGAAGAGTTTCGGGGATATAACATCACCCTGTCTTACACCTCTCTGCAATTGGATGGGTTTCGTACTCTGGTTCTGTACTCGGATAGCCATCGTAGCCCTACTGTACAAACACTTCAGCACTTCGATATACCGACAGTCAACTTGGCACCGCTGAAGGGACTGCAGCACCGCCCAAATTTCGACGGAATCAAAGGCTTTCTCATAGTCCACATACGCCAGACATAGTGGCAAATTGTACTCTTCGGACTTCTGTACAATTTGCCGTAGGGTATGTATGTGGTCTATGGTGCTAAAGCCCTTTCGGAAACTGGCTTGTTCGGGAGGCTGGAACTCGTCAAGTCTGCGCGCGAGACGATTCGTAATGACTCTCGAAAACAGCATGTAGATGCGGCTCAGAAGGGAAATCGGTCTGTAGTTCTTCAAGAGAGCGTTGTCACCTTTCTTGAAGAACAAGACCACCGCACTTCTGCTCCACGCCTCCGGTGTAATGCCACCATGGAGGACGGAATTAAAGAGCTTCTGAAGGAATTCAAGTACCGGTCTTCCACCCGCTTTCAGAAGCTCCGCTGTAATTCCATCCTCGCCTGGGGCCTTGCCGTTTTTAAGGTGCTGGAGAGCCATTCTAATCTCGCTCAGACTGACGTCCGGGATATCATCGGAATAATATCGGACAAGACTGGCTCTTGGATCGTTACTCACACTTGCGTGTGGCTCCAACGATTACGTGTACAGCTGCCCATAGAACCTCTCAATCTCACTCAAAATCTCAGGTGCCCCGGAAACGATGCTGCCACATTCGGTCTTCAGCTTTGACAGTTAGCTCTTTCTGGCAGACAGGTCTCTGGCAAAGACTTTGGAGCCTTGGTTCCGCTCGATCGCTTCTTCAATACGAGCTGTATTGAAGTTGCGTAAGTCTCGCCGCATGCATTTGGAGATCTGTCTGTTCAGTTGCCTGTATGCTGTCAAATCTGTTGAAGAATGTAGCCTCATCTCCCGTCTAACAGCCATGAGATTAAGAGTGTGATCGGAGAGTTTTTGTGTTCTTCTGCGGCGGGTCTTGCAGAACTTAGCTCCGACCGCATGGACAGTTTCCACGAGCTTGTCATTCATATCGTCCACTTCATTGCAGTCTTCTAGGCACTGAAAACGGTTTTGTAACTCGAGCTGAAAGGTTTCAGGACTTTGGATTAGAGCACGAGGGGGACGGAGCGTTGACTTCATCAGACGAGACCTCTCCAACTTAACATTTAGGTTCAGTGTGCCTCTAACCATTCGGTGATCGCTGCCGGTTTTCACCCTCGCGATCACTGAGACATCACTGAACAGTTGTCGTCTGGTCGTCATAATGAAGTCAATCTCATTTTTTGTCGAACCGTCGGGGCTCGACCAGGTCCAATTCCTGTGGGGCCGCTTCTTGAAGAAAGAGTTCATCATAAAGAGTCCCTCTTTCTCCATGAAGTCGGCCAGCTGCTGGCCCCTTGGGTTCCGTTGCCCTATTCCAAATTTCCCTACTTTCAGCTCACCGTTCTCTCTTGTGCCTAGTTTTGCATTGAAGTCTCCCATTAACACCGTATATTGGGTTTTGGAGGAATGCATGGCTCTAGAGATATCCTCATACATTTCCTCCACCTCCTCATCGGGGTGTGCCGAGGCCGTATCTTTGTTACTCTCGTCAGTGGGGGATATTTGCCATAGTTGCCACGCTTGGCGAGCGGGTTGGCAACCGCAGTTTTTTTATTATAATATTGGCTATTATCAGGAAGATTCTGCTGCCCATCTCCCGCCTGTTTCCCTTTGTCGCCTTTTACGACACCCACGGGAGGATATGGGGTAGTGGATATTCTTGACCGCCACTACAGGGCACTGTGTGGTTGGATCCTAGTAATTTCATCAATTGTTTGATCACGCTATTTAGAAGCTCTGTACCTTGATCGGACTGGAAAAATTTAGTTACACCGTAATTTTGACGGAAAATTAAAAGGGATTTGGCTACTGAACTGGATATGCTTGAACAAAACGTGTCAAGGCATCTTGTAATGTGAGTATTATATTTATTAAAGTCATTAGTTACGTCTGAATAAGAGAAGTCAATAGTTACGCGTTCAAAAGGTTCAGTAGGAGAAGAAGTAATAACTATGGGAGCTTTATATGTTTTACGTTGAATTTGGTTTCGTTGACATATTTGGCAATTAATTTTTTAATAGTTTGTGTCATTCCTTTCCAGAAATATTCAGATCGTACTTTGTGTGTTTCGATAATTCCACGATGTCCTGATAAGTGATCATTATTAAAGGTTTTCAGGATTATTGCTATATCTTCTGGAGCCGGAGTTTTAACTTTATTTTCACATATGGTGATTTTGCATTCGTAAAGGTCTGCTAAATAAGCTGTCACGTGTAACTGTTCGTTTTCTTTAAGTTTACAAGCGGGGTCGTTTTTTAGATTTGGAATGTAAAGTGATTTTAATTTATGGTTGTGTAGACAAGCGAGTAATGTTTTAATATAGCTTTCAGAATCCCAAGGATCGAAGTGAGTGGGTCTCGAACAGCCAAATATAATATTTTGTTTTTTATCTGAAACTAATAAATCGGTTTCGTAAAGTGTTTTTGGTTTATTTAAATATGGGTCCACTTGAGAGCAAGTGGAAATTGCTTGGTTGAAAAGGCTATTTTTATCGGAAAGTTGACAAGATATTGGGATAAGAATGTTTTTGTGACGTTCATTTAAGAAGCAGTCTGGTGAAATATGGAGATATTTTCTATTAAAAGTGTGAGAGTCGATTTCTAAGCAGTGTTGAAAGTTTTGTTGTAAATAGTCTTCTGAAGTGTTTGAGTCAAGATGTGTATTTTTGTCGCTGTTTGTTGGATTATTTATGTTCGTGTTGAGAATTTGTGGGCGTTGGAGAGCTTCTGCATTAGTATTGTTTTTACCTGCCTTATATACTATTTCGTATTCGTACTCTTCGAGTTTAAGTCGCCATCGAACTAACCGATTACCAGGGTCTTTTATCGAGAAAATCCATGTTAGCGGTTTGTGGTCAGTTACAATTTTAAATCTTTTATCAAACAAATAGGGTCTAAAATGTTTGACTGCCCAAACGATAGGTAATAAATCTCTTTCGATAGTGGACTAGTTGGATTTAGCTTTATTGAGTGTTCAAGATGCATATGTTATACGCAAGTCCTTGCCTATTTCGTCTTGCGATAGCACAGCACCTAAGACATTTAACGAAGCGTCTGTGGTTATTATGAATTCAAATTGGTATGAATAATGAATGTGAATGTGAAAGCAGTGTCCTTTTTAAGAAGGCTAGTTAAAGGCTTAGTGAGTTTGCTGAAGTTAGGAATAAGCCGACGGTAGTATCTTGTAAGACCTAGAAATGCTTTTATATCTTTACACGATTTAGGAATAGGGAATTCTTGAAATGCCCGTATTTTATCGGGGTTCAGCTTAACGCCTTCGTTGGAATTGATATGGCTAAGAGATAAGCAACTTCGCGTCTAAGAAATTCATATTAGTCTGGTTGGATTTTTAGTTCATATTTTCTAAGTCTAGAGAAAATTTGTGTAGGTTTTTGTTCATGTTCTTGAAGGCAAATACTACTATGTCATCGAGGTAAACGAAACATCTTTCATCTTGTAAGCCACACAAAACGGTTTCTATTACACGCTGAAACGTCGCTGGCGCGTTTTTCGGCCAAATGGCATTATTTTATATACGTAATGATCGTATGGAATACTAAAAGCTGTTTTAGGAATATCTTTTCGATCTACTTCTAACTGATGAAAAGCTGAGGCAAGATCTTATGTGGTAAAATATTGAGAATGACCTAATTTGTCTAGAATGTCTGTGATGTTGGGAAGAGGATAACTGTCTCCTACTGTGACTTCATTTAATTTGCGGTAATCAATAACTAATCGCTATTTCTGATTCCTAGATGCGTCTAGTTTTTTAGGAACAACCTAGATGGGGCTACTATAAGGAGATGAGCTATGTCTGATAATGTCTTGGTCTAACATTTTTAGGACTTGTGATTTTAGTACTTGTTCGTGTACTTGAGGAAAGCGGTAGGTTTTTGTGTCAATTGAAATGTCAGTAGTGGTAGGTATTTGATGTGTTAAATGATTGCTAAATGTAAAAGAGTCACCTTCGATGAAAAATATATCATTATATTCGGAAACAATTTTATTTAATGACTTTGACTCTTCTTTGTTTACATGTTCGCGTCTAATAAGGGTGGGTATTTGGTTTTGTCTATCGGTGTCGGATGTGTGGATTAAGATTGTTAATTAAGTGGTTATGAATGTTGTTTGTTTGTTGATTTGGTTGATAAGGGAGAATTTAAATGTTTGGAATGCTAATTACTTTGTCGGATTTGTTTGTATTTACACAAGTGATAATAAATGAGTTGTTTTTGACTTCAACTAACGCATTGGGAATAACAATACCGTTATCTATTATTTGTTTTTCGACTATTGCTGTCCCGGAATTTATATTGCTACACATAATTACACTCTCAGAGCGGCTAGAAAGGAATTGATTATTAGAGTCGATTATATTTTGAAAATTTTCTTTCAAATAATGTAATTTGTAGGATCTATCACGTGTTCTCATAGTTTTGGATTGAATGTAAATGTTGCAATTATTCTTTATCATAAAATCGTTACCTAGTATACCGTCTGCTTTAATGTTAAGGGAGGCGACATCAAACGATATTGAGGTAAATAATCTAGAGATATGTCGATAGTGCCTGAGGTTGTAATTGAATTTTGGTTACCGGAATTGCCTAAGATTGACATGATGTTTAATTTATTTAAGGGTAAAGAACCTATTTTATCCTTTTTTATAACCGAGATCCCAGGTCCAGTGTCTATTAGAAATATGACTGGTTCGCCTTCTGTGTGAAAAGTACAGTGTAAGAGGTTATCGGGTGGTACATTATTTTAGGCGGATATGGCAAAAGATTATGTATTAGATTTGGATTTAGGAAGTTTTGATTTAAGCTTTTTAGTTTTAGGTTTTGATTTCAAACGTGTTTTATTGGAAACAGTGGAAGAAGTGGATGTAGAAGATGCAGTGGTTTGATGGAATTAGTGGGTATAGTAGGTGTTGTGGTCTTGAAAGAATCAGTAAATATAGTAGAAATAGTAATAATAGAGTAAGCGGATGTAGAAGGAATAATAATCTTTGGAAAACCAAGGGTTTGGGGCTGGCTACCCTATTCGTAGGTTTCCGTTTGAGAACTAGAATTTGTGAGTACTTAGTGATGTGTAGTAACTAAGTCGCTAGTTTGTATAGACGCCTTTTTCAATTGTTTCTGACACTTAAGCGGTGATTTTGAAGGTACATTGTTTGTTTGTGTAGTGTGATCTCGATGGTTTGGAGGTTGAGGACGCCTTCGAGCAATAGGATTCGATTTGATAGAATTTATATTTGTAGTTTCTCGATATCCTGAGTCGGGATCGGTAAGCAGGATATTGAAGCGATTTCCAATGAGTTGCTCGTCTCGTTGGTCGCTTGGTAATTTAAATGGTTAACTGGGATAGGAGGCGCAGGAATTGCGCGTTGGGCATGATTATTTCTTAAATTGCTATTGTAAGCTCTTTTACGGCATTCTGTAATATTATGCCCAATATTTTTATAATAGCTACATAGTTTCGGAAATTGTTGTGTTGTGTCTGGGTTATTGTACATGGTGTGTGTAAAAGGTAGATGAGTTCGACTCATAGGCTTATTTTTATTACTATTATTATTATAATTATGGTTATGGTATGGTGATTTTGTAAAAGTTGGTGGACGCGTTGTGTTCAGTTTAAATAAAGATTGCCTAGTTTAGTTCATTGCACCAATTTTATCTTCTTGACGTGCGAATCAGCCTGCTTTGCAAAGAGTAGGAAATTCTTTTGTTCTTAACATTGCTCCGATGTTGGAGCTAATGCCATTAATAAAAACGTTAAGAGTCGTTTCCTCCGTTGACGCTAAACGACCTAATAACGTCTTATTGCATATTTCAGCATTTAATTTTTCAATTATTTTAGAGCGACAAAGGTTTTTGGAACATGGATTGCAGTTCAAAGTTAAGGTGTGCTATGGTTTTAACGTTAGATAATTTTTCAATAAGGAATGTTTTTAAGTCGGTCCATGAGGCATGTTCTTTATTGTGAACGTCTGCCGCACCCGAACTAGTGATGTTGTTTAAGGTGTATACTAAAAGTACCGACTTCTGGTCCGCTGAACTTCGAGTGAAAGTCGAAAGCAGAATTGCATGATCTAACAAATCTGTACACTTGGTCGTTAATATCTGTATCGAATGAGGGAATTAATTTAAGTAATGTAGTGATGTCTTAGACCATCTTAGGGTTGTTTTGAGATTGTTTTACGCAGGCAATAAATAATTGATATAATAGAATAGTATAATATAGTAGTATGTGATAGAATAGTATGATTATATTTTAAAAAATGAATGTGAATGAGGTGCTAGATGTAGGAAAAATATTTTGGTAAAAATGGAAAAATCGTAACTTGAATAAACAAGTTTAGCCACTTACCACAATAACAATAAAATGTGGAGCTGCATGGTTTGGCGAAGTTCTTCAAAAGTCTTCAGCTGCCGTACGTTGTCTTCTTGTTGGGCGATGCTGTCCCGTCGAATTTGGTACGTTTACTTCGTCTTTACGCGATTTAAGTGATTGAATCACGCAAGATCCTACCGACTGCGCCAAATTTGTTATGTAGCAGAGACAAAAACTCTTTTAAAAATAGTTTATTTAATACATTTAAACTAACCTGAAATATAGTAGTTGATACAGAGAACTTAAGAATGGAATTGTGTTGAGGGATTTTTTTTGCGCCCAGAAGCAATGAAATGGGCTACCCTCCTGGAAGCGGGGGATGGAGGTGGTGAATGATCTAAGCATACCACGACAGCCGGTTGCGTGATTATGTGGGACTCATTGCGAAACCTAAGTGCTTACCCAATAAAAACCACCTGTGAGACTGGCATTGGCTTGTGTGGCCTTTCTGCCGAATCGGAAGCGACCCCCCTTTAGGGAAAAGGGGGCGCAGAAGTTGAGGGATTGAAGGATTTGGTTTAAATGTTGTAAGAAGCTAGGAGGTGGGGGAAAATATAAAGCAACAACATTATTCTTGTTTGTGTTATCGTTAACTTATTCTAAGATACAATTACGAATGGTAAACTATAAACATTAGCATATAATATTACAATCTAATTAGGGTGGCTTCTAAGAAAGTAAACAATAATATGATTTAGCTTTTAAGTAAATAAATAATATGAAGTATACAGGTCTTATAACAAAGTAAATAGTAGGTATCTATGACATAACATTAGTTTGGCTTCTAAGAAAGTAAACAATATGGTTTAGCTTTTAAGTAAATAAACAATATAAAGTATACAGGACTTATAACATAATATAAAGTAAATAGTATCTATGACATAACATTAGTTTGGCTTCTAAGAAAGTAAACAATATGGTTAGCTTTTAAGCAAATAAACAATATAAAATATACAGGACTTATAACATAATATAAAGTAAATAGTATCTATGACATAACACAATGAATCAGCCTTTTTTGCTCAACGTTGATTGCATGGTAAGTGAGGTCATAACAGTCCACCCATGGACATCCATGGGTGGACTTTTATGACCTCACTTACCATTAGTGCCTTAAATCAATAATAATGAAATAATACAAAAATTGCTTGGGACTTAGTTTGCAGGAGATCGTTTTAAAAATAGGTAGGTACTCAATGTAACTCGTTTCTTTCAATCTTGAATAATTGATTGTGTTACATATTATACGACTGCGTGACTCATCCGCAAAATAAATACTTACTTATTATGTTGCGGGTTGTTGGTTATTATGTTTGATTGTTTTTGTGTTTTTGACAGTGCATCCTAGCTTACCTCCGACCTTATCGTATACAATATATGGTCAGGTTAGGGCTTGCGGCACTGTACTCTCTACGTTTTCGTTCATAGCTTCTCATTGTTCCTAAGTTATTTTCGTGGTTGAACATGACATGACATTCGATATCGATTTGAAATCAAATACATTGCCACTCCTGAAGACTAATATGAGTACATAGATCTCTTTTTGCACTCACCATACGATACACAGCGACGTTAAGTTGCTATTTTGTGCGCTATGGAGCCTTCATATATTTAATTTACAATACAAAGAAATAGTTTTATCGTTGTTTAAGAATTACAAATTATATAAAATACAATGTCAATCAGGAATTAATTAAATATAACGCCTTAAGATGTAGCGTTCGTTAATAACTCATATAATAATGTGTGGTATAATTAATTACCATGCCAGTAAGGGTAATAAAAAAAAAGATTAATTTGCGTAGATAAGTTACTCAAAAGGAGTAGGTACACGAAAAAATTTGCTGATTTTATGTTGCATTGTTTC
Source organism: Parnassius glacialis (assembly GCA_033319125.1). Lineage (NCBI taxonomy): Eukaryota > Metazoa > Arthropoda > Insecta > Lepidoptera > Papilionidae > Parnassius > Parnassius glacialis. The sequence continues at coordinate 16,982,876 of JAVANC010000013.1, read as the reverse complement.
AATGTGTATGGTCTCTATAGGAATAACGCGCTCGATGTTTGCCTCATTTTTAGAATTTAAAAAAAACTAAATTCATATAAGCTGTTGTTGCTCAGCGGTTAAGCGCTTTAAAGTTTCATAGTCCGTAAGTAAACCGAGTGGCAACAGAGGATTTGCATTAATTATCACGCTTGGTAGGCGGATTGTCTTGCACCTTGCTTCCAGTTAATGGTCTGGATATTTTTCGCCTGGCGTAAACAAGGCTTTTTACGTGGTATAGCCATGCTGCTGCTATATTACTGGTATAATTGTAGCACGAATGGGTCGGCTCGACCGGGGAAGGACCACGCTCTCACAGAATACCAGCGTAAAATAGCAGCTTAACACTGCTGTGTTTCGTATGATGAGTGTGGAGAACCGGAGACCCTTTTCACTGGAAACGAGGCATTCCATTTTAGTCCTCACGGGTGACGATGCATTTGCATTTTGACTCGTAATCGACGATAGATTTAGATGTCTATGGGCCACAGCAACCACATATCATCAGGTGGACTGTGTGCTCGTCTTTCACCCTTACCGTATATAAAAAAGTCTGCAGTCGGTGGGTCCGCGGGTTGGCGAGCTCTGGCATGACGGAAGTCGATGGATGCGGATGACTCACGCCCGTGTTTTGGGACATTTGTCTTGTGAGGGGTTGTAATGATTATGATGATGATATAAACGAGCAGGTTATACCGAATCTATCAGAAGCCACGAGCACTGCGTATCCCACAGTCGATTTACACACCTACGAAACGCACACGCACAAGGTCTTGACTAAAATAATTACACCAAATTAATAATCAGATCACAGCTACTGCCTATCTACATAGATTTTTAATTTTACAAAAGAAAATTAAAATATCTTTTAATATCTTTATTATCTTAATTATTACCTCCGGTACAATAAATTTGCCTAAACTGTGTTTTAATTCAGTTTTATAAATTATCCGCGTGAGATCTTACTGTCAAGATTATTTAACTTGGTTTATAGTTGAAAATTTGGTTACATTAGCCCACAAAATATAGTAGGTAAAGTCGTAAATGGTCGAACAAAGTGCAACCAAATTGGCATTACCTAGTACCTAGGTGGACTTATCTAGGAGCCTGTATGGGTTTTATTCTTCAAGCAAAAGCGGCAAACGAGTGCACAGTCCTTTGGTAATAATGGAACATCTGTATGCTGTGATTGTGACCCCGTTGCTAACATAAATATATATTTATTCTTATTTATATGTCACCTAAAGATGGAATTGCCGCGTTACTAACAAAAAGGTTTTCTAGTTTCGACATTCTCTATAGGCGATAGATACACAACTACTGCTTTATGCTAGTATTTTACGATCATGCGAACGTGGTCCTTCTGCGGTCGATCCAATACATTTATGCTGTCGTTTGGTTCTACCAGGTATAAAATAACCCTTTTACCGTGGTTTGATATCAAGCCCTTACCTAATTTTGTATTTATTTTTAATAAACAGTGCAATGGAGTACACATACACCTATGTTCCGGTTTGTAGGGTAAGAAAGTCCGTATAATTACTGTCGGTGATGCATTTTATCGTAGTCCTCAGGGGTGACGACGCATCTGCGTCTTTCTTTATTTGAAGTTGCAGGTGTTGGTTGAGATGAACTGTTAGTAGAATCTAATATTTTAAAGTTAACTCTCGGATTCTTAGAAAATGTTCAGTTTACCCTTAATGGTTATTAACCGAATAATTTACTGTTAGACATCAAGCTTATCTGAGTAATTAACGTAGTTGTTATGCAAATGTAAAATTAGTTGTGTGGACTAGTTAAGGCGTCTTTGTTTAGGCAACCCAAGACGATTTTCACTTTAGACTAGTGACACCTACATCTATCTTCACTTGCGAATTAAAATGCAGATGCATTGTCAGCCGTGAGGACTAAGATCGAATGCCTCTTCTCCAGTAAAATAGGTCTCCGGTTCTCAACACTCACCATACGAAACACAGCAGCGTTAAGCTGCTATTTTACGCTGGTATTCTGTGAGAGCATGTGGTCCTTCCCCGGTCGAGCCGACCCATTCGTGATACAACTATACTATTAATAGAGCTGCAGCATGGCTCTACCACGTAAATAACAAATAACATCCTTATAATGAAATAAAATGATGTCTTGCCTAGTTTGAAGAGCACCTCCCGCCCTCCCTCAAGTGCGTGCACTATCTGTCACCAGTAATCCCAGCACCACTACTCTCAACAACACGGGAAAACACACCACCGCCACAATACGATACGTGTTTCGCCTCTACACGAGGCATCCTCAGGTGAAGTAGACTCTAAGGTGGCTGACCGCTAAGAGCTTAGTCTTTCATTTTATTTTCTTAGCTTAGCTTAATTTTTAACATATTGAATATAATGGATTTCCTCAAAGTAAAGCCTGATTCTATTTATTATTTTACACTAGGTTGTCTATGGTGCTATATTGGCTCCTTCTGTAATTGAATCTAGGACACATAACTTAAAAAAAAACCGGCATGACGACAACGATGAATGCTAATCTAAAAAAAAACTTTTAAATATGTGAAAAAGGTTAAGCATTGTAATTGGAAATAAAATAATATCGATACGAATATCTCGGTCATTTTCTCGCGATGAGAAACATAAGTACTTAAAGGGAAAATCCGCTTATTACAATATGAATATAATCTCAAAGGAATACGACTGATTTTTGTTTGCTAATAAAAATACATACGACGAAAAAGATGAATGAGCATACCATCATGCGAGCATAGTACTGCGGCGCGAATTCGTCACGGATGCTTATCGAGCGGGCACTCGATAAAGGCGGCTTCTCGATGTTTTATTATTACAGGGAAGCTCTCTGTAATCATAACCCGATGAAGCCTGCGATGAAATCTCTTTGGAGTCTCACGGTTGACCTTAACGTTTTAAAAGACGCCTAAATTAATAATTAATTTATCGGAGTTTAAAAAATTACGTTAAAGAGTTGATACCTACTTAATGATTTCTTATATTTACGCGAAAAATTGTGTTGATACTTTTTATTTCTTTAACAACACTGATGTTATCGAGGCACAGTCACAGATTTAATATATACAGTCATATAATTAAATAAAATTGAAGTGTCTGTTTGTAATGTCGAAATAACAGCTTTTTACTATATGCATTTGAAAGTTAAAAGTTATAAACACGATTTTTAAAATTTTTGTCTGTCTGTCTTTCTGTCTGTCTCCGAAACGGCTGAACCGATTTTGACCGGAATTTTACTGGTGGATAGCTGACGTTAAGAGCCCTCTTACATTTCGGCATTTCGCAAATTTAGGTATTTTACGCTTCGAGCGGGCGGCAAGTTACGCGACCGATACTTTCTTTCATATCTATTCACTCGCTCGCACTATAATACTGTGAGTATGGCGACTAAACGATCTTGATCTTCCATAATACAAAGTTTTCTTAGGATGGACTTCAGTGGATGGAATATTTTTTGGTGTGTCATTTTAATGTTATCTTATTAATTTATTATTATATAATTATATAATTTATTATTTATTATTATATACCATTTTGATATATTATTCATTATTTATGAAATTTAGTGTCAAAATAAGTACACATAAATATTTTAATTGTTACGCTGTAATCGAATGTTAATAATCGATTATGTCTACTACCGGTAGAATAGTGGTATAAATGAATAAACGGTTGCAACCTGTTTTAATAAATATAACAACCAAATGTAACTAATATTTTTTTAATCGGTACTTACAGTCAATTACTATATTTTTATACGAACAATATTTGCTCCGACGGCATTGACCGAACTTTTCTCGATTCGATAATTTCAGGCAGTACACACTTTTCATAAAAAGCTTGTAACTTGGGTAACATATTGAAAATCTAAAATTGGTCGTATTTGTAAATTTTTAGTACTTTTACTGCATTAATCTGGGCCAATACATATTATGGCAAGTATTCAGACATTTTTATTTGCTATTTATATATATTTGGTAAAACCAGTCATTATTTTGATTTAATGTTACACTTGAATCACTGAATTTATAACCTTTAACTTTTTTTTGTCGAAAGGCCGTATCAAAATCTATTCCGAAAGCTGAAATAGGACATTTAACTTTAATAAGACGGTTGCTGTATAAACCATTAGGTGAAGCCCTCAAATAACAATGATCTAAGTCAATGAATAGACCACATTTTTGAAGAGACGTAATCTAAATTATAAAATAAACTATTTAAAACTATTTAAAAATAAACTATATAAAATAGTTTTAAACCGATCGATCAAAAATTGCGGTCGTAGTTGACGATATTCTAGTATGCAGGTAATCGACGCACACTACGATAGCAATCGACGCACACTACGGTAGTATCAAAACGATGCAGCGCCCGAAATAAACTGACGCAGGTCCACCCTCGGCAAGCGCTCGCGCGTTAATGATCGCAGATGGCCGGCACAGTGAAATATATAGTACTTTTATTTAATTAATTAAAATATAATAGTAACGATTTAAAAAGTAAAAATAATAGCATAGTGTAAGCAAATGTTGGTGATTATTTTGGTATAAATTTTACGTCTAAGTGATGTAGAACTTCGGAAATATAGAGGCTTGCATCGAAGCTTTTTTGGTCGTTTTTTGAATTATGTCGAATTTTTTTTCATAGTGTGAAAAGCATACAACGAAAATGTATTCCATTATTATTAAAGTGTAGGATATTTGGGAGATAAAAATATTTTTTTTGATGGTCGATATTCAATAGAATCTACAAATTAGAGCTCCCAAATCATGTCTTCGAGAGTTTTTGCCTAAACATGCATCGGGAGAATGATTATTACTGATTAAATAAATAAGTTATCTAAAATCCATTCCGAGCTTATTTGAGGAGAGAAAACGAACTATTTTTACCAAGTAATTGTTATTTCAAGAAATGAACGATAAACATAAAATTTCAACGAGGAAACCTTGTAATTTCGCGTTTTTTTGTAATACGCCTCTTAATAAGAAGTAACTTAGGCTACTTTTATTTTAGAAAAAGAATTAGGGTTCCGCGCAAATAATTAGAACCCATGAAATCCAATCGTAATAAATTACGCGCGGGCGAAGCTACAGAAAAGCTAGTATATAATAAATGTTTGGCAGAGTATGATAGCAATCCATTTGTATTCTTGAAAACAGCCCGTAAATAGTTCATTGCTGTGTATGGGGTTCTCCTTCAGATAGACATTGGCCGTAATCGCCACGCTTGTTGGGCGGGTTGGGATAAAAGTATTAGACGTTTCGTATCCTTGACGCTCTTTCCCATTACTGATCAGGATATTGTACATCTAGTATATCATCATTACAGCCCTTCCCAAGACCAATTGTGAACATACGTCTCCTTTCTCCCCCAAGGCTGTCACTCGGGAACTTTTCTTACCCATCGATTATCGATTCTTCGCATCATCATTACAATTTTAGCTTATTGATCCTTTGGGCTACGTGCGTTATTCTGGTTCTACTGTGGCTATCTTCATTACGAATATTATTATGCAGAGAAACTGCGAGCATACCCCTTTTCATAGCTCGCTGTGGGAGCTTAAGCTTGCTCATATGGTATGGTTATACCATTTTCAATCGAAGTTCATAAGATCTTTCTGACATTTTTAATAAAACTAACTGTTCCCTGCGATTTCGCCCGCGTGGAATTTGTTACGATTGGATTTCATAGGTTTTAATTTTTTTTTTGCGCGAAACTCTAATTCTTTAACTAAAATAAAAATAGCTGTTACTCCTTATAATATCAGTTATCTGCCAGTGAAAATCCCGTCAAAATCTGTTCAGCCGTTTCGGAGATTAGCAGAAACAAACATTTTTGTTATAAGTACCGCAAATACTTTCATATGCGTTTAGTAAATAGCTGTTATTTTGTCCATGAACACCTGCACCCAACTTTCAACAAAGCAGACCAGAGATTAGTTGTCACCTCTGAGAATTAAGATGGAATGCCTCAAAACCTGTGATTGTACTGGCTCTCTACACCGCTTGGCGGTAGAGATATATATAAGGTGGTGGAGCCTGCATAGATTGACTGCTACAGAATGAGCCCTACCACCAAATAAAATTTTATAAAGAAGCGTTTCTTATAGGAGTTTCTTATGTGACCCAGAAAAGGCGATGAAAATATTTAACACTGCTCCCAACACATAAGAGCCGTGGTAGCTCAGATGGTTAGCGCTCGCGGTAAGCTTCACAGTACTCGAGCAACCCTGGTTCGATCCCCGCCGGCACCAATGAAATTGTTAATTGCAATTTTAAGTGCTGATTTACCACGTACTCGGCGGTGAAGGATAATATCGTAAGGATAACCTGCATGTCTGAGAAATAAGCAAAAAAATATTTCGAAGACATGTGAAGTTCGCCAACACGCATTGGGGCAGCGCGGCGGACATTTCCTTGCCCTAAAACCCTCTCAGAAATGAGAGGAGGCCTGTGCCCAGCAGTGGGACGTAAACAGGCTGCAACTTTACCACACATAAAAAGGCCTATAAACGAAAAATTTATAATATCTGTAATTAATAGTGGCGGTGTAGGTAATGTACTCGTAGTGTAGCCCCTACGACAATATAGTAGCCGAATTTTAAACTTAAGTACAATTATATAAATACTGCAGTTTTTGAAAATACGAGTAACTAAGCCTTCTACTTTTATTTGAAATTATCCCAAATTAAATTAAGTTATACTATTTTACGTTGATATTCTGTGAGAGCGTGGTCCTTCCCCGGTCGAGCCAATCCAATCGTGCTACAACTATACTACTAATATAGCTGCAGCATGGCTCTACCATGTATAAAAAAAGTTAACAATACTAATCCAGATGTGTAAGGCTTCGAAATTCGAATCCACCATTTGTCTACTATTGTGAACCACGCTGGCCACACAACTACACTTTGAGCATAGATAGAGTGATTGACAATGTAGTGGCGGTGAAAGAATACCCTTCAGAGCTTCAGACCCTTATAAGAGGCGACAGAGGGAAACTAAAAGAGGATATGGGCATCAGCCTCTGTCTGTTAACAGCTGAATAAAAATAAACAACTGTGGTTGCAAACCCGCCTGCCAATCGTGCCAACTATGGCAAAATCCCTTCTATGAAGCAATATATGGGGGAGGCCCATGTTTAGCAGTGCACTTTTACATGCTATAATAGATAGATAGAGTGAATAACTCAAAAATTACCACTAATGCCAGAATCCTTTTTTAATATTTGTATTTACCTTATAACGTTCATTATTTCTAATTGTTTAAATGCGTAATTAATTATTTTAAACTTCTATAGCATATAAATCATTAACCGCAAATTAATGTTTATTGGAAAAATGTGTATTTCGCGAAAGAAATGAAATTAAAATAACAGCTTTTAACGATACTAATGAAACGGTAATTCGCATTTGTTTAACGTTATGAATATTTAATTTACGAGTTGCTAATTACACTTTGATCTTGATTTACCAAACATTATGCAATACATAATTTGATTCTATGTTCTTATGATTGGTTAATTTTGGCCGGAATTCGACAACTTTGTAGGATATATTATAGTGCTATATTATAATTCTTCTTTACATAATCGCAACTAATGTAAAGTATGTGAATGCAGTAACAGAGACATATTTTTTATAGCAGTGTGGGTTTATGTAAGTGGATGGTGTTGCCTGTTGCGTTATTCCCCCTGAGAACTGTGATGGAATGCCTTTGTTTATTCTGTGGTATCAGTAAGATGGATCTCCAAAACTTCACACTCACCACACACAAAACACAGCACTATTATGCTGCTATTTTACGTTGATCTTCTCTACCACGTAAAACGCAACACAGCATATCCAGATACGTAATTCAAATATTTGTTTTTGCATACACATTACTCCGGCAGTATTCAAATTAGGTAGCCAAGAGCTTTAATTCTTATGCCACATAATTTTAGTAGTAATCACTATGAGTTGGTTTGGTCATATAAATATTTATCATAATATTTATTTCAAAAAGAAAAAGAAGAAGGTAGGTAGAAATCCATTACATCACTAAAGCAGAACATGTCACGTCATTTGACGTGCCGTTCGCACTTCAATGACACCGCACTGCTTCGTAAGAGTCGGCGAAAGAATAATTAATTCTAAGCACAACATCTCGAATAACTTAAAAAAGCTCTCAGGGTGCGTTAGTCATTACTTGCATATTTTTTTGATCAGAGAATACTGTGATCATTCGTTTCGGATTTTGTCGGACAGTCCTGCAATTGTTATTTTGTTATAATTTATTAACGAGCAATTTTTTATTTAAAGTTTTAACACAAAAGAAGGCGGGGCTTGCTTTATTCCTAGGAGTATATCTAGGTAGATACCATTTACCTGATTTAGTCGCTTAGCAATATTGCATCCAGTGTTGTGTAGTTTTACGGGAATGGAGAGCGAATATTATGGAACTGAAAACCTCTTCTTTAGGCACGTTGGACACTTGGGATGGCTCCATTGAACTCGCGAGACCGTCATGTACAGAAAATCCAATTGATTAAATTTTATATAGATAATATAATCACTATTTTTATGTAAAACAGCTCAATAAATCAAAAATTTATTACTATATTTAATACGTTGATAAAAATAATTTTTAATAAAAATACTGTCAATTTTGTGAAACCGTGTCGTTTTTTTTTATTTTTTTACTTATAAGTCAGTGGTTCTTCTAAAACTACAATATCATCTAAGAGTAAGCGACGATAAAACTCTAGATGGTAAATATTATAAAACTAGCGTAACAAAAGCTATTCACTATATTGTTATTTCATTTGAGTAACGTAACCGATGAATTAAATATTGTGCTTAATTTTTTATTACATTAGGCCGCAAGAATGTACTAGCCTCGGGTCTCGCCTGCTATAGGGTTGCCGCAATCTCAACACCTGACAAATGGATTGACGGTCGCAGTTTCTTACATCTTTGAGCAGCTTCTCGTCGGTTTCTGGCTATTTGACATCATATGCGAGATGGTTACACCATCTGTGAGATCCCTTACATTTCGCATAGTCGCCTCTCCGTATCTATAGGTACTCGTGAATGGAAAATTATTAACTCGAGTGCTATCGTAAAGCTTGGTGTAACTGATATATAATACTACCATCTATGTATATATATAATAAAAAGATATATATAAAGTTCAGCAATTTCTACATTTTTACTGAGCTACAGTAAGTGTTCAATACTGGATGCAAACGCATCTATATGCATTATTTTTTTAAGCGTTGTAGGCGTCCATTGGCTGAAAAATATAAATCCCCAAAAATACAAAAAAATATCCTAGTGTAATAGTCCAGGACTAATCGGGGCATGAGTACCAAAAACTATTCCACCTCAATTTTTTTTATGCGATTCCCTGCAATTGTCCTATTGTTGATAATGAATCATTTACAATCAAACATAAACCTTTCAAAATTCATAATTCCGAAAATATTAACTTTATCGTAAAAAGTCGTAGGACCTTTTTTATTTGTATTTCATAAAATAATATAAAAAAAACATTCCGTTTGAAAATAACAGTTCCTTGCAATTGAAAAAAAATCGGTTTAAAATATTTGGCACCAACTTGCCTCATGGCAACATGCAAATATATCATTAGTAGGACAATTTGAACAGAATCGCATAAAAAAATTGAGATGGAATAGTTTTCGTTACTCATGCCCCGATAAATCAAAAATATCCGATAAAAACATATTTTTATTTTTGGGAATTTATATTTGTCAGTGAAAGGTCGCCTGCAGCGCTTAAAAAAAGAATGCATAATATACTGTATGCACTTACTGTAGCTCAGTGGAAAATTGTTACTGAACTTTATTTTACCATTATTACTACAACCTATCAGAAGTCAACTGCTGAATACAGGTCTCCCCCAAGAAGTTATTACAAAAATGGCCCTGAAGCACCTCCATCCATATTGTCTCATTGCGAATACGAAATCTTGGAAACCTTATCGTGGTAGATCGCATTTTTTCGCGCGCCCTCGCGACCTGGCCAGAGGGTGATTTATGATAAAATTTAGAAGCGGCGTTTTAATATCAACGAGCCTTTTAAATCTTAGCCCTTTGTAGATACCGTCCGCGAGATAACCTAATTAACAAACGTTATATATCAATGTGCAGTGGGCGAGCAAATATGAGGTTTTATTTATTAACCGCCGTCTGAAATTTTGCAATGTATGTAACTTACAAGCTAATAAATAAATAATAAAGATTTTTTCTCATGTTAAGTTGAGTGTTATTTGCATGAAAATATTTATTTTATTGTACATTGCTTTATCAGCCTTAAAAATTAATTGCTGGTTATATAGGTTTTCAAGTATACGTCACATTAATAAATATTGAAATAATTTTGCACGCTTACTCAGTCCCTAGAGCACATGGCCGATAGTCTAGAATTACTAGATAGTGCTTCCCGTTTGTGGTAGTTTTCAAGCCAGAATCCTTCCAAACGATATCCTAAATTTTATTATATCAAGAGGTGAGGAATCGGCGACAAGCATTGAGTTATATGTACTACGTACTAGAGAAGCCATTCCGAACATGACTATGTTCAACCGAACTGTAGTGCAGTCCGTACAAACGAAATATTGCGTAAATTGAAGATTTGTGAATTCCATAAAATAATTATTATTACATTTTATTTAGACATATAACACGTTTGTTTAGATTAAATTACGATAATTTATATTAAATTCTTATATTTATTTTAGATTGATATCTTATTTTATAGCAAATTAAAGTCTTCGCGCATGTGCGGAATTAGTAGTCGCGACATAGAGTAGGACACAATTTTTGTTTGGAATGGCTTCTCTATAGTATGTGCCAAATCGATTGAGAAAAACGGACAATGACCTTTCGGTCGTTTAACCAGGGGTTACAAACCTTCAATATATAGGCACATTTTATATGTAGTACTTTCTTTATTTATAATAATTTTTTTATAATGATTGATATAATATATATTTATTAACTATTATTAAAAAGTTATGTGAAAGATCGCTGTAGAAGAAAAATCATCTATTGTTATAAAGTACTTTATTCATTTAACAACAAAAAACATTAATTTATAACACATATAAAGATTCGAGTGATAACGACACCGAATAAGTACGTACTTATGCAAAAGATAAAACTTTATTTTTAATATTATATAAGAACTTTATTTTTATTCGGTGCAATCATCACTCGTATCTTCACTTGATGAACTATCTGTAACATTAATTATAAAGCGATCTGCAGTTTGGTCAATTCTATCATCCATGCCACGCATTTTTTGTTCAACCTTAAGGACATGCTGAACACAGTTTTTCCATTTATCTGGCGTGATTTGAGTTAAACCATCTTTAAGTAAATTTTTAACATCTTTTAACTTGAAAGTTGTATTTTTTCGTGCAACGTACCCTTTCACATCTGCCCACACAAGTTCAATGGGGTTAAGCTCACAGTGATAAGGAGGTAACCTTACCACTGTGATGCTTTTTTCTTTTGCCATCTCGTCGGTGACGTAACTTCGATAGTTATCTTTAACTGCCTTTATTTTTTCCATTAAGTGGGTCTTTGTGTCCGAGGGCACGTATGCGATCTGTTTAGATTCTAGCCATTCCTGCATATTTTGTTTCCGCCAAGACATTGTTGGGGTTTTTTCTAAACGTCTGGAGTGGTAACTAGCGTTATCCATAACTATGACATCGCCGCTTTGCAGTTTTTCTATTACTTTTCTAAACCAGTCCTCGAAATGGAGAGCGTCCATACTCTCATGGTAGTCACCAGTAGATGATGATTCAAATACCCAATCACATCCCTCCAAAAAGCCATTTTCATTGCCAACGTGTACAACTATTAATCGCTTTCCTTTACCCGAAGGGGCTTTCGCGCCAGTAGAGTAGCCTTCTAACCGTGATTGACGAGAAGATTCAATTGTGGTGTCTTCCCATACCTTTCCCATAGTATGACCTGCGTTAATCCATGTTTCGTCAAGGTAAAAAATGTTACGTCCCTCGTTTCTTAATATTTGTATTTCTCTCAAATATCTGGTACGCCACAGAACTATCTCTGGGCGATCTATTAGACCACTTTTTCTGTTTCTCTTTATATATTTGAATTTTAAATGGCGCAACACACGTCGCAGGGAAGTTTTGCTCAAGTTTGGCAACTGGTCATCTTGATTTATACTGAGCAAAATTTTGTCTAAAGTCGGTAATTCTCCTGCAAGAAAGAACTGATGCACTTTCGCTCTTATAGCCGATTTATCAAAATCGTCCAACTTGTCAATTACAGACTTTTTTCTTTTATTAATTATTCCCTTTTCTGGTATTTTATGGGAATCTCTATACACGCTTAATACGCGATATATAGTGCTCTTGCTGACTCCTGAGATCTCCGAAACCTTTTCTACCATATTAACGTTTGAAGGATACACGTCTTCGGGCCAGGTGTTTTTGACATATTTGTATACATTAATGATAATCTCTTGTTCCCCGACCGACAAAGTGGTAGGTTTTCTCTTTTTTACTGGTGACGTTAAAGGTGCTCCAGAAGATGGGCCTGTAAATAAATGACAAAAATATACTACCATAGTACTACATCACATAAATACATATTGTTTTAGAAAATAAATACCACATGGTCACATAAAAAGAGCGCTTTAAGAAATAGAAAGGCTACGTCGTCGCATTTGTACCTATTTGTACGTACCTGCTACGTTTATTATGGGTCGGCGACGTCTCTTTCCACTTGATGTTGAAGGACCGGGTCCTTCACCAAATTCTCCTGAACTCATGTCGATTTAGTAACGACCGTCACAGTAAAACTAATATAACAGATTCAAAAAACAAAAACTTAACGATATAACAAATTTAACAGTAAAAACTCAACTAAAACAATGCAATGAATGCTATGAATTACCCGAGACGTACACACGCAAGCGCTATCCGAACACGAATGAAAACAAAATGGCGGACCGGCCCAAAAAAGGTGACGCATCTCTGGCTGCCATTGTCACGTTTCTTTTAGAACGAACTGACGTAACGCGCGTTTTGTTTATTTTAAAGGGATGAATTTGCAAAAGCTCAATATGGTGATTATATTGCTTCAAATATTTTTTTAATATGAAACTGTTATTAAATGAATTGCTGCGTTACTTACCATAAATTGAAATATAAAATATAACACATTTTTCGCGATGTACCGTAAGATTTTACTATGTTTATAGGAACCACAGACAATATTATTTAAGAAACAAAAAAACAAAACATATGTGCTGACCTAGAAGTGGGAATAATATCAATATTTAAATATTGTTATCACATCTAAATTGAGATTTTGTAAGTTACGCCTTTTGACACTCGGCTCATATCTGAGGTCATTGTCCGTTTTTCTCAATCGATATGGCACATACTATAGTACGTAGTACATATAACTCAATGGCGACAAAAGAAAAAATAATGATTTATAACATTAGGACCCTTTAGCTTTTTTAGGAATGTTACGACCTTGTCAGTTAGTTAACGGAGCATGTGTGCAGATATGAGGTTAAAGTATTAAATACATTAATATTTATAAAATATATTTATATATCAACTGGTATATAACACAATAACAAACTTTTGTTAGAGGTTCCAATCTTACGGTTACTGTCGTCTATTGTGTTATTCATTAGTAATTAAAGAGGATGTGATGCTTGAACAAGAAATAAAGATGTTTTGTCCCTTAGGTTTCTTTCAAACTATTGAATTATTGACGAAAAGTATTATTGTGATTGTCATCAAACTATTGATTACTGGTGTTAATCAATTTGAGGTATTAGCTTGTATTCATTTACAATCCTATTGCAAAATTGAGATACATCTCCACTTATTCCCACCTTAATAAATGCAACCTTGTTATTGTCAGTTAATATTTTTTTATAGAATAAGGGTGTAACGAGCACCTGATGGTAAGTGGTTGCTGTGACCCCTAGACATCTACATTTATTCTCAATAAAGAACCAAAATGCAGATGCGGCGTTACCCGTGAGGACTAAGATGGAATGCCTCTTTTCCTGTAAAATGGCACAGCAGTGTCAAGCTGCCATTTTACGCTGGTATTCTGTGAGAGCGTGGTCCTTTCCCGGTCGAGCCGACCCATTCGTGCTATAACTATACTAATATAGCTGCAGCATGACTCTACCACGTACAAATTATATGTAATTCAAGTTTAATTTTAGTAAATTTTAACTTAACATACCAAATCAGGACTGGTGCTGTATGTATGTTGAATATTTCTATTATTTAAAAAAATATCAGCTAACAGCAAATCATTAGTTTTCATATTATTTATAATATATAATCATTAGTTTCATATTGCATAAGCTTATATTTGGGTTACGAAAGTATGACCACATCTCCGAATTCCGCTATAAGCTCAAGTGGTTACCGATTCGCCTTCGCAGGAATACTCACATTCTTCATCTTCTTTACTGCATTCTGTTCAATCCGACCACTCCTTCTTATTTGAAAGACCGATTTATATATTTAAGTAGTTTACACTCCTTACCTCTACGATCTCAAAATAATCTCCTTCTAAGTACTCCTAGACATTCCTCTTCCTTCTATTCTAATTCTTTTACGGTTACCGCTATACGACTATGGAATTCTCTCCCCTTACATATTAAAAAATCTAAATCTCTTCCTATATTTAAAAATAAATTAAAACTTTATTACCTTTCCTCTTAAGTAGTACTACCTGTCGTCATTCACTTTTTTTCCTTTAATCACTTATGTTCTACTATTTATCTTTCTATATTATATTCTGTACCTACACCCCTTCCGCTATCTTTTAAAAATAGTATCTTCTGCCCTAAGGTTGCCTGGAAGAGATCGCTGTTTTAGCGATAAGGCCGCCTGTTGTACCAATGTCCCTTTAAATATATAAATACTGTAATATGTTCCTTGGTGTATAATAAAGTATATTTTACTTTACTTTTTACTTTATAGTCTGAGTTTCCCTATTTCTGAGTATTCTGAAATATTTCGACACTGAAAGTGTTTACAGATATTTTGAACACGGCTATAGGTAATCAATATCAGACGCATTGGAATCAAACACAACTGAAAACTGATGCTGAATGAATAGAGATAATAATATATTTATGTTTATTAGGATTAAGTTTTGTATCTTTCCTCGATTTGGAGAACAACATAAAAGCTTGAAAAGTAAGTTTCACAAATGTAATAATTTTTTATTAAATTATTTATTTTATTGTTACCTACAGCTACAGCTGATTATGGTGATTAGCTGATGGCATTTTAAAATCTAATAAGGTTTATTTTTTCAAAACATTATTTAAAAGATTCATAGAGTAAAGTTTGCTCTACTGTACCTATGTTGCATATTTTTACAAATCATTGTCGAACGAACCTTTATATATTTATTGTTTGTTTAAATGAATTATTAAATCATGACGTTATTGAATATAGAAATACTTAAAAGTCATACGACATATATTTTTTTATTTAGGTACATATTCAAGTTTATTAAGGCGCGTCTCCAACAAAAATGTTGACAACGTTTATGTTTCCGATTGTTGACAAATCAACAAAAGTTGACGACATTTGTTTCAAAATGTTGCAAGAAGCGTCTCTACCGAGGTAACAAATTTCGGCAACAAGCGTATTCCTTTGATGTTGCCGCCGAAAGTGGAAACACGATTCCCGACATTTTTTCGTTTTGTTGCTAAAATTAGGTGATTACAGAAACATTTGTCGGCAACACGTGTTGACAAATGTTGAAAACTTTGGTGGAGACGCGCCATCATATGATACCGTTGTCCTATCGACCTTAAATAAGGTGCGAGGGCGTGAAATAAACTGAATGCTAATTGGTCCAGTCAAATTCACGACAGACCGTAAACAAAACACAGGGCCCCATTTCTTTAAATTATTTTTTTTAGAGTATTGTCATCTGGTTGGACTGAATAAATATATTAAAGGAAATAATAAATATACATTTAATATAGGAGGGTGGATTTAAAAGTACTCGGCCTAACCAAGAAAATAAACACATACTAAATCAGTTATATTTTTATTTTTCTACACAATCACCATCAAGTTCAATACACTTTTGCCACCTCCCCTTCCAAGCATTTAGACCGTTGAAAAAAAAATGATTCTTCCTTAGAGTCAAAATATGCGTCTACAGCTGCTTTGACCTCGTCGTTTGTCGAAAATCTTTGACCTCCCAAGTGCTTTTTTAGATTAGGGAACAGAAAGAAGTCTGATGGGGCCAGATCAGGTGAATACGGCGGATGCGGTAACAGTTCAAAGCCACAGTTGTGAATTTCAGCCATTGACTGTACTGACGTGTGAACACGGGCGTTATCTTGATGAAACAGGACTTTTCTTCTGAGCATTCCTCGACGTTTTTCTTTTATTTCCTCTCGTAAACGACGTAGTAAGGTGTAGTAGTAATCAGAGTTTATAGTCTGACCCCTTTCAAGATAATCAATCATAATCACACCTTTCGAGTCCCAGAATACTGAAGCCATCACCTTATTTGCCGACAAAATCGGCTTAGCCTTTTTAGGGGGTGGTGAACCAGGTCTTCTCCACTGTTTTGATTGTTGTTTTGTTTCCGGTGTACAGTAATGAACCCATGTTTCGTCTATAGTAACAAAACGATTCAAAAAATCATCTGCATCGGCTTCAAATAACTCCAAACAGTCGCGTGAAATAGTCAATCGCGTCCTTTTTTGTTCAACTGAAAGCAGTCGCGGAACCCACCTCGCAGACACCTTGTGGAAACCCAACTCGTTGACAATGATGTTTTGAGTTCGTTCATAAGAGATGCCTATAATCTCGGCTATCTCTCTAATTTTTAATCTGCGGTCTCCCATTATTAAATCAAGTACTTTTTTAATATTTTCGTCAGTAGTTGACGTCGAAGGCCTTCCAGAGCGGGGTTCATCTTTCACACTCTCTCTACCACGCTTAAATTCTGCTATCCATTTTTTGACGGATGAATATGACAGAGCACAATCGCCTAATGTACTGACCATGTCATCATGGATGGCTTTTGATGATAGCCCCTTCTTATGGAGGTACTTAATGACGGCACGCTGCTCGATTTGCTCCATTCGCGGAAATTATGTCCGATTACTTTGTTAATAAATTTATAAAATCACAACTAATTATCGCACACGTTTCGAACTTCACACAATGAACTAGTCTGAACTGAACTAAATAATGCGGGTAGATTTGATTTTTAGAATTGAATGGATCTGTGTTAGGCCGAGTACTTTTCAATCCACCCTCGTACTAAAATAAATAAATCATATATAAATAAATAAAATCCCTACCAGATGGAAGCCCTCGGCGCGGGAGACCAAACGGCCGAGAGTTAGGAGGAAAGGGATTAAACAATTATTATTACAGCCCTTCTTTTAGTTTCTTTTAAAATAATAATTGATACTTAAAATAACTAGATTAATTGATAATTAAAATAGTTCGGTTTTACTACACAACGTAAACCGCATCGCACGCTCGACTGCGTCAAAGCATAAAGGTGTAAATAAGTCGTCGGTAGTTATGCAACTAAGTTTATGCAGTTGTCTCTTTTGCATCAAGCAAACAAGTATGCATTCCTTAATGTGAAGAGAACTGAAACAATATTAATAACGAATATTTTGATGAAAAAATCTTCATTAAGTATTTTCCACATTATCTACTACCTATCTTTATAATATGTATATAAGCATGTAAGTTTTGCAGTTTATTTGAAAATATATGATAGGTAAGTCATTCCTGTAGTCACAATATTAGCCAAAATAATTTTCTTAACAATGAATGCAATAAAATATCTATATTTCTCGTGCAAATAACACTAATCTAAAAGGCATGCTCCACATAGGTAAATATGTGACAGTTAAAGTCTAAACTCCTAATTTACACGCTTTAATTAGCTTGGTATGTATCTATGTAACGGAATTTTTAAATGTGATTTTCATCCCCTTCAAAACGTCGGATTGATTTGAAACAGAAGTTTGTTTTGTGAGAACACACTTATCAGTGACCGATGACAATTCAATAATTTAAATAGTTTGTCCCATTATCCTTGCCAATATCCCCAGGATTAGTGATTATTCCATCCCTGATACCCGGTAGTGTTCTTGTGCTAAGTGCACGTATGGAATAAAACTTTCCGGAGAGGGAAATCACAAAAAATAACGTCCCTATAGAATGGATCATCCGCTCTCGCCAGAAAGTAATTACGGAGGTTGCACACTTCGCGATTATGCATGGTAAGCGCGCTTAAAAAGCCGCGCCCACCATGTTTCCGCGGCAAGTACAGCCTCATTACCGACGATCTCGGATGATGCATCCTGTGGGACGTCATAATAGTGCGGCCTTTTCTATCCAGAGCGTTCAGTTCGGTCTGAGTCCACCTGAGTATGCTAAATGTATACATGAGAACAAGCATGATCCAACCGTTATATGCGTGTGTCTTGTTAACGCCCGACAAAAGACTGTTAAGTACTTTTGTCAAGCCTGCATAAAACACATCGCAAACTGACTGCTTCATACCCGCCTCGTCGACACCGATGTTCTGTGACATACCCAGGTATCGGTATGTTTCAGCCTCGGAAAGGGTCCTTATGCTGATGGGCATAGATAAGTCTATGCCCTCAGAGTTAGCAACCCTCCCCTTTTCATTATATAGAAACGGCTACTACATCCAAGGAAGGCAGCAGGCGCGTAAATTTCCTCTCCCACATAAGTTACCGACTTGGAATAAAATAAAAAATAAAATATTATGTAGGTACTGTAGTTTAACTATCGAACTTATACCGATTGTAGCTAAAAACTGTAAAATCTTCACTTTAATGGTGAATAATTGATGTAATAATAAATAAATGAACAAAAAAACACGCTATTGTAGTTAGCCGCACTAAAAAATAAATAATAGTTTAAAAAACTAAAAAAAACACGCTTTTGTAAATAACAGAACTGAATAATAGAAAATATTTTACAATAAGTTAAAAATAAGAAAATAATGATTAACATAAATTTTTTTTATAGGATAAGGGTGACAAACGAGCCCATAGACATCTACATCTATCCTCTATTACAAATCAATATGTAGATGCGTTGTCACCCGTGAGGACTAAGATGGAATGCCTCGTTGCCAGTAAAAAGGGCCTCCGGCCACCTGCACTCACCAAGCGAAACGCAGAGGTAAACCTCTACTTCACGCTGGTTTTCTGTGAGGTCGTGGTACCACCCCGGTTCGAGCCGGCCCATTCGTGCGACAACAAAAGCTGCCGCATGGCTCTACCACTGTTTAAATTAAATTTTATTGTAAAAAGCGTGATGTCATTGTTGTAAATATTTTTATGGATATTTGTAAAATTAGCGTCATAGGAGTGCTCTTTCAGATATTTTTATGAAGACGCTAATTTTTTTATCTATTAAAGAGTATGTTTTACGAATTGAATTGTTTTAATACCTCTACAAAACAAGGGATGAGAATACTAAACAGATGAAAACTTTCTGGGTCTTGGAACAGATAGCTTAAATTCCCTACAACCGTAAGGAAACCGTATGTAAGGAAAGTCCTCTTATTATGGGGAAGTAATGGTTTTGTATCCGCTGCAAATATCTATAATATTTTATACGTGGTAGAGCCATGCTGCAGCTATATTAATAGTATAAATGTAGCACGAATGGGTCGGCTCGATCGGGGAAGGACCACGCTCTCACAGAATACCAGCTTAATGCTGCTGTGTTTCGTATGGTGAGTGTAGAGAACCGGACCCATTTTACTGGAAAAGAGGCATTCTATCTTAGTCCTCGCAGCTGACAACGCATCTGCATTTTAATTCGCAAACGAGGATAGATGTAGATGTCTATCGACCACAGCATCCACTTACCATCACCCTTATTCTATAAAAAAATCCTCAAAACACTTTTTTTCAGGGTAAAAGAAAACTAAATCTTTTGCTAATCTTGCTATTTCTTATATAGATACGTAAAACCAACAAAGAACGACAGGCGGAGCGTCGGGTACATTTTAAGTGATGCAGAAACCATGCTTAAATTCTTGATAGATATCTAAGCACTCCAGCAGACACATGTCTTTCTTATTTCTTTCTTTAACAGCCCATAAAAATCGACAGCTGTATCTATGTATTTTATGTGGATAGGTGTCGATCCACATAAAACCATTTTGGATGCAAATGATTATATAAGCATATTAAATGTGCGTGAGTGTGTGTTCTCACAATAAGTTTAGTCGTGTTTTGGCTTGGTTTTGGCGTCACTTGAAATTTATGCAACGTTTCATCTAGCTTTCTTTGTTGATTTTAGTGAGATACATTCTATTTTAGTTAACTGAAAACCAAAATAAACACGTGAAACTATTTTCTTATTTTATTAACATAAATGTAAGAAAGATAAATAATTATTACCTAAGGATTAAAATATGTTTACCAATATTTGTTTAATTAAATTAATTATGTTAGTATACTTATTATTATTTTAAAACCTATCGCATATAATTCTTCCTTGTTTTATAATCCTAATATTAATTGATTTCATATATAGATATTTATTTTACAATTTAACGAAGAACATTAAATATTCTAAACAATGTTAGGATTATACCTACAATTTATAATCTCGGTTCAACCACCTTACAGCTTCATTTTAACTTTACAAACGGTATCGAGAAAGAAAAAATGTTCTTCGTGATCGCTACGTCTTTTATCAATGCTTCGTTTCATTTTTTTGATTCGATTATTGACCGTAGTTTCTTGTTGACTGTGAGATGTTTTTGTTTTGGTGTATTGTGCAATATAGATCAAAAAAATCATTCTAAATTCTTCTATCTATATTATGTTCTTGTTCAAGTTTTCACGACAAATTTCTTATTTTAAGTTATTGTTTTTTTTTTCAAACTAGAAGCTAATGATGATTAATTACCTTAAGTGCTATTGATATTGCTTTAATTCAACAGCATCGTTCATCATTACATTCAGCTCTTTATTTAAAAACGTTTTCTTTCGGAACAAATGGTAACGTACAATATCACACATATCAATTATTCGCGGTCGTTTCATTTCGCCGGCACAATTTATAAAGGTGAGATTTTTAATAACACTCATTTATCGTTGAATCGGTGTATAATTCAAATCTCTTTTTCTGTACCATCGTAATTTACATACGCTAAATAAAAAGCGGTGTCATCACAAAAGACATTTGGAGGCAATATAAACATAATATCAATTTAAATTCCTTGTTAGTGAGACGAAAGCCGACATCATAACTGAATAGGGCGCTTTACGATTGGTCGGGGAGTGAACCAATGAGAAGCGTAGCGTTGCGTGCGGGTCGGACTGGCGCGCTCGGCTCGACGGGCGGCCAGGCCTACCATCAAGCTCTCTTCGCCTCAGTTCTTCTTCACACCTCGTATGGAAGTGACGTGATCGCACCCGCGTTCTTTTTCCATTTTACACATAAAAGTCTGATTGTAAATTCAAACATATAAGTGACTATGCCGCGACCTTCGCGTGAATCTTACGGTGATCAAAAACCTCCTTATTCATACATCTCGTTGACAGCGATGGCTATTTGGAGCTCACCGGAGCGCATGTTACCCTTGTCGGAGATCTACCGGTTCATCACGGACCGGTTTCCATATTATCGGCGCAACACCCAGCGTTGGCAGAACTCGCTGCGACACAACCTGTCCTTCAACGACTGCTTCGTGAAGGTGCCGCGGCGACCAGACCGTCCGGGCAAAGGCGCCTACTGGACGTTGCATCCACAGGCCTTCGATATGTTCGAAAATGGTTCTCTATTGCGTCGCAGAAAGCGCTTCAAACTACAGAAAGGGGAGAAAGATAATCTGAATGCGGAATTGGCTGCTTTGGCTAGCTTCAATAGAGCATTTTTGGCACGTCAAGCCGGTGCACCGCCGCCGCCGCCTGTTTTACCTACCGCAACAATGTACACACCTCCCATGTGCCAGCAATTGAGTCCAGAGCCTGCGGAATTACCAGAAGTGGCAACTATAACAATGCTGCCTAGGGAGAGACCCCGTAGAGCTTTCACAATTGACGCATTACTCGAACCAGAGCCGCCGCGGTCTCCTCCGTCGCCGACAATGCCGCGGTTGGCCATTCCGATGCCGTCCCCATATATGTTGGCAGCGCAAAGGTATCACGCGGAACTGCTTCAAGTTGCAGCACATGTGCTGCGCCCTTGCTATATTCCTCCACCACCGTTGCCGGTCGCGTGACACCAGAATCCACTTCCCATATGCTCCGATGTCTTGTGCAATGTTAGATTGTAAGTACTGAACTCTTTTTAAAAGACTTTTATACTCATGCCGATTATTTGTAGGGCTAAAGTGGATGATTCTAGAAACAAAGTACTGAATAAGTTCAATGTTAATATATTAATTGTAAATTACATATTTAGCGTTTGCTAAAATTTAAAACAAATAAGGTAAGTACGGTATAATTTAGGAGGCCGCGAGCGATGAGGCCTAAATTGTGTTAAATTACAACTAAACGGCTCCACGCATAAATAACTATGAGGCGAACTGTTTCTGCCTCAACATTTTTCTTTAGAATAATTTAGCGATCTCACTTGTAGATATTCGTATTAGATGATCAACTCAAACGTACTTATTATAATATTACCATTTTTTTAATGTTTGTTTTAAATATGTTCCTGAACGCATTTTAATATTTTTTTAAGTGAGCAAAATAGCAGATTTGTAAATATAATAAATAGCAAAGTGGTTTACAAAAACTATTAGTGGTAGGTGATATACCTACATAATGTATTGTGCGTCGAACGAATTGTTATTTATTTTATTCTTTAATTAAGATTAAGTTTTATTGTTGCTATTGTAGATATTACACCTATTGTAAATATTGTTTTCATTGTTATAATTTTTAATAGAATATTAAATGGAATCATAATTATTGCTAAATTTTGTTTTATTCTTCAATATTACCCAATAGTATCAATGGAAAATCAATAATTAAAATTAATAACACGGCATTATAAATTATGCAAAGCAACTACACTACTATTTGGACTTTAATGTATTTATGACGTTTAGTACCTATACAAAAAAAAAAGATAATAATTTTATGTCAAACGTATCTGTGTAGGTATGCGATAACTGTTATTTTTTATTTACGGCTGACTTCCATAAAACTGTCGGACCTCATTTGGGGATAAAGTTAAATGTCTGAGGTCTATGAATTTTCATTAATCATTACTGTCTTATTAACTTTAATAATGAGAAAAAAAGTCTACCTACTCTGGTACCAGTTAGTGCTCGATGTACGTTTGCGTTCAAATAGCATAAGATTCAGCTTAAAAATTTGGCTAAATATTCATATATAAATTGATTCATTTTTTCAATACAGCTTATCAAAGTCCTGTATGCCTCAAAGAAAACATATAGTTACCACGTTTGGCAAGCGGGTTGCAATCGCAATTTTAACCATCTTGAGTTGTTCAGGAATCAGGAAGATGCCCATTTCTCTTTTTTGCGTCTAAAGGCTCCCTCGGGATGATATCATTCTCGTATGCTGTTATTACACAGAGGCATCCCGTCAATATTTTACAATACCTATATTAGGCCGCCCACATACATACGAAATTCCGTTTCGGGATTCTGTTTCGGAATTCCGAACGGGTCGGTCACACAGATACGGAATCCCGTTTTGGCCGTAAATTTTCGAACGGAAAACTACCGTACGTGTGTGACGGGTGAGATATTTTGTATGAACTTGCTGTGTTCGGAATCTTGAATCGGAATTACGAAACGGAATTCCGTATGTGTGTGATGGGCTGTTTATCAATTTTTACGCGATCATAATAACATCTTATTAACAACTATGTACATCATTATTAATAAAATAAATACATCTTATTTTTAATATATGAAGGTGTTTATTGTCGTCAATCCTTACATGTGATTAGTAAAGTTTTTTTTAATAGTAACCATAATATAAAAGAGATTTGGAAGAGGATTTACATCCATCATTATCCATGGATGAAGTAAAAAACTTACCAAATCCAAATATTTGAACTTTGTCATATAAAACTTTACATAATATAGTCTTAATAAATTACTGTGTCTTTTTCCGAATAGTTTATTGGATAACTTGCATAATGCATGTATAATTTTCTGTTCTTGTTCATTCAACTAGATTTAAACTTTAATTGCATAATAATAGAACGTTGACTGAAAACCAATTCAAATACAAACATATTTATTATATAGGTACTAGTGACCTGTCTCGGATTCGCCTTGGATTTACACTGACCGGCACAAAAAACGACTCACTTTAAATTCTAAGTAATGACAATTTTTTTTGGTATCGTATTTTATTGATAAGTAATATTTAAGTTATTATTTGGCAAAGAATATCCGACAAACAAAACTCGTAGGCAAAAGCGGGATTCATCTGTGAACAGTAGCTACTTGGCTCCACTGTTCCATATCCCAATTCACATATTCATGTACGGACTCAAGTCTGCTGACTCCGATTCTGCCTGGTAAACTCTGGGCCATGTACAGGTCTTCTCGACATGATATCATTTTCATTGAGGTGTCTCCTGATAGTCCTGTCACTTACATGCACATCTCGAACTTCAGCAAGGCGATTCCTGACTTAACAGCAGTCATGGCCCTGTTAGTATTGCTTGGGTAAGGAGTAGTTGTCTTTGGCGTCTTGATCCTGGCTGAAAATAAACACAAATATAATTTCAAGATTATCTACTTATTTAAAGAAATCATAGTTAGTCATTTTTTGTGCCGGTCAGTATATTAATGTGGCATTATTTAGGTTTTCTGCCGATTTCAAAAAGGAGGCGGTACTCAATTTGACTGTATGTTTTATTTTATGTGTGTCACCTTTTAACTTTTTACTGGGTGAACCGATTTCGATGATTCTTTTTTATTTGAAAGCTGGTAGTTCACATGTGGTCCCATATGAATTTGATTAAGGTCAGACCAATAGTTTTTGAGTTATTCTTAATAATTTATATTGAAGTCGACTGTACAAAATTTTTAATTTTAAATTGCGATATAAGCGCCGGTTCATTAAGTTTTTATTTATTTATAGATAATCATTAAAGAACATTTAGGTATTATGTCAATTTTTCGAATTCTCAAAAAATCCAAGTTTTTCTTATAAAATATAGCCTAGCTCACCCCTGGAATTGCTCTCTATCGGTTCGTCAAGTTTCATTATAACTGGTTCAGTCATTCCAGACAGACAGACAGATACATTTTTTAAAAATGGTGATTCATGTCTTATTGGCATGCTAATGCCCCTCAGCTCAATAAAAGGTAGATATTTTAACAGTGGTAGAGCCACGCGGCAGCTTTTGCTGTCGCACGGATGGGTCGGCTCGAACCGGGGTGGTACCACGACCTCACAGAATACCAGCGTGAAGTAGAGGTTTACCTCTGCGTTTCGCTTGGTGAGTGCAGGTGGCCGGAGGCCCTTTTTACTGGAAATGAGGCATTTCATCTTAGTCCTCACGGGTGACAACGCATCTGCATTTTGATTCGCAAACGAGGATAGACGTAGATGTCTATGGGCCGCAGCAACCGCTTGCCATCGCGTGGACTGTGTGCTCGTTTGTCACCCTTATCCTATAAAAAAAAATTCGTTATTACAGACAGACACTTCAATTTTATTAATATGTGCATAGATTTGTATTATTAGAGAACATTAAGATTATTTGAAGTGATCAAAAATACGTTAAAAATGAGGTCCAATTATATTTTAGGTGCTTATAACTACTTTAACTGTTATCTGAGACGATTAAATCAACAATTAAAGATTAAGAAGCACCTAATAAAACTAAACACATTCAAGCAAAAGAGAAAACTGTGATTAATGAAGTTGTAAAATCTCGACTCTCGGCTAACTCCTAATAAGGAATAAATATATAAATACCTATGGATATAAAGGACTGCTGATTTTTTTAATTATCATTTTTTTATTTGGACAAGAAAACAAATTGTTATATTTTTTTATTAAATAATTTTATTTTTGATTTGTATAAATATAGAAAACAAATAAAATTAATTTCTTGCGAACTGTGTCTGATAATTTTTGGTATGAGCAGTCTCAATTTGTGGTAACTATTTTGTTTCTGTGGTTTTATTGTCAACTAGCTGGTACCCGGCGGGTTGCTACCGTAGAAGAAATAATTGTGGAAATATCGTTTTGAATTTCGAAAAGTTATAGATATTGTTTAATTAGGAATGATAATGATAATACATTCATTTCAATTCAATGATATTAACATTTAAAATAAATTTGTCGAGCGATACGCGCGCCACCTACTGTAAGTTAATTGTACTATGCCTATAACCTTCGCGCAAGTGCACAACGCAAGTGCAAGCAATAAGTTGACAAAGTTTTAGCGCAATCTGATGAACGATATGGCAGCGCGTAAAATACGAACAAACAAACATGATTTTTTACATAATAGAAGATATGCTGGTTTTATGGTTGACAATAACCCCTGGGAATGAGGTGGTCGCTTCCAAGCAGTTTCTAAAATAAATTTTGTAAATAGTTCGTAATAATTTATATTGTAAAATTTATTTAAAAAAAGTCCCGCTGGGTTTCTTGCTGGATTTTCCCAGGACAGAGGTTTTTTTTAGAACCAGTGGTAAAGTAAAAAATGACTTTCAATAAAAATTACACATGTACTTAATGTATATTGAATAAAAAAATATTCTATTCTATTCTATGAAGTGACAATCGGACCAATTTGACTGGCAGTTAATTAAGTAGCTAACCAATGTATGCCTAGCAATGGACCGCTCCATGCTGATGGTGATGAAGCAGAAGTAGCAAACGCTTGGCCGTGAAACTCGTAAAACTGAAAGCCGCTGGGAACACTACTTAGTGTATTAACTATACAGATTTTTGCAAATGTATACGTTACAGTAAGTATACAAATATGTATGTATGCAAATACTATAATTGTAGTCTCTTTTTGACTATTAACTTCCCATTTATCATTTTTTTTATATATTTTTTTTTCATTTTTCATATCATTTATCACTATTGCACTTCAAGTTTGGCAATCCGCATTAAAAATAAGGGCGGATAGCGTTTAATCAAAACTTATTTATATTTAGTTCCAAAATAATGTAATTAGGCATCGAATTAAATGGTATAGATTTAGTTGATGATGAATTAACAAGGACTCATTTTGACTTTCGTAATTCTAACCGTTTCAACGGTTCTCACATTTGAAATATCGGTCTGTTTATGTATATAATATTTCGTTTATGTTATTGTTTATTTATGTATCATCCAGTTGATAGCCTATCAAAGTCCACTGTTAAATATAGGCCTCCCCATAGATTACTATATTTTTTTTTATGGATGAGGGTTCACTTGATGGTAAGTGATTACCGGTGCCTATGAACATCTGCAATACCAGGGGAATTGCAAGTGCGTTGCCCGCTCTTTTGAAAGGAGTAGGCTCTTTTCTTAAAGTTCCCTAAGTCGTATCGATCCCGAAAAATCGCTGGCGACAATAAATACCAGAGCAAATTGTAATTTACATTCGTCCTTAATTGCTAGTAGTAATAGTATTTTATTGGACCCGTTATCAGATGATGCCAAAAAACTATATTTGTTAGTTAATAGGATATTAAGTAACTAGTAAACATAATAAGTTTATTTGTTAGTAATTATATTTAAGATTTTTTTTTAACTACCAGGGCGGCATAATCGCATCAGCGACAAAGCCAAAGCTTTATATATGAATAAAAACAAAAAAAGAAAAATACCACAGAATGGTCGTGCAAGGCAGAAAATTTCACGATATATATTTATATATGTATAATTTACGTCATGTTAAAAGTATTTCTCACCATCGTGGGGGGCGTTAGACAAAAGAAACAGTGAATAATAAAAATTGTACGCGGAGGTGGTCTGTTTCACGGTGTAACGCAGCGCAACGGAGCGCATTTGTGCTCTAATAGATCGTGATATTGCCCGAGTTGAGCAGTTGCCGACTCATCCATCTCCTTATTGGCTCTGTTGACGTAGCTATAACGTAGCAGGGAGAATTTGGAGAATTTCGACGCTACAAGGATGCTTCCGTTTAAGTCCATATAGTAAAAAACTAGTGTTTTTCGTAGGTGTTGGGATTTAATCAAGAGCATAATTGTTTTAGATATAATTAGCGATCCGCCTCGGCTTCGCACGGGTGATTTTTGGATCTTGACAAAAGCGCCACCTACCGGGTCCGATTGTGAATCTAAACCTACCCTAATCCATACCCCACTCAAAAACACAAAAATAATACTTATAACGCCCACGCAACTCCCCTTGCGAATGGAATTTCGTAGAATCCGTTCTTAGCTGACCTCTACTCGGTGAAAGAAATATTCCTACCAAATTTCAAATCTCTAGGACGTATGGTTCCAGAGATATCGTGATAGGTCAGTAGTGGAGCGGGGGGCTAGTTGTAAAAATTTTTCCTTTCTTGGCTATAGAAGCTTACTTGTTGGGTATTTAGGAAATACAGCAGTACTGTTCGAATAAGCTACTATTCAATATAATAATAATCTATATAGTCAACTTTTCCATAAAGGCACGATTAAATTATAGATATATATATATATATATATTTGTGCCATTTGCTGTAGACTATCGATCCGTAGAGTCCACGTGCGGTGAACTTTTTTTTTATGGAACAAAACTGACAAACGATCACACAGTCCACCTGATGGTAAGTGGTAGCTGTGCCCCATAGACTTCTACATCTATCCTCATTTGCGAGTCAAAATGCAGATGCGTTGTCAGCCTTGAGGACTAAGATGGAATGCCTCTTTTCCAGTAAAAAGGGTCTCCGGTTCTCTACACTCACCATACGAAACACAGCAGTATTAAGCTGCTATTTTACGCTGGTATTCTGTGAGAGCGTGGTCCTTCCCCGGTCGAGCCGACCTATTCGGCCAAAACTATATTTTAAATATAGCTGTAGCTTGGCTCTACCACGTACAAAACTTCCTAAAGGAACTGTGTCCGCGTCTGCGTGTCGCTGCTGGTAGATAAGAGGGTTAGTTCAAAAAGTAGGTACCTATAGCCATTAAATGAGGAAACTCAGTCAATACACTGTAGCGAATAGTTTTAGTTTTTTTTTTAAATATTTTAATAAATATTGTATAAATTTAAACGAAATGACTAACGTCTACTCAGACGTTAGTCATATCGTTTAAAGCCACAATGAAAATAATAATTAAACTTTTTTTTTTAATTTAAATAAATGCCGCATTGCGGCGGCGTATGAAAGTTCATCACATCATTTCGTCCTGTAGGTAAGAGGCGACTGTGGGAATAAGCTAATCTAGAATAATCTTTAACAGGAGGTGGGTAGCAGTACCTTTATTATCACAGCTCAAAGTTGTAAAAAATGTCAGTTGCCAACTTGTTTGCCAAGCGTGGCAACTGTAATAAATTTCCTCCCATATGTGGCAATTTACGGAGTAGGCTTATGTGTGGCAGTGGAACTGTAGGTTGCAAAGAATGAATGAATGAAAATGAAATTACTGTGTCAGATACTCAAATGTTTACAATTTACTTTAGATACAATTTCTTAGGCTGAGATATGTAAGTAAAGTCTGAGCAAAGTCAAAGTACGGTCTATAGATCTCAGCCTTAGTTTCATCTACTTAACATACCTATCCAAAAGGTCGAAGCAGTTTTACGATATACTACCTACTTACTATTGTCTCTGTTAAATCTGCTAGAATCACATTATAGTTCTTTATAAATCTTATATTAGAATTCTTTATAAGTATGACAACATCTTTTTTTCTTTAATATAGCTTCGAGACCAGAGCTACATCCAAACAAACTATGTAATGTCCCACCCATGTACTACAATCACTTTTGTATAAATAAAGTTTATTATTATTTTTTTGGGGTATCTATATAGTTTTCTCATCTGGTTGGGCTGTATAAATATATAATTGTAAATGAAAATGATAAACATACATAAATATGAACAAAATAAAATAATACATAAAAAATACATAAATAAATAAAAACCCAACCAGATGGAAGCCCTCGGCAGGGGAGACCAAACGGCCGAGGGTTAGGGGGAGAGGGAAAGAAACCGGCGGACGATGCGGGCGGTATCGAGGAGCACCGCCTTCTGCATTTGAGCTTGGAGCGGTCCGTCACGGAGTCCCAGTCGCCTCAGATGACCCGAGAGGCTGACTGGGATTAACCCGTTCGCAGAGACGACTACAGGTATAATTTCGGCCGGCAATCCACCCCACATGTCGGTCACCTCGTGAGCCAGGTCCAGATATTTAGTCAGTTTATCTGTTTCGGCTTTCACGAGGTTCTCGTCATAAGGAATGGTAATGTCGACCAAAAATATCCTTGACTGTGCCCGGTCCATCAGCACAATATCAGGCTTATTCGCAAGAATAGTCCTGTCTGTGATGATGGCCCGGTCCCAGTAGAGCCTGGCGCGGTCATTTTCGAGCACGGCCTCCGGCAAGTACTTATAATACGGCAATTTCCGATCCACGAGACCGTATTTCAGAGCGAGCTCCTGGTGTAGAATCCTGGCTACTAAGTTGTGCCTGTGCAAATACTCAGAGTTAGAAAGCGCCGAACAACCGGAGATGACATGCCTAAGTGACTCACCGGGATGGCGACAAGCTCGACAGACGTCAACGGTGCCATCCTTTAGGATGTATCTCCGATAATTGTTGGTCTTAATAACCTGATCCTGTATCGCACAGACAAAACCCTCGGTTTCCCCAAAGAGGTCACCGAAACGTAGCCAGTGGAGGGAGGCGACTGTGTCTACGAAAGGCTCATTATTATTATTATTATGGGGTATCTATATAGTTTTCTCATCTGGTTGTCTGTATAAATATATAATTGCAAATGAAAATGATAAACATACATAAATATCAATAAAATAAAATAAATACATAAAAATATATACCTAAATAAATGAAAAAACAACCAGATGGAAGCCCTCGGCAGGGGAGACCAAACGGCCGAGGGTTAGGGGGAAAGGGAAAGAAACCGGCGGACGATACGGGCGGTATCGAGGAGCACCGCCTTCTGCATTTGAGCTTGGTACGGTCCGTCACGGAGTCCCCGTCGCCTCAGATGACCCGAGAGGCTGACTGGGATTAAGAGCGTAGACGGGCTGCATTTTTTCCATACAAATGTATTCTCCTATTTTCTTCCTGGATAATGCCTCTAGAGTAATCGGTTTTGTTTATAAAAATCAAGGTCTATTGAAGGCATGCCCCTGTCATTTATTTTTTTCCAAAAAATTATTACAAAAATAAATATGACTTTCCAAAAACCTAAAAAAATGTCCCGTTTTTACCTTCGTAATCAGACGACTACCAAACAAATTTCAAACGTTTTTAAGATAAAAGAAAATGATAGGAGCATAGATCTATTCTTCCTTTAAATTTTGATACCAAAAATAATTTAATCTGATTAGTTTTCGAGGAGAAAACAGGAGAATACGAAATGTCGATCGGTCATGGTTTTTGTAGGTGAAATCGTTCTGAGCTGCAGTTGTCCCTATCGCACTCTACGGGGGGAGACCAGAGGTGAGGGGTGGTTAGACTAATAAGTACTTATTAGTCTAAACAATTAGGAAAGTAACAAATGTCGAAGTTTTTATCGATATCATAGTGATGTCAGTCGATATCGACGTTTATCGTACTATACTGATTTACAGGCGGCACAGAACAGTGAAATTATTAAGGCAACGAAGTAACAATTCAGTGAGTTTACGTTTACTATTATTTGAAAAGACCTTTAGCGAAATTTAGTGAAATAATACGTAACTAATATTCGCATTCTACTGCTTGGTGAATAATTCTGCTTACTTGGTTTGTCAGCTTTACTGGGGAGTTTATAAAATAATGATTGATCTTATCAAGTAAATTCTTAATATTTATGTGGCAGAAGAGGTGCTTGTGAGTATTTTACATAAGTTAAGAATAATTAAATATATAATAAGTCATATACTAATTAATATGTACATTTATTCTGTCGTCCTTTCCATCCTTTCTCTTACAGGTAAATTTCGTGGTATCCGACCGTCAATTATTTCAGGGAGAAGGCATTCGTGGAAATTATTCGTGAAAAAAGGCGTTGCCGGTCTTTTAAAAAGGAGTAGACTCTTTTCTTGAAGGTGCCTAAGTCGTATCGGTCTGGAAAAATCGCTGATAGTAATCGATTCCACAAGGAAGTTGTGCGAGGAAGAAAACATCTTCTAAATCGCACAGTGGTGGATCGCCAATCATCCAGATGTGCGTTCGTGAAAGGCGGCTGGGATTAATCCGAACAGTTCCTCAGAGCATTCCCCGTGGTAAATGCGAAAGAAAATGCAGAGGGATACAACATCTCTTCGGAGCGCCAATGAATCGAGAAAGGACTCGGTCGTCGACGATTCGAGTCAGTGGAAGGAGTTGGCACTGGGGAGCCCCAGCCCAGAGATGGGAACAGTATTCCATGTGAGGCCAAACCTGCGCCTTGTAAAGTTGCAAGTGGTGTGCCGGCATGAAATACTGTCCCGCTCTGCTGAGCACGCCAAGCTTTTTAGAGGCCAATTTGGCCTTCTCTTCCAAGTGACCACGAAACTGCACGTCACTCGATATGTCGACGCCGAGGATCCCTCCCCCTTGGACTCTACTACCTCCGCCCATCTATGAGTCAGGTAGACCACAAGATCACCAGCTGATCAACCCCAACGAAAAAAAGCTTGCGTTTTCTTCAAAAGGTTCTCGACTCTCTCTGAAAGTTGCATGAAAAAACATTTAAGTGCCTATGCAATTTGAGGGTTTCTCTTGATTGTCCTGGGATCCCATCATCAGATCCTGACTTATAACTTTCATCATCAGCTCAGCAACTTGATATGATGATTACCAGGTATAATGCCTATATGTGTCTATAAAATTGGAGAGTTCCCTCGATTTCTCAATGATCCCTTCAT
This sequence comes from Parnassius glacialis, assembly GCA_033319125.1. Lineage (NCBI taxonomy): Eukaryota > Metazoa > Arthropoda > Insecta > Lepidoptera > Papilionidae > Parnassius > Parnassius glacialis. Next base: position 16,949,776 of record JAVANC010000013.1, on the reverse strand, counting down.
TAGATCCTGACATCATGACCATCGGATCACATGAGAAGTATGTTGTTTCAAACAATGACCATAAAATTTGTGTATTGCTCTTAATTTTCTTGGAATCCCATTCATCCTAACTTATACCTTCCATCATCATCTAAGCAACATGAGATGAAAATTACCAGGCACAAATAGATGCGTTAAAAAGTATATAAAAAACATTAAATGTGTCTTTAAAATTTGAGGGTTGCCCTCGATTTCCCTGGGATCATATTCTGACTTGATGGCAATGGGACCACCTCAAGAGTAAGCTTTCGAATAAAAAAAATTGAAAATCAGTCCACAATTGACGGAGAAATCGGTGAACATACATAAAAAATACATACAGTCGAACATATAACCCCCTCCTTTTTTGAAAGTCAGTTAAAAATTATAAAACAAGTAAAAGCCCTATCAGCGATGGCAACCCCAGTCGGAAGGTGAATTTCAATTATACAGTCTTATATTTGATTGCCATAGAGATAGGCAATATATACCTACTTAAATGCATATTGTAATTTGACATGAATGCATATTACGAGCGTCTGCAACAGGTGGTATTTTATCCGTTGAGATCAAAGACGTATTAAAAATAAAAACATCTTAGGCTGAGATGGGATAAACCACGTGCGAAACAAAGATACTAAGCATTGTTGTTGCTGTTTTTATATAGTTATCGCCTTATAACCATCTTGAGTAGAATCCAACCATGCCATTCAAAATTGACTACCTCACGCTCCTTTGACCATAATAGCTATGAAATTTTAATTAATTGGATGGTACTGTATACAGTTCAAAATGAATTTTCCGTTATATACGTAAATCATCGTAAAATACGTAAATTAAGGTTTTTTCTCTTAGGACTCAAGAATAGACGCGTTTTATCCCCTTTTCTTCGACCCATTATTAACGAAAAAGGGTTTACCTGAAGCAAAAATTATTATGATATGATTATATTTGTAAGTTGACATTTTATCAAACAAAATTCAATAATTTAACAAAACACTACTAATACCTTACAAGCAGTATTTTGTTAAATTATTGAATTTCTTTTGTCAATTTGAAGGGGGTAAAATGATAAAATTTATTTAGAAATAAAATAATACTCACTATTTTTCTCTAATCGTTGGAACAAAATAAATAGGTATTCAAATCCAATCCACAAGCCGAGTCAAAACAGTGAATACCCTATATAGTATATTATCTATGACAGCGAAGCAAAGAATCAAGTCCGTAAATATGGTGCGCGCGGAAGATGCGTGGTACTGAGCTACGCACGCACACAAATACAGATTATTCACTCACATATTGATACCTCGGTTGCTCGGGCGCAGTGCGACGGCAATAGTTTCTTCAAATACCTATTTCTCAATTCCTGCGCAGACCGACTACGCTCTTAACCTGTACGCAGAAACGACTACAGGCATTATTTCGGTCGGCAGTCCACCCCACATATCGGTCACCTCGTGAGCCAAGTCCAGATATTATTATTATTATTATCTTGATAATTTGGTACTCATACCTAAATAAACTTGGATTTTTTTCACTACATAAACACTCACACCTGTCACCCAGTAGGGTAGGTAGAGAATATGGACTTCCGTTTGGCATGATCCTGACACACCTCTCTCGCTTCCTCCACATCCATATACCTACGCATACACGCCCGTCGGTTAAAGGTATTCTTAATTTTGCCCATTTTCAATATATCGCCAATTTGGTCGATTAACTTTCGCCTAGGGCGTCCCTTTCCGACTCTGTCGTTCACGTCTATAACATAAATTTGCTTAGCCCTTTGCACCGAAGCATTCCTTTCTGAATCCTGGTCACAACAACATCTTGCAAACCACACTCTTCTCTTATCACACAATTTCTCACCCTGTCATTCAGATTCAGCCCTAATATACTTCTTAATAACCGCTTTTATACAAAATTTATTCTACTCTCGTGCTTCTTCTGCCACACCTAACTGTAACTACCATACATTAAAGTAGGGACTAACACAGCATTTAGAATTGCCATACGTGCCTTTTTGGACACATTCTGACTTCCCACAACAGAGTGTAGAGCCCTATTCACTCTATTTCCTGCATTCACTCGTCGTTCTATATCCTTATCACCATCCCTGCTAAATACACATCCCAAATACTCAAACTCATCTACTTGCTCGACCAACTCCCCTTCTATTCTTATTGCACATATCGTTTTACTTTTTTCTCTTTCAAAAACCATAACTTTCGTCTTACTTGCGGTCACTTTCATTCTCTTTTCTTTTAATGACTTGTTCATTCATGTAACCATCATTTGCAACTCGGTCGCTGACGAAGCAAATATGACTTGATTATCGGCGTACAAAATTTGACGGTTAATTCACACATTCTTAACCCGCATTTTTCAACTTTCAAATTTTCCAAACATCTGTCCATTAATAGGTTGATCAGCCACGGGGAAGCCACACAGCCCTGTCTGACACTTTTATGGATGCTAAACCAGTCCGAGTAGGCCCTGTTGATCCTGACACAAGCACTAGAGTCCCTATACAGAGACTTAAATGCCTGTACCAATCCAGCGCTCAACGCAAATGAGTTCAGTGTTTGCCATAACACATCCCTGTCCACTCTGTCATAAGCCTTTTCCAAGTCCACGAACGCACATAAAACTTTTTGGTTGTTGGCCAAAAACTTCTCAGCGACTATGCGCATGGAAAAAACCTGATTCGTACACCCCATTCCCTTTCTAAATCCCGCTTGCACATCCCAAAATTTTCCATCAGTTTCTGTCATAACTCTTTCAATTAGCAGCTCAGCATACAGTTTTCCCACAATGCTAAGAAGGCTGATACCACGGTAGTTTTTATATTCCTGCTGCAACCCTTTTCTTTTATATATTACTACTATCACGGCTTTGAACCAGTCTCCCGGTACTCGCTTAAGTTCCCAACGTAAATTAAACAAGGTGTACAGTAGGTCTGCCACCACTTCTTCTCCAGCATTTTGAGAGATACTCTATCATATCCGGCTGCTTTCATATTTTTCATTGCTTTCATTATTTCATCTATACTTATGTCTCTATCTATTTTCTCTTCTTTCGGAATTTCTATTTTATTTAATTCAAACGTCTCATCACTCATAAACACGCTTTTAAAATATTCCTTCCATCTCCTTAAACTTGAAACTTCGTCGTTCAGAATACAGCCATTCTGGTCTCGTATAGCATTCATTCTAGGCTGTTTTCAATATCACCTAGTCGTTCTTACGATTTTCAAGACATTTTAATATTTGCCTGGAAATTATCCGATATTCTGCCATCATTTTATCCGTTCTTTCTTGCTTTTTTCTTTCAACTACTTCTTTTACTCTCTTATTTACTGCACTGCATTTTTTCTTTCAATGTCATCATTTATACCGCCAGAATTACTAGCCTTGGTTGCTAGTAAATCTAGCCATGCTTTCTTCTTTGCTTCAACTTCCATCCGCACCTCATTATCCCACCATAACGTGTTATTTTTCCTTTCATTGGTTCTCTTACTTACACCACATACTATGCTAGCTGCATCCATCAAACCTTTCTTGACAAATGAAACCTTTTTTTATAAGATAGGGTGACAAACGAGCACACAGCCAACTTGATGGTAAGTGGTTGCTGTGGCCCATAGACATCTACATTTATCCTCGTTTGCGATTCAAAATGCAGATGCGTTGTCACCCGTGAGGACTGGAGATGGAATGCCTCTTTTCAGTAAAATAGGGTCACCGGTTCTCTAAACTCACCATACGAATCACAGCAGTGTTAAGCTGCTATTTTACGCTGGTATTCTGTCAGAGCGTGGTCCTTCCCCGGTCGACCCGACCCTTTCCTGCTACAACTATACTACTAATATAGCTGTATCATGGCTCTACCACGTAAAAAGTTATACTACACAGTCTCTAAGTCTAAATCATTAATACACAATTCATCCATACCACTTATATTTTCTCTCAGTCTTCATTTGAACTTCTATTTCACACCTTCATCTTCTAACCTCTCTGTTCTTATACGTTGTAACGCAGTGGTAGACACAGATGTTGTCGACGTCTGAACAGACCATTAATTCGGCATAAGACCAAGTAATTATCAGTCACTACGTTGGACCCACGGTAAACCCTTGTATCTACCACCGCGCTCCTTATTCTTTTATCAAAAAATATGAAATCTACCATGTTTCTTTCATCACCTCTTTCCCATGTATACATGTGAATCTTCTTATGACGAAAGAAAGTGTTCGTCACAAAAAGATTCTTTTCCACATATACGGTGAGGAGGCTTTCACCATTCTCATTTATACTTTCATCACCAAGCGTTCCCAATAACTTTTCATAACCAAGCCTCTTCACCCCAACCCTTCCATTAAAATCTCCTATTATAACAATATTTTCATAAGCCTTCCATTTCATTAGCACCATCCTTACCAAACTCCCAAAACTGCTCTCGGATATAAGTGGGCTTAGACATGTCTGGGGCGTAGACCCCTAGAACAAACAACTTCTTTAAGCCCACTTTCATTCGTATCCATAGTAATCTTGGGCTTACACATTCATACTCTTTCACACAATGACCCATTCTTTCTGAAAGGCTGATACCGATTCCCTGGCATGTCCGCTCGGTCTCGTCCACACCAGACCAGTACGCGGTATACATGCCATATGTAGTGGCATCCTTTCCCTTCCGTTTCGTCTCATTTGCGCATAACACATCTATTCCTCTATCATATATCATATCTGTCATCATTCATTGCTCCACATACATTCAACGCAACCAGACGCTTTCGCAATCAACTTTTCGCCCCTCTGGGGGACAGAACGAGAAGGGTGGCAAACCTCGTCACCAGTCTTCCTCCCGGAGATTCTTCGCATCCATGCCCCATTAAAGGGGCGCCGTGAACTCGGGGCCATTTCGTTACTTTTTTGCATAATGGCGCGAAAGTACCCTACTTTCGCACCATTATGCAAAAAAGTTTTTCACCCCAGATTTTTTTCAGTTGCATTAACATTTACATTTCTAAAATTAAAAGATAATAGGGTAATTGTTTTTAAAACTATAATAATAAGTACCTACTATTTACATTTATTCTATAGCTTTTTATATGAGTCCTAAATACTATAAATATAGTTGAAGTTAAAATAACCTGAAAAAGAAACTGCCAACTGCTTATTATATTTTTAAACGAATAAGCAAAATATATAATGGACATCAGTTTGCTTTTTACGTACTGGCGTCCACAGGTATGGTATGAAATGAAAGGTATTACTTTAACTGTCATTTAACTTAACGGATACGCTCATAGCAAGATATTGCATGCACAATTTCTTTTCAATTACGACTACTGATTGTTCAATGAGTTATATTCAGACGTTTTGATGTGTTGTTTTCAAACTTAAGATGAAAAAATAATGTACATATATAATTTTTGCAGTTTCTCTTTAATTTTTAATCGCTCCTTTTAATAATAATATGTTACTAGATAAAGGAGGGATTGTAAGTAAAGAGAAAGAAGAGAGAGAAAACAAAGAGCGTGGTCCTGCCCCGGTCGAATCGACCCATTCGTGCTACAACTAATATAACATAAACCTAGCAAGCTAACAGCATAGCAAAGTGGCAAAACAATCAGCTTTGTAGCGGTTTCTAACGGAAAAAAAATATTTCAAAATAGGAGGTTCAGATGCCTGGGTGATCAGTAATCGATTGCTGAAAACAGAATTTGAAAATTCGAAACCGTTCTCGAGATAATCGTGGGACAGACGGACAGACGGACGGACAGATGGACAGATGGACAGATGGACAGACGGACAGACGGACAGACATCGTGAAATCAATAAGTGACTTCGCAAGCTTCGCCACTTAATAATATGTATATAATATGCAGCGTGCCTCTACCCCGTATAATTTTTTTAAATTCCTTCAAGCACTCCCCGTGGTAGGTCTAGCATCTATTGATAAAGAGACACTAGTCAACTCCGGCTACCTTCAGCCTTTAATTATTTATTTGTTTACCGATCTACACAATATGTTTCAGAACCTTGAAGTTTTGCAGCTTGCTGGTATGCTTCGCTTTGGACTTTGATTTATTTAATGATTTCTTATATTTACGCGAACATTTCACATTGAATAAAACTACTTTTACGGTTTTTATTGTTTAATTTACTTAAATAAACAAAATAGTGACTTTCAATAAGTATTATTTATAATCTATATTAAATCAAAAAGTTTCTGTTTCTGTTTCTGATTCTGTAGAGTCGGGACTCGAAGCTTGTTGCCATGCAAAACCTGCTTGACGTGCTGAAGTTCGGCGGCCAGGTGTTCACTGTCACAGATCCCTTGTGCTCTATGTAACAAATATAATGTATAGACACGCCCCAGAAAATTTGCCCACGGTAGCTAACTATGAAGGATTATAGTGAGATTCGCCGTTTAAATATCGATTTGTATGGGTCATTTTTCAACGCAACTAATACGCTCAAAACAACTAGCGCTCTTAGAGAATTAAGAAATATTCCGAGTAATTGAATCTAGACGTTAATTAGATAATACCTGCATGTGCTAAACCACCGAAGTTGAAAGGGTTACCAAAAATACAAAAACCGAATTCTCCATTACGTCGTACTACTCCATTTAGTTAAAGATGTCACATTTAAAAACGTTCGCCATTTGTTTAGGTACCAGTTCGATTACTTAGAATGGAATAAATTGTATGCTTATATGAATATTTTGTTACTTTATCGCTTAATACGTATAAATAAAAGAAAAATTGCTTCCACATTCAGAAATTCCACGGAGATAATAACAATAATAAACAATACGTGTTACATACGCCGACTGGAAATAGCCGTGGATAACAGGCGTTCATTGTTGTTTCACATGTTATTCTACATTATTTACTTTAAATTATGATGCGACTCTTTTAGCATACCACCGACGTTATATAATTTAAGTAAACATCTTATTTTGTTCGGCTCAGTTGTTATTACTACTGTTCTTGACTACAGAGGTGAGGGTTTTAGATTTGAATATCAGGTAATCAGGTCAGTTTAAAGTAACAATATCATCTTTATTAGCACGTAAAATTCACTGCTGGACAGGGGCTATACCGTTTTAGAGTGGGTTCACCTTATTTTCCATGAATGAGGGCATCCACGACTTTTTCTGCCACCAGGGTGGCGCCACTAGAAAGTGAGGTATAATATTTGACAGATTTCATAGCGGAGAAGTTAATTTGTTCGGAAAATGTAAAAGATATTGTTTCTTTTTGTACTATTAGCTATATTTTATATTAATAACATTAAAATAAATAAAGTAAACTACATATGTTTATAAAAGTAGAAAAAAATAAAAAAGTTAAAATGTGCAAAAAATTAAAGAGCAAACCAGTGACGCATTGTTTTGTGTATTAATATATTACTCTAGAAACTGATAAACTTTTATTAAAAAACAACTTCTCAATTAAATTAATTGTGTAACAAAAAACTTTACCTCAGTGTCAACTAGCGACATCTGGTGAGCAGTTTTGCACCTTTGACGCTTCTTCACGTCGTCGGTCTAAATATTTTACGCCTGGCGATTGGGATAACTATACCGTTATTCATCGGAAACCACGAGATATGTCTGGCATGCTCCACAGACGCCTTTTACTTTTTTTTTAACAGAATAAGAGTGACAAACGAGCTCACAGTCCACCTGATGGTAAGTGAATGCTGTGGCCCATAGACATCTACAATTCTGCTTATATCCTCGAATAAGAAATAATTTTTATACGTGGTAGAGCCATGCTGCAGCTATATTTCTGGTATAGTTGTACCACGAATGGGTTGGCTCGACCGGGGAAGGACCACGCTTTCACAGAATACCAGCGTAAAATAGCAGCTTAATGCTGCTGTATTTCGTATGGTGAGTATAGAGAATCGGAGACATTTTTTACTGGAAACGAGGCATTCCATCTTAGTCCTCACGGGTGACAACGCATCTGCATTTTGATTCGTAATCGAGGATAAATGTAGATGTCTATGGGCCACAGCAACCACTTACCATTAGGTGGACTATGTGCTCGTTTGTCACCCTTATCCTATATAAAAAAAATAAGATTCAAAATGCAGATACGTTGTCACCCATGAGGACTATGATGGAATGCCTCGTTTCCAGTAAAAAGGGTCTCCCGTTCCCTACACTCACCATGCGAAACATAGCAGCATTGAGCTGCTATTTTACGCTGGTATTCTGTGAGAGCGTGGTCCTGCCCCGGCCGAGCCGACCCATTCGTGCTACAACTATACTATTAATAAAGCTGCAGCATGCCTCTACCACGTTGTAAACTACTACATATGATCCACAAACTTTCTGTGCGAGAAAGAATGCGGTTACAGAGAAAGAGTAATTGATGGTGCTGTTAAAATTAATTTCTCTTTCGTGGTGGCGACCTCAGCATGATAACCTTGATGATCTTGACAACTCTTGTCGGACTGATCAAGGTAATTGATAAAGAAGTCTATAACCGTCGAAGATGCAGGGAACTCTACAAACTCTATAAAAATGGTGTAATTAGTTTTTTAGTCTACAGTTAAATGTTTATTTGATTATAAAGCACGTCAAAGACAACGCATTTGACGCCATGTTTTTGTACATCTTTAAGTCAAATAATAAATATTTGTAGAGGCAGCTGTTTGATGAGGATTATTACAGAAACCTAAAATAATAATTGGATGTTCTTGGCACTTCTGTTGACGTGTTTTTGTGATACAAAACGTACGGAATGCGCTAACCTATAATTTTGTTATTAATATCAAACACATTGTGTCTATCCGCTTTTTATAGCTTTTTGACGCCCGTAATTATATGAAAAAATTTTAAGGAAAATATCATATCACGACTCGAATACCATTTAATTTGGTCGGCCTTTTGTAATTTTTATTTAAAATTATTCTTCTTTATTATTTAATGAAATTTTCATCATAGCCAGAGCTATGATGAAAATTTCATTAAATAATAAAGACAAAGTTGTAGGAACAGAGAAGAAAAAATGTGGATCTTAACAAAATATTAAACAATAGCATACCAATTTTTAATATTTTTATATAGGTATATAATTCTTCTGTCCGTGTATATGTAACTGAACTCTGCTTAAACGGTTGGACCGATTTTGATGATTTTTTGTGTGTTTGAATGGCTTCCTGGATGCTTTAGAACCACAATTGGACCCTGTATGTCAATAACTGGGGCGGCTGCTTACTATAAATTGTAAACAAATTTAAAAAGCTAAGTTTTTTTAGATTATTTAAAAAGAATGTGGATGTTTAGCCTTCGTAAAATGAAGATTTCTTTTCCTTTAGTCATATATTTCTGTTTAATGATATGGTCTAAATATGTTAATGCGATCAGTAAAGTACCTTGCAGTGATGTCAATCAATATATAATTTAAAAAAAACCATAATCGTCATCCAATTTTTTTCTAACATTTCTAATTTCAATTGATCTACATACAATAATATATTAATTTACAGTTTAAGCATGTAACAAACTAACTTAGTGGTTATTAGTACCTTAACCTAGAGATCACTAGACTATGCGGCGTCCCGTGGTGTAGTTCCGGCGATTGTGTTGTATCGCGCCCGCGTCTGAAGCCTGTCGCCGCGTCCTTTAATTGATTCACTGACGATCTTAGTTAATTCCATACTTTATGACGAATTCAATAAAAAAAAAACAAATTAAAGCAATACACGATTTAAAGACATCCTGAAATAACTTTCCAGGTACAATGAGTAGTATTTCGGGTTGTACCTATATGCAATAAATAATTCTCTGTTATAAAATATTTTAAATTATGATTATAATACTTCGTACAGGTTCATGTTCTAAGTTAATATAGACTAAACGTAGTGATTGATATTCTCTTAGATACAGAGATAATTCGCAGACATTATGAGGATTTTTTTTAGAAAAGTGATATTACAAGAATTTTCTCCTGTATCGTGGGGACAGTTTACATACATAAAATGCACAAGGACAAACATCCAGACCCGGAGAAATTCTTTGTAGGCCATACAAATACTTGTTTCGTGCGGGATTCGAAACTGCGGCCCTCGGCGCTGCAACTCATTGCTAAGCCACTGCGCCACGGAGTCACAATGTTTAGTTTAGACAGCTGGCAGAGCCTGCTCTCTTTTCTGATGTTTTGAAGCAAGGAACTTTAATAGCTCTATAGAACCTTTGTAGAATCTTTTTGTTAGCCATATATTTATTACAAGCTATCACAAGTCCACTACTGATCAAACTCGTTTTATTACTAAAGTGTTATAAAATACAGTTTGCATTACTGCTTTAAATGTTTAATAAGCAAGCAAGCAAGTGGCAAAAAAGCAGCTTTAAAACCAAACTAGATTGTTCTACGCACCTCCTTAAAGGCATTAAACCCAATTATTACATAATACAATTTTTTTTGCACAAATCCCATTCCAAAGTGCAGGGATAGTGGGGTAGTTCAGATTTTTTAATACATAAGTGACGACAATATCCATTGGATTTTCTACTTAAAAAATAATGGAATAAAGTTATGATTGCCTTGCAGGGTTAGGGGTTAACTTGGTAAGTGGCAAGATATTTGTCATTAGATCACGTATGGCAGTGCCAAGGTATCAAAGGTGGATGATGGTGTGAAACGAGTGGTCGCCGGCGCCTTTGATCCACCCGCCCGGTACCGTTTCATGCGGCCCAGTTTTTGTTGCACTCGTTTAGGACGGGTCTATGTTTTTTGTATGTTGTTTGTAATGCCGAGTGTGTGGGACTTGACACGTAGGTAACTATTGTTAATTTCATTCCTGTTTGTTATTGTCGTGTCCCAGCTTTGTAATAAGCTGTTTGTTAGGCGAATCAGTCTTTATTTGGTTAACTGATCCCATTTTGTATGGTTTCCGATCTATTTAAAGTTTGTAGAAAGAAATAGTGTTATTTAATTTTTATTATATAAATTAATTTGTTAAAACTAAAGGATTATAAAAATATTTATACCTTTCAAGGTCAATAGAGCGATTTATGCTGCAGCTAGGTATATTTTGTTTGTAGCCCGAATAAGTCGGCTCGACCGGGGAAGGAGGACGTTTTCTAATATTCCATTCTGAACTATGACTTCTTCACCTGTCAAGTACTGATAAGAGCATCTTGTAAGTATAATTGATTTTCCCTTTCTGATTTCGTGACTATTCTGGAACATACCTAAATATCTGAGCAATAAATATGTTTTTACATTGACGGCTGGAGCACGGGTTTATACCAATTTTTAATGTTTATATAGGTATATAATTCTTCTGTCCGTGTATATGTAAACGGCTGGACCGATTTTGATAAATTTGTTTGTGTGTTTGAGTGGGTTCCTGGATGGTTTAGAACCACAATTGCACCCAGTAGGTCAATTATATATTTGATTGACAATATAATTGATTTTCCCTTTCTGATTTCGTGACTATTCTGGAACATACCTAAATATCTGAGCAATAAATACCTATGTTTTTACATTGACGGCTGGAGCACGGGTTTATACTAGTATGGCCGTCAACGCTAATTCTTTGAAATTTTATTTTGTAATTTAAAATAGATATAATAATTAAGTGTAATTTATCAAAATAAGAGTCTAATAAATTATTTTAGGGGTATCTATATAGTTTTCTCATCTGGTTGGGCTGTATAAATATATAATTGTAAATGAAAATGATAAACATACATAAATATTAACAAAATAAAATAAATACATAAAAAATACAATAAATAAAAACCCAACCAGATGGAAGCCCTCGGCAGGGGAGACCAAATGGCCGGGGGTTAGGAAGAAAGGGAAAGAAACCGGCTATTATTATTATTATTAATATATTACTTAACAGGACTGTAAGTTCGTTTGTCACTTTGATTTTTATAAACACCTTGTAGTTTCAGACAGATGGCGGTATAAATTACTACATTCACTATTTTTTATTATCTTTACTACAATCACTTTTGTATAAATAAAGTTTATTATTATTATGGGGTATCTATATAGTTTTCTCATCTGGTTATCTGTATAAATATATAATTGTAAATGAAAATGATAAACATACATAAATATCAACAAAATAAAATAAATACATAAAAAATACATAAATAAGTAAAAACCCAACCAGATGGAAGCCCTCGGCAGGGGAGACCAAACGGCCGAGGGTTAGGGGGAAAGGGAAAGAAACCGGCGGTCTATGCGGGCGGTATCGAGGAGCACCGCCTTCGTCTGCATTTGAGCTTGGAGCGGTCCGTCACGGAGTCCCAGTTGCCTCAGATGACTCGACTCGATTAACCCGTTCGCAGAAACGACCACAGGAATAATTTCGGCCGGCAATCCACCCCACATGTCGGTCACCTCGTGAGCCAGGTCTAGATATTTAGTAAGCTTATCTGTTTCGGCTTACACGAGGTTCTCGTCATAAGGAATGGTAATGTCGACCAAAAATATCCTTGACTGTGCCCGGTCCATCAGCACAATATCAGGCTTATTCGCAAGAATAGTCCTGTCTGTGATGATGGCCCGGTCCCAGTGGAGCCTGGCGCGGTTATTTTTGAGCACGGCTTCCGGCAAGTACTTATAATACGGCAGTTTCCGATCCACAAGACCGTATTTCAGAGCGAGCTCCTGGTGTAGAATCTTGGCTACTAAGTTGTGCCTGTGCAAATATCAAATCAATACTCAGAGTTAGAAAGCGCCGAACAACCGGAGATGACATGCCTAAGTGATTCACCGGGATGGCGATAAGCTCGACAGACATCAACGGTGCCATCCTTTAGGATGTATCTCCGATAATTGTTGGTCTTAATAACCTGATCTTGTATCGCACAGACAAAACCCTAGGTTTCCCCAAAGAGGTCACCGAAACGTAGCCAGTGGAAGGAGGCGACTGTGTCCACGAACGGCTCATGTAGAGCCTTTTAGAACCTCCCGTGGAGCTCCTTCTCCTTCCATACGGTCTCCCGGTCGGAAATGCTCTGTACTGCCGGGTCTTGCCATTGCTCGTTGGCTAAGGATAGAGGGGTAAGTCCTTTATCACAAGAAATAACGTCCCTATAGTATGGATCATCCACTCTCGTCAGAAAGTAATTACGGAGGCTGCACACTTCGCGATTAAGCATGGTAAGCGCGCTTAAAAAGCCGCGCCCACCATGCTTCCGCGGCAAGTACAGCCTCATTACTGACGATCTCGGATGATGCATCCTGTGGGACGTCATTATAGTGCGGACTTTTCTGTCCAGAGCGTTCAGTTCGGTCTGAGTCCAGTTGAGCACGCCAAAGGTATACATGAGAACAGGCATGATCCAACCATTATAATATGCGTGCGTCTTATTCACACCGGACAAAAGGCTGTTAAGCACTTTGGTCAAGCGTGCATAAAACACATCGCAAACTGACTGTTTCATACCCGCCTCATCTACACCGATGTTCTGTGACATACCCAGGTATCGGTATGTTTCAGCCTCGGAAAGGGTCCTTATGTTGATGGGCATAGATAAGTCTATGGCCTCAGAGTTAACAACCTTTCCCCTTTCAACATGGATGACCGCACACTTATCCGTCCCCAGCTCCATTCTAATAGAATTGCTAAAATCACAAGTGATGTTTAGCAATTCCATAAGATGAGAGCGACTGGAGACGAATAACTTGAGATCATCCATATAGAAAAGGTGGGTGACTTTTGTACCTCCTTTCCGAAGCTGAAATCCCCTCCCGGAACCCTCCAGTAAGGTACTGAGAGGGTTCAGAGAGAGGTAGAAACAATTGCCCTGGAAGATACCCCTTCTTATCCTTATGTGGTTTTCCGCAGCCGTCATCCGCTCGCCTAGATGACAAAGTATCGTACTCCATTGCCCCATACACTGCCCGAGGAAGTCTCGAACTGTACAATTGACCTTATACAGCTCGAGGACCCTCTTAAGCCATGTATGAGGCACCGAGTCGAATGCCTTTTTGTAGTCTATCCAGGCGGCGGAGAGGTTCCGACGGTTGCGTTTAACCACCTTGACAATGACCGCGTCAATGAGGAGTGGTTCCTTGGTTCCACGACCACCGCCCCGACATCCATTTTGAGCGCGCGACAGCACCTGATTTGAGTTCAGGTGACGAGTGATTCTCGCGCTCAAAATGGATGTTAGTGTCTTGTATATGGTAGTTAGACACGTTATGGGGCGGTATTTGCTCGGGTCTGTGGGATCCCGGTCTTTAGGAACCAAATGAATGATCCCAGTAGTGAAGAGGCTCGGGAACGACTTTTGGTCAAGAGCCTCTTGAAACTGTCGGGCGAGCACAGCGTGACACACCACGAACCCCTTCAGCCAGTAGTGATGCAGCCCGTCGAGCCCCGGACTTTTCCAGTTCGGGGCCCTACGGACCGCCTCAGCTACGTCATCCGGCGTTATGATGACGGGGTCCATGGGCGTAACATTCGCACACTGACTCGCCACAACTTCCGTCCAAGGGCCCTCGCTGTGGTTTACGGGATCTGACCACAGGCCGCGCCAGAATTCGATAGCGTCGGCCTGATTCGGTGCTGGGCCCGTTCCACGTACCATTGGTCGCTCCAATGATATGGGAATAATAATAACAATAATAAATTATTATTTTTATTATTATTCCCTTTGTCAAATTACCGAGTACGAAATCCAATCGAATATTCAGTGATAAATTCTGAGATTTATGCAGCTTAGTGTCTACAAAGTCTGTTGCTTAGGTATGCTTTTTTACAATACAAACTTGTTTTTTTTCTATTTCCTATTAACGACATGCTTAGTGTTTTGACGATACTTAATCCGTTTAAGTGAAGTAACTAAATACTTTTCACTCTATTGAACAAATCTTCTTTAATTTCGAAAGGGTTTGTGGAGCAGAAAGAGGCCGTGACGCTCTAGTGTTAGTGATGGTGTTGACGGATCTTATACATCCTCGAAATACTCTAAAATTTTCGGATGGTATTCTCATTTTGCTTCATTCAGTACATAGTGCCAACAAGGATCGAAGCTGGGACAGTGTGTATAGATTACTTTTAAATTTAGGACAAGCGTCCTGTTCCTGTACCTGTACTTTACCTTACCGTGTAGTGGCGGTGTAAGAAAATCCACTCCCCCATATCATCCAGTGGGTTCCGTAAGAGGAGACAGAGGGAAACAAATGGGCACCAGTGTCTTACTAATAACGAGTAAAAATAAAAAAAACTGCAGTTGCAAGCCCGCTTGCCAAGCGTGGCAACTATGGCAAATATCCCCCTTATGAAGAAATCTATTGGGGAGGCCTACGTTCAGTAGCGGACTTTAATAACGGACCTGTTCCTGAGTTAATAGTTTTAAATATATAAAGAGTTCGTTTTAATTAACCGGACGTTGATCGACGTGTCGAGTTAATTGTTTCATGTTCTAGCACTCTTAAATCCAACATTTAGTAACAACGCGAGGAAGTGAACGTTGCCGATGTCCATTAAGCAAATTGTTGGCGAATTTGTGTTAGTCACTCTCGAACGATTTATTTAATGTTTGCACGCGAATAGTTTATTATATACACAATAGTGTATCGGCAATCGATTATTGGAATGAAACATTTGCATAAAAATGTATATTATCATTATTTAATTGCTCGGTGGTTGCGATACTTATCGACTTTCGGGTGATAAAATTGTGATTGAATTCAGTTTCTATTGAATTTTAATTATTTTTCTGTTTATATTGCCTGATTGATTCTATATTTTAGAAATCACTGGTACTTTTATAAACTTTTTGGCAGGCATACATTTAAAAAACGTATCTACTAATGTTACTTTTGCCGTTATTTTTATGCCTTAAAAATATTGTCGATTTTCAACAGTACAAGTAAATATGTATATATTCATTAGTAATAAAAAGTGCACTAACATAGTGCATACACTCCTCTGCCGAGAATAGGTCTCCTTGTATTTCTGACATGCCCCAGTGCGTGTTGGCGGACTTCACATCACATGTCATGTGGCACATGCAGGTTTTCTCGCGATTTTTCCTCACTGACGATATTTTATTGTGCTGATGGGGATCGTATATGGTTTGCTCGCACATTAAACAAGATTTCAATGCGGTCGGCTGTTATTTATTTATTAGATTAACAACTATTGTTACATTAATATAAAAATAGCTTAGAATCTAGTGCATACGTAATTAAACACTAATTTTTAAAATTTGATGGTTAAAGTGCATTTTAAGGATCTTGTGATTGTCGCAACATTTGTCACATTTCTGGAGATTTGGAAAGTTTATCTCAGTAAAGTTTTACGGAATGGGACACAAGATGCTTGACCAGAGACCGTGTTCGGACCGGGAGATGTGTTCTTTAAGCCTAAGCGATGTATTCTCTAAACGGCACTCTAAACGAAACCTTGAGAGTTCGGGAGATAGTGCATAGTTTCTAATAATTTTAGAGAAAAACGTTCAATCGCTAACATCCTTTCACTTGTTCAGTGACGACTACTTAAAAAGTTAATGTGTCTTAGAGGTACGAATAGGGGTTTCTTAGCTTGCAAGTTTAGTCTTAGCTTGCCGCATGAACACTTTTTTAAATCTATTCAATACCCAGAGTATGTATTCTCATTTCAGAGCAGTTCTCTGAAACATAAGACTTCTGCGTGCATAAATGAGTTGTTCATTTGCTGTTAGACTTTTAGGTATACACTAGCTGTTCTCCGCGACTTCGACCGCGCGTAATTTAGGGTTTTAATTTTGATGCCCGGAACCATAATAATTTTTCTAAAATATAAGTAGCCTAAGTTACTCCCTATAACATATGAGATACGATATGAGATGATCTACCAGTGAACGTCCTATCAAAATCGGTCCAGCCGTTTCGGAGATTAGCCGGAACGAATAAACAGACAGACAAAATTTATTAAAAATTGTGTTTTGTTATAAGTACCTATCGTACATACTTTTATATGCAATTAGTAGAAAGCTGTTATTTTGAAATTACAAACAGACCCTTAAATTTTATTTATTTGTATAAAGTATTCTTATATTATGCAATTAGTAAAAAACTATTATTTTTACATTACAAACAGATACCTCAATTTTATTTATTTGTATAGAGTTTAGATATAGATTAACAGGTAACAGTGTTCTATCAAAAACATCAGCCGTAGAAAATGTAACTAGATCTTCTAATTGTTTCACACTTAGTGTAGAAAATGGTTATATAGATATAAATGACTTATCATCATGGATTCCGATAGTTATCGGTATGCCGTCTTGCACCTGATAGATTCATATTACCTAGACCTGACGATGAATCTCAAAAGACAAAATATTATGCATCTGTTACTGCAATCGACAAACATACAATGGTAGATGCCTTATCATTGTCATCCTTGACAACGAAGATGAAATGCTTTCCACCATGTAATTAAATCGGCTTTTTAACCGACTTCAAAAAAGGAGTAGGTACTCAATACGATTGTTTATGTGTGTTGCCTCAGAATTTTTACTAGGTGATTTTGATGAATCTTTTTTTATTCGAAAGCTGGCGCTTCTCATGTATCAAGATCGGACCAGTAGTTTTTGAGTTATCCTTAATAATGCATATTTAATTGACTTCGACTACATTAAAGATATTTTCATTTTATTTATATTAAAGTCGGATGTACAAAATTTTTATTTATATAATAAGGGTGACAAACGAGCACACAGCCCACCTGATGGTAAGTAGTTGCTGTGGCCCATAGACATCTACATCTATCTTCATTTACGAATTAAAATGCAGATGCGTTGTCACGCGTGAGGACTAAGATGAATGCCTCTTTTCCAGTAAAAAGGATCTAATTTTACCACTTGTTTAATCTGCAAACAAATTTCAGACATTCTTAAGATCTTTTGAAATATGGGAACCACTCTTTAAACAGAAATGGGCTCCTACCATCGGGAAAAAAGTAAATACTTATCAAAAAAGTGCTGATACTTTAAGTATATGAGCCTAACTCGTTCTTGTCCCTTCTTTATAATATTATCGCTGGAGTAGAATTAAGGAAATGATTCAACGACCATGTTTATTTTTTATAACACACAGATGCTTAATTCGAAGTATAATGATGCTGGCATGCTGCACTAAAAGTATAAGCCGCAAAACGACAAATTTAAAAATCTGAGGTAACACGCGGCGTATACGTTACATTTATTATTGTCACATTAATGTAATCAAAACTTGTGCTACCTGTTGGTTAATTCTTCAATAACAAGCAAAAGGAGAATAGATGTTAAGCTGCGCGCAGTTTTCCGTTATTAGGTAACTGCTGGTTTTACTTACAGTTTAACCATAATATATTTATAGTTATATATTATAAATATTTATCTAGCTCTTTCGATATTCACTACTATGTTTTTATTACCAGAAAAGAAAACGGTGAACGGCAGAGTCGGGAAGGGACGCCCTAGGCGAATGTTTATCGACTAAATTGGCGATAGTATTGAAAATGGGCCAAATCTAGAGTATCTTTAACCGACGAGCGTGTATGCGTAGGTATATGGATTTGGAGGAAGCGAGAGAGGTGTGTCAGGATCGTGCCAAATGGAAGACCATAGTCTCTGCCTACCCCTCTAGGTGACAGGCGTGAGTGTTTATGTTAAAACTTGACTGACCGACTTCTACAGGCTAAAACTGCTCGGTGTTCTTTGTACCCTTTTTAGAGTGAAGGGAACGCTATTAGATACTATAGTAGTGCATGCACCAATGAAAGTCTCTATCTGCAACATTACCTACTCGCAGAACGCAACATCGTAACGGACGGACTAATGGACACGTATTTATTTAATACCATCAAGTATACCACGTAGTGTAAGGTTAATTAGAATAATAATTATAAGAAAAAATCCTCAATTAAAAAAATATTGAAATTATACAATACTTACAACATTAACTTAGTATAATTAAATAAACTTTATTTAACTTTATCTTACGATATTTTTATACGAATAGCTTACTAACATGTTATCCTCAAAGTAAAAACTTCAATATATAAAAATGCAGTTTTTATTTTTATAAACTGATTTTTAGAATAACCCTGCAATATACCGGATGTAACTGGTTAAAAGCTGTGTTTATTTACACATTTTGATGGCGCCTGCTCTAATTTACTGAGTGTCGTCAATTTTTTCGGTTAAAGTCAAGAATTTAAAATTGTCCCATTAAAAAGCGATTGCGAACAAATAGAAGAGATATATCAGCTACCACTTTACCGCAATATTCCCTTTATAATATTATAGGAGGTAATAAACGAAGTCTTAAAGAAGTAGGTACCCTGGATGTACTATACTAACTGTTTTTAATCTTTATAATAAGGTATTTTCTTAGTTTTTTTTAATGGAATAAGGGTGACAAACGAACGCACAAGTCTACCTGGCGTTAAGTGAATGCTGTGGCCCATAGACATCTATCCTCAAATTAGAATCAAAATGCAGATGCGTTGCCACCCTTGAGGATTATGATGGAATGCCTGGTTTCCAGTAAAAAGGGTCTCCGGTTCTCTACACTCACCATACGAAACACAGCAGCATGACTACTATGTATATTAGTTACCCCAGGTTTAAACTTACCGGAAATCCTTAATGAAGTCACATTAATACAGAATTTGCACTAATATTACATAATATGTCAGTAATGCCACGTTTGTTTAGTGGTCGTAAACGGAATAGCTAATCATGAAGTCCCAGGCTCGAATACGAGACCGATCCAAAACTAATAATTTCATTTATCTGTCAAGAAGTTCTCAGTAGCAGTTCGGAGTCAGGAAGTTGACAGTGTTTCATCCCCGTGCCCCGAAAACCACATAAAGCTGTTGGCCCTTAGCCGAATCTCTCTCATGGGACTTTGAGAGTGAGGGAAAGTAGAGTGCACCTGTTCTCGTGCACTAAAATCCTGTCTCTCTCAGATGGCTAGACTAAGTAGAGATTAGCTGAAAAAACTGAAATAATGTCTGAAAGACTATATGTAGAGTGTAGAGTTCTTAAATAGAAAATTCAATTACATTATCTGCCAGCTAACCTTAGGTAGTGTGGTGAGAGCTGTGAGTAAGCCACAATAAAAAAACCACTTATATAGGTATATATGGTCATAACTTTTTAAGAAAAATCTAGTGCCATCCATCTCACTAATGGTGAAATAAGAGAACCAGGCATAGAATCTTAAACCTACCTGTCATGAGTTGTGAATAAGGCGAATCATCACATTTGTAGACTATTACAAGTCGATGATAATGACATAGGAGAGAGAGAGAAAGAGAGAGAACTAAAGTGAAAACATTAATTCTTTACCATAACTGATAACTGAAAATTTATTAATATTCATTTTTATGCCATAAAGTAAAGTCTTGATCTCATTAAAACATTTCTTTAGAACTCGATTTGATGCAACTGTTTGTAAAAAAGCGCTCGCAATTTTTCATTTGTAAGAAAAAAAAAAGGATTCAAAAGAAAAATGTACGGCGCAGATATTCATGCGGGTAAAGAAATAAATAAAGAAATAAACAACATTAGCAGCTCTTTTGTCGTACGAATACTGGAACCGATTTCGCGTCATTACGACGGACGCAAGATTGATTCCGACACAAAAGCTGTCAACATTAGAGGTTGAATAAAATGCGAATGCAGCGTCTTATTGTTGTTATAACAAAATGAAGTCGTAATGAGTAGGAGTTCGACCGCGGTGCTCGCTCGATTGTGAACAAAATGTTGTACGATTGAATTAAAATTGCCTTAATATTGTGGCTTTAAAACGTTGACATTTGACAAGCGTCACTGACGTCTGTCACCACGCGCGGTCCGCGCTTCGGCGGTTGAACGCAATGTACCTACGTTTAATGGATGCGATCATTATTCTATTCCATTCGTTTGTTATAGTCGTGAATAAATGAATAAATAAGAAATATAATAATGACATTTATTACATTTCTTATTATTACATAAACAAAATCTCATTTTTTATTAAAAAAAGAAATTTGAAAAAAATAATCTTCTATACAAATAAATAAAATTGAAGTGTCTGTTTGTAATGTCAAAATACCAGCTTTTTACTAAATGCATATGAAAGTATATACGGTACTTATAAAACAACACAATTTTTAAAATTTTTGTCTGTCTCTCTGTCTGTCTGATTGTTCCGGCTAATCTCCGAAACGGCTGGACGGATTTCGACGGGACTTTCACTGGCAGATAGCTGATGTTATAAGGAGCAATTTAGGCTATTATTTTTTACAAAAAGAATTAGGGTTCCGCGCAACATAATTAAAACCCTAAATTACACGCAGGCGAAGTCGCGGGGAACAGCTAGTAAATAATAAAAATAGCCTTGGATAGGATTACAATACTATTTAATTAAACTATTATTGATATGTATTAACAGTTACACATTATATTACTATGAAATTTAACTTTCAGCCCGTGGGTGTCGTCAGAGACGGCAGAGGGTAATATGAAACAGATGGGCGGTAGAATTTCCCGACAAAAACTCAAAATAATAAATAAAACTGCGGTTATCAACCATGGCAGCTATGGCAAATGGCAAATATCCTATGTGGGGGAGGTCGATGTTAAGCAGTAGGCTGTAATGAAAATAAATAAATGAATCCCTCGACTTAAATATTTGAATATTAATTTTTGTTTTTATTTCTCAGTTGTATATTAATATGACGTATAATTAAATTAGGATCTAGGTCCAGGACGCCTCAGGCTACGCCTACATGATTTCGATAAAGGTTAGGGTATAATCATTAAGTACCTAACTTTTTGTACCTAAGCGGTCTCCGAACCGGATCATGATCTGTCGCTGCATTACTACTAAGCGTTAAATGCACAAACCGGAAACTATATTTATAAGTAGTAAATTAATAATACGATATTCGTATAAAATGGATATTATGCAAGTGAACATTATGATTCTTATATTTTCATATAAAAAATATAATTGCTTGTCATTTTAATGATTTTCTACCGACTTGAAAAAGGAGACGGTATTCAATTCGACCGTATAATTAGTATTATACGGTATATATTATTAATAATTAGTATTTAGCTAATTATTTCTTATATTAATGCGAATACTACACATTAAAAGAGACTAATATTACGGATTCTATCGCGTTTAATTTACGTCAAACACCTCAGCCTCCCTCGTGACCATGGGTGCTGTAAAGTAACCGAAACGTTGGGAATTAAAATTTAAATGAAGAAAAAAACGCGATAGAATCCGTAAAATTAGTTTAATTTAAGTAATATTAACACTTTCACTGTCCCGTGCACTATATATAGTTCATAGCTATTGTCTTACAATTGTGTCTGGAAACTGGACAGTGAAAGTGTTAAATACTAATAGCTATACATACATTATGTAATATGAAAATAATGTTTGTAGGAGCGTAAGGGGCACACGTGAACTTTTCTGCAAATATCAACCTCATCTACATACGATGTAATTCGATGTCTGACGAACGCGGCTTTAAAATACCTAACCCAGAGTATTATATAGCTGATGATATCGTGGTAGAGTCACGACACACCACCGTGTAAGAATATTCACGAGCCCTTTGTCGTATCTCCTCAGTTTCAAGGCATTCCCCATGTTGCCTCAGCCAGTATCGGAATCCTCGGTGTCGACATATCGAGTGATGTGCAGTTTCGTGGTCACTTGGAACATAAGTCCAAATTGGCTTCTAAACAGCATGACGTGCACACCGCTTGCAACATTACAAGGCGAAGGTTCGGCCCCACATGGAATACTGTTACCATCTCGGGGCCGGGACTCCCCAGTGTAAGCTCCTTCCACTTGACCGGATCTAGCGCAGAGCGGTTCGAATCGTCGATGACCCAGTTCTTTCCGATCAGCTTGACTCACTAGCACTGCAAAGAGATGTCGCATTTCTTTGGGTATTTTATCGCATCTACCACGGGGAATAGCTGAAAATCTTAAGGATTATAAAGTTTTTTAATGAAACATAATTGACTCCGATAGTCTGTTCCTGTGCTTGCACTCAGTGTAATTCTATGTTAGGTGGTCAATGTGACATACACAGATATTTTCATATACAGTAAAACTTGGTTAAGTGGGACCTGGATAAGTGAGAAACCTCCATAGCTGGAATTCATGCTCAGGTCCCGACACATTAGCACTGAATTACCTCTGTTAGTGGGACAAAACAACCCTCTATATCTGGGAATAGTTCTTTCGATTTTATCGTCATAATTACCTCTATAATTGAGACAGCGAGTATATTTTACCTTTTTTACTGAGACTATATTTTGTGTACCGTTTTGTTTACTAATTCTTATTCAACCCGCAAATTTTGCACTTGGCTAATTGTGTAAAAGTGACATCCAGTTTTAATTTGGTTTGCTATCGTCCTGATGTCTATGTATTATGTTTACAAAATACGTTATTTTATTTAATAATCGCACATTTATAACTGAAATAACCTCTATTCTCACCTCTATTAATGGAACCCTCTGTAAATGAGACAGATATTTATTTATACTATATATTACTAAATAATAAATAATATATATTCTATATTTGAGACACTGGGTAAGTAGAATACTTAAATAAGTGAGACAATTTGCAGGTCCCTTAAGGTCTCAGTTATCCAGGTTTCACTGTATATTAGATTACGTTTTTTTACTTTTTCATGTAATCTGTAGATGTTAAATTGATGTGGTTGATATGTAAGAATATCCACTACCCCATATAATCCCGTGGGTGTTATAATAGACAAGAGACGGAAACTGACACAAGAGATGGGCAGCAGCATCTTCCTAATAACAACTCAAAATAACAAGAACCTGGGGTTGCCAACTCAGATGCCAAGCGTGGCTATTCTTTCAAAATCTCCCCTAAGAGGCGATCTATTGGAGATACCTACGTTTAGCGGTATTCTTTTGATGGATTGTAATGAATGAACTAATTAATGAATAGCTTGATTTTATGTTAATACCACAAAAAGATCGACAGTTCCGTTTTTGTGCCCATAGATAGATGTAAACGGTGTGGTATCTTTGTCCATATTTGCGCATTTAGTTAGTGTCGGGCATCTCGGTAAAAATACGTGGAGAAACGCGTGTAGTTAGCGGCGAGACTTTTGTCTTGTTTGTTATTAACAACAATATGCCGGCGGGCTTGCATGGCGGAACGTAAGTACCGGTCTTGTAGCATTAATAAACACTGAACTTTTCGTAATTATATTTTATTTTGTACATACTCTATTTGTGTGCTGAATAACGGTTAATGGAAATAACTAAATTAAAAAGGCGCTGTATTTATACCGTTTTTTAAATTGATCAATGG
Organism: Parnassius glacialis; assembly: GCA_033319125.1. NCBI lineage: Eukaryota > Metazoa > Arthropoda > Insecta > Lepidoptera > Papilionidae > Parnassius > Parnassius glacialis. The sequence continues at coordinate 16,925,406 of JAVANC010000013.1, read as the reverse complement.
AATACTTGTCGAGGTAGCATAAAGTTGAAAGTACGTACTTATTTTTAAAATGAAAATTTATTTAGCCGCGTTGAGCGTATTTTGGTAGGGGAAAAACTTGTGGGTTCGTCTTAACGATGACCTCGATATGCTGATGACGCATTGCGCGCACGCGCAGTATGTCACTAGCATGTCTATTATGCGTTGCTAGTCTGTCTTAAGCCGCACAAGTACACGCATAAATCATTGAGTTATAACTTCTGTCGGCAGTCCTTATGACTGCCTCTGTTTTTTTTTCTTTAAGTTGAAGTTTATTGTTCAAAAGAACCTTAGATGATATTTTTAATCGTACTTTTGTGTTTACTTCGTGTGAGGAGATTTAATAAAAATACAGGTAATAAAACACCACATACAAAAATTTATTGGAAAAAAAATTTAACTTGAAATAGCGATACCAGTGTTTTGAAGATGAATTTATTTTATGTTATTCTAGGTTCGGGAATATCTTCCGTCTGTGCGTTAACACATCGCGGCTGGGTCATGTAGCGGCAGTGATTAGCCGCGCTCAGCACTGTAATCACGCCTCTGCTGCCCGAGCGTCTGCGCAGACGCATCTCCCCCTTCGCTCCCCTTTCCCCACCGGCCCCAAGGCGAATATCTCCAGAGCAAACAGAAAAAAACCCAAACAACGCGTACGTCGTTAACGACCCGACCTGTTTTCGATGCCGTGTGGGAAGATTTAGCGAATTTGAATTTCGATTGCCACAGTCGGCCCCAATGGTCCATCCATCAAGAGAATTGATGGATTCGGGGCCAAAAAGATGTTAAAAACATCCGCAGGATACGAGCGGACCATTTCGCGAGTGCGGTGCGGTGTTAGCGACTATTATGAACGGGTGTTGTTTACCACAACTAAAAAGAGTGTATTAGATTTAAGAACATGCTAAAATATAACCATATTCGAATTAACTATTTTGAAAATTTTCGGCACTTTTACACTTTCGTGAAAGATAGAATGGTAAGACAAAAATGTATACTGATTATTTTAAATGAAGTTTTAAATATGCACTTTATGGTATTCTGTCATCGTTATAACTATAAATAAATAAATATAAATAAAATGAAGTAAGTTAGCTCAAAATGACTGATCACCAAATTTGTATTTTTGTGGGTTAGGCTAGTTTAGTGTGAGGACCCCTTAAATACAATCCTTTTTCAACCATTGGGCCGTACTGTTTGATTAAACTTTTACTCTAAACCAAAGTAAAGCTACAAGATAATACAAAAAGCATTTTAATGAGTATAAAAAGAAACAACCCGGAGCCTTTAAGTCTGCCAATGCAGTAACCGACATTCTTTCCGATCGCCACACAGTCTGCTAAGTTATCAAGTATGAACACTTAAACGCGCTCCAGGAATTCATTGACCTATTAATGTATTTCGAAGCATATACGAGTACTTATACTATAATATAATTAGTGAGTAATCGGATAAAGTAATTACTAATAATAACAAAGTAGCTTAATTAAAATTTAAACTACTTTGTCGCCAGTTGTAACCACAATATTTTAGTATTAACGGTTAAATAAAAATAAAAACATTTGATGATTTTTATACTCGTATTTATACTTCATGACTGTCTCGTTGATCTAGTTGTCGTAAACGCGATTACTGATCACGGGGTCCCGGGTTCGAATCCTGTGAAACTGATCAACACACTTCGCACTATGATTATTTTATTATAGAATAACGGTGACAAACGAGCACACATGCCACCTGTTGGTGAATGGATGCAGTGGCCTATAAACATCTACATCTGTCCTCGATCAAGTATCAAAATGTAGATGTGTTATCACCCCTGAGGACTAAAGTAAAAAGGGTCTCCGATTCTCAACACTCACCATACGAAACACAGTAGCATTTAAGCTGCTATTTTACGCTGATATTCTGTGAAAGCGTGGTCCTTCCCCGGCAAGCCGACCTATTCATGCTACAACCATCAGATACATCATCAGCTGCACCGTGGCTCTCCTACACATGAAACAACACGTATACATGTCAACTGAATAAATTCAATATTTTACACAAATAATAGTAATAATGTCCTCCAGACTGAATTTCGGCCACGGCGGCCAGTCTCAACGGAGACTAGCCATCGGCGCAGGACAGGATTATAGTGCACAAGTGTATGCGCAAGCACAGGTGCACTTTCCTATTCTCTTACTCTCATAGTCCGATGGGACGGTAAACCGACACGACCGGAGAGAGATCAGGCGCAGGACCAACGGCCTTACGCGCTTTCTGAGCCTCGGCGCTGAAACACCGCGAACTTCCTGACTCCGGGCTGTTATTGAGAATTTATACACAGAAAAACCCAGTAACTGATTTTTGGTCCGACCCGGGATTCGAACCCGGGGCCTCATGATCAATCAGCAATCGCGTTAACGATGACTAGAGCACAACGCGGTAGTCAAATCTCTATTATATTATAAAACAAAGTCGCTTCCAGCCGTCTGTACGCTTAGATATTTTAAGAAGGTTGAAGGTTTATTGTATAATACATTAGTATTATATATTATATAATTGTTCTCCATACCTCTTAAACGCCTAGACCGATTTTGATGATGTGTGTGTCATAAAAATACGACTTGACTCAAGAAAAGAAGAAATCTTTTTATAAGGTCGGTAACGCACCTGCAACAGCCCTTGTCTTGTTCATGGGCGGCGGTAATCCCTCACTTACCATCAAGCGAGTCTTATGCTCGATTACCCCTTCTTCTAAAAAAAGCAGCGTTTCAGTGCTTTTTTGCTTGGAGGCGCTGACTTCCATACTTACTCGAACTTCTAATCTAATTGACTAGGCACTCTCTTTGTAGTATACGCATTCTCCTCTATAAAAACACAAATGACATATATATATATATATATATATATATATATATATATATATATATATATATATATATATATATATATATATATATATTGAGATTTTTTTTATAACAATTGGAATTTCTCTGGGCGATAGACTTTGTAATGAGGTTATCCGCAGTAGAACTAGCGTAAACGACAAAGCGCAAAAAATCAGTAAGCTAAAGTGGCAATGACCCTACCATATAACTCAAAGATGGAGGCATCGGTTGTCGGATCTTCGAGCTATATGGTATAAAGGTAATAATCGAGAGGCAGCCTCGTATCAGTAAGCAAAGTACTCGTATAAGTAAGATATGTATAAAATCAATGGATGCAGATGGCTCAGGGTCGTGCTTTGTGGCTTTTCTTGGGGAAGACCTATATTCAGCAAAATACTTGTGATGGTCGATGATGATGATGGCGTGTTGAAACCACGCAGTAATTAAATTATGGCTGCACGAACGGGTCGGCTCGATTGTACCTCCCGCAGAGAGTACTAGTGTAAAATAGTATTTTGAGCCTCCTTCTAGTTAACGAAATACACAGATAGATGAAGGATCTTTTTTGTTTTTGTATGCATCGACATACGTTCGTATGTTGCTGCTCCTTTCCATCTAACCTATGGTTGAAGAAGCGCATACTTCTGATCTGATTCATACTTAAATATGAACGAACAGACTCACACTAGTTCACATGATTAGTTCTTTCGAAAAAAACTATACTTTTGAGTCAAATTTGTTACAGATTTAATTTATCCCACACAAAAAAAAACTGTATAGTTAAAACCCGTTACCTCATTAACGAAACTAAATCATTGACCGGGGCCAGTTTTTGTGTTGACTCTGTTACTATTACAAATGGTCGGTTGCATTCTTATGTTATTGTCCCTTTGTTAGAGCCGCCGTGATGATGACTTATATGAGCCTTTGAAGGGCCGCGGGGGACCACAGGTGGTTTGAAAAACCTTATTTTGACTTCGCACATCATTTTCCTTCTTTACGTGAGCGATGGATATAAAGTCGCTACTGTTACTGTTAATTATGTTCATGTATTAAATAAATCAATTAATGAAATGCATTTTAAACCTGGTAGAGCCATGCTGCAGCTATATTAATTGTATAGTTGTAGCACGAATGGGTCCGCTCGTCCGGGACGTTGTGTTTCGTATAGTACTGCTGTGTTTCGTATAGTGATTGTAGAGAACCGGATACTCTTTTTACTGGAAAAGAGGCATTCCATCTTAGTCCTCATGGGTGACAACGTATCTTCATTTTGATTCGCAAACGAGGATAGATGTACTCGTAGATGTCTATGGGCCACAATAACCGCTTACCATCAGGTGGACTGTGTGCTCACTTGTCACCTTTATCCTATAAAAAAAGCACCTTGAAGAGAGTAATATGAAGTTTTGACATTTCCCATATTCGCCTGTTATAACACAAATGGGAGAAAATATGATAATAGATTCTCTTTCCCCAACACAATGCAGCTATACAGTACTTATTATTAAGTAAGTACTAATAATATAATTCGATGAATACATAACATAACAGTGGTAGAGCCACGCGGCAGCTTTTGCTGTCGCACGGATGGGCCGGCTCGAACCGGGGTGGTACCACGACCTCACAGAAAACCAGTGTGAAGTAGAGCTTTACCTCTGCGTTTCGCTTGGTGGGTGCAGGTGGCCGGAGGCCCTTTTTACTGGAAATGAGGCATTCCATCTTAGTCCTCGCTGGTGACCACGCATCTACATTTTGATTTGTAATAGAGGATAGATGTAGATGTCTATGGGCCGCAGCAACCACTTACCATCAGGTGGACTGTGTGCTCGTTTGTCACCCTTATCCTATAAAAAAATGAAACTTACTTAAATTCATTTGAATAATATTGGTATTAATTTTAATGAAGACATTAAAAACCTGTTTCTTACAATTCGTTATCGGTGATAGGTATCTATCTGGTATCACACTCTTACATATTAGTTTATTTATTAGAATGGGATGAACTGTGTGGCACTCCATTTTAATCCTTAGCGACGCCATGCAGGTGTACATTTGCTGAAATAACCATTTTCATCAGGTCGGCAGTTAGCTCAAACATTTATAAATTACAAGAATATAACCATATCTGAATTGTCAAAATCAAACCCCCAAAGAATGCCACAAAGCACGGTCCTGAGCCACCTGCATCCATAGATTTCCTGCATATCTTACCAGGTCGTCACTCCATCTAGTGGGGGGACGCCCTACACTTCGCCTGCCGGTACGAGGCTGCCACTCGAGAACCTTTCTTCCCCATCGGTTGTCGGTTCTTCGAGCTATATGGCCGGCCCATTGCCACTTCAGCTTACTAATCCATTGGGCTATGTCGGTCACTCTGGTTCTACTGCGGATATCCTCATTTCTGAGTTTATCACGCAGAGAAACTCCGAGCATAGCCCTCTCCATAGCTCGCTGAGCGACCTTGAGCTTCCTCATCCAGCCAGCAGTGAAGGACCACATCTCAGTTCCGTATGTCATCACTGGCAACACGCACTGGGTGTACAGTTTCGTTTTCAAGTTTTGAGGTATGTGGAGAAGATGTGCTGTAATTTCCCGAACGCTTCCCAACCGAGTTGAATCCGTCGATTGACCTCTCGGTCGAAGTTGGACTTACCTAGTCGGACTATTTGTCCTAGGTAAACATACTCGTCAACAACTTCGAGCTTAGTGCTCCCAACAACTACCGGCATAGGTGTGACATGAACATTAAACATGATCTTTGTTTTGTCCATGTTTATCTTAAGAACTATCCATTGGGAAACACTATTGAGGTCATTGAGCATAGTGCTTAGGTCCACCAGCGATTCTGCCATAAGGACTATATCGTCGGCAAATCGAAGGTGAGTGATGTACTTGCCATTGATGTTGATACCGTATCCTTTCCAGTCCAGAAGCTTGAAAATGTCTTCCAATGCAGCGGTGAAGAGTTTCGGGGATATGATGTCCCTGTCTTACACCTCTCTTGAATTGGATAGATTTCGTACTCTGGTTCTGTACTCGGATAGCCATTGTAGCCCTACTGTACAAGCACTTCAACACCTCGATATACCGACAGTCAACTTGGCACCGCTGAAGGGACTGCAGCACCGCCCAAATTTCGACGGATTCAAAGGCTTTCTCATAGTCCACATACGCTAGACATAGTGGCAAATTGTACTCCTCAGACTTCTGTACAATTTGCCGAAGGGTATGTATGTGGTCTATGATGCTAAAGCCTTTTCAGAAACCGGCTTGTTCGGGAGGCTGGAAGTCGTCAAGTCTGCGCGTGAGACGATTCGTAATGACTCTCGAAAACAGCACGTAGACGCGGCTCAGAAGGGAAATCGGTCTGTAGTTCATCAAGAGAGAGTTGTCGCCTTTCTTGAAGAACAAGACCACCGCACTTCTGCTCCACGCCTACGGAGTAGTGCCACCATGGAGGACGGAATTAAAGAGCTTCTGAAGGACTTCAAGTACCGGTTTTCCACCCGCTTTCGGAAGCTCCGCTGTAATTCCATCCTCGCCTGGGGCGTTACCGTTTTTAAGGTGCTGGAGAGCCATTCTAATCTCGCTCAGACTGACGTCCAGGATATCATCGTAATAATGTCGGATAAGACTCGCTCTTGGATCGTTACTCACACTTGCGTGTGGCTCCAATGATGATGTGTACAGCTGCCCATAGAACCTCTCAATCTCACTCAAAATCTCAGGTGTCCCGGAAATGACGCTGCCGCACTCGGTCTTCAGCTTTGACAGTTGGCTCTTTCTGGCAGACAGATCTCTAGCAAAGACTTTGGAGCCCTGGTTCCGCTCGATCGCTTCTTCAATACGAGCTGTATTGAAGTTGCGTAAGTCCCGCCCCATGCATTTGAGATTGAGGAGATCTGTCTGTTCAGTTGCCTGTATGCTACACATCTATACAAATAAATAAAATTGAAGTGTCTGTATGTAATGTCAAAATAACAGCTTTTTACTAAATGTATACGAAATTATAAACGGTACTTATAACAACAACACAATTTTTAAAATTTTTGTCTATCTGTCTGTTTGTTTCGGCTAATCTCCGAAATGGCTGGACCGATTTTGACGAGACTCACTAGCAGATAGCTTATGTTATAAAGAGTAAATTAGGCTTCTTCTATTTAAGAAAAATGTTACGTGTTCCGCGCAAACAAAATAAAACGCCAAATTACACGCGGTCGCGGGGAACAGCTAGTATTAAATAAAATAATATTATAAACATGAAACTGAGTCAAATGTCACACAAAAGTTATAGTTTTATTTGTTTGTCATTCCTTAAAGTTCACTTCCCAGTATTTTCTAATTTAAATTAAACAGAGTGTATTTTTTATTACCTTGGTATTTTTGACTACACAGGATATAATATAAAAACATGGGGGAGGGGGATAACATATAACCAAAAACTTTCGGCATTTGTTTGGGTAAAAGCCCCGTCAGTATTCTAATGGAAGGTCGTACATTACGTACATAATCACTACAGATCTTCACAAGTTCACGGTTGAACATGGGCCTCCTCCAAGGAATGCCTCAAAGCATGGTTCTGAGCCATCTGCATCCACTTTTTTTACGTGGTAAAGCTATGCTGCTGCAGCTATATTAGTAGTATAGTTGTACCTCTGTATTTTCTGCATTTTGATTCTTCATTGAGGACAGATGTAGATGTCTATGGGTCACAGCAACCACTTACCATCAGGTGGACTGTGTGCTAGTTTGTCACTCTATCCTATAAAAAACATAGCCTTGTACTTTTGTAGTTAGAAAGGTTATATCAGCAATATTTCTACGTACATCAGGCACAGAACCGACGACTGCTTTCCGAGGCACGATGGTGAAACACCACCAACTGCTTGACTCCGCTCTGCTACTGAGGATTCGTTGACATAAAATCCAATAAATGATTTCACACCTGCTACTGCTATACTAGATCAACGAGGCAGTTTATAGTCATACATATAAAAAATTGTATGAATATTATATCAACATAATTTGATAATCCGTCGAAATTCGAAGCAACATATAAAAATGTTAATTTAACACATTGTCTAAACAAAATTTGCATTTAGACTACTACTAGTGTTGAACAGGATGTGGAAAAACACACATAGACAAATCGCTCGTAGGATTAATTGGCACACGAATTAATTAGTGAACAGCATACGCTTTGAATTTTTAATTAAAAATAAACGGATACCTTGAGCGGGATTATCGTTATAAATCTTTTTATTCTTTCAAGTGTCTGCAAATATTAGACGTAATACTTTGTTCTGTTTTTGGTTCGCTAATATGTAGTGGACGTTCATCATACAATGATGTTATAGTGCCGGTCTTCTTGACTATATTTGTTTATAATATTGTATTATACATTTTTTTTAATTTTAGAGCGAGAAGTGACGTAGCAGTCCCTCTGATAGTAAGGGGCTTTTTTCTTCTTTTTCTTCTTCGACTTCGTCAGCCCCTTAAAGTCCATGCTGGAAATGGGCCTCTACTATTAAGACAGGACTCCTTTCGTTACGCTTTTTAGACGTAGTGACGATCACAGTACCAGCCATTTGGCACTTTTGACCCTGCTTTGATATTTTTTCATCCAGCTTGATCGTGATGATTATTCTGCCATCTCAAGCCATAAGATTTTCTGGTGTTTCCCATAGTCGTCACCCATTACTCTCTTTAACGACACCCATGAGATGAAATCGGGGTTATCAATGGGGGTTAATACCACATGGCATGTAGATACTGTAGTTCATAATACCTGCAAGCAATTTCATAGATCTTTTAAAGAAAGCCTTACGTAGTCACCTCTGAGAACTTAAATGCCATATAGTCTGAAATTATAATGGCTCTCTTGCCATTCAAACCGAAACAGCAGCTGGATAGCAACGCTTTAACAGAGATAATAAGCCGGACAACAAGCCAGAATAGAAAACAAAATTTTGTCATCGTATTACACAAATATTTGCTGTGTCTGGAGTTCAAGGCCGGAACATTATGCTGCAGCTGTATGTGGTAGTACGAATTGGTTGAATCAACCGCGAATGGACCTCGTTCTCACAGAATACCAGTGTAAAATAGCAGCTCAATATCGCTGTGTTTCATATGGTGAGTGTAGAAAACCGGTGACCCTTTTTACCGTAAACGAGTTATTCCATCTTAGTGCTCAAAGGTGACAACGCATCTATGGGCCACAGTATCTACCTAGCATAGTACCTACTACTGCATATCTATAAACTTTTTATGGAGAGCAGTATTACTGGCACTAGGATACGCGGATTAGGTAACCTGATGAGATGAGTAAAATTTTCTAATCTGGTTTCGTTTTGATCAGCAGGTCTTTCTGCCAGTTTGCGCATGTTTTTTATAGGACAGGGTGATAAATGAGCACACAGTCCACCTGATAGTAAGTGGTTTCTGTGACCCATAGACATCCACATCTATCCTCAATAAATAATCAAACTGCAGATGCGTTGTCTCCCGTGAGGACTAAGATGGAATGCCTCTTTTCCAGTAAAAAGGGTCTCCGGTTCTCTACACTCACCATACGAAACACAGCAGTGTTAAGCTGCTATTTTACGCTGGTATTCTGTGAGAGCGTGTTGCGTCCCCGGTCGAGCCAACCCATTCGTGCTACAACTATGCTACTAATATACATAGCTGCAGCGTAGCTTTACCACGTAATAAAACATATTTTTGAAAAAGTTTAAAAAACTAGCTAGTTCTTGAAAGTTGTTCGATAGACTAGCGTATATTTTTGTAAATTATTGGAATAATATTATGAGGAATTTTATAAGTACCATAAAATTTCCTACTACGTTTTGGAAATACAGCTGAGGTGATTAATATGCATGTTTTATTTTATAATTTTTGTTAATGATTATTGCCGACCTATCACAGGTAGACCGCTAATTAATAATATGTATCTTAATTAAGCAATTGTAAATCATAGCATTAAACTATTTACATATTCATAGAATATTATTAGTGGTTCGTCAGTTATTATTTCAAAACCTTCATATGCATACTCGATCATAGAAATGTTGCGGCTAATCTAGCTTTTAGTTGAATATTTGAAAATACTTTGCAATGTTCAACGTCGAACAAACTTTATTGCGCAGATTCAATTTATTTTTTACTATCTACTGTTTGGAATTAGTTTACATTGTTGTCTATCTATAAATCATATTAATTGTGCAAATTACTTTTTATATGATCTCTGTTAGAATATTGATTTCAGGTAACGATATAATTACGAGATGTTAAATTTAAACGGTTAGTTTTGCACAATTCGTAAATTATTATTTCCTGCCAGTAAGTTTATTGCTTTTTTTTTCAAATCGAATACGAAATAAAAGATGAAAAAACATCAACTCTATGGTTAAAACTCAAGATTCAGTCGATAAACATTTTTAAAGTGAGCCATTAAAATATAAAAAATATTTTTTTTTTAATTTCGGGTCAATATGCAATAATTCTTGTTCGTATATTATAACTACAACATCATATTAACTAACATATTCAGTTACATCATTTTCTTACGACGCCAAAGGCAATAAATATAGATTAATAGCCACACGACTGACGCCGCTTCTGAATCCGGCTTAAGCAGCGACTATAATTAGTAAATTTGTTTTGGCCTAATTTGGCTCAATGCATTATATATTTTGTTTACGTTTCTTGATGTAAACTGCGAATACCGTTTTGTTATTAAATGTTGACAAAAAATTTATAAGCAATTTCCCTCACTCTAAATAGACTAAAGTATTTCACATAATTAAATATATTATATAATATATCAATATATTATATTGATGTGTATTAATCTTTTTGTTTTCGATTATACTGTTAGATATTGTCATACGCATCTGCATTTTGATTCTTAATTGATCATAAATTTAGATGTCTATGTGCCACAGCAACCACTTACCATCAAGTGGACTGTGTGCTCGTTTGTCACCCTTATCCTATAAAAAAATACTGTCATTGAATGTCTTCTCAATTTAGAACAAGGCTTTGTAAGCACAATACAAAATACACATTCTACTTACGTACAATAAGAAATTGTTTTAATAACAATGATTGCATTTAATGTAATTGCCAATAGGTGCATTATTGGAAAGATCTCTGTGCAGAAATTGACTTAAAAAGGTTGTTGATGATGAAAAGTACGGTTTTATTTATAAGTTAGAGCCGTGCAGCGCGCCGTAAGCGCTCGCTGTAAATTTCACAGTTTCCTAGTAACCCGGGTTCGATCCCCGCCAGCACCAATGAAATTATTAATTTTAATTTTAAGTGCTGATTTACTACGTGCTCAGCGATGAAGGAAAACATCGTGAGGAAACCTGCATGTGTAGAGATAAGAAAAAAAATGTTTCGAAGACATGTGAAGTTTTCTCTTAGAAATGAGATGCCCAGTAGTGGGACGTATATAGGCTGTTACTTTAACTTTAACTTATCTTTAATTATTATTTGAGGACGGAGACTCTATCACTCTACGTTTAGTGTCAGAAGTTCAGATGTAATATTGAAAAGCTTTATACCTAAATACGGGAACAATCGGCTACTTTCTGACACAAAAATAATAATTTAAATGATTTTTAATATTTAATTTTTAAATCTTACGCTCACGTTCGTCCTGTAATTAAGAATAAGTCAGTCTAACATTTAATATTGTACGATAATATGATGTACATAAATGCAAGAATTGAGTATCTTGCTTCACGGCTTTTGTACATTTTTCAGTAGAATTGAGAAATAATTCTAATTAACAATATGAAGTAATTGTTACTTTATCTTCCAGAATAACTATAAACAATTTTGTTTAATTTTTGAAATACAGCTGTAAATTTAAAAAAAAATGTATACGTTCATATCATATTCTACAAGGAGCATTAAAGACAGATGTGAAAGGGCATACTCGTATTTATTTTATTTGATGTATGTGACCGGACAACAGCCGTCCATTTTATGAACATCTGCCACGTTTCACGCTTGCCTTTTCCAATTTTCCATCGACTGTTTCTTATTTCGTCATAAAAGTTTATGTTTTCTAAAAGATCAGTGTTCGTCGCCGAAGAGCATACACTGTCATTGGTCATGGCATCTTGACAATAATGCAACCACCGCCGGTGTATGTAAGTAATAATGGTGCTTATTGCTTAGAAATTTAGGTTTATAATAACGAAAGTGGAAATTATTTCGATATACGTTTGTAGGTCGGGTGCGCGACAAGCGATGACCCAGTGCGTCATGCGTGTAAAATACCGTTGAACAATTCTTTGGAGGTGCTTATTAAAATATTTGTTGTTCCGACGTTATTTATTTGTATATGCTGAGGAGCTTTGTGGCGTACCGACAGTCATTTTGTATGATGAAGGTGTTGCAGCGGTGTGCGGCCACTATTGTGAGCGACTGTGACCAATTCCCTTCACTCGGAATAACTTCGCAATTTTTTCGTGATCCCCAAATAAAAAGGAGCGAAAGTTCGGCTTAAGATATGTTATATAAAATAGTGAAATGTTTCGTATACCGTTATTACTGCTTTCTAGCCTATAACTTTTAAAACATAGGATTCAGAATTAAATTTTTTATCATCGCAATGAGATTTAATTTTAGTTGTAGTTTTTTTTTGTTTAGTATCTGTTATAATTTTTTTTATAGGGTAGGGTGGCAAACGAGCACACAGTAATATCAACAATAATAAATATAACAGGTAAGTGGTTGCTGTGACCCATAGACGTCTATCCTCAATGAAGAATACCTAATTGCAAATGCGTTGTCACCCGTGAGGACTAAGACAGAATGTCTCGTTTCCGACAAAAGAAGTTTCCGAAAAGGGTCAGGTTCTCTACACTCACCATACGAAACTAAAAATAAATATTTTCCGCTGGTATTCTGTGAGTATATTGTGTGGTCCTTCCCCAGTCGATCCGACCCATTCCGACACATGCTACAACTATACTACTAATATAGTTGCAGCATGGCACTACCACGCAAGTACATAAATATTTTTATTTCTTTTATAATATATATATATTTTAGAACTACGTTTTCTATATTCAAATGTTCTCGTATTTTTTTAACTTTTTCCTTTTCTCACTGTTTTACTTTTGCATATTTTTACTTTTTACATGTTTAGTAAATTGGACTAGAGTTTTTTATGGTTATTGTTTTTTACAAATGTAACGATGTCTGTTAGAACATTCGATGTCTGTGCCAGATGCGAGAACTTATAGAGGGATCAATTAAATGGAATCGATTAAGCAAGCCCTGGAACTTACCGACGACTCCTGCCTGTTTCCTTACCGCATAGAACGAATCAAGGCAATTATTACTCACCCGAGAGGGAAAATTAAATTGGGGTTCGGCACGATGCACTCAAAGCCGAGCCTGTTAAAACATTATGAGCCGTACCATTTTTATCTTCTCGGATCTCTAAACAGAGCCTGTCGGTGCCCGTAGACGTGTTGGCGCAGAGTGAGCGGGACGCAATGGGAGGAAAAGGGAGGACGCATTCCACCGACCATCAGAGGTCGAATTTAAACGTGGAATGTTTATGGTTCTACCGTTTTATTTTACCGGACCGGCAAAGCATTAAAATATTGTTTCAATTGAAAGCGGCCAGATCTAAAGGTGTCTAATCGAGTAGATTAAAAACTCGACGTTTGATTGAGCTCGATTTGCAATTGCGTCATTTTTTAGATATCCAGAGGCGATAGAACTACTTGTGTTACGGTTCATATTGATCGTTCAGACAGGAAAGTGTGCGTAAATGAAGGTTAATTGCAACAAGGTGCTTGCATGTAGTTTAAGACGGTTGAATGAATTAGACGTGTAGATTTAGAAAAATAAAACAACAAATTATGATGAAATAAATATTGTGAATGCAGTATAATGTCATCGAGTAATACCTACATATAAAATGATAAGCTTTTTTTTCCTATCTACAACGGGAGAGATCCATGTTCAGTATCTGACTTTTAGGGGCTGAATTTTTTTTTAATTTAAGGTTAACATTCAAAACAGCAATGTTTTAATTATGTTAATTTAATTTCATTTGATTTTTTCTAATAACATTACTCCCACACTAGGATTTTCTCCTGTATCGTGGAGGAATTTTACAAACATAAATTGCATGAGGAAAAATATTACCCGACCTGGAACAATTATTTGTAGGCCATACAAATACTTGTTCCGTGCGGGATTCGAAGCTGCGGCACCCAGCGCAATAACTCATTGCTAAGCCACTCCGATACGGCGCCGTCTATGTTATTAAATAATACTAAACTTCTAAAAGTTTGAATATCTGTGAAATCACAATAATATTTTTTTACATTCACAGCAATATTTACATATTACTTAATACTATATCATGTAACTAGTAAAACTGCATGGGAAATTTACAATAAAGAAGCAATACATCTTTATATATAAAAATTACGTGTCACGTTGTTTGTCTGCGATGGACTCCTAAACTACTGAACTGATTTCAATGAAATTTTGCACATTTTGTGCATTTTGGTCCAACTTGAAAGATAGGGTAGTTTTTATCCCGCTAAATGACCCTCAACATTTTTTATAGCGAATTTAAGGATTTTTATAGAAAGAGTCGTTGGAAAGGCCAGAGCAACGTCTGCCTGGTCAGCTAGTACTTATATATTTTTGAGTGTATTTAAACAATTTATCGTACCGATATAGAGATCAGAATAGATATTATCAAAATCAGAGTTATAAAACTCATCTACAAGCATTCATAACGACGTGTGATGATATGATCAATATAAATCGATGGCCGTGGTTATAAACTTAATATTGTCATCGGTTCTTATTACGTTTGGAAATGTGTATTTAGATTATTCAGCCGTGAGAAATGAATAAAAAATAAATAAAAAGGCCTCGATAAGCCTTTTCATAAGTCCACTGCTAAAAAGCCCAACCCATAGATTACCCCATAAGGAATGTGTGCCACAGTTGCCACGCTTGCCTCCTAGTGGTTATTCAGAAGACGATGCTGTTATCTCGTGGTTTGTTTCATTCTTTTACCTCATACAACACCTACGGGACTATAATATGGGGTAGGTGATATTCTTAAAAAATAAAGTTGCAATATATCACGTCTCACTGCTGAGCAGATATCTCATTTGTGAGAGTTATTTAGATCAGTGAGTTCAGTGCGCCGCTTCAATGCGTGTTGATAGACTTCACTGGTCCTCGAAACATTTTATTCCTCACACATATAGGTTTCCTCACGATGTTTTCCATCCGAGCATGTAACAAATCAGCACTCGAAATTCCAGTTAATAATTTCGTTGGTGACGGGGTCTCCAACCCGGTTTGCTCATATATTGTGTGATTTAGTGTGAGCGCTCAGCCCGTCATCTAGGACGACTCTACATCAACCACAGCTCTACCTGGTGCGGTGTGGTGGTTAGAACAAATCTAGTTAATATATTCGAGCTCATAAATTTTTGAATGAGCGTACGTTCAGCGGTGGACTTAAAAGACTGACCGTGATGGTGAGATTGTAATTAATTTTTTAAAAATATTTGATATAATTTAAAATTAAAAATTTTGTACAGCCGACTTCAATATAAGTTATTAAGAATAACTCAAAAACTATTGGTCTGACCTTAATCAAATTCATATGGGACCGCAAGAGAAGTACCAGCTTTCAAATTAAAAAGAATCATCGAAATCGCTTTACCCAGTAAAAAGTTATGAGGTAACACACATAAAAAAAAAACATAAGCTGCTATTTTACGATGATATTCTGTGAGAGAGTGGTCCTTCCCCGGTCAAGCCGACCCATTCGTGCTACAACTATACTACTAATCTATCTGCACCATGGCTCTACCACGTGAAGAAACTTGTATATAATATTGCTAACATTCTACACACACTATTTCTGAGTACTTATTAACATAGCTTTTACAAGAGTGCGTCTAGATGGTCATTATAATCGATAAGGATAGCATTATCTTTTAATTATGACAAGCATTTGAGCCGTCCGCCTAATTTCTAAAATTGTTAATTTTCTGCCGACTTCCAAAAAGGAGACGGTACTCAATTCGACTGTGTCTGTGTTTTTTATGTGTGTTACCTCATAACTTTTTACTGGGTGAACCGATTTCGATGATTCTTTTTCTATTTGAAAGCTGGTACTTCTCGTATGGTCCTATATGAATTTGATCAAGGTCAGACCAATAGTTTTTGAGTTATTCTTAATAACTTATATTGAAGTCGGCTGTACAAAATTTTTAATTTTAAATTATTACTGGAAAAGAGGCATTCAATCTTAGTCCTCACAGGTGACAACGCATCGGCGTTTTGATTCGCAAACGAGGATAAATGTAGATGTCTATGGGCCACAGCAACCAGTTACCATTAGGTGGACTGTGTGCTCGTTTGTCACCCTATCCTATAAAAAAAAGTTTATTAAATAGGTGATATGTCGAGTGTTCCCTTCTTAGCGGTCCGTCAAAAGTCCTCTGCGCAACGTAGATTTCACGCACAGTAAAAAGCAACCCCTTTTTAGCGATTGATGGTCGGAGTACTAGAAATTTGTTTTATTTTATTATCGGACGGTACGAATTTGGCGGACGGGGGCTAGGTGAGAAAAAGTGTAAGATTTTTCCGTCATTACCTCTTCTGACGTAGTATAGGGATTGCTATTTTGTCACCTATGGTCACAAACATTAAGACCTTCACGTCTTTCTCTTAGTGGATTCTCACGATACCCATGGGATGAGAACCCACATGTTATTGTTTATGGATAATTTTTTGTATGTTGCCAACATATATCTTCAATGTATATCATCTAAAAACTTATATCTTACACGAATTTTTTGTTTTATATGAAATTAATAACAGATAGCGTGATATCTTTTTTTACATTTAAATACTGTTGTAAATAAAGATTTACAACAGTATTTGTTCAGTCAGGTTGCTTATCCACATTCATAATAGTAAGCGAGTTTCTTCAGTTTCGTGGAGCGCGCGTGGTCTCTTCACAAAGGCTTTGCGGCCGCCGCCTGGCTTTCATCAGGCGCAGCTAGCGGGCCAGCAGCATTGTCACCAATTGGACACGGCGCTACACACCGGCCGAGAGAACGTTGTTGTGACATCGGCATACTGTATCACAGGCGCCGACACCGAGCTCGACTGTTTGCATTGTGCGACCGTGACATATCGTCTGTCGGTACCGCCGGAGTTTTATGGCCCCGAGCTTTGTTGTCATTGAATAAGTCCGATGTAAAGGAGGTGTGTATTAACAATTACACAAGACCTAGGCATAGCCCGGTCCATTGTTCCCGCTTTATGCAAAATACTGGAGCGTTTGGACGTGATGTCGCAAACGGTACCAACTTTACACCGCTGAAACGTGATGCATATAAATTGCTGATATTTTAATGTTGGAATTGACACACGGAATACAGAAAATTGACACCTCTCGAGTATATTAATTATGTGATGTATTCATAAATACTCGCTGATTAACATTTAAAAAGATTATCAAGTTTATCATCTAAATTGTTTTTTTTTATTGTAATATTTTAATAAATTGCCTAAAAAAATTTGTTAAATTTCACGTCTTTTCCGGGCATGTAAGAGACGATATGACAACTTTTTTGCAAACGCTAACGTAATAGGATGTAACCCGCAATTTACTAATAGCGTATAATCAATCCAAAACCCTGAAGTCAATTATTTCACAGGTTGATAATTGATAACAGCGTTACCAGTGCTAGGGTATCAGCTCCTCGCCTTGTGCCTCCTATAAGTATCGTGGTAAGCATGAGAAAATTTTACAAGAAATGCATGTTAGCGCCAGCTACAGAAATTCCAGGTCCAACAGTGCACTTAAAAACTTTTGAAGTGGAGTTGAAGCCTTTTTGTGATGCATACCTTTAATATAATTGGATATTATCTATTATTATTAGTTAAAGAGAGATGGTTACAATTGATTCTGATGTAGAAGAAGGCAATATAGCAAGTTTAGGTGTGGAAACTTTTACTTTATCGTAAAGCTTTGCTCTTTTCTATTGGCTTGGGACCCATTGAGCTCATATCCCCTTTTATGTGGGACTAATAACAAAGTGGTTGATATAGTAGTTTACATATTCTTTTTTCACCAAATTCAAAAAGGAGGAGGTTTTCAATTCGAGTGTATGTTTTTTTTGTATGTATGTTACTCGATATCTTCACAGTTTGTAGTCCAATTTTGATGATTCTTTTTTTAATTTTTTTATTAAATAGTTTATACTTCGAGGGTGATCGCATGTAAATCTGGAGAGAATATATATAACTTCTTTTTTAGCAGTTTGAAGTCGTTTTTTTTTTTTGCTTTTTTGTTAAAATGTAATTATTGTTATCTTGTTTTTGCGTAGCATGTCGTAAAAGGCTTACTCATTATTATGGTACCGTACGTATTTAGTATCGTAATGTGATATTGAGTTTGTGATTGTGTAGGCGATGGGCTGGTCATCATTTCTTTCACAATTTTCCGTCTATATTCATTTTGGCTAAACATGCTTGCTATTCCTTAGACTCTGCTTACCTCATCGGGGATTACAGACGTGACGCAATGTGAAGCTACTCGTAACTGCTAATATGAGCGTTCAAATCATTTACAAATATAATTATGTATAATTGCGGACAATTAACGTTTTTATTTATACTTGCGTTGCAAAAAATAACTCCCATTATTTTAGTAAAACAGCAAACTCAACGGTCAATTGCTCGATATAATAATAATAACAATAAAGATACTACTGGCTAGTTTTTGTAAGGAAGCTAACTCGTCTGTTTATCCTAAGTCAGTAAATTACAAACATTTGTTAGCGTTACGTTAACCAAAGAGGTTAATGAATACAATATGATTTTTTAGAACGAAGTTCCTTATCGGACAGTACGAATTTGGCGGATGGGGTCTAAGCGAGAAAAAGTGTAAGATTTTTCCGTCACGACCCCGTCTAACGTGGCGTAGACGGCCTTGGCGGCTATAAGGAAGAGAGATAGAACAATATCCATCTCCCTCGCACTTTTTCTTACATTGCCACGTACGAAATATGATTTTATTTTAAATTACGTACGTTATAATTATTTAATCTTTTTAATAGAAGCTAGTAATTTATTTATTTGTATTTGTTAATTAATAATATAATACGTTTATGAATAAAATATACTACGAAACGAACTTCGTTCCAACCGAGTGTTATACGACGACACTCACGCATGTTTTTTTTATTTATTGTCTTGCCTGTGTAACAAAGGGAAAACTTAATGCATTATCTGATAGTCAGAGTAGTGAAATAATGTAATAGGGGCTTTATAAGTTGAAATCATTTGCATTAAAAGACCACAAGATGCGTGACGGTGGCTGTGCGGTGCAGTTATGATTTCGTCGCATTAAGTGCGCACTAGATTCGGCATTAGAATTCGAAAAGTCTTTGTATGAATGTCGCAGCTAACGGTGCCGCTCATGCGCCGCAATGTTGCGGCAGCCGTTACGGATCGCACTGTGTGTCTTCGTTCTAAATTTCTTTCACTGCTTATTCTATCATTAGGGAAGAATCATTTCAAAATCCCAAAAATAAACCTAATGCATCGGTGATTTACCGCTAAGCAAAATAGCGCTAGATCCAGCACTAGAAGTTGAAAAGATTTTCTGTTTATGTCGTCCCACGCTACCGCTGATGCGCCGCAATGATGCGGCAGCCATAACGCGTCGGCACTGTGTGTCTTCTATCAAATTGTTTTTACTGCTGATTCTAAGTATAGGGGAAGCATTCGTTAAGCTAGAATATATGATAGGCTGTGGTGATAGCGAATATGATGACTGCATTATAGACATCCAAAAAATAAAGCTGCAGCAATAATTTACAGCTGGGTAAAACATCGCTAGATGCGATACTAGAAGTAGAAACGTTTTTGTATGTATGCTGTGGTACCGCTTACGAACCGTGACGATACCACCGGCGTAACGCATTGCATTGTATGTGTCTTTACTCTAAAAATTATTTTCTCTACTGCCCATTCTGTTTATGGCAATGAATTTTCATCTGGAGTATTAATGGGCTTTGGTGATGATGGTAGTGATGACTGCTTATTATAATTACAGGGTGGAGATGATACAATAAGATTAGCAGCATGAAGCATAAGAGTTAAAAAAGTTACTGTAAGGACTCTTGTCATCGATTTTGAAGAAAACCAAAACAATATACAAAGTCAAACATTACATTAACCACATTTTTAAGTTTACCTCTGGACAAAGATAGCGAGATGTTGTAAACTGGTACGGAGGAGTTTTTAGCTTCTATGATCTCCTCATACTAATAATTAAAACTGGTTTATAAAATCTTGCAATAACTTTAGAAGATATCTCCAACACTCGATCCTTCTCTACACTGGATATTAGGTAGTAATAAAAAGTGCGAGGGAGATGGATATTATTCCATCTCGCTTCCTTATAGCCGCCAAGGTCGTCTACACTACGTTAGAAGGGGTCGTGATGGAAAAATCTTACACTTTTTCTCGCCTAGCCCCCATCCGCCAAATTCGTACCGTCCGATAAGGAACTTCGTTCCAAAATAATTTTATTCATATGCTTAAGTTCTGTAAACAATTAATATGTGTGGTATACCTTTTTATAGGATAGGGTGACAAACAAGCACACAGTCCACTTGATGGTAAGTGGTTGCTGTGCCCCATAAACATCTATGTCTATCTTCAATAAAGAATCAAAATGCAGAAAATGTCACCCATGAGGACTAAGAATATCTCTTTTCCAGTAAAAAAGGTCTCCGGCATAAGAAAATGGCACACTCGCCATACGAAACACAGCAGTGTTAGCTGCTATTTTACGCTGGTATTCTGTGAGAGCGTGGTCCTTCCCCGGTCGAGCCGAACCATTCGTGCTACAACTATACTACCAATATAGCTGCAGCATGGCTCTACCACGTATAATATATTAATATAATAACTTAATTACTTCTATAAACAATAAAAAATGAGGTATTTCGTTTGCTTTATCAGATTTATTCCTAGCAAGGTTTATTTACAATGCTATCCGAATTATATCAATTAATATTAATTTACAGCATATTAAAAGTCCACTGCTAAACTTGGATCTTGCTCGTAGATCGCTTCATGTGGGGAATTTTGCTATAGCTGTCACGCTTGGCAGGGGTGTGGGCAAAGCCTTTTATTATTTTGAGCTGGTAGGCAGGTGCTGCCAGCCATCTGCTATTTCAGTTTCTCTCTGCCGTTTCTAATGACATCCACACGATGGTTTGGGGTAGTGGATATTCATATTCCGCCACTACACACCGATTGACAGATTGCAAATTTAAGACTTTTTTCTTAAGTCTGAATGTAGTTTATTTTTTATTTTTTTAATAGTTAATGACAAGAATAAGCTTTCGTAGTGTAGATGTTCTTCACACTGCTGCTCCAACTCGAAGGTCTATTATATTCTAAACCATAGCTCTGCGTCCAGGACTGTACCTACTTTTATAGGCTGATGTATGCATAGTGTTATGTATATATTTTTTAAATATATAACGCAAAATTTTTCAAATTGAAATAAAATAATAGTTTACGTACATAATTTATATTTTCTTTTTATGTTAGCACTACAATAAATTAATATTACAACAATTATTATTTATATATTTACAAATGAATTTATTAAACACAAATATCACAGTTGTTAAATTTTAGACACAAATATAAAACCCTATATCTTTTTTTAAATTAAGATGAGTATTTGATATTAGTTGAGAAATCGTCGATCTGAAGTCCTCAGCAGTCTTTGAGTGTTCTGTTGGCAGATATCCTGAAAGCCAAAGATGAGTGTGAACTTTTGTTGCAAAATTTATCAAAAAACAATAATGCTTTTAAATCTTATTATAGTATAAGCTTCTTCCCTTATAAACTGTCTTCCTTTCATACAGTTTCATGTAATTTATCGGGTTCCCGAATGATAATTATTTAAGGTGGAATTATGTGATCGCATTATATGTAATAGTATAATGATGTCCTTCAAGCAGAATTCCGGACACTGTGGCCAATCTAAACGGAGACTAACCATCTACGCAAGACAGAATTTTAGTGCACGGGTGTGTGCACTCTCTATTCCCTCACTCTCATAGTCTGACAGTAATCCGACATGACCGGAGAGAGATCACATGCAGAATCCAAGGTACGGGGGCAAAATACCGCCAACTTTCTGACTCCGGGCTGTTGCTGAGTATATCTGGATAGGGGAAACAAATTTTGGCCCGATCCTGGACTAGAAAAGAATAGAATAATTTTTTATTCAATATTGATTATTACATAATTCTTATTGAAAGTCATTTTTTTATTTACCACTGGTTCGGAAAATACCCCTGTCCTGGGAAGAACCAGCAAGAAACCCAGCGGGATTTTCTTTTCAAACATCACTTAACAATAATTTCATTTATACTATTTTATTTTTTTCATAGAACCAGCATGGTGGCGATCACCTTATTCTCAGGGGTTATTTTAATTCATGTATTCCTTGATATTATAATAACCCCTTTTTGTACAGTTTCTCTTTGATAAAACTTTTAAACTTGTTTATTGACAAACTTTGAATATGTTCTGGGATTTTGTTGTAAAAGCGTATACAATGCCCTATAAATGAATTACTGATTCTGTGGAGTCTAGTAACTGGTATTAGCTTATGTTTGTTCCTAGTGTTTAAAGTATGCACATCCTTATTCTTATTAAAGCTATTTATGTTTTTATGTACATACATTACATTTTCATAAATATATTGCGACGCCAAAGTTAATATGTTTATTTCTTTAAATTTTTGTCTGAGGGACTCTTTACAATTTAGATTATAAATCGCCCGAACGGCTCTCTTTTGCAATATAGCTTCAATATCAGTCGCATTACCCCATAGCAAAATTCCATAAGACATTACGCTATGAAAGTAACTAAAATATACTAATCTAGCTGTCTCAACATCTGTGAGACTTCTAATCTTTCTTACAGCATATGCTGCAGAACTAAGTCTGCTTGCTAATTTAGATATATGGGGGCCCCATTGAAGTTTCGCGTCAATAGTACGAGGGTGGATTGAAAAGTACTCGGCCTAACACAGATCCATTCAATTCTAAAAATCAAATCTACCCACATTATTTAGTTCAGTTCAGACTAGTTCATTGTGTGAAGTTCGAAACGTGTGCGATAATTAGTTGTGATTTTATAAATTTATTAACAAAGTAATCGGACATAATTTCCGCGAATGGAGCAAATCGAGCAGCGTGCCGTCATTAAGTACCTCCATAACAAGGGGCTATCATCAAAAGCCATCCATGATGACATGGTCAGTACATTAGGCGATTGTGCTCTTTCATATTCATCCGGCAAAAAATGGATAGCAGAATTTAAGCGTGGTAGAGAGAGTGTGAAAGATGAACCCCGCTCTGGAAGGCCTTGGACGTCAACTACTGACGAAAATATTAAAAAAGTACTTGATTTAATAATGGGAGACCGCAGATTAAAAATTAGAGAGATAGCCGAGATTATAGGCATCTCTTATGAACGAACTCAAAACATCATTGTCAACGAGTTGGGTTTCCACAAGGTGTCTGCGAGGTGGGTTCCGCGACTGCTTTCAGTTGAACAAAAAAGGACGCGATTGACTATTTCACGCGACTGTTTGGAGTTATTTGAAGCCGATGCAGATGATTTTTTGAATCGTTTTGTTACTATAGACGAAACATGGGTTCATTACTGTACACCGGAAACAAAACAACAATCAAAACAGTGGAGAAGACCTGGTTCACCACCCCCTAAAAAGGCTAAGTCGATTTTGTCGGCAAATAAGGTGATGGCTTCAGTATTCTGGGACTCGAAAGGTGTGATTATGATTGATTATCTTGAAAGGGGTCAGACTATAAACTCTGATTACTACTGCACCTTACTACGTCGTTTACGAGAGGAAATAAAAGAAAAACGTCGAGGAATGCTCAGAAGAAAAGTCCTGTTTCATCAAGATAACGCCCGTGTTCACACGTCAGTACAGTCAATGGCTGAAATTCACAACTGTGGCTTTGAACTGTTACCGCATCCGCCGTATTCACCTGATCTGGCACCATCAGACTTCTTCCTGTTCCCTAACCTAAAAAAGCACTTGGGAGGTCAAAGATTTTCGACAAACGACGAGGTCAAAGCAGGTGTAGACGCATATTTTGACTCTAAGGAAGAATCATTTTTTTTCAACGGTCTAAATGCTTGGAAGGGGAGGTGGCAAAAGTGTATTGAACTTGATGGTGATTATGTAGAAAAATAAAAATATAACTGATTTAGTATGTGTTTATTTTCTTGGTTAGGCCGAGTACTTTTCAATCCACCCTCGTAATACCGAGAAAAACAATGGTATCCACAAGACTCAACTCCTCCCCATTTAACAGCACATTGGTATTCGAATGTTTTACATTAGGTATTGTAAATTTAATACACTTTGTCTTATTGCCGTTTAAGAGCATATTGTTGGCGTTAAACCAATGTACTAATTTCGATAGAGAATTATTTACATCGCCATAATTAATTAACTGCCGTTTGAGTTTGAAAATTAAAGAGGTATCGTCAGCAAATAATACTATATCGTGATTGTCCCCTACAAGATAAGGTAAGTCATTAATATAGATTAAAAACAGGAATGGGCCAACTAATAATAAGGAATTTGAATTAAACAAATAAATCTTACCTCCTTTGTTTATTCTATTGATTCTAATTTGATCTTCAAAGTCGACGATATTCTTATAATAAAATCTTGTATATTTTTAAGTCTCTAATTTTCTAATACATTTTTATTTTAGGCATATACGAATTGCCCCTAGAGTTTCTTAAAGCTAGAGCTAATCCTGAGATCTTTCACTATCGACGATACTATCTGTTGACAAAGAAAACAGATAATTAATTTCAAGTTGTATTTTATGCTTCCATGTGTGTGACTTACAAGATAAAATTTGATTTCTGTATGAATTATGGTAAATCTCTATATTATATAAAAATAAATTGCTGTCCTTTATTCTCGCTAAAACTGTAGACTGTCTCGGCCGATTCTGATGAAAATTTTTGTGTACATTTGAGTGGGTCCCTAGATGGTTTAATTCACAATTGAACCCGGTAGGTGGTGCTGTTGCCGAGATCTAGAAATCATACGTGCGAAACCGGAGCGGGTCGCTAATTTTATAATAATTATCTTATCGCTATAGATGGCTTTTAGCACTGTAATTAGAGAAATGTGGTTGAAAATGATATTAGTAGGCGGGCTGGTAGCCGCAGTGCTAAGTGCTGCTGCCCATTTTCTATTTGATATCTCTCTGCCCTCTCTAACGACTCCCATTAGATGAAATGCATAGGCTTTACTAATTGCACATGGAGGACATGATTGCAGCGTTGCAAATAAAGGCTATAATTGATTTGTTTGCGTTTTACAATACCATGATTATAGTTTATTTGATTATATTTCTATTATTCTAACAATTTTTCTTGAATTTATTAAAGAGTGAGTACCTGCAGGGCCGGATTAACCTTTAGGCAGAGTAGGCAACTGCCTAGGGGCCACGCATCGGGTAGGGGCCCGCGCGCGCTCAAACATAATGGAAAATGTTTCATACAGAGAAAATTTAATTGGAAAGTTTGTAACCTCAGTGACAATAGGTACTATTACGTTTTGATTTTGTATCCAAAAAAGTTATAAAAGTTAATATTTAAACTTTATGAAATTGTCAAAAGTATTTTAACAGTGGTAGAGCCATGCGGCAGCTTTTGCTGTCGCACGGATGGGCCGGCTCGAACCGGGGTGGTACCACGACCTCACAGAACACCAGCGTGAAGTAGAGGTTTACCTCTGCGTTTCGTTTTTCGGTGGTATGCAGAATCGATGATCGCGTCAAGGGGTGGAGGTGTAAAATATGTAAATATCGGGAACATAAAAATATAATAATAAAAAATTAAGTAAATTAAACGCGATAAAATCCGTAATAGTTTCAATTCGAAAAAGTTATCTGTTAATATTTTTTTAATTATTCTACTAGTTATAATATAAAGAATAAAGGTGATAAACGAGCACATAGTCCACCTGATGGTAAGCGGATACTGTGATCCATAGACATCTACATTTATCCTCGGTTCAGATTCAAAATGCAGATGCGTTGTCACTTTTGAGGATTGAAAGATGTAATGTCTCATTTCCAGTAAAAAGGTCTCCGATTCTCTACGTTCACAGTATTTTGTGAGAGCTGTAGTATGGCTGTACCACGTTCTCGCATTATAAAAATGTGAAAGTTTGTGTGGTTTTTCGAATTTTTGGTGGTTTGTACGTTCGGTGCTTTTCGATCGAACAGATTCGATTTTCGTCCTATTCGGGTTGTAAATCTAAAACTTTGCTAACATCTTCATCACCATGATTATCACAGCTCTCCACAAGCCTACTGCTGAACATAAGCCCAGAGAGGCTTGAGAGCAAGAAATACTACAATGCACGGTCCTGAGCCACCTGCACCTATTGACTTTCTGCATCATCAATTCCTTACCAGGTCGTTAGTCCACCTAATAAGGGAATACACAACACCCTTCACTTCGCTTACCGCTACAAGGCTGCCTCGAGAACCTTTCTCCGCCAGCGCTTGTGGGTTTATCGAGTCATATGGCCGGCGCATTGCCAGTTCAGCCTGATATAATATTTGCCAAGTTTTTTCATAACCCATTCAGTAGTTTTTGCGTGACTGTGAGAAAGTAGGGGAATAAAGTTTTTATTTAAAGTAAAATTGGAATATATGGTATTTCTTTGTCTTCTAAAAGGAAAAAATCCGGCTAAGTGCGAGTCGGACTCGCGTATGAAGGGTTCCGTACCATTGTAAAACACGTTTCTAATAGGGGAGCTCGTTTTAATTTTTAATTCATTTTTATTTTCATTATCTGTTGTTATAGCGGCAACGGAAATACGCATTCTGTGAAAATTTCAATCGTCCACCTACCTATTACGGATCATGAGATACAGCCCGCTGACAGACATCTATACATTATGTCTTAGCACCGACTTCTGAAGCTGTTATATGGAAATCATTTTATTCTTTTTAATTGTTTGAAATTAGCTTTTACTTTTTGAATGGTTTTAAAATAAAACCGTTCGTATGATTGAACATAGCAAAAAATGAGGCACGTAAAAATTATACCAAAAAAACTGACATAATATAGGCTCAAAAGACCAAGCTTTGAGCCAACCTACCCTAAATAAATTAGCGGCGAATGCGTGGTTTCAACGTGGTGAGATTTTTCTTGAGACTGAGGCGCGATTCAGGGCCAAATTGTAGAGGTATGTAATTATCAAAAGTACATAATTAAAATAAAAACTTTACTATAATGGTTCGGAATCAATCCAAAACATCACTAATGCTTGTAAAGCGTTTGTTAAGACGGATTATAAGCATCAGCATGATCAAGTAGCTAATACCATTCATCAAAATTTGATGAAACAACTGACTAGCCAATTTAAATATAATTTAAATATACAAAAAAATAGCCCTCAAAAACAAAATCCCCAAAATATCCTTTGTCAGATCTATAATTACCGACAAAACGATACACTGTTACAGACCAGGTGTAACAATAATAGACAAAGCGAAGAAATTTGCTCATATTATTGACACTGCTATACCTAAATAATGTCTTTTATAAAACAATAATGACAAACAAACCTACAATCCACCTGATGGTAAGTAGTTACTGCATCGCACTGACACCTCTTCAAAAAAGTTTTCTGATGCGGTCTTACTACTGAAGACTAAGATGGAATGCCTCACAGCCTGTAACTAAACTTGCTCTTTAGACCCTTCAGACATGGACACAGTGCAAGCACTGCTATTTTTCGGCAGAAATAGGTGAGAGGCTGGTACCTATCCAGACGGACACCTTGGCAAAAAAAGAGGTCTACGAACTATAACACTAATAGTAACACTAGCTGGTCCGGGCGCGTTGCAGCCGCAGAAGAAAAAAAATTGGAAATATCGTTTTAATTTTTTTTATAGCATGAGGGTGACAAACGGGCACACAGTCCACCTGATGGTAAGTGGTTGCTGCGGCCCATAGACATCTACATCTATCCTCGTTTGCGAATCAAAATGCAGATGCGTTGTCACCCGTGAGGACTAAGATGGAATGCCTCATTTCCAGTAAAAAAGGGCCTCCGGCCACCTGCACTTACCAAGCGAAACGCACAGGTAAACCTCTACTTCACGCTGGTATTCTGTGAGGTCGTGGTACCACCCCGGTTCGACCCGGCCCATCCGTGCGACAGCAAAAGCTGCCGCCTGGCTCTAACACTGTTGATGGATGGAAATTTGGAATAGTTATATTGTTTCATTAGGAATGTTAATAAGTTCATTTAAATTGTTGATTTGAAATTGTGTATTCTGCTGTAATATAGGACTTTCAAATAATTTTTTCGGTGCGATATGCGCGCAACCTACTGCAAGTTAATTTCACTATGCCTATAACTTTCGCACGAGTGCAAGCATAAGTTGACAAAGTTTTACCGTCATTTGATGAACGGTATGGCTACTCATAAAATACGAACAAACAAAAACTTATTTTATACCTATATTAGATATACTATAAATTACAGACTCCAATAATGAAAAAAATATATACCTAACTAGACATCGATTTAAAGTTTAAAACTAGGATGTAAAACTTAAATAATGATTTTACTGTCTTTATCTTCCTGTCTACGACTAGTGTAGTAGTATAGTAGGAGTATGTAGTACCAAAACTAACATAATATATACAATTACAAAAACCAGTTTTAATACTTGTTGAATAGTTAGAAAATTGATCTCACGAGAGAACTACTACTATAATATATATATATATATATATATATATATATATATATATATATATATATATATATATATATATATATATATATATAATAGTATTACTCACTTAGATTACTACTGCAGTCGTAATTATGAACCCAGTTTTATTACAAACAAACTAGGAAAATGTTAGAACTATTGTACATGAGAGTAATATGGTCATCCGGTTAATATGGTCACTTTTTTATAACTCCAAAACTAAAGCCTTGTTTGCATAGATCTCTCCGTGACACGATAGCTCTTCATCAGTAAATCAAATAATAAAGGGTCACTTACATATGAAATTGGCGTTTCGTACGGGAGGAATATAAAGTCAATTTTTTTTTGTAAAATATATTTAATTAATTAACGCATGCACCGTTGTTATCTATGCACTTTTGCCATCTCATAGGTAGTTCATTGATCCCTTTACTAAAAAAAAACATGGGAACGAGAATCAATAAACTCTTTGAAGGCGGGCTTGGACTGCCGCATCGGAGTTGAATTTTTTCCTTGTAAGAAGTTGCCCAAATTCCGGAAAAATGGTAACCTGTTGGAGCAAGGTCCTGGAAGTACGGTGGATGTCGTAGACATTCCTATTGTAGCTCATCTAACTTAGTAGTTGTTTGTTGTGCAGTGTGTGGTCTTGCGTTGTCGTGAAGCAGCAGTGTAAAATAGCGATTGACCAATCTAGGTTGTTTAGCAGCTAGTTCTTCCTTCATGGTTTGCAGTTGCTGACAATAGTAATCTGCCGTAATCCAGTGGAGTAGCGTGCCTTAGAGGGGCTCTGTATCAAAATTTGTCGAGGGGCCCAAATGAAAGGTAAAGATTTTTCACAAAAGGGACAAAAACTCTCGCATTGAATCAAAATAATTATATATTGATTATACGTTATTACTTACAATTAATACTCCTAAGAACTAAGCTAGCCAAACAATTCAAACCAACATTCTGTCCCATAGAAGTCACTAGGAATTTTTGCTTACATATGTTCGGGGCCCCTGTATACCGTGGGCCCCGTATCATTGATACTGCTGATACGGCGGTAGCTACGCCCCTGCCGTAATCGTTTGGCCAGATTTTAGAAACCTGTAGTGAACGACAACGAAACACTCACAAGTAACTTTTTCTGAGTTAATTTTCGTTTAGGGCAGGATTTGACTGGGTCTCCAGGGTTCAGCCATTGCGACGAGTACTTCCGATTATCGTATAGTATCCAATTTTCATCACAAGTAATGATTCGATTTAAACCTTCATTACTGTGTCGGTTGAGCAAAGTAACACAGCAGTGTGTTTGCAAGTTCGATTCACTCAATTCATAAGATACCCATCGTTCAATTTTTTTTATTTTCCCGATTTGTTTCAAGTGGATTAATACAGTTTTATCACTTACCCCGAAGCCTGCAGCTATCTCTGAAGTGCTTTGTGATGGATCCGCTTCCTTTAATTCTTCATTTTCCACTTTGGTCTCCGGCCGTCCACGAGGTTTGTTCTGAATCGAAATTTCCAGAACGAAAACGTTGAAACCAAAAACGTACCGTGCTTTCTTTTGCAATACTAGCGCCGTACACATCATTAATTCTTCGAGCTGTTTCTGCAGCATTGGTGCCACGGTAGAACTCGTACTCGTAAATATACCGATATTTCATGTTTTCCATTGTGCGATAATAAGCGACGGCAAAGAAAAAAATAATGAGGAAAAAACAAATGAATGACTGTTTTCAAAACTCAAATGTACCTACTAGCTAAATGAATTTATAAATTTTAATTTGGAATTTTTAAACAGAGTGGAGATATTTCAGATCAAAGTGGCCAGTACGACAAAATGCTGATTTCATATGTAACCCAACAAACATTTACCACGTTGAGTAGACGTTTTGGTGGCAACTTAGTGTTATTTAGTATAATCGTATAAATGTTTTAAGGACGTTTACTCGACGGCATTAGGGCCCATTTTATTCAACTTAAGATGCTAATAGTTTCGCGAAACAGTCATATAAATACCTACTTAGTCACATAATCGTCATATATACGTCGGCGATTTGATTACATGTCATGTAACGATAGCTATCGCGTCGAATTCGTGTCGATATTCGTATCGAGTAATGGTGAACAATATGACTATTATATAATGTAATCGTTGTATTATCGCCATTTAAAGATGATACCACTTGTATTGAACGAATAATATAACAGATTATATATCACGTTAACTTAATTCGGCAGTGTTTTTGACAGCTGAGTTAATATTACATTTTTTCTTTGTTATTTGAGGTGATAGAACCATTTCATCAGTTGTAAACCATTGCGCAATCGAGTTTACTGATTATTGTGAGGTAATTTTGTATTAAAATTTTTATGCGCTTTTAAAATTTTAATGTTTTCACATATATTTATTAATAATTTATTAAGTGACTGCGTTATATGACAACTATAGAACATCCCGACCTATAAAGTGCGTGTTCAATGTTCATTGTAAATGTGTACGCCATGACAGTTGACTTAGGGATCAATAATAAAATCATTAAACGCCTAACTAACTTAGTTTAAAGAATTTATATTTTAAGAAGAGAAGGATATGCGTGATATATAACTTGGTTAAGTCTAAATAATACTTTTGTTTTAGGTAAATCTCACAATGATCTACAATTATGCGGATGTTGATAAGTTTTTATCAAAGATGGACTTCATCGAAATGATACGTACACATTTGAAATGGCCGTGGTCATCTACTCATTTTATCTTTTGTTCTCGTTGTTATGGATGTGGTTCCCAGACAGTCCGTCGAAATAGACCGTTACATTTTGTTTTAACAGACAACAATGTAAAAAAAATATTAAGTTGCGGTTTATTTTGGTGCCCCCATTGCAAATATTTTGCTATCTATAATCATTTTCCAGAAGACGAATGCGAATATTGTAATTAGTCAGTTAATCATACCTACTTACCTATTTAAATTTGAATCATTAAATATATTGTAAGAATTTTGGAAACACGCTTCAACTTAATAGGTTAACAATCGAGTATAATAAATCTGTAGCAAAATCATTTCCGCAATTCTAATATTTTCTGGAAAAATCAATTCCAGGGGACTAAATAAAGGGCACTGAATCAAAATTAGTGGTTTTTAGAATTTTTGTCTGTCTGTCTGTCACGAAAAAATTACTAGACAGATTTCCATGAAATTTTGTGTGTAAGTAGTTAGGAAATAGGGGAAACTTATAGGTTACTTTTTATCCGCTTGCGGAACTTCAAAAAAGAGGGTTAAGTATTTTCCTTCCTGAAGATGTTAATTTCTATTTTATATTATTGATTATTGATGTGTTTTTTTTAAATAACACATTTAATTTAATTTTAAAATTTAATATATATTATTATTATATAAATTTAAATCCTAAAATTAGTTTTAATCATCGCGTAATAATTTGAACTGCGCCGAAAATAGTTTCACTTTATCAAAAGTATTAATGATATTTCTAAATTGAAGTCAACGCGAGCGAAGCCGCGGGTAAAAAGCTAGTACTTATTATATTTTACTACTATTGGTACAAGAGTTAAAAAAATCTCTACAGTTGCAATTATTTTTTCGCCTCACACAATTAGCTATAAAAACAAAGTTTAGCATTTTTCATTACTTTTATTTATTCTTTTAGAAAATGTACAATTATAACTTGTTAAAAATTAGTAGCGTAATTTATCTATTGAATCCGAATAGAGTTTAACTGTCGTACCGAGTCACTAGATGGCGCACTGTACTAACACGGAGCTAATATGCCGCGCTCGCTCCCTCTTTAGTCCGGCCGATGCCGCGATGTTTCGATTGCAGGAATATCTCCTCTAATAAGTTTGCTTCTCGCTCACGCATTTTCGCTTAGCCAGTCAGTTGTAGGTTGTAGTACGTTGTCGTAGTTGTAGATACCCTAATTATCAAGTAGCAACAAAATATAATAGGTAGAATTATTAAAGTGCTAATGTTAAATTTTTAATAAGATAATTTAAGACCATATTGTTACTTGGGAAGTTTTTGTTGTCTATAATAAATTGTTTTTTTAGAAACATGTCTTTTAAAATAGTGTAGCCTACAGAAAATGGTAAACCTTTATTAACAACTGTGCCAACACAATGGGAAAAACGTGGAACATTATATACATTTCAAGCAACCATGTCTAGCATTAGAGTTGCATACTCCTGTAAAATATAAAATATAATTAATTGACTTTTATTTAAATTATTACTACTAAACGAAAACCTTTCACTATATTCCTTATTTTGGTTCGTTCGTTGGTTATTCAACTCAGAATCGTTTTTACGCAATAGCGTTTGCTGCCACTCAACCATCTGAGCCGGTACAATATTGCACCTAAGTTCCTGGCCGATTTTGACCTACTTTCGATTTTTTTTAATAGGATAAAGGTGACAAACGAGCACACAGTCCAACTGATGGTAAGTGGTTGCTGTGGTCCATAGACATCTAAATCTATCCTCGTTTACGAATCAAAATGCAAATGCGGTGTCATCCGGGAGGACTATGAAGCATATGAAGGCTCTGACTTTAACTTCGATCAATGTATCGACCTCATCTTGCGATGCAATTTTCAAATTATTAGACGTTAATTCTTGTAATTCACTTACTAAAGAATGAAAAAATGCGGATACATTTGATGGTTTACCTTCATAAATACTCACAACAAAAGAGGGCACATTTGGTGTTTCGTGGATGTTACATAATATAAGCCACACTTGATGCTTAGAACTGTTGAACAATGGTAGACCGTCTTTACATTAAGCGAAAAGAAACAAGCGAAAGCATTTATATATAGGTTTTGTAATCTAAAAAAAATCGTGTTTAAAGATTCAATAAGACCATTATGCTAGTAATGACCATCATCAATAAGAATTATTTGTACATCTTTTTTACTTACTTACTTACTTACTTATCGTCACGCACAATCCCTGACGGGGTAGCCAGAGAGAACAGATCGCCAAGTGTCACGATCCTTACATACCTCTTTCGCTTCTTTCAGATTCATTATCTTCTTCATACATGCACGTCTAGGTATCCGAGTACTCTTGACCCTCCCCTCTTCGAGCAGTTTGCTCACATGGTCTTCGAAAGTTAGTCTCGGTCTACCTCGACACCTTTTAATATTAACTTTCGCGCTATATATTTTCTTCACCATTCGGTCTTCACTCATTCTCTCAACGTGCCCAAACCATCGAAGCACGCCCTTATCAATTACAGAAAGCGAAAGCATTTATATATAGGTTTTGTAATCTAAAAAAAATCGTGTTTAAAGATTCAATAAGACCATTATGCTAGTAATGACCATCATCAATAAGAATTATTTGTACATCTTTTTTACTTACTTACTTACTTACTTATCGTCACGCACAATCCCTGACGGGGTAGCCAGAGAGAACAGATCGCCAAGTGTCACGATCCTTACATACCTCTTTCGCTTCTTTCAGATTCATTATCTTCTTCATACATGCACGTCTAGGTATCCGAGTACTCTTGACCCTCCCCTCTTCGAGCAGTTTGCTCACATGGTCTTCGAAAGTTAGTCTCGGTCTACCTCGACACCTTTTAATATTAACTTTCGCGCTATATATTTTCTTCACCATTCGGTCTTCACTCATTCTCTCAACGTGCCCAAACCATCGAAGCACGCCCTTATCAATTTTTGTGATAAGGTCATCTTTCAAACCTGCCATATTGCGAATCTCTTCGTTTCGCTTTCGGTCGGCCATGGTGACGCCGCACATTTTACGAAGAGATCGCATCTCCACTGCATTCAACTTGCTTTTATGCTTCTTCTGGCATACCCAGGTTTCGCTGCCATATAACAAAGTCGGTACCAACACTGCGTTATGTATTGCAAGGCGTGCACCCTTCACTACGCCTTGCCTTTTGACTAACGCAGTCAGGGCACCATTGACTTTGTTCCCGGCAGCGACACGCCTGTCCACATCTAAATCACATCTTCCATCCCGGCTAAAAGCACTCCCCAAGTATACAATTTCATTTACCTGTTCTAGACATTCCTGATTTACCCATATTTCACACTTCGTTCTCTCTTCGTCCGTTTCAAATACCAGAACCTTAGTTTTATTAGCATTCAAGCGGAGACCTTTAATTTCACATTCCTCTTTCATACACGTGACTAATGCCTGCAGTTCTGCCTCTGATGGTGCAATAAGCACTGTATCATCAGCATACAGCAGACAATTTACTTTAATGTCACCCAATTTCACACCCAAACAGCTATCTTTCAGCTTCTGTAAACAGCTGTCGAGATACAGTATGAACAAACAGGAAGACATGACACAACCCTGTTTTACGCCCGTTTGGACGCTAAACATGGGTGACAGGTCATGCCCTACCCGCACACAGGCTTTACAGTCACAGTAAAGTGACTGCACAGCCCTTAGAAATCGACCATCCACACCATACCCCGGCAACAGTTCCCATATTTTCTTCCTTACAACCTTATCAAATGCTTTCTCAAGATCCACAAAAGCACAATAAATCCTCTGGTTAGCAGCCAGAAACTTTTCCGTGATCATGCGGAGAGAAAACATTTGATCCGTGCATCCTCTTCAAGGTCTAAATCCGCATTGTGCCTCCCATAGAAATCTTTCCGATTTCTCTTGCATCCTACGTGTCAAAACCTTCGAGTAAACTTTACTTGCTAAACTGGTCAAGCTGATCGCCCGATAGCACCCGCAGTCAAAATGTGAACCTTTACCTTTATATAAAGGCACAATGACTGCGGATCGCCAATCATCCGGGACATCCCCCGTCCGCCAGCACAAATTGCAGAGCAGATGAAAGCTGTCCCAGACGCGAGGTCCACCATACTTGACCATTTCAGCAGTAACTCTGTATAGTCCCGCAGTCTTACCACATTTCAAACTTCGAATCGCACGTTCAATCTCTTTAATACTGATGACCTCAGTGTCATCGAGGTCCGGGTCTGGCGTACCAGTCTCGGCGTCATCCCCGGATCCCTCACTAAGATCATCACACGCATACATTTCTCTATAAAATTCGCTCCATCGCTGCATGACGTCCGATTTGTCTGAGAGGACGTCATTAGTTCTCGAAAGCACTTTGTTCATTCTTAAGGCCGTCGCACCACTTCGGGTCCTTCCAACCTCTTTCCAGAAGAGTTTGGAGTTCTCCTTAAAGTTGTGCAACAACCTTTCGTCCGCTTCCATTCTACACCTTTCACGCACTTCCTCAATCAATGCTTTCGTGTGAGCTTTTTGCAGCTTATATCTTTCTTTCATCTTCTCTCTCATATCCTTATCATTACTAGAGGCCAAGTAGTCTACCATGCTTTCTTCTTCTTCTTTACAGCTTCTTTTACTTCATCATTCCACCATGCATCTCTTCTTTTACTACTGCCTCTTTTAATCGTTCCACACACTTCTTCCGCTGCACTTACAATTCCATCCCTAAGGTTCTGCCATGTTCTTTCAACACATTCTTTTCTGCCATCGATGTTGTCAAGCTTTTCGGCTCCCCTAGCATGATATTTGTCCCTAGTATCCGCTTCCTGAAGCTTCCAGCTTCGGATGCGACAGACCGACTGTGGTTCTGTTACTGCCGTCCAGTAGCGCCAACCCGCGAATAGACCCCTAAATCTAGTAATCACTAGATAGTGATCCGTTCCCAGGTCAGCACCCCTGAACACTCGCGTATCCATAACCTGTTTCCGCAGTCGGTCATCCACCAGGAACAAATCGATCATACTTCTCTCATTCTTTCTTTCTCTAGTATACATATGGATTTTCTTGTGATTAAACATAGTGTTTGTCACAAGAAGACCCTTTTCCTTGCATACCGCCAGTATAAGCTTGCCAGCATCATTAACCCTTTTATCCCCAAACTTTCCAAGCACCGACTCGTACCCTGGTCGAGCGGTACCAACCCATCCATTCAAATCACCACATACAACAATTATTTCGTTTCCCCTAGCCAAATCTAGAACTTCTCTTACATTCTCCCAAAACTCCTCCAGCTCAGCCCTGGACGACGAAGCTACCGGCGCATAAACAGCCAAAAGGAATAACTTCGTCAGTCCCAATTTAAAGCGAACCCAGAGAAGTCTTGAGTTCACAACCTTATATTCAGTCATAACATCGACCAACCGAGACGACAGCAGCACCCCCACTCCCTGGCGGGCGCTCTCGCTCTCCGGGACTCCGGACCATAGAGCTAACGCCCCGCCAGGGAGCTCTTCAGTACCACTGCCCTTCCGTTTGGTCTCCGACATACACACGACATCTAATTCTCTTTCTTTCATTATTTCGATCAACTCATTCGTCTTATCTCTCATGCCTCCTCTAACATTCCACGTGCCAACTCTGCACTCTGTCCTCCACCTTCCGCCGTGTCGGGCTGTGCGTGACGGGTGGCGGTCCCCATCGCCGCTTTGCGCGCTGCATTCCACACCAACGGGGACGAGCTGGTGTGCGTCGCCTTGGGGGGACGCCCTAACCCTCGTTGGCATGGGTGCGCAGCTAAGTAGAATTGCAGCCCTGAAAAGGGCTGGCAGGGGTCGCGACGAGCACGCTTCTACAGTGACCCCTTTGTGACATCTTTTTTAGTTTTTAAAAGCATCCTTGGGTCTAAAGGGACTATACAGGGCATTATTTTGTTCAGAATTTTTTGCTTTAATGCAACTTGTGGAATATTAAAATCAATAGCGCACTTTTTATAATGGTATCTGAAGTTATCATTTTTGATTGTACACTACAATCTTACTACTTCTTTATCAACATTATCTTCATTTTCGGACGATGTATAACTGTCTTTAACTTCGGAAAATGAACAAGACTCTTGAAATTGGGCAAATGAACTGCAATTTAACCAATATATTATAATTCAATTTAACCAAAATGATACGAGTATACCCACTCGTATCATTTTGGTTAAATTGATTGGTTAAGTTTGAATTTAAATGTGATACGGAACCCTTCTCATTTTTCTCACTCTCAGCTTGAAATCTATTACTTTGTATAAAAGTACGCGCTTGAAGCGAATGATAGTTATTTTTAACTTTTCTTTTTAATACTTTTCCACTTATTAAGATTCATGTTGTACCGAACAGTAAATAAATATGATAAATTACATTTTAAAATGATGGAAGTTGTATAAAGGTTATTATAAACCT
The DNA here is from genome assembly GCA_033319125.1 of Parnassius glacialis. Lineage (NCBI taxonomy): Eukaryota > Metazoa > Arthropoda > Insecta > Lepidoptera > Papilionidae > Parnassius > Parnassius glacialis. The sequence goes on along the minus strand of JAVANC010000013.1, from coordinate 16,887,399 downwards.
TTAATATGAGTATTAATTAAATAACGGTCGTATTATCATGTTTGTGATACTTTAGGATGTATACAGGTTGCACTCGTAATAATTATTCGACTTATATATAATGGTTACAAATACTACATGTAAACAATTATTATCCGTTTAGCAGATATTTAAAAGGTAATTATATGACAAAATTGACAGTATTATCACGTTTATACTGCGAAAACGTTTACACGACGAAAAGTTGTATAAGAAAGTTTTATAGACGTCGTCATAGATGCTATTATATGATGGTTGTAAAATAATGTCGAAAGAACGTCTATATGACATTATTATACGACAAAAAATGTATATGACTATTCGGACACATAATGCACCAGTACATGACGAAGAGTAAAAAAAAATACTGTAAAATAACTTTAATAAGACTCAAGGTCATATAAATGTTTGATTATATGACAAAAATGTTTGCTGGGAAGGACCTAATATTTTAGTCGATATTAGTACTGTGTAGTGTACTTACTTTTTTAAATTGTGAAAAGTGTTCCTAATTATTGCCAAGACTTGTTTGCTATTTTTTTCTTAATATATTTGTTATAGTATACGACTTTGTGTTTTTGCCTCTGTCCTTCTCATAGTTTTAGTTTTATAACGCGATAAAACTTAAAGTGACCATATTACTCTCACGTACCTTACAATAATAATACAAAATCATTTTTTACTCATTTATAATCTTGAAACATATTATTTTTAGATTATGTATATTACGTCTAGGTAAACCTTTTATGAATATCAAGATCGTATGACCGGCATGTTTTTCCGATTCATCAAATCAAAAAAAAAGGACTACGGTAGCGCTTTTCAATTACGGAGTCAGCATGTGTGACTACATTTGTTATTGTTACGAATTATGACACTACTACATTTTTAGCAATAATGTTGCTTTTTACTTTCTTATAACAAACTTCATGAACAACTTATTGTTATAAACTGTATTTTACATAACGCAAAACATAATATTCTGAAAACAGAAGTTATGTATGGAGCTTCTAAAACAAAGAACTTAAAAGTGCACTTATCATTTCCTTAGTTACTTTTTTAATATTTTAGAATAACAAATTAGGAAATGTACTTAGTTGTAAAATAACAAAAAGATAGGTATATAGATAGTCGGGATATGTACCATCGTCTTACTTATTTTGTTACCAAGCATATATAGAGGGCTAGTATAAATTACAGGCTGTGAGACATTCCATTTTAGTTCTCAGAAATGAGAACGCATTTTGTAGCCTTTTTGTGTGACAATTTTTTTTATAGAAGAGGGGGCAAACGAGCATGTGGCTCACCTGATGGTAAGTGACTAGAGCCGCCCATGAACAACTGCAACATCAGGGGAATTGCAGATGCGTTACCGGCGTTTTAGAAAGGTGTAAGCTCTTTTCTTGAAGGTCCCTATGTCGTATCGGTCTGGAAAAATCGATGGTTGAAAGTCTTAATAGACTACTGAAGTCGCTTACCATCGCATCTTAAATGGTAAGTGTGTCATTAAAATTTTATAAAAAAAGAGAATACGTCAACAGTAATAGGCTTAAATGCTTTATATAGAAATTGATATTAAATACAATATTTCGTTATCATCGTAATCACTACAGCCCACAAGTCTACCACTGAACATAGACCTCCTCCAAGGAATGCCACAAATCATGACGATGTTTATTGTATACGCATAGGAGTGAGCGCTAATAATTTTCAGCTCTCCAGATGTCGCTAGTTGACACTGAGGTAAAGTTTTTTATTACATAGTGTAATTTAATTGAGAAGTTGTTATTATATTAATACACAAAACAATGCGTCAGTGGTTTGCTCTTTAATTTTTTGCACATTTTTAACTTTTTTTTAATTTTTATACTTTTGTGAATATCTGTGGTTTGGTTTATTTATTTTTAATGGTATTAATATAAAATATGGCGAATAGTACAAAAAGAAACAATAACTTTTAAATGTTCCGAACAAATTAACTTCCCCGCTATGAAATCTGTCAAATATTATATCTCACTTCCTAGTGGCACCGCCCTGGTGGCAGAAAAATTCGTGAATGCAAGAAAAATTCGTGAATGCCATTGCCATCATTGCTGTGCGGCTGTTTCTTAGGAGACTTAAGACTTAAACCCCGTCAGGGCAAAAACCAGAAATACCCAATGATATCCAATAGATCATATCTTTCTTGTTTCAGAAGCCCATATCTAACGTAGTCTATTACGGGTGGATAAAAAAAGAAGTCTGATTGGAAGACAGCAAAATAAAAGTCCACTGTAATTTTGAAGTGAAATGATCTTACAGTCCATCAATAATAATAGGCTACAACAGCCCATGGATAACTGTAGTCCACATCACTGTCACCCCTGAGGACCAAGATAGTCTCACAGCATACCTTGTAGTAGCCACGTGGGTGTCGTAAAAGGCGACACAGAGAAATGAAACTGGGTGCTCTACCTTTTAATCTATTTCTGCCAGAAAGCTGCAGTGCACTCACTGCTGTATACCGGTTTACTATGATAGAACCAGTCACAACTACATCATCATCATCATTACAGTTAATCAAAGTCCACCGTTTAAGAGTATCGCCCCTATGAGGCAATCTATGGGGTTTGCCCAATTTGCCATCTGCAGTTCTTTGAAATTGAGCAGAAAATGCTACTGTCCGTCTCTCGTTTCAGTTCCCTATGTCGACTCATACGACATCGGCACGCTTACGGCGTTTAATTGCGTTACAACTTACGTAATTAAATAATTATTTTGTTGTTTAGTTTGATTTCCTAACCTAAAAATAAATCGTACATTTTGTAATAAGCTTGCTGCTTCGCAGAAACAGGTAAGATAATGGTATCTACGCAGACAGGCTTGTTTTCTTTTTTCTACTTCCTATTGATTTTATATTTGTGATTTTTCATTATCCTTAGTGTTAACGAGTTTTTACAGTTCTCAGTTCTTTTAAACATTGACATATTATACAAAGTAAGGTAAAACTAACCTTTACTGTTACAGCCTATTAAAGACCACTGCTGAACATAGGATCCCCCCCCCCCCTAGATTGCCTCACAGCCATGATATTTGCCGTAGTTGCCCCGCATGGCTAGCGGGTTGGCAAACGCAGGTTTTTAATTTTAGTCGTTATTAGGAAGACGCTGCTGCCCATCTCTTGATTTGTTTCCCCCTGTCGCCTCTTACGACACCCACGGGATGGTATGGGGTAGTGGGTATTCATACACGACTACAAGGTAAAATGTGTAACTTGATATAACTAGTTTGGTCGTAAATACTAATTCAATTTTAACCATTTTACTGTGAACATTTTGATTGTTTATCTATTGTCTTTTTCACGGACAGGGAAACTCTTAAAAAATTCATTTTTTTGTAATGCGTTTTTTTATTAACAAGTAAGAAATTCCGGTACTAATTTTCAACGAGCAAATAGTAGATATACATCCATAATTTTACTATAACGTTTCCATTGAATTCTAGATATTCAATTAAAACCGATTTTGACGTTCATAATACATAAAATAATAATAAAATATAATCATATAATAAGCTCTGATGTTTACTTTGTGTGAAATTTTAAATTCATTTAATACAAAAATATTAACTTTTAAATCGCTTCTCTTTTTTACGACAACGTTCTTTATTTATGGTTCATCATCATCATCATTACAGCCCTTCACAAGTCCATTGCTGAACATAGGCCTTCCCCAAAGAATGCCACAAAGCACGGTCCTGAGCCACCTGCATCCATCCATCCAACTCACTCCATCTAGTAGGAGTGTGATTAGTTGGTTTTGTTTAAATATAAATTTATCAAAATCTGGGGGCAGATATAATGGCGAAGGTCAGATTTGCAAAACACTCTTGAAAGGAAAAATATTATGTAATCAGAATTTAATAGTTGTGTTAATTTACTTTTGTAAACAAATATCAACTTACCATTCATGAATTAAGCGTATAATGTGTGAATTGGCTGGTATCCCGCCACGTCCAAAGAGGAGGTAAACAGGACTGTTGTAGACCCGCTAGTAGCTCTGCATGGTACCTCTGTGCTGCTAACAGATATGGCGCGGGCGGCAAAGCTAGGGGACATTGTGGTTGAGGTGGTGGTGGTGACGGTGACGATCTACTCGGCTCGGGTTCGAGGAGAGCAGCTATAGTAAATGCCCTTCGCGGTCTAGGATAATTCGGCAGTAAAGCAGCTGTGTCCGGTGCTTCAATTGGCTCAGGACTAGGCCTCGAACAAATTGTCACGGCAGGTGCATACATGCTACTTGATAAATTTGCCGCCGGTAAAGGGGCGTTGGCTTGACGCGCCAAAAACGCTCTGTTGAAGGTGGCTAACGCTGCTAATTCGGCATTCAAACTGTCTTTCTCTCCTTTATGTAGCTTAAAGCGCTTTCTGCGGCGAAGTAGCGATCCGTTTTCGAACATATCGAAGGCCTGCGGATGCAACGTCCAGTAGGCGCCTTTGCCGGGACGGTCTGGTCGCCGTGGCACCTTCACGAAGCAGTCGTTGAAAGACAGGTTGTGCCGCAGCGAGTTCTGCCAGCGCTGGGTGTTGCGCCGATAGTACGGGAACCTGTCCGTGATGAATCGATAGATCTCCGACAGCGGTAGCATACGCTCTGGCGAGCTCCAAATTGCCATAGCGGTCAAGGCGATGTATGAAAATGGTGGTTTCTGGTCACCGTAGGACTCGCGTGTGGGTCGCGGCATCGTATTTACACTATTTGTATGTTATTATTGACTTTGTCGCGTCGGTTTATGAACATGGGGCAGCACGTCTCTCGCAACGTAATGGAAGGCATGGACTGGGCGAGAGAGCGAGCATGCGTGCCGGGAGGGGCCGAGCACCGGGCGCCGCCCTGAAGCGCCGCACCAATCGCGACTCGCCGGCTTTGTTTGTTGTTTTTGTCGGCACCGGGCCCGTTACAGAAGAATTTAAATTGTTATCACGTTTACATTATACAAAATTTATTCGACACCAACACTTGAGCTTGTTTCGAAATTGCAATGATTAAAGAAGTGGATACTTATTGATGTCGGTGTGAGAGAGAGCTGAAATGATTGGGAACGATTGTTATTAATAGATGCCGGGAGTTCGATGGATGTTCCGCAGTTCCACCTACAGTTCTGTGTGGGATGAGGGGACGGTTATGTACCTACAGTTACTCCACATCCACAAGCAACATTTTTCTTATATTTTATTACCTACTTAACCTAATTAGTATGTGCTTATTATATTTATCGTAATACAGCCTAAATATACCCCTCACTGCTGGGCACAGACCTCGCATTTCTGAAAGGACTATGAACCAAATATTACATGTCCCTGAAATACGTAATTCCTCAAATACCTATGTTTTCCTTCACCGTCAAACAGGTGATAAATCAGCATTTATACGTGGTAGAGCCATGCTGCAGCTATATTAGTAGTTAGTACCTATAGTTGTAGCACGAATGGGTCGGCTCGACCGGGTAAGGACCACGCTCTCACAGAATACCAGCGTTAAATAGCAGCTTAACACTGCTGTGTTTCGTATGGTGAGTGTAGAGAAACGGAGAACCTTTTTACTGAAAAAGAGGCATTCCACCTTAGTCATCACGGGTGACAACGCATCTGCATTTAGATTTGCAAACGAGGATAAATGTAGATGTCTATGTGCCACAGCAACCACTTACCATCCGGTGGACTGTGTGCTCGTTTGTCACCCTATCCTGTAAAAAAACTTAAAATTTCAATTAATATTTCATTGACAGTTTATATATTTATAATTATTTACTTTTTTTAATGATTCGCGTTTACAAATCTAGTAAAGATCGTTTCTCCTAGCCATTCCTGAGGGATGGTTAGCCGTAATCGCGGCTTTGCAGACGAATTGGAGGTCGCGCATCTTGACGCTATTTCCGTCACCAGTGTGGGTATTTTACCTCTGGTTATACTTTAGGGTAGGTATACGATCTTATAGGTATTCATGGGATGTGATTGGGTTATAAATTTTCTTATATCACTACAATGGCGACAAGATAATTTATCTTTTTATATGATATTTAAATAAATTGTAAATGAGACAAATAGAAAGAAGGTAGATGACTATTGATACTATAAAAAATTAATATCTTAGCTACAATCTAACCTACAATCTAACGTTATTCCTACTATATTTATTTAGACACACACACACACACACACACACACACACACACACTTATATATATATATATATTGTTAGGAATGAGGGTAAAATAATAAAAGAAAATAAGAAATATTGAAGGTAGAACTATAAGCTCCCATTTGTTTTAGCAGTATAAAGTATCACGCATTCGACTAAGCGGGATCAGTCTGTAATTCTACGAGTCTCATATCGTTATTAGATATGTCCGTTGGGCTAAAACATTAGGTACTTCTACACTGAGATTCTGCTCAAATAAGACAAGTGATGCGGTTCTATTCGTGTAGTTCTTCTAGTGTTAGCAAGGAAGATCGTGTTGCTGAGAGGCTGCCCGGTGTTACATCGAGAGGAGCTGTTGCTTTGCATAGGTACTTTGGTGTTATCATGTAATTGTGTCCTTCACGTTACACCAATGTATGATTGTGTTTGGTACATATTACGGTTGGTCGAACTGTATTTGCTCTATACTGAATGTGTAGTGCTGTACGCTGTCTTATTCCTGATAATGATCAATTGCGTAGCAAGTTGCAAGTTGAACATCCGCTCTCACACTTTTATTATTTTTAACAATTAACCTTCAGAGTAAATTCTAATACGAGTAACATTCTTCTATTTAAATAATTTTGAAAATGATTTCTAACATCAGAAGTGGAATAATTTCAAAAAATAAATATATATACTAGCTGTCCATGTAGACGTTGTTATGCCTTTTCCCTTAGAGTAATTACACATAGAGTGATAGTGACATTCAAAATTCCGTTCAAAGTTGAAGCAACAACACAATGTGTGTATAAGCGGCCTGTAATTACGTTTGCCCACACGCACATAAGCAAATGAGTAATGTTTGCAAGTTAATGACATTTTCCCCAAAAAGTGGGGAAAATGTAATAGTAGACATCTTCATAGAATTAATATTTAGGTTGCGTTTATAATTATTTATTAACTATTTGCAAAGAAAAAAATGTAACATTATTTATTTTTGTTAACTTATGTATATATAAATTATTTTTATACGTAATATCTTGTGTTATATTAATATCTGTTATTTATCTTCCATAAAACCTTCTATTATTTGTAAATATTAATTTTTATATAATACTCAATGGCCTTATTCTATGATATGTAGAGAAGTGGAAGAAATGGAGGAGGCAAATGCCTACGTCTATTTCTTCCAGTTTTTCCAATCCAGTCCCACTTACACTTAACAAGTGAGTAGTTGTCAGATAATCATTTTACCTGTCAGATATTTTTTCATTAGTTATTCCTTACTAACTGTGGCTGCGGCTTCACCCGCATATTAAAGCATACACTGATCTCGATTCTTGCCATTCTAAGAATCTACGTGATATATTTAATTTAAATCGGTTTCAACGTAAAGGTTACATACAACATACAACTTTCACAGAATGGATATAATATTAGAAGGAATCACGAGACTTAAGAGTACGGTCAGCTTCAAGTGATTATTATTATTATTTTATTGGATATTATGTTTTGCATTAAAACAAAATAAGATTCGGAAGAAGATAAACTGTTCAAATAAAACATGAAATTATTTTTTTATTAAATAATATAAAATAAAATAAAATATACCCAAGTACCTAAAAAAATATCTCTTAATGACCCTGAAACTGCAACTGTTTTCTAAACAACTGCCGCTTTGATGACGCTATCTTTGAAATGTTATCTTTTTTAGATTCATAAAAGAATCGAACTAAAAATGTTAAATATATGTAAATTAGAATAAAAAAACAATCATAGGCTATGTTATTTATCCTAAAACACATACCATAAATAGGTAGAAACAACTGCACATTATCAAAACCCTAATAATATTTGGCAAATAAAAATACTTATTTATATGTGAATAGACTATTAGCAGTATGTATGTATTTTTTCAATATGCATATTTTATAATTATAATAATAAAAAATGGGGTAAAATATTTTACTATGCCTAGCAACATTTTCATTATCAAACTGTCAAATTTATTATTTATTATTTTGTTTTGATTAATATTTTTTACAACAATATAAGATGCTAGGCAGTACTTAACCGTGAAATGAGATTTTTTACATTTTTTTCGTGATTATGTGATGAGTTGGACAACCTTTCACAGTACAGTACGTCATTTTTTTGAAAAATTGTGCGAGCTGTTTACATGACTACGTGGACTCGAGTACTAACGCGCACAAAGTCGTACTTAGCCTCTAAAAGCTAACTTGAAATGGCTTCACTTTGCGTGCGCCTACTGCGGTTCTAAGTCTAATACTTCTATTTCCGACGACCCTTCATATTATTGAGTGTCATTTATCAGGCTAAAAATTATCCTATCTCTCAAGTTGGACTTTCATTGAAATCAGTTCACTAGTTTAGGAATTCATCGCGGACGAACAACGTGACACGTAATTTTTATATATAAAGGTCTTCCAAAAGAATTAGGAATTTCTGCGGAACGATTTGTTGGTGATGGATACTCTCACGCCGCCATCATACATATAGGTATGGTTGCCCGTGAAAATAATTCCTTGTGGAAATTTGCCTATGACGGAAATCTTTAACACTTAGAAAGATTATAATTTAGAACAAATCAAGTGGATGAAAAGCTAATATACCTAGTGGTTAAATAAATTTGACGCGAGTTTGAATATTTTTACGGTATATTGTAGATAACCAATTCCTTTTTAGATTTACTACATATATTTTCTACCTATATATCATGAGTTACATTCACCTTTTCATATGTGTGTTTTGTCTAAAGTGAACGAGTACATTCAGAATATAACAAATACCAATAATATGTATATATAAAATCCTAACCATTCTAATTTTCATAATAGGCGAATAAAGTGATCTGCCATATTTCTCTCAGCAGTCGAGGAAAACAGTATGAGAAAATCCGCATACTTGGAAAATGTTAAAAACGTCAAAACGACGATTTTTAACACGCTGTTTAAAACCTGAGCTGTAAACGTTAATACCTACTCTTCCAGTGTCACAATATACAAAAATTACACAATAGTAACAATTAAGCTCATGAAAGCGTAAAGTAAAATGAAAATAAAAATTTGACCGTTATTAAGGAAAAGAAGATAGAGTAAAAGCCGGATAGTTGCACCACTTTTTTAAAAACCTCTATTTTAAAAAAACATTTACTTGCTGAAAATTATGCAATATGTATCTCAAAACATAGGTGTTTTATCTTCTATAATAGCCTATTTTTGTAAACAAAATTAACAATGGTTTTGAATAAATCCTGTTTTATTTGACCTCTTAGGCTGAGATCTATAGACCGTACTTTGACTTTGCTCAGACTTTACTTTCGAGCTAAGACAATGTCGGTATTTATAGAGCTAACTTCAAAGTCGTGCTGAGTGCGCGCTTAGCAAAGCCTAAGTCAACGATATCGACGACTTACGTAAAACTCAGGATATTATTCAAAACCACCGTATTAATTTTAAATTGTTGTTTTTATGGTACTCTAATTAATTAAAACAATAAATAGGTTGTTTTAGGACGTCTTCTAGTTTTAAATAGCATTAATCCATTTTCCATTTACGTAATTTCAATCTTATTTCGAATTTCTTAAAATCTTATTTTTTTCTTTTTTTCTGATTTTGCACATCATCTCATCCATTCACGTTCTCATAGGACCGTTTTCTATTTCATGTAATAATAAATAATTTATGAAATACAATTTGGACTTTTTTTCGATTTTAAATATATATATTTTTTAAATTTAAACAGTAATTATGATTTTAAATATAAATATATATTTTAATTTTATACAGTAAAGTCAAAAACAAAATGCCTGGAATCAAGCATCTATTAATATTTGGACTGTCTGGGCCAGTCTGGGCCTTAGCATAAGCTTAGCTTAGTCTTAACCCGTTACAACTATAAATACTGAATCAAAGTTTATGCTTAGCATATACTAAGCTAAGTTTTTCGTAAGCTAAGACTGAGCAAAGTCAAAGTACGATCTATAGATCTCAGCCTTAGTCTATGGTGGCGGATAGTAGTCTAGCTTAGAAAATGCTTCGGAGGATACTTGCCTCGTGCGGGGGATAGTCACCTCGATATAATTTTTTTTGGATAGAAAAGTTTATATTAATTTAAGTAATCTTTATTATTTACTTATCAGTCTTTATAATTTACTGAGATCTTTTATTAAGTACCTACAACTTAAAATATTAATTAACATTTTTAAATATTTTTCAGTTTTAATGGTTTAAAATATAAAAAAATTATTCAAATTTAAAGTTATGTAAGTTTATTAGTAAAATATTAGCATTTATCTTAAAGTGCTAAGCTCTCTTCTACCCAGCTGATGTGGCGTGGCACCACGCCTAATTTTCGCTTATAGTTGCGAGGCATTTTGTTCACCTAGAATGAAAATATGAAACAGTTAAATTTTTTTTTGTTTCAACCAAGTTATAGTCACAGTAAATCAGAAAAAATTAAGAAGAGAAAAAAATCTGGCTTTGCTCGTTAAAGAATTGAATTAATAGTCACTCTAGGGGCAACTATCCGCGAAAGTAAGTAGGGCTATCCTTTTTGATGCGGATACTTCCATTTTTATTTACAAAATAAATAAAAAATTATTTAGCAATAAAACAGAATAAATATACTAATCTAAACTCTAATGCATGCAAAGAAACAAAAAATTGACTGAAAACACGATCAGTACTAAAAATATTCAATAAAAATTACTAATAATTTCAACGCCTGTCAAAGTGTCAAAGTTTTGCCGCGGAAGATTTTTGCTCATACGGACAAAACACTTGGACTTACTCCGATGGATTACACGGCACTGAGGCCTGCGGGGGTCACTTCTTATTGTAGTCAAGCGCTAACTCAACTTATATTCCTAACAGTGTATTCAAAACCGGGGCATGTATCTGTAACTACACTTAGCATATATACATATAGTACCTATGTAACTGCATGGTGTGGGCAGTAGCAATATGGCCGGCACTGATGTAACACGCGTGCATATAATAAACTGCTGTTTCTTACAAGGACTTATCTTATTTCTATCACACTACACGGACAATAGTTAAATATCTATCCGTCTGAGGCAACTATCCAGCTTTTACCCTATATTCCGCATAATACTTACTTATTTTACTAAATCCCATGTTAAAATATCCTTACTTAGGTTTTGTGTACAAATGCAACACCAGGGGAATTGTAAGTACGTTGCCGGCCTTTTAAAAACGAGTAAGCTCTTTTCTTGAAGGTCCCTGAGTCGTATCGTTTCGGAATAATCGACGACGGTAAACTATGCCACAGAGAGGTTGTAGGAGGAAGAAAACTCCTAGTGAAAAGTACAGTGGTGTACCATCAAGCATCCAGATGGTGTGGATGGTATCGAGAATTATGCCGCGATGTGCGTTCGTGAAACATATGTATCTATACCTACATATGCTTTTTAATATACATATATTATATATGAATATTTTATTATAAGTTTAACTAGGAGTTTTCTTCCGCGTACAACCTCTCTGTGGAATAGTTTACCACCGTCGTAAACGAGGCATTCCATCTTAGTCCTTAGGGGAGACAAAGCATCTGCATTTTGATTCTTAATCGAGGGTAGATGTCGATGTAGGTATATAGGGGACACAGCAGCTTACCATCAGGTGGAGTGTGTGCTTGCTTGTCTCTCTCATTATTTAAAAACAATTAAGTTATTATATTTTTTTTATTATATTAAATTACGACAGATGCAAAATACCCAGATCAAATACGAGAAACGTGGTCGAAGGCGAAAGAAATTTTTATAGTTATCGTTTATCAAACTGCCTAGCATCTGGTCTTAAAGTATGTAGTAACTTCGACAAGAAAACAAACAGCGCTTCTTCTACATATATCTACTACAAATTTTACAACTGAATTTATTTTGACCCAAGTATTTAAAAAAGTTTAGACATCTGACTCAAAACAATAATTTCCTCCAGAACAAAGTTCGTTTACGACGATCAGTCTCAACAGACTGACCATCTGCGCACAGCAGGATTATTGCGCACGAGTGTGTTCGCAAGCACAGCTGTACTTTGTATCCTTACTCTCATAGTCCGGTAGACGTAACGGTAATCCGACACGATCGTAGAGAGATCAGGCGTAGAACCAACTTCTTTATATGCTTTCCAAAGAGCAGGGGTAAAACATCGCCAACTTCTTGACTCCGGACTGATACTGAGAATTTATTGACAAAAAACCTAATGACTGACATTGGCCCGACTCGGGAACTCATGATCTGCAGTCGCACTTACCAACCACTAGACTAGAGAGGCTAACCTCGTAAAAAAACAATGAGACGTAAGATAGAAAGCTTTCTTATTCTTAGCCTTTGCATTGAGCATGAAGCATCCAATTTACTTAAATAAAAAATATAAAATATTCAAAACCCCAAAAGAAAGAAATGTGGAAGATAACAAAGTACATATTAAACCGATGTTAAAAGCTTTAATGATGACTTTTAACAAAGATGCTGAGTGAAATATTTTTGGAGATTATATTCCCGCGGGTATTTGTCAGTGATGTCGTGATCTTTGGCTTATGCACTCTCAGTGCAAATCGTCCATAGCTAATGCGCGGGCTGCTAACTATAGCCGCTTATTCGGCTCCAACGGCCCGTGCAGCAACATTACGCCCCCGCATTTGCAGCGATCGTAACAGATTCTATGGGGCGATAATATTTACGAGTTTACGACAAATGAAATCAGGCGTTTCCTTGCCCAAATTTATTTGTTAAAGCAATCCTGTGTTTATGTGGACGCTCACACACTGCTAATTGTTTGTGATTTTTTTCATTTTTTATAGATTTTCAGACAGAATAATAAACTTTACGTTAATCTAAAATTACGTTATTAATGGTAACAAGTGTTAAAATAAAAAATTATGTACAACCGATTTCAATACAAATAAAATAAAAACATCATCAACGTAGTCGAAGTCAATTAAATACGCATTATTAAGGATAACTCGAAAACTACTGGTCAAATCTTGATAAAATTTATATGGGACAACATGACAAGCACCAGCCTTCAAATCAAAAGAGAATCATCAAAATTGGTTCACTTATAAAAGGTTCTGAGGCAAACAGAAAACATAAAATAACCATCGAATTGTGAACCACCTCCTCTTTTTGAAGTCAGGTAAATGTTACTGGGAATCCGTTTATACATAGTTATAACAATCAGGACACTAATCAAGTGCAAGTGTGTTATACCACCAAAGACGTATTTTTTTAAATAGAATAATGATCACAAAGTAGCACAAAGTTCACCTGATGGTAAGTGAATGCTGTGACCCATAGACATATATCCTCGGTAAAGAATTAAAATGCAGACCCGATGTCAATACTGAGGACTAAGCTAGAATATCTTTTTGTAGTAAAAAAGGTCTGCGCTTTTCTACGCTCACCAAGAGAAACACAGTAGGATTAAGCTGTTACTTACGTTGTTGTGAGAGCATGAATCGTCCCCGGGCGAGCCGACCCATTCGTGCTACAACAGCTATAATATATTTACAGCACGGCTCTACCACGTCAAATCAGATTTTACTCATTCAATATTACAAGTAGTGTGTTATGGTGCGTGGCTCCTTTTCTGTTTTGGCGTTGGTCTGATTTGGTACTATTCCCTTACTTTTACCTATTTTTTGTCAAAATTCCATGCTAGGGTGATTTTATGACCATAAATTTTGGCGGATAATTTTTTTTCATTAAATAATTCATGCTAGGATGATTTTATGACCGATTAAATTCAAAACACTAAAATTTTCGTACGTATGTTGTATTACGTGTATACCGGACACGGACCGATTTGAATAGTTTTTTTGTTTGTTTTTGTGTAAATACTATCTCAACGTGAAGTAACATATATTTATGGCATCATTATTCAGAACTTGCATTTATCATTTTTTTTAAATTGACACTTACCACAAGTAGCATTGAGGTCGAGTACTGGCTATTAAGAAGTGTGTTATAAAAATCATAAAGTGTTAAAGATACGGATTTTAATTGTTTTATTCGCGGTATTTTAATTGCTTAGCAGCACTAATGGTAACGGGAAATGACTGAGGTGTTTGACGCCTCAATATCATAGTTAATCCGGGATGTATTCGCTTGAGAACTGAACGCAGCCAAGACGGCCCTATTGTTTGGATTAGAGTGGGATTCGGGTATTTCGTGTGCGAGAGGAGTTTGGTGCACTGCACACAATCATGACATATTGGATATTAAATGATTATGATACATAGCGAAATGCGTTAATAGAGAAGGGACTGAGGTGGCGCGTGAAGTTGCTTATCTTCTGCAGCTGAAAGAGACACAAACGCATATTTACGGGAAAGCTTTTTTTTAAATTTATTTATGTACACACAACAAGATACAGAAACAGTCTTAGGCTGGATTTAGTGCTCGACCGACGGTTAGCGCGCGCTGACCGTCTGTCTTTTAAAAAAAAGCTTTCCCGTAAATATGCGTTTGTGTCTCTTTCAGCTGCAGAAGATAAGCAACTTCACGCGCCACCTCAGTCCCTTCTCTATTAACGCATTTCGCTATGTATCATAATCATTTAATATCCAATATGTCATGATTGTGTGCAGTGCACCAAACTTAAAAAACAACAAACCAACGTGTACAATTACGAAGAAAAATGAATTCATTTGTTAACTCTGTAATATGTGCGTACTATTTACGCAAACGATTACGATATAGACGGAGAAGATATCATGTGCACCCAATAATTGTAGACAGTTTAATTGAAGGAGAATTTTGTTCATTGTATTCGAAATTGCTAGAACAATGTTCATGTATCAATGTTCATTTTGTTCGCGATACTGCGTACAAGCGTACAGTTGGTCGCTCTGTCAGCGTCACACTGAACGCACGCATGTACCGCCATAGCGCGTCAGTCAACCGACGTACGTCGGACCGACGAGCTCGACCGACGGTTCTCGTACGCGTGACGTAGCCGTACGCGCGTAGTACTTCATCAGAGCTGCACTGTAGCCGTTAATAGGTTTTCATTGATATACCTACGCTCAACCGATGTCAGTGCTCACCGTCGGTCGAGCACTAAATCCAGCCTTTTAGTGAGTTTGTACAAAGATTCTACTTATTCCATAATTTGCTAAAATATCTTCCAATAGACCCACAAAGGAAAATATTATATTAAAAAGACAAACTTAGTGCGTACAAAACTTGTCTGGCCCGTGGTGGCCACTCCGAGTGGGCTGGGCTGCGGCGAGAGGGGTGTCCTTTCCCCTTACCGCTGCAGCCGAGGTGGAGTCGTGGAGGAAGAGGAGTGTTGGTATGGCGATGCGCCACTCGCCCTATCCTCCGCGACTCTAACGGGGCCGCACCGCTGAAGCGATGGTGGTGGGACTGCGGGGGAGAGGAGTGTCGGTATTGCGAGGAGCAAACCGGAATCCGCCGATGGGGTTGGGAAGGCTAGTGCTTCCGAGTGCTCGTTTTTCCTGGCCCCATGACCTCCGCGTATAGGAACCTGGGGGGCCGTCGCGCAGGTAGAGTAAGAGGCCGCGGAGGAAGGCGCACTTTGTATTCCTGGTATGCCTTACCTGAGAAGAAAAATGGGGAGGAGAAAGTGGTACCGCATGGGGTTTTAGTCAGAGCAAGTCCGACATAACCTGTCCTTGCCCCCGCGAGGCGGGTATGCGTAGGCATTTCCCCATGTAAAAAAAGGATAGGATAGGACAAAGTGACCACTTTTACCCTGCTCCAGTGGGCATTGAACTTCATACATTACGAAAATTCAGTTGACTTCGACTACATAGATGATGTTCTCCTTTTATTAACCGACTTCAAAAAGGAAGAGGTTCCCAATTCGAGTGTATATGTTTTTTTTGTATGAATGCTACGATGTCTTTGCAGATTGTGATCACTTTGTTGATGATTCTTTTTTTATTAAATTAGTTATACTTCAAGGGTGGTCCCATATTAAAATGGAGAAAAAATTCCACCCCTAAGACAAGCAAATAAATAACTTCTTTTTAGCAATTCGAAATCAGTTACAGAATTTTTTTAATTTTACCACTTGTTTATAGAAGTAAGTTGAAAAAAAAGCACATAACCTAACTATTACTATCAATTAACTATTAATTGATACTATGGTTCCTAAACACCTACATTTATCTATACAAATAAATAAAATTGAAGTGTCTGTTTGGAACGTCGAAATAACAGCTTTTTACTACACGGATATGAAAGTATATACGGTACTAATAACGAAAATACAATTTTTAAAGTTTGTCTTTCTGTCTGTCCGTCTGTCTGTCTGTTTGTTCCGGCTAATCTTCGAAACTGCTGGACCGATTTTGATGGGATTTTGACTGGCGGATAGCTGATTTTACAAGGAGTAACTTAGGCTACTTTTATTTCAGAATAATAATTAGGGTTCCGCGCAAAAAAAATAAAACTCCAAGTAACACGCGGGCGAAGTCGCGGGGAATAGCTAGTCTTCAATAAAGATAAAACTTTATTAGGTATGTTTTTTTATGTGTATTACCTCATAACTTTTTACACACCACACGTGGTCCGATATAAATTTGATCAAGGTTTTTGAGTTATTTTTAATAATTTTTATTGAAGTCAGTTGTACAATATTTTTAATTTTTAATTAGCATAAAAGGTCTCTGATTCCCGTCGCTTACCATACGAAACATAAAAGAATTTTGCTTCTATTTAACGCTGGTATTTTTTTTTTGCGAGATTTGTCCTTACTCAACCATATATATGCGGCAGTGTAGCTCTAAAACAGAAAATGTATAAATAATTAAAATATTAATATTTTTTTTAAAGTTATAATATATGGGCCTCCCTTACATCACTGCTTTCGCAAGTTCTCTCCGGGTCATCAGCAGTCAAGCCACGTCTTACAAAATTATTGGCGTCTGCACAAATGAGGCCATTAAATTCAATCGGTGGCAGCACAACACAGAAGCGTCACTTTCGACCACTATGTAATTTAGCGATATTAAAGTAACATACCGCATTACGGCAAGGCAGTCGGGTTGCGCTTTGTATGCCAAATACGTTCCGTCTATTTCGGCCAATACAATTGGAACATTGGTGGATGACGCCGGGAACACAATAATTCTTTCAAATTAAAAAATAATAATTTTGAATAGTTTTTTCGTTTTGAAGCATTATAAAAACCACTCTTTCTTGTCTTCTACAAAAATATTATCATTACTAACATTATCGCTATCTATGACAGATTGACTGTCATAGGTAGTGATAACGTTAATAACGTCATATAACTATGACTATGAACTTTATAATCATTATAATATAATGTTATAATATAATATATTTAATATCTAATATCATATTATGATTATTGATACGACACCACACAAAGCATGTTATGATGTTCTACTGGTCGATAGTAGAACGGTGCAGTCCGGTTTAAGAATATTGATTTTTGGAAAAAGGTCTCCCCGACCACAAAACTGAATAAAAGTTTGTAATTACTCTATACATCCTAATTAACTATACATTTATACCAGCTTATATTTTTGAACACTAGCAATATTATTAAGTTTTATTACAATTTTTAATCACTTATCTAGCGCACACCATATTTATGAAGAGCGATCGCTGACTTCATGATACAGGCCTAACCTGATTTGGATTTTGCAGGCAGATAAACCTTGGTGAACATTATATAAATATACTAAATATTTTAACTTACTCTCGCCGTATAATGCCAAGAAAGTTAAATGCGTTTTCTCTATGGATGGCTATACTTAGCCTTCGAGCGAAAAAAAGCAGACGTGTTGCCACCAAAGGCGGTTACGAGTCGCGAGGTGGAGAGCGCGAATACAGTTCCTTTATGAACTTCACCGCACGTGGTAGAGCCATGCTGCAGCTATATTACTGGTATAGTTGTAACACGAATAGGTCGCCTCGATCGGGGAAGGACCACGATCTCACAAAATACCAGCTTAACGCTCCTGTGTTTCGTATTGTGAGTGTAGAGAATCGAAGATTCTTTTTACTGGAAACGAGGTATTTCATCTTAGTCCTCACGGCTGACAACGCATCTGCATTTTGATTCGTAATAATATATGTTGATGTGTATGGGCCACAACAACCACTTACCATCAGGTGGACTGTGGGCTTCTTTGTCACCGTTTGTAGCACGAGTGGGTCGGCTCGACCGGGGAAGGACCACGCTCTCACAGAATACCACCGTAAAATAGCAGCTTAACACTGCTGTGTTTCGTATGGTGAGTGTAGAGAACCGGAGAACCTTTTTACTGGATAAGAGGCATTCCATTTTAGTCGTCACGGGTGACAACGCATCTGCATTTTGATTCTTCATTGAGGATAGATGTGGATGTCTATGGGTCACAGTAACCACTTACCATCAGGTGGACTGTGTGCTCGTTTGTCACCCTATCCTATAAAACAAAAAAGCGTGAGTGTCGTGGAACACTCAGTTGGAACGAAGTTCCTTTCGTAGTATATTATTATTGATAAACGTATTATATTATTCATTAACAAATACAATGAATTACTAGCGTCTATTAAAATGAAGCGTCATTTAAAATAATATTTCTTTTATGGCAAGAGAAGAAAAGTGCGAGGGAGATGGATATTATTTCATCTCGCTCGCACTATAGAAAGAGGGTCGTGACGGAAAAATCTTACTATTTTTCTCGCCAAATTCCGCCAAATTCGTACCGTGCGTTAAGGAATTTTGTTCCAAAAAAAACTCGGACCCCACGGACCGATAGCCTCTACATGCAAATGACACCAATATGTAGTTGTCTCTCAGATACTCATATTGCGCCATTTATACAATTTGGCCGTCTCTGATGCCGCCCTAATTCTAAATGAGGTATTTCAAAGATAAGAGGTTGCCTATTACCCAAGGGATCAAAGTCATAACCTCAATTCTCCCGACATCGTCTCTAAATATTCCACAAGGCACATAAACCAAGGCACCATTTGTTTAGCTTGAAGAACCGACAACCGATGGGGAATCAAGGTTCTCTTCAAGTGGCAGCATAGTACCGGTAGGCGAAGTGTGAGACGGCCCCGCCACTAGATGTAGTGACGACCTGGTAAGACATGCAGGAAGTCCATGGATGCAGGTGGCTCAGGACCGTCAGCGTTGCTTTGTGATATTTCTTGGGGGCGGCCTATGTTCAGCAGTGGACTTATGAAGGGCTGTAATGGTGATGATGATTTGTTTGTGTTTAGAAGTTTGGAGCCCAAACTTTTAGAACTTTAATTATAAATATTTAGGCATGTATGTTAAAATACGCGAGCAACCCGGGTTCGAACCCTACCGACACCATTGAGATTGGTAATTGCAAATTAAAGTGTTGATGTATCTAGTGCTCGTTGGTGAAGGAAAGTATCGTGAGGAAACCTCTTTGTCTGCGGAATAAAACATATTAATAAATTTTTATAAAATTAAAAAAAATAAAATAGTAGCTTAACATTACTGTGTTTCGTATGGTGAGTGTAGAGAACCGGAGACCCTTTTTACTGGAAAAGAGGCATTCCATCTTAGTCCTCACAGGTGACAACGCATCTGCATTTGCATTCGCAAACGAGGATAGATGTAGATGTCTATGGGCCACAGCAACCACTTACCATCAGGTGGGCTGTGTGCTCGTTTGTCACCCTATCCTATAAAAAAAACTGGCACTGGAGTACGCGGCTTACTAATTTCTCCATAATCCTCTCAAAAATGAGAAGAGGCCTTTGCTCTAAAGCGGGACGTTATAGGCTGTAACTTTAATGTTTTATGTTAAAGTAGGTACAAGTTTAATTTTATCAAAATGCATTTAGAATTGTCTGAACAATAAAACTAAAAATAATAAAAATTATTATTTCAACAACCGTTACCAGACCTTGCCACACATACATTCCTTTGGATTAACAAAAACTTATAATATATGGAAAGATGACAGCTTTTCTTTCAATAATCTTAGTAAAATGAAGTGATTATATACCTACTCTTTTTAAGAGTAACATAGGTAAATATTATGCTTGTAGAGATCGCCTTATTTAAAACTGCATGCTCTACCCTTGTATTTTCGTTAGATACTGTTACTTTTATCATTTCCAATACAGTAAAAATACTTAATTTAACAATGGAAATGGCGTCCAGATTTACATTTTATAATGCTCAATAAGGTAAACGTTTTAAAATCTATCTAAATTGCAATGAGGCGCGTGCAGTTTTAAATTAGACGATTTCTAGATTTCTACTTACTCTGAGTTAATAATATTGTAATGCGATATGGATGCCTGTATTTTTATTATATTTAATTAATGTGTCGATGGTTTAAAGAAAAATACAAGCAACATTAAAGGTTTTTGAAGAATAGGTTGTCAAATTTGGTTGCACGCATTAACAACACAATCACACATAACGAAGGGGTTAGGGTAATTTTATACATTTGTAACTGTAAAATTAAATATTTGAAACGCATGACAAAATGAATAAAGGGGTGGTTTTGTAATTTCAAGCTTTTTGTGCGTCTTTGCACCATCACACAATGCCTAACCCTTTTGGTGGCTTGATAAAAATACTTTAAAAATATAATGAAATTATAACAATTTAGTTTAGGTTTAACGTATCTGTTGGTATAAATTACTAACGGATTATCTCTCATTGTTGTTATCGATAAAGAAATAAACCACTAATGGACAACAGCTAATTCCAGAGAAGGTAAGATGCGCTTTATATTCGTCGCGGTTTGCTGGTGGATTGACGATTACATCAGCAGATTTTTCCTCATGTAAAGTTTCTCGCTCTGCGTATGTGGGATTCCCCGTTGCAGGAAGTTCTTGCCTCAATCATCACGCTTGCTGAGCGGACGATCGCATCAATAGACATCTCACACCTTTGATGTTGTTGACCGTCGTCGGTCTGAGTTTTTCAGTCTACGAGATCCATCGTTATATTCTCTTGGCCCTAAGGCCTGTTTAGTCTTCCCCGATTTCTTTTAACACCCACGAGAAGATAGAGTGATGGATTATCGTACTTCCCCTATAGATAGAGAATGGATATTATATTAATGAAACTTTTTTTAAAGAATAAGGGTTATAAATTTATATTGAATTTATAATCTATATTGAATTAAAAGCCACATGCTCATTTGCCCCTTCTATAAAAATATGGAATGCCTCGTTTATAGTAAAAAAGAGTCTCCGTTCTTTACATTCACCGTACGAAACAGTTGCATAAGGTAAACTGCTGCTGCTTCAAGCGGATATTCTGGGAGAGCTTGGTCTTTCTCCTGTCGAGCCGACCCATTCGTGTTACAAACATAATATCGCTGCAGCATGCGTCTCATACCTAACATGATCATTTATTATTTTTGTCAAAGCGGGACGTCTCTTGCGGAATTATGGTAAATAAAAGTTTTTGGTGGTTTACAAGTTTTTTTTTATTATAGAAGGTAATAACAATAATAAAGAATAATCAAAACACTTGTTACAAAATAATTAAGTAGGTTGTATGAGTTACTAAGCTCTAGTAGTGGCGTGACTTCTACATTGTATTTTTGTGTTTGTCGGCTAAACAAATTACTTTTAAAATATCGAGTCTAGTTTTTAGGTATATATGGAGCTCAGTACAGGATTTATTATTGTAATTAAAATGGCTTTCACTACTGTAACACTTAACTGAGTTTTATCACTGGTCCATATTTTGTTCATTTGAGAAAAAACTCTTTCTACCGGCGCATTACTTCCTGGCAGACACATAATATACTCAATAATTGTACAAAAGTTCGTTAAGTGAAGATGGTTGGCACGGAAGTGCTGGAATAATTCAACCCAACGGTCTTCAGTAGCAATATTCTCATTATTCCAGCCAGTGATTTTTTCATCTGTCGCAAAGTTGGAAATAAGCGAGAACTCGTCAAAGACTTTCATATCTTGGCTGCCGCTGATAAACCCTTGCGTGATCAGCACATCCATTTCTTTTTGTACCTCTTCCCAAGTAGGTCCTTTTGTTAAATTTGCCCATGGAAACAGTTAAGAGTTCTATATTGAATTGACACCACCGCTCCAAATATTCTTTGCTTGTCTTATAAAACTCAGCCGCTGCAGTTTTAACATTATGCTGGTCAACAGCAATTTCAGTTCCTTGTAATGTTACGGACAGTGTGAGGAAGGAAACTCGTTTTTTTTATAGGATAGGGTGACAAACGAGCACACAGTCCACCTGAAGGTAAGTGGCTGCTGTGGCCCATAGACATCTACATCTATCCTCGTTTGCGAATCAAAATGCAGATACGTTGTCAGTCGTGAGAACTAAGATAGAATGCCTCTTTTCCAGTAAAAAAGTCTCCGGTTCACTACACTCACCATACGAAACACAGCAGAGTTAAGCTGCTATTATACGCTGGTATTCTATGAGGGCGTGATCCTTCCCCGGTCGAGCCGACTCATTCGTGCTACAACTATACTACCAATATACCTGCAGCATGGTTCTACCACGTATAGAGAGACGATTAATTTCCTTCGCAGACTCTTTTGCAGACATGTTTTGCCCCTCAATTTTAACACAGCTTCATGAAATCTCGCTGCTTGTGCGTGCAAGAAACATAACTACAACTCTTATTTAGGAATTTCGAAAAACATTTTTAAAATATTTGGGAATTTGTCGATACTTAGAAAATAGCTTTTTAAAGGTTGAAACATTTTTAGAACTCTCTCAAGCGCGGGCATTAACGCAAGCCACCTTGTTTTACTGTAGCCCAGCAGTTTGTGATACACTGTGTCAGTTGAATCACAAAACTCTTTCAAAGATTTGACTCGAACGCTGTAGGCGTAGAAGAATGAAGTTAAGTCTTTTTGCGAAAGCGGGACCTTTTTTCCTTCGCTGGGGACAGCAGGACAGACAGCCTGAAAGTGGGACTGTCCCGCCCAAAGCGTGACATATGGTCGCGTTGACTATACCTATATAATATTTTTTTGGTAATTTAACAATATTTTAATAATGAAATAGAAATAACTTTCGTAGCATTTACATCATTCTTTATATTATACTCATAGGTAGTCATAGGACGGATTTGTTATAAGCGATCCTTTTGATCATTATCTTACACTACCCACTTGACGCACCTCACAGTAATCGATTTGTGTGCTTATATATCGTTGTAGCATTTGCCAATTTTATTATGTGCAGTTTTTATTTTCTATTTTTATTGATTTCATTCGGCAATTTTTAACCTATTTGTTACAAGAATATTCAAGTAAAAATCTGATTTTTGGAACGAAGTTCCTTATCGGAAAGTACGAATTTTACAATTAAAAATATTATTTTATTTGAAATGACGCTTTATTTTAATAGACGCTAGTAATTCTTTTATTTGTATTTGTAATTTGTTAATCAATAATATAATACGTTTATCAATAATAATATGCTACGAAAGGAACTTCGTCCCAACCGAGTGTTTCACGACACTCAGGCATGATTTTTTTTTAAATTAATTTCATAATAGCTTTAGAGTGTAACGATTCATAACTAAATCCTTGTTTATTGTACTCTGTATAAAGTAAGCAAGCGCAGCGACGATATGGGTATGTGTAGTTCATGATTGTTTCGAATTATAATTATTATGAAAGTGAAATGTAAAGACATGCTTTATGAAAACAACTTTGAATATTAATCCTTTCGCAAGATTGTAAAACTAAATATAATTCAAAAACTTGAAAGAAATAAAAAAAATATATCACTTATAGAGTTTAGTTTGCAATAACATGTGTAAAGATAAGAAAGAAGATACTAAAATAAATAACAATCACAACTGCATAAAGAAGCTTAATTTTACTAGATACAATAAATATTTAAACCCAAAAAACGACCATATCAATGTAGAGAAGCAATCATAGCACTTCTCCCATGCGCGGGCTTAATGATTCTCTTTGTAGACGCCGCCGACGCATCGACACACAGAGAGAAACCTAAACGCCGCCACCTTGTTATTATGTGTGAATTTTACAAATTGATCACAAATATTTGCGTCTACCTGTTTTTTTTTTAATTGGCAATCGTTATACACGCCGTGACTAGATCAAGGGCGCCATAAAAGCTTTTCGATTAAGCATGGTGAATTAAGAAACGTTTCCGCAATCTTACACGGATTTGGATATATCCGATTAATGTACCAACTCAAAATTTTTAGGCTTGATTATTACACATAAACTTACCAGAAATTTCTCGCGCTTGTATATCTCTAAATAAATGTTTGGTAGTGTAAACTATAAAATATTTTTAGACATTATACGTCGGATTCGTACGAGATTATGTGAAATATCTGTTAAAAATATGCCATCCCAAAGATTGTCACAATGTACGGTCTGAGCCATTTGTTGCCATGGATTTCCTGCTCATTTTACTAGGTCTTCACTTCATTTCAAATATTCTTCTACAGACTTTACTTGATCTGATGATGTGTGACTTAAACACAATCTTGAGAAAAACAAAGATTTATTGAGATTTCACAATATACGAAACTTGGTAAAAGTATAAGGTTGAGTCACGCGACCGTATTGGTAGTTAAACACTAAAACACTAAAAAATAAAAATGTAGAATATTAATACGTAAGGTCAGTCGCGCATAGTGTTTGATTACTAAAATGCCGACGCGGGAGAATGCACGGTGTTGCACCGTACACTTCTATTCATTCATTCATTTATTCATAACAGCCTATCAAAAGTCCACTGCTAATTAACGCAATAGGATTTTCGCATTATTTTATGCAATAGTTGTAACGCTTAGCAGGATCATGATCTTATCAGAAATATGCTTGCCTCTTACGACACCCACGGGGTGATGTGGGGTAGTGAATACTTCGACGCCGCAACTACACGGCCAACAAATCAGTCTTAAAACATAGGCATCAAACATTTTTCAAATGTCTTAAAAAAGTTAAATTTTGATGCAGAGAAAAATCGATGTAAAATATTTAAAAACAGAGTTTTAAAGAACAAAGTTATTGTTGAATCCAAATGCAAATAAGGAATCAACCATTTTTCGTTATTTAAAAAACGTTGTTTGCCAAAGCATCAGTGCTTTTACTTTTATCTTGAGGTACAATCTTGATATTTTACTTGAATGCACGCGCCATTATTGTGCATATTAACGATTAATTTTATTCAATAAAGTTTGTGAAAATAAATTATTAATGGAGCAACATAAAAATATTTCGTGTGCAATAATTTTTACCGTATGCACTAAATATTAAATGTGAAATTTCATTTTCTGTATTAGAATGATAGATTTCCTTACGCGGCTACTATACGACACTTATAACATTATATTGAGTTTCTTTTAACGTATAGTAAATCAGCATTTCAGTAGGATTATCCATTACCCCATATCGTCCTGAGGGTAAGAGGTAAGAGGCAACAGAGGGACACCAGGAGATGTGTAGCAGTGTCTTCCTAGTAAAAACTAGAAAATATAAAATGCGGTCGCCATCACACCTGCCAAGTGTGACTTTTTTGAATATTCTCTTTATAAGGCGATCTAGGCAGGCCTATGTTCAACGGTGGACCTCCTTAGACTGTAATTAATGAAAAAAATGGATGAATGAAAAAAATCATTGCTGAACTGAAGTTAAAATAAATCTGCCAGCTCTGAATAATCGTTGTTCTCTTTGAGTTCATCCTACAGTTTAGCGGGTTATTTTCTAATACTCGTATAATGTCCTTTTTATTGAGTGTAAATAATTGAGTTTGTATCAGCGCCGTGCCGCCATCTGCTCGCTTACGTTTTAACACTCCTTTTCGGATTTCCCACTTAACTTTAATGCTCTCGTAAAATTTTACGTTTTTCCAATAGCAAAGTACAATAGCTCTTAACACAAAAATTACAGGACTCACAATTCTTTGCTGTTACAAAATGTGTATCACTTGGTTGGGATTTAAAGGAACTTAAGTCCAATCTTACCATAAGCGGACACAATTTTATGACTTAAGTTAGTCACCGATTAGAGTTATTTTTCTGTGGTTTAACTTGGTTGAAATTAAACACCAGGTATTTGTTGTTCAGTTATTACAATATTTGCTGTTGGATGTTATTTATTTTAGTAGTTGTCAGAGCTTATGTCGTCGGCTTCGTCTGTTGTGCTTCGATTCGAGTTAATCTGAGCCATTTTGAATAGAAGCAATTGTGTATTTCTTGAATATGTAAATCCTGTTGCTATTAATCACGCAAACCAAACATAACTACTGTGGCGGCCAATGGGATCGAATTGAAATAAGTCTTTTATCAATTCTGAATACCTTTTTCATTTTTCAACTTTTTTAGATATTTCATTTCTTATAAATTGTTTTTGTAAAACTTCTGAACTGATAAATTGATTTCTATGAAGCTTTGTACGAGCAAGTTATCGTTACAGGTTATTAAAGTCCACTGCTGTATATAGGCCACCCCCATAGATTGCCTCGTAAGGGGGATATTTGTCATAGTTGTCACGCTTGGTAAGCGGGTTTTTTTTAGTCTTTATTAGGAAGACGCTGCATCCCGTCTCCTGATTTATTTCCCTCTGTCGCCTCTTACGACACCCACAGGATGATATGGGGTAGTGAATGTTCGTACACCGCCACCACATGGTAGGGATACGAATAAGTATAATAAGCTCTCTTTTTCTGCCTAAGAGTTCGTTTGTGTTGTTCCATCACTCCACCCTTTTTATACGTGGTAGAGCCATGCTGCAACTATACTAATAGTATAGTTGTAGCACGAATGGGTCGGCTCGACCGGGGAAGGACCACGCTCTCGCAGAATACCAGCGTAAAATAACAGCTTAATGCTGCTGTGTTTCGTATGATGAGTGTAGAGAACCGGAGACCCTTTTCTTTTTACTGTAAAAAAGGCATTCCATCTTAGTCCTCACGGCTGACAACGTCTATACATATAATGCAGATTAATTAATGTAACATACATACATATAATAACGTACGTAGGAAATTGCAATTATTCAACAGAGCCAAAAATCTTTTACAAAATAAAAATAAAATGTAGCCATTTTTAGAATGTACGTTTTTTTAAAAAACATTCATACTTTAAGATTTTCAAAGTTACGACAAGTATGAATTTCGTTTAGTAAACCACTGGTCTCATTAACAATGAAACTATGGAATCGAAATGTACGTGTCAAAGAAATGTTATAAAGTAACCGGCATAAATAGATAATAATTTGACAATACCGTAAATAATAATTTGACTTATCTGGATTATATAAACAAAGGTAAACTTAAATTATATTAATGTTAAGATCTAAGAAATGGAGTAGGTACTTAAATTGGATACATAATGTTGGGATGAAATAAAATGCAGTAAACAAATTATATGTAAGAAAATAACTATAAACTTATTATAAAAGCAAATCTAATCAAACTAGACTTGTTATCTGTAAAATGATTAAACATAACAAAACCAAAATAAAAATAAGCAATTTACTACATACTTACATGTAAAATTTAAAATTCTAACAAAATGTTCATTTTATCTCTTAACATCTGAAGCCTAGCATAAATCTGAGATGAATAAAATATATAGTAAAACACAAGAAAATAGAAGACACTAATTAATTTAATAAATGTTACATCACGATTAAATCTTAGCCATTTTTTCATAGTTGATATTATGAAAATATATTTTAGTTTAATTTTATTTCCACTTTTTATTGTATTATATATCGAAACTTTTTTTATAATTTACTTTTTTGCTTCTTGTTCATTAATCTTTATTTAAATAATAAATATTGAAGCTAATAGACTTTTACCAACAATATCATAAACATTAATGTTGATGTAAAGGAGAATGGGATTTTTGGGCCTGAAGTGGACTAATTGGTTTATACTTTAAAAAATTGGCTATATTTTTCTAAAGTTAAATACAAAAAACTAGGCCTTTTTACAATTTAGATTTCGAAAAAAGCAATAAAATAATAAATATGTTAGAAAATCGATTGTATTGATGCAATCGATTTTTTTTATATTTATTCGGATCCAAAAATGAAATGAAAAAGCTGACATTTTGATAAGATATCTTCACTTGGAAACGAAGTATATTATTATTCGCATAAGGAAAAAAGAAATAAACATGTTAAGACAATAAATCGATTACCATAAAGAATTCACTGGTGAAATTCTCTTTTCTGTACACTACCTACCACTAGTACTTTTTAATAGTTTGTGCTACCTACGCATTTTGAAACGTGACTTGACGGTTCAAACTTCAAAACTATTCACTTAAAAGAAAAAACAAAAACACCGATTTTTGATTCGATTTGAAACAAGTGCAATATAATCGATTCACGATTAAATTCAGCATTTTAATATCTATTTTTAATTATTTTTCTGTGTTAACTAGGGTGACAAGACAATGGGAACATAGCTACAAAATAATAAAATACAAAGTATCAACATGCCAACAAATAACAGTAACAACAATAATTCAAGTAGTCGATCTCAGATTGATATACCTAATATACCTACATTTCAATTAGTTGTTATTGTTTTAATTTTCGTTAATCTTTTCACTATTTTGTTTCCTAAATAACCACAGCTTTTCTTTGGTGATTTTATATTGATCCTGCTTTTATATCTTTAAGTAATTATAGTGAAAAATAACCTGTTACAGTGTTTTTACAGTGAAAAATCGCCTGTTACAATGTAGGTAATAGATAAAATCACTTTTATTTATCTAATCTAGCCAGATTTTCAGCTATGAATTGTTTATATATAAGCTTTCAAATGGTCCGACTTTCATCTTGTTAGCATCTGGGCCCAAAAATGTATGGAGACGTCTCCTTCTCCTTTTCTGCCTATTTTCAATTCTTAATAATTTTTAAAATTTCAATGGGAGTTCAACATCAACCAGAGTATTATATTATACGATATGTTGTAATACTATATAAGTAGTGTACAATAGATGTTTCAATTTGCCCAAGGCTATTGTATTTTTTTAACGTTATTGTACAATTTGTTTGCCGCTAGCCCGCCAACAGATGGCACGTCGCCCTAGGCTAAATCGGTTTTTAAATTGACCACAAAATTTAATTAACACTGAATCAAATTCTAATGGATGGCATTAAAGAATTTGTTAAAATGGCTGTTTCTGTGTAAGCAAATGCCTTCAGGTTATAATATAACAATTAGTTAGTAATTATAATATCATTCGTACATTCTAGCGATCATGTAGGTACATGTTTAACGTTGTAACATAAAAAAAATTCTCAACAGATTTGATATCTTATTATTAATTCTATTTCAATGTAATTTTAACAATCCTGTCCATTATATTCGTCTAGTAAGTGTAGAAAACATTACCAGATTTGATATCTTATTATTAATTCTATTTCAATGTAATTTTAACAATCCTGTCCATTATATTCGTCTAGTAAGTGTAGAAAACATTACAAGAATAAAAAAAAATTGTAAGTAGTTGTTTAAATATCGAATAACCAGTGATAAAAAGATCAAAAAGTAAAATGGTCCTCCGAACCGATATACTTGGGTGTTAACATAGTTTAAAGTGGAGTGTTATCTTGATCTCGAGATCGTTGCATTATGCCGAACAAAAGTGCGATAATCTCCTAAAAGGTGTTCATACTGGTGTAGGTAATTAATATTTAGGCTCGGCGAGGCGCCCCGCGGCGTCTGTGCACCGCCCGCCTTTGTACCGCGCCGACTATCCACGCATTTGTCAAGTTAGCGCGCACCAAAGGTGTGAATGACTTTTTTCCTAGCCATTATTAATGACAATGATAGAAAATATTGTTTTTTGTTACAACAGTGTTGATTGTTGTCAATTAGTTTTTTGTTGCAACATCGGTTTCAGACTGTGAGCGTGACCGATCGATTCATTTTGATTTGAATTGAATGTTTGGATTAAAATATGGCGGGCTTCATTAAATCCTTTGATATGATTAAGTACCCCATGCCTTTGTTTGGTCTTATTTTATCGGTAGTACTACTTCAAGTTGAATACACCTGAAGTAGAGAGTTACTAAGTAATTAAGTAGATATTTTATTCTAAGAATTTTTGTCGGCTCGGTAGCGTAGTAGCTTAGCATCAAGGCTGCAGCGCTATAAATAATTGTTCCAGGTTTGAATGTTTGTCCATTTATAATTTATGTATGTAAAATGCCATACATATTATAGGAGAAAATCCAAGTAATAAATACCTTGCACACTTTTATTATTTATAGTCATTAAATCATAACATCATATTATTTTTATTTATTATGGCTTGAAAACATTATTTTGATATTCTCCATTCTTAAATCGTAAAACCGTGAGACCCATCGGTTCTGTTGTTTAAAAATGGGCCAAATCACGGAGCCAAGGAAAAGCTCTCAATCCCCCGGTTCTCCCCTCCGAGAACAATGAATAATAAGCACGAACATCGACTATCCATTTTCTTTTTAAGCCATAACAACGTCGGGGGCATGAAGAGAATGGAAACAATTGAAATTTAAATATTTCAAGAAAAATACTTTACGGAACATAATATTGTTCGAAGCGGAAAAGAAAAAGGAAGCTGAGAAAAATTTAGCCTTTTATTAACCCAACTTCCTTTGTTATGACTGTATTGAGTTATAATTTTTGTGGTATCATATAGCAATCGTTAAATTATATTTAAAAATAAATACAAGAAATAACAAAAAAGGTCCAGTGTCGTTCTTTGTAAGACTATTTCGAAAACGTTTTGGTGACCTCCGATGGGTTGCGGAATTATATTCTCCCGGCTTATTATCAACCACGTGACGTGACTAAAATATGCTGGAGATATCACAGTGCCATAACGTTATCTACAAATACTTAGACAGTAAAGTAAAGTAAAGTAAAGTTGCAGCCTATGTACGTCCCACTGCTGGGCACAGACCTCCTCTCTTTTCTGAGAGGGTTTTAGGGCAAGGAATTGTCCACCGCGCTGCCCTAATGCGTGTTGGCGAACTTCACATGTCTTCGAAATATTTTTTTTTCTTATTTCTCAGACATGCAGGTTTCCACACGATGTTTTCCTTCACCGCCGAGCACGTGGTAAATTAGCACTTAAAATTGCAATTAACAATTTTATTGGTACCGGCGGGGATCGAACCCGGGTTGCTCGAGTACTGCGAAGTTTACAGCAAGCGCTAACCATCTGAGCTACCACGGCTCTACTTAGACAGATGATTGTCTAAATATAACTGTGATAAATATACTACAAAGTCTCTTCTAATATACCGAAAGTAAAGAAAATATTATGTTAACTACTACAAGGATTATGAAAATAAAACAGACTTAAAAAAAAATTAACAATGTTACGGATTAGGGAGAATAATTAATAACAGTCCACCTGAAAGTAACTGCTTGCAATAGATAGTGGGAAACCTGCAACCATCTTTAATTAAGGGTTAGGAATGTGAGTACTAAGATGAAATAAATGTTATAGGCTCTCTTATTATTCAGACCGAAATACAGCCGTGCGTACAATCTACCCAAACGGACTTCTACAGAGAAAAGAACGCACACTCGCATAACCAACAATACCGTATAAAATATAAAACGTTTTTGTCAAAAGCTTTTCGTCTTCAGTAATGTCTCTTACATAAGATGTAAGTTTTACATGTATATACGTATTCATCAACTTTACTCTCATAATTCGACGAGGCAACCCTGCCAGACTGTTAGGCACGCTACCAGCAGACGTCAGTGATTTGGAGAGTATTTCTAAGCTTTTATAAAGTATAAATTTATACTTTATGAATGCTTAGAAATACTCGTATATAATATATAGACGTATACACACGCATGCAGGCATGAATTTTATTTCAAATGGGCATATGTCTTTCACTTTATATTCTACTTTTTCATACGCCAATTACAAACTTCTTCAAACTTCCAAATTTTGTTGTACATTTAGTAGCATAAGTTGAACAAATAGGCAGTCGGTACAGTAAAAAGGAAAGGTGTAAAGCGATAACATAACACATAAAACTTTAGGGGTTTTACGGATAAATTACTGACTCTAAAGCCTTAGTATTAATTGCCTTCACAACCAGTAATTACGCGAGCTATCGTATCTTCTAACCGGAACAACGATGCAAACGCTGCCGCCTGCCGGGCGGAATAGG
Source organism: Parnassius glacialis (assembly GCA_033319125.1). Lineage (NCBI taxonomy): Eukaryota > Metazoa > Arthropoda > Insecta > Lepidoptera > Papilionidae > Parnassius > Parnassius glacialis. The sequence goes on along the minus strand of JAVANC010000013.1, from coordinate 16,855,056 downwards.
TGTTACGTTGGTAGCAATATTATTTTATTATTAAATATTTCTGTTTTAGCGCACTTTCTTTAACTTTTTTGAATTTTTGTTTTACGAGTTTAATTGTTATATTAATATACCAATACTAAAAAACCGCAGTGTTTGACAAAATAAAAAATAACAGTTTTACTAGACCAAATTAACAATTTAGGCTTAGCAGCCGGGGGTAAAAATAACAAACTTCCTTTTCAAGATTGATTTTTCAAATCAGTTTCTACTAGCTCGTAGAGCTCCTTTTTCTGTGAAAGTGTTTTCCTACATGAAGTTCCATCAACAGAGCGCCTTTTTGGTGTAATTAATTGTATTCAAGGATTATTCGGTGGACTGATGAAGAATTTTTTTTTGAGGCTAATATATCATCTGTTTGTTTTTTATGAAGCTTTAAATTTAATTTTACTATATTATAATACTATCATTTATTTCATTTAATAAAGCTTTCTTACATTATTCGTCAAATAAAGGGGTGCAATGTCTCGAATTATTGCTTATTTATAGTTATTTTCTAATAGTTATTCGTGAGATTTTTTGATGATATTTGTGAGTTATATTGACGTATTTCGCCGAGTAGTGGTGACGTTAGAAAATCCACTACTCCAATCATCTCGTAGGTGTCACAATGGATTTGGAGGAGTAGCATCTTGCTAATAACATATCAAAATAATAGAAAAAAACTGCGGTTGCTAATGCGCCTACCAAACGTTGCAACTATGCCAAATATTCTCCTATGAGGTAATCTATGTTGGAGGCCAATGTTCAGCAGGAGACTTTTGATAGACTGTAGTAAAAAAAATAATTTGGATTCGGCATATATTTACGATATACATACATAATTATCATTATATATAATTCTACTGTACGTGTGTTTGTCACTGAACTCTTTCTGAACAGATGAAACGATATTGATGATTTTATTGTGTGTGTTTGAGTGGGTCCTTGATTTTTTATAGAACTTTTTTTTATAGGATAGGGTGACAACGAGCACATCGTCCACTTGATGGTAAGTAGTTGCTGTGGCCCTTAGATATCTACATCTATCCTCGTTTGCGAATGAAAATGATGATGCATGGTCACCCCTAAGGACTAAGATGGAATGCCTCGTATTAAATTAGACTGTAAATGATGTCCGTTCTCTACAATCACCATACAAAATACAGCAGCATTAAGCTGCTATTTTACGCTGGTATTCTTTAAGAGGGTGGCCCTTCCCCGGTTGATCCGAACCATTAATGCTGCATCGTAATATAGCTGCAGCATGGCTCCACCACAAAATGGTCATAACTAAGCAACCCATGCATAGCAGCGATCTGGTCTTGCTAGACCTGTATAGCGGCTCTCACAAAAAACGTATCACAAAACACCAGAACCATAAATCATCGAACATCCCGTAATTATATTTCTTAATAGATAGAACAATAGCTATTATATTCAAAGTAAATGGATTCTTTTGTGCCATCATACTAAAGTATTGCTTCCGGCCAATATGGGTCAATAGCGTTTAATACGGACTCTTTTATCTATCTAATTACATTATAGGAACTTAAAATAAAAATATAAAAATTTGTTTATAGAATAAGGGTGATAAACGAGCACACAGTCCACCTGATGGTAAGTGGATGCGTTGACCCATAGACATCTACATCTATCCATAATTAAGAATCAAAATTCAGATGTGTTGTCACCCCTGAGGACTAAGAATGGCTCGAGTCCAGTAAAAAGAATCTCCGTTTCTCTTCTCTCACTATACGAAACACGTTGATATTCTGGAAAAGTGTGGTCCTACCCTGG